>OZ020510.1:64485203-65955203 GCA_963971375.1 Platycheirus rosarum | reverse complement strand
CCCTTCGTCGGATACATACGACACAGATATGTCCGACGTCACACCAGCAACTTTCAGCTGCTGTCGAATTTTTGCTGCGGCACTCTTCTTGGCTGGCCGCTCTTGTTCCATCTCTACAGCTTGAACTTGGGCCGGAGCTGCTCTTATTTGCCTCTTAACAAGATTGGGTTTTGGCTTAACCTGTCGCTTTTTTCCTTTTGACTGACGTCATTGGTGCATCAGCCGATTTTGGTTGCCCATCATGCGATGGCACCACCTTATCTATCTCCTCTTCCATTGGTTGGGAGATTTCCTTCACTCCTTCTAGGCTTTCTCTATTTTCCAACACTTTTTCCCAAAAAGTGTTGGTAAAGTCACCCAGTTCGGATTCGAACCTGGGTTCCTCTGCGCCGCGATCGGCCACTCTACCACCTGAGCTATACTCGTATATATTAACAGATGGTTTTTTTGGTGTAGATTTAGCTTTGGGCTGCTTGCCCAAAGATCTACAAATGTTGGAGCTTTTAAAAAAGCTTTTTTATTGGAAAATAAAATCCAAATTAATTTTTGCTTTTGCTTATTGAAATTATTTGCCTTTTGGCAAAAAAAAAACAAACTAACTTTTTACTGTAGTTACTTTAATTAATAAAAAAAATCACTTGAAAAAATACTTTTCCACAGCGAAAGTCGTCAGGTGTGTTGTTACCTTCACAGTATCTGAACGACTGACTGGAAGCGATGCTTTATCGGAGCCAAGGTCGTTGACTGTTGTGATAACTCATGTACTATTGTTTAAATGTGACAAAGAAAAATAATATTAAAATATTCTTGGCTCTTTCACACATACAAACTCAATAATAGAAAAACAGAGCAGTATAGAAATGGAACTGTACTTTCCTCAGAAAATTCAGTTCGGTTCATGAGTTTCTGCACCCTTCGCCACTTCACCCTTCCTGTCCACAAACTCACCCGTGCACTCAAAAATCACCGTATGGACAGGCACTATGTGTATAAAAGGGGACGTAGAAAGTTCAAGTAACCCAACAGTATGTGACAGAAACGTCAAATGTAAAACCGAAATGAGATCGAAATTGTATAAAATGATCTAATTAGTAATTTTAAATACATATTAAATTGTTTACATTCGTTCTAAGGTCATTAATGAACATTCAATGCTTAATGTACTGCGTTTAGTTTGTTCCATTTGCCTAAATTTATTGATTTTTAGCCAAATTCAGTAGAAAGGAATGAAAACACTTTCAATTTGAATTCAAACTGAAATATAAAACAGCTGTTTATGACAGCAAATTTTAGCTGCTACAAAGTGCCCAAAGAAATTTCTTGGGCAGATTTTTGTAACTCTCACTTGAGGGGAAGTGTATTACTCTCTCATCGTTTCTCTTTTTTACGAAATTTTCATTGTATATGAACTTCTATAGTACTATCATGGTGACATGTGGACCGTGGCGCTCCAAGCGGCTCTAGGTAAAGTTAACTCGGTAAATTGAAAGAGGCGAACAAAGAGAATTCTAAAAGAAACTCTGTGAACATGTACTTTGCTCTTTGCAGTTTGAAGTTTACATTTATATACAATGATGCGAGTATAGTTTTTTTTTGCACAACTGGATTGCTTCACACAAGCAGGGTGACGAGATGGCTAGTTTTAAAAAAGGAATGACAAAAAAAAGAAGAAAACCGACTTTTGTAAATGAATGGTGTCTGGGGGTGGGTATATGTTTAAACAGGTTGATAAGGTTATTTTGAGTTTTATATTTTTTTCATATAAAACTTTCGAGGGTAGGTAGATATTTAGGTATGTGCCTACATACATACCTACATAATGTGTGTATTTACGTAGGTATACTTGTTATATTATCTTTGATAAAATGTTCAGCTAAATTCAGATCGATCGGTCGGTCGTCGGTGTGGTAGATGGTGGGAGCGAGGGTGAGGGAGAAAAGGAAAAACTTAATAAGCACATGTGTATGTGTATTGTGTATATCCTGTTCTCGTTGACGGTGAACAACGAAGAGGATCGACAATGATTTTATTTTTTGAATTTTCATTTCATTGGCTTCGTTATCGTTGATGTTGAAGTTTATGCACAAGAAGCTTTGTGATTATAGGGACTATAAGTGAAGTTTAGGATTCGTGAACATAAGAAATTGTGATAATAATAAAACATAACATTACGATGATAGAGATACATATTTGAGTTGCTGGCAAAATTCTGTCCGTCTGTCTGTAGGTCTGTCTGCCTGTGCGGGAGTATTTTTGACCATAGCCTAAACGGTTGAGCCAATCGTCTTCAAATTTAGAACTTCAGGTTATTTTGACATTCTACAGAGGAGTTTTTTCAATTTTTACTTGCGATTATAGGGACTATAAAGCAAGTTTAGAATTCGTGAATATAAAAAAAATTTAGATAACAATGAAACGTGACATTACCATCATAGAGAAGTCTAAAAAAGTGATCGACAAAAAAAGACTGTCTGTCTGTCTGTCTGACAGTATGTATAACGAGCTGCAGTCTAAACGGCTTAAGCGATTATCTTCAAACTTGGTGTGTGTTATTATTTTGACATTCCCCAGAGGGGACATTGAAATTTAAATTGTAGGCCTACAAGTAAAGGTAGTGCCATATGACCGTTGAGTTGAGTTGTTTTCTTGATTGAAATTTTTGCATTCAGTAGGTAATCGAGTACCTATTTTTTTTATTTGTTAGTTGTTTTTGCATGTTTATGTGTTTATCATAGGCGTCCTTATTATTTATTCTGTATGCTGTATGCTGTTACGATCATGAAATGCTTTTAAATAAATAACGATAAAAATAACGAAGTTTGCTTTTATTAGACTAGTGGCTAGGGCTCAACCGAGCAATATAAAACAAAATTTGGGGGAAAATATTAAACAAATTATTTTTTTATGAAATTAAAAAAACACTATTCGAAACGTTTTTTGGAAAAAAGTTGTAAGCCATCTTATTTCTTTTGCTGTTTTCTCTTCTATAAACTTTTCATTTCAAAATCGTTCGACCAGTTTTTTTAAAACTTTTGGAAAACATGTTTTAAAATTTTTTTTAGTATGTCAATTTAAAGAAATCTATAGTTTATACTAGGAGAAAAATTAAAAAAAAATCTATAGATTTGTTTTCAAAATATTCAAAAAACAAAATAAGTTTTTTATAAAATTATTAAAAATTAAAAAAAAATGTTTTTGAAAATTTTAATATGCAATATTATTTAAATCACAAAACACTACATATTTTGAAAATTTTATCAAAATCCGTCAATAAGTTAATGAGAAAGTCTGATTTTAAAAAACCGGTCATATGGGAGGTACCGTTAAAAGACTCTGAAAAATCCATTAAAACTTAGAGATAGATTTTGTATAGAAAACACTATTCAGAAAGTTTTATCAAAATCGTAGGATCCGTTTTCGTTTTTCATTAAAAGTTATATGGCAGGTACCGTTAGTTTTGGAGCTAGGTCCTTATACCTAGCATTATTGCCCTACTGCTGATTCCCATGAATCTTTATGCCAGTTGTTCAAATTTTTCCATACCAAAATGAAAATTGAACTAAAAAAAGTCCTTTATATCTGTCTATTAGCAAATTATATTATAAACAGTAAACAACAAGTGGAAAGATAATACACTAAAAAAACTGCAAAAGCTAACAATCCTATATATTTATGTGTTTATCCCTTTATCGTGACGGATGTTCGTTCGAGCTTCAAACCACAACGATTCTAAAGAAGTTGAACGTCAAAAGCACATTAAAATTAAATCTTTTTCAAAAAGACGCCTGTACCTAAAAAGGATTAGCACATAGGAGCAAGTACGTGCGACCCAGTCGTGCCTTTTATTTAACTATTTTTTTTATAATTAACGCGCGCACAAGGGACTACGAGTGGTACCAGTTTTAGCCCACCGTCATATTTTTTTAACCAAAATTGAATACAAATTTATTTTTTACATACAAAATTCTTGGAGCTATTTTTGACAAAAACAAGCTTTTACTTGACGGTTATATCGCAAGTACCGTAAATATTTCAGCTAAAAAAGAAATTAAAAAAATCCTATATCGAATGTCAAAATAAACCTATACCTATTCCAAATTTAAAGACGACTGGCCAAACCGTTTAGTAGACGGACAGAATTTTGCCAGTGATTCAAATATGTTTCTCTATCATCGTAATGTTGTATTTGATTATTATCTCAAATTTTTTTTTCTGCACGAATGCATAACTTGTACTTAGTACCTACCTATAATTGCAAGTAAAAATTAAACAATTAGGTATTACAAATGTAAAAAAAAACGTGGTATTTTTAGCAATTCTATAGAAGATTTGTTCGAAGAAATATTTTGGTTTAACTATAAATTTCTTTCCCGCGAGCTAAGCTGGGTAGGTTAACTAGTACCTATTATATAAACCTCAAACAAACAAAAGATCTTTGTTACTATAAATCAATAATATATAATCAATCAATAATAATATAAAACAATTTACAAACAATTTTTGATTGAATTTCTGCACATAGTTCATTCAAATAGGTACCTACATATACATATGTATGTACCTAAAATTCAAAACAAAAATCCATCCACTGAAAGGATGTTTGTATCTGTATAAATACAGCAAGATACAATACAAATTCGGCAGTTTGAAGTTACTTTAAAAAGTAAAGGAACTCACTTAGTTTATTTCTCAGTTGTACTTCAATATTTGTGTTCCCGATATTTTTCGCAGAAAATTCGCAGCTGTTAAATTTTTGAGTAGAGGGGATCTTTAAGAGATTTCTACGAAAACAGTACGGGAACGCTTTGTGTGCTTCTACACGTTGACTGGACAGTCATGACTTTTTCGAAGTTCTCTTTGTTATTTTCTTTCCGTTAGTCTTGCGCTTCTTCACTGTCGACTTTTTCGCTTGACTGGCTTGACTCAAATTTGGCATTCCTCCTTGCTGTTTTTTTCTGCTTGAAAAGGGGTTATTTTTTATTTTTGACATGAAGCAAATAAACATAATAAAATAATAGTCTATTACGGTCGAATTGCTCAATTATGTAGTATTCTCTGTTCAACAAATATGTTTTCCAAAGAAAAATATAAGAAAAAGCATAAACAAATATAAGAGAAATCGCTCACAGCGAAAACGACTCTACTCTACAAGCACCGAAAACATAATGAAGCAGCACAATAATAAAAAGAAGAAAAGGAAAGAAAAAACAACAAAAAATTCGATGAAAAATTACCCACGACTCACGGGGTAAAATGTTTTTTTTTTAACTTTCGAATTTGCTATCTCTTTTGCTCTTATGTGAGTCAAGACTTAACAGTCAACGTGACCATACAATTTTGCAGTATTCTTTCCTAGTGTTGCTAAAGCATCGATAGTATTTATTTCCGATGTTATCGATGGTTTAAAAAAAAGAACTCGATATAACCGATACTATCGATAAATTTATCAAATGAATAGGCAAAGGCAAATTACTAAGCATTTAAAACTCGCTATTAAATGTCCTATCATTAAGAAAAAATGGAAATTACAATTTTAAATTATTCATAGTTCTTAACTCTCTGACGATTCAGATCTTATAGATATTATGACCGCCTATACATACAACAAAAGTAAAGCTTACCACGTTTTATGAATACCGTTACAGCCCTATTAATAAAAAAAAACGCTTATTCCACGAGATAACTTAGGGCCCCATTTTGACTCGCTATTCGCCAAAAATATTTGGTGAATGCGAATATTTGGTATTACTGTTTTCGAATCGCCTAATTACTTTCGCCTCATATGTCAAAAAATATGGCGAATTGTAATAAACTCGTTCTATTACCATTAGCGAAAATTCGTCTCTATCTTTCAGAATCGGTCGAACTGTAAATCCTGGTGACTAAATAATAAAGCAGTTCATTTTGAAAAGTATGTTTTTTTTTAAGAACAAAAATCTTTTCTTTTCTGTTTAAATAATGATGCTGAAACTCAGTTGGGGCGATGATTCCAATGTGGGTTCAATCCACATCCAATAATTTCACAGGCCAGATTTCTTAAAGAAATCATTTCTAGCTTGTTGCTTCTCCGGATTGGACATATCTATCTTTATCCAAGCCCGGTAGTTCAAGTGGTTTTTTTCATCCCTCATCTGTTGGGCAAAAAAAAAACAAATCTATTTTACTTTTTATTTATTTTTTTTTATATTTTCTGAAATCTTTTTTTAATAAACGAAACCGTACACTATTTTCTACAACACAAATGTAACTTTTTGACGTTCAACAACAACTTGACTTAGCACATTGAGTTTTTAATATTGAAAGCTTTCTTAGGACAGGCGAACGTCGGAGTTCGCTTTTCGCAATACTACCACAAGAGTAATTCGCTAAATTGTTCGACTCGCGGGTCATAATAGGGCCCTTAACCATGGAATAAGACTTAATCTACGGACTTAAATTTTTCATTAGGGGTATTCATGCAACGAGATAAATGTATACACTGTAGGAAATTCCACCCTTCCGCAAGAATTTGCATGAACGCCCCTTAAAAACAAATTGCGTAAATGTGAGGGAAGTCATTTAACGTCAGAGTTTATATTGAAATAAACTTACTAACCAAAGGGTAGGTACACTAGTAGATCTTATTAATTAAATATTAGTTTTTATTTATTGAAAGAATATAAAATTCGAAGAAAATAATAATTGAAAATATGAATATAATAAAAACAAACCTCTTAAGAAAATAAAAAAAAAAAAAAAAAAACAAGTGAGCATCTACTATAAACGCAATAAAAAAGAATTGCAGGTCTATGTTCACAAGAATGATGTAAGTAAACTTTAGTTAACAAATGTACTTATATCACCTTCAGCTGTTACAAAAGACAAACAACAAAAAAAGACATTCCTCAGTTTTACGAGGTTCATTTTTACTTGCGATTATAGAGACTATAAGGCAAGTTAAGGACTCGTGAATATAAAAAAATTGAGATAACAATCAAACATGAGATTACGATCATAGAGAAGTCTAAAAGAGTGATCAACAAAAAAATGACTGTCTGTCTGTCAGTATGTATAACGAGCTGCAGCCTAAACGGCTTAAGCGATTATCTTCAAATTTGGTGTGTGTGGTTCTTTTGGCATTCCCCAGAGGGGAAATTGAAATTTTATTTTTAGGCCTAAAATAATGCCATATGACCGTTTAGGAAAAGCTTATTTTTGTCGAACAAAAATTTTCCAACAATTTCGATGAATTTTTTTTGTATTGGCTATCATATTTTGATCAGAACGGGAAAAGTCTTAACGATATCTTTCATATAACGGTTTTATATTTTTGTCTTTCTCGGTAACGGCTCTTTGGATTTGTGTCAAATTTTTTTTTTGAAAAATGAATATTAACTAATCAAAATTATTTTTTTTAATTTTATAATCACATGTATATTAATAAACTCTAAAAAACTGCACACCAAAATTTAAAAAAAAATTTGTATTTTGACACCTTAATAACTCAATGGTGCATTTTTTTTATATAATTAACGCGCGCACAAGGGATTATTTGTTTCCCTTTTAATGTATGTAAGTACACTGCGCGAGCATTAGGATAATAGGGAGGGGAAGGACAGAAGGTGTCGACTAACATTGGTTTTGAATGCTTGCAAATCAAAATGGCACGGAAAAATATCGCCGGGTAAAAGTATTCCAAATTCGTGTTGTTCGGCTAAAAAAAATAGTCATATATTTCACGGTACGTCCGAAATTGGGCTCAAGACTGAACTGATGAGCATTCCTTGGGAGACGAGTATTAGGGGAGAAACTTACATTACATTACATCTTAATCTACTCCGTAGATAAATCTACAAAGTAGACACACTTACGAGCACTGGCTACTGAGGCCATCGGCTCAGACAATTATAAGACGACATTGATACAGGACAGAAGAGAAGATAGAAGGAGAACGGAAAACAGAAAACACATAACACATGTCAACAGCACGCAGTTGGTTTTCGGACGGTGCCCCGTCGTTCTACTAACTACGCGCAACGAGGCCTGATTTCGCTGATCTCACGGGAAGCGATGTTTTATCGGAGCCAAGGCCGTTGATAACGGGAGAAACTTTTAAGGGGAGGAACGCAGCTGGCTACTTCAAGTGTACATTTTTTAAAAAAAGAACCGATAAAATAAGGAAAGGCATGAAACATTGCGTCGGTGTTCAAGAGGGGCAATTGTTTCCGCGGCAGTTCTATTTCCTATCAATCTTAACGCTCGATTTTGTATTCTATCAAGCAGGCGAAGCGATGTTTGCGAAGCACCTGCTCGGAGGTGGGAGTAATACTCGAGTTTAGGACGTATAAACGCTTATAAATTGAAACCAGATAGGAAGGGGAAAAGACTTCTTATACGGATACAGAAAATATCGGTGAGATATGCCTTCAGATCACCAGTGGAACGGTTACTGCGGAAGCGGTCATGGAGAAGCTTTCGATCTTCGAGATATTCACTAAGCTGACGGTTAATCAGCGTTTCCATAACCTTAGAAAGAAGGGATGTTAGGGCTCTGGGTCGGTAAGAGGAGGGGGAGGAGGGGTCATCTTTCTTAGGGACAGACTGGACAAATGCTTATTTCCATCTTCCAGGAAAGATTCCAGAAGAGAAAAGCTTACGCAGTGGCTTTACCAGTGTGGAAGAACACCTCCCCCACCTATTTTTTTGTATTTAAATAATTTTGCCTGGACTAATAGTTTCGTAACACGCAAAGTTAGCTAAAGTCAGCATAACTTTCATTTCAGTGTATCATGTGTTCTGATGGTATTTGGTGTTACAAATGTCAAGTGTCAAGCAAAAAATAATAGATTTAAAAATAGAAGTACTAACTTTTGTACATGATTCTTCTTTTTGGTTGTTTCTTCATTATTCTTTTGGACACAAACGTACATTGCTGTTTACACTGATTTGTATTACCCCGAATATTTTCAATACTTTCATATAAACTGTGCTGTTTTATTCGAGATTCTAAAAAAAATCTATCAATATCTTTTCATTACCACTAAAAAAACATGATTGGGAATTGTTTTCAATTTTAAAAGCTCTTATTTTTAAGTCCATGAATACCATTTTTTTTCAAACAAGAAACGCAAACAAGAAACTGAATCCTAAAAACTCTTAAATTTTTCATTTCTCCATTCGTTACTTCATACCTCCTACTTTTCTACACCTTACCATTTTTTGTTTGCAAAAAATAATTAAAAAACTATTGAAAATAGAAATAATGTACTAAGAAAAATACAACAAATCTTAAGGTTTCCTCCTCAACTTCTACTATTTCGGGAAGTTTAGAAATTCTGAAGTTAATTAAATCTTGAGTTGAAAATGGAAAGTTGAAACTATCAACTTTGAGTGAACAAAAGCAAATTCACAAGTTGGAAAGAAAATCCTCAAGTTATGTTCAACTTTGACTGAACAAAACCGACGTAATCCAGTTAAAAAACCGCCACGACACGATTTTTACATCGGACCTTGTATATTAATTTCCATGTCATACATACATACATACATTTATTGGCGCGACATCTCCTTAAGGAGCCAAGGCCTAGTGACTTATACTCTCAACCATTCCTGTGTGTGTGTTGTAAATCTGCACGAATGGAAGGGACCTACAGTTTACCGACGAGGCCGAACGGCTACATGAGATGCACTTTTTTCGAGACAAATTTTACTCTTGGAGGTTTTGTCAGATCCTCGCCAGAGGCAATACCCCGAAAAAGAAGATGGCTATGAGCTGGATTCGAACCCAGGCTCATTCGACACACTAACCACTAAGCCACGGGGCACTACATATGTACATGTCATACTTCTTAATTATTAAATGCCGTCTTCCGACCCCTACCGATTCATCTTTCATCTGCACTTTGTAACAAATCGAATGGTATATCATTTCATTTTTGTTTTGCATTTAAATATTTAAAAGCTTTGTGCATGTGTTCTTGTTTTCCGGGGTACTACTTTTTTTTCTTTTTTTTTTATAACTAACGCGCGCACAAGGGACTATTTTTTCCCTTTTAATGTAAAACACACTGCGCGGGCAATAGGAAGATAGGGAGGGGAGAGATAGGAGGTGTCGATTAACATTGGTTTTGAATGTTAGCAGATCAAAATGGCAAGGGAAAATCTCTCCGGGTAAACTATTCCAAATTCGTGTTGTTGGGCTAAAAAAAATCCCTATATTTCACGGTACGTCTGAAATTTGGCTCAAGGGTGAACTGATGAGCATTCATTGCGAGACGAGTAGTACGGGAGAAACTTTGAAGGGGAGGAATGCAACTGGCTACTTCGAGTAAACATTTTTTGTAAAAGAAACTATAAAATAAGGAAAGACATGAAACATTGCGTCGATGTTCGAGAGGGGCAATTGTTTCAGCGGGAGTTCTATTTCCTATCAATCTTAACGCTCGATTTTGTATTCTATCAAGCAGGTGAGGCGATGTTTGCGAGGCACCTGCCCGGAGTTGCGAGTTATACTCGAGTTTAGGGCGTATAAACGCTTATAGATCGTAGCCAGATCAGATGGGGCAAAATACTTCTTACACCGATACAGAAAACCTAAGCACCTAGCAGCATTCTTAGCGATCTCAAATATATGGTCGTTCCAACGGAAATCGTCGTTGACACACATACCGAGTACGGTTTCTTCGATGTAAGTGCCATTCATGGACAATGGTATTGGGGGTATGTTTAGCTTTAACGACAGAAGACAGCATTGAGTTTTCCAAGCATTAAACTCCACACGATTCCTATTACCCCATTTAACAATGCTGTATAAATCGGAGTTTAATGAGCTTGACATACGGTACCGTTGCAATTGTACGTCCGAAGTCGAAGGACGTGAATTATCGAACGAATATGAAAAGCTGAGGGTAGAGTCGTCAGCAAAACAGTTAAGTGGATTAGAAGTAACAGACAGATCATTTATAAAAATGAGGAAAAGAGTCGGAGACAGAACAGAACCCTGGGCCACACCAGCATTTATTTTGTGGGAGTCAGACTGGAATTCGTCCAATACAACTTGTGTTGAACGGTCCAGAAAATAGCTTCTAATCCAACGAACAAGAGTATCATCGATCCCAAAAGCACGCATTTTCGATAAGAGAGCTTCATGTCAAAATCTATCAGCCTTGGAGATATCAAGAGCAACAATCTGTCATTGCTATGGGTCGGTAGGAGAAAGGGGAGGTTGGATCACCTTTCTAAGGGACAGGCTGGACAAATGCTCTTTTCCATCTTCTAGGAAAGATTCCAGAAGAGTAGGAGCGATAGAAAAGCTTACGCAGTGGCTTTGCCAGTGTGGCAGTGTGGATTCAGAAGAATCGGGGGTATACCATCCGGGCCAGCGGATTTGTGTATATCGAGATCTTTGAGAACTCTTGCTACTGTACGAGTGCGGAAAAAAATCTGTCCCATGGAAAAAAATACATTCTCAAGTACAGGAGGCAACGTTGCTATTAGGCAGCGTGGAGCTGCAGCGAAATGGGCGGCGAGCAAGTTTGCCTTCTCTGAAGAGTAAACAATTGGTTTATTATTGTCGATGAGCGTTGGAACCGAAGATGTCGTGGAGTTTTTTATATTTTTTACAAATGACAAAAAAATTTTACTGCCTTTGGGACACTGCAGAATTTTGTTGCCGTAATTTTTGGTCATGCAAAAATTTAGTTCTTTCAATAACGGAGTTAGATGAGTTCCTTGCTTGTTTGTGCTTTTTCCGATTTCCTCTAAAGGGTTGGCTTTATATGATCGGAAACTTACTTCTTTGAGCCTGATAGCTTCTTTACACTCAGAATTAAACCAGGACCTTTCTTTAGGTTTGATGCTTTTTACTCTGTTAGGAATAAAAGCACGCATCCCTAGAAGAATCACATTTGTGATCAGTGGAAGCATAGTGACCAGTTAAAGTTTCGGAAAAAAATATTCAGGTCGTCCCAGTTGGCTTTCTTGTATTGCCAAACGGTCCTGGTGGGAAGTTTTTCTTTAACTGGATGGGTGGAGGATAAGAAATTAGTTGAAATGACACAATGGTCTGAAGTGCCAAATGGATAAGTTACACTAATGGTATATTTATCAGGGTGAGAAGTAAGAAAAAAGTCAAGAGTATGGGCGGCTTGCCCAGTAACATCCGGTATACGCGTTGGCACATCGATCAGTTGGGTAAGGTGATGTAACCCGGCAAAGAGCTCGACATACCTTCCTTCGGGTGTTGTCTGACCAGAATAGCGGAGCCAATTGGAATTGTGTACATTTAAATCGCCCGCAATAACGATTTTAGTGCGAGGATAAAGGGAAACAATTTTCGAGATGGAATCATACAGCGCATCAAACTCGTTACAAGTCGAATTGCTGTCAAGATTTGGACTCCTGTAAATAAAACAATAATGAATGACATGCTTGCGGATTCATCCCTTGATTCCTAGTCCATTCCTCGCAGACGAATGTGTTTGGCTATTGGTGTTAATCAATGGCTAAACTAGATCGTTATCGGTAGATTAATTGATGTGCACTAAGAAATCCAGGAGCGGCTCAGTTAAATTGTTATTAAGGCATAAAACTAATAATAGTTGAATTGAAAAAAACTCAAATTGGGCCTTAGTTGTGCATTGATTATAGTTTATTGTCCGATTTTGTTTTTCAAGTTTTGTTTTATATAATGGTGAGTACATTCACAGTTGACTACGTTAATAGTCGTGGGTTAAGGAAGAATTTTTGTTCTGTATACGTCTACACTACCTTAAATAGGCCAGCTGTTTTTCAAGTGAAACCCAGGTAGGTGAAAATACCGACCACACGGAATTTAACCTGCATGGATATAATTTAGTGCCATTATACTTTCTTTTTTTTTTTTTTTTTTTAATTAACGCGCGCACAAAGGACTATTTGTTTCCCTTTTAATGTAGAACACACTGCGCGAGCATTAGGAAGATAGTGAAGGGAGAGATAGGAGGTGTCGATTAACATTGGTTTTGAATGTTAGCAGATCAAAATGGCAAGGGAAAATCTCGCCGGGTAAACCATTCCAAATTCGTGTTGTTCGACTAAAAAAAGAATCCCTATATTTCACGGTATCTCTGAAATTGGGCTCAAGGGTGAACTGATGAGCATTTCTTGCGAGACGAGTAGTACGGGAGAAACTTTTAAGGGGAGGAATGCAACTGGCTACTGCGAGTGAACATTTTTTGTAAAAGAAACAATAAAATAAGGAAAGACATGAAACATTGCGTCGATGTTCGAGAGGGGCAATTGTTTCAGCGGCAGTTCTATTTCCTATCAATCTTAACGCTTGATTTTGTATTCTATCAAGCAGGTGGACCTGCCCAGAGGTGGGAGTTATACTCGAGTTTTGGGCGTATAAACGCTATATAAAAACTTTATAAACGGAAAAATACTAAGCTAAGCACTTAGCAGCATTCTTAGCGATCTCAAATATATGGTCGTTCCAACGGAGGTCGTCGTTGACACACATACCGAGTACTGAGAGCTTTTCGGTTTCTTCGATGTAAGTGCCATTCATGGACAATGGCAATGGGGGTATGTTTAGCTTTAACGACAACGAGTTTAACGAGTTTAATGAGCTTGACATACGGTACCGATGCAATTGTACGTCCGAAGGCGAAGGACGTGAATTATCTAACGAATATGAAAAGCTGAGGGTAGAGTCGTCAGCAAAACAGTTAAGTGGATTAGAAGTTACAGACAGAAGATCATTTATAAAAATGAGGAGAAGAGTCGGAGACAGAGCAGACCCTGGGACACACCAGCATTTATTTTGTGGGAATCAGACTTGAATTCGTCCAATACAACTTGTGTTGAGCGGTCCAGAAAATAGCTTCTAATCCAACGAACAAGAGTATCATTGATCCCAAAAGCACGCATTTTCGATAAGAGAGCTTCATGCCAAACTCTATCAAATGCCTTGGAGATATCAAGAGCAATAATCTTACTTTCACCAAAGCGATGGAAAGATTTGTTCCACTGTTCGGTGAGATATGCTATCAGATCACCAGTTGAACAATTGCTGCGGAAGCCATACTAACGGTCATGGAGAAGCTTTCGATCTCCGAGATATTCGTCAGGCTGACGGTTAATCAGTGTTTCCATGATCTTAGAAAGAAGGGATGTCAGTGCTATGGGTCGATAGGAGGAGGGGGAGGATTGGTAACCTTTCTTAGGGACAGGCTGGACAATGCTGTTTTCCATCTTCTAGCAAAGATTTCAGAAGAGTAGGAACGATGGAAAAGCTTACGCAGTGGCTTTGCCAGTGTGGAAGAACAACTCTTCAGAAGAATCAGGGGTATACCATCCGGGCCAGCGGATTTGTGTATATCGAGATCTTTGCGAACCCTTGCTACTCTACGAGTGTGGAAGCTGGCAGCAAAATGGGCGGAGAGCAAGTTTGCCTTCTCTGAAGAGTAAACAATTGGTATGTTATTGTCGATGAGCGTTGGAACCGAAGATGTTGAGGAGTTTTTAATATTTTTTTACAAATAACCAAATATTTTTACCGCCTTTGGGACACTGCAAAATTTGTTGCCGTAATTTTTAGTCATGCAAAAATTTGGTTCTTGCAATAACGGAGTTGCATGAGTTCCTTGCTTGTTTGTGCTTTTTCCGATTTTCCTCTAAAGGGTTGGCTTTGTATGATCGGAAACTTACTTCTTTGAGCCTGATAGCTTCTTTACACTCAGAATTAAACCAGGACCTTTCTTTAGGTTTGATGCTTTTTACTCTGTTAGGAATAAAAGCACGCATCCCTAGAAGAATCACATTTGTGATCATTTCAGCACTGGCATCAATGTCACTATCGAGGAAGCATAGTGACCAGTTAAAGTTTCGGAAAAAAATATTCAGGCCGTCCCAGTTGGCTTTCTCGTATTGCCAAACGGTCCTGGTGGAAAGTTTTTTTTTTAACTGGATGGGTGGAGGACGAGAAATTAGCTGAAATGACACAATAGTCCCGCAGTGTCAAATTGAGAAGTTGCAATAATGGTATACTTATCAGGGTGAGAAGGAAGAAACAAATCAAGAGTATGGGCGGCATGTATAAGTATGAGTAAGGTGATGTAACTCGGCAAAGAGCTCGACATACCTTCCTTCGGGTGTTGTCTGACCAGAATAACGGAGGCAATTGGAATGGTGTACATTGAAATCACCCGCAATATCGATTTCAGTGCGAGGATAAAGGGAAACAATTTTCGAGATGGAATCAGACAGCGCATCAAACTCGCTACAAGTCGAATTACTGTCAAGATTTGGACTCCTGTAAATAAAACAATAATGAATGACATGCTTGCGGACAGTGAATTTGAGCCATAAGAAGTTAAAGTCCGTGTTGGAACATTGCCCATATTGGGGAAGGCTCTGGCAAGCAATATCATTCCTAACATAGACCACGAGATTATGATGGGAAAAGAGTAATGGCACCAAGCTATACCAATGTAAAGCAAATTCTCATAAATTAGTATTTACTCCAACCTGGGTTTCACTTAATGCCAAAATTGCCTGTATTGAATAGTGTAGACGTACACGTGAAAGAAATTCTTTCTTAGGCCGCAAACATTAGAATATACGACATTAAAATCAATTACCATTTAAAAATACTTACACACAAAACACAATTCTGACTAAGTCGAACCACGCAGTAAAAATCCAAATTAATTTCTGCAATAAACAAACTGTCTTAGGTTTTATGCCCACAAGACAGCTTGCATACAAAAAATGTATTTAAATATTCAGCACAATAGGACAAACTCAAATGCCCTTATCCATTTACCGCAAGCATTAGATGATCATACGATACCTACAGTAGATAAGAAAAGCTGTTAAGCACAAAGGTCTTGGGACAGATAAGAGGATTATTTGTTATGTGAGTGTGTATTTTTTTTTCTTCCACAGCGCGAATGGGCATCTTATCTTTCTTCCAACGAAGAAATTATATTCTCTACAGCACACGCGTGGGGGTTTTTTCCAATTTCTGAAACGAGTGTGTAATATTATTTTTTTTAAAACACTCGCGATAACAATGCGCAATATTTTTTTTTTTTGACTTGTTTTAGTTATTTGTGCGCGCACCTCGACGTCCGGCCTCTACGAGCTTAAGATCGACACATCATCCTCTTGCAAGGAACTGACAAAATCTCCAAGAGTAAAAATTTGTCTCGAAAAAAGTGCATCTTATGTAGCCGTTCGGAATCGGCGGTAAATTGTAGGTCTCTTTCATTCTTACAGATTAAAAACAAATACACACAGGAACGGTTGAGGCCTTGGCTCCTTAAGGAGCTGTTGCACCAATAAAAGGTGTTAAAGCATGCACCTTTATTAAAAAAAAAAAACTTATTAAAACTATATATGTGCATACATATAGTATGGCTATTTTGAACAAAAATATTTAGCTTGAAAACGTGCAACCTAAGAACTTGTCTAAAACTTTTTATTACTTTTTGTTAATTGCAGATGCCATACCTATTCACGGATGGCTCATTGACGCTTCAAAAAGATATCAAAGGAACTTTAACAACAAACAAGGGGAGTGTTGTGCGCCGAATGTTTGTAGTAAATGAGCCTTTCACAAGTGGCACTCAAAGGTAAAATCATTTCTTGTTTAATTTATTAATACGTAATAATAAACATTATTTCTTATTTTAGAGTAATAACTACGAGTGGTGCTTCGACAGTTGTCAAAAAACAGGAACAGCAACAAGTACTTAGCATCAATTGTGATAAAAATTGTAAGTCAACAACTAAGTTGTTAAAACTGAAAATTAACAAAGCAATTAAAAAAATTAATTTGTTTCAATATTGTGGATAATTGACCACAATATAATTTGTTTTTGTAAAGAATTTAAAATAATACTTTCTTTGCCTGATTCTTTCTTTTACTGATTACCATGTAGCAATCAATAACCCTAAACAAAATAATTTAAATCGGGGCTGCGCTATGCTATATATATCAAATGACCGAAAACAACTGCAAAATCTTTCAAAATCCACCCGATGGATTTAACCATCAAAACGAAGAGTTGTGTTCCTTTACTTTTTCAAGTAACTTCAAGCATTCCGAAAGTTACTAAAAACTGCTTAATCTTGTTCCCTAACACACAAATTTCGTCAAAAAGAGAGACGATGAGAGAGTAAAATACTCAAGTGAGAGAGTTACGAATTTATGTCCAAGAAATTTCTTTGGGTACTTTGTAACAGCTAAAAATTAGCTGTCACAAACAACTGTTATTCATTTTTGTTTGAATTTAACTTCCAATTTGTTTTCATATTTTTTCTACTGAATTTCGCTTAAAATCAATACATTTAGGCAAATGAAGCAACTCAAAGATAGTATATTATACAATGAATGTTCACCAAACACTTTCCAACGAAATTAACAATAAATATGCATTTTAAATGACCATTTATAATCATTTTAATAAATCTCGATCTCGATTTATATTGGTTCTATATTTGACGTTTCTGTCAAATGCAGTTGGGTTACTACAAAAGCGTTTCCTTTTCGTAGTTTTTGCTTTATGTGAGAGAATTCATCCCCACTCCTCCAAGTTTGAGAGTTTACTTGAAGTTACTTGAAAAAGTAAAGGAACATACATATTATAAATAATAATTAATTGAAAAAAAGAACACAACAAAAGGTCTATTATTATTATATTAAATTAAATTATTGGCTATTCTCTCCTTACTGAACTTATAATGGCAACTGCCAGATTGCCTTCTAAATAAGACTTCGATAGGTTGAAAACAAAGATTTCTTATTAAAAAAAAAAAACTCTTTTTTGTATACTGTCTAAGAAACTCAAGTGTGTAATTGGAGCACCTGTCCAAATATGGGAATTATACTCAAAAAAAGGAACCTAGACACCTGGCAGCATTTTCAGCGACTTCGAATATGTGGTCTTTCCACAGAAAGTGGTCTGTAATGCACATACCGAGAACTGATAGGTATTCTGTTTCTTCGATACAAGTGCCACTCATCGATAGTGGCAATGGGAGTATGTTTCGCTTTAACGATGAAACACAACATTGAGTTTTTGAAGCATAAAATTCAACACGATTTCCTATTCCCCATGGTACAATGCTGTTAAGATCAGAATTTAATGAACTAATCATACGCTGCCGTTGCAGTTCCACATCCAAAGCACATGGATGAGAGTCTGGAAACGAATATGAAAAGCTGAGAGTGCTGTCGTCAGCGAAACAATTTATTGGATTAGTAGTTTCAGATAGTAAGTCATCAGAGTTGGAGATAAAACAGAGCCCTGGGGCACACCAGCATTTATTTTGTGAATATCAGACTTGAATCCGTCTAACACAACTTGTATTGACCGGTTCGAAAGGTTATTACCAATCCAACGAAGAAGAGATTCGTCGAGTCCAAATGCACGCATTTTCGATAAACTCTATCAAATGCCTTTGAAATATCAAGTGCAATAATCTTACTTTCATCAAAACGGTGAAGAGATTGATTCCACTTTTCGGTGAGATAAACCATCAAATCACCAGTGGATCTATTGCTGCGTATTACCGGTGATTAAGAAGCTTTCGGTCCTCAAGATATTTCTTAAGCTGAAATTTAATAAGCGTTTCCATGACCTTAGAAAGAAGGGACGTAAGTGCAATTGGTCGATAGTTTGAGGGAGAGGAGGATTCGCCTTTTTTAGGGACAGGCTGCACAAATGCTGTTTTCCATCCGCTCGGAAAGATCCCAGAGGAATAGGACAGATGGAAAAGCTTACGCAATGGTTTTACCAGCGTTGAAGAACACCTCTTCAGAACAAAAGCAGGGATACTATCCGGGCCAGCGGATTTGTGAATGTTGAGATCTTTTAAGACTCTTGACACTGAACGATTGCGGAAGATAATTGGTCCCATAATGTCATTTACGTTCTCAATTACCGGGGAATTGATAACACCTGCCGGACACATTGAGTTTGCTGTAAATAGATTGCTTTATCTTGGGAATCGACAACAATTGTATCGTTAAAGACGAGCATAGGAACCGATGATGACGAAGAATTCCGAATGTTTTTTACAAAGGACCAACAATTTTTACTTTATTTGGTATTCCTAACATAAACGACGAGGTTGTGGTGGGCAAAGAAAGGTTACCCATCTTCCCCCTCCTCCTACCGACCCATAGCACTGACATCCCTTCTTTCTAAGGTCATGGAAACGCTGATTAACCGTCAGCTTCAGGAATATCTCGAAGATCGAAAGCTGTTAGAGATTGAAACAGAGTTATATATTTGGAACAATAGTTTTAATGATCTCCGTTGGAATATTAGATTACAAGTGAAGAAAAATTTAAATATGATTTCCTTTTATACAAAATATTTTCTATAAGTTTTGATTTAAGGAACAAAGTATTATTATATATTTCTACTGTGTTACAGTCAAATTAGTATTTTATCACCGCCTCTTAATTTGATACTTTAACACAAAGATAAAAATGAAATTCAATTAAATTATAAATTACGAAACATTAAATTAAAATAATAAAAAAAAATCAATTTAGATTCAAACTTTTACGGTGTTTTTGAAAAAGGGTTTTTCCAAGACCTTTCGTCATTATGTCTGCAACATTATCATTGGTTGAGATGTATTTTAGCTTGATTTCCTTTTTGGCTATTGCTTCTCGAATAAAATTGTATTTTACATCAATATGTTTCATTCTTTTGTGTTCACGCGGCTCTTCAGCCACTTTGATACATGATTGATTATCTTCGAATATCACTGTTGGGGAATTACAATCATGCCCAAGTTCTTTCAACAAACAGCGTATCCATTTTGCTTCACAAATGCATTTAGCCAAAGCCAAATATTCAGCTTCAGTTGATGAAAGACTAACAGTTGGTTGCTTTTGTGTAAGCCAGCTTACTGTATTACCGAAAACTTTAAATACGTAACCTGTTGTTGATTTTCTATCATTTTTATCACCAGCCCAGTCAGAATCAGCATATCCAGTCAAGATATCAGCTCCATCATCACGACGATATACCATTTTCAATTCGGTAGTTCCCTGGATGTACCGCAGAATACGTTTCGCATACAGGAAATGTTCATCAGTACAGCTACTTTGAAATCGACTGAAATAATTTGTTGATGCACACAAATCTGGCCGTGTTGTTTGAGTAGCATAAGTTAAACATCCAATAAGCTCTCTGTATGGTTGATCAGTCAAATTATTTGTATTATCATTTTGCAAATTTAAACCATTTTCAATAGGTGTTGCAGCCGTTTTGCAGTTCTGCATGTCAAATTTCTTCAAAATATTTTTTTAAATAACGTGTCTGACTCAAAAAAATTGAATTGGGATTTGAATTACGTTCAACATGAATCCCAAGAAACGAACCAATTTCGCCAACATCTGTCATTTCAAATTCTTCTGATAATTTTGTTTTAATGTCATTCACCATTTGCGTTTCATTTGAAATGAGTGCCAAATCGTCGACATATAAAAGAATATAACAAATGACATTCTTTTCGAATTTAACATATAAGCATTGATCTGATTCACAACGATTGAAACCAATTTTGATTATAAATCTATTAAAGCGCTCATTCCACATTCGAGACGCTTGTTTCAATCCATACAATGACCTTTTCAACTTACAGAACATTGTTTTATCTTTGATAAATCCTTCAGGTTGTGTCATGTAGATGTCCTCATTTAAATTTCCATTCAGAAACGCACACTTAACATCCATTTGATGAATTTTGTATCCAAAATGATTTGCAACTGACAACAAAATACGAAAGCTTGTCAACTTGGCTGTAGGCGAATATGTTTCATTGAAATCGAAACCTTTTTCTTGCGAAAATCCACGAGCAACAAGTCTAGCTTTGTATTTATCTACGTCACCATTTGGCTTATACTTAACTTTGAAAACCCATTTGCAAGTGACAGCTTTTCGACCAATTGGAAGCTTGCACAAGGACCAAGTATTATTTTTCATTAAAGATGAAAACTCTTCATGAATTGCATTTTCCCATTTTGGCCAATCAGCACGCTTTCTTGCATCGTTCAGTGTAACTGGATCATTTTGCACAAACTCCTCCGCTGATAGTGCGAACCATGCATTAGATTCGTATCCATATCGATCTGGTTTCTTTCTCAACCGCTCACCACGACGTATTTCATTACTGGTAACAGTGCTATTTGATATACTGTGGACATCATCATTATAACTGGTACCATTGTTGTCTTCCAAAGAAACGTCCTGAACATCATATTGATTGGTGTTACCGATGCTTTCCATATTTGCACCGTGGATTTGATTGCTCTTATAATCGATGTCATCGGTTGCCGCCTCTGAATCGTATATGTTGACATAATTTAATCGATCAAAGACTGATTTCTCGTTAAAAATCACATTACGACCCATAACTAGCTTTTCGCCTTCGATATCCCATAGTCGATATGTTTTTGAAGATAAACCATACCCAAGCATATAACATTTTGAAGATATTGCATCCAGTTTCGTACGATTTTCTTTTGGCACATAATTGTAGCAAATTGAACCAAAAACACGAAGATGTGATAAATCTGGCCTTTTACCATACCAAATTTCAAAAGGCGTTTTGTTTGCAAATTGTTTACCAACCGCACTTGTTGGTGAACGATTTCGGATATAATTTGCATACCTCACAGCTTCGTTCCAAAATCGACGACTTAAGCCACTTGCCAAAAGCATTGTTCTTGCTTTTTCAACAATAGTTCGGTTGACGCGTTCGGAAACTGGATTCATTTCCGGATTGTATGGCACGGTGAAATTCAGTTGAATACCTTTACTGATACAAAAAGATTTAAATTCTTTGGAGCAATACTCGCCGCCATTATCCAACTGCAGTTTCGCGTTTCTCTGTCCATGTTGAGTTTCAGCCACAGAAACATATTGTTGAAATTTGTCAAATACTTCACTCTTTAGCTTGATACAGTAGATCATGGATGCACGTGAAAAATCATCAGTAAAAGCTACGAAATATCTGGAACCATCATGCGCCGATTCACTCATTGGACCACTGACATCTGTGTGAATTAATTCCAAAATTCTTGTGGCTCGGACTACCTTCCGAGGGGGATACGGTAAACGGGTCTGTTTACCAAGCACACAAGATTCACAAAATTTGTTGGTAATATCCACATTTAATTTGTCTAATCCAATTGCCATGTTTTGGTTCACCATCTTCTTCATATCAATAGCATTCAAATGAGCAAGACGAAAATGCCATAAGTTTTGGGATGCTTTACTTAATTCTTGAACACCAGCAATTTCAGCAAATATGTTTCGTTCCACGAAAAAAGTTGTTTCATAAAGTTTACCATTTCGACGAGCAGTGAACACATTTTTACCATTTTTCGAAATAAATGCATCATCACCACTGAAAATTATTTTGTAATCTTTGTCAGTTAATTGGCGAATTGACATGAGATTGCATTTAAGATTTTCAACAAATAAAACGTTTTGAATAGTTTTTGTCGAGTTATCACCATTAAAAAACGTTTTTATTGATATATCGCCTCGATATTTTGCTACCAATGATGTTCCAGCTTTTGCTGTCGAGATATTAATTGGTTCAATTTTATGCATTTTATTGAAGAATTCTTTATTGTTCACAATATGTTGAGTTGCACCAGAATCAAGAACAAAATGTAATTGATTAAAACCATCATTACTTTGTTTTGATGATTTCGCAATGCAACATGAAGCATCTTCAATGTTAATTGTTTGTTCTTCACAAAGTAGAAACTCGGGATCTTCGTCTTTTTCAGCACAGTTTGCACCTGCAGTTTTCTTTCCTTATGCAGGATTCTTCTTCAATATTTTTACTCGGCAATTTGCTTTTATGTGACCAGGTTTCTTGCATCTGTGGCATATAATTTTTGATCGATCCGCCTGCATAGCTACAGAATCATTCATTTTTCCGCAACGAATACTACTACCAGCAGCACGCTTCCCACATTCATCCAAAAGTCGACTTTTAACAAATTCGATGGATAATTTGGATGTATCCATCGTTTCCAGCGCTGTTACTAAGCCATCAAAACTTTTTGGCAAAGTTAAAATCAAATGACAAACCACATCAAGATCTTCTAAGGTGGCCCCAGTAGATTTAAGTTCACGTATAGTATGGTCAAACTGAAGAAAAAAATTATTTACATCGTCACCATCCTTATAACGTCAATAACTGTTTTCGCAGCAACAATTGACCAGCAAAACTTTTGCGTTCAAACACACCAACCAGTGTATCATATATTTCTTTAGCGAATGTTTTTTCTTTAATGTACTCCAACTGAGAATCACTGATGCACTGCACTAAAATCGACTTGCACTTTTTCTCGTCGGATTTCAGCTTTTCTTTTAACTTTTCATTATTTGCTGTATCACCTTCACTTGGAACTTCTCTCAACATAGAGTCCAATGTAGAAGAAAGAAACTTCTAGATTTTTCTCTTCCAGAAAAATCTTAATTCTGTATTTCCAATTCGAGAAATTGGTTCCATCAAATGGCTTCACTTTTTGCAAATTATTTTCCATATTCGACTTGTAAACCTTTAATAAAAATAATTTTTAAAATATCCAACAGAAAAATCCAGAAAAATAATTCTTAAGCGTGCGATTTGATCAAAACGAAAAATCTTCCTTAAACGCTTAAGCACACAAATAAATTCCTTAATGAAAGAATACAATGCGTTCAATTCAAATATTCTTCTTATGAATTGATTCCTGGGCCCATAACCTGTTAGAGATTGAAACAGAGTTAAATATTTGGAACAATAGTTTTAATGATCTCCGTTGGAATATTAGATTACAAGTGAAGAAAAATTTAAATATGATTTCCTTTTATACAAAATATTTTCTATAAGTTTTGATTTAAGGAACAAAGTATTATTATATATTTCTACTGTGTTACAGTCAAATTAGTATTTTATCAAAAGCTTCTCCATGACCGTCAGTATGGCTTCCGCAGCAACTGTTCCACTGGTGATCTGATGGCATATCTCACCGAACAGTGGAACAAATCTTTACATTGCTTTGGTGAAAGTAAGATTATTGCTCTTGATATCTCCAAGGCATTTGATAGAGTTTGGCATGAAGCTCTCTTATCGAAAATGCGTGCTTTTGGGATCGATAATACTCTTGTTCGTTGGATTAGAAGCTATCTTCTGGACCTTTCAATACAAGTTGTATTGGACGGATTCAAGTCTGTTTCGCACAAAATAAATGCTGGTGTGCCCTCTCTCTGTTCACTGTCCGACTCTTTTCCTCATTTTTATAAATGATCTTCTGTCTGTTACTTCTAATCCACTTAACTGTTTTGCTGACGACTCTACCCTCAGCTTTTCATATTCGTTAGATAATTCACGTCCTTCGCCTTCGGACGTACAATTGCATCGGTACCGTATGTCAAGCTCATTAAACTCGTTAAACTCGTTGTCGTTAAAGCTAAACATACCCCCAATGCCATTGTCCATGAATGGCACTTACATCGAAGAAACCGAAAAGCTCTCAGTACTCGGTATGTGTGTCAACGACGACCTCCGTTGGAACGACCATATATTTGAGATCGCTAAGAATGCTGCTAAGTGCTTAGGTTTTCTGTATCGGTGTAAGAAGTATTTTTCCGTTTATAAAGTTTTTATATAGCGTTTATACGCCCAAAACTCGAGTATAACTCCCACCTCTGGGCAGGTGCTTCGCAAACATCGCTCCACCTGCTTGATAGAATACAAAATTGAGCGTTTGATAGGAAATAGAACTGCCGCTGAAACAATTGCCCCTCTCGAACATCGACGCAATGTTTCATGTCTTTCCTTATTTTATCGTTTCTTTTACAAAAAATGTTCACTCGAAGTAGCCAGTTGCATTCCTCCCCTTAAAAGTTTCTCCCGTACTACTCGTCTCGCAAGGAATGCTCATCAGTTCACCCTTGAGCCCAATTTCAGAGATACCGTGAAATATAGGGATTCTTTTTTTAGTCGAACAACACGAATTTGGAATGGTTTACCCGGCGAGATTTTCCCTTGCCATTTTGATCTGCTAACATTCAAAACCAATGTTAATCGACACCTCCTATCTCTCCCCTCACTATCTTCCTAATGCTCGGTGTGTTCTACATTAAAAGGGAAACAAATAGTCCTTTGTGCGCGCGTTAATTAAAAAAAAAAAAAAAAAGAATAATGACACTAAATTATATCCATGCAGGTTAAATTCCGTGTGGTCGGTATTTTCACCTACCTGGGTTTCACTTGAAAAACAGCTGGCCTATTTAAGGTAGTGTAGACGTATACAGAACAAAAATTCTTCCTTAACCCACGACTATTAACGTAGTCAACTGTGAATGTACTCACCATTATATAAAACAAAACTTGAAAAACAAAATCGGACAATGAACTATAATCAATGCACAACTAAGGCCCAATTTGAGTTTTTTTTTTTCAATTCAACTATTATTAGTTTTATGCCTTAATAACAATTAAACTGAGCCGTTCCTGGATTTCTTAGTTCACATCAATTAATCTACCGATAACGATCTAGTTTAGCCATTGATTAACACCAATAGCCAAACACAATCGTCTGCGAGGAATGGACTAGGAATCAAGGGATGAATCCGCAAGCATGCCATTTATTATTGTTTTATTTACAGGAGTCCAAATCTTGACAGTAACTCGACTTGTAACGAGTTTGATGCGCTGTATGATTCCATCTCGAAAATTGTTTCCCTTTATCCTCGCACTGAAATCGTTATTGCGGGCGATTTCAATGTACACAATTCCAATTGGCTCCGCTATTCTGGTCAGACAACACCCGAAGGAAGGTATGTCGAGCTCTTTGCCGGGTTACATCACCTTACCCAACTGATCGATGTGCCAACGCGTATATCGGATGTTGCTGGGCAAGCCGCCCATACTCTTGACTTTTTTCTTACTTCTGACCCTGATAAATATACCATTAGTGTAACTTATACATTTGGCACTTCAGACCATTGTATCATTTCAGCTAATTTCTCATCCTCCACCCATCCAGTTAAAGAAAAACTTCCCACCAAGACCGTTTGGCAATACGAGAAAGCCAACTGGGACGGCCTGAATATTTTTTTCCGAAACTTTAACTGGTCACTATGCTTCCTCGATAGTGACATTGATGCCAGTGCTGAAATGATCACAAATGTGATTCTTCTAGGGATGCGTGCTTTTATTCCTAACAGAGTAAAAAGCATCAAACCTAAAGAAAGGTCCTGGTTTAATTCTGAGTGTAAAGAAGCTATCAAGCTCAAAAAAGTAAGTTTCCGATCATACAAAGCCAACCCTTTTGAGGAAAATCGGAAAAGCACAAACAAGCAAGGAACTCATGCAACTCCGTTATTGAAAGAACTAAATTTTTGCATTACCAAAAATTACTACAAAAAAATTCTGCAGTGTCCCAAAGGCGGTAAATTTTTTTTGTCATTTGTAAAAAATATAAAAAACTCCACGACATCTTCGGTTCCAACGCTCATCGACAATAACAAACCAATTGTTTACTCTTCAGAGAAGGCAAACTTGCTCGCTGCCAGCTCCATGCTGCCTAATAGCAACGTTGCCCTCCTGTACTTGAGAATGTAATTTTTTCCATGGGACAGATTTTTTTCCGCACTCGTACAAAAGCAATAGTTCTCAAAGATCTCGATATACACAAATCCGCTGGCCCGGATGGTATACCCCCGATTCTTCTGAATCCACACTGCCACACTGGCAACACTAGTTATTCTTGTGTTAATTGTGTACATTTATAGCTCTCGCTTTTAACTTATTTTTCTATGCGATTAACTTTGTTTAAATTGTCATTGTGCATCTATAGTGTAAATTAAGTGAAAGCTTTGAAATTTTTAGTTCGATATTTAACTTAAAATCTGTTAATTTAATTCTGTGGTACTCTTTGTTTGTATTATTAAGAATAAAATTATCCGTTATTTTTTCTTTTAATTGAGTGTGCCGTTTGAGTGTTTTAAATTTTATTTCGCTCTTTTCTTTTTCTCTGTAATTATAAGTTTCTTTATTTTTTCATTTCTTAAAATTAAACTTCTATTCACGTAACTAAGTTGTCTTCACAATTATATTAGTTATTTGGTGCAATCGGTAAGACTTCCGCTTGTTAATCCCGAGTACAGAGGTTCAAATCTCCAAGTTCTCCTACTTATCTTTTTTTTTCTATCTATTTCTAATATTTTTTTTCTTCTCTCTTTCTTTTCTTCCTTTTTTTTAATTTGTTCCTTTTTCTTTAAATTAAATATGGAGTGTGCAGCCACTAAATGTGTTGACACTTCCAATGCACCTTTATTCGCATGTTTTGGTCCATGCGGAAAGGTTTTTCATGCAAATTGGTTCAAACAATGCTTTTTTGGACAAAATGAATGCAACCAAAATTGCATGTTGGTATTGTGAGCCTTGTAAGAAGATATCACTCTCTTGCCTAGCCATTAAAATGTCAACATTTAAACTTGATATTGAAAAGCTGTCAAAAGGTTTTGAAACACTCATAAAAGTATTCAATGAATCAGTTTTAAATTTGGCATCGTTTTCATCCGCTCCCAGCTCTGTTGACGTTTCTACATCCACAGACGATTTACAATTGCAAAGTCATGATAAACCAGAAGTTTTAATAGATATAAATGAGCCATCAACTTCTTCAGGTATTAAGAATCATGCGGCAGTTTTGAACAAAGGCTCAAAAAGAAGTCGGGATGGCATTTTGACTTCTAAAAATATTAGTCCTCCTTCAAAACGAAATGCTTTAAGGAGTAATTCTAATAAGTCCAATACTGTTTGCGTTCCTATGGAACAATCTAATCAGGTGAATACTCCTAGTATTGAACCAGTTAACACAAATTCCGAACCTGTTTTCTTAGAACCCGTTCCATTGATATCCTTTACTCCCATAGCAGCTGTCCCAAACCCTAGATCAGAAGCCGTTCCCTTAGATTCTTTCACTCCCATGGAAGCTGTTCCTAAGCCCAGGTTCGTTTTTGTTTCTCGACTGATACCCGAACTCAATCCGGGTGACGTTCTGCATTATTTAATGACAAAAAATTAATCCCCAATGCGAATTATATTAAATGTAATAAGATAAGCAAACCAGATAGTTTTGTTTCTTCTTTTAAGTTACTTGTTCCACCAACATCGTTTGATTCTATTTGTGACAGTAATGCTTGGCCAGGTGGTGCTCTTGTTAAAGAATTTTCAAGCACAAAGAAAAATAAAATTAACAATAATAAGAGTGTTCCAAAAAACAAAATAGATTCTCCCTCTTCTATCAGAATGTGAGAGGGCTTCGCAGCAAAACTGCAGATTTATACGTAAATTCTCATGTTTTTCCCCATGATGTGCTGGCTTTAACTGAAACTTGGTTAAATCAACGACACTTGAATACAGAAATCCTCAGTCAAGATTTCGAAGTTTATCGTAAAGATCAGCATCACGATAAACCAGATGATGTTGGTGGTGGTGTTCTTATTGCTGTCAGGAATTCATTTTTATCATGTAATATAACTTTTCCGTTTTATTTAACTATCGATATTATTTGTGTTTAAATTTGTGTTTCGTCGAAAATTTTATTTCTCATTAATGGTGGTTGGGTGCTGTATGAATAGGGTAGGCACTGAAAGGCATCAAACTGGTGATGCACAGTCGCTGCAACTATATCGTACACATCAATTGTGCTTATTTTACCTCCCCGCGGTAACCACCGGGTACTGGTCTGTCCATCCGGACATTCCTGCTAAACTTATAAGCGCGAGTGTTGAACACAGAAAAAATAGCAACACTATAATGCTCTGCTTTAATGACTGTTCTGATCGATTCGCAGAAGTCTTGCACGAGCCCCTCAGAAAGAGGACGTACGGCGGATGAGCCCAACCAACTGGACCAACGGTGGCGTCAACAGTCAACGAAGCAGACGCCCTAATGAGCTACTTCGACGTATTTGGAGATAAGGTCATTAGGACAATTCAATGCAAGTCAGGGCATTGAAATAGAGATGGTGGCGGATGAACCCTTAATGGGCCAACGGCAGCGCTCATATCCCCGAAGTGGGTTACTGACTCCGGATTCTCCGGTTCCTTTTGTCCAAGGAATCCAACAAAGGACCTGGCCCTCCAGGTTGGGGGTTGTGCGTGGGGTTAACAACCCTGCCACGGAAAAAAGAAAAAGTTGCGAAGCGACCAATAGCCTCGGAAAAGGACGGATTTACTGTTGACGACCCGGAAAAACGAATCAAGGACAACGACCTTCGGATCTGCACGTGGAATGTTAGAACTCTTAATAGACCACGTGCATCCAAACAACTAGCGGAGGCCCTAGACTGCTACAGAGCAGGAATTACTGCCATCCAGGAAGTGCGATGGAATGGGCCGGGCAAAAGGAGGATGAAAAACTGTGACGTGTACTACGGTGATTGCGCAAGAAGACCACAGCGTTTATTTGGGTGCGGATTCGTCATAAGCGGTAGACTTAGGCAAGAAGTCTTGGGCTTTCGACACGTAAGTGAGCGACTTGTGACAATCCGTATCAAGGCTAAATTCGCCAACATTAGCCTAATATGCGCTCATGCCCCCACAGAGGACAAAGATGACGCCACCAAGGATGACTTCTATGAGCTCCTCGAAAAAACCTATGAGCAATGCCCTAAATACGACGTTAAGATCGTACTAGGCGATTTTAATGCCAAAATAGGTAAAGAGGAAATCTTTGGTAGGACTGTCGGAAAACATAGCCTACACGACACAACGTCTGAAAACGGACTTAGGCTAATTGACTTCGCAGCGGCACATAACGTCACCATTGCAAGCACACGGTTTCCTCATCTCGATATACACAAAGGGACTTGGCGACACCCAGATCAAAGAACCGTCAATCAGATTGATCACGTTGCGATCGATGCAAGACACGCCTCCAGTATCTTGGATGTTCGCACCTTCCGAGCAGCTAACATCGACTCGGATCACTACCTTGTTGCAGCAAAGGTAAGAATGCGAATAACCCGAACTCCACAACAACGGAGTAATACTGTGAGGAAGTATGACGTCGGAAAGCTGCAATCGCAAGAAACCGCCAGAACCTATGCCGATCGAATATCCCGTAACCTCTCAAGAAATCCAGTACCGCCAGCATCAAGTGCCGAAGATCAGTGGCAACACTGCCAACAAGCCATCAGAGATGCCGCAACTGATGTGCTAGGTTTCACCAGACCACCACCACGAAACCTCTGGTTTGATGACGAATGCAGGCAGGCCCATGCAGCCAAACAAGAGGCATATAAAGCGACGCTGCAAAGAAAGACGAGAGCTGCTCGCGAGCTTTACGAGCAGAAAAGACGGGAAGAACACCGGCTTCTCCAAAAGAAAAAAAGAGAGCATGAGAAGCGCGCGATCGAAGATATTGAGAGATGCTACTCCAGGAACAACGTGCGGAAGTTTTACCAACAGGTAAAAAGAACATGCCAAGGAAAAAAATCCCGCACAGAAGCATGTAGAGATAGGAATGGAAACCTCGTAGTTGAGTCACAGTCGGTGCTGAGCATGGAAGGACCATTTCTGCAGACTGTTAAACGGCGATGAAGACCAAAATCCCGCTGTCAGGCAGAATGAACCATTCAACATGGACGATGACAGACAAAACTTCCGTCCACCTGACCAAAATGAAGTAAGGATAGCAATATCTAAACTCAAAAACAACAAAGCTGCTGGACCCGACGGATTACCCGCCGAACTTTTTAAAGCGGCCGGAGATGACCTGGTGGAGTGCATACACCAACTCATCTCTAAAGTTTGGTCAGAAGAAAGTATGCCTGATGAATGGAACCTCAGCATCGTTTGCCCGATTCACAAGAAAGGAGACCCTCTAAACTGCGCCAACTATAGAGGAATAAGTCTCCTGAATATCGCCTACAAGATCCTCTCTGCCGTACTATGTGAACGCCTGAAACCTTTCGTCAGCAACCTGATTGGCCCCTATCAGTGTGGTTTCAGACCAGGAAAGTCCACAATCGATCAAATGTTCACGCTACGGCAGATCCTGGAAACCACCCAAGAATTCCAAATCGATACCCACCACCTCTTTATCGATTTTAAGGCCGCGTACGATAGCATTTATAGAGACGAGCTATACAGAGCCATGTCAGGTTTTGGCATTCCCACAAAACTCGTCCGACTGTGCAGGATGACGATGGAGAACTCTCGCTGCTCCGTCAAGGTTGGTTCTGACCTCACAGAAGCTTTTGACGTCAAAAAAGGATTCCGACAAGGTGATGCGCTATCGTGCGATTTCTTCAACTTAATACTTGAAAAAATTATAAGAAACTCGCAAGTCAATTGTAGTGGGACAATTTTTTTCAAGTCTGTGCAATTGCTAGCATACGCTGACGACATAGACATCATTGGCAGAACTCGGCGAGCTGTCACTGGAAAGTTTGCTAGCATTGAAGCTGAAGCGGCTAAGATGGGACTAGCAGTCAATGAGGCCAAAACGAAGTACCTGCTGTCCACAAAAAGGGACACACAACACCGGCGGATTGGACAAAACATCACAATAGACAGGTACAACTTTGAGGTAGTTAGGGACTTTGTGTACCTCGGATCCGCTATAACATCTGACAACAACATCTCGTCAGAAATAAAGCGAAGAATTACTCTTGCCAATCGCTGTTTCTATGGGCTAGGAAGGCAATTGAGTAGCAAAGCCCTCTCTCGAAAGACAAAGGAGACTCTTTATAAGACCCTAATCATCGCAGTCCTGCTCTATGGCGCCGAGGCATGGACTCTATCTAAAGCGGATGAAGATATCCTTAGTCGTTTCGAGCGTAAGATTCTTCGGAAGATTTTTGGCCCTATCTGCGTTAACGGGCTTTGGAGGAGAAGGTTCAACCAAGAACTATACGAGCTGTACAGCGACATTGACCTGGTCAAAAAAATACGCATATCACGTTTAAGATGGCTAGGTCATGTAGAGCGAATGGACAACAATGCTCCGGCTCGCAGGATCTTCGATTCCATCCCAGAGGGTAGACGCAGTCAAGGAAGACCTCGCCTTAGGTGGCGCGCTCAAGTGGAGGACGACCTCAACCAACTTGGAGTGCAAAACTGGAGGCAGCTAGCCAAAGACCGAGTTGGCTGGAGAGGCATGTTGGTTGAGGCCCAGGTTCGTCCCGAACTGTAGCGCCACCTAAGTAAGTAAGTAAGCATTAATGTTTATATCTGCCCAAAAAGCCCTATCGCTCCTACTCTTCTGGAATCTTTCCTAGAAGATGGAAAACAGCATTTGTCCAGCCTGTCCCTAAGCAAGGTGATCCATCCTCCCCTTTCTCCTACCGACCCATAGCACTGACAGATTGTTGCTCTTGATATCTCCAAGGCTGATAGATTTTGGCATGAAGTTCTCTTATCGAAAATGCGTGCTTTTGGGATCGATGATACTCTTGTTCGTTGGATTAGAAGCTATTTTCTGGACCGTTCAACACAAGTTGTATTGGACGAATTCCAGTCTGACTCCCACAAAATAAATGCTGGTGTGGCCCAGGGTTCTGTTCTGTCTCCGACTCTTTTCCTCATTTTTATAAATGATCTGTCTGTTACTTCTAATCCACTTAACTGTTTTGCTGACGACTCTACCCTCAGCTTTTCATATTCGTTCGATAATTCACGTCCTTCGACTTCGGACGTACAATTGCAACGGTACCGTATGTCAAGCTCATTAAACTCCGATTTATACAGCATTGTCAAATAATAGGAATCGTGTGGAGTTTAATGCTTCGAAAACTCAATGCTGTCCTCTGTCGTTAAAGCTAAACATACCCCAATGCCATTGTCCATGAATGGCAATTACATCGAAGAAACCGAAAAACTCTCAGTACTCGGTATGCGTGTCAACGAGGACCTCCGTTGGAACGACTATATATTTGAGATCGCTAAGAATGCTGCTAAGTGCTTAGGTTTTCTGTATCGGTGTAAGAAGTATTTTTCCCCATCTGATCTGGCTACAATTTATAAAGCGTTTATACGCCCTAAACTCGAGTATAACTCGCAACTCCGGGCAGGTGCCTCGCAAACATCGCTCCACCTGCTTGATAGAATACAAAATCGAGCGTTAAGATTGATAGGAAATAGAACTGCCGCTGAAACAATTGCCCCTCTCGAACACCGACGCAATGTTTCATGTCTTTCCTTATTTTATCGTTTCTTTTATAAAAAATGTTCACTCGAATTAGCCAGTTGCATTCATCCCTTAAAAAGTTTCTCCCGTAATACTCGTCTCGCAAGGAATGCTCATCAGTTCACCCTTGAGCCTAATTTCGGACGTACCGTGAAATATAGGGATTCTTTTTTTATCCGAACAACGCGAATTCGGAATAGTTTACCCTGCATTGTTTACCTTACATTGAAAACCAATGTTAATCGGCACCTCCTATCTCTTCCCTCCCTATTTTCCTAATGCCCGCGCAGTGTGTTCTACATTAAAAGGGAAACACATAATCACTTGTGCGCGCGTTAATTATATAAACAAAAAAAAAGGAAGGGATTAACCGCCGCATATGCACTTTTTTTTAATTATGTATATGCCGCCGCATACGCAAATCAGGGCGAACAACAGGCCGACTCTTATTTAGTTTACCATTCCGCGCGTGTACAGCCGATGGGAAGCTGATTGACACTTACATAGAAAACAAAAACTTTCTTGCGGCGAAAGATGAAAAAACCTTTGTAGACACTATAGGCTCGTACTTATAGTAGTGTGAGATTTTTACTCACTAAAAAAATACATTCGTTTCGAACTCAGAAGTTTTCATAGGTCCAGTCAGTATCACCGGGTTCATTCAACAACTTCTCACCGTTAAAGGGTTTAAAAGTTTGCTCGACGTGTTCAGCGAACAGATCTGCCTTTCCTCCATCGTTTGTTCGAATTTGTGCCCTAATGAGCTACTTCGACGTATTTGGAGATAAGCTCATTGGGACAATTCAATGCAAGTCAGGGCATTGAAATAGAGATGGTGGCGGATGAACCCTTAATGGGCCAACGGCAGCGCTCATATCCCCGAAGTGTGTTACTGACTCCGTCCGGTTCCTTTTGTCTAAGGAATCCAACAAAGGACCTGGTCCTCCAGGTTGGGGGTTGTGCGTGGGGTTAACAACCCTGCCACGGAAAAAAGAAAAAGTTGCGAAGCGACCAATAGCCTCGGAAAAGAACGGATTCACTGCTGACGACCCGGAAAAACAAATTAAGGATAACGACCTTCGGATCTGCACGTGGAATGTTAGAACTCTTACTTAACAGATCACGTGCAGCCAAACAACTAGCGGGGGCCCTAGACTGCTACAGAGCAGGAATTACGGGGCAAAAGGAGGATGAAAAACTGTGACGTGTACTACGGTGATTGTGCAAGAAGACCACAGCGTTTATTTGGGTGCGGATTCGTCATAAGCGGTAGACTTAGGCAAAAAGTCTTGGGCTTTCGACACGTAAGTGAGCGACTTGTAACAATCCGTATCAAAGCTAAATTCGCCAACATTAGCCTAATATGCGTTCACCCAGATCAAAGAACCATCAATCAGATTGATCACGTTGCGATCGATGCAAAACACGCCTCCAGTATCTTGGATGTTCGCACCTTCCGAGCAGCTAACATCGACTCGGGTCACTACTTTGTTGCAGCAAAGGTAACAAGGCGAATAACCCGAACTCCACAGCAACGGAGTAATACTGTGAGGAAGTATGACGTCGGAAAGCTGCAATCGCAAGAAACCGCCAGAACCTATGCCGATCGAATATCCCGTAACCTCTCAAGAAATCCAGTACCACCAGCATCAAGCACAGAAGCCTGTGAGATGGGAATGGAAACATCGTAGTAGAGTGACAGTCGGTGCTGAGTACATGGAAGTACCATTTCTGCAGACTGTTAAACGGCGATGAAGACCAAATCCCCGCTGTCAGGCAGAATGAACCATTCAATATGGATGATGACGATACCCACCACTTCTTTATCGATTTTAAGGCCGCGTACGATAGCATTTATAGGGACGAGCTATACAGAGCCATGTCAGGTTTTGGCATCCCCACAAAACTCGTCCGACTGTACAGGATGACGATGGAGAACTCTCGCTGCTCCGTCAAGGTTGGTAATGACCTCACAGAAGCTTTTGACGTCAAAATAGGATGCCGACAAGGTGATGCGCTATCGTGCGATTTCTTCAACTTAATACTTGGAAAAATTATAAGAAACTCGCAAATCAATTGTAGTGGGACAATTTTTTTCAAGTCTGTGTAATTGTTAGCATACGCTGACGATATAGACATCTTAGGCAGAACTCGACGAGCTGTCACTGGAGCGTTTGCTAGCATTGAAGCTGAAACGACTAAGATGGGACTAGCAGTCAATGAGGCCAAAACGAAGTACCTGCTGTCCACAAAAAGGGACACACAACACCGGCAGATTGGACAAAACATCACAATAGACAGGTACAACTTTGAGGTAGTTAGGGACTTTGTGTACCTCGGATCCGCTATAACATCTGACAACAACATCTCGTCAGAAATAAAGCGAAGAATTACTCTTGCCAATCGCTGTTTCTATGGGCTAGGAAGGCAATTGAGTAGCAAAGCCCTCTCTCGAAAGACAAAGGAGACTCTGTATAAGACCCTTATCATCCCAGTCATTCTCTATGGCGCCGAGGCAAGGACTCTGTCTAAAGCGGATGAAGATATCCTTAGTCGTTTCGAGCGTAAGATGCTTCTTGCGTTCTTCTCTTTTTTCGGTAGAAGTTCTATAATTTCAAATAGAGTATTTGCTCCCTAGGAATTGAAATTCTACATTTTTGCGGAGTGTTTTTCCAGGCTGCGCCATGGACGACTTTAATACATCTTGTTCTCCTAATTCAAGCGGAGTTTACAATGAGACTTCAATAGTTTCTTCAGAATCTGCACGAAACCTTAGATTAGATTAGATTTTTTAGATTATTTATTTTTATTGCATTCGTTAAAATTTATGTACAATTGGCCTTAAACTAACTTATAACTAAAATAAATCATGTCGGCTCAGATGACAATACAATGCTATATTTTTGCTTATATCAAATATTTGTTTGCATAATCTTTTAATTAAAATCCTTATTTATAATTACTTTTTGCTAAGGTTTAAAAAAATTGGGGTTAGGATGCGGTGTTGCTTATCCTCTGTTGTGTCCGCTGCTGGTTCTCTCGTAGAACGGGGCTCCGTCATTGTTCATTATATCCTCTAATCGATCTTCTGTGATGGCTCGAATGTTGAGGTAGCCATGGCTGGGCTCTAGTTGTTGCTGGAGTAGTTGCTGGATTTCCAAGTTGGGGTGGTCCTCCAAGTTACTCAAAATATTTTTGGAGAGCTGCGTCATGAACTGATTTATTGGGATTACTTTGCTGTCTTCATATAGCTTCTTGTTTGGGACATATTTCCTTGTAATGGGGTTTCGGTGTAGGCCTGTACAGGAGTATCTTCCTTTCAAAAACTTCGATCTTCTTCATATAAGTTGGTGATATGGTGAACCAAATAGGACAAGCGTACGTCAGAACTGGACGGATCAGCTGCTTATAGATGAGGAGTTTGGTATTAGTGTTTAGTCTGTTTCTTCTTCTAAGAAGCGCGTGGACCAGATGTAGGGAGAAGTTGGCTCTCTTAAGCATAAATGAAGCGTGCTTATTGAATTGGAAGCGGTTAGTGAAATTCACTCCAAGGTATTACTTATACCTTATTACTGTGTTGTCTGGTAGCTTGATACTGATATTATCACTGCGTGGTGCGAAACGTCTTCGACCTCTTGTTGCTGTTGTTGGGGTTCTGAAGCAGATAAGCTCGCTCTTATTCAACTCTTATTCAACTTCAACTCTCCTGGCTGCGATTTTTGGTGAAATGGATGTTGCATATGTTAAGGAGTCATCGGCATATAGCTTCGTTTTCGTCCCTGGATGTTAGTAGGCTGGTCAGCTGTATAAAGGTTGAAAAGTATGGGGCCCAACTTGGAACCTTGTGGAACTCCAGCGCTGATCATCTTTCTTTGTGAATATTCTTTGTTTACCTGTACATAAAAGTATCTATGGGTTAGAAAATTTTTGATTAATCTTACCAAGTGTTCAGGTAGTCCTAGACTTGACAGTTTGAATATTAGTCCTTTTATCCAAACTGTGTCGAAGGCCTTTTCGATGTCCAGTAAACAGGCGACTGTCGTCTTTTTCTTGTTGAGTCCGTTTGTCACGTCGGAGTGCAGTCCAAGAAGCGGATGGATGGTTGAGTGTCGTGCTCGGAAACCATACTGACATTCCGGTATGAATTCCCTTTCCCTGAAGAAATGATGGCGCTTTCTCAGGATAAGTCCCTCCAGGATTTTGTTGACACAGCATAAAAGCGAAATCGGCCGATATCCATCGACACTAGTCCTGTTGGTTTTCTTCGGAAAGGTCACCACTTTTGCCGTTTTCCATGTTTCGGGGAAGTAGCTGTTATTAAGGCAGTTATTGAAGATGATCGTCAGCAGTAGGATGGCTAGATTTGGTAGCTTTTTAAGCACAAAGCTAGAAATCCCATCATTTCCTGCTGACTTCTTGGAATTTCCTCCGTGGATTACGTCAGTTACTTCCTCGATGGAAGTAAAAGCATCTCCAGTTGGTCCGAGTGCAGGATTGTCCTCATTAAAGTTGGTGACTGAAGTATTAGAGTCTGCAACTTCTTCAAACTTGTTTTCAACTTCTTCGATGAATTCAGGAAGGTGATTGGGCGGGCGATCCTTGAAGGTCTCTTCAAAATGCTTAGCGAGGGCTTCTGCTTTTTCGGTTGGTATTGTTGCAGTTTATTGCCTGTGCATTATTGTGTCTGGCATCGTGCTTTTTTTCCCAACGAGCTGGTTAATTTTCTCTAAGGCGTCGGGTCCCGGTTTGATTTTGGCAAGTCTTTTCCTGAATTCATCCTCCTGGTGATGTTTCACTGCCTGGTTGAACATCGTGTTGGTGCATTGAAGTTCGGAGTAAGTAAGTAAGTAAGTAAGTAAGTAAAGTAAGTAAAAATTCATTTATTATTATTTGTTTTCAATACATTTACAATTTTTTTTTTTAATGAATATTAAAGCTTTGGTATTACCGTCAGCTCGGTTGGTAAAATAAAATAAAATACAAAATTGAACCTTTTAAGCTAATTCTTTGTTAAATGTTTAAGCATATTCTGATAGCAGTAGCATCCTATAGATGTAACTAACTTTAAGAAAATTGGCAAGATTTATCCAGATTTATCTCCATTTAGTAAGTCTATTGTTTCCTGCATTGAAAGTGTACGTTTTGCGAAGTATGTTATTCTCTGTTGCTTGAAAATGGGGCATATGCTTAAAAAATGGAAACAGTCTTCCTTCGCTTTATGATTGCAAAGATCACAGAATTATTAAAACCTCCATTATACGGACTACCATTTAAATAAAGGACCTCACTTCTTGCTTTAAATATTAACGAAATATCTTTGAAGTGTAGAGAGTCTCGAAAATAATTTTTGTCACATAGATTGAAATTTAGTTGGCTGTATAAAATCCTGCTTTCTGACTGACATGCTTTTTCGATCAGCTGATTTCGTACATTATCTTCCGTTTTTTGGATTATTTTGTAAAGCTGCTCCTTTAAGAAAAGAATATTGTTGGGGTTAATCTGCAAATATTCTCCACAAGCCTCACCAATATTTTCCCATTTGCCCAACCACCAGTCTTTGTTCCTTATTTCATAAAGCAGCATAATTTTATTCAAACGATTTTCTCTTTGTCCGCAAACTTTAATTATGTAGTCAGCTTGCAACTTTAGCGTAGTTGTATATAACTTCGGCAAACCAGTTTCTAGATATATAGCATATGTACAGTGTTAGGAAGACTGAATATTTTTTTGACGAAATTTCTCTGCAGCTTCTCCATTTCTTCGTATTCATTCATACCCCAGACTTGCGCAGCATAACATAGAGTAGACTTTACGACTGAGTTGAAAATAGCGTATTTTGTTGAAAGGTTTATGTGTTGGTTTGTAAAAATTTTCCTCCATGTAAGATTTATAAGGCTTTGCGAGACGTTGGCTTTTTCCGCTAGGTGTTTTTCGAAGTTCAGTGTTGGGTTAAGCTTTATTCCCAGATATTTATATTCCTTCGTTACTTCCAAATATCTTTCATTAAGCATCCAGTTATATCTTACTTCACCTCGAGTAGTTCGTGAGAAAACCATAACTTTCGACTTTTCTGTGTTTATAACAAGACCCCATTTTGAACAATATTCTGCAAGCCTATTTATAATTAGTTGCAGATTTTCTGGCGTCTCAGAAAGTATCAACAGATCATCGGCATATAACAACACGTTAATAATGGTATTTGCAATTCGGATTCCACCGGGGAGATGATTAACGATATCGTTTATGAATAAAGAAAATAGTAAAGCGCTGAGAGAACATCCTTGTTTAACTCCAGTATCAGTTTTAAAAGCTTCGGAATAAAGTGCACCATCCCAAACTGCAGCTTCCGTATCTGTATACATATTTCTAATAAGTTTGAGAAATCTCGTGGAAACTCCAAGTTGCGACAGCTTGTATAGCAATGCATTCCTATTCACCAGATCAAATGCGGATTTGAAGTCTATAAATAAAGCATAAACCTTCTTATTTCTAGCACGAAACGCTTGTACTATTGATGAAAGAGTAAATATGTGATCGACTGTTGAGAAATTTTTTCTAAATCCAGCTTGGAAGTCTGTGAGGATGTTGTTCAAATCAATCCACCTTTCGAGTCTTACAGCAAGTACTCCGCAAAATATTTTTGCTATAACGTTCATAAAAGATATTCCTCTATAATTTTCCACTGCATTTAAAGAACCTTTCTTATGGATTGGAAAAATAACAGACTTCTTAAACGTAGAAGGTATTTCAGCATTCATGAGGATCTTGTTAAAAAATGAAACCAGATAGTTATACAAACTTGGAGAAGCATATTTAAAAAATTCATATGGTATGCCATCTTCTCCCGGAGCTTTCCCGTCTTTTGCGTTACGTAAAACAGAGTGAATTTCAGAAACCGATATTTCAGAGTCCAATATGTCATCACAAGTAAGTGGTTCAGCATATCAAAAGTTTAAGGATTGATTATTTTGCAGAAGATTTTTGAAATATATAGAGAGATCATCTGCAGAGACACTTGAGCCAATCATGTGGTTTGAGCCATTTATCTCTTTTGCCATATTCCAAAATTGTTTTGTGTTCTTGGTTTGACCAAGCGCTTGAGCTTGCATTGTTTCATAGTTTACTTTCTTAGTGGAACAGAGGATTTTATACTTTACATTGCATTCGAAGTACCATTTTCGTAGTTCTTCACTAGGAGAGATCCGAAATGCATTTAAAAGAGCAAATGATTTATTCCTTGCATTAAAACACTCTCTGTCAAACCATTTCTGCTTAAATGATTTTGCTATATTCAGATTACAATTTCAAGTTCGGAGTATATGCGTCTATACTCGTCGTTCTCTCTGTTGAACAACCTGTGGTATATCCGTTGAAGCTTTTTGCGGGGTCTCTGTCTGTGAGCATATATGGCCTGCATATGTTCCGGCATATTCGCATATCGGTCTCTGCTGGTTTTTGCGGTCTTGAGCTTTTCTAAGGCGTTGGTAACTGTTGTCTCGAATTGGAGTATGGCACTATCAATTTCGCTGTTTGAGAGATTGCTGCTGGTTGGGACTTCTGGGAGATCTTTTTCAATTTCGCTACGGAATGTTCTCCAGTTCACCCTGTTATACCTTATGTGGAGCTGTTGTTCTGGTTGTTCGCAGAATGTCCTTTGATTAGGTCGTACCCTAACTTCTACTGCCAGATGGTCGGAATCACTATCGTGTGCTACGCAATTGTAGTTCCGTAGTTCAGGTAGGATGTTGATGAAGTTCGACGTAACCAGAAAGAAATCCAAATGAGATGGAGTTCTAGGGAATGTTGGTTGACCAAAGAGTGATGGTCGGGATTTCCTTGTAGCTAGTCAACAATTGCTTTGCCTTGGTGAGATTCCGCGGTATCCATCCATAGAGGGTGCCGATCGTTGAAGTCTCCTCCAATGACACAAGATGTGTATTGATTAGCAATGCTGTTGATAATGTGGAGATCGTAATGTATGTCGCTTCTTGTTGAGTTGCACTTGATGTATACTGAGACTAGGAGAAGCGTCTCAGACTCGGTCAGTTTAGTGACGACTGTCGTTGTTTCCATGCATCTAAGTGCAGTTATTCTTCTCTTTTCGCTCCTGAGGTCCGATTTGAGAAGAATTGCTGTTCTTCTGCCGCTCGCTCCTTTGTCCTCTCTGTAGGATGTGTAATGGTCTGATTTAAAGTTGTTCTTCGCTGTGATGTTGGTTTCCTGTAATAAAATAATGTCTGGTTTTTTTTTATTTTAAAAACATAGATAGAGAAATTCGTCTGGCTGTGGAATAAATAGAATTAATGTTATATGTTAAAATTGAAAGTTGGGGTTTTTATATACATACATAATTTGAATATAAGTTGACCCAATATATTTGTCTTATCTTTATCATCCAAAGTACCGTAGTTGCTTGGAATTATCTCTTTTGCCTTCTGGAGAAGGGAGAAAAGATCTGCTCCAAACAGTCTTTCGGTATCCTCGAAGATGTTGAATGACGTTGATCCTTTCGGCATCTGATTGTTCGTTGTTGATGGTCTTTATATAGAATAACTCTTGCCAATCGCTGCTTCTTCGGGCTTAGAGCGCAAAGGCCGTAGCAAAGCCCTCTCTCGGCCAACTAAATTCTCCCTTTATAAGACTTGTCAAAAGCGGATGAGGACGCTTTAGTCTGCTACGAGAGAAAGATTCTCCGGGTGATTTTTGGTCCCGTATGCATTAACGGATAGTGTATGTGTTAGTTAGTACATAGATTTAGAAGGGAAGAGCATGAGATTTCTTAATTTATAAATAAAAAAGGAAACGAAATTAAAACTACAATTTTATTTATTTTTTAAATACGTTGTATATCACAATATTTGTTAAATTATTAAAATTTAATATCAAGACCCGTTTCGGACTTGCTCGTCCATCATCGGGTGTTGCTTCTCGTTTCGAGAACGGCATGAAGCTCTCTTATCGAAAATGGGTGCTTTTGGGATCGATGACACTCTTATTCGTTGAGTTAAAAGCTATCTTCAGAACCGTTCAATACAATTTGTACTGAACAGTTTCAAGTCTGATTCCCACACAATAAATGCTGGTGTGCCCTAGGGCTCCGTTCTGTCTCCGACTAATTTTGCTCATTTTTATAAATGATCTTCTGTCTGATACTTCTAATCCACTAAACTGTTTTCTTGATGACTCTACCCTCAGGTTTTCATATCGTTCGACGATTCACTGCCTTCGCCTTCGGACGTGCAATCCCAACGGTACCTTATGATAAGCTCATTAAACTTCGATTTACACAGCTTTGTCAAATGGGGTAATAGCAATCGAGTGGAGTTTAATGCTTCAAAAACTCAATGCCATTGTCCATGAATGGCACTTGCATCGAAGAAACCAAAAAGCTTTCAGCACTCGGTATGTGTGTTAACGACGACCTCCGTTGGTTAGATTTTCTGTATCAATGCAAGAAGTTTTTTTTTCCACTTCTGATCTGGCTACAATTTACAAAGCGTGTATACGCCCAAAACTTGAGTATAACTCACAAATCTAGGTAGGTGATTCTCAAGCATCGCTACACCTGATCTATAAAATACAAAATAGAGTGTTAAAATTGATAGGAAATAAAAATATATGTGAAACAATTGCCCCTCTCGAGCATCGACGCAATGTTTCTTGTCTCTCCTTATGTTATCGTTTCTTTTTATAAAAAATGTTCACTTGAAGTAGCCAGCTACATTCCTCTCTTTAAACATTTCTCCCGTAATACTCATCTCGGAAGGAATGTTCATCAGTTCACCTTTGAGTCCGATTTCAGACGTACCGTGAAATAAAGAGTTTCTTTTTTTTAGCCGAACACGAATTTGGAATGGTTTACCCGGCGAGGTTCTTTCTTGCCATTTCAATTTGATAAAATTGATGTATTATTTGCATGTGCTATTTTTATTTATAACAACTAACGCATGCACTTTTGATGAGCCTCTGATTGTAAGAAAAAGCTTGCATTAAGTTTACTACATCAAAAACTCTGAAGTGTTCACAAAAAAAAAAAAAAAAAAAAAACTGTTGGGCATTCCTAGCAGCAGTATTTCTTTTCTTATTCTCCATTGCTGTCAAGGTCAGAATTTAATGAACTTATCATACGCTGCCGTTGCAGTTCCACATCCGAAGAATATGAATGAGAATCTGGAAATGAGTATGAAAAGCTGATAATGCTGTCGTGAGCAAAACATTTTAGTTCAGATAATAAGTCGTTGATAAATACAAGGAACAGAGTCGGAGACAAAACAGAGCCCTATAAAAAGCAGCATTTATTTTCTGAGTATCAGACTTGACGCCAACGAAGAAGAAATTCGTCTAGTCCAAATGCACGCATTTTCGATAAAAGGGCTTGATGCCAAAAGTTGTTGTTATTGTTATTATTCTTATTGTTATTATTCTTATTATTATTATTTTATTATTATTATTACTATCACTTTTATTATTATTATAATAAATAAATATCTGTCTCCGCAAGGGTGTATGCATCGACGATGAGCAAAACATAGTTTTAATTTAGTTATAAGATTAGAGATAAGAAACAAACCAAAAAAGAGCAAACCACATATGGAGTATAATTGAACATAGGGTGTTAAAAAAAATGTTTGTCAACCCAAAACAATAGAACATATACAAAGAAAACACAAAACAACAGATTGACATCTGTCATTACTGTGCTAAGGTTGAAGTTTTTTTTGTGCTCGTGATATTTTATTAAAATCTTAAAAAATTAAACGTTTAAAACTGATTTTTTAGTTGCAACATATCAATTAAATTATATTTTCATACATAAAGTATTAAGTGCGATCAACTTAAAACACAAGGTACGATTCACTTATTATAATTATTGGGGGAGATTTCAACCAGCCGACTTTGAACGTACTGCATATGCAAGCGAAACGGAATTTGCAAGAAACTTCGCCGGAACAGTCACAAAGTAGCAAGAAAATTCAATTTGATTACTCCAGCGAGATGGCAGTGGGAAATATGTCTATTGACCAACTAAAAGTTCTTTTGGACGAATGTCTAACACCAAAATTGAAAGACATAGCAACAAAGAAGGAAGTCTTAGCTGTCTCAAATGACATCCAGTTATTACGGTCTCAAAATGTCTACCTGTTGAACCGAATTTCTAACATGGAAAACTATTGCCAAACTTTGGAGCGCCAGCTTGAAACACTTTCGCGAAAAGAAAATGAAAACACTGTTGTTGTACATTTTCCGGCAGAAGGGAAAACCAATAAAGTTGACTTTGCGAAACAAACTTGTATAGGTCTTCTCCAGCTCCAAGAAAATGCGGAATTGCCTATTAAAAAAACACAAGAATTCACAAATCGCAACACAAACAAAACCACAGTTATTATCAATTTTCATCCCGGCGACACTGCTAACAAAGTAATCGAAGCTACACCGAAACTAAGAAACACTGGTATAGTAATTTTATTTATTTAGAATCGAATAAACTCTATAAAAATCTTTGTATTCAAAAACAGAAAAAATATTTTAATGAGGTTGCTGGCTCCCTTTCAAACTGTAAGGACTCAAAAGCTTTCTGGTCAAAGGTGAGACTGCTAGGTGGCTGTAAAACTTTTTCATCTTCAGTTATTGAAGTTGAAAAACTTGCAGACTACTTTGAAGAGCTCCTGAACCCTGTTTCAACTCACTTACCATTCCAGTATGCCTTACCTCTGGTTTTAGTCCCTGAACTTGACGGGCCGATTACAATAAGAGAGTTACAAGAAACGCTCAAATCAATGAAAAATGATAAAGCCGCAGGGATTGATGGCATTCCTGCAGAATTTTATAAAAATTCAACACCGAATTTCTTGGAACTAATCAACTCTTTTTTCAACAGTCTTCTAGGAGAGGAAATAATCCCAAAAACGTTTGTAAAAGCATGGATTTGCGCAATTTTTAAAAAAGGTGACTTACAACTTCCGAGCAATTACAGGGGTATATCGGTTCTACCTTGTCTTAGAAAAATATTCACCCATCTTTTATACCATAGGTTGACGAGATGGGTTGAAGAGAATAAACTCCTTAGTATTTTTCAAGCCGGTTTTCGGGCGGGACTATCCACGGTGGATCATATATTTGCTCTCACAAGTATAGTCAAAATGTTTTTAGACAAGAAAAAGAAAGTATATGCTTTTTTTGTCGATTTTAGGGCGGCTTTTGATACTGTGAACAGAGCTTCCTTAATCTATAGGTTTATCGACAAAGTTTCTCAATTTATATAAGCTACTTATAACCGATACCTCTGCTGCTATTTGGAATGGAATATCAATTTCCGATTTTTTTAATACAAGAGCTGGTGTTCCTCAAGGTTGTGGGTTAAGTCCAATTATTTTTGCATTGTTTATTGATGATGTATCCAAAGATTTCCCGGGAGGAGTTAAATGTGGTGAAACTCTAATAAAGATGCTTCTATATGCGGACGATATTGTTATATTGGCAGATAATCCCATAACTTTGCAGCTTCAAATAAATAAGCTCAAGCGATTTTGCGACTTATGGGAGCTCTCAATTAATGTCACAAAATCTAAAATAATGATTTTTGAAAGCACTCATCGAAGAAGACTTCCTCAAGAAAAATGGTTTTTAGAGCGTGATTCATTAGAATGTGTCAGAGAGTATAAATACTTAGGTTTCCTGATAACATACAACCTTGATCTTCGACCACATGTTAAAGAAAAATGCATTGCAGCAAAAACAGCAATAAATGTAATGTGGAAAAATTTTTTTTGCAACAAATATGTTGATGGATCTGCTAAGTTTAGAGTATTTGATGCGACCATAAGCACATGCCTTTGCTATGCAAATCAGGTATTTGGGTATCAAAACATTGATGGTTTTGAAGTAGTTCAACGTTTTTTCTTCAAACGCATTTTTAAACTTGCTAGTTCTACACCCAATTATGCTATGCACGTTGAATCCGGTTTACCACAAATATTCCTTAAGAATTTAAAATCAAATGCTGATTATATAATAAGAGTAATTAAAAGGGACGACTCAAACCTTCAAAAACAAATTATGCAATACGCACTCCGAGGCCAGTTATCACCTTTCAAGGAATGGAATAAGTTGGCTGATCGACACGGTCTAAATCTTGATCTCAATAATACAACTCAGGCCGATTGGCAGGACGCGTTCTATAGATGTATAGCTAAGGTAGATGACTCTCTTTATCTTCAATATCTAAATAGAGCTCAAACACCTACAACGAGACTATTGTACAAAGATTTGAACCACATACTGTACCGAAGTAATTATTTTAATGAAAAACTTTCCTTTGACCAAATGAGTATTATTTTCAAAGCAAGAACCGAGATGCTTAACTTAAATTATAAACCGCACAGAAGTGACCTTCACCCGATATGTAGTTTGTGCAACCTCAATGAAATTGAAAATACATACCACTTTATAGCTATTTGCCCAATATTACAAGAAATCCGCAGGCTGTATTTTTCAAAAAGCTTTCTTACACTTGAGGATACAAAGCATGTTTTGAACGGGTATTCAGATTGGAAAATTCTCTGTCGTTATATTAATCATGCCTTATGTTACCGTAGCAGTTTCATAGACTCATTGATCAAATCATAAATGTAGAGTTTTTATAATGAAGTGAAAATAAATGTTTAATTGTATTTCTATCTTTTAAATGAATCCAACAAATATTAAATATTTTGCTTTAATTTTTTAAACTATGTTTATTAACTTTAACTTTTTCTATTTTGGAAAACAAAACTCGAAATTAGTCAATCTAGGCAGACGGCAAAAATTTGCCATGCAATTATTCTTAGATATACTTAAAATTGTAACATATCGAGAAGTTTAATAAAAAAATTATAATAATAATAATAATAATATACAAAGAAAACTAATAAAAATTAATACAAAAATAAATTATATTGAAAATTAATCAAGCAAATTAAATAAAATAAACAAAACACAATAAATAGTAAAGCTGCGTTCCTCAACATGCCGGCCCCGCTGAAGGAATTCAGGTATTTGACAAAATGGCTAATTTCGTTAGGGGGCGCTTGAACGTTCCGTTTTCGGTGCGCAATGTAACAACTCGTACATGTCCATCTGGACCAGTATGAACCTCTTCGATTCTTCCTAGGCACCATTGTGAGGGTGGCAGGTTTGGTTCTTTGAGGACTACCATATCGCCAACTCGAAAATCTCTGGTAGATACTCTCCATTTTGGACGCTGTTGTAAGGTTAAATAATCGGTATGCCACCTTCGCCAGAAGTCCTGCATTATATTTTGAAGCAATTCCCATCTTCCCAATCGATTAATGGGTGTCTCCAGGTAACTTGGTTCAGGTATCGCAGTGTACGGTCTTCTTATAGGGAAATGAGAAGGTGTTAGTGGGTTAAGATCTTGATCAGAGGGAGCACAAAGGGGTCGAGAATTTAAGAGGGCTTCAAATTGGGGTAAAAAAGTACACATTTCTTCGAAGGTAAGAACATTATTGCCAACGACGCGACGAAGATGTTTTTTTACCAACTTAACCCCAGCCTCCCAAAGCCCACCAAAGTGAGGGCTGTGCGGAGGGATAAATTGCCAATCATGATTAGGTGGAATTTCGAATCTTCATTCGGCTTTTTTTGGTCATATTAAATTCAGCAAAGAAACAAAAACAGTAACTTTGGCATGTCCCGACGTTTCGGCAAGGGTTGTTGCCTTCTTCAGGGGAACTTTATTACACATAAAAATATAAGATATAGTTATATGCACAATAAATAACAATAGTGAGAAACTTACATTTCAAAACAAAATTAAATTTTTTTTTTTATGAGTGATGAAAAGTTTCACTGTGCGAATGAGAAAAGAATCACAAGAATACGGCTGCCCTACTGCGGTCATTCGCAGTTTGATTTTAAAACACAAATACAAAACACCGAGACAAGAGAATGTCTTCAACACAAATGGGTTTTTTAACAGCGTCGTTTATGTTCCAAGTCTGACTGACAACTTTAAAAAAATTGTCGCCAAATACGTTCAAGATGTTCGGTTGGCCTTCAAATCCAACCAAACACTTGGACATCTTTTTACAAAGTTGAAAGTCAAACCGGAGAAGGATAAAAGCACTGATGTTTTTTATAAAATCAACTGCAAAGGAAAAGCGGACGAGCCCTGTAACTTATGTTACATTGGAACCACCAAACAATTCTTGCGCCAACGTTTGTCTAACCATAAATCAGACATCAACACTAAAAACCCTGGTAAAACAGCCCTTGCTTCTCATTCTATTGAAAGTGGCCATTTTCCCGATTTTGAAGGAGTCCAAGTTCTCCAAACAGAAAAACATACCTCCAAGAGATACACCCTCGAGACTCTTCATATATTAAAAAAAACAAAAACAATATGAACCGAAAGCAAGATACACAGAGTATATCATCAGTATACTGTTCTCTGGTTTCTACATAAAAACAAAATATCTCTTTTTCTCTTTCGCCTTCAATCGAAGACTAAATTTCTTGAGTAGAAGTGTTTTTTTTTTTTTTTTTTTTTTTTTAATTCAAAAACTAAATTATATTAATGTTTTTTATAAAAAAAAAATTAAATTTTGTTTTGAAATGTAAGTTTCTCACTATTGTTATTTATTCTGCATATAACTATATCTTGTATTTTTATGTACAATAAAGTTCCCCTGAAGAAGGCAACACCCTTGCCGAAACGTCGGGACATGCCAAAGTTACTGTTTTTGTTTCTTTGCGAAATTTAATGTGACCAAAAAAAGCCGAAGGAAGATTCGAAATTCCACCTAATCATATCTAAAAAATTGGTCAATACACATATTTTAATTTTTAAATTGCCAATCGATGCTTTCCGTAGTCAACATTTCAGCAACCTTCTTGTTGTGCGCCTCCGATTGCACCAACTTTGTCGGAGTACATTACGCAGGATTTTCCACGTCTAGCGAAGAATCTTTTGAGAGCGGTCAATTTCCCATAAGCTATGTTGACGTAGAATCTCGATGACGAAAACAAGTTGTGCAATTGTGAACCAACTTCCGAATAAGATTTCTGCTCCCAACAATCCAATACACCTGACGAATCAAGGCGAAGAGTCCCGAAACGCCGATATGCAGAAAGGTCCTGTGCGCATCCAATAGAATTAGCTCGGTAATCCGATGATTCTTGGGCAGAATAATTGGATGCTTAATACCAAATGGAACATTTTCAGCGTTTAAAATTCGACCACCAACTCGCAACAATCCGACGCAGTCAATAAAAGGCGAAAACAAGCTCAATTTAGACATCTTAGACAAGCACTTATCGGCCCAAGAACATACTTTTAGGGAAAGTTTTTCTATAAAGTGGTCCTCCAAAACGGAAACTTGAACTGCCACGCAATTCTTTTTCTGCTCAGGAATTTCTTCAACTACAATTTCATGATTCATCGGCCACTGATCATATTCCTGAGACAACCAAGTCGGACATTTCCACCAAATTTCGAGTTCAAGAAGATCTTTTTGCATAAGACCTCTAGAAGCACAATCAGCAGGGTTTTCTGCAGAACAGACATGATTCCAAGACGAACGAGGCAAAGATGACAATATTTCGGATGTACAATTTGCTACAAACGTATTCCATTTGCGCTTAGGAGAGGATAACCAGGATAAAACTATTTTAGAGTCACAAAATGCCGATATACGAATAATGGTTTTCATCAATTGATGATCGGAGGAGCTCAATTAACCGACACAAGAGAAGAGCTCCACAGAGTTCCAGACGGGGAATCGACAGCTGTTTTACCTGAGCAACGCGAGTCTTAGCCGCGACCAACTGTACCACAACAGAACCATCACTAGAACAAGAACGACAGTACACCACCGCAAAATAAGCCTTTTCTGAAGCATCCGAGAATCCTATTAACTCCAAGCTTTTAGAATTTAGGGTAATCCTTTGACAAATCCTAAAGTTTTCGAAAAAGATCAAATTCTCTCGATACTGCTTCCAGTATCTAGAGATACTACACTATCAGTGTGGACTCTTCTGTCCACAGTTCCTGAAACAGTATTTTTAATAAAATAATATAAAATAAAATAAGGGATCCAAAATCCTTGCCACTTCCGAAAGTAATTTTCGTTTTGTAGGCAGAAATTGCTCAGTCAAACTAATTTAATAAGTAAAGGTGTCTCGATGCGGGTTCCAAACTAAGCCGAGAAATTTGGTGCACTGTGACGAGCTATCCAAATCGAGTGTAACAGCTTCCTTACAGTCAATCTCGCAACAATTTGAGCTCCACTTGCTGAGCTCTAGACCTCCATACGATAGCATTTTGACAATCTGCTCCTTCAACTCCAATGTCTCCGACAACGAATCAGCCCCTGTCATAAGATCATCAACATACAAACGCTATTTGACGGAGAACTTTCATGGACAAATATGGAGCGGGAGAAGTCCCAAATGTCACCATGGACTGATATGTCTAAAATAAAAGAAACTTGCCCGACTAACTTATTCGTATTTATTGATAATATACATATATAATAATTATGTTTATGAAATGACTGTTGAGGGTGTTTTCTTGATGGCCGTATGATAATGAATGACCATGAGAAAATGGAGGTCGAGAACGCAGATGGATGATGGATCGACATGTGACGAGTGAGGTGAGTAGTGTATATAACAATATGGCTTCCGTGGTAGCACTGATGAGATGGTGAATAATCATAGGTTTGTTTGTTTAATTAATTAGATCGTAACATTCCTCCACGCCAATTAAGCTTCTCCAGCCTGGAAACGAGCAACTGGTTTACGAATATGAGCAGAACGTCTGGGAGAGTCAGTAACGAATGTTGGTGGAAATGTCTTTAGAATTTGTTTTGATGTACCGACAGAACTGTAATGACTAATAGGATTAGTGATATGAAAAGAGCTACTTGCCTGATCATGTTTGTTAAATGGTATTTCAGCTGCCCGTCTTGCTTCTATAAATGAGTGGGATGATATTTCAGTTTCAGGATGACGGATTCTGATTTGATTTTGATGCCGTTTCCATAGCCCCCGTTCTGTGTTGATAGAATACATTTTGCTGCCGATTGAATTTGTGATAATAACTTCAATCCATCGAGGTCCTTTTGAGAAATTTCTTGTGTAAACAAGCTGGTTCTGTTGATTTTTTTTTAATGTTTATTCAAAAGAAGTTTGTTTTTGCGGTCCGGAACCAGTTGCGAAACCAGTGAGCGATGTTGTCTACCACGAAGAAGTTCAGCCGGCGATTTCCCTGACTTAGGATTGGGTGTAGAGCGGTAAGTGGATAGGCATTGAGAAAGTGCTGTTTCTTTATTTTGGTTATCTTCCAGTATTTTTTTAAAACTGGTCTTAAAGGTGCGAACAAAACGTTCAGCTTCACCGTTGGACGCTGGATGGAAAGGTGCATTGCGCAGATGTTCAATTCCATTTCTGTTGCAAAAATTGGCGAATTCTGAAGAAGCAAATTGTGGTCCGTTATCCGATACAATTGTCTCTGGGAGTCCTTCGAGGGTGAAAAAATGTTGGCCAGGAAGTAAATTCGGTTGGAGGGTCTGAGGCAGATGATTGGCACACTGCACAACCTTGCTCGTGATACAATTGAATGGTCGACGTTTGGCCACCAGCAATACCTCCTGGCTAGTTGCTTTATTCGTACAACACCCCAATGACCTTCATGTAGCATGTCTGTAACTTTGGTCTGGAGTGACTGCGGAACGACTAATCGTAAATATTCAGTTTGTAGTAGAATTATTCCTTGGTGTTCGGATAGGCACATCCTTCTGTTAAAAATTGGCTTTAGTTCACGATCTTGCACTTTTAAATCATTTGGCCACCCTGTAAATATATACTTAAGAATCTTTTTAATATTGGGTCTTGCTTCGTGGCTGACTGGATTTCAGAAGATGGAATAGGAAAGTTGTCTATTCTCTCGAAATTTTCTTCGTCAATTTGCATGCATCAAAGTTCCTGCTGCTTATCAAATGCTACGTCGGGTCCTATTGGAAAACGAGAGAGAGTGTCAGCATTTGCATGTTTATTAGTGGGTCGATAGCAAATTTTATAATTGTAAGCCATGAGCGTGATAGCCCATCGTTGAAGGCGGTTTGCTGTCATCACAGGAAACTTTTTATCTGGACTAAAAAGTGATACTAGTGGTTTTTATTCACCGATTAATTAATGTGAAGGGGCGCCCATACAGATATTGATGAAACTTAGTTACGCCATATATAATTGATAACGCTTCTCTCTCAATCTGGCTATACTTTTGTTGATGTATGTCTAACGTTTTTGATGCGAAAGCGATAGGCCTTTCATGACCTTGTTCATCTAAGTGGGCAATAACGGCCCCAATTCCATATGAAGATGCGTCGGTAGCTAAAACCCGTCGATTTCTTCCAGATTGGCATAATGTTCCTCATCAGTTGCCCCAGTACAAACTATATCATCAACGAAAATTCCGCAATTCAACCCAACTAAGATATGTTCAATCAACTTTTGAAAAATTGCCGGAGAACTAACAACAACAAATGGAAGTCTAAGATACTGACGAAGTCCTAAAGGCCTATTTACAACACAGAGTGGTTTGGATTCGTCATCCAACTCTATTTGCAGAAATGCATCCGCCAAATCAATCTTAGAAAACCGTTTACCACCTGCTAATAATTGAAATAGTTCCTCTGGTCGTGGCATTGTACACTGCTCAATTTCTAAAACAGGATTGATTGTGACCTTAAAGTCGCCACAAATACGAAGTGTTTCTTTTATAAACGACAACAATTGGTGCTCCCCATTCATTTAACCTAATGGGTCCCCAAATTCCATCTTCTAAACGTTGTGCTTCTTTTTTAAATGCGTCCATTAACCCGAATGGAATTGGCCTTGCCTTATGGAACTTCGGTTTCGTGTGTGGCTTGAGATACAAATGGGCTTTAAATGAAGAACATAACCCGAGTGTGTTTAGTGTTACATTAGCATACTTTGACAACAGTTCCTCGACAGAAATGTCAAGATTCGTTGACAATTCCAGAATATTGTCTGTCCTTGAAGACTGAATTCTAAGACCAAATGCTTTGAACCAGTCTAAACCGAAAATGTTGTGCCCAGATGGCACGTTAACAACCAATAACGGACAGGAACGTTTGCATCTCCACACGCATGGAGCTTCCGTCGTGTTTTATTTAGCTTCGGAGCACCGATTTGTTCATATCCCGAAACACCCATCAGCGAGCAACTGGCTCCAGTATCAAGCAAACATTTTACTGTTTTATTGTTTAAACGAAAATCAATCTCCAATCTCTTGTCTCCTTGATGTAAAATACCTCCAGAGCCTACGGTAAAAACGTGTTCGATTGCCTGAACGTACTCCGACTTATTATACATCACCCGTTCATTTCCTTTTCCACTGAGACAGACTGAAGCAATATTCCCGCATAGGGCACTTACGATACTTCACATTTGCAAATTTACAAGATTCTCTACTATGTGTCCTCCAAAAATCAGGACATGATTTTGCCTTCTGTCTGTTACTACTACCGCGAACCTGAAAAAATTTACCGCCACGAAATTGATTCTAAATATGCTCCCCGTGCCTGTTACTACTCCTTCCTATAAAGCTGTTACTACTACCCTCTGTCTTTAACTGGTTTACTTCCAAAGGTGACATATTATTTGCGTTTATTACTTTAAATGATTTCTGAGTGGCTTCAAAGGCCTCCGCAATAGAAAAAACCCTCAGCTAATTTAGGATTGGTCTTCTGAAGTGACGCCGTTCGTACAACTTCATGTGGAGTATGCAAAATAATGACGTCTCCTATCATTTCGTCCACAAACTCAGTTTTGCACAGCGTTTGGCTATCTGCACTGATTGCCCCTGAACAAATAAAAGCACATGTTCGTGCTAAACCTCTTAGATCAGCCACCCACTGAGCATAAGTTTGGCCCACTCCCATACGACATTTCCAAAATTGATAACGGGCCATCGAGACATGCACCTTCTCTTTAAAATGTTCCGATAGCTTTTCAGTTAGTTCCTTATACCTCTTATCTACAATTTTCTCGCCTCCCAGTAAATTTTGCAATATGTTGTACACATCTGAACCCAGCCATGATAAGAAATATGCCTTTTTTCATCATCATTTACCACTTTGTACGCCACGAAATGCTGTTCCAATGCTTCATATAAACTTCCCACGTGTTCCTTTCTTGTGAAAACTGCTGAAATTGTGGAAGTGTTCCTGCTCCTGTATTCCTTCAATTTGTACATTTATGTACCCTTTATTTTTATTTTATTTCTCGTCGCCAACTGATATGTCTAAGATAAAAGAAACTTGCCCGACTTACTTATTCGTATTTATTGATAATATACATATATAATAATTATGCTTATGAAATGACTGTTGAGGGTGTTGAGAGTGTTTTCTTGATGGCCGTCCGATAGTGAATGAGCATGAGAAAATGGATGTCGAGAACGCAGATGGATGATGGATCGACATGTGACGAGTGAGGTGAGTAGTGTATATAACAATATGGCTTCCGTGGTAGCACTGATGAGATGGTGAATAATCATAGGTTTGTTTGTTTAATTAATTAGATCGAAAATGCAAAATTGGGCTATCAGGTGATTCTCTCCAAACAATTCTCTGGTAATCACTATGTTTCGCACCCAAATTTGCCGAAACATTTTGACAATATCAGCATAGAAAACGAAACGATGTAGACGAAACCGAATGCAAACATTTAATAGATTGCGTTGGAGCGGGGAGCCGACATGAAACATTTCATTAAGGCTATAATTGTTGGTATCTCTATGCGAACCATCGAAAACGGCACGAATTTTATTGGTGGTGACTGAATGATGAGGCAAATAGAACACACGTCCCGACGTAGGCTTTATTTTATCGTCTGGGATACGTTCCATGTGCCCTAAATCCAGATAAGTTTTCATAAACTTCCGATATTCCGATTTAAGTTCTACATCACGTGAAAACCGACGCTCCATGGCAAAGAGTCTAGACAATACTCCAGATAGGGTGTTGGCGAACTTTACATTGTCTTGACGAAAGGTAGTGCCCCGTGGCTTAGTGGTTAGTGTGTCGGACTGCTAAGCGAAAGAACCTGGGTTCAAATCCAGCTCATAGCCACCTTTTTTTCTGGGGTACTGCCTCTTGCGAGGAACTGACAAAACCTCCAAGAGTAAAATTTGTCTCGAAAAAGTGCATCTCATGTAGCCGTTCGGACTCGGCGGTAAACTGTAGGTCCCTTCCATTCTTGCAGATTGACAACACACAAAAAGGAATGGTTGAGAGTATAAGTCACTAGGCCTTGGCTCCTTAAGGAGCTGTCGCGCCAATAAATGTATGTAATGTATGACGAAAGGGAAGCTCTACCATGTACTTGTTGTCCGACGTACGAGTAAGGGTTTTAAAGAAGTTTTTGTCGACCATATCTTAACTTCAACGAGAATTTATTTGGACCTCTTCAATTTCCCAAAAAGATTTTAGAATCACGTCACGGTCAACACCTGCGTGCAAGGAAACGATAGAATTTTCTGGCAAACAACCTGTAATAACCCATCCAAAAATTTTCTCATGGGCAATAACCTTTCCTTCATCATCTGAACGATGACCACCTCGTAGAATACTCCAAGCCTTGTCAGCCCCTAGCAGAATATCAATTGGTCCGGGGATATGGATATTTTGCTCAGAATATATTATCTCTAACGAAACTGCGACGCGAACTAACCAGCATGGAAACAAAGTCTGGGCACTGCGGAAGATAATGTTCACCTTTACATTTCGGACATGAGGTATTTACTACGGCTAAGCTTCGTATCTTAGAAGGATTGGACGCACGAGAATTCTTTGATACACGAGTGGTTTTTGAATTACTTCCTTCAAAAGCCTTAGAACGTTTTTCTAAAAATGTAAGTAATTCTTCAATGGTAGATTCAGCTGAACCTTTGCTTTCTAGTGCCCAAGCTTTATGAGTTTCCGAATCTGTTTTATTAATTAACATATAAACAATCCACGGATCCCGACCTACAGCTTTAACCAACAACAATTGGTGCTCCCCATTCACTAAACCTAATGGGTCCCCAAATTCCATCTTCTAAACGTTGTGCTTTTTTTTTAAATGCGTCCATTAACCCGAATGGAATTGGCCTTGCCTTATGGAACTTCGGTTTCGTGTGTGGCTTGAGATACAAATGGGCTTTAAATGAAGAACATAATCCGAGTGTGTTTAGTGTTACATTAGCATACTTTGAAAACAGTTCCTCGACAGAAATGTCAAGATTCGTTGACAATTCCAGAATATTGTCTGTCCTTGAAGACTGAATTCTAAGACCAAATGCTTTGAACCAGTCTAAACCGAAAATGTTGTGCCCAGATGGCACGTTAACAATCAATAACGGACAGGAACGTTTGCATCTCCACACGCATGGAGCTTCCGTCGTGTTTTATTTAGCTTCGGAGCACCGATTTGTTCATATCCCGAAACACCCATCAGCGAGCAACTGGCTCCAGTATCAAGCAAAAATTTTACTGTTTTATTGTTTAAACGAAAATCAATCTCCAATCCCTTGTCTCCTTGATGTAAAATACCTCCAGAGCCTACGGTAAAAACGTGTTCGATTGCCTGAACGTACTCCGACTTATTATACTTCACCCGTTCATTTCCTTTTCCACTGAGACAAACTGAAGCAATATGCCCGCATAGGGCACTTACGATACTCCACATTTGCAAATTTACAAGATTCTCTACTATGTGTCCTCCAACAATCAGGACATGATTTTGCCCTGTCTGTTACTACTACCGCGAACCTGAAAAATTTTACCGCCACGAAATTGATTCTTAATATTCTCCCCGTGCCTGTTACTACTCCTTCCTATAAAGCTGTTACTACTACCCTCTGTCTTTAACTGGTTTACTTCCAAAGGTGACAAATTATTTGCGTTTATTACTTTAAATGAATTCTGAGTGGCTTCAAAGGCCTCCGCAATAGAAAAAACCCTCAGCTAATTTAGGATTGGTCTTCTGAAGTGACGCCGTTCGTACAACTTCATGTGGAGTATGCAAAATAATGACGTCTCCTATCATTTCGTCCACAAACTCAGTTTTGCACAGCGTTTGGCTATCTGCACTGATTGCCCCTGAACAAATAAAAGCACATGTTCGTGCTAAACCTCTTAGATCAGCCACCCACTGAGCATAAGTTTGGCCCACTCCCATACGAAATTTCCAAAATTGATAACGGGCCATCGAGACATGCACCTTCTCTTTAAAATGTTCCGATAGCTTTTCAGTTAGTTCCTTATACCTCTTATCTACAATTTTCTCGCCTCCCAGTAAATTTTGCAATAAGTTGTACACATCTGAACCCAGCCATGATAAGAAATATGCCTTTTTTCATCATCATTTACCACTTTGTACGCCACGAAATGCTGTTCCAATGCTGCATATAAACTTCGCACGTGTTCCTTTCTTGTGAAAACTGCTGAAATTGTGGACTTGTTCCTGCTCCTGTATTCTTTCAATTTGTACATTTATGTACCCTTTATTTTTATTTTTTTTTCTCGTCGCCAACTGATATGTCTAAGATAAAAGAAACTTGCCCGACTTACTTATTCGTATTTATTGATAATATACATATATAATAATTATGCTTATGAAATGACTGTTGAGGGTGTTTTCTTGATGGCCGTCCGATAATGAATGAGCATGAGAAAATGGATGTCGAGAACGCAGATGGATGATGGATCGACGTGTGACGAGTGAGGTGAGTAGTGTATATAACAATATGGCTTCCGTGGTAGCACTGATGAGATGGTGAATAATCATAGGTTTGTTTGTTTAATTAATTAGATCGAAAATGCAAAATTGGGCTATCAGGTGATTCTCTCCAAACAATTCTCTGGTAATCACTATGTTTCGCACCCAAATTTGCCGAAACATTTTGACAATATCAGCATAGAAAACGAAACGATGTAGACGAAACCGAATGCAAACATTTAATAGATTGCGTTGGAGCGGGGAGCCGACATGAAACATTTCATTAAGGCTATAATTGTTGGTATCTCTATGCGAACCATCGAAAACGGCACGAATTTTATTGGTGGTGACTGAATGATGAGGCAAATAGAACACACGTCCCGACGTAGGCTTTATTTTATCGTCTGGGATACGTTCCATGTGCCCTAAATCCAGATAAGTTTTCATAAACTTCCGATATTCCGATTTAAGTTCTACATCACGTGAAAACCGACGCTCCATGGCAAAGAGTCTAGACAATACTCCAGATAGGGTGTTGGCGAACTTTACATTGTCTTGACGAAAGGTAGTGCCCCGTGGCTTAGTGGTTAGTGTGTCGGACTGCTAAGCGAAAGAACCTGGGTTCAAATCCAGCTCATAGCCACCTTTTTTTCTGGGGTACTGCCTCTTGCGAGGAACTGACAAAACCTCCAAGAGTAAAATTTGTCTCGAAAAAGTGCATCTCATGTAGCCGTTCGGACTCGGCGGTAAACTGTAGGTCCCTTCCATTCTTGCAGATTGACAACACACAAAAAGGAATGGTTGAGAGTATAAGTCACTAGGCCTTGGCTCCTTAAGGAGCTGTCGCGCCAATAAATGTATGTAATGTATGACGAAAGGGAAGCTCTACCATGTACTTGTTGTCCGACGTACGAGTAAGGGTTTTAAAGAAGTTTTTGTCGACCATATCTTAACTTCAACGAGAATTTATTTGGACCTCTTCAATTTCCCAAAAAGATTTTAGAATCACGTCACGGTCAACACCTGCGTGCAAGGAAACGATAGAATTTTCTGGCAAACAACCTGTAATAACCCATCCAAAAATTTTCTCATGGGCAATAACCTTTCCTTCATCATCTGAACGATGACCACCTCGTAGAATACTCCAAGCCTTGTCAGCCCCTAGCAGAATATCAATTGGTCCGGGGATATGGATATTTTGCTCAGAATATATTATCTCTAACGAAACTGCGACGCGAACTAACCAGCATGGAAACAAAGTCTGGGCACTGCGGAAGATAATGTTCACCTTTACATTTCGGACATGAGGTATTTACTACGGCTAAGCTTCGTATCTTAGAAGGATTGGACGCACGAGAATTCTTTGATACACGAGTGGTTTTTGAATTACTTCCTTCAAAAGCCTTAGAACGTTTTTCTAAAAATGTAAGTAATTCTTCAATGGTAGATTCAGCTGAACCTTTGCTTTCTAGTGCCCAAGCTTTATGAGTTTCCGAATCTGTTTTATTAATTAACATATAAACAATCCACGGATCCCGACCTACAGCTTTAACCAACAACAATTGGTGCTCCCCATTCACTAAACCTAATGGGTCCCCAAATTCCATCTTCTAAACGTTGTGCTTTTTTTTTAAATGCGTCCATTAACCCGAATGGAATTGGCCTTGCCTTATGGAACTTCGGTTTCGTGTGTGGCTTGAGATACAAATGGGCTTTAAATGAAGAACATAATCCGAGTGTGTTTAGTGTTACATTAGCATACTTTGAAAACAGTTCCTCGACAGAAATGTCAAGATTCGTTGACAATTCCAGAATATTGTCTGTCCTTGAAGACTGAATTCTAAGACCAAATGCTTTGAACCAGTCTAAACCGAAAATGTTGTGCCCAGATGGCACGTTAACAATCAATAACGGACAGGAACGTTTGCATCTCCACACGCATGGAGCTTCCGTCGTGTTTTATTTAGCTTCGGAGCACCGATTTGTTCATATCCCGAAACACCCATCAGCGAGCAACTGGCTCCAGTATCAAGCAAAAATTTTACTGTTTTATTGTTTAAACGAAAATCAATCTCCAATCCCTTGTCTCCTTGATGTAAAATACCTCCAGAGCCTACGGTAAAAACGTGTTCGATTGCCTGAACGTACTCCGACTTATTATACTTCACCCGTTCATTTCCTTTTCCACTGAGACAAACTGAAGCAATATGCCCGCATAGGGCACTTACGATACTCCACATTTGCAAATTTACAAGATTCTCTACTATGTGTCCTCCAACAATCAGGACATGATTTTGCCCTGTCTGTTACTACTACCGCGAACCTGAAAAATTTTACCGCCACGAAATTGATTCTTAATATTCTCCCCGTGCCTGTTACTACTCCTTCCTATAAAGCTGTTACTACTACCCTCTGTCTTTAACTGGTTTACTTCCAAAGGTGACAAATTATTTGCGTTTATTACTTTAAATGAATTCTGAGTGGCTTCAAAGGCCTCCGCAATAGAAAAAACCCTCAGCTAATTTAGGATTGGTCTTCTGAAGTGACGCCGTTCGTACAACTTCATGTGGAGTATGCAAAATAATGACGTCTCCTATCATTTCGTCCACAAACTCAGTTTTGCACAGCGTTTGGCTATCTGCACTGATTGCCCCTGAACAAATAAAAGCACATGTTCGTGCTAAACCTCTTAGATCAGCCACCCACTGAGCATAAGTTTGGCCCACTCCCATACGAAATTTCCAAAATTGATAACGGGCCATCGAGACATGCACCTTCTCTTTAAAATGTTCCGATAGCTTTTCAGTTAGTTCCTTATACCTCTTATCTACAATTTTCTCGCCTCCCAGTAAATTTTGCAATAAGTTGTACACATCTGAACCCAGCCATGATAAGAAATATGCCTTTTTTCATCATCATTTACCACTTTGTACGCCACGAAATGCTGTTCCAATGCTGCATATAAACTTCGCACGTGTTCCTTTCTTGTGAAAACTGCTGAAATTGTGGACTTGTTCCTGCTCCTGTATTCTTTCAATTTGTACATTTATGTACCCTTTATTTTTATTTTTTTTTCTCGTCGCCAACTGATATGTCTAAGATAAAAGAAACTTGCCCGACTTACTTATTCGTATTTATTGATAATATACATATATAATAATTATGCTTATGAAATGACTGTTGAGGGTGTTTTCTTGATGGCCGTCCGATAATGAATGAGCATGAGAAAATGGATGTCGAGAACGCAGATGGATGATGGATCGACGTGTGACGAGTGAGGTGAGTAGTGTATATAACAATATGGCTTCCGTGGTAGCACTGATGAGATGGTGAATAATCATAGGTTTGTTTGTTTAATTAATTAGATCGAAAATGCAAAATTGGGCTATCAGGTGATTCTCTCCAAACAATTCTCTGGTAATCACGATGTTTCGCACCCAAATTTGCCGAAACATTTTGACAATATCAGCATAGAAAACGAAACGATGTAGACGAAACCGAATGCAAACATTTAATAGATTGCGTTGGAGCGGGGAGCCGACATGAAACATTTCATTAAGGCTATAATTGTTGGTATCTCTATGCGAACCATCGAAAACGGCACGAATTTTATTGTTGGTGACTGAATGATGAGGCAAATAGAAAACACGTCCCGACGTAGGCTTTATTTTATCGTCTGGGATACGTTCCATGTGCCCTAAATCCAGATAAGTTTTCATAAACTTCCGATATTCCGATTTAAGTTCTACATCACGTGAAAACCGACGCTCCATGGCAAAGAGTCTAGACAATACTCCAGATAGGGTGTTGGCGAACTTTACATTGTCTTGACGAAAGGTAGTGCCCCGTGGCTTAGTGGTTAGTGTGTCGGACTGCTAAGCGAAAGAACCTGGGTTCAAATCCAGCTCATAGCCACCTTTTTTTCTGGGGTACTGCCTCTTGCGAGGAACTGACAAAACCTCCAAGAGTAAAATTTGTCTCGAAAAAGTGCATCTCATGTAGCCGTTCGGACTCGGCGGTAAACTGTAGGTCCCTTCCATTCTTGCAGATTGACAACACACAAAAAGGAATGGTTGAGAGTATAAGTCACTAGGCCTTGGCTCCTTAAGGAGCTGTCGCGCCAATAAATGTATGTAATGTATGACGAAAGGGAAGCTCTACCATGTACTTGTTGTCCGACGTACGAGTAAGGGTTTTAAAGAAGTTTTTGTCGACCATATCTTAACTTCAACGAGAATTTATTTGGACCTCTTCAATTTCCCAAAAAGATTTTAGAATCACGTCACGGTCAACACCTGCGTGCAAGGAAACGATAGAATTTTCTGGCAAACAACCTGTAATAACCCATCCGAAAATTTTCTCATGGGCAATAACCTTTCCTTCATCATCTGAACGATGACCACCTCGTAGAATACTCCAAGCCTTGTCAGCCCCTAGCAGAATATCAATTGGTCCGGGGATATGGAATCCTACATCAGCTAATGGAAGGTCTTCAAAGAAAGAGAAATTGCTACACTCGAAGGAAAGCGATGGAGTTTGTGAAGTTATTTTGCTCAGAATATAAGCCTCAATGTCAGCCGAATGCGAACTAATACGAGATTTTAATGTAAGTTTAACAGAACCTTGAGTCACGCCAGCTTGAACCGAGGATATTCCCGATATAGGCAACCGGGCATTTGTTCGGCGAAGTCCTAGCTTACTCACAAACGACACTTGTGACCCGGTATCCAATAGGTCGCGCACGAGAAGAGTCTTTCCAAAAGAATCCAACATTTTCACTACAGCAGTAGGCAGTATTCCCGAAGAAAGCCTTTCGTTTTTCATATAGTTGCTTACAACGGAAGCAGAGTTATGATTAGCACTAGCCACATCAAGAGAATTACTATTAGATGAATTTTATTGTTATCTAGGTGTACTAAGCTATGATGATGAGTATTACAAAACGAGCAACTCGTCTTAATTCGACATCGCACCGAGGAATGCTTAGTACCTAGGCAATTGTAACACAATCGTTTATCTCTAACGAAACTGCGACGCGAACTAACCAGCATGGAAACAATGTCTGGGCACGGCGGAAGATAATGTTCACCTTTACATTTCGGACATGAGGTATTTACTACGGCTAAGCTTCGTATCTTAGAAGGATTGGACGCACGAGAATTCTTTGATACACGAGTGGTTTTTGAATTACTTCCTTCAAAAGCCTTAGAACGTTTTTCTAAAAATGTAAGTAATTCTTCAATGGTAGATTCAGCTGAACCTTTGCTTTCTAGTGCCCAAGCTTTATGAGTTTCCGAATCTGTTTTATTAATTAACATATAAACAATCCACGGATCCCGACCTACAGCTTTAACCAACAATAATTGGTGCTTCCCATTCACTAAACCTAATGGGTCCCCAAATTCCATCTTCTAAACGTTGTGCTTCTTTTTTAAATGCGTCCATTAACCCGAATGGAATTGGCCTTGCCTTATGGAACTTCGGTTTCGTGTGTGGCTTGAGATACAAATGGGCTTTAAATGAAGAACATAACCCGAGTGTGTTTAGTGTTACATTAGCATACTTTGAAAACAGTTCCTCGACAGAAATGTCAAGATTCGTTGACAATTCCAGAATATTGTCTGTCCTTGAAGACTGAATTCTAAGACCAAATGCTTTGAACCAGTCTAAACCGAAAATGTGCCCAGATGGCACGTTAACAATCAATAACGGACAGGAACGTTTGCATCTCCACACGCATGGAGCTTCCGTCGTGTTTTATTTAGCTTCGGAGCACCGATTTGTTCATATCCCGAAACACCCATCAGCGAGCAACTGGCTCCAGTATCAAGCAAAAATGTTACTGTTTTATTGTTTAAACGAAGATCAATCTCCAATCTCTTGTCTCCTTGATGTAAAATACCTCCAGAGCCTACGGTAAAAACGTGTTCGATTGCCTGAACGTACTCCGACTTATTATACTTCACCCGTTCATTTCCTTTTCTACTGAGACAAACTGAAGCAATATGCCCTATGCGGCCACACTTACGATACTTCACATTTGCAAATTTACAAGATTCTCTACTATGTGTCCTCCAACAATCAGGACATGATTTTGCCTTCTGTCTGTTACTACTACCCGAACCTGAAAAATTTTAGCGCCACGAAATTGATTCTTAATATGCTCCCCGTGCCTGTTACTACTCCTTCCTATAAAGCTGTTACTACTACCCTCTATCTTTAACTGGTTTACTTCCAAAGGTGACATATTATTTGCGTTTATTACTTTAAATGATTTCTGAGTGGCTTCAAAGGCCTCCGCAATAGAAAAAACCTCAGCTAATGTAGGATTGGTCTTCTGAAGTGACGCCGTTCGTACAACTTCATGTGGAGTATGCAAAATAATGACGTCTCTTATCATTTCGTCCACAAACTCAGTTTTGCACAGCGTTTGGCTATCTGCACTGATTGCCCCTGAACAAATAAAAGCACATGTTCGTGCTAAACCTCTTAGATCAGCCACCCACTGAGCATAAGTTTGGCCCACTCCCATACGACATTTCCAAAATTGATAACGGGCCATCGAGACATGCACCTTCTCTTTAAAATGTTCCGATAGCTTTTCAGTTAGTTCCTTATACCTCTTATCTACAATTTTCTCGCCTCCCAGTAAATTTTGCAATAAGTTGTACACATCTGAACCCAGCCATGATAAGAAATATGCCTTTTTTCATCATCATTTACCACTTTGTACGCCACGAAATGCTGTTCCAATGCTGCATATAAACTTCGCACGTGTTCCTTTCTTGTGAAAACTGCTGAAATTGTGGAAGTGTTCCTGCTCCTGTATTCCTTCAATTTGTACATTTATGTACCCTTTATTTTAATTTTTTTTCTCGTCGCCAACTGATATGTCTAAGATAAAAGAAACTTGCCCGACTTACTTATTCGTATTTATTGATAATATACATATATAATAATTATGCTTATGAAATGACTGTTGAGGGTGTTGAGGGTGTTTTCTTGATGGCCGTCCGATAATGAATGAGCATGAGAAAATGGATGTCGAGAACGCAGATGAATGATGGATCGACGTGTGACGAGTGAGGTGAGTAGTGTATATAACAATATGGCTTCCGTGGTAGCACTGATGAGATGGTGAATAATCATAGGTTTGTTTGTTTAATTAATTAGATCGAAAATGCAAAATTGGGCTATCAGGTGATTCTCTCCAAACAATTCTCTGGTAATCACGATGTTTCGCACCCAAATTTGCCGAAACATTTTGACAATATCAGCATAGAAAACGAAACGATGTAGACGAAACCGAATGCAAACATTAAATAGATTGCGTTGGAGCGGGGAGCCGACATGAAACATTTCATTAAGGCTGTAATTGTTGGTATCTCTATGCGAACCATCGAAAACGGCACGAATAAATGTATGTAATGTATGACGAAAGGGAAGCTCTACCATGTACTTGTTGTCCGACGTACGAGTAAGGGTTTTAAAGAAGTTTTTGTCGACCATATCTTAACTTCAACGAGAATTTATTTGGACCTCTTCAATTTCCCAAAAAGATTTTAGAATCACGTCACGGTCAACACCTGCGTGCAAGGAAACGATAGAATTTTCTGGCAAACAACCTGTAATAACCCATCCTAAAATTTTCTCATGGGCAATAACCTTTCCTTCATCATCTGAACGATGACCACCTCGTAGAATACTCCAAGCCTTGTCAGCCCCTAGCAGAATATCAATTGGTCCGGGGATATGGAATCCTACATCAGCTAATGGAAGGTCTTCAAAGAAAGAGAAATTGCTACACTCGAAGGAAAGCGATGGAGTTTGTGAAGTTATTTTGCTCAGAATATAAGCCTCAATGTCAGCCGAATGCGAACTAATACGAGATTTTAATGTAAGTTTAACAGAACCTTGAGTCACGCCAGCTTGAACCGAGGATATTCCCGATATAGGCAACCGGGCATTTGTTCGGCGAAGTCCTAGCTTACTCACAAACGACACTTGTGACCCGGTATCCAATAGGTCGCGCACGAGAAGAGTATTTCCAAAAGAATCCAACATTTTCACTACAGCAGTAGGCAGTATTCCCGAAGAAAGCATTTCGTTTTTCATATAGTTGCTTACAACGGAAGCAGAGTTATGATTAGCACTAGCCACATCAAGAGAATTACTATTAGATGAATTTTATTGTTATCTAGGTGTACTAAGCTATGATGACGAGTATTACAAAACGAGCAACTCGTCTTAATTCGACATCGCACCGAGGAATGCTTAGTACCTAGGCAATTGTAACACAATCGTTTATCTCTAACGAAACTGCGACGCGAACTAACCAGCATGGAAACAAAGTCTGGGCACTGCGGAAGATAATGTTCACCTTTACATTTCGGACATGAGGTATTTACTACGGCTAAGCTTCGTATCTTAGAAGGATTGGACGCACGAGAATTCTTTGATACACGAGTGGTTTTTGAATTACTTCCTTCAAAAGCCTTAGAACGTTTTTCTAAAAATGTAAGTAATTCTTCAATGGTAGATTCAGCTGAACCTTTGCTTTCTAGTGCCCAAGCTTTATGAGTTTCCGAATCTGTTTTATTAATTAACATATAAACAATCCACGGATCCCGACCTACAGCTTTAACCGCTTCTAACCCACGAATAACCTCATCTATCTTGTCAACTAGCTTGCGCAAGTGAGTGCCATCTCCCGAAACGACGTTTGGCAAATTTAAAAACTGTTCAATAAGCGCATTTACGATGTAGAGTGGTTTATCATATCGGCGTTCTAGCTTGTCCCAAGCAAGGGGATAGTTTGAGTTCGAAACATTAATGCCATTTAATAGACTGAAAGCGTTTTCACGCAGGACCGATTTTAAATATCGAAACTTTTGAGCACTGGAAAGTTTTGTATTGCAGTCCACCGATTGCAAAAACATATCACGAAATCCCGGCCATTCACGGTAATCACCAGAAAATGGAGAAATGTGCATGGGTTGCAGCACTACACTTGAATTATCCTTACGCATGTTAGAGGAAGCGAGTCCTAATTTATCTAAAAGCATGGTCTGGGAAGCGAATAATTCCCTTAAGGAAATGTCTTGACCATGTTCATCGCGAACCGGAACTATTTCCTTTATTTGTTTTAAGAGCGCACATTTTGCCGTAATATATTTGGACTCTACCTAACCTCAAACTCAGCTTCGGGATCACCGTATCCCTATCCGACTGATAATTGCAAATGTCTGTCCATGCCTTTTCTAATCTATCTAACCGCACTTCTAAGTCCAAAACGTCAACACTTTTGGGTATATTATGCGCAAAAGAAAAAACCCTTGTAATAGCGCATTTATAGTGACCGCGTGCATGTTTCAAGGCTTCCATAATTAACGAGAGTTAAAATACTGATCACGCTTTAGAAAGTCAAAGGGTATTTGATTCACTGACTTTATTCACCAGCAACAATTAACAAAACTGCAGCACTAATCGAGTCCCAAAAAAAGCATCCATAAGGCAGCAAACAGAGTGGAGCACCAGACAAAATCAGATTTGGGCTTTGTTTATACTTATCTGAGTGGGAATCCAATTCTGGCAACCACCAACCAAAGAAGGACCAACTTTGATTATGAATGCTCCAAAAAAAAGTCCTTAAATTGTCCAAACGTTACAATTAATTTTATTAACTTGGCAAGTAATCAAAACTATGACTGTAGACTGTATATATTAATTTAGGGCAGGTAACCCTATGAATCGACCTTCTTGGTTTGGTGGTTGCTGCTAAAGTGAGCTTTTAAAAATCTTTTCTTTTCCATCAACTACATAACTACATAACACTTGCCGAAACCGTTGGTAATTGCACACGACACCAATATGGTACATTGATCTGCAACTGCAATTGCAGTAAATTATCACTTGATTAACCAACGGTCTCTGCAAGAGTGTATGCAGCGACGATGAGCAAAACATAGTTTTAATTTAGTTATAAGATTAGAGATAAGAAACAAACCAAAAAAGAGCAAACCAACATAGGGAGTATAATTCCTCAACAATTATTATTATTATTATTATTATTATTATTATTATTATTATTGTTATTATTATTATGATTATTATTATTATTTTTATTATTATTATAAGTATTATTATTCTTTTAATTATTATTATTACTTATGCTATTATTATTATTATTATTAGGCGTGTTTTATTGGTAAGTTTATAACCAGCGCAATGAAATTTTATACGGCAAACAACAACAAAGCATAAGTGTCGATGATTAGGTTAGTGAAATTAGTAAAAATAATAAGTTGAGATAAAGTTTTGAAATGCTTGGAAAGAAATATCAACCACCTGGAATGTAAAAAAAAATTTATTTAAGGATATGTTCGTTGAATATCATCCGGATGTCTTTCTGTCCAAGCATCGAGTTGAACTGAAATTGAATTTTTCGAAATTGTCAAAGTTCGCTCTAATAGCGAGTTTCATTCAAGAAAAGATTTGCTCTCTCTGTCAAAAGATTTGATCTTTTTAAATTTATAGAGTTTTATTGCAAGTTAAAGAGCCAATCTAGATCAAATCTCAACACGAAAGATTTGATATCTGATGCGGTGGAAGATTTTTTTTGAATGCACACATACATATACGATTATTCCAATTTCCCGACTTTCCCGGAGGGTTTTTCCCAAAAGTTTCTTTCGTAAAAACCTTCTCCTGGCAATTACAAAAAACGGAAAAAAATGTAAGCCAAATCGGCCCAGCCGTTCTTAATTGATGAGCTTTACATATTTTACACCATTTTTATATATGTAGATTTATTTATGAAATCGCTATTGTTTATTTCCCGGTGACAATAACAATATAAACACAAATTCTAAGAAAGAAATGATATAGAATTAATAGTGGAATTTCACAAGCTACAGAATGGCAATGGTCGGAATCGCCGCTAAAAGGGATTAGAAAAGGGGAAAAATAAATGCAAGTCGATTCGATAGGTGGTGTGTTAGGGAGGGCTTTAGGGGTTGAAAACGTTTTTTCTGATTTTCGTCAAAGATTAATTTCTGATCGAAAAATTATCTGCAGATAAGTTGTAGATAATTAAAAAAACTTATAATTTTACTTCAGGTTATTTTTCAACATAACCTCAAATCTTATGAGATATACACAATATACTCCAAAAATCCGTCAAACTCAAACAAAATACACAAACCAAACACACCTCTCCGATTTCAAAAATTTCAAAATCTTTACTAGAAAACGAAACATATTTTATATCTACATCTGATACAGATGACAATGCCTAATAAAACAAGGAATTTCTATTCCTCAAGGGCGTGGGCGTTTCTGGCGGGGGAGGAAACAGGGAATTCAGGCGAAGAGCCTGCTTGTTCCCATTCCCGCCAGAGAAGTCCACGGCCAGCAATTGTTGACAAACAACAAACTTTGTCACCAAAATACAACTATCAAATTCAAAACAATTAAACATTAAATGCAAATAAAAAAATAATATAAAAATACTGCAGTGGAATATTCAAGGTTATTTCAATAACCTTCCAAATTTGGATATCCTTGTTAACAAATCTGCAAAAATTCCTGCAGAGAAAGGTCTTTCTAAATATAAAAATTATATTGCGTATTTTAATAATAAACCCCACCATAGAAATAAAGATGGCACCGCCACTCTCATAAAATCAAACATCTAAAAATCCACATAGCGTAACCCCTTACACTGCAAAATGATCTGGCAGCAAATCACTTGCCACATAGCTTCGTGCTCTCCACATACCAATAGTGCAGGGATCATTGTAGCCGAATGGTTGCAAAATTCTAATCTTGTTTCATTAAACGATGGATCTCCAACGCATTTTTTACTAGAAACACTCTCACTGCTATATATTTAACACTTGTCTTTGGAGTCACAAAACAACTTAATGAATGGGGTATTTTTTTTTTTATAATTAATGCGCGTTTCCCTTTTAATGTAACACACTGCGCGGGCATTAGGAAGATAGGGAGGGGAGAGATAGGAGGTGTCGATTAACATTGGTTTTGAATGTTTGCAAATTGAAATGGCAAGGGAAAATCTCGCTGGGTAAACCATTCCAAAGTCGTGTTGTACGGCTAAAAAAAGAATCCCTATATTTCACGGTACGTCCGAAATTGGGCTCAAGGGTGAACTGATGGGCATTCCTAGCAAGACGAGTATTACGGGCGAAACTTTTAAGGGGAGGAATGCAGCTGGCTACCTCGAGTGAACATTTTTTATAAAAGAAACGATAAAATAAGGAAAGACATGAAACATTGCGTCGGTGTTCGCGAGAGGCAATTGTTTCAGCGGCAGTTCTATTTCCTATCAATCTTAACGCTCGATTTTGTATTCTATCAAGCAGGTGAAGCGATGTTTGTGAAGCACCTGCCCACAGGTGGGAGTTATACTCGAGTTTAGGGCGTATAAACGCTTTATAAATTGTAGCCAGATCAGATGGGGAAAAATACTTCTTACACCGATACAGAAAACCTAAGCACTTAGCAGCATTCTTAGGGATTTCAAATATATGGTCGTTCCAACGGAGGTCGTCGTTGACACACATACCGAGTACTGAGAGCTTTTCGGTTTCTTCGATGTAAGTGCCATTCATGGACAATGGCGTTAGGGGTATGTTAAGCTTTAACGACAGAAGACAGCATTGAGTTTTCGAAGCATTAAACTCCACACGATTCCTATTACCGCATTTGACAATGCTGTATAAATCGGAGTTTAATGAGCTTGACATACGGCACCGTTGCAGTTGTACGTCCGAAGGCGAAGGACGTGAATTATCGAACGAATATGAAAAGCTGAGGGTAGAGTCGTCAGCAAAACAGTTAAGTGGATTAGAAGTAACAGACAGAAGATCATTTATAAAAATGAGGAAAAGAGTCGGAGATATAACAGAGCCCTGGGGCACACCAGCATTTATTTTATGGGAATCAGACTTGAATCCGTCCAATACAACTTGTATTGAACGGTCCAGAAGATAGCGTCTAATCCAACGAACAAGAGTATTATCGATCCCAAAAGCACGCATTTTCGATAAGAGAGCTTCATGCCAAACTCTATCAAATGCCTTGGAGATATCAAGAGCAGTAATCTTACTTTTACCAAAGCGATGTAAAGATTTGTTCCACTGTTCGGTGAGATATGCCATCAGATCACCAGTGGAACGGTTGCTGCGGAAGCCATACTGGCGGTCATGGAGAAGCTTACGATCTTCGAGATATTCCTTAAGCTGACGGTTAATCAGTGTTTCCATGACCTTAGAAAGAAGGGATGTCAGTGCTATGGGTCGGTAGGAGGAGGGGGAAGATGGGTCACCTTTCTTAGGGACAGGCTGGACAAATGCTGTTTTCCACCTTCTAGGAAAGATTCCAGAAGATTAGGAGCGATGGAAAAGCTTACGCAGTGGCTTTGCCAGTGTGGAAGAACACCTCTTCAGAAGAATCGGGGGTATACCATCCGGGCCAGCGGATTTGTGTATATCGAGATCTTTGAGAACTCTTGCTGCTGTACCATGGAAAAATTTACATTCTCAAGTACAGGAGGGGCAACGTTGCTATGCGGCAGCGTGGAGCTGGCAGCGAAATGGGCGGCGAGCAAGTTTGCCTTCTCTGAAGAGTAAACAATTGGTTTGTTATTGTCGATGAGCGTTGGAACCGAAGATGTTGAGGAGTTTTTAATATTTTTTACAAATGACCAAAAATTTTTACTGCCTTTGGGACACTGCAGAATTTTTTGCCGTAATTTTTGGACATGCAAAAATTTGGTTCTTTCGATAACGGAGTTGCATGAGTTTCTTGCTTGTTTGTGCTTTTTAGGATTTTCCTCTGTAGGGTTGGCTTTGTAAGAACGGAAACTTACTTCTTTGAGCCTGATAGCTTCTTTACACTCAGAATTAAACCAAGACTTTTCTTTAGGTTTGATGATTTTTACTCTGTTAGGAATAAAAGCACGCATCCCTAGAAGAATCACATTTGTGATCATTTCAGCACTGGCATCAATGTCACTATCGAGGAAGCATAGTGACCAGTTAAAGTTTGGGTATTGAGCCAAACATATTGAAAGTTATCCTTCATTCATGTCTAATAGAATAATAAAAGTCCGAATTAATGGATATTATTCTTTAGACCACAAAATCGATAACGGAGTTCCCCGAGGGTCTCCAATTTCAACAATGTTGTATAATGCCTACGTTAATTCACTCATAAACGAATTGAGCAATGATTCACCCCACATCAAAGCAACGTTAGTTTTTGCTGAGAACTTTTTTTATTTTAGGTTCTGGCAAAGCTAAGGAAGTAACAAATTCTCTCAATCAATCACTTCAAAAGTTTCAAGCATACTGTCCCTGTTGTACAGGGTGTAAAATTACCAATAAAAAATGGAGGCACTTCATGTATGCAGAAAACGGTCTTTATCAAGAATACCATTAACACTTAACATCTGCACCAAAACTTGGAAATGGTAAGCTCATGCCAAATTAGTAGCTGATAAAATGAACAAATCTCTCAACTTACTCAAAATCATCTGTCAGAAGATCAAAGGACCACAGATAAACACAGCTATTAATATAGCCCAAGCCTTGATAAGAAGAGCAACACGGCATAGCCTTTCCGTGTATTCTAATTGGACAAAGAACAACGACAACCTCATACAGACAAAAATCAACGCCTTAATAAGTCCACTATTGGCAGAAACAAACACCCCATCGTTCTTAGAGATGAAGAAACTGGCACAATCAAGATTGGTCATTAAGAGCACAACAAACTGCATGCATCCTCTTCACGACACTTGCAAATCCGGCTGGAAAACCCCTAATAACAAAAAATTAAAAGTGCAATCTTCAACTCCATCCGACACCTAACTTCCATCAACATCCCCGAATCGTTTATGGAAATAATATCGAGAGGAAACTTCGACTGCATACTGTACACAGACGCTTCCACGAAGGATGATACTACTGGCTACAATCTTTACAGACAAGATCATAAATGCGACAAAATTCTTGTCCAAAAAACTCACTACTTCAAACCAAAGTCATTGTAGTAGAATTTATAGCATTCGATAATCAACTTACTTGCCATGTTGAAATCTTGGGAAATGAAAAGGCAGATGCCACAGCTCGGGAACCAATAAAATGCCATTGGAATTTGATATGCAACCTTTCTCATTATCAATGATCAATTTTGTTCGAATGGAAATCATACGAGATGCAGACATTCGATGGAAAAACTCCAATTCTTTTTTTTTTTTGAGAAGACACAAGACCACATTAGGACAGGTGACTTAAACGAGTCGCTAACCGATTACAATCGGAACAACTTTTTCGAATAAGGCTCGGACACGCATTGTTTAACAAAGCTCATTTATTCAAAAAGGAAAGCTCGCCAACTTGCACATTTTGTCAAGAAACTCTCAACATTGAACATGTACTGCAAACATTTCCACTAACAAGACATCACCTTAACAACATTATTCCATCATTACAAATTCTACTTGATACAACCAAACCTCCTGATCAATCACAGATTTTCCCACTTTTATTGAACACAAAATTAATCAAATATAAATCATTTAATTAATATAAAAAATGTGTGCTTACAAAATACTTTCCTAAGAATTCTATTATCTATTTATTGTAATTTTACAGCAGCCACTCATGGATCCCCGGTTTTATTTAATTCCGGACTATGCAAATTTATTTGTATTGTACCTTTGATAATAAAATATTGTTATTATTAATATAATTTATTAACATGTTATTAAAATTACAATGCTAACATAAGAAAAGGAGCACAAGCTTCTATGGCCTTCGGCTCATTATGAAGATTTTCATGTTTCATATAAATAATTATTATTAAAATAAAGAAAAAAATAACTTGGGTTATATAAATCGAGAGAAAAAGGAAAAGCTAGATATCTATTTTACGTTTTTTTTATAAAGTTGTAAACTTCAACTATATTTTCGTGACTAGGGTTTTTTAAGGCTTCACTGATGGATGTTGACTGTTGTTGATTAGATGTAGTGGTTGGATAGGTTTTAAAGTTTATAATGTGGTTAATATCGAATTGACAGTTGCAAATTGGGCATGTAGGTGGGCTTTCTCTGCGGAGTAGATGTTGGTGACTGGTGATAGTATGACCAAGGCGCAATCTAATGAAACATGTATTCATTGAGTTTGAAGTTGTTGTTGGAAATGTGGGTTTTACTTTTTCTTGGTTGACGTTAGAGTAATGATGACGGTAATTGTTCCAGTCTGATTGAGATTGTAATTTTTGTTTATTGTTGATGTCGTGAAGAAGATCAAGCCGTGTGTCCATGACAAAATTATAAATTGGTGATCGGTGGGCTTGAATAGCAGCGTCATCAGCAAGCTCATTTCCCTTAATACCCATATGACTGGATACCCACATTAGTTTTATTTTGTTGTGGTTTTTGATTAAACAATCCCGGATTTTGGATACAATATCTGTATTGTGATTAGGGTTTTGTACTGCTTTAATCACAGATAAGCTGTCTGACACTATAACATATTTTCCAGTTTTTGCTGTGCAAGTTCTTATTGTCTTAAGAATGGCGAAGGCTTCTGCAGTAAAGATGGATACTTTGTTATCGAGAAGTCCCAAGCATATAAAAGATCCATTTTCCAAAACTGGTGCAAAAGATGTGTATTGTGCGGTTTTAGATCCATCAGAGAAAGCGAAATTCCAACCTTCTTCTTTGAGTACAGATGCAACGCTAAGGAAGGTTTGGCAAAATATTTTGCTTGCAGTGTTATTTTTGTTGTAATTTGACAACTGCATTTCAAAAGAATTAGCTTTTATAGACCATGGTGGACATTTTGGAATATATTTTCGGATTTTTTAACGGTAATTCCTAATTCACTCGCCGCATTTAAAGAGGTGGATATAGCTGAAGGTACACGTTTCAGGTATTTCCTCTTCAAAGTCAGAGCAACGTCTTTATTCGAGTAGGAAAGTTTTACATAGAGCCTTGTCTTTGTAGATGCGATCCGTTCTTCTAAAGTGGGAAGACCAGCTTCAACCAGCATGTTTTTGATGGTGCTTGTTGAAAAAGCATTGAGGCTTCTCCGAGCACTCTGATGGTAGGTTGGTTTAATGATGTTGAGAGTTGATTTTGGTGAGTTGCCGTATATAAAAAGCCCATAGTCAATTTTACTTAATATTAAAGACTTTGTTATGTTACATAAAGTATTAACGTGTACATTACATTTTTTGCTGGCTAAGAAATAAATGATATTCTTTTCTTCTTCTTCTTCTTTTAGATAGACTCTTTTTTAACTCAACACAATGCGTTTTCCAGTTATATTTTTTATTGAATGTTAAGCATAATATATTAAAATTATCAACATTATCAAAGCTTATATTGTTAAGAAAAATAGAAGTAGTTTTACTACATGATGTCTTACGACAAATATGTAGGGTCTTGCATTTTTCTAAAGAGAGCTTAGCTCCGGACCAAAAAGACCAAGTCGATATATCATTTAGAACATTTGTAAACAATAAATTTGTATAATTAGGTCGTTTTGTTTACATAGAACGTAAAAATCATCCGCGTAGCATGTGTGATCTAATTCTTTATGTTTTGAGATGACTGTGCTGAGGTCATCAAATGCTTTAATTAATAACACTACGGATAGTGGAGATCCTTGTGGAATACCATTGGACAAAGGATATATAGATGAAAAAAAATTGTTTGTTTTAACACAGATTTTTCTGTTGGTAAGAAACGCTTTAATATAATTAAAAATTTTTGGGCCAATACCCCAAGTTTTTTATTTCCTTAGTATGACATGAAGACCTATCCTATCAAAAGCTTTTTCAAAATCTAAAGAGAGAATTGTTGCATGGTTGCGTGCTGAAAGTGCATTTGTAATATAAGAGTCAATGTGAAGAAGGGCGTCGGCACAGCCTTTTTTTGCCTGAAATGCTACTTGGTTAGGTTTTATAAGATTCCGAGACTCTATTATCCACAGTTAACTCTTGGCTACAATTTTTTCTAACACTTTAGCTATACATGGTATGAGAGATATTGGCCTGTAGCCATTTATACTATTGATATCATTCTTCGGCTTTGGTAAAGGGAGCAATGTTGCTTGTTTCCAATACTGAGGAACAATACCTGTTTCTAAAATACAATTGTAAAGTTGAATAAGCCTGGAGGTGCTATTGAGGGAAGATTCCTTAGCATGGGATATGAAATCCTATCTATGCTAGGGGTTTTACCTTTAAGCTTGCTTATGCAACTTTGGAATTCCAAAAAGGAAATTTTAGCTTCTATAAGTTTTGCTGTAACGGAGATATCATTTTCATCGACACTAGAGGTGAGCATTCGTTGTTTTTGAGTAATGTAATCAAGAGGAAATTTTTTGTCTTTCGAGCTGTTAGACCAAGTTAATGCAAAGTGGTTACTAGTATGGGATGGTAGTGAAATTGGCCTTGTGGGAGTTTCAATAACTTTTATAGATTTTTGTGGGAACTCACCAGTTAAAGAGCGGATATTATGCCAGATCTTTGTTGTAGATGAATTGGGATTGATGGTTGAGGTAAAATTTTGATCCATTATATTATCTAAATCTGTTTTCCTGACAGGTTGATCCGGTGGAAGATATATGGATATAAATGTGAACTTAACTTTGGTTTGTATTTCTAACGCTAAAATTTGCAAGTTTGAATTTAAATTTAGAATTTAATGGGGTATATTTTTTTAAATAATATGGCAATACCTTGTTTGGAACTGTCATTGCTTGGAAGATTCTGAAAATAACCTACAAATGCTTTGGGTAAATACGGCGTGAAGCCAAAGCGACAGTGCGTTTCTTTAAGAGACATAATATCTTGTTTATACTGTTTTATTAACATTTTAAGTTCGTTTATGTTATTAAAAAAACCATTCATATTCCCTTGGAGAATATTCAGAATGGAATTAGATTCACCTTTAATTAACGGGCTAGCCCTGGTTGTGCTGGATGTGAAGGGTGTTTTGTTTTTATGTTGAATATTATTTTGTTGTGAGATAATAAGGTTGGTAGGAATGTGTTGTTCAGTACTAAGACTCCGCTGCCCAGATGTTGACGCGTTCAGACTCTCAACAGAGTCTGATCGATTCAACATCTGCGCAGCAGAGTCTATCATTTGGTTAGTATATTTTATTTTATAATTCGCCATCATCAGTGTTCATTTGTTCGTGAGGAGATAATAATCATAATCACCAATAATGCCTGGGTAACAGCTGATAAGGGGGAGTGAGTGGTTTGAGTGGTAATTTTATTTAAGTTTGGTGTTGTTTGAGTTGGGGAAGTATTTTTACAAGTGTTTGAAAAAGTTTGAGAGGATTGGGGAGAAAGGTTGGTAGTTTGAGTTGGGGAAGTATTTTTATTAGTGTTTAAAATGGTTTGAGAGGATTGGGGAGAAATGTTAGTGTGAGGTTTAGGTTAAGAGTTTAAAATAGATGTACCTGGCGACGCATTTGAATTTAATGTTGAAACAGAGGATTGAGTGATCACTTTTGGGACTGTGTTCATTAGATTACGTTGGGTGGGAGTGAAATCTGATTTGTTAGTATTAGTGGTTTTTGATGTTGAAGAGTGTGCGATTGTTTCTTTATCGTTTTCTTTGTTGTTAACTGTTTTATCTTGGTGTTCTACATGTGTTTGTTTTGTATTTTTTGTTTTATTGGCAAAACTTTCCGTTAGTTGTGGTGGGGAACCTGATGCATTTTGCTGGTTGTAAATTTGTTTTGTCTCTGCCATTGTGCATTTATTCAAAGTCTTTATTTTTATAATTTCTTTTCCTTGTGGGTAGGATGGGCATGATTTTGAGGATGAGGGATGGGAAAGAGAGCAATTAGCGCACATACTGCGATAGCATGGCTGTGGTGTGTGAGGTGGTAAATTACATGTTTCACATTTCGCACTACCATTTCAACGTTTTGTCGTGTGCCCAAGCAGCTGACAATTCCGGCACCGCATGGGGTTAGGAATGTACTCTACTACTTTGGCAGTGTTCTATAACCTATATCCACAGTTTTTGGAGGTTGATAAAGGTCAAATGTGAAAAGCATTAAACCACTAGGTTGTTTTTCAAAAAATTATAAAAGAATTTCAAAAAATTCAATTTAACTGTTACTGGGCAAACACCAGTGAGGTCCTTAGCTTTGAGAAATACTTGAGCAGTTTTTTGGGAATTCACAAAAATTAAAAGACTTCCATCACGAATCTGGGATATATTATTACAGTCCCTGCTGATGGCATCTATCGCTTTTTTGAGGAGGAATGGATTTAGGGCTGATATGGGCTTTTCACTTGTTTTAGGGCACATTACAACAAAACGTGAATTCTTCGGATTGGGATTGGTGAGAAGAAGTGGGAAGGAATTAAGGAGAAGGGCACCATATTTAGTTTTCTTTTTAGGCTGAGAATCAGGTTCAGGATCTGGGTCGAGAATCCCGAACTGACCACCTATTAGTCTCGGCCCGTGGGCCATTTTGCACTTGTTAACTCACACTCACGTATAAGCAAAAAAGAGAAATGAGGTTTAAAAGAGGAAACCGGTTTGCGCACTAAGCGAAAGAAGAATGGAAATAATCACGCAATTAACTTTGATATGATCCTATCGGCTCGAGAGTTAGTCGGTGACTGTGATAATAAAATAAAATCACAATCTCGTTCCATATTTAAATGACATATAAGTTGGTCAAAAAGTGCCTCATACCATACAAATACGCATTATTTGAAAAAAAAAAATATTCATGCCACAAAAAAAACAATGCACCAATTGGAAAAAGAACTATAGAGTAAGTAGAACTCAATAGCGCCTAAATTAATAAAAAAAAAATAGTGTTTGGTTTACAGAAGGTTTTGGTTTTATTCGTATTCAAACTTTAAAACGTTGTTTACTTAAAACTAGGTTTTTGTCGTTTAGATCACTTAAATACTGAGGTGACGACATTTTTATTTAGCCAAAAACCCACTAACTATTTAACAACAAATTGAAACAACAAAGGTCACAACACTTATTTTTTATTTACTTTATTTCGAAAAACAAACTTAATTTACTTTCCGAAACCAAGAATACAAAAGAGTTCTGGAAGCTGGCGAAAGAAATACATTGTTCATAAATTATAATAGCCACATTTTTACCCGCAGATGATTTGTCTTTTACAACAAATTATATAATGGGTATAGAAATATAGTTTATTTCTTCGGAAAGTTAAAACTGGATCTATTTGATTGCTTGTTCTCTTAAATAAGAACTACAGGAATACGTGTTTTTGAAAACAAATGTGGCCTCTTCCTGAATAGTGTGAGTTGGGCCATACACAAGTTTATATACTTATTTATTTATTTATTAAAAAAAACTACAGATTTTACACCTTAGTTGATTATAAAGTTTAACATTTCAGTGATTAGCTACAAAAGTTTAAAAATTAATAATTTCTTCTTATATATATCTGATAAATTAAAGTCAATTATATGAAAAGAGTTATTAAAGTCAATATACATAATGTTAAGTGGTTCATATATTCAATAGTTCATTCTCGCAGAAGCAGCATAGAAAAATGTTGGATTGCGTGTGGATCTTGGCGAGTGTTGATATTCAGCATACTTAGAATTGGTGTAGAAATGATGGATCTAGATATTTGAAAGAGCGTCTAAAGACTAAGAAGATTTAAACCGTTCACATAGGGTGGAAGAAGTTGGTTTGGGTCCAACGGAAAAGGGCAAAGAGCAAACAATAAACATTTTTTTAGACGCTTTCAATTTTATTACAAGTATTAACACGGACGGAGTGTAGAAGATCGAAAACTCTCGTGGGGTGCCAATTCAAATGTTATAAAGCTTAATGTAAAAAATGGTTACTGTAGAAGTGCTTGGATTCACATGCGCAAAAAAATTAATTTACGAAAGAGAACAGATTAATTTACTAAAAAAAACCATAAGATTCGAATTTTCTGAGTTAAAAATAATATTTCTCTTTTTGTAATCTATTTTCACTTCTATTTTACCGGCAAAGGAGAATGTAGTACAAATTCAAATTCAAATACCAACGAAAATAATAGTATTCTGACCGTTTCTCTATTGTCAAATTTGCACGCATGCGCACCTAATTTTTTGTTTTTTTCGTGTTCAAATAGAGGATCATGATGTTATTTTGTATGACAAAATTCTCGAATGGAAAAAATCTCGACAAAATAAATTCTAGAATCCACAAAAATCTCGAAAAAATCTGTAAAAAAAAATATTAATTCGTGATTTTTTTTTAACTTTTTAAAAGCTTATTCACACTTAAATAAAACTTATATAAAAGGAACTTTACATATGCCCAATCTCGCACCTATTTTGAATTCAATAGTGACCCCAAGCAGAGGTTTTGCAAGGAGCAACATTCCCGAGGATATTTTCCTGGGGGTATTTTGGCAGCGTACAGGGTAAAAGCAGAGGTAAAATAAAATAAACTAGACTTAATTTATTAAATCAAAAATAATTTTTAATTATAAAAACAAATAATTTTTAATTTTTTTTATTATTTAATTAAATTAAAAAAAAAACAAATTTAACACAGTTTTTATTAATTTTAATGCAACGCGTTTCGGAAGTATATTCCGTCATCAGGCGTAGTCGATATTTTGTACTATTTTATTTAGCTCTATTTTGGTGCATTTATTTGTATGGATTAGTTGTTGTTATTGGTGTTATTTATTCTAATTAGCTGTTGTCTCCTATTTGATGTGTCGTAGTGCGGTGTCATATAGCGGGTTTATCTTTTGGATCAATTTGTCGTTCAATGTGTTATCCTCCTCTATCTTGTGTAATTTGTACATTTCATATTCTTTCAAGTCGTCAAGTAATCTCCCTTCCTTGCAATTTTCACCATCCACAACGATTCACACCACCCACAAGCCCAAAAACTCGCAGCCTACAATTCAATGATCCATCGGTTGTTAATTATTCCAATGAATTAAACCGATTACAAAGACGAAGTCAACACAATAAAATACATTGCACATGAAAATGGATATAATCCAAACATGATCAACAAATTAATCAACAAAATGAAAATACATAGAAAGAAAACCAACAACATGAACAACAACAACATAAAAGAACCCACAAAATACATTTCAATAGAATACACTAATATTTTACCACAAATAATAAAAAGTCAGTTTAAAAAAGAAAATTACACCATATCATTTAAAACTAACAACAATTTATCAAAACTACTACCGCCTTAACAATTATTTGACAACAAAACCAGCACAGGTGTATACAAATTGACATACAACGATTGCCAAAAATTCTATATTGGACAAACAGGAAGAGCATTCATTGACAGGTTTAAAGAATATAAACCAAACAAAAACTCAAAATCCAACTATGCAATACACCTGATAGAGACAAAACATAATTACACTGACTTCGAACATAACCTGACGCCACTTCACTATTGCAAGAAAGGGAGATTACTTGACGCCTTGGAAGAATATGAAATTTACAAATCACACAAGATAGAGGAGGATAACACACTGAACGACAAATTGATCCAAAAGATCAATCCGCTATATGTCACCGCACTACGACACATCAAATTAAAAAGAGACAACAAGTAATTAGAATAAATAACACCAATAACAACAACTAATCCATACGATGAAGCGGAGCTGTTGTTAGTTCCAACGCTCATCTCCGATTAATTAGTTGGGAAAGTTTAATGCACCAAAATAGATCTAAATAATACATCGACTACGCCTGATGATGGAATATACTTCCGAAACGCGTTGCATTTAAGTTAATGAAAACTGCGTTAAATTTGTTTTTTTTTTATTAATAAATAATAAACACATTTAAAAATTATTTGTTTTTATAATTTAAAATAATTATTGATTTAACAACTACACAGTTGGAGACGAACCACATACATAATTAATTCATTAATTTTTGAGACAACCATTGTTTCAAAAATTTATAAATTATTCTAGATTTTTACATTCGAGATTTTTTTCTAAAGTTTTGATATTTATGTATATACTAGCGGACCCGGTGAACTTCATCTCGACCCAATTTAACGCCTTCAGATAAACTCCAGTGTGATAATAAAACAAAAAAAGTTAAAATTTCAATGTGATTTATTTGAAGGGAATCGAAACCAGTAGAAAGCGATATGAGAAACAATTTTGTTCGATGTATTTTCCGGCGCAAAAACAATCAACGAAGACGGTTTGTCAATGTACAATGTTTGTTAATGTACAGCTGAACGTGCGAAAAACAGGGAAATTTGAGATTAATCTCAGACTTCAAACGATTAGCCTTGCGATTTATTGATAGTCATCGCAAAAGCCAATCGAATGGTAAAGTAAATTCGCTTGAATTAGAATGGAATTCATTTGATGGAATGAACGGTGACGTCTACAGTTCCAGTCAGGCTGAACTACTTAGTGCACACCTTATATGCGCTACTTCGATGTTTTTGGAGCTAAGGTCCTTGACTGCTTGTGAGGCAGAATAACCGCCATCCAAGAAATGCGATGGGACGACCCGGGCCAAAGAAAAATGAAAAACTGTAATATCGACTATGACAACTGCTATATACAACAAAAACAGGGCTTATTTGGATTTGGATTCGTCGATGGAGGCAGGCTCAGGCAAGAGGTTTTGAGCAACAAATGTTTCAACGAACGCCTCATGACAATCCGCATCAAGGCTAAAATCGCCAATGTAAGCCCTATATGCGTGCATGCCCCCACAGAGACCGATATGCGAATATGCCGGAACATATACAGGCCATATCTGCTCACAGGCAGAGACTACGCAAAAAGCTTCAACGGATATCCCACAGGTTGTTTAACAGAGAGAATGAGGAGTATAGACACATATACTCCGAACTCCAATGCACCAACACCATGTTCAACCAGGCAGTGAAACATCACCAAGAGGATGAATTCAGGAAAAGACTTGCGAACATCAAACCGGGACCCAAGGCCTTCAAGAACATTAACCAGCTCGTTGAGAAAAAGAGCTCGATGCCAGATACAATAATGCACGGGCAACATTCTGCAACAACACCAACCGAAAAAGCAGAAGCCCTCGCTAAGCATTTTGAAGAGACCTTCAAGGATCGCCCGCCCAATCACCTTCCTGAATTCATCGAAGAAGTTGAAAACAAGAAGAAGTTGCAGCCTCTAATACTTCAGTCACCAACTCTAATGAGGAGATGCTTTTACTTCCATCGAGGAACTAACTTTGTGCTTAAAAAGCTACCAAATCTCGCCATCCTACTGCTGACGATCATCTTCAATAACTGCCTGAATAACAGCTACTTCCCCGAAACACGGAAAACGGCAAAATTGGTTCCCGTTCCGAAGGAAACCAACAGGACTAGCGTCGAGGGATATCGGCCAATTTCGCTTCTATGCTGTGGCAGCAAAATCCTGGAGGGACTTATCCTGAGAAAGCTTCATCATTTCTTCAGAAAAAGGGAAATCATATATGAATTTCAATATGGTTTCCGAGCACGACACTCCACCATCCATCCGCTTCTAGGTTTGCACTCCGACGTGACACACGGACTCAACAAGAAAGAGACGACAGTTGCCTGTTTATTGGACATCGAAAAGGCCTTCGACTCAGTTTGGATAAAAGGACTAATATTCAAACTGTCAAGCCTAGAACTACCTGAACACTTGGTAAGATTAATCAAAAATTTTCTAACCCATAGATCCTTTTATGTACAGGTAAACAAAGGATATTCACAAAGAAAGGCGATCAGCGCTGGAGTTCCACAAGGATCCAAGTTGGGCCCCATACGTTTCAACCTTTATACAGCTGACCAGCCTACCAACATCCCAGGGACGAAAACGAAGCGCTATATGCCGATGACTCCTTTACATATGCAACTTCCATTTCCACAGAAAATGCAGCCAGGAGAGTTGAAGGTCATATATGAAACTTGTGGGACTACTACCTTAAATGGGGACTTAAGATAAATAGCGATAAGAGTGAGCTTATGTGTTTCAGAAACCCAACAACAGCAGCAAGAGGTCGAAGAGGTTTCGCATCACGCTGTGATAATATCAGTATCAAGCTACCAGACAACACAGTGATAAGGATAAAGACAACAGCAAAATACCTTGGTGTGAATTTCACTAACCGCTTCAAATTCAACAAGCACGCTTTATGTATGCTCAAGAGAGCCAACTTCTCCCTGCATCTGGTCCACCCGCTTTTTAGGAGAAGAAACGGACTAAGCACTTATACTGAGCTCCTAATCTATAAACAGCTGATCCGTCCAGTTCTGACGTACGCTTGTCGTATTTGGTTCACCATATCACCAACATAAATGGTCCGCCATCTAACGTTTTTTTTTCAACTAGTGCTTATTTCGTGAATGGTAACACTAAGCTCATGTCTGATTTGACAGATAATTAGTTTTATTCTTCCGCTAAACGAATATGGTAGTGTATACGCTTGAAATATTGCGACATTACTGCCTGCGATCGACTTAGAGAAGATGCCGATTTTGCCAAAAAAATAATCTTTTCAGATGAAACTCATTTTGATCTTGGCGGGTATGTAAACAAGCAAAATTGTCGCATTTGGGGCACAGAAAACCCGCACGCATATATTGAAAAGGCGATACACCCAAAATGAGTCACTGTTTGGTGCGGATTTTGGTCCAGACGCATAATTAGGCCATTTTTCGAAAATGAGCCACACAGCCGCTACACTCCATTTTCAAAAAAAAAAAGTTATTTGGCGGACCCGTTATATGAAGAAGTTCGAAGTTTTTGAAAGAAAGATACTCCGTAGCTGTACAGGCCTACCCCATTACAAGGAAATATGTCCCTAACAAGAAACTATATAAAGACACCAAACTGATCCCAATAAATCAGTTCATGACACAGCTTTCCAAAAATAGACGACCGATTCGAGGATATAATGAACAATGACGAAGCCCCGTTCTACAAGAGAACCAGCAACGGACACAACAGAGAATAAACAACACCACATCCTAACCCCAATTTTTTCAAACCAAAGACAGTTAATTATAATTAAGAGTTTCAATTAAAAGATTATGCAAACAAAAATATGATATAAGTAAAAATTATAGCATTGTATAGAGTCAGCTGAAGTACGTCGGGCCCCTGTTATTGAACCGACATGATTTATTTTAGTTATAAGTTAGTTTAAGACGAATTGTACATAAATTCTAACGAATGCAATTAAAAAATGATCTAATGCCCCCACAAAGAAAAAACATGATGACACCAAAGAAATGTTTTTCGAGCTCCTGGACAGAACATATGAGCAGTGCCCTAGCTATGACAGTAAATTGTTCTAGGCGACTTTACCGCCAAACTAGAGAGAGAAGATGCCTTTAGTGGTTCAATCGGAAAACACAGCTTGCACGACTCCATTGCCGATAACGGATTCAGGCTAATTGACTTTGCTGCGGGACGAAATATTGTAATAGCTAGTACTAAGTTCCCTCACCTCAACGTTCAAAGCCAAGAAGAGAAAATACCGTCAAAAAGTTTAACGTCGGACGGCTGCAATCGCTAGAAATCTCCAAGTCCTTTAACGATCGAGTTTCGAATAACCTCCAAAGGAATCCTTTACAGCCAGCATCAAGTATTGAGAACCAGTGGCAACATTGCTTAAATGCCATCAGGGAAGCCGCCTCTGAAGTGCTGAGTTTTACACGGCCACCACAACGAAACCCCTGGTTTGATGATGAGTGTCGGTAAGCACACGCAGCTAAACAAGAAGCATACAAGACGGCGCTGCAGAGAAGGACAGACATGTGCGCTCTACCGGCTTCTCAGAAAAAAAGGGATCATGAGAAGCGCGCGATCGAGGAAATAGAGAGCTGTTATTGCAGGAATTTAGTTCGAAAGTTTTACCAAAAGTTAAAAAAGAAACTTCTAAATTCAGTGGGCTATAGGTCAAAGTAAAAGATGTTATTGTTAAATCATCTGCTGCGACGTTTCGAGCGTGTTCACGCTCTTCCTCAGACCTTTATTATACAAAAATAAATAAAAAACATACACGCATTAGTTAACACTATTTGTCAAGTGGCGTAAATGAAACTTACAAAAAACAACAAAGTATAACATTCAACACTAATTTCACATCTTAATCAATCAATGACATCAAATAATTATGTAAATTATAAATTAAAAACAATTTTTCCTAATAATTCAGAGTTAAATTGAAAACTACATGTATTATATATAAAAGGCTATAACTGTTGCTAAGGTTGTCACAGTCAGACCTCCGATTAACAGCATTATGGTTGGTGTTGATGTGCAACATTTCAAGTAACATTCTTTTTGCATAATGTTACTTCGTTTGCAGAATCTCTGAATTCTCCAAATCTGGTTTGTGTTTCTCTTGTAAACAATAGAGGGCAAGAGCAGTTTTTTGCGCATTACCATTGTTTACATCAGATTTGTGTCCAGCGATTCGACTCTTCAATTTCTGTTTTGTTGCACTGATATAAATCGAAGGACATGCTGTCCCTTCACTCCTAAGCAGTTTATCTTATAGACTGTATTAGCTTTCTCTATCTTATCTAATTTGCCCTTAGTGTTAGTGAATTGTTTATTCCTAAGAGAATTCAGAGCCTTAAACGCTATTGTCTTTGTTTTCTCTCTAATTTCCGCCGTTTTGATTCGGTTGGAAAGGTGGGAAACATATAACATGCTCTTGTATGTCACCGTTTGTTTTTCTTTTTTAGTCGATTTCTCTTGTATGTGTGTCTGTTGAAGGTTGTGGATAAGCTTTTCAATGATCGGGGGCGGGAAAGAATTGGAGTATAGGGTATTCCTAATATTTCTTGGAGAAACGTAATATCGCTTATGTCGAGAACACGATTCACAAAATGCTGTGCCGTGTTAAAGATAATTTTTTTTAGTTGTTTAGAATGAAAATTAAGGAGACGGCCCGATGCGCTGGGTTTTTGATACCAATCGAATATCAATTTATTGTTAATCCTTATTACTTTGACATCCAACTAATGTAACGACAGCATTTATAGAGACGAGTTGTATAGAGCAATGTGCAGTTTTAACATCGCTGCCAAACTCGTCCGCCTGTGTAAATTACGATGGAAAACGCACGCTGTTCCGTCAAGATCGGTAAAACCTCACTGACACCTTTGAAGTCAAAAAAGGATTTAGACAAGGCAATGCACTGTCATGCGACTTTTTCAACATCATACTTGAAAAAATAGTGCAGGCCTCACGCCAACACCAGAACCACGATCTTTCAAAAGTCCGTTTATCAGTCAATGAGGGCAAAACCAAGTATATGCTGTCACCAAGAAGAGACACCCAGCTTTGACGTCTTGGTCCAAACATTACCATAGAGTGTCGATCCATCCGTCACCATTAACTGACGTGTCTGCGGTTGTGCGCGAGAAAAAGTGCCGAGTGTGCCCCTCACAATAGAAAAAAACCCAAAAAAAAAAAAAAAAAAAAAAAAAAATAAAACAACACTCCCCTTACAATAAACCGATTCAGTTTTTAATAAAATATATATATATAAACATACATACAAAACAAAAAATAATAATAATAAAAAAAAAAAAACACTAAAGCAATCACGCCATCACGCCATCACATATAGTCAACAACACCTACCACTCGCGATGCTTCTCTCCACCCCTTCCACATACACCCAGTGATAAACTGTTTTTTTCTATACACTGCATTGTTGTACTATGTATAGTATGATGATGCAGTGAATAGATAAGAACATCTGGACTTTGGCCTCATTGTGGTGTTTCTGCAAGCTAGTTTTTTTGTATACAAATTGTCTTATGGGCATAACACCTAAGGCAATTTGTATTACAGAGACTAATCTATTGCATTGACTTTGCAATTTGACCTTTGCCGGAATTGTGTCTTTTATGTTTTATTGTTGTAATGGTAAGTAATTTCCTTGTTGTTTTTACCAATATTCGTGGACTCAGAAAAAATTTTTTTAACGTCTATGTCCACACTGTTCAATACAGGCCAGCTGTTTTGGCATTAAGTGAAACCCAGATTGGAGTTAATACTGATTTATCAGAATTTGCTTTACATGGGTATAGCTTGATGCCACTTCTCTTTTTGCATCATGGTCTTGTTATATATGTTCGGAATGATATTGCTTGCCAGAGCCTTCCCCAATATGGGCAATGTTCCAACACGGACTTTAACTTCTTGTGGCTCAAATTCAATGTCCGCAAGCAAATCATTCATTATTGTTTTCTCTACAGGAGCCCAAATCTAGACAGCAAATCGACTTTTAACGAGTTTGATGCGCTGTCTGATTCCATTTCCAAAATTGTTTCCCATTGTCCTCACACTGAAATTGTTATTGCGGGCGATTTCAATGTACACAATTCAAATTGGCTCCGCTATTCTGGTCAGACAACACCCGAAGGAAGGTATGTCGAGCTCTTTTCCGGGTTACATCACCTTACCCAATTAATAGATGAGCCAACGCGTATACCGGATGTTGCTGGGCAAGCCGCCCATACTCTTGACTTGTTTCTTACTTCTCACCCTGATAAGTATACCATTAGTGTAACTTCTCCATTTGGAACCTCAGACCATTGTGTCATTTCAGCAAATTTCTCGTCCCCCAGCCATCCAGTTAAAGAAAAACCTCCCACCAGGACCGTTTGGCAATACGAGAAAGCCAACTGGGACGGCCTGAATAATTTCTTTCGTTACTTTAACTGGTCACTATGTTTCCTCGATAGTGACGTTGATGCCAGCGCTGAAATGATCACAAATGTTATTCTTCTTGGGATGCGTGCTTTTATTCCTAACAGAGTAAAAAGTATTCAACCCAAAGAAAAGTCTTGGTTTAACTCTGAGTGTAAAGAAGCTATCAGGCTCAAAGAAGTAAGTTTCCGATCTTATAAAGCCGACCCTACAGAGGAAAATCGGAAAAAGCACAAACAAGCAAGAAACTTATGCAAATCCGTTATTGAAAGAACCAAATTTTTACATGACCAAAAATTACGGCAAAAAATTCTGCAATGTCCCAAAGGCAGTAAAAATTTTTGGTCGTTTGTAAAAAATATTAAAAACTCCTCAACATCTTCGGTTCCAACGCTCATCGCTGATGACAAACCAATTGTCCACTCTTCAGAGAAAGCAAACTTGCTCGCAGCTCATTTCGCTGCAAGCTCTACGCTACCTCACAGAAATGTTGCCCCTCCTGTACTTGAGAATGTAAATTTTTCCATGGGACAGATTTTTTTCCGCACTCGTACAGTAGCAAGAGTTCTCAAAGATCTCGACATACACAAATCTGCTGGCCCGGATGGTATACCCCCCATTCTTCTGAAGAGGTGTTCTTCCTCACTGGCAAAACCACTGCGTAAGCTTTTCCATCGCTCCTACTCTTCTGGAATCTTTCCTAGAAGATGGAAAACGGCATTTGTCCAGCCTGTCCCTAAGAAAGGTGACCCATCGTCCCCCTCCTCCTACCGACCCATAGCACATACGTCCATTCTTTCCAAGGTCATGGAAACGCTGATCAACCGTCAGCTCAAGGAATATCTCGAAGACCGAAAGCTTCTCCATGACCGTCAGTATGGCTTTCGCAGTAATCGTTCCACTGGTGACTTGATGGCATATCTCACCGAACAGTGGAACAAATCTTTACATCGCTATGGCGAAAGTAAGATTATTGCGCTTGATATCTCCAAGGCATTTGATAGAGTTTGGCATGAAGCTCTCTTATCGAAAATGCGTGCTTTTGGGATCGATGATACTCTTGTTCGTTGGATTAGAAGTTATCTTCTGGACCGTTCAATGCAAGTTGTACTGGACGGTTTCAAGTCTGATCTCCATATTATAAATGCTGGTGTGCCCCAGGGCTCTGTTCTTTCTCCAACTCTTTTCCTCATTTTTATAAATGATCTTTTGTCTGTTACTTCTAATCCACTTAACTGTTTTGCTGACGACTCAACCCTCAGCTTCTCATATTCGTTCGACGATGCACGTCCTTTGTCTTCGGATGTACAATCGCAACGGCACCGTATGATAAGTTCATTAAACTCCGACTTATACAGCATTGTCAAATGGGGTAATAGAAATCGTGTGGAGTTTAATGCTTCGAAAACTCAATGCTGTCTCATGTCGTTAAAGCTAAACATTCCCCCCATGCCATTGTCCATGAATGGCACTTGCATCGAAGAAACCGAAAAGCTCTCAGTACTCGGTATGTGTGTCAATGACGACCTCCGTTGGAATGACCATATATTTGAGATCGCCAAGAATGCTGCTAAGTGCTTGGGTTTTCTGTATCGGTGTAAGAAGTTTTTTTCCCCTTCTGATCTGGCTACAATTTATAAAGCGTTTATACGCCCAAAGCTTGAGTATAACTCACACCTCTGGGCAGGTGCTTCCCAAGCATCTCTACACCTGCTCGATAGAATACAAAACAGAGCGGTAAGATTGATAGGAAATAGAACTGTTTCGGAAACGATTGCACCCCTCGAACATCGACGCAATGTTTCATGTCTTTCCTTGTTTTATCGTTTCTTTTATAAAAAATGTTCACTCGAGGTAGCCAGCTGCATTCCTCCCCTTAAAAATTTCACCCGTAATACTCGCCTTGCAAGGAATGCTCATCAGTTCACCCTTGAGCCCAATTTCGGACGTACCGTTAAATATAGAGATTCTTTTTTTAGTCGAACAACACGAATTTGGAATGGCTTACCCAGCGAGGTTTTTCCTTGCCATTATAATCTAGAAGCATTCAAGACCAATGTTAATCGACACTTTCTGTCCCTCCTTTCCTAAAATTCCTATGCTCGCGCAGTGTGTTAACATTAAAAGGGAAACATTAATCCCTGTGCGCGTGCAACGTATAAAAAAAAAAAAAAAAAAAAAAAAGACGGCTATACATTTGAGGTAGCTAAGGACTTTGTCAACTTTAACTCAGACAACAACACCAGCGCTGAAATCGAACGAAGTTTGGCGTATTGCCAAACTGTATATCAGAACAGATTTCGAGAGCGCTGAAACATACAACATTTTGCCCAATGAAATGAAGAGCTGAATCAGAGCATCGTCTGAGTCAGTATATATTTTGCTCACAAAAGTTAGAGCTGAGTGACTACAGAAACATCAATGAGATTCGAGTTGCTTGGTCCTTGCGTTGCTTCTTTTGTGTAACTGTAAAGCAGAGTTAAGGTAGAGTGTGTGGGTAAAATTTCTTGAGATTTTATCTCCCAATCAGTATGAGGTAGGTATGGGGGGCATGCTGCACCCCTGCAACCCCCTGCCTGGGCTCACTATAGGAATTGGAGTATGTGCGAGATTGGGTTTATGCAAAAGTTCTGTAAATCAAAAAGAAACGTTGCACATACCCAACCTTCCACCTTCTCCAAATCCTACATTGAGCCCAAGCAGAGGGGTTGCGGGGGGCAGCATGCCCCCCATACCATCTTCATGCTAACATTTATTAAAGTGGGACATATCTTCAAATTTGTTGTTAAGCATACAAAATAACGGCATAATACTACTAAGCTACAGGAAAGTAATTAAAACCCAAAAACCGAATGAAAAAATACAAATTAAAAACAATTCGTTGGTGGTTGCAGAAAAAGCATTTTATTTAAATAATAGCAATAATCTTAAATATAAAAACGACGATGGTGAACAAAAACTACGAGAAATGTTTGGCGAACTTGACTTCGAACCTGCCAAACTCATATCGCTTTCAAACAGACGTCATAGCCAATCGTCTAGACCAGTTGATGATGCTGCACCAGGGATGCCATTTTCTCAAAATAATGCAAGATCTAGTACTATAGTACATTATTGAAATTGTGATGCCGTCAGTTCAATATATTTAGGATCTAGTAATATTTTGTCGTATAATGTGTCAGGACTAAGTAATACAATTTTATTTGTAGACTTTTTGAATAATGTTAAAAGATTTGATGTATTTTTCTTGTACGAAACCCATGTAACTAAAGAAAATTTCAAAACGTTTACAAAGTACTTTGGTGGATTTAAACTAATTTGGTATGAAGCAGTAAAAACATATATGAAAGGACGCGCAAGCAGCAAACAATTCAATAAATTATAGTCAAAGGACATCAATGAATGGAGTTTCAAATAAAAATGGAACAAATCTTCTAGATCTTCTCCAGTTGTTTGATTGTACAATTTTGAATGGCTGTTCGAATGGTGACACCAAAGGGCATTTTACATTTCTAGGAAGACAAGGCAAATCTGTGATAGACTATTGTGCGATTAATAACGATTGGAATGATTTAGTGCAAAAATTTGAAATCCAGTATAAGAACTATTCCGATCACATGCCAATAGTTGTAGACTGGGTTGATGATACTAACACCTAAGCGAACGGATCTGAAACTTTTACCACGATTGAAATGGTAACAAGAAACAGCTGCTGAATATCAGCAAAGATTGGAAGAAAACCTAGCGAGTTTTAATATTACGACCGAGTCTGCCGAAGTATGGGCTAACAAAATAGTATCTTGCATTAGAAATTCAACAGACAATATCTCTCCCAAAAACTGTCCTAACTTTAAACAAAAGTGGTTTGACAAATAATGTATGATTGCCCGGAAAAATCATTTACTCTTTTAAATGCGATACGAAATTCTAACTGTCTTATTTTGAAGAAGTGGTACCTTGAAACTAACACACGTTATAAGAAATTGTGCCTACGGAAAAAAAACGAATTTGAAAACCATCAAGCTTGTTTACTCGGCCAGATAAAAAGTTCGAAGGAACTTTGGAAGACAAGTCAGGGAGATCAATGGATCGAGTTTTGCAATAGGAATAGGATTATCTGCTGAAGATCTGTCTAACCATTTCAAAAGTCTTCTATACAGCAATTCAGATGTGAGATTCTCTTATGCGGAGCCAAAGATTCTGGATGAGATTCTTGATTCGGAAATCTAGTTAACGGAAATAAGTACTGTGATCTTAAAAGGCAAAAATGGAAAAGCTCCTGGTGAAGACGAGATTCCATACGAGTTCTTCAAGAATGCAACTTTGCTTTACATTTCCAACTGAAATCGTTATTTAATAAAATAATATTGTCTTAAATGAAGTCTTGTCATAAACTCAGACAAATCAAAAGTCATGGTGTTTTCAAGATCAGCAAGAAGTCGGAACACTTATAATTAGTCTTTTAATGCATCTAGATTAGAAGTAACCAATGAGTACAAATATCTGGAAGTGAATCTGAACAGTACTCTTGATTTTAACAAACATCTTTCAGATAAATCAAAAATTGCGCAAAGTCTGATCAATATCTCACGGATAAACATATTCTTAAATGAACGGATCAAACTTTCAACAAAATATTAAATATTTGATGCCGTGGTTAAGTCTAGTCTGTGTTAAGCTGCTCAGGTGTGGGGAATTGACGAATACGAGGAGATTGAAAAATTTCAAAGAAATTTCATAAAAAATAGCTTTTAATCTACCACTGAAAACGCCTAATTATGCACTATATCTCGAAACTGGTCTTCCTAAACTATTTACATATACGCTGAAACTACAGGCAGATTACATCGTGAAGATGCTATCTCACCTAGATGAACGACTTTCTAAAAAAAATGGTACTATATGAGTTCAGAAACGAGGATTGGTGGATGTCAAGATGGAAAAATTTAGGAAACAATACGGCGAAGTTCTCTCAATGGATCCAGGCAATTGTTACATTCTTAAAGAACAGCTATACCGTATTATTCAGCAATGTGAAAACTCTGTACGCGATAGTCTTATAGCGAAAGCACGCGAATCTGGAAATAGAATCCTATATTTACAACTTAACACCACTCTTGCCAAACCTGATAAACTTTAGAGAAATATCGCTCATATTTAAAGTGAGACGTGAACTTGTAAGTCTAAACGGAAGCCCTTACAATAGAAATTTTAGCCAATTCTGTTCTTTGTGCAATTTGAGATCCAAAGAAGACAGTTTCCACTTTGTCAGCATATGTCCCATATCCTCATCACAACGCCTGTCATACTTCGGAAAGAGAACATTAACGTTGCAAGAAACTGGAAAACTCATTACAAATTTTTCAAAGATACTTACAAATATAGGATGTTATTAATAACCGAATTCATTTAACTATTTTATTAAAAATTTAATTAAATTAAATATTTGTACATAAAGATAAAAATTGCTAATCGAGCTGACGGCAAAGCCATAGCTTTTAAATTCATTGTTTTTGTTAAACTATGTTAAGAAAAGTAGAAATAAATGAATTAATTACTTTTTACTTTTTTTAATAACGGCATAATAACGATAAACGCAATAGAAAAGATAAACCCTCATAGACTAGACATACACATTTTTGTATATAATTCGCTAAGCAGTATATATACTGACTCAGACATTGCTCTACAGATCATTCTGTGGTAGCATACAGTTTGCTCTGAAATAATTCTGAATTTGTTAAGCAGTATGTAGTTAGGCACAGAATATGGGAATCTGTGCTGATATACAGTTTGGCAATACACAACCTGGGCTCCGCTATTAACTCAGACAATAACACCAGCGCTGAAATCAAACGAAGAATAACTTGCCAATCGCTGCTTCTTCGGGCTAAGAAGGCAATTGAGTAGCAAAGCCCTCTCTCGGGCAACTAAGTTATCCCTTTATAAGACACTCATCATCCCAATCCTGCTGTATGGTGCAGACGTATGCACGTTGTCAAAAGCGGATGAGGACGCTTTAGGCTGTTCGAGAGAAGGATTTTTCGGGTAATTTTTGTTCCCGTATGCCTTAACGGAGAGTGGAAAAGAAGATACAATCAAGAACTCTACCAGGTGTACAGCGACACAGACCTAGCGAAAAGAGTACAAAATCATTGTCTTAGATGGCTGGGTCATATAGAGTAGATGGACATCAATGCTCCGTCCCGGAAAATCTTCCATTCGACCCCAGAGAGACAGCGCAGTAGAGGAAGACCGAGACTCAGGTTGGACACACAAGTGGAAGAGGACCAGCTTGTGACCGAGCTGGCTAGAGAAGCTTGTTGGTTGATGCCCAGGTCCTCCCCGGACTGTGCGCCACCTAAGGTAAGGTAAGGACGGCCTTATTCTTCGCTACTTGTATTGCCGGGTCACTAATCCAACCTAGATTTTTATAATTTTGTGCAATGCCGGGGAACACTTTGGTGATGAGTCCTTCTTCAATGATGTGAACTCGCAAAAATTTGCCGGGAACGATATCAATTTGGTCGAAACATTAACGGGAGTTTGGCCATTCCGAGCGCCAGCAGTAATCTTGAGAATTTGAGAATTTTGAATTGAGAACGTTGGCCTGCCAAACGTGAGAAGATTCATCGGCATTTTCAAAACGCAGTTTGAAATATTAATCAAATTGTTGCCAGTATCAACGAAATGACGAAGGTCTTGCCTGTCCCACCTAGAGCATCGAGAAAGTAAATGCTCCCGTTTGATCGTCAACAACTTTCATCAGCCATTCTGCTCGGCACTCAACAGTGGCATATTTGTTGGGACTCTTTCGATCAGCTCATCTCGATCATAGTCTTGCTCCCGTTGCAATTCGCGATTGAACGCTTAATGCATAGAACGATTTGGGGGAGACATTCCTAGTGTCCCATGGCTTAGTGGTTAGTGTATCGGTCTGCTAAGCGCAGAGCCCGGCTCTTACGGGGAACTTACAAAACTTCAAGGAGTGCTATTTTAAATTCGTATCGGAAACAACTTTCGCACAGGGCCCCACTCTGAAATCCGATTCGAAAGTTAAATCTGTTCGAAAGTTGTTTCCGATACGAATTTACTCTGAGCGGCTTTCGGATCGAACGAAAATGTTGCACAGCAACCTTTGCAACTTTTGAGTAAATGTTTCGAGTATCGTATTTTGTTCTGTCAAAAAATGACACAAATAGCCGCATTCACATATCCTGTGGAGTGGAATCATTGCTGTTGTTGTAATTATCATGTTTAAAAACCTACAGATTGTAGAAAATATAGGAAATATTGACAATCCTAAGAAACCCTAAAATTTGTTGAATACTTTTCTATCTGCATGAAAATGTGATGAACAACTAACTGTCTCTTTTGTTTCGAATTTTGAAAGGACCTCTGTGGTTGAGTATCTTAGCTAAAAAAAATCGATGTTGTGTATCCGAAATCACAAATCCGGTAAAATTGTAAATGCGGCAAAAGTGATGTAAGCACATGGAGTCTACAGGATTTCATATTGATGCTGTTTTGAGTTCGAATTTTTCCTTGAGATTTCCTGTGAAATTAAATATTTTAGTAATCTCTAAAATATCATATATTAATATTCAAGGCGCTTTCTTGAACTTGTTTACAATTAATTTTGTGAAAATTATTTATTTTATGTTATTATCTGAAAAATACTTTCATATAACAATTAAATATAACTTGTTCGCAAACTAATTTCGAAAGCAACTAGCAACGAAAATAGTTTTCAAAGTGCGAAATTTCCGATTTTCAAACAAATGTAACTAAGAAAATAAAATTCGGATATTCCTTTCCGAACCTTGTATTCCTGAGTACCAATCCGTTTTTGAACAATTTAACTTTCGAATCGAATTTCAGAGTAGGGCAAAAGATTTAACTTTAGAATCGGATTTCAGAGTAGGGCCACTGGCAATTACGAACAACTGAAAAAAATTGAGCCAAATCGATCGCGCCTTTCTTAATTGATGAATTACTATACATTTTTTACAACATTTTTATATATATAGATTAATAATTAATTAATTTAGAGGACGAAATCAAAGTTCTTAATTTATATGGTATTGTTTTTCGCCTCGTATTTTTTGGTTTAATTTAATTGTGTAATGTAATATGGTGTTAGGTTAATTTTTTTAACTTGTATATTGAAGTTTATTTCTTGAGGTGTTACCACACCATGAAACATTTTCTAACATTTAAGAAACAAAGAAAAATTTATGAAATTTTTCTCTGTTTCCCATTCCGGAAAACTTTCTTTATTTTATTTCTTAATTATTAAAAAAGTATAAATGTGAAGCAACGAGGATGTTATCCAATTAATACAAATTTTTGAAGCGAAAAATGTTTTGTGGGATGCACTTAAAATATATTTTTGCCATTGTCTTGGTTTTTTAAATTTACTTTTGTTTGTATTTTTTATGATGGTAAAACACGACGCTCTCAGTGTTACAACTATGTACTTCCTTACAATCCGTCTTCAAGTACAAATTGGGTACATAAAATGGAAAACAAAGAAACATTTCAGAAATGTTTTTGGAGGCGTCCACACGAAAAAAAAAAAACATTTTAAAAACATTTCTTAAAATTTTCCGATTTTTAAACAATGTTTCCTGAAATGTTTCTTTGGTATGTACACACATTTAAAAGTTTGGAAAGAATAGTAACTCCATTGCAGTTCTTCGTAACGTTCGAAAACAAGTAATAAATATAAATAATATGAATAGGGAAGCTTATTTCGCTTTTTTTTTAATAAAAGAAATAAAAATTTGTCCGGGAATTTGAAAGAGAAATGCAAAATGTAGTAAATAAGTTGAAACAAATTCTCTTGAAGCAGGTACACTTCAACATAGCTAAGATATTTATGTGGATAACAAAAACAGACCTTTAGCATTGATGTGGCTACTAAAGAATGCTTCAGAACAGTATCAGTAGCTTTGAAAGACATACATATTAAAGCCCTTAAGAATTGAAAACTGTACGGTTTTTTTTCGTACGGACATTGATTTCACACATGATGGTTTTTTTTTCGTGAATCGTCTTTGTTTGATAATATTTAAATTTTAACAAAAAATTTAAACACAATAACAGCCGGAAGACGAATAAAAGCCGTCTTTAGTGAAAGCGTGCGCTTAATTACGTAGACCATTGACAGGATGGTGGCGGGCGGCAGGGTCGTCGTGTATTTCAGTTGTTGAGAAGACTGTTTTAAACATGGCAATTGCTTATATATATTGCTCGGATCTACATGTTTGCGAATCGTCGTTTTGGAGCATGAAGTACGCAAAAAGTCCATCGTCCCTAATGATGTTATTACGTTAGTAGGAACAGAAAAACATATATTAATAGTTTTATACTTATATCATATTTAAATTACGATTTTATTGTCAAGATTGTAAATAAATATAGGTTGCTGCCCATGGGGTGCTTTGATGCTTTTATAAGTGGGCTGCTTCTGGAGAATCGTTTAAAAAGATTTATTTTTATTTCAAATTTTTAATTGGTTTCATAATTTCAAATTATAATTAATTGAATTTAAATAATCGTTCTTTATTTCAGCACGATTATGTTCAGCTTTCAGTTTAAAAAAATGTTAAATATTTTACTTCCAGATCTTCGTAGATTTGTTTTTTATTTTAAATTTTTAATTGGTTTAAAAATATAAAATTATAATAAATTGAAATTAAATAATCGTTCTGTATTTCAGCAGATAATGTTCAGCTTTCAGTTTAAAAAATGTTAGATGTTTTACTTCCAGATCTTCTTGTAGACCAGTCAGACCAAAACCATTCCATAGGAAATGGTATCGTTGATACAAAAACGCAAACTATTCTAACAACCACAACTGCTGGAAAAACTCACTTCAGTCCAATAGGGCCACTTCATTTAACAGCCGAAGAATGTAATGAAATTTTAATGAAACGTGCATTAGCAGCATCGCAAAACCACACAACCATTACTACGTCAGATGGTCAAACAGGTTTAGTTGCTGTTAAACGTTTTCTTGGCAATATAATTATTACTATTTTTTTTTGTAGGAGATATTATTCCTGGTATGTCTGTTCATGTCCAAAAAGTTATTCAAGGCTTAGAGGATAACGAAGACTCACAAGAAAACTCCCCCTGCAAATTAGAACCTAACATGGAAATATCCCCCAAGACAGAGCTTCAGGATTCGGTAATTAATTTTTTTTTAATAAGATTGAAAACTTATCTCTGTTATTATTTAAGAATGACCAGACTATTAATCAAGCCGTCAAAGAAAGACCTTACAGCTGCGAGGAATGTGGGAAATCGTTCTTGCTTAAACATCACTTGACTACTCATGCAAGGGTTCATACAGGTAAACAATGTACCAATAAATGCTAATTGTTTAACTAGCATATTTTTGTTTCAACAGGAGAAAGACCTCACGTGTGCGTTCACTGCGGTAAAAGCTTTGCTCATAAACATTGTCTTAATACGCACTTGCTCTTGCATTCGACCGAACGCCCTTATCAGTGCTGTGAATGTAAAAAGAGCTTTACACTAAAGCATCATCTTCTCACACATTCAAGAGTACATAGCAGAGACCGACCTTTTGTCTGCCAAGAATGCGGACGAGCTTTCCCACTTAAGAGGCATCTAGTTACCCATAGCAAATTTCACGCTGGTGAGCGGCCGTATGTTTGTGAAGAATGTGGTGAAAGTTTTGCTCAAGAAAATCATTTAATAATGCACTCACGGTAAAGAAAAATTAAATTATATGGTAAAATCTAGCTGTTTATATTTTATTTTCTTGTCAGCTTTCATGGGTCAGTTAATCCCTTTGTTTGTCCTGACTGTGGAGTAACTTTCCCTAGAAAGTTTCAACTGGTCAATCATGGACGAATTCATGGAAAGGTCCCACATGCTTGTACTGTCTGTGGCAAGGAATTTCTTCAAAAACGCACCTTGGTCTCCCATATGAGGTCAAATTTGTTTACTGAGTGAATGAACATAAAACTTATAGTATTATTTATAAACAGAATACACACTGGCGACCAACCATATCCATGTACTGGCTGTGGTGATGGTTTTCAATCGAAGGCTGAGCTCAATCAACATATACGTGTGGCTCATGGTGGAGTGAATCCAAATTCCTCACATACATCAATTATTCCAACCAATACCATAGTGACGACAACAAACCATAATGCCAATCAAATTCAGGTATCCTATGTAATGATTTTTCTGCTTATCAAAAAAACAGTATTGCTTTAGTTTTCAAAATAAGATCACTGTACAACAATTATTGTTCAGTGTAATACAATTTTTTTTTTGGGGTGACGTTTTTGGCCAATGTTTTGGTTTGTGCTTTCATTTTAAAATATATTTCAGTAAACAATTTAGTAAATCGATGTCTACAAAATATATATGTACATTAGTGAAGCAACAAAAATAGTAAAATAATTTGCATTGAGTTCTTACGATTCAGAGGCAGAACAAATTACGGACTTGACTTAATGCAGTTTTTCTGAAACATATCCGATTATCGAAACCTGCAATTGTTCAATTATTATCGGAAATATAAGGAAATCTTAAATCTTATTAAAAACGGGAATCCTTAACATTGTAAAACTAGTCACCCGACTAAGATTTTGTGCTCATGGATTTTACAAATTTAGAAATGAAATACAAATTTGGAAATGAGAAGTATCCCAACCCTGCCTTGATACCATAAATTTGTGTTAAATGCATAGATTTCAAAATTATTTTTTTTTGTTTTAATTTGAATTGCCTTAATTTTTTTTTAATTTGTCCTATTTGTACATTAAAAATTATATAATAATTGTATTTACAGTTTTTTTCTTTCTTTACAATTTTAGTTCTTATCAATAATTTTTATTCTGTATTAAAATTTAAATCCATTCTTGCAGATTAACAAGACACACAGGAATGGTTGAGAGTATAAGTCACTAGGCCTTGGCTCCTTAAGGAACTGTCGCGCCAATAAATTTATTTATTTATTTAATTTTATTAAAATTTAAATAGGAGGAAAGTTGGGTTTTCATCATATGGTTACATTAACTGAATGAACACTGTGGTACAGGTACCAATATCAAGTGTTCTTGTGAACTTGGTTGATTTGTGTATGTTAAATTATGTAAAGATTAAGGATTAAGCAGTAAACACCAAGTTTTTTTTTAATTTTTTTTTATATTATTATTTTTAATAATTTATTCCTTAATTATTATTAACCAATAACTTGAAAAGTGTCTCAACTTCAGACCTTGAGAGAACCCATTTTTTTACTTTCTTTACGAACACGTATTTTTGGGAAAATACCTTTTATGTCGATTGGCAACTTGTTGAAGATGTGTGGACCCATTACATTAAAAAATCTCCTACAGTGTTCTTTGCTCACAGAAAGAACACTTACGTCGTTTTGTAAGTTGCTACGTACATTATTATAATAGGTTTTAAGTTACTAACGTAGCACTTCCCCAGGATGTAAATCCATATTCTAGTCGTGAGTTTACCATCGCATAGTATATAGTTTGAAGCAGCTTACTTGGAACTACGTTGCGCAAATTATATAGTTGGTTTATGGAAACGTATAAAAATTGTTTCACTTGATTGATGTTAGGTACCCAAGTAAGTCCTTTGTCAATTTGTATACCTAAGTATCTGTATTCAGAAACAAATTCCAGTGTAAAACAAGTCTTGTCACAACCAGCATTGTTACATAAAGTGTGATAATGTATTATCGGTGGAACTTCGGGTGATTTAGATAAAGAAAAAATAATAGCCTTAGATTTATTACTTAATACCATATTGTGTGAGTTCATCCTTATACCAAGTAGAACTAAATGATTTTTGATTTGCCCCGTGAGGTTATCTTATGAACATACCATTTGTAGGTATCTTAAAAATTGAGTTGATGTACACGACGAAGAGGAGTGGGCCAAAGACAGCCTTGTTTTTTAAATCACTCAGAACATCATTTATATAAACGCATCCCATTTTTGTGGCATGCCTCTAAAACCTATTTGAAATAGGTTATTATTAGTGGTTAACTAAGTCAAACTTGTCACATATCACATGAGAAACGTTTGACAATACGAGAAACCAACTGGGACGGTCTCAAGAATTTTTGCAGGACATTTAACTGGTCACTATGTTTCTTCGATAGTGACGTATAGACTGCAGCACAGGTATGGTAACAAATATTATTCTTTTATAAATGAGAAATTTGGTCCTAAATAGGTCAACAATTATTAAACGGAAGTGGTGCAGTAGAGAAGATGTTTGCTTCTGACCCGGAGGTCGTCAGTTCGATACTTAGGTTGAGAAGAAATTTTTCTAACACCTAGTGCAAGCTGGAGCCGTCCATGCGTTTTAAGTGAGAAAATAGTCACCTAATTTTCGTTCTACTGCGCCAAAAAAAAAAATCTTTCCTATTTTATAATTCTTCTAACTAGTGTCGTGCAACGTCATGTTGCATTCTAAAAGAAAATGTGCCTTACAGACACTTAGTTACAAATATTATTCTTATTATTAAACCTAAATAAAGAGGTTATCAGGTCAAAAGATGTAAGTTTCCGCTGATATAAAGCAAACTCCACTGAGAAAAACCGGAAATAGTTTCAACAAGCCATAAAGCCTTGTAACGCTCATATTCGCCAAACGAAATTTTTACATGAACAGAAAATTAGACAAAAAATACTGCAATGTCCCTAAGGCGGTAAAATGTTTAGAAACGAGGAATTATTAGTTCTCATCTGATCCAATGCTCATCTTCAACGATACTCCTGCTGTCAGTTCTCACGAAAAAACAGACCTGCTTGCAGCCCGGTTTGCGGCAAACTCAATACTTCCGGCAGGTGTTCACACTTGTACACTCGTTCAGTCTCAAGAGTTTCAAAAGATCTTAACATACACTAATCCACTGGCCCGGTTTTCCACCCTTGATCTAAAAAGTGGCTACTGCCAGGTACAGATCCATCCAGAAGACAAAAAAGACCGTTTTTAAAACGGGAAATGGATTGTGGCAGTTGACCGTTATGCCATTTGGCTTGTGTAACGCTCTAGCCACCTTTGAGCGTTTAATGGAACGTGTGTTACATGGTTTGACATGGAAAACCTGCCTGGTATAGTTGGATAAAGTCATTGTTTAAGGAAAGACGTTCGCTGAACATCGCGACAACTTGAGGGAGATGTTTAGTATTTGGGACATGTGATATCATCAAATGGAGTAAAAACTGACCCGGAGAAAATCGAAGCCGTGAGAAATTGGCCAGTTCCCGAAGATAAACACCAGCTGAGAAGCTTTCTCGGTCTCGCCACGTATTACAGGAGGTTCTTCAAAGATTTTGCTGGAATCGCAAAGTGTCTGCACTAGCTGACTGAGAAGGGAAGACAATTTAAATGGTCAATTGAGTGCGAAAGAAGCGACTTTGTAAGGCTAAGCAAAGTTCTGTCGCGACCAGATAGAAACTACTGTGTAACCAGACGGGAACTCCTTGCTCTGATACTGGCGACAAAACATTTCCATAAATACCTGTATGGACAGAGATTCACCCTGCGTACAGACTTACGACATCGAAGTACAGCATCGCAATGGAAGACTGCATTGCAATGCGGACGCGCTTTCCCGGAGACCATGTGAGCCCAATTGCAAGCATTGTGCGCGAAAAGAGGAAAAGGGTAGGATTCAGAGGGTTTGGAGTGCCGAAGAACTTCGTTATGCACAAAAGAAGTCCTACCTTAAAGGCATACTGGGCGCAGTGGGACTCTCCATGTAAAAGAAGGTGTTTTGTGGAGAACATGGGAAAAAGAAGGACGGAAGATCCTTTTAGATGCAGCTTGTGGTTCCACGATCGAAAGTGCGGGAGATTTTATGGGAAATGCACGAAGGAGTATCCGGTGGGTACTTGGGAATCAACAAGACATTGAAAATGAATACTTCTATTGGCTAAATACAAGAAACGATGTGGAGAGCTGGTGTCGAAATGCACTACATGCGCGGCTAGTAAGGTACCCAATGTCAAAACAAGAGGTAAAATGCATCAGTATAACGTTGTGCACCGTTTGAAAGGATCGCCGTTGACATCACAGGCCACTTTCGGGAAACTGAAAACGGTAGCCGTTACATCTTTGTTGTCATGGACTACTTCAGTAAGTGGCCAGAAACGTTTGCGTTTGTTGTCGAACAGTTAGTGGATCACTGGGTGCCTATGGAATTATATTCTGACCAAGTGCGAAACTTTGAGTTGAAGATATTCCAGGAAGTATGCGCATCACTCGGACTAAAGAAAATCAGGACAACACAACTGCATACACTATCCGAAATTTTATTTGGACGAACTGTCCGGCTTCCCAGTGACCTCATTCGGATTTCCCATTGAATACCCACAATGTGAAGAGGACTACGTGTTGGATCTTAGAGAAAGGATCAACGACATACAACAGATAACAAAAAGCAACATAAAAATTGCGAGTGACCACATGAAAGCCAAATACAACGCAAGAGCAACAGCACCCGAATGCAACGAGGGAGATCTGGTATGGCTTTACAACCCACATCGCAGAAAGGGAATATCGCCCAAGCTTCAGCAGAACTGGGAAGGTCCTTACCAAGTAGTAACGCGCATTAATGATGCCGTTTTTCGAATCCAACGAGACCAAGAGCAAAAATGAAAATTGTCCATGTGGATCGCTTGCATCGTTACCACGGAAACAATGATGATGTGCTTGTTCTAAAAGGGGGACAATGTTTGCCACATCACAAAAATGTTAAGATATTCAGAGTATACATTTTGTTTCTAATTTACCGACATCTGTAGGATACATTGTGTACAACAACTATTTTAAATACAACCTGCCTCCTAAAAGTATGCTGCATATTTGCAATATACATTAAGATTTAGTTAATTTTCAAAAGTGGAATTCTTAACAACCGGAAGCGTTAGTAAAAAGTGATTGAATTGAGATTAAATAAAAAGTGTTGAAGTATAAAAACTTAACTCGGCGGTAAACTGTTGGTCCCTTCCATTCTTGCAGATTAACTATACACACACTGGAATGGTTGATAGTATAAGTGACTAGGCCTTGGCTCCTTAAGAAGTTGTCGCGCCAATAAATTTAATTTTAATTATATGTATGTAATAGTCTTTCGTTTAATTTTTTATATGCGGAACCAATTTAATCCTCTTCCAAAACTATTTGATTTTTGAATAAATCGTCGATATTATCAGTAAGGTCTTCCTCATCCGCTGGCATTTTGACAGAATTTGTGCATGGCTGTTATTGACATTGACCACAAACAGAAGAGCAGCTAAGTCCTGCTTTTCTACAGCCACAATTGGCACCACAACCTTTACAGCAGTTGCAGAACATCGTGGGAACAGTTGAGGTTAGCGAAAATTTTTCCAAACTGCAAATATGTATCGATTTGTTCAAAGATTTTGAAGAATTTTAGTATACCTTTGTAAAAAGCCGATGTTGAATCACAGGCCGTAAATGCATGCAAAAATAATTTGTTCGTTGTACATTTTGCGTATGTCATTAAGCTTTGTGGAGAATATATGTACTTTTTTTACAGTCTTAGCTTTGCCTGTTTTTTTAAAATAGAGGTTGTTATATAACTGTTTCGATAATCACATGAGGAGACGTTACTGATAATATCAATGATTTATTCAAAAATACCCACCAAATAATTTTGGAAGAGGATTAATTTGGGTTCACATATAAAAAATTGAATCAAAAGTTTATTAAATAAAAATATATAATATCTTTGATTTACTGTGGATTAGACCACCTGAGGATACCATGTACAAAATGCGCTTAGTACTTGACCTCCAAAGTGGTGTGGAAGGAGGTACACATATTCGGTATTTAAACGAAACTGTGAAGTGCAATAATTTATTTTAAACGGCCACTTTCATAAATAAACTTTCAAGGACGTTTTTGAACAAAATTATCTCAGTTATGCGAAATTTAAGCGCGTTTAATGAACAATTTTGGTAGAAAGCACAATTAAAAAGAAATTGCATACACCTGTAACAATTGTTTTCATTTCTTCGTCATTTTGTTTGATTATTCTTACTGGGATATAGCTTGAACTTGGCCATTCTACTGCGCAGCTCTTCAAATTTCTCTGCTCAATTCATTAATTTTGAAAGATACACAATCATCTTCAAAAAAGTACAGGGTGTCCGCCGGGAAGTTTTGTTTATAATTTTTGATTAAATTTTATTTAATGTCGGCAATTATGTATGGATGTAGTAGTGCTTAGTGGTTAGTGTGTCGGACTGCTAACGAATGATCCTGGGTTCAAATCCAGTTCATAGCCACCTTTTTTCTGGGGTACTGCCTCTTGCGAGGAACTGACAAAACCTCCAATTTGTTTCGAAAAAGTGCATCTCATCTAGCCGTTCGCACTCGGTGGTAAACTGTAGGAATGGTTGAGACTTATGTAACTTATACGTCACTAGCCCTTGGCTCCCTAAGGAGCTGTCGCGCCAATAAATTTATTTATTTTAATTATGTATGTAATACAATATTAGGTAAATGTCCGCCTTTGTTAGTCTCACAAATGCGAGCCCTCTTGAGCACATTTTTCATTACATTCTCACACATTTCATTTATTTCATCACGAATATTTTGTTTGCGTTGCTCAAGCGTTTCTGGTTTGTTTGCATAAACTTTGCTTTTCAGACATCCCCACAAAAAGAAGTCCGGAGCAGTCAAATCAGGCGACCGTGGAGGCCAATCAACATCACTATTTCTTGAAGATTCTTCTGAAGAGGTGTTCTTCCACACTGGCAAAGCCACTGCGTAAGCTTTTCCATCGCTCCTACTCTTCTGGAATCTTTCTTAGAAGATGGAAAACAGCATTTGTCCAGCCTGTCCCTAAGAAAGGTGACCCATCCTCCCCCTCCTCCTACCGACCCATAGCACTGACATCCCTTCTTTCTAAGGTCATGGAAACACTGATTAACCGTCAGCTTAAGGAATATCTTGAAGATTGAAAGCTTCTCCATGACCGTCAGTATGGCTTCCGCAGCAACCGTTCCACTGGTGATCTGATGGCATTTCTCACCGAACAGTGGAACAAATCTTTACATCGTTTTGGTGAAAGTAAGATTATTGCTCTTGATATTTACAAGGCATTCGACAGAGTTTGGCATGAAGCTCTTTTATCGAAAATGCGTGCTTTTGGGATCGATGATACACTTGTTCGTTGGATTAGAAGCTATCTTCTGGACCGTTCAATACAAGTTGTATTGGACGGATTCAAGTCTGATTCGCTGGTGTGCCCCAGGGCTCTGTTCTGTCTCCGACTCTTTTCTTGATTTTTATAAATGATCTTCTGTCTGTTACTTCTAATCCACTTAACTGTTTTGCTGACGACTCTACCCTCAGCTTTTCATATTCGTTCGATAATTCACGTCCTTCGTGACGTACAATTGCAACGGTACCATATGTCAAGCTCATTAAACTCCGATTTATACAGAATTGTCAAATGGGGTAATAGAAATCGTGTGGAGTTTAATGCTTCGAAAACTCAATGCTGTCTTCTGTCGTTAAAGCTAAACATTCCCCCAATGCCATTGTCCATAAATGGCACTTACATCGAAGAAACCGAAAAGCTCTCAGTACTCGGTATGTTTGTCAAGGACGACCTCCGTTGGAACGACCATATATTTGAGATCGCTAAGAATGCTGCAAAGTGCTTAGGTTTCCTGTATCGGTGTAAGAAGTATTTTTCCCCATCTGATCTGGCTACAATTTATAAGGCGTTTATACGCCCTAAACTCGAGTATAACTCCCACCTCTGGGCAGGTGCTTCGCAAACATCGCTTCTCCTGCTTGATAGAATACAAAATCGAGCGTTAAGATTGATAGGAAATAGAACTGCCGCTGAAACAATTGTCCCACTCGAACACCGACGCAATGTTTCATGTCTTTCCTTATTTTATCGTTTCTTTTACAAAAAATGTTCACTCGAAGTAGCCAGTTGCATTCCTCCCCTTAAAAGTTTCTCCCAAGGAGCCCAATTTCGGACGTACCGTGAAATATAAAGATTCTTTTTTTAGCCGAACAACACGAATTTGGAATAGTTTACCCGGCGGGATTGTCCCTTGCCATTTTGATCTGCTGACATTCAAAACCAATGTTAATCGGCACCTCCTATCTCTCCCCTCCCTATCTTCGTAATGCCCGCGCAGTGTGTTCTACATTAAAAGGGAAACACATAATCCCTTGTGCGCGCGTTAATTATAAAAAAAAAAAAATTTCTTATGGAAAGAGTTCTCGCAGTAATTCCATTCTAATCCTGGCTGTATGCGATGTGGCACCGTCTTGTGATACCACAAGTTAATCAAGCCCAAAGCATGCAGTTGTGGCGTTAAAAAAGTTTTCAATCATATCACGATATCGCTCTCCATTCACAGTTACCGTTACGCCGTTTTCATTTTCAAAGAAGTAAGGTCCAATGATTCCTCCTGACCAAATTGCACACCAGACTGTAACTTTTAAGGGATGCAAAGGTGACTGATGAATAATTTGAGGGTTTTCCATTGCCTAGAACCGACTATTCTGTATATTCACAAATCCATTCAAATGAAAATGTGCCTCGTCACTCATTATGATTTTTTCATGAAAGTCGGGGTTGTCATGGGCTAGCTGTACATCCTATTGGCATATGTACGGCGGCGTAAATAGTCTTGTGGAAGAAGCTCTTGTGTCAACTGAATCTTAAATGGAAACAAATGCAAATTCTTGTTTAAATTGTGGCCAAAGTTGTTCTTTAAACACCAAGCTCCTGAGCACGGCGTCGATTGAGGTTGATGGATTGTTTTGAACACTACCTTGAGCAGCAGTAATGTTTTCAGCCGATCTTGCAGTACGTTGTGGTCCATGCTTGGGCCTATCACCTACAGACCCTCTTTCTTCGAAATCATTCACTATACGATAAATAGTTCGTTTTGTTGGCACATTGTTTCTCCCAAAAAATTCACGTAACTTTCTCATCGTCACAGTAATCGATGATTGATTTTGATTGAGCATTTTTCCATAATAAATTTGCCACGTGTCTACTTCACGAATGCCAAATATGAACTGTCAAGACTAATGATTACCAAAATGGCGGCAAAACAAAGTAGTATATATTCTTTATTCATTAAATCTAATGCGCGCCATTTTTGTTAAATCCTTTCTCTGCGCAATCGACCGTTTGATAAGTGATTTATTCCAAGCTATAGTATTATTTCTTCTCTATTAAAAGAGATTATAAGCATATGCCTCATAAACAGTTTTACAGTTGTATTGAAAATAAGATATCTCTACATTATTATTATTATTATATTATATTCTTATTTTTAATAGAGAAACACGGTCTGTACGTTTTTGGATTGTTTATTGAACTAACTTAATTCTAACTTTAAACAAATATACATAGTTCACCTAAATACTAATACTATCCTAAATGACAGTATATAGGGAGAGATAATTATAAAATTACCTCGCAATTAAAATTATAATTCGTAGCATTTTTACTCTACCATTTTTCATAATTTGTAATTCATAACATTTTTACTCTAACAATTTTCCTCTTATTTTTTTTGTTTTGTTTTTTTTACGTGATAACGTCTTATAAATCGATGAAAGCCAACTCGTATAACATGAATCATGCTGATAAGACTCATCACTCATGCTAACCGCGATACTGTGGTTCTTTCAACCAAAATCGATCGCACGCACCAGGCGAACATGAAAAAGAACAATCACAAATTTCCAAAATAATTTCACTCAAATTCAAAAAGAACAAAAAGAGAAAAAGAAATACAGAGTGGGCGGAGTTTTGCTAAAGTAGATGTAGATATTGGGTTATGTGTGGATTTAACGAGAGGGTTTTTGTGTAATTTTTTTAACCAACATTTATCGCAAACGTATTCTGAGCACCAGGCGAACAAGAAAAAGAACAGGCGCAAATTCTCAAAATAATTCCACTCAAATTCAAAAAGAACAAGAAGAGAAAAAGAAATACAAAAAAGGCGGAGCTTTGTTAAAGTAGAAAGTGGATGTAGATATTGGTGTGCGTGTGTGTGTGGATTTAACGAGAGTGGTTGTGGGTGTGAGTTAACGGGCTGTATGTTGGTGTTGCTGTCATCAATTTTTTTCTTATGACGTTATCACGTAAAATTATCGTCCGTTAACGCACTACAGACAACCAATTCTTTTTTTTTTTTTTTTTTTTTTTGTAATTTTTTTTTCCTTATTGGTTGCCTCATTGTTTTACCATAGCTTTTTTAATATACTTTTTTAATTGATTTCTGTGAAAACTTAGTTTGACCATTAACATTTCTTAAATAAACTAACAAGCTCTCTCTTTTTACAATAAATTCAGGTTTCCATTTTGCATAGCTAGGTTCTTCCTAACAATTTTATCATTAATTTCTAAATCAAAATATTTATTTTTTTTTAAATTCTTTAACTCTTCATTTACCTTTCTTTATATTTATTCCTTACTATTACAACACTTGAATTTTGCTTGTAATTTTAACTATATATACTATTGCATTGTAAATAGGTAAAACAAGTTCTTGGCTGATATGAGCATAAAATCTTGGTGGGTGAAATTCCAGTTGCAGAATGCGGTGTATTGCGATATTTGAATAAAATATTCATGAGCTTTTGTTATAACGTTAACTTATTTTTATTACTTTTTTAAGACTCTTTTACTGTGCCCACTCCTTTCTTTTTTCACCAATTCCATTACTTTGTGTGACAGCCTTTTATTAAACCAAATAGAATTTGAATAACACGATATAGATTTGTTAGGAACAAATCTTTCAATCGCAGTTTTTATAACCTCTTTGAAGGAGTCGTACGCAATGTTTTAGTTATTTGTGACGCTGACATTGAAAATTTGTTTATTTTCTGCTCCAATATTTTTGAAAGTATTTGGTTGGTATTGTCTATCATTTGATGAAAACTGTGTTTTTTTTTTATTTTCAAATTTTATATTTAAAAAGATCTAACTTGACAAATTAATTCTGCATACCAACATTTTGAATAATTTTTTTTCTAATTTAATTTTTATTTTTTAATTTTTATTCTTTTTTAAAAATTCAATATTTTTATAACTAATACAAAAATATATTTTAAAATGTATGAAACGTTTTATAATAAACTCTAAAAAAACAGCGTACCAAAATCTCAAAAGAATATTTTTTTTCAAATAAACTTTTTTTAAAAAATTCGTTATAATAAAAGACGTGCGATGCGTACTCCACTTTTACTAAAAATTGTGAAGTGTTGTCATTTTGTCTTTTTTTATATGTTAAGACCGTGTTATTTTTCTACGTAAATATTTCTTGTTTATTTCAAGTTCTAGCCTCCCAATGTGATAAGGCATAAATGCAAGTCGTGTCCATTTTTTTCTGTAGCAGCCATATTAAATATGGCAGTCCAAGTTCATCTTTATTTCTTTATATTTTTTTGCAGGGTGCTGGTATACTCTTGGGCACACATGTCTACCCTTTGAAATGAATATCGCTAAAAAAAGACAAAAAAAGCACCCGGTTATGACTTTATAATTCTTAAAAAAAATACCGAGAAAAGAAATTATATATTAAAATTTAACATCTGATCAATGCTACATTAAGGCTGTCATGGTGAATGTGTTAATATTAAGAACTAACAGTAAAAATATTAGTTTTCTTCAATTTCAACATGTCCATTGAGTAAAATGTCAGAAAGCGAGCAAAAGTTCATACAACTCGATTTTTTTTTGTAAATCTATTTTTTTTACGCGCATGAGGATAAATTTCTTACGGATGAAACGGAAGTAGTGACACGGAAATGTGCAACGTTTTTATCTAAGAATAGGTAGAGAGAGATTGAGAGAGAGTGAGAACGGGCGAACGTAGCATGAAGCACGTAGCCATGGAGCGAGAGTATAGACCAAGCGAGTGAGTAAACGCAGATCTGTCTTATTTATTTGCATTATTTTTATTTATGACAGAACACATTTGAAAAAACACAAATAATTAAATTTTACGAAACGATCACTAAGTAAACCGGATATTGTTCAGATGGTGTTGTGTACAGTAAGAGCTTTTTAATTTGACTGACATGTGATATATATGTTGGCTTGGCAGGTAACTTTGCGTATTGTGGATTGTGTGTGGTCTTCTATATGTGAAATGAGTGATCATTAAAGATAAGAGTGGGTGGGATTTTTTAGGACAGAGCAGAAGTTAATTATTATGAATAGGAAATGGGATATTTTATTGTGGATCGTGGAAAGTATTTGGTTATGATTGAGTGGGTGGGTATATGTTTTTTAACAATGGGAAGGATTTTTTTTTTTTTATAATTAACGCGCGCACAAGGGACTATTTGTTTCCCTTTTAATGTAACACACTGCGCGGGCATTAGGAAGATAGGGAGGGGAGAGATAGGAGGTGTCGATTAACATTGGTTTTGAATGTTTGCAAATTGAAATGGCAAGGGAAAATCTCGCTGGGTAAACCATTCCAAAGTCGTGTTGTACGGCTAAAAAAAGAATCCCTATATTTCACGGTACGTCCGAAATTGGGCTCAAGGGTGAACTGATGGGCATTCCTAGCAAGACAAGTATTACGGGCGAAACTTTTAAGGGGAGGAATGCAGCTGGCTACCTCGAGTGAACATTTTTTATAAAAGAAACGATAAAATAAGGAGACATGAAACATTGCGTCGGTGTTCGAGAGGGGCAATTGTTTCAGCGGCAGTTCTATTTCCTATCAATCTTAACGCTCGATTTTGTATTCTATCAAGCAGGTGAAGCGATCTTTGTGAAGCACCTGCCCACAGGTGGGAGTTATACTCGAGTTTAAACCGTATAAACGCTTTATAAATTGTAGCCAGATCAGATGGGGAAAAATACTTCTTACACCGATACAGAAAACCTAAGCACTTAGCAGCATTCTTAGCGATTTCAAATATATGGTCGTTCCAACGGAGGTCGTCGTTGACACACATACCGAGTACTGAGAGCTTTTCGGTTTCTTCGATGTAAGTGCCATTCATGGACAATGGCATTGGGGGTATGTTTAGCTTTAACGACAGAAGACAGCATTGAGTTTTCGAAGCATTAAACTCCACACGATTCCTATTACCCCATTTGACAATGCTGTATAAATCGGAGTTTAATGAGCTTGACATACGGCACCGTTGCAACTGCACGTCCGAAGGCGAAGGACGTGAATTATCGAACGAATATGAAAAGCTGAGGGTAGAGTCGTCAGCAAAACAGTTAAGTGGATTAGAAGTAACAGACAGAAGATCGTTTATAAAAATCAAGAAAAGAGTCGGAGACAGAACAGAGCCCTGGGGCACACCAGCATTTATTTTGTGCGAATTAGACTTGAATACGTCCAATACAACTTGTATTGAACGGTCCAGAAGATAGCTTCTAATCCAACGAACAAGTGTATCATCGATCCCAAAAGCACGCATTTTCGATAAAAGAGCTTCATGCCAAACTCTGTCGAATGCCTTGGAGATATCAAGAGCAATAATCTTACTTTCACCAAAGCGATGTAAAGATTTGTTCCACTGTTCGGTGAGATATGCCATCAGATCACCAGTGGAACGGTTGCTGTGGAAGCCGTACTGACGGTCATGGAGAAGCTTTCGATCTTCGAGATATTCCTTAAGCTGACGGTTAATCAGTGTTTCCATGACCTTAGAAAGAAGGGATGTCACTGCTATGGGTCAGTAGGAGGAGGGGGAGGATGTCTCACCTTTCTTAGAGACAGGCTGGACAAATGCTGTTTTCCATCTTCTAGGAAAGATTCCAGAAGAGTAGGAGCGATGGAAAAGCTTACGCAGTGGCTTTGCCAGTGTGGAAGAACACCTCTTCAGAAGAATCGGGGGTATACCATCCGGGCCAGCGGATTTGTGTATATCGAGATCTTTGAGAACTCTTGCTACTGTACGAGTGCGGAAAAAAAATCAGTCCCATGGAAAAATTTACATTCTCAAGTACAGGAGGGGCAACGTTGCTTTGAGGCAGCGTGGAGCTGGCAGCGAAATGGGCGGCGAACAAGTTTGCCTTCTCTGAAGAGTAAACAATTGTTTTGTTATTGTCGATGAGCGTTGGAACCGAAGAATTCGAGGAGTTTTTTATATTTTTTACAAATAACCAAAATTTTTACTGCCTTTGGGACACTGCAGAATTTTTTGCCGTAATTTTTGGTCATGCAAAAATTTGGTTCTTTCAATAACGGAGTTGCATGAGTTTCTTGCTTGTTTGTGCTTTTTCCGATTTTCCTCTGTAGGGTTGGCTTTGTAAGATCGGAAACTTACTTCTTTGAGCCTGATAGCTTCTTTACACTCAGAATTAAACCAAGACTTTTCTTTAGGTTTGATGCTTTTTACTCTGTTAGGAATAAAAGCACGCATCCCTAGAAGAATCACATTTGTGATCATTTCAGCACTGGCATCAATGTCACTATCGAAGAAGCATAGTGACCAGTTAAAGTTTCGGAAAAAGATATTCAGGCCGTCCCAGTTGGCTTTCTCGTATTGCCAAACGGTCCTGGTGGGAAGTTTTTCTTTAACTGGATGAGTGGGGGATGAGAAATTAGCTGAAATGATACAATGGTCTGAAGTGCCAAATGGAGAAGTTACACTAATGGTATATTTATCAGGGTGAGAAGTAAGAAACAAGTCAAGAGTATGGGCGGTTTGCCCAGCAACATCCGGTATACGCGTTGGCACATCGATCAGTTGGGTAAGGTGATGTAACCCGGCAAAGAGCTCGACATTCCTTCCTTCGGGTGTTGTCTGACCAGAATAGTTGAGCCAATTGGAATTGTGTACATTGAAATCGCCCGTAATAACGATTTCAGTGCGAGGACAAAGGGAAACAATTTTCGAGATGGAATCAGACAGCGCATCAAACTCGTTACAAGTGGAATTGCTGTCGAGATTTGGACTCCTGTAAATAAAACAATAATGAATGACATGCTTGCGGACAGTGAATTTGAGCCACAAGAAGTTAAAGTCCGTGTTGGAACATTGCCCATATTGGGGAAGACTCTGGCAAGCAATATCATTCCTAACATAGACCACGAGACCATGATGGGAAAAGAGTAATGGCACCAAGCTATACCCATGTAGAGCAAACTCTGATAAATCAGTATTTACTCCAACCTGGGTTTCACTTAATGCCAAAACAGCTGGCCTGTATTGAACAGTGTAGACGTACAGGTGAAAGAAATTCTTTCTTATACCACGAACATTGGAATACACGACACAAAAATCACTTACCATTTCAAAATACTTACACACAAAACACAATTCTGACTAAGTCGAACCATGCAATGAAAATCCAAATTAATCTCTGTAATAAACAAACTGTCTTAGGTGTTATGCCCATAAGACAGCTTGCATACAAAAAATCAATTTAAATATTCAGCACAATAGGACAAACTCAGATGCCCTTATCCATTTACCGCAAGCATACGATGCCTACAGTAGATAAGAAAGAGGCAGTTAAGCTAAGCACAAAGGGTTGGGACAGATAAGAGGATAATTAGACTTGTTATGCAAGTGTGTATTATTTTTTTTTTCTTCCACAGCGCGAATGGGCATCTTATCGTCTTCCAACGACACGAGTGGATATTGTTATTTTCTTTACAGCACACGCGAGGGGTTTTTGCCAATTTCTCAAACGAGTGTGTAATATTATTTTTTTATCACTCGCGATAACAATGCGCAATAATTTTTTTTTTTTTTTTTGACTTTTGTGTAATTATTTATGCGCGCACCTCGACCTGACGTATGGCCTCTATGAGCTTAAGATCGACACTGATCTTTATTATCTGATATTTTGTATTTATCATCATCGAAAGAAATATGTATTTGATGAGTCCCAAATAAAAAGCAAACGGTTCATTTCAAGAGTTTATTTCAGACTGACTTATAAAAAGGTATAAAGTAAAGTATCAAGACAATAATGATATAGGTATTAAGGAGAACGCATTGGTATAAATCATGATGTTATAAGTATGAGCGTTGACAAAAAAGATGAAAATAGAAAAAGGTACATTCACAATAATATATCATTTTGATTTTCATAAAAATGGGTCCAAAGATTTTGATAAAACTTTCGGGGTGCTATTTTTTTACAACAATACATCTTTCAGTTAGAATGAATTTTTCGAAATTTGTTCTATAACGGTACCCCCTATAGAGCCATTATTTTTCTTCGACTTTCTCGAGAACTGCTTGACCTATTTCAATCAAATTTGATATTCAGGAAGATGTAGATAGCCAAACCAATTCAGCTTAAAAATATTTTCGAAAAACTTTTGAAGTGAAACTTCTTTACGCGCATGAGGGTAAATTTCTTACGGATGAAACGGAACTATTGACACAGAAATGTGCAACGTTTTTGTCTAAGAATAGGTAAAGAGTGATTGAGACCGATTGAGGGAGAGTGAGAAAGGGCGAACGTAGCATGAAGCACATAGCCATGGATCATGGATCATAGCGAGTGAGTTAACGCAGATCTGTTTTATTTACTTGCATTATCATTACTATGAATATAGTGTGTATCGTCCTATACTAAGTAGTTATTCAGAGTAAGTAATATAATTGTTATCTTCATTCATTCATTCATATAAAATTTCTTAATTTTTTTTTTTTTTTTTTATAATTTGCACACGCTAAAGGAAGTTTACTAGGAGTAGCCGATGCACATTGGTTTTAAACGTCTGAACATCATAATAGGAGGGGAAAACAGAGTTAGACATTAGATTCCACATTCCAGTTGTACGGCTCAAGAACGAATATCTGTACTTGACTGTACGACCGAAATTGGGCTCAAGGGTAAATTGGTGAATTGGTGAAACTGTTTAAGGGGAGGAATGCAACTGGCTATTTCTCTAGAACATTGACCGTAGAAATAATGGTAGAAAACAAAGAGACATGAAACATTCCGTCGATGTTCAAGTGACGTGAATGTTCTAATGATAGTATCATCCCCAATCAACTTGAAAGCTTTTCTTTGAATACCATCCAAAAGACTCAAGTGAGTTGTTGGAGCACCCGCCCAGATATGGGAGTTATATTCTAGTCTTGGACGAATGTATGATTTGTAGATCAGAAGGGGAAAAGAATTTCTTATATCTTCGGAGGAAGCCCAAACATCTTGCGGCATTTTTGGCAACATGATATATATGATCATTCCACAGGAGGTGACTGGTGAGAATTTCAAGATGATCAGCCTCCTTAATGTAAGTACCACTCATAGATAATGGCAAGGGAGGTGTATTACGCTTTAGAGACAGAAGACAGCATTGTTTTGGACGCATTAAATTCTACACAATTTCTTATTCCCCATTTGATGATGCTGTCAAGATCAGAATTTAATGAGCTTATCATACGTTGCCGTTGAAGATCCACACCCGACGACCGAGGTTGTGACTCCAAAAATGAATATGAAAAGCTGAGTGTACTGTCATCAGCGAAGCAGTTTAGTGGATTAGAAGTTTCAGACGGGAGATCATTTATAAAAATGAGAAAGAGAGTGGGAGACATAACGGAGCCCTGGGGCACACCAGCATTTATTTTGAAGATATCAGATTTGAACCCATCTAATACAACTTGTATTGAACGGTCCGAAAGGTAATTTCTAATCCAGCGAAGAAAAGAAACATCGAAACCGAATGCGTGCGCATTTTCGATAAAAGAGCCTGGTGCCAGACTCTATCAAATGCTTTAGAAATATCGAGTGCAATAATCTTACTTTCTCCGAAACGATGTAGAGATTTGTTCCACTGTTCGGTGAGATAACATAAGATTGGTCCCATAGAATCATTTACGCTTTCAAGTACAGGTGGGTTCATGACACACTCTGGCAGCGTAGAGTTAGCTTTCTCTTGAGAACTAAAAAACGGTGTGTCATTGATGACAAGCGTCGGAATCGAGGACGAAGAAGTGTTCTTTATATTTTTTTCAAATGACTAAAAAAATTTGCTACCTTTGGGACATTGTAGTAATTTTTGTCTTAATTGTTGGTCATGTAAAAATTTGGTCCGTTGAATAAGGGCGTTACAGGCATTCCTGGCTTGTTTAAACTTGTTCCGGTTTTCTTCAGTAGGATTGTCTTTGTAACAACGAAAACATACCTCCTTAACTCTGATTACCTTTTTACAGCTTGTATTAAACCATGAGTTTTCTTTGGGTCTGATACTTTTGATTCTATTTGGGATAAAACTTCTCATCCCCGAAACAATGAGATTAGTGACCATATCTGCACTGGAGTCAACGTCACTATCTAAGAAGCATAGTGACCAGTTAAAGATCCTAAAGAAATTATTGAGACCGACCCAATCGGCTTTCTCATACTGCCAAACGGTTCTCTTAAGAGCTCTTGCCTTAACTGGATTAGTTTGGCAAGTGAATCTAGCGGATATGACACAATGGTCAGAAGTGCCTAGAGGCGATAATACACTAATAATGCACTTATCAGGGTCAGAGATAAGAAATAAGTCAAGAGTGTTTTCTGCTTGGCCATCGACGTCCGATATGCGAGTAGGCTTGTCAACTAGTTGAGTCAGATGATTGTATTCGGCAAAGATCTCAGTACACCTACCTTCGTTTGAAAGTTAGGAAATTTTAGTATTTACAAAAAGCACGTGACATTTTAATTTACAATTCGTCATTTGAACCGATTGAGAGAGAGGGAGAACGGGCGAACGTAGCATGAAGCACATAGCCATGGAGCGAGAGTAGGGAGCAAGCGAGTGAGTAAACGCAGATCTGTTTTATTTATTTACATTGTCATTAGTTTGCATACGGTGTGTAGAGTGATAGGACTTAAGTTTATAAATAAATAAAAAATAAAAAAGGAAGTTTCCCTTCTGACATGTGTACTTTGTACGCACGCACTTTTTTTTATTTATTTAAAACTCAAGTGCAGATATTAATTCTAAGTTGATTATGAAGTAATAAAATTTAACATTTAAGTGATTAGCTACAAAGGTTAACTATTTAATAATTTCAATTTGATATTATTCTTTGATGAATTGAAGTCAATTATATGAGAAGAGTTATTAAAGCCAATACACATAATATTAAGTGGTTCATTAATTCTACAGTACGTTTTGTAATTATATTATTTGTTTTTAGAGTTCAATAAAAAATGGGCACGACTGGGTCGCACGTACTTGCTCTTATGTGCCTAATTACATTGGACGGCAAGATCTTTGACAAAAACAAATAACATTTACGTTGAAAATAACACAGTTTGAACTTATAAAAAACTATCAAAACCACAATACTTAACGGTTTTTAGTAAAAATGAAGTAGGTCATCACACGTCTTAAATAACAAAGAATTTATGAAAAAAAGTATTTCGAAAATTGAAGGACGGATTTTGATAAAATCCTGTTTTTTTATTTTTAGTTTTTTGATTTTTTTTTTAATTTTGGTATGCAGTTTTTTAGAGTTTATTAATAAACATGTGATTATAATATTTAAAATATATTTTTTTGATTAGTTTTAAAAATATTGATTTTTCAAAAAAAAAAATCCAAAATTTATTGTTATTAGAAAAAAAAATTATTCAAAATTTTGATATGCAGAATAAATTTGGCCATCTAGATCTCTTCAAATATAAAATTTGACAGAAATCTATAGAGCCGTTACCAAGCATGCCAAAAAATTAAAAAACCGTTATATGAAAGGTCCCGTTAATAGACTTTTCCCGTATATGTGGTTCTAATCAAATGATAGCCAATACCAACAAAAAAAAATCTCAAACATTTTCATCAAAATCTTTGGAGCCGTTTTCGAGAAAATTAAGCCTTTCCTAAACGATCGTATGGCAAGTACCGTTATTTTTAGCCCTAAAAATAAATTTTTAATTTCCCTTCTGAGAAATGCCAAAAGCTAAACACATACCAAATTTGAAGGCAATCTCTTAACCCGATTAGGCTGCAGCTCGATATACACCCGGACAGATAGACAGACAGACGGACAGACAAACGGACATTTTTTGCCAATGACTTTTTTAGGCTTTTCTGTGATCGTAAGGTCATGTTTGATTGTTATCTCAAATTTTTGCATATTCACGAATCGTAAACTTGCCTTATAGTCCCTATAATCGCATGTAAAAATCCTGGATAAAGTTGGCAAAAAACCAACGAAACGGCGGATAAAGAGTGAAATAATTTTTATTTGCATTCGGAAAACACTGTAAAATAAAAAATTTTAAATTTTAAAATAATTTACAGGCGGAAGGCCTACCGATTTTTTAACACCAATAAGAATTCAACAAAATACCTATTACAATGAAGAACTTCTTTGAACATATTAAATACAAATAAAACACTGAAACAACCATCTTAAGTGTTGTTTTTGTAACATGTTAATTATTAAATGTATAGTTAACAACAGTTAACAGTTTGTTGTCAAAGTCGGTTGGTAAGCGTATTTGTGTTTCTGCTTTATAGGTGGGAAAAGCGCCTTTCTTGATGTTTCTCAAGTTTTTAATAAGTTCTGGAAAGACGGCTTAATATTTAGATTAAAATCGTTGAATCGGCCAAGAATCTTCGTCTGACTTTTAATCGGACCCTTACTTGGTTTACTCATATAAATTCTGATATCGGCAAAGTATACGGCGGACTACGTGCAATTTGGACGACGCAGGATTTGATGCCTATAAAAAAGCTCTTATTAGTAAAAACTCGACTGTTGCCAATGATGCTATATTCCTGTGAGGTATTCTGTTGCCCAGATTATAGTTCTAGACGCACACTTAATGTTGAATCGGCCAAGAATCTTCGTCTGACTTTTAATCGGACCCTTACTTGGTTTACTCATATAAATTCTGATATCGGCAAAGTATACGGCGGACTACGTGCACTTTGGACGACGCAGGATTTGATGCCTATAAAAAAAGCTCTTATTAGTAAAAACTCTACTGTTGCCAATGATGCTATATTCCTGTGAGGTATTCTGTTGCCCAGATTATAGTTCTAGACGCACACTTAATGTTGCATACAATAACATCAAAAGAAAAAGATATGATCATGTCTCCTTCTACGCAAAACAAATCAATGGATGTTCTTTTGACAATCTTCTTAAATTTAAAGCATTATGTCTGTTACATAATATAATGCAAACAAAGCAACCACAATACCTATACGACAAGCTACGTTTTTTCTCAATCAGTAAGACTGTGTGTGCTAATACAAACAAGATATGCCTGCTTAACATCAGAACTGTGTGTTCCTTATTTTTTTTATAAATAACGCGCGCACAAGGACTATTTGTTTCTCTTTTAATGTAGAGCACACAGCGCGGGCATTAAGAAAATAGAGAGGGGAAAGATAGGTGTCGATTAACATTGGTTTTGAATGCTTGCAGATCAAAATGGCAAGGGAAAATCTCGCCGGGTAAACTATCCAAATTCGTGTTGTTCGGCTAAAAAAAGAATTCCTATATTGCACTTAGCAGCATTTTTGGCGGTCTCAAATATATTTTCGTTCCAACGGAGGTCGTCGTTGACACACATACCGAGTACTAAAAGCTTTTCGGTTTCTTTAATGCAATTACTCATGGACAATGGCATTGGGGGTATGTTTAGTATTAACGACAGAAGACAGCATTGAGTTTACAAAGCATTAAACTCCACACGATTTCTATTACCCCATTTAACAATCGGAAATCGGGATTTAATGAGCTTATCATATGGTACCATTGCGATTGTACGTCCGAAGGCGTCGACAACTTCAAACCTTGTTACATTTTTGCACAAATGTGCAAATGCTCTGGAAAATGGAAATGAGGTGGATTGCATATACAATAATTTTTCTAAAGCATTTGGCCAGCATTATTTTGTTAAAACTTAAAGCATATCGTTTTCCGTTTATCGTTTTCTTATTAAATGGATCTCATCTTATCTAAAAAACAGACATTATCTGGTGAAATTTCGAAATTCCCTTTCTAATCCTTTTAATGCTTACTTCGGTGTGGAAGCCATGCATCTAGGTACTTTTCTATTTATTCTTGTAATAAATGATGATATGAAGATCTTCAAATTAAAAAAAAATTAAATAAATTTATTGGCGCGACAGCTCCTTGAAGAGCCAAGTGACTTATATTCTCAACAATTCCTGTGTGTGTCTTGTTAATCTGCAAAAAGGAAAGGACTTACAATTTACCGCCGAGTACGAAAGGCTACATGAGATGCACTTTTCCGAGACAAATTTGTACTCTAGGAATTTTTGTCAGTTCCTCGCAAGGGGCAGTACCCCGGTGGCTATGAGCGGGGCTCGAACCCAGGCTCTTCGCTTAGCAGTCCGACACACTAACGACTAAGCCACGGGCACTACAATTAAATCTGCAAAAGATAATATTCTTCTGTAAACCAATATTGACTGGTTTGATACTTGGTGTTGCAAAAATAGTTTAACTCTTAATGCTTTTAAAATGTCAAACTATGACAATTTTCAAAAAAAAAATTAATAATAATCGGCTTCTTTGACTATTCGATTTCTGAAAACATATATGTTTACTTTAATATAGAGTGTAGATCTTTAGTTTACGGAACACATTAATTCCATAGTGAAAAAGGCGAACTCTGTTAAGTTTATATATTTCCGAAACGATAATGTTTGATAATTGAAGAAAACGCAACCGTTGTCTTTGATTGAAAAAATAACACTCAAATTGTATTCTTATAATTAAATAATCTAACTACTAACACATGCAATAAATGATGAGCCTCGGATCATAGACTAAAGCTTGCTTTAAGCTCATTACAGTTGAAATTCTGATAGTGTAAAAAAAGTTCTTTCGTCAATGATGGTAGGTACGAAACAGGGATATACACAGACTTGTGTGTTGAAGCTGTCGAAGGAGAAATACAAAAAAATTGTTATCAAGTTTAAACAAGTAATTGCAATAGAAGCATTCAATAGGTTCTTGAAGAGACAAACCGTGTAAGCCGACTATACCAAGAACGGGACCTTTCGACTAAGCAAAATGAGGCGTAAAGCCGTCTGCTGGTCCCCTCGATGGAGAGCTCCCTGATAAACTTGATTCACGTACGCTGAATTAACTACTTAGTTGTAGTCGTAAGAACAAATGAAGGTGTTTTTACGTGAATAAGAATCTCAATAAATCTATAAGTACTAGTACCAATACTGTCTTTTAATATTTTTCAATTACCACTGCAAAAAAATAGTAGAATACAATTTAAGATGTATTAAGGGGTTTTCAAAAGTTTTATTCAATTGTTATTAGTATAAAATTTTGTTAAAAATTAGACTTAAACAGTTTTCAGCGAAATTAAACGAACACAATTTCATCTTTAAAGAAATGTGAATTTTGATTTTTTTATGTAATAACTATATTTATTGTGTCTTATTGGAAATTTTCCAGAAAATTTTGTTTTCCCTCGGAATATTTGTATTCCCATAATTTTCGCCTTCGTGAACCTCCTACGACTTGGCAAAAGTAATTAAGAAGCGTGTATTGATTACGTTAGTGACCGACATTGATAATTTAATTCAATGGATTCGAGAAAAAAAATATTTAATAATATATATATATATATATAAAAAACAGACATTAACACGTAGGCAATGTATGGTCATGGTTTCTCTCCATGCGTGTGATAGTGCAAAAAATTTTTTTACGGGCGTTCGAACATTTGGAGTCAAACCACTTTCCCTTGTAAAGTTTTACTGCAGGTGCGGTTCTTATTGAAGCAGAATTTCTAATGCACGACGTTATTTGCGACGAGTATTTTTCTACCGACTCTGCATGTTTAAAAAAAGTTATCTGTAGCTTGATGATAAGAGCTTTTTTCTTGTATTTTCCAGTTCAATCTTGGTAGCAAATTTAGGGTTTTTTCGACGATTATAACGTTATTGGTCCATTATTCCACAACTATAGGCAAATGATCGGAGTAAGTTTTTTTGCCTGAACTTCGAACTTTGATATAAGATCTAACCAGTCGTTATATACTGCACAAAAGTCTATTACAGATTTACCTTGGCCTCCAATGAAAGTATAATTACCTTCAAGGTCTCCTTCGGTGCATCCATTCAAAACGCATAAATCGTAGGTTTGGAAAAACGTCGAGAATTTTTGTTCCATATTGGCTGTAAACGGTGTCTTTGGATGTCCGGTTGTTGTAAATAGGGGCAAAGTTCCTTTCTTGCAAAGCGGTTGTTGTCTCCATATTTCCTATCCTAGCGTTTAAATCAGCAATCACCATTACGCTTTTATTCGATAGGTGAAATAGAATATTATTTAATTGTTCAACATCTTCGATCCAATTGTTACAGTTGATATAAGATGGTACTATAAGCATATTGTTCTGTAGTAAATGTTTAACTATAGTATATCCACATAAGTCCACAAAGTCGTATGTTTGTAAAAGTGATTTGCTGATTCCGAAAAGATTTCCGCCACTTGCCTTACCTCTATTTGCTGTACGTGTTGCTGCCCAATGCAATTTATATTCACTAAAATATTTTGTAAATTTAATGGAATGTTATAAAAAAAAGATTTGAAAACTTTGTACATATTTAAAAAAATCTACATAATTTATTATTTATTTATTATTTAAACCTGATATATTATAAGATAAAATATTTTGAAAACTAATAATACTTGAGCTGACGGTTTCTTCATATTAATTTTGTCTACAACTTTCTACTCCGTTTCTTAAATAAGTTGACATCCCTGATGCTGTTGCCCCATTCGATTGTTGATTGTTGTAAAAGTTTGACATTTATGTCAGTTTGACAGCTTCGAAATTTAGTTCTCCAAACATTTTCACCAGCACCTGTTCGCCATCCATATTATTCTGTGTTAAATTATTATTATTTGATAAATAAAATATATCTTTCCCAATAACTAAGGCGTTGTGCTTTAATAAAACTTGTGCATTAGGTTGTTTAGATTTTATAACTTTCCTATAGCTCAGTAGAATCCATCGTTTGTGCTGGGATTGTTTAATTAGGTCGCGTTGGATGTAGACATTTGTTCCCTTCAACTTTTTTGCATTTTTAAGCATTCTCGTTGCAAAGAAACCTGAGCCAGTGGACAGTTTTAAATTAAAAACAGTGATTTTCTCTTATCGAAAATGCGTGCTTTTGGGATCGATGATACTCTTGTTCGTTGGATTAGAATCTATCTTCTGGACCGTTCAATACAAGTTGTATTGGACGGAATCAAGTCTGATTCCCACAAAATAAATACTGGTGTGCCCCAGGGCTCTGTTCTGTCTCCGACTCTTTTCCTCATTTTTATAAATGATCTACTGTCTGTTACTGCTAATCCACTTAACTGTTTTGCTGACGACTCTACCCTCAGCTTTTTATATTCGTTCGATAATGCACGTACTTCGCCTTCGGACGTACAATTGCAACAGTACCATATGTCAAACTCATTAAACTCCGATTTATACAGCATTGTCAAATGGGGTAATAGGAATCGTGTGGAGGAATCGTAAGTCGTTAAAGTTAAACATACCCCCAATGCCATTGTCCATGAATGGCACTTACATCGAAGAAACCGAAAAGCTCTCAGTACTCGGTATGTGTGTCAACGACGACCTCCGTTGGAACGACCATCTATTTGAGATCGCTAAGAATGCTGCTAAGTGCTTAGGTTTTCTGTATCGGTGTAAGAAGTATTTTTCCGCATCTGATCTGGCTACAATTTATAAAGCGTTTATACGCCCAAAACTCGAGTATAACTCCCACCTCTGGGCAGGTGCTTCGCAAACATAGCTTCACCTGCTTGATAGAACACAAAATTGAGCGTTAAGATTGATAGGAAATAGAACTGCCGCTGAAACAATTGCCCCTCTCGAACAACGACGCAATGTTTCATGTCTTTCCTTATTTTATCGTTTCTTTTACAAAAAATGTTCACTGGAAGTAACCAGTTGCATTCCTCCCCTTAAAAGTTTCTCCCGTAATACTCGTCTCGCAAGGAATGCTCATCAGTTCACCCTTGAGCCCAATTTCGGACGTACCGTGAAATATAGGGATTCTTTTTTTAGCCGAACAACACGAATTTGGAATGGTTTACCCGGCGAGATTTTCCCTTGCCATTTTGATCTACTAACATTAAAAACCAAATTTAATTGGCACCTCCTATCTCTCCCCTCCCTATCTTCTTAATGCCCGCGTAGTGTGTTCTACATTAAAAGGGAAACACATAATCCCTTGTGCGCGCGTTAATTATAAAAAAAAAACTTTACAGCTGGTGGCATTTCATGTTTTTCATCAGTTCCAAGTAATAGATGAACTATGCCCTCTACTGCTTATTGTGGGTCATCGTTGTTTTTTGGGATAGTGACGATTATATTACTTGCCTTTAATTCCCGGCTTTGTATTTCTAGCTCACTTTCTAGGTTATTGTTGCGAGCTTCAATTTGTTGCACACTGATGGTTAGTTCTTCATTTTATTTTTTTAATGCGGCTATCTCTGATGTCAAAGCTTGAAGGTCATCATTGGTAGCAAGATTAACGAGTTTCGTTGTGATCTTTGATCGATTGAATTATCAATAATTGATTTTATTTTGATTAAATCCATATGACAGTTCTATGATGTGTTAGCTTTTGAAACGTTATTAGTTTTTTTCTGGTTTTAATTTTTTTTAAACAATTAAAATAATTAATGAAAATTAAAAGGAGTGGAATTGAGTTATGATTTGGTGGTAGTGACACAGATACCGAAAATGAAAAAGAAAATGATTAATGTGTTTTTCACACTAGCAACTAAGTTGCTGTCTATACTGGTGCACAGTAGAAGCTTTTTTTTTTTTTTTTTTTTTAATGAAGAACAACAACTTATGTGTACTAACACCAATTTCATAGGCTGGAGTTATAGCTATTTCACGGGGCCAACCCGATCATCAGACTCTTTCAGTGGTGCTTTATCGCTTTTTATGTGCACTATCGCAGCCACATTGTGTGAACTATTAAAAATGCTAGTCGGTTCGATGCAATTTGATAAACCAGCAAAACTTGTTCTGAGAACATACTTATCATGTGGCTGCGATAGTGCGATGTGTAGTACGTCGGCTTATATAAATTACTTTCGTTTATCCAAAGAAAGATACAATGAACTTCCAAATGAAACTAACCTAAAACTTAGGTCAGCAATAAGAAGCTCTTCGATTCCCAACATAATAAAACTTGCTACTACTTGGAGATTCTGTGCTCATAGATCTTACCAAGTTAGCGTTGGTAATGAATTCTATATTGATCTTGCACAATGCACAGTCTCTTAAGTGCTAAAGGAAGTGCTCTCAGTTATAGTGGAGCATATTAAGCTGACCAAAATTTTGAACTGTCTTATTTGTTATCGCTTCTGTCCTGCATAAAATTAATGTTTTGATGTTATTTTCTGTAAAATAATTAATTAATTGGAAAAAAATAACATCTGCCAACAGGAAAAAACTCCTAGACATTAGCTTCCTTAAGTGTCGATCAGAAAAGGTTTTTTGAAGTTGTCAGACGTCATTAAATACCACCGGGGTCAATGAACAACGTCTGTCCGGCAAAGAGTTGGAATACCTCGAGGTATTCAGCGATGTTAAAGGGTAGACATGTGTCCCCAATAGGATGCCAACACGCATAGGTTTTTTTTTAAAACCCTGATCTCTATCAACTCCAAATCTCACCCCCTGAACATAAGGGGAACCCAGTCGCCCTCAAGGTTGTTGGTTGGCAGCAAACGAAAGAGGGGAGGAGAAGTGTTACCAGTAAGTAATGCACTACAACTTTCATCCAGGCGGTAGAGGGAGAATTCTCTTGATGTTGGCGTCTACAGTTCCAGTCAGTCTGAATTACTTAGTGAACACCTTATATGGGCGACTACGAAGTTTTCAGAGCTCAGACCAATGAGGAGCCGTTTATTCGGCTCCTACTCCTTAGAATTATATTATGGACCGCCAGGTTTGGGGTCGTGCCGCCGGGGTAGCTTTTCGGCCATGTACAAAACGATTAGTTGCGAAGCAATTACAGGCTTCGTATACGCTGATGAACTCTGCAAACAAAATAAGGATAATGAACTTCGGATCTGTACGTGGAATATTGGGTCGCTTAACAGAGTCCATGCAGCAAAAAACTAGCAAAGAACCTGGACTGCCATATTTACTATGGCAAACTGCTACAGAAAAAATGGGCACGACTTGCGTATGTGCCTAATCACATTGGAAGGCTAGATCTTTGAAAAAAAACAAGAAATATTAACGTAGAAAAATAACACGGTATAAAAACTGTCAAAATCACAACATTTAACAGTTTTATTAAAAATCGGAGTGTGGAATCGCACATATATAATAACGATTTTATGAAAAAGTGATAAAATACTGTTTTTTTATTTTTAGTTTATTTGAAAAAAAAAATATTCTTTTGAGATTTTGGTATGCTGCTTTTTAAGAGTTTATTAACATACAGCGGATCATAAATTAAAAAAAAAATAGTTTGATGAGTTTAAAAAAAAATTAATTTTCAAAAAAGAAATAAAAAATCAAAAAAAAAATTTATTAGAAAAAAAGTAATTCAACATTTTGTTATGCAGAATTAATTTGTCAAGGTAGATTTTTTCAAATATAAAATTTAACAAAAATTCAAATATCCATTACTGAAAAAGTCAAAAGTAAAAAAAAACTTAAATGAAAGACTTTTAGTTTTTATTAAATGATAGCCAATACCTATTAAAATACTTTCAAAAATGTTCATCAATATCGTTTGAGCTTTTAATTATCGGTTATATGTCAGGTACCGTTATTTGTAGCCCTGAAAATAAAATTTAAAAAATCCTTCTAAGGAATTGTTAAAAAAATCACACAGACCAAAATTTTAAGGTAATCGCTTAAGCCGTTTAGGCTGCAGCTTAATATACACACCAACAGACAGACAGACATTTTTGTAACTAACTTTTTTAGGTTTCTCTATGATCGGTGTGTCGTGTTTTATTTGATTGTTATCTCAATTTTTTGGATGTTCACGAATCCTAAATTAGTATCATCATCATCTGGATGTAGTAATGCTGCAGACGATGACTTGGTTCGAAGTATGCATCAACTCCGAAGCAAGATATGGTTGAAAAAGCATGCCCTAAGGATGGAATCTCAACATTATTTACACGATTCTAAAAAAAGGAAACCCTCTTCAACATCGCCTACAAGATCTTTTCTGCTGTATTGTGTCAACGCCTAAGGGCATCCGTCGAAAACCTGCTAGGTGTGGTCTTAGGCCAGGAAAATTCTTCATCGACCAAATATTCACATCAATAAAACAACTGAGCCTTAGACGGTGTTAATTTAAAATTTGAGAATGAATTTAAATATCTTGGTTATTCCGTTATTTCGGACAACCTGAACATTAAGCCTCATATAAAAGAAAAACTATCTATGGCAAAGACAGCTGTTAATATGATGTGGTCACAATTTTTTGCAAAATCTTTTGTGGACCCAACATCAAAGTTCAAGGTATTTTACGCCACAGTTAATAGCTGCTTCTGTTATGGTAATTAAGTCTATGTATACCAATGGATGGAAAAGATCGAAGCGATACAAAGATACTTTTTGTAAAAGAATATTTAAATTGCCTTGGAATACCCCTAATTACTCAATCTACGTCGAGTCCGGTTTACCGCAAATCTACATTCGTAAATTAAAGGCTAGTGCAGATTTCATAACTATAGTTATTAAAAGACCTGATAACAACCTGCATAAAAGAATTTTATTTGTCTCTCTTCGTTGTGGCTATACCCCTTTCAAAAACTGGCAAGAACTTGCTTTAACAAACAGAGTTCCATTGAATTTGGGTACAAGTAGTGTAGCAGAGTGGCAAAGTATTTTTTTTATAACTGCATTGCAATGGTAGACGAACGAATGCATCAGATGCATGTTAATAGAGTGATTAGGTCATCTTCCAGAGCTGCTTTTCGTCGAAATTTAAATTTGAGTTTGTGCGAAAACAATTACTTTAGGAGAGACCTTTCTATCTCAGATATAGTCTTATATTTAAAATCAGAACGGACATTTTTGAACTTAATTTCAGACCGTATCGAACAGATATTAATCCTATTCGCTCACTGTGCAATTTAAACCAAAACGAAGATGTCTTCTATTTTTTAGCTGCTTGTCCTATTTTGCAAGAAATACGTAGGCTTTATTTTAACAAGAGTTTCCTGACGTTCGAAGAATGTGTTAGTGTTATGGAAAATTGAATTTGATTGGAAAGTGCTTATACGATACATCTCTTATGCAATCAACTACAGGAATATGAACATATTTGAATTTGTCGTGAGTAATACACACAACAATTTTGTTGTTTTAGCGAAACTAAAAGCCAATTTAATAATTTTTTTTCTTATTTTAAGTTTATTTTAATTAAATTTTAAATTTTAGTAGTTTGATTTTCCGATTTATATATTTTATTGTATTTGTAATTTCACCGCAAAAGTCACAATCACTCAATTCTTTGTTTATAATTTCTATTTTATTTGTTTTGTTGTTTTCTTAAAAATAACCTTTAAACTTGTTTTTGACTTTTACTTAAGTAATTCAATTTTGTAATCTCTTCAGAAAAAACTAAGATAAGCGGCAGACGGCTTTAAATCTTTATCTAAATTGTAATTATTTATTTATTTTGTGTGCATCCAATAAAGATCCAATCTAATCTAATTAAATGAAACCCAAGAACTTCAAATCGATACCCACTTTTTCATCGATTTCAAAGCCGCGTATGTATGTTTCGTCAAGGACGATAAAGACTTAAGATCCAACCATAACTGAAGAATTAGAACGTACGTTGCCTTACGAAACATTGCATATACATGTAACTTGTATTGTAAACCCAACCCGAAATGGACAGGAAGAGATACTCAACATCGACGTCGTGGACAAAACATCACGATATACACAGCTATGACTTTCGTGCAGCTAGAGACTTTGTCTACATTGGCTTGGTCTGTACGGGCTGTAAAGCACCACATACGACAGACCTTGCGAAAAGAAAAAATCCAACGTCTCAGATGGCTGGATCTTATAGAGCGAATTGACATCAATGCTCAGGTCCGGAAAATCTTCGATTCCGCCCGGTGAAAGCCCGAGACTGAGGCGGCACACGGAAGTGTAAGAAGACCTCCACCGACTTCACGTCCAAAACTGAAGGCAGCTAGCTAGAGACTAACCTGACTGGAGAAGATTGTTGGTAGAGGCCCAGGGACATCCCGAATTGTAGTTCCACCTAAGGTCGGGAAGGGTAAGGTATTTAGCGAACAGTTCTGCCTTCTGTTTTAGCCATCCTTTGTACGAATGGATGTTGACTGTAACTTGGTCCTTTTTATCTATACCATTTTAGTTTCAAAATGAGAATAGTAAACTTCAATGTGGAATAATAAATTTCAAAATGGGAATAGTAAACTTCAATTTGGAATAGTAAACTTCAATATGAGAATAAATAAATTCAATATGAGAATAGAAAATTTCAATATGAAAATAGCTAAAGTAAAAATTAAAAAAACAATTTTGGCTATGGTTTTCAACAACTTGTAAAATAAAATTTTAGAGAAAAATTAAAAACATGGAAAAATTTCTAAAAAAAATTAACATGGAAAAAAGAATATCAAAAAAATTGATTGATTGAATATTAAAAAACGCAATTACTTGCTGTTTCAAACGTGATTGGAGACGATGCAAGAGAGTTGTAATTGTAATTGACATTGCACCTTGTCATAGTTAAATTGAAGATGTTCTGCAGGAGCAGGAATTTTGTGACAACCGTATACTCAGATTTGGTCCATATAGTCGAAAGCTTAACCCCATTGAAAAAGTTTGGTCTGTTGTAAGGAGTTACGTTAAAAGAGAGCTCTCAAAAAAAATTTCAAGTATTCTTAACAGCAGAACCGATTCTTCCATTAGAGAACAGCAGAGAGTAAGAGCCTTAGAAAGCCTTATAGTAGAAGGTTTGCAGACAATTACACCAACAACGTGTGCCACTTGCATCCCAAGCATTCAAAATTAATTTCCTGCAGTTCTCAACTTAGAAATTATGTTAATTTAATATGTATTATTATTAATAATTTTTTTTTTATAATTGACCCGCAAAAGAGATTTTGGCTACCCTTATAATGTTAAACACAGCGGGGGCGTTAGGAAAATAGGGAGGGGTATAAAAGGAGATATCGATGCACATTTGTTTTAAAGTTCAGCAAGTCATAATGGGAGGGAAAAACAGTCTGGTAAAGCATTCCACATTCGCGTGGTACGGCTAAAGAAAGAATCTCTGTATTTAACTGTACGTTCGAAGTTGGGCTCAAGGGTAAATTTGTGGGCATTCCTAGCGGTGCGAGTATTACGGTTGAATTGTTTCAGGGGAGTAATGCAGCTGGCTATTTCGATAGAGCATTGATTGTAAAAATAACGGTAAAATAACTAATGGCACGAAACATTACGACGGTGCTCAAGAGATGAAAATGTTTCTGTTATTGTTCCGTCGCCTATAATTTTCAAAGCTCTTTTTTGTATTCTGTCTAAGAAACTCAAGTGTGTAATTGGAGCACCTGCCCAAATATGGGAATTATACTCAAGTTTTGGATGAATATACGCTTTATATACCGTAGCCAGATCAGAAGGGGTACAACATTTCTTGCATCTTCGAAGGAAACCTAGACACCTGGCAGCATTTTTGGCGACTTCGAATATGTGGTCGTTCCACAGAAGGTGGTCTGTAATGCACATACCGAGAACTGATAGGTGTTCTGTTTCTTCGATACAAGTGCCACTCATCGATAGTGGCAATGGGGGTATGTTTCGCTTTAACGACAAAAGACAACATTGAGTTTTTGAAGCATTAAATTCAACACGATTTCTTATTCCCCATTGAACAATGCTGTCAAGATCAGAATTTAATGAACTAATCATACGCTGCCGTTGTAGTTTCACATCCGAAGCACATGGATGAGAGTCTGGAAACGAATATGAAAAGAATTGTTTTAAATTAAATTTTAATAAAAAGTCTCATACTGAAATTTACTATTCCCATATTGAAATTTATTATTCGCATAGTGAAGTTTACTATTCTCATATTGGAGTTTACTATTCCACATTGAAGTTTACTATTCTCGTTTTGAAGTTTACTATTCTCATTTTGAAACTAAAATGGTATAGAGAAAGATATCTAAAAAATTATTACATCTGTGAGTGCAGTTTTGAGTTAAGCCGAGAACCACATCAAAGCAGTTTTATGTTGAGGAGCGCTGTATCGTTGCTTTTTCTTGCGTAAATTTATTTTCTCGTATAGAAGATCCTTAATTTCAAAGAGAACAATGAATTTCTGGTGTGTTGCGGAGTGCTTTTTCAAGACAACGTCTTAAACGAGTTTATTAATTTGACGACACCTTTTTCTAATAAAACAGAGATTACAATAACTTCAAGAGTAATACTTTCTTCGCGATCTGCACGAAACCATTCCCAAGTTGTTTTGTTGTTTTTTAGTATGTTGCACTTTCCTTTATAAGTACGATTCCGTTTATCGTCAACATGACTGGTGATCGATTAGATATGAGATGAAACCTTTCCTTGATCTTAATACAGTTTCAACACAACATTTCATGTAAGTTTTGAAAACTTATCTTCCTCTTCTTGATATGCACTGGTTTATATGCACCTTGCTCCCCAAAGCTATGCTTCGAGCAAAACTCACCGCCTATAATAAACTTGAAACAATGAGCTTAAAAAATACATGAAATTAGTTTTTTCTATCTTCTATCTTGGTGCATTGCTATGGGTCGAATTTCTGTATTTTATATTGACTGCACAAACTTTTATTGTATCAAGCTCGATTGTTGGCCGTTGAGGTTGCCATCTCGTGTGCGTGCGATGAAGAGGACCTCATCCGTCTGATAATCCCTTGTCTTTATAGGTGGTGAACTAGTCTAGCTTTCCAATATCTTGTTTCCCTCGTTAGAAAATCTTTTTTTTTTTTTGTTCAAATCATAATATTTTTCCAGTGAACAGGATCCCAAATAGATTTTGTGTAACGTCATATTCCTTGAGATTAGCGTTTTCTGCTACAACCATTTCTTGCAGCGCCTTTGTCATTTACCCATTCTATATTTAGCTTCCTATTTCTTCACACTTTTATACTTACTTTGTAACCCACCTTATCTCAACTTGGATGTTGTACTATTGCAAATTATTGTTGGTAAGTTTAAATTCTTTATTCTTAGCCAAATGATTAAGATAGCGGATGGAAGTGTTTTTGTACGAATGGCGCGATGGGCTGATATTGAGTCTTTTTATATGACTGATCGGGTTGGGAACAGAAGTTTTGCAGGTAGTTTGAGGATTGCTTCTTCATACCTTTCGTTCAGTGTTGGTAAACCGGATTCAGCTAGTATGTTTTTAATCGGTATCGTTGGGAATGCATTTATTGATCTTGCTGCTTGGTGATATGTTGGCTTTATTATATTAGGCGTTGATTTAGGAGAGTTCCCATAAATGCTAAGTCCGTAATCTATATGGTTTAATATTAACATTTTGGTTAAATAAGATAACGTATTAATGTGTACCTTACATTTTTTGGAAGACAGATATTTAATAATATTAAGCCTTGCAGCAAGTGCTTTTTTAAGTTGAGTACAATGGTTTTTCCAACTATATTTATTGTTAAAGGTTAGGCCTAAAATACTTAAATTATTAACTGACTGCAACTTTACATTATTAATATTAATGCTAATATATAATAAAATATATTTTTATTTATGCTAAGGTTAGGACATAATTTTTTTCGACATATATGGAATGTTTTGCATTTTTCTGAGGATAGGTTTGAACCAGAAACGGTTGACCATACTTCTAGATCTCTCAGTACCTTTAAAAAAAAATGTTGTTACTTCTAAATCATTGCTTTTACAAAGCACGTAATTATCATCGGCATACAAACAATGATCAAGAATCTTGTATTTCTTTATAATACTTATTTCGTCGAATGCTGAAAGGGATGATCCCTGTGGGATACCGTTATGAAGAGGAAAACTCTGAGAGAAGGTATTGTTGACTTTAACACAAAATTTTCGATTCAAAAGGAAGGCTTTAATGTTTTGGTTACGCTACTTGATTAGGAGAAATTAAATTTTTGTACTCTGTAAACCAAAGAAGGCGTTTGGCAATGATTTTTTCCATTTTTTTTTTTTTTGAGATGCAAGGCAATAGAGATATTGGCTTGTATCCATTTAATTTATTGATTTCCTTTTTGGGTTTGAGAATATGGATGACTGTGGCTGCTTTCCAATATTGAGGTATTTTACCTGAGTCAAGAATGGTATTGTAAAGTTTTACAAGGGTTAGTTTTGTTTCTGTAGGAAGATTTTTAAACATGGGATATGAGTGTGTCCTGCCCTGGTGTCTTCCTTTTAATTTGCTAAGGCATGAAACTAGTTCGAATAGCGAGATGGGCTGTTCAAGATAATTACTAGTAGGGGAAGAAGACATTAAGGGAGTGAACCCTAGTTTAATTTTTTCATTTTCATTTATTTAAGAATTTTTTACACAAAAGATAATATCTTATAATAAAGTGATGACTTAACGATTGTTAAAATTCAATATGGATGAAATAAAAACTAGGAATTATATGTTGGCCAATAAACAATAAACTTAGAAGAATAAACAGTAAAATTTAAAATTTAATTATTATTTTTTTTTAACTTTATTGCAATGACAAAAAAATTTTATTTTTTTTTAAAGATTTTGAATTATCAAGATTTCTCAGAACTCTCGGCCAAAAAATTGGCGCTCTGAAGTAAGGCAAGTATGTCGGGGAATGATAAGAGTACACAGTCTGACTGAGTTTGAAAATTGTAGACGGTAGAAAAGATATTGGGGTCGATGTGATTGTATGACATTGAAGAGGAGAAGAAGGGCACGGTATTGTAGAAAATGTTTAAACTGCATATTGTATAAGCTATGAGCGAATTCGGAAACATGATCAAATGATCATATATGTTTAGACCGTAAATATATCTAATTGCGTGATTAAAAACCACATTTAATTTCCGCAAACTTACTGCGCCGCACTTGCAATAAATTTTATAGCCATAAGTAAGTATAGGGATAATCAAGGTTTTAACCAACATTTTTCGAGTTTCCATTGGAGTTTAGCTTTGAGAATTTTGAAATAATCGAAGGACATCGCATAAGCGATGATATTTGTTGAGTTAAAAACTGGAGTTCTGTTTGTAAGCCTTTTTTTCACGAACAGGGACATGGCAATTAAAAAAAAATTCTATGTTAGATTGAAAGAAATTGACTTGGTCATTTGGTGAAGACATAAAATAAATTCTATCCCATCCAATCAAGGAAACGTTATGTGCCAGATCGGTATAGTTAACAGAATAAAAGTCTCGATACCAAAAACTCACTGGGCGAATTATGAGATTGAATTTCAGATCATGCTTAGAAAAAGCAGGAGCGGAAAGTTGATCGTGAAAAAAGTATCTCATTAATATTACTTACAAAAAAGACATCAATCAAAGAACTGCTGCTACTAGCAAAATGAGTTGGTATAGAAACGTTAACTGGTGCCAGATTAAATGAACACAGTCAATTAATATGGATTCATTTTAAAGATTGCTGTTTATGTCTCCACATAAAATAATTTGCGTTGATGTCAGTGAAATTGTTTCTTAAAGATGCATGAGTGGTGCAAAATCCACATATCTGTTCGGTCTGCAGACTGTATCTAGTAAAAGCTTAATTTCGCCACTAACAATGTCCAGAAATAAACATATGTACAGTTTAACCTACACGGTATACCATCTCTAACATAGACCGTAATACCACCACCTCTATTTCCTCTATCAGCTCTACAATGGCTGTAACCGTTTAAATTAAACAGAGTTCTCAGAAACGCAAATAGCATCAACTCCAAAACCTCCGAACACATATCTAAATTCATCAATTTTTTTACGCAGACGAGAGAAATTCAATTATTATCGATGAATCGGGATTGTTTATAAACTTTGGTCGGGTTCGAAAAATGTTAACAAGAGTTGGTGGTTTAACGCAAACAGACAAACACAAGTGATTAAAGATTCCTTTTAAATTTTCGTCGGGTAGAAAAGGTATTCCATTAGAACAGCGTCACATGAAAAATTTTGCTTTTTTGAATCTCTTGTGTTGTTGTCAAAGTGCATAATTTATTTCGAAGTGTTGAAATTTCAGCTTCGTTGTTTTTAATTGTGGAAGTGTATGAAGAGATCTCGGTTTTGACATCTGAGAGTGTTTTGTTGAGCTTGTTTAAATCGTTTTTTAGCAACATGTTGACAATATTTAGTTTTGATTGATTAGTCTCAATATCGCATATACGAGTACCAAGCTGTGTAATTTCGTTCTTCATATCTAAAACCGAGTCGGTTTTTGGATTTGGAATATACTCAGTAACCTTTGCATTATACCACCCGATTTCCACAGCACTTGAAAGATATTAAAAGTGAAGAGCATTAAACCTGATGGGTGCTGATTACATTTTATTTTTTTTGTGAATTTATACACTTCCGTGACTTTTTGTTTCTTTCATTTTCAGAACAATTTCTTCCTCTGGGACATTGATGAGCCAATACACAATGCCTTTCGACATATTAAGGTGACTGTGAAGAGTTATGTTGACGGGACACAAGTTTGATAGGTGTTTAGTGGCAATGAATCTGTGAACAACAGTTTGACTTTTTGTGAGAATCAAGATCTTACCGCCACGAAATTGTGCGATCTGTTCATATTCCGTGCTTATTGCATATATGGCTTTTCTTAATACAAATATGCTTACTGAAGAAAGCGGCTTCTTTTCATTTTCAGGGGCAATTACAACGAATCTTGGGTTTTTGTAATTAATGGTTTTGGAGAGTTCAGTTTGGTAAGAAGTTTTGTTTTTTTTTTTGGGTCGGGGTTCGGAAGGCACCCACAAATCACCCCTGTCTATCAACTCCTACTTTCACCTCCACGTGGTGAACATCGGGTGCCTAGTACATCAACTGGAGATTGGCTTTCAACTCCTTTGGAAGGTTGTTGGTGGCAGCAAACGAGAGAGGGAGGAGGAGTGTTAACACTAAGGCACTACTCCTTGCATCCAGGCGGTAGCGGAAGAATTCTCTAAATGGAATCAACGATGGCGTCTACAGTTAAAGTCAGGTTGAAATACTTAGTGAACACCTTATATGGGCTACTACGACGTTTTCCAAGCTCAAGCCTATAAGGAGCGGTTTATCCGGCTCTTCGTCCTGGGAGTCACAATAAGGACCTGGTCCTCCAGGTTGGGAGTTGTGCGTCGGGGTAACATCCCGGCCATGTCAAAAAGAAAGATGAAAAACTGTGATATCTACTATGGCAGCTGCTCTACCCAACAAAAAGCGTTTATTCGGATGTGGATTCGTCGTTAGAGGCAGGCTTCGGCAAGAGGTTTTGAGCTACAAATGTGTGAACGAGCGCCTCATGACAATCCGCATCAAGGCTAAATTTGCCATATATATGCGCGCATGCCCCCACAGAGGAAAAAGATGATGACATCAAAGAAATGTTTTTTGAGCTCCTGGACAAAACATATGAGCAGTGCCCTAGCTATGACATGAAAATTGTCCTAGGCGACTTTAACGCGAAGCTAGGGAGAGAATATGTCTTTGGTGGTACAATCGGAAAACACAGTATGCACGACTTTGCTGCGGGTCGAAATATTGTAATAGCTAGTATCAAGTTCCCACACCTCAACATTCACAAAGGGACATGGAGATCCCCTGATCAATCAACTGCCAACCAGATTGACCACATTGCGATCAATGCAAGGCATTACTCCAGTATGATGGGTGTCCGAACTTTCCGAGGGGCAAACATTGACTCGGACCACTAACTCGTTGTAGCCAAGGTACGACTGAGGATATCCCGACCAACGCCAATAAGAGGCAATACTGTGAGGAAGTTTAACGTCTCCAGGTCCTTTTCCAATCGAGTTTCAAAAAACCTCCAAAGGAGTCCTTTACCGCCAGCATCAAGTATTGAGAACCAGTAGCAACATTGCCACATGCCATCAGGGAAGCCGCCACTGAAGTGCTGTTTCTTACACGGCCACCACAACGAAACCCCTGGTTTGATGATGAGTGTCGGCAAGCACACGCAGCTAAACAAGAAGCATACAAGGCGGCGCTGCAAAGAAGGACCAGAACTACCCGTGCGCTCTACAAGCAGAAGATGAAAGAGGAACACCTTCTCAGAAAGAAAAAAAGGGAACACAAGCGCGCGATCGCGGAAATGGACAGCTGTTATTGCAGGAATGAAGTTCGAAAGTTTTACCAAAAGGTAAAAAGAAACTGTCAAAGGTACAGAGCTCGAACTGAAGCTTGCAAAGACTGTATAACGGCGATGACGAAACGAATTCCGCTCTCAGGCAGAATGGTCCACTTTATCTGGGCGAAGTAGACCAACAATTCCGCCCAACACATCTGGATGAAATAAAGCTAGCTATATCTAAGCTTAAGAGCAACAAAGCCGCCGGAGCCGATGGCTAACTGCCGAGCTCTTCAAAGCTGCAGGCGATGATTTGGCTATAAGTATGCACCAACTCATAAGTAAGATATGGTTAGAAGAAAGCATGTCCGATGAATGGAATTTCAGCATAATTTGTCCGATCCTAAAATAAGGAGACCCTCTGAACTGCACCAACTATAGGGGTATCAGTCTCCTCAACATTGCGTACAAGATTTTTTCTGCTGTATTGTGTTAACGCCTAAAGCCATTCGTTAACAACCTGATAGGTTCATATCAGGACGGTTTTAGGCCACGAAAGTCCACTATCGACCAAATACATTAAGGCAGATCTTGGAAAAAACCCTAAAACTTCAAATCGATACCCACCAGGTTCTCATCGATTTCAAAGCCGCGTACGACAGCATTTAGAGAGACGAGTTATATAGAGCAATATGTAGTTTTAACATCCCTGCCAAACTCGTCCGCCTGTTTAAAATGATGATGGAAAACGCATGCTGTTCCGTCAAGGTCGGTAAAGACCTCACCGACACCTTTGAAGTCAAAAAAGGATTTAGACAAGGCGATGCGCTGTCATGCGGCTTTTTCAACATCATGCTTGAAAGAATAGTGCGGAACTTACGCCAACACCAGAAGAACGCAGCGTGATGTCTGATGATGAATGAGGGCAAAACCAAATATATGCCGTCATCAAGAAGAGACACCCAACATCGACGTCTTCGACAAAACATCACCATAGATAGCTATAACTTAGAGGTAGTTAGGGACTTTGTCTACCTGGGTTCCGCTATTAACTCAGGCAACAACACCAACGCTGAAATCAAACGAAGAATAACTTGCCAATCGCTGCTTCTTCGGGCTTAGAAGGCAATTGAGTAGCAAAGCCATCTCTCGGGCAACTAAATTGTCCCTTTATAAGACTCTCATCATCCCAGTCCTGCTCTATGATGCAGACTCATGGACGCTGACAAAAGAGGATGAGGACACTTTAGGCTGTTTAGAGAGAAAGATTCTCCGGGTGATTTTTGGTCCCGTATGCATAAACGGAGAGTGGAGAAGAAGATACAATGAAGAACTGTACCGGCTGTACAGCGACACAGACCTAGCCAAAAGAGTAAAAATTCAACGTCTCTGATGGCTGGGTCATATAGAGCGGATAGAGATCAATGATCCGGCCCAGAAAATTTTCGAATCCACCCAGAGGGACGGCGCAGTTTAGGAAGACCGAGACTCAGGTGGCGCACACAAGTGGAGGCAGCTAGCTAGGGACCGAGCTGGTTGGAGAAGTTTGTTGTTTGAGGCCTTGGTCCACCCCGGACTGTAGCGCCACCTAAGGTAAGGTAAGGTTTGGAAGGCACATCTTCGGAAAGAGCGCTAAACCTATTACCCTATTTTTAGTTAGTTGGTGACTGTCCGTATAAATAATAAAACATCAAATGATACAAAGTTCGTACATATCGTAGAAATCGGATTTTTTTTATCGGATAAGATGATAGATACGATTAAAACAAAATAATGGTTGTGATTTAGTTAGGTTTCTACTTTTGGGAGTTTACAGCTGAAAATAAAATGCAAATCTGTTTTTTGTTTTATTTTATGCATTGCATTATTTGTAAAAACGCATATTTATAGATACATCAGACACAACAGCAACATCATCACCAGCAGCAACAACAACAACAGCAACAACAACAACAGCAACAACAACAACAGCAACAACAACAACAACAACAACAACAACAACAACAACAGCAACAGCAACAGCAGCAACAACAGCAACAGCAGCAACAACAGCAGCAACAAGCACAACCTCAAACGATTACAGTAGTCAGCAACCCCAACAATTCGGCATTGTTGACTGTAACATCGAATGACAATAACTCAGGAAACAGACCACAATTTGCGTGTCGGTAAGTACAGATTTTTTCTAGTAACATGTCCATTAGTTCAGTCGCCAGATTTTTCAGATAAAATAAATAAAAATACTTGCTCTTACATTCGGTCACAGTGTAGAATAAAATTTGAAAAATATTAAGAGAACTTCAAAGTTTTTATTCGATTTTTGTGACTTTTGAGTGTTTAAAAAAAGTACGAAAAAATGTTTTCAGTGAAATAAGTTTAACGCCATTTTATTTCATTAAAAAATGTGAAAAAGACTGATTTTGTTCTCAAAATCGTAGAAATGGTTTCTAAATAAAACGTTTTTTTAACAACTTTTAAAAAAATCAAGAAAGCAATCTTTAACACAAAAATAAGTTGTATATAAATACAACAAAAAAAAAACAACTTCCCACTTTCAAAATATTGAGTTTTCAAAGAAAAAAATTATAAAAAATACAAAAAAAAACTTTTGGAAATATTTTAATGTGAAATCACTTTGGCTACTTACTTACTTACTTAGGGAGCGCTTCAGTTCGGGACGAACCTGGGCCTTAACCAACATGCCTCTCCAGCCAGCTCGGTCTTTGGCTAGCTGCCTCCAGTTTTGCACTCCAAGTTGGTTGAGGTCGTCCTCCATTTGAGCGCGCCACCTAAGGCGAGGTCTTCCTTGACTGCGTCTACCCTCTGGGATGGAATCGAAGATTCTGCGAGCCGGAGCATTGTTGTCCATTCTCTCTACATGACCTAGCCATCTTAAACGTGATATGCGTATTTTTTTGACCAGGTCAATGTCGCTGTACAGCTCGTATAGTTCTTGGTTGAACCTTCTCCTCCAAAGCCCGTTAACGCAGATAGGGCCAAAAATCTTCCGAAGAATCTTACGCTCGAAACGACTAAGGATATCTTCATCCGCTTTAGATAGAGTCCATGCCTCGGCGCCATAGAGCAGGACTGGGATGATTAGGGTCTTATACAGAGTCTCCTTTGTCTTTTTAGAGAGGGCTTTGCTACTCAATTGCCTTCCTAGCCCATAGAAACAGCGATTGGCAAGAGTAATTCTTCGCTTTATTTCTGACGAGATGTTGTTGTCAGATGTTATAGCGGATCCGAGGTACACAAAGTCCCTAACTACCTCAAAGTTGTACCTGTCTATTGTGATTTTTTGTCCAATCCGCCGGTGTTGTGTGTCCCTTTTTGTGGACAGCAGGTACTTCGTTTTGGACTCATTGACTGCTAGTCCCATCTTAGCCGCTTCAGCTTCAATACTAGCAAACGCTCCAGTGACAGCTCGCCGAGTTCTGCCAATTATGTCTATGTCGTCAGCGTATGCTAGTAATTGCACAGACTTGAAAAAAATTGTCCCACTACAATTGACTAGCGAGTTTCTTATAATTTTTTCAAGTATTAAGTTGAAGAAATCGCACGATAGCGCATCACCTTGTCGGAATCCTTTTTTGACGTCAAAAGCTTCTGTGAGGTCAGAACCAACCTTGACGGAGCATCGAGAGTTCTCCATCGTCATCCTGCACAGTCGGACGAGTTTTGCGGGGATGCCAAAAACTTGACATGGCTCTGTATAGCTCGTCTCTATAAATGCTATCGTACGCGGCCTTAAAATCAATAAAAAGGTGGTGGGTATCGATTTGAAATTCTTGGGTATTTTCCAGCATCTGCCGTAGCATAAACATTTGATCGATTGTGGACTTTCCTGGTCTGAAACCACACTGATAGGGGCCAATCAGGTTGCTGACGAAAGGTTTCAGGTGTTCACATAGTACGGCAGAGAGGATCTTGCAGGCGATATTCAGGAGACTAATTCCTCTATGGTTGGCGCAGTTTAGAGGGTCACCTTTCTTGTGGATCGGGCAAACGATGCTGAGATTCCATTCATCAGGCATACTTTCTTCTGACCAAACTTTAGAGATGAGTTGGTGTATGCACTCCACCAGGTCATCTCCGGCCGCTTTAAAAAGTTCGGCGGGAGAACTTTTAAAATTATATTACGCACAATTTTGTTCATTAAAATGTTCGAAGCCGTTTCCGAGAAAAATAAGCTTTTTCTTAACGGTTACATGGCAGGTACGCTAAGTACTAATACGCTCTGTATAATGCCAAAAGAACGTTATGTTTTAATTTGAAAACGATTGGTCCAACCGTTCAGGCTGTAGTTCAATAAACATCCGTACAGACGAACGGACAGACAAACAGAATTTCGCCGGTAACTCAAATCAAATCATCGAAATGTCATGATTGATTTTGATCTCAATTTTTTAAGCTGCGCAAATGCATAACTTGCATTATAGCATTGTATTTACTTTCTATAGTACTCTCATGAGACACAATTTTTGTATTAGGTGTTAGTCCGCAATATATGGCACTGAAGTCGCTATTTGGGTGTAAATATAGAATAAGAACTAAACACAACAGTGTATTATTTGTATCTAAATGTTCTCCACCATTAAAAGTTTGGTTCAGGTTTGCCTTCAAGATGACAAGACGCAAAACGACATCCATCAGTGTACTATAGAATGTATATATAATGATTATAGTAATTATAAACGCAAGTAAAATGGGCATGAGCTAGTCATGCACGTACTTGCTCGTATGGGCCTAATCACATTGGAAGGCTAGATCTTGGACGAAAAAAAACTAACTTTAGAGAAAGCCGGCCACCTCAGAAACTCCTTCCCTCCTCCATGGAAAAGACATCTATTGAACATTGACACTAGCCTGTCCAGTCACAAAAAAGAAAAAACTTCAGCTCTACAATACCTTTACCTTCACCGTGAACTAATCGAAACTATCAAGCCTTTAAGAACATTATACACCGACGGATCCTTTAATGACAACAACTCGACTTATGCCGTTATCGAACTAAACTCAAACAACGAAGAAATCATAATTTTTCAAGGTATCCTTCCTAACGCAGCTGGCAGTTATATAGCAGAAGTTACAGCATTATTAAAAGCTCTTTCTATGGCGCAAACATCGGGAGTAAAAACCTTGATACTTACTGACAGTCTAATCATTCTTACTGGAAAGCGCAACAAATAATTGTTCTACTCTCAATCTCGTTCGGAACATCCTTCATAATAATGCCAACATATCTCTAGCATGGATTCATGGCCATACAGGCATTAAAGGAAATGAAGCTGCCGATACTGCAGCAAAAGAAGCGACTCGTTATCCGCTCTTAATCGAACTGCCAAACATCTCCCAACTCATCCGGAAAGTTATCATTGCCAATGAAAATGAAGAACTCAAAAACTCCTGGCTAGGTGAACAAAACTTTCTTCGACAACATCACTACAACAAAAATCTATCCAGAGAAGAATGTATATCAGTATTTCGGACCAGAGTAGGAAAAACTATATTTACCAGTCGTCATTATTTCAATAAGGATCCCCCCGAAGAGTGCGCAAGTTGTAGAGAAGTCCTCTCAATTTGGCATATATTTGCCGTTTGTCCAATTTCTCGCATAATAACAAATAATGACTCAATGGAATGTATGCAGAAAGAGTTAGCTGAAGTACTTAACCCATCCGATGTTCGATCCTTTCAACGCATTAAAGAAGCAACAGTATTACATCAAAAGTTTAAAGAAATATGAACTATGTTTAATGTATTTTTAGTAATAACTAATAACTAATAATAATAAATATTTTTTTTTCTTCTTTTTTTTTATCTTTGAATTATTTTTCTATTGTAGAAATAAGTTTAAAATTATCCATTCAAAAAATAATTAAATCTTAAATCAATTATAATTTATATACGACATCTATGGTCTTGTTGCCCTGATGTCTTTCTTATAAATAATTTTATAAATTTATTTTTGTAAGTTATTTTCGATAAATAAAATAAATAAAATAAATAAGAAACTAACATTAACGTAGGAAAATAACACTTTATTTTTTTTATTATACGCCATCACACGTCTTTAATAATAATGAATTTTTATAAAATTTATTTTGAGAATTGTAGGACGGGTTTTTTTGGGGATTTTGGTATTAATTAATTAATTAATTAAAGTTAATTAAAATTAAGTTAAAATATTTTTTTTAATTAGTTTTAAAAATCTTGAAATTTCAAATATTAATTATAAATAGGACTAATTTAACTAACTAGGATCTTTTCAAATATAAAATTTGACAGATCTCTAATGAAAGTCGAAAGTTGATAGAAATTTTCGGTAAAATTGTTTTTAATAGGATGGCAGCCATAGTTGGAGCCGTTTTCGAGAAAAATTAGAGGAATTTTTGAAATTCTATTTTTAGGACTGAAAATAACGGTACCTGCAAGCTGCAATTTAACCGTTAAGAAAAGGCTTATTTTTTTCGAAAACAGCTTCAAGAATTTTTGTTAAAAAAAAAAAATAGTAATATTGTAGATGTGAGTTATGTTTTGATGAACAAACACTTAATTTAGTGGGCTAAAAACACATATTACGGGTTATTTTCTTACACTTTCTCGTAGGTAGGCATTACATTAAAATATTTTCGAAAACGTGTTGAAGAATTTTTTTTTGTATTTAAAAAAAAGTTCTTAAAAAAAGTTTTATTTACAACCCGTTCCTAAGATTTTCAAAAAAAATAACACTTTAACCCATTTTTTTAAGAAATAAAATAGCATTCAAATTATTCCGCTGAAAACTATTCACAAAAAGTGAATGAACACATTGAAGTTCCCTAGTATTTTTCCTATCCCGTGCGATCACGTCGTGCAATTTTTTGATTTTTCTGATCCGGCTACAATTTATAGTGTTTATATGCCCAAAACTTGAGTATAACTCACACCTCTGGGCAGGTGTTTCTCAAGCATCGCTACACATGCTCGAAAGAATACAAAACAGAGCGTTAAGATTGATGGGAAATAGAACTGTTTATGAAACAATTTCCCCTCTCAAACACCGACACAGTGTTTCATGTCTTTCCTTATTTTTACGGTTTTTTTCTATAAAAAAATGTTCACTCAAGGTAGCCAGCTGCAATCATCCCCTTAAAAATTTCACCCGTAATACTCGTCTCGCAAGGAATTTTCATCAGTTCCCCATTTAACCCAATTTCGGACGTACATTGAAATATAGATTCTTTTTTTTAGCCGAACAACGAAAATAGTTTACCCGGCGAGGTTTTCCCTTGCCATTTCAATTTGAAAGCATTCAAAACCAATGTTAATCGACACCTTTCCTACCCTCCCTAATTTTCCTATGATCTTGCAGTGCGTTTTAACACTATAAGGGCAACACACAAATCCGTTTCGCGCGCGTAACTTATAAAAAAGACCTTCATTACGATTGTAATGCTATGTTTGTCTGTTATCTCAATTTTTTTTATATTCAAATTCAATTTTTTTTTATTTTTCAAAATTAAAAAGACAAAATTTTGTTCTTAAAGAGTAACAGCATGGCTTAGTAAGCCTTCTGCCGAATAAAAATCAAATAAAAATTACAATTAAGAGAGAGAAAAATAAGTTATATTATAATACATAAGAGAAAAAAATAACAAAGTAAAAAATTTTATGTTTAAAAACATAATACACAATTATAGTATTTGAAAAAAAAGAAAAGAATATTCAAATTTAATTTTTAAAATTGATTTAACAAAAGGGACTTTTAGTTTAGTCAAAACAAAAAATAAATTAATGACCTTTTAGTTTAGGCAAAACAAAAATTATTGAGCTTAATCTTTATAGATTGTTAAAGGAACTGCATATAATGTATATTATTTTAGATTTGAACCATAATTTATGTTCCATTGGGTCTCAAAACATACTCAAATAATTATTTCGAAAATTGTGTGCATGTGAAAAATAGCGTATAAGAGTCTTCCAACCACGTTCTCCGTTTAGAATGCTGACACATTCCTCCAACGAAAGAAAACTAGAGCAAAAATAAAGTCTTCGGGATTCCTGTAAAATTGGACAAAGCGCTAAGAAATGGAAAACATCTTCGTTTTGATCAAAATTAGAAAGTGAGCAAATTGGGTTAAGATCTGTTCTGTGTGGCTTATAGTTCAAGTCAAGCAATTCAGTTCTAACCTTGAAAATCGTACTCATTTCTGACATTGTAAACTCTTGCCTAAAATAGTTGTTTTCACCTAGATTATGGTTGAGTTGCCTATATAGGAGTATAGCCAAATCTAAAGCAGATCATAAGGATCCGCTTTTGTAGGTTTTGATTATATCTCCTCATAACTCTTACAATGTAATTTGCATGAGCTTTTAAGTTTTTCAAAAATATTGGGGCTAAACCTGACTCAAGGTTAATGGCGTAATTGGGGGTGTTAGAGGGTAGCTTGAAAACTCGTTTGAAGAATAAGCTTTGTGTGTTTGCCATTTCTTCCAACTGCCCGTATCCGTACACCTCGTTTCCATAGCAAAGACAGCTACTAACCGTCGCGTTGAAAACTTTGAATTTTGATACTGGGTCCACAAAACTGTATTTATTGCAGCTTACGCCGCAACTATCTTAGCTTTAATATGAGCGTGAATAATCATGTTGTATGTCATTAAATACCCAAATATTTGAATTCCCTTACAACTTCAATGATTTCACCATACAGAGACCAATTACGCTCATAACCAATAGATCAGTTAGTGGACCTAAACACCATTATTTTAGACTTTGAAGTATTTATTTTAAGATCCCATAAATCACAGTATTGTGTAAGCTTATTGATCTGAAGTTGAAGTGTAAACGGATTAAAACTTAAGACTTAAGATCACTAGATCATCTGCATAGAGCAAAATTTTAATAGTCACATCTCCAAAGAGAACACCACCGGGATATGATGTTGCGCATTTAAAATCTCTTGATTTCTTTGTACTCCTTGTATTTTCAAGGAGTTTTTCATAAATTCTTAAAAATTTGGTTGATAACCCAATTGCTGCGAGCTTATAAAGCAAGGAATTTCTGTTAACTGTATCAAAAGCCGCTTTCAAGTCAATGAAAAAAGCGTATAAACATTTCTTTTTGTCAATAAAACGGCAAGCAATAGTACTGAGTACGAAAATTTGATCAATTGTTGAAAGCTTTGCTCGGAAACCCGCTTGAAAACAGCTTATAATATTGTTTGGTTCAACCCAGTTTATGAGTCTATTATAGAGTGTTTCCTCAAAGAATTTTGCACAGCAATACCTCTATAGTTTTCGGGTAGATTACGGTAACCTTTTTTAAGAATAGCTGCAATTCTAGCAAAATTTAAATTTTCAGGGATGGTCTCCTCGCAGAATATTCTATTTAGAAGTTCTAGGATATACTCCAAGAACTCAAAGGTAGCATGTTTATAAAATTCTACAGGGATTCCATCAGAACCTGAAGCTTTGTTGTTTTTCATTGTATGTAGGGCTGATAAAAGTTCAACCATAGTTAAAATGGAGTCCAAATCCGGAATAATGACGTTTGGGTTAGAAAAACTTATTGTGTTAAGGTTAGGCTCAGGTAGAAGAAGAGCTTCAAAATAGGTCGCGAGTAAGTTCTCATCGATTGCATAAGAAATTCTATAACTTTGACCATTTAAAAAACGCACCGCTTTCCAAAACGATTTTGAATCCCTACATTCCAAGTTTATAAGCATACTTTTTAAAATACAATTCTTTCTTTAGTTTACATAGCCTTTTATAGTCTTGGTTGGACTGCACGTATAATGATTTGAAAAAGTCACGATTTGTTTTTCGAAAAAGTTTTAAATATGCGAAAGATTTTTGTCTACCTTTTCTGCACTCATCATCATACCACTCTGATTGAAAAGAAGCTAAATGATTTCGGGAAAATACAGTCGCAAATTTTCTCCCCGCTGATAGAACTGAGTTTATTACGATCTGTTTGCATTCCTATCTTTCCATTTGAGAGTTATAACACTATCAATGTCTTGAAGTCTATTAAAAAGGTTATCTGACTTGCAAGCAACTATTATGGGGAAATGAGGTGAAAAATTAGCCGGTTAAATGATAAAATTTTCAATTAAACTAAGCCATTCACTTTTAATAAGACAGTAGTCAATCACTGAGCAACCCTGACTCGAGACAAATGTATAGTTACCATTTTTATCACTATTAGAAGTCCCATTTAAAACAAAAAATCCAAAATCTTGAACAAGTTCTAATAAAGATGTTCCATTTTGATTAAGGCAATTGTCTAAAGTTTTTCTTTCGCAGGAGAAGTGGTCATTGTTTAAGAAGTCTGAATTTTGGAAGTCACTTATACGGCCATTTAAATTATATTTTAAGCTCCATTCATTAAAATTTAGATATATAGGAAGAATTTGGAGTTGTTTCGTACCATATGTGATATCTATAATTATTTTATGTTCAATATTTGTAAACTTAATTTTCTGATTCATACCAGAGTGTTTTATACCACACATTATCCCACCACTAGCCCTACCAACGCTACTGTTTCTAATAGCTGGGATACATTTAATGTCAAAGTGTTTAAAGTATTTAAAATACTGCAGTTCTTTTCCATTTTTCTAAAAAGGTTTCTAAAAGAATAAATACATCATATTTCGTGACAAGATCAAAGAATTCAGGCATTATTAGTTTGTTTTTAAAACCTGTAATATTGTAACACAATTTTGAATTTAAAGTTATGTGTGAGAAAATAATTTAATTGGCAGCCCTGTCCTATTTAAAGCTGGGACCCGCACCTCCTTCATCATATACGTGTTGGTTAACAGGTGTCTCTGCTAATAGGTTGCTTCTGAGTTGACAGTTTGAATTGACATTGACGTTGTTTACATTAAAACAACACGTTGTTCCATCTCCAAAATTTTTTTTGATGAATTCGGTGTTCGTTTTAACTTTTAAACCTCGGAGAATATCGTATCCAACAGTGAATTTTTCAATTTGTAACCTTGCACCTTTTACGAAGATTTTGATGTTCGGGTTTCTCGTAGCTAATTTGTTCTTTGAATCATATAGGCTTTTCCTCTTGTTACGATAGACTAAGGATTGTTCTCGGTAAATAAAAATGCCAGTGTTCTTCAATTTTGGAGCGGCTTCAATTATTTTGTATACAGTGTCAGAGCTGTCAAATTTAAGAACGATTGTTGTTTTTTTTTTGTTTGGGGGTTGCTAAATTCCTGTGATTTGTATAAACATAAATATATTCATGAATCCTAAACCCATAACCGCAGTTAAAAAGATCGGAAGTTAATGAAGCTTTGGAAGACAGCATTGACTTTTCGAAGCATTTAACTCCACACGATTCCTATAACCCAATTTGCTGTGTAAATCAGAGTTTAATGAGCTTAACATAATTTAAGCGCAGTAAACTCATTAAACCGTTGCGATTGCACGTTCGAAGTTGAAGAACGAATATAAAAAGCTGAGTAATCAGCAATGATCTAGAAGATCATTAATAAAAATGAGGAAAACAAGATTTATTTTTGTAGGAATCAGAAGATTCTTATCTATAAAGGAGTATTATCGATCCCAAAAGCACGCATTTTCGATAAGAGCTTGATGCCAAATGCCTTGAAAATATCAAATGTAATAAACTTATTTTCGCCAAAGCGACGTAAAGATTTTTTTCACTGCTCGGTGAGGTATACCATCAGATCACCAGTAGAATGATTGCTGCTCAAGCTATACGGCTGGTCGTGAAGAAGCTTTCAGTCTTCGAAATATATCTTAAGCTGATAGGCCAGTAGCGTTTTAAACATTCAAATCGGAAATAATTCAGACAAAAGAATTTTTTGTTGCAATGGCTTTGTTTGTGGACCAATACGAATATCCCAGGTTTTTCTCCCTCTGTGCTAAAGAGAGGGGGAGGTAAAAGCTATACCCAAATGGCGTATTTTCGTGGTTTTTCGCTTGTATGTTCTAAACTAAGCAATAGTTTCAAAAATGTTCTGAATAAAAGTTCGAGAGCATTCAATTCCGCGTCAAATGAAACTAAAACCAAAGTTGAACCAATTTCCTACATTTTTCAGTTCTTCTCAAATAAATTTGTGCATATAAAAGTTGTGGAATATTGCAATCTGCATCGTTGAAAATAGATTAAAAGAAGAAGATGGGTTGTTAGGTGCGACCCTGGTGCCGATCTCACCAATGACAGAGAAGCTATTAGCAATTAAAAGTGATATAGTTTGTAGCGAATCAAGAATCTTCCACTTATTTCACTCCTGGAGATGCAATAATTATTTTGTCTCACCTTATTTCTGGTGTACGGGTAGCTGGATTCAATACTTATCTGACAGTGCGAGAACCACTCACCTGAGATCTTTAAATAACGAGATGGGTTGGGTCAAAATTATTCAGGGGTCAAAATTCTTTTAACAAAATTCTGCTTTCAAAATTCTGCTTGCCAAAATTCTGCTCACCGAAATTCTGCTTTTCAAAATGTTGCTGACGATATCTGTTATCTTCTCACGATTGGATTAATACGGACTCTCAATGGATATGGGGCCGGTATGACTAGATTGACATAGCTGAAGATCACTCCTTCTGATTTGGGCTGCATGGCCAGCTATATTGCACGAAAGCTTTCGAATTGTCTTGTTTTGTTGTACAGTTGTATTGCCGATAATTTTCTTGGGCATTGGTGTGTGTTTTCCAATAATTCTTTTTATGTTGTTGAAAGTGTCGCGTCCTGGCTTTATTGCTTGCAGTCTCCCTTGGAACTGAATATTGTTGCATTTTTTTGTTGTGTTCCGCAATATTGTATTGATAGATTGTAGTTCGCTTCAGAATGTAAGGTGCTTGTGAGCACACAGATTTTATTTATACTTATTTTGAATTTGGAAGTTCAGTTATTTAATTTGTTGAGTAGCTGCATCCTAAGAAATCGAACATTCGATTTATGACCTAACTTATTTTCATTATTTTCAGGTAAGGAAAGTAACTGAAAATATACATATATATAAAATATATTTGTTTTTTAAAATCAAAACTTTTGAAAATTTAATGCAAATGTGACACCTTAATAGTAGCCACAAGAAAACTCACAAAAATGTGGCTTTCACAAATGACAATCACCTCACGCAGATCGAATTTATTGATCTTATCATATATCACCTGATGTTCACTGTTTCACTCTTCTGTAGAAGTTTCGCAGCTCTTTCCTGTAAAAGAAAAACCTGCATATCCCCGAATTCACGTTGTTTGTGATCTTTTTTCTTTCTCCTGAGTAAGAGAAATTCTCATACTTCTTTCGCTCAACGTAGAGATTATAGGAAGCTCTAGTCCTTTTGAGGAGCCACAACCTCTGTTTTGGATTTGTTTGCCTGAGTACATTCGGAGTCGAACCAGGGTTTTCTCGGTCATGATTGTGAGAACAACACCTATGACGATGCGTTTCTTATGGCTTGTTAATATTGGTCACCCGGGTTCATTTTGTCACTCGGGGGATTTCTCGGTAGCTCAATGTCAGAATATCAGGAATTTCTTCCGTCAATCGCGACATGATCAATTTGCTTGCAGTCAATACAGGTTGTCATGATATTCTCCTTAAGAAACTTGAAAACCTTCGATTTCACTCAGCTATGCTAAAATAGATTGCTTCCTTTTTAGTTGGTAGAACCGAGCGAGTTGCTTATGACAACAAATTATCAAGATCAATATTTTGCACTTCTGGTGTACCTCAGGGTAGTCACTAAAGACCGATTTTTTATTATCTTAATTAACGACATTAAATATTGCCAATGCTTGATATATACAGATGATCTAAAACTCTTTCTTAAAACAAAATTCCCAAGTATGCCTAATGGTTCAATATGATTTAAGCTCACTTTTATATTGGTGTGATAAAAATTGCCTTAAGCTAAACATTAATAAATGTAATAAATGTTCATCCTTCTATGGACATCAATATCACTTTAATCAGAATCAATTAAAAAGAGTAAACCAAGTTAAAGACCTTAGAAGTATAATTGATTCTAAACTAAAATTTAAAATGTGACTATATTATAACCAAGTCTAATTCAGTAGTTGGCTTTATTAAAAGAAATTGTAAAGATTTCACTATTAATTCAATGCAAGTCAGGGCATTGAAATAGAGATGGTGGCGGATGAACCCTTAATGGGCCAACGGCAGCGCTCATATCCCCGAAGTGGGTTACTGACTCCGGATTCTCCGGTTCCTTTTGTCCAAGGAATCCAACAAAGGACCTGGCCCTCCAGGTTGGGGGTTGTGCGTGGGGTTAACAACCCTGCCACGGAAAAAAAGAAAAAGTTGCGAAGCGACCAATAGCCTCGGAAAAGGACGGATTTACTGTTGACGACCCGGAAAAACGAATCAAGGACAACGACCTTCGGATCTGCACGTGGAATGTTAGAACTCTTAACAGACCACGTGCATCCAAACAACTAGCAGAGGCCCTAGACTGCTACAGAGCAGGAATTACTGCCATCCAGGAAGTGCGATGGAATGGGCCGGGCAAAAGGAGGATGAAAAACTGTGACGTGTACTACGGTGATTGCGCAAGAAGACCACAGCGTTTATTTGGGTGCGGATTCGTCATAAGCGGTAGACTTAGGCAAGAAGTCTTGGGCTTTCGACACGTAAATGAGCGACTTGTGACAATCCGTATCAAGGCTAAATTCGCCAACATTAGCCTAATATGCGCTCATGCCCCCACAGAGGACAAAGATGACGCCACCAAGGATGACTTCTATGAGCTCCTCGAAAAAACCTATGAGCAATGCCCTAAATACGACGTTAAGATCGTACTAGGCGATTTTAATGCCAAAATAGGTAAAGAGGAAATCTTTGGTAGGACTGTCGGAAAACATAGCCTACACGACACAACGTCTGAAAACGGACTTAGGCTAATTGACTTCGCAGCGGCACATAACGTCACCATTGCAAGCACACGGTTTCCTCATCTCGATATACACAAAGGGACTTGGCGACACCCAGATCAAAGAACCGTCAATCAGATTGATCACGTTGCGATCGATGCAAGACACGCCTCCAGTATCTTGGATGTTCGCACCTTCCGAGCAGCTAACATCGACTCGGATCACTACCTTGTTGCAGCAAAGGTAAGAATGCGAATAACCCGAACTCCACAACAACGGAGTAATACTGTGAGGAAGTATGACGTCGGAAAGCTGCAATCGCAAGAAACCGCCAGAACCTATGCCGATCGAATATCCCGTAACCTCTCAAGAAATCCAGTACCGCCAGCATCAAGTGCCGAAGATCAGTGGCAACACTGCCAACAAGCCATCAGAGATGCCGCAACTGATGTGCTAGGTTTCACCAGACCACCACCACGAAACCTCTGGTTTGATGACGAATGCAGGAAGGCCCATGCAGCCAAACAAGAGGCATATAAAGCGACGCTGCAAAGAAAGACGAGAGCTGCTCGCGAGCTTTACGAGCAGAAAAGACGGGAAGAACACCGGCTTCTCCAAAAGAAAAAAAGAGAGCATGAGAAGCGCGCGATGGAAGATATTGAGAGATGCTACTCCAGGAACAACGTGCGGAAGTTTTACCAACAGGTAAAAAGAACGTGCCAAGGAAAAAAATCCCGCACAGAAGCCTGTAGAGATAGGAATGGAAACCTCGTAGTAGAGTCACAGTCGGTGCTGAGTACATGGAAGGACCATTTCTGCAGACTGTTAAACGGCGATGAAGGCCAAAATCCCGCTGTCAGGCAGAATGAACCATTCAACATGGATGATGACAGACAAAACTTCCGTCCACCTGACCAAAATGAAGTAAGGATAGCAATATCTAAACTCAAAAACAACAAAGCTGCTGGACCCGACGGATTACCCGCCGAACTTTTTAAAGCGGCCGGAGATGACCTGGTGGAGTGCATACACCAACTCATCTCTAAAGTTTGGTCAGAAGAAAGTATGCCTGATGAATGGAACCTCAGCATCGTTTGCCCGATTCACAAGAAAGGAGACCTTCTAAACTGCGCCAACTATAGAGGAATAAGTCTCCTGAATATCGCCTACAAGATCCTCTCTGCCGTACTATGTGAACGCCTGAAACCTTTCGTCAGCAACCTGATTGGCCCCTATCAGTGTGGTTTCAGACCAGGAAAGTCCACAATTGATCAAATGTTCACGCTACGGCAGATCCTGGAAACCACCCAAGAATTCCAAATCGATACCCACCACCTCTTTATCGATTTTAAGGCCGCGTACGATAGCATTTATAGAGACGAGCTATACAGAGCCATGTCAGGTTTTGGCATTCCCACAAAACTCGTCCGACTGTGCAGGATGACGATGGAGAACTCTCGCTGCTCCGTCAAGGTTGGTTCTGACCTCACAGAAGCTTTTGACGTCAAAAAAGGATTCCGACAAGGTGATGCGCTATCGTGCGATTTCTTCAACTTAATACTTGAAAAAATTATAAGAAACTCGCAAGTCAATTGTAGTGGGACAATTTTTTTCAAGTCTGTGCAATTGCTAGCATACGCTGACGACATGGACATCATTGGCAGAACTCGGCGAGCTGTCACTGGAACGTTTGCTAGCATTGAAGATGAAGCGGCTAAGATGGAACTAGCAGTCAATGAGGCCAAAACGAAGTACCTGCTGTCCACAAAAAGGGACACACAACACCGGCGGATTGGACAAAACATCACAATAGACAGGTACAACTTTGAGGTAGTTAGGGACTTTGTGTACCTCGGATCCGCTATAACATCTGACAACAACATCTCGTCAGAAATAAAGCGAAGAATTACTCTTGCCAATCGCTGTTTCTATGGGCTAGGAAGGCAATTGAGTAGCAAAGCCCTCTCTCGAAAGACAAAGGAGACTCTTTATAAGACCCTAATCATCCCAGTCCTGCTCTATGGCGCCGAGGCATGGACTCTATCTAAAGCGGATGAAGATATCCTTAGTCGTTTCGAGCGTAAGATTCTTCGGAAGATTTTTGGCCCTATCTGCGTTAACGGGCTTTGGAGGAGAAGGTTCAACCAAGAACTATACGAGCTGTACAGCGACATTGACCTGGTCAAAAAAATACGCATATCACGTTTAAGATGGCTAGGTCATGTAGAGCGAATGGACAACAATGCTCCGGCTCGCAGGATCTTCGATTCCATCCCAGAGGGTAGACGCAGTCAAGGAAGACCTCGCCTTAGGTGGCGCGCTCAAGTGGAGGACGACCTCAACCAACTTGGAGTGCAAAACTGGAGGCAGCTAGCCAAAGACCGAGTTGGCTGGAGAGGCATGTTGGTTGAGGCCCAGGTTCGTCCCGAACTGTAGCGCCACCTAAGTAAGTAAGTAAAGATTTCACTAATGTCCATGTACTCTTATCTCTCTATAACATTGGTTAGATCTATTCTTGAATATGCTGACATAATTTGGAATCTATAATCTATCTATAATCTACATTCTGATCGCATTGAAAGCGTACAAAGGCGTTTGGCAAAATATATTTTTAGGAAAATGAGATGGGATTTCTCTCCTTACCCAGCCAAATGCCAGTTACTTCGAACATTGTCGCTTGATACTAGGCGAAATGCACATGAAGCAATGTTTATTAGAGATGTGCTTTGCAATCATTATTATTATTATTATTATTTATTAACACGCAATTAAAATTACATGGTAATTAAGATTAACGAGCCTAGCTGCTGAGACTATTGGCTCTATGTAAAGAAAGGAAATTATATAAAAATGCTGGTTTTGGATATAAAATCAGATACGTATTCAATGTTTGTAGAACTAGGATTTTGGAAAATTTCGTAAATTGATTTGTTATTGAATATATTTTTGATTATGGGTTGTGTTATAGGGCAATGTTCTAATATGTGAGGTAGATCCCATCTAGTGTTACAGGTTGAACAAAGTGGTGCAGTATTTTTGTTGAGAAGGTGCTGGTGGGAAGTTGCAGTATGTCCAAGACGTAGACGTACAAAATTAGATATTTTGCTTTTGTGTACGTTTGTTGGGTATACGGGGATAAGTTTTTTGGGGTTGATTTTCTTGTAGTGGTGGTGGTAAAGGCTCCAGTCGTGAATTATATTTGCTTTTAATTTGTTTTGTATGTGTTTAAGTAGGTCTGGTTTGGTGAAAACATTGAAGAGATAAACAGGCGAATTCTTGGCCGAGTTGGCAGCGGTGTCAGCATATTCGTTTCCCTGGATCCCAACATGTCCGGGAGTCCACATTAGCTTAATGTTGCTTTGGGATTTGGTGAGTTGGTATCTAATTTCGGATATGAGTTCAGTGTTGTTATCGGGGTTATTTATGGCATTGAGTACAGATATGCTGTCTGAGCATATGATATGTTTTCCTTTGTGGCCCATAACGAACTTAGTGGCTTGAAGAAGCGCGAATGCTTCTGCTGTGAATACTGATGAAAACTCAGGCAGATTACCAATGCAGGCAATAGTTCCATTTTCAAGAGTAACTGCAAATGATGTGTTGTCTATTGTTTTAGAGCCATCAGTGAAAATGAATTTCCATCCAGCCGATTTTAAATCGAGTGAAACGGCTGTGAAGAGTTGACGGTATATATTATTGCTGGTGATTGGTTTTTTGTAGTTAGCTAGAGACAGTAACACAGAATCCGAACAGATGAACCATGGAGGATGACGGGGCGTGACAGTGTGTTCTCGTTTAGTTGGAAGTTCCAATTCGGCTGCTTTGGCTATAATCTTGGCTATGGCGGAAGGAGTCTTATTGGTCACTTTGCGGCTCATAGCATTTTTCACGTCGTTATCGATGACCGAATTTCTGGTAAAAACTAGTTTCGCAAGCAGTTTGGTGGTGATTGTGTCTCTTCGTTCCTCGATGCTAGGTAGACCAGCTTCCGCTAATAAATTTTTTATGGGAGTAGTCGGGAAAGCGTTAATACTTCTCCTAACTGCTTCGTGGTAGACGGGCTTTATTATTTTAAGAGTTGATTTAGGACAGTGCCCGTATATGTACAACCCATAGTCAATTTTGCTTAAAATTAACATTCTTGTAGTGTTTAATAAGGTGTTAATGTGCATATTGCTCTTTTTTGAAGCTAGATATCTTATAATATTATTTCTACCAGCTAGGGACTTCTTAAGTTCTAAACAGTGTGATTTCCAAGAGTATGTTTTATTAAATACTAGTCCTAAAATACTTAAATTACTAACATTTTCAATATTTACATTGTTTACATTGATATTAGGTTTTGGACATTTTTGTTTTCGGCAAATATGAAGGAATTTACATTTATGAATTGAAAGCTTGGCACCTGATGTTATCGACCAATCTAAAATGTCTTTTAATGCTAGTTGGAATATGAATTTACTTCTGTCAATATCATTAATCTTACATAAGATATATATATCATCTGCGTAAATGCAGTGATCTAAAAATGTATGTTTTACCAAGATTGTATTTATATCATTAAACGCGATTAGAAACAATACTACGGAAAGGGGTGCTCCCTGGGGAATACAATTGTGCAGTGGGAATTTTGAAGAGTAAACATTATTAGATTTAGTCCAGAAAAATCTGTTAGTTAAAAAAGCTTTCACATATCCATATATTTTTCTTCCAACACCCCATTTTATTAAATTTTTCAAAACGATGTGTAGACCAATTTTGTCAAAAGCCTTTTCAAAATCTAGGGATAGGATGGAGACATGATTTTTGGCTGACAGCGCTTTTGAGACAAAATTGTCGATATGAAGAAGAGCATCAACGCATCCCCTGTTGGATTTGAAACCTACTTGGTTAGGACTTATAAGCTTGTTTGTTTCGGCAAACCATAGTAACCGTTTTGCAATTATCTTTTCCATTATTTTGGATAAACATGGGATAAGAGAGATTGGGCGATATCCCTCCACTGTATTTTTGTCTTTTTTTAGCTTTGGAATGGGTATTGTTGAGGCTGTTTTCCAGCTATGAGGAATTACCGAGTTATTAAAAATGTTGTTATATAGAGCAACTAATCTCTGCTTGATTTGGTCGGTAAGCTGTTTTATCATAGGATAAGATATTCTATCTCTGCTTGGAGTTTTGCCTGTGACCTTGTTAAGGGAGGTTTCAAACTCAATGCCAGTTATAGGTTGTTCTATGCGCCGTGCAGTCGCGTTGGTTGGATGTAGCGGTAGAGGACAGTAAAGAGTGTCTACTTTTTCTTCATTGAAACTATTTGAGAAGTTGGAATTTTCTGAGGCTTTTGACCAGGTATGTGCAATGAAGTTAGATATTTTTTGTGGATCAATTAAGGTTTCGTTAATTGATTTGATGCTGGTTATAACTAGAGGGGTAGAGTCACCGGTTAGTCGACGGATATTTTGCCATATTTTCGAAGGGGGGGAGTTGGGGTTTAAATTCGAGGTGAAATCAGAGAAGCATTTTGCTTTGCTGTATCTGAGTAACAGTCTAAATTTGGCGTTAGATTTTTTGTAAGCTATTAGATTTTGTGTTGTAGGATTGTTTTGAAAGGTTTTAAGCGCGGTCAATTTCGTTTTTCGTAGTAGGGAAAGATCCGGGTTCCACCAGGGAAGAGACTGTTTATGTTTTATTGGAGTAGATTGTGGTATAGAAAAATTTGCTGCGGTTCTCAGTGCTTTCTGTAAAACGGCCGCTTCTACAACACTACAGTTTTTTGTTTAAATCGCGTCCAATTAGCTAGGTCAGTTTTGAATTTAGGGTCGAATTTTTTTGAAGTTGTGATGCGATCAATGTTTAATGTCACAATTAGGGGGAAGTGGTCGCTATTGTGTAGGTCATCTAATTTTTTCCAGGCTATTTTAGGGAGTAACTCAGGGGAACAGCAAGATACATCGACATGCGTAAGAGTATTGTGTGTTGACAGATGAGTAGGGGATCCGTCGTTTAAAATAGCTAGATTTGTATCTAGGAAGAAATTTTCTAATAATTCGCCCTTTTTGTTGTTGTTAGGAGAGCCCCAAAGGGTGTTCCAGGCATTTATATCTCCTCCGAATATAATTGGGTGATTGATTTGATTAGTAATGTTGTCTAAGTCGTGTTTACTGACTGGTTGTTTAGGGGGCAGATATACGTTAATGTATGTAAATTTTATTTTATGCTGTATCTCAACCGCAAGGACTTGAAGGTTTGTATTTATGGGTATAATTTTGTGAGAAGTATTTTTTTTAACGAAAAGCGCTATACCTTGTTTGCCAGTGTCATTACTTAGAGAGTTGTATATATAACCTTCAAAGGCTTTAGGAAAGATGAGGGTCTTATCGAAGGGGCAATGAGTTTCTTGTATGGCGACTATTGAACGGTTATGTTTTTTAATTATAAGGTTAAGCTCATCAAGGTTATTTGTAAACCCATTCATATTCCATTGCAGAATATTGAGAGCTACCTTGGTATCTTGTGGGGTCCACGAACTTTTTTTACCTGTGGTAAGAGAAGTGTGGTTGTGCGTGATTGGTGTGTGGTTTGTATTGTGATGTGAGTTATTTCGGTTGGCGATACTAAGTTGTTCAGGACATTGACTCTGCGTCTCGGACACTGAAGCATCCGGGCTCCCTAAGGAACCCGAATGATTCAATATTCGTGGCGCAGAGTCATAGTTAGGGTCGAAATTAGTATTAATCCATTGTGACATCATCTGGTTCAGTAGGTTCAATGTAGTAATTTTTTTTTATCTAAAAGTGTTTGGGTGACAGTTGAGATAGGTGATGAGTTTGGTGTGGAGAAGATGAAGGGGGTATTAAGTTTGTGTGTTGTGTTCCGATAGCAGATTGGTTAGCAGTATTGGTGTAATTATTGTATTTTCTGAGAGATTGAGTAGTTTTGGAAAGATGAGAGGATGATTTTGTTGGAGTTGAAGAGTTTGAGTTGGAGGTAAGTGCGGTTGTGTTAGTTTTAGTTGTTTTGTTAAGAGGAGAGTGATTATTTGTGTTTGCAGCTGAAAGAAGTTGGGTTGAGTTAGAGAGGGATTGAGTGGATTGTTGATGTGGTTGAGGTGTGGGTGCGGCTGTGATCGATAGAGCGGAGTTTGTTGGTGTATTAGTATTTTCATCGTTAATAGTTGGTAGTACGGGTTTTTTGGTTGTTGTTAAAGTATTGTTGGAGTTTGGCGGGGGAACGGTGGAGGAACTTTGTTCAGAGATCGATTGGGGATCGAATGTTCTATTCTGTGTGTTGGTTGTTTGTTTGGTTGTATCGGCGTATGTTTCTGTTTGAGGTAGTAATTGGGTAATATTTTGTTTCTTATAGATTTGCTTGGCCTCAGACATTGTACATTTTTTTTAGCGTTTTTATTGTAAGAATTTCTTTGGCTTGCTTATAAGACGGGCATATTTTGGATGATGAAGGGTGGGGAAGGGAACAGTTTGCGCACATAGTACGAGTGCATGGTTCTGGATTATGGGGGGGAGGTTACAGGAATCGCATGTTGTGGTGCCGTTGCAGCGCTTAAGTGTGTGTCCGAGTAACTGGCAATTTCTGCATCTCATTGGATTGGGAATATATTCGGTTATTTTGGCTGTGTAAAATCCAATGTCGACTGATTTAGGAATTTGGTAGAGATCGAATGTGAAGAGAATTAAGCCTGAGGGTTTAGATATATTATTTTCAGATTTTTTAACAAATTTGAAAATTTCGATGACACCCTGAGATTTCATTTCACTAAGTATCTCCGCTTCTGATACGTCTATGAGACACGGGGCGTAACATAAACCTTTCGTTTGGTTGAGACGATCATGAAGATTCACTGCTACTGGTACACCAGCTAGACTTTTCACTTTAAGGAAAGAATCTGCAATTTTTTGTGATTTAACAAATATCAACAAACTACCGTCGCGAAGTTGATTAATACTTTCGTATTCTTTGCTTATAGCGTCAATGGATTTTTTGAGCACGAAGGGGCTTATAGCTGTAATGGGTTTTTCTTTAGCTGATGGAGACATAATTAGGAATCGGAGATTCTTCGAGCCGGAATATGATGGGAGATCTGGGAACATAGTGAGGGGAATAGAGTTTTTTTTGGGTTTTTTTCTTGGTTGAAGGTCAGGGTCGGGGTCGGGATCGAGAATCCCGTAGCGACCACCTGGATTTTGTGGCTTTACGGCCATTCTAATTTTGTATTTATGTAAGCTTTAATGGATACACACGAGATGCACACTGAGGGAAAATTAAAAAAAAAAAGAAGAATAGAGCACGGTTCAAAGGAAGAAACCGGTTTACGCGTTGGGGGGAAGGCTAAACACACAATAACTGGAAAAAGAATGTTATCGTTTCGGAAGTTGGTCTATGACTGCAATCATATTAATTGCCCTTCTATCTAATCTCTTGTTCAAATGTATGCTCCTGTCAGAACACTCAGGACCTTTCTTTTTGAAAAGCAACATAGATCAAACTATGGACGGAATGAACGTATTTCAAGATCAATTAGAGCCTTTAATGATAATTATGGAAGTTTATTAGATTTTCATTATTAAAGTGACCGCTTTAAAAACATTTTATTTCGATAGATTTGGTAGAAGCCACTTGGTGGAAAATTATTTTATTCGACATTCTTATAAAAAAATTACAACACATGTATTTTTTTCTACAATTTAATATTTTTATTTATTATTTTAAAAAAGAGGCCTCATTTTATTTAATTAATAAATAAAAAAATATTAAATTGTGAAAAAACAAGTCCTCTTTTTATTTAAATAATAAATAAAAATATTAAATTGTAGAAAAAACAAGTGTTAAATTTTATTTTATAAAACATGTCGAATTTTATTTAATTTCTTATTTTTTTAATAAGCAATTTATGTAATTAAATAGACTGTAATTTTGCAATGTCCCAAAGCCAGTACACATTTTTGGTCATTTGTAAAAAAAATATTAATAACTTCAACATCTTCGGTTCTAACGCTCATCGCCAATGACAAACCTATTGTCTACTCTTCAGAGAAAGCAAATTCGCTCGGAGCCCATTTCATTGCTAGCTCTACTTCCTCGCAGCAACGTTGCCCCACCTGTATTTGAGAATGTCAATTTTTCCATGGGACAGATTTTTTCCGCACCCGTGCAATAGCAAGTGTACTCAAAGCTCTCTTATCGAAAATGGGTGCTTTTAGGATCGATGATACTCTTGTTCGTTGGATTGGAAGCTATCTTCTGGACCGTTCAATAAAAGTTGCTTAAGACGGTTCCAAGTCTGATTCCCACAAAACAAATGCTGGTGTGCCCCATGTCTCCGTTTGGTCTCTGACTAGTTTCCTCATTTTTATAAATGATCTTCTGTCTGTTACTTCTAATCCACTTAACTGTCTTGCGATTCTACCCTCAGCTTTTCATATTATTCGTACAATTACAACGGTACTGTATATCAAGGCTCATTGAACTTCGATCTATACGGCATTGTCAAATGGGGTGATAGGAATCGTTTGCAGTTTAATGCTTCGAAAACTCAATGCTGTCTTCTGTCGTTAAAGCTAAACATACCCCCATACCCCCAATGCCATTATCCTTGTATGGCACTTGCATCGAAGAATCCGAAAAGCTTTCGGTACTCGGATTTTTTTTTTTTAGATTAGATTATTTATATTCGTTAGAATTTATGTACAATTGGTCTTAAACTAACTTATAACTAAAATAAATCATGTCGGCTCAACAACTGGGGCACGACTTACTTCAGCTGACTCTATACAATGCTATATTTTTACTTATATCATATTGTTGTTTGCATAATCTTTTAATTGAAATTCTTAATTATAATTTACTGTCTTTGGTTTTAAAAAATTGGGGTTAGGATGCGGTGTTGCTTATCCTCAGTTGTGTCCGCTGCTGGTTCTCTCGTAGAACGGGCTCCGTCATTGTTCATTATATCCTCTAATCGATCGTCTGTGATGGCTCGAATGTTGAGGTAGCGATGGCTGGGCTCTAGTTGTTGCTGGAGTAGTTGCTGGATTTCCAAGTTGGGGTGGTCCTCCAAGTTCCTCAAAATATTTTTGGAGAGCTGTGTCATGAACTGATTTATTGGGATCACTTTGCTGTCTTCATATAGCTTCTTGTTTGGGACATATTTCCTTGTAATGGGGTTTCAGTGTAGGCCTGTACAGCTACGGAGTATCTTCGCTTCGATCTTCATATATGTTGGTGATATGGTGAACGTCAGAACTAGATAGATCAGCTGCTTATAGATGAGGAGTTTGGTATTAGTGTTTAGTCCGTTTCTTTTTCTAAGAAGCGGGTGGACCAGATGTAGGGAGAAGTTGGCTCTCTGAAGCATAAATGAAGCGTGCTTATTGAATTGGAAGCGGTTAGTATTTTGCTGTTGTCTTTGTCCTTATCACTGTGTTGTCTGGTAGCTTGATACTGATATTATCACAGCGTGATGCGAAACGTCTTCGACCTCTTGTTGCTGTTGTTGGGGTTCTGAAGCAGATAAGCTCGCTCTTATTGCTAATTATCTTTAGTCCCCATTTAAGGTAGTAGTCTCACAAGTTTCTTATGTGACCTTCAACTCTCCTGGCTGCGATTTCTGGTGAAATGGATGTTGCATATGTTAAGGAGTCATCGGCATATAGCTTCGTTTTCGTCCCTGGGATGTTAGTAGGCTGGTCAGCTGTATAAAGGTTGAAAAGTATGGGGCCCAACTTGGAACCTTGTGGAACTCCAGCGCTGATCATCTTTCTTTGTGAATATTCTTTGTTTACCTGTACATAAAAGTATCTATGGGTTAGAAAATTTTTAATTAATCTTACCAAGTGTTCAGGTAGTCCTAGACTTGACAGTTTGAATATTAGTCCTTTTATCCAAACTGTGTCGAAGGCCTTTTCAATGTCCAGTAAACAGGCGACTGTCGTCTCTTTCTTGTTGAGTCCGTGTGTCACATCGGAGTGCAGTCCAAGAAGCGGATGGATGGTGGAGTGTCGTGCTCGGAAACCATACTGACATTCAGGTATGAATTCCCTTTCCCTGAAGAAATGATGAAGCTTTCTTAGGATAAGTCCCTACAGGATTTTGCTGACACAGCATAGAAGCGAAATCGGCCGATATCCCACGACGCTAGTCCTGTTGGTTTTCTTCGGAACGGGCACCACTTTTGCCGTTTTCCATGTTTCGGGGAAGCAGCTGTTATTAAGGCAGTTATTGAAGATAATCGTCAGCAGTAGGATGGCGAGATTTGGTAGCTTTTTAAGCACAAAGTTAGAAATCCCATCATATCCTGCTGACTTTTAGAATTTTCTCCGTGGATTATGTCAGTTACTTCCTCGGTAAAAAAGTAAGTAAAAGTATTTCCAGTTGGTCCAAGTGCAAGATTGTTCTCATTAAAGTTGGTGACTAAGTATTAGAGTCTGCAACGTCTTCAAACTTGTTTTCAACTTTTTCGATGAATTCAGGAAGGTGATTGGGCGGGCGATCCTTGAAGGTCTTTTCAAAATGCTTAGCGAGGGCTTCTGCTTTTTCGGTTGGTGTTGTTGCAGTATATTGCCCGTGCATTATTGTGTCTGGCATCGTACTCTTTTTCCCAACGAGCTGGTTAATTTTCTTGAAGGCATCGGGTCCCGGTTTGATTTTGGCAAGTCTTTTCCTGAATTCATTCTCCTGGTGATGTTTCACTGCCTGGTTGAACATGGTGTTGGTGCATTGAAGTTCGGAGTATATGCGTCTATACTCGTCGTTCTCTCTGTTGAACAACCTGTGGTATATCCGTTGAAGCTTTTTGCGGAGTCTCTGTCTGTAAGCATATATGGTCTGTATATGTACCGGCATATTCGCATATCGGTCTCTGCTGGTTTTTGCGGTCTTGAGCTTTTCCAAGTCGTTGGTAACGGTTGTCTCGAATTGGAGTATGGCACTATCAATTTCGCTGTTTGAGAGATTGCTGCTGGTTGGGACTTCCGGGAGATCTTTTTCAATTTCGGTACGGAATGTTTTCCAGTTCACCCTGTTATACCTTATGTGGAGCTGTTGTTCTGGTTGTTCGCAGAATATCCTTTGATTAGGTCGTACCCTAACTTCTACTGCCAGATGGTCGGAATCACTATCGTGTGCTACGCAATTATAGTTCCGTAGTTCAGGTAGGATGTTGATGAAGTTCGGCGTAACAAGAAAGAAATCCAAATGAGATGGAGTTCTAGGGAATGTTGGTTTTTGTTGACACACGACAACCAAAGAGTGATGCTCGGGATTTCCTTGTAGCCAGTCAACAATTGCTTTGCCTTGGTAAGATTCCGCGGTATCCATCCATAGAGGGTGCCGACCGTTGAAGTCTCCTCCAATGACACAAAATGTGTATTGATTAGCAATGCTGTTGATAATGTGGAGATCGTGATGTATGTCGCTTCTTGTTGAGTTGCACTCGGTCAGTTTAGTGACGACTGTCGTTATTTCCATGCATCTAAGTCCAGTTATCCTTTTCTTTTCGCTCCTGAGGTCCGATTTGAGAAGAATTGCTGTTCCTCTGCCGCTGGCTCCTTTGTCCTCTCTGTAGGATGTGTAATGGTCTGGTTTAAAGTTGTTCTTCGCTGTGATGTTGGTTTCCTGTAAGAAAATAATGTCTGTTTTTTTTTATTTTAAAAACATAGATAGAGAAATTCGTCTGGCTGTGGAATAAATAGAATTAACGTTATATGTTATAATTGAAAGTTGGGTTTTTGTATACATAATTAGAATATAAGTTGACCCAATATATTTGTCTAATCTTTATCATCCAAAGTACCGTAGTTGCTTGGAATTATCTCTTTTGCCTTCTGGAGAAGGGAGAAGAGATCTGCTATAAACAGTCTTTCGGTATCCTCGAAGATGTTGAATGACGTTGATCCTTTCGGCATCTGATTGTTTGTTGTTGATGGTCTTTGATGATAATTTGCTTTTGATGCCGTTGGCTTCTGTAAGGCTTGTGTTGGAAGTTGTGGTGACGGCTTTTTTCCTGGCTTTTGAGATGGTTTCGTAGGTATTGTTCCAACGGATTTGGGGCCCGACTGCTGGTGCTATGTTGGCGTACGAAAGACCGCTAACAAAAGTTCTGGTTGCTGATTGGACTGCAAAATCGTGTTTCTCTTGTTTTTGGGCTGCAGATTTTACCTTCTCTCCCATTGTAGCTTGCTGGGTGCCCTGTCTGCTGGCAGTTTACACAGTAATCTTTGTCGTCCGTTATGCCGTTGCTGGTTCTTGTGCATTGGCCTGGCAAATGGTCATCTTTGCACTTGACGCACATGTACTTCATTCCACAGTTGCTAGCTACATGACCGAATTTTTGGCAATTCTTGGACTGAGAGATGCTAGTACTTTTAAATTTCTCCCAGTAAAACTTTTGGTTCATAAGGCGAGTTTTACCATATATGGAAGGGATATCCGCTGTCTTGTCTACTTCAACCACGAAGCTGTTGCATTTTTTTACTGACTTATATGGACTTACTGCCAAAGCAGATATTCCTTCCTTCGATAGTTCTTCTTTGACTTCATTGGCATCATGGCTATAATGTATACCTTTAAGAACTAGCAGCTTCTTTTTGTCTTCTTTGGCCGCAAAGGTATTAAACTCTGTGCTTCCCTCTTTCAGCATTTTACGAATTTTTTGATGGTCTTCCTTCGTCTTTGTTGTAATGACAGATTTGCTCATGTTAATGTTATGAATCCTAAAAGCAACTCCTTGTTCTTTTAGGATCTTGTTAGTTTTGGCTACGTTGAGTCCAAAACATACAATTGGCGGCATCAAGGTGGTGCGTGGTTCTACAGTGGTTGAGGCGCTGTTGCTGGCAGGTTGAGATGTTTTATCGTCTTCCTTGTTATTGGTGGCAATGTCCTTGTCTTTAGGGGAATTATTCCCGTCCTTCATGGCTATCTTCTTGGATGAAGGTTCCTTTTTTGGAGATGTTGGTGGTTTAGATTAGATTAGATTATTTTTATTATATTCGTTAAAATTTATGTACAATTGGTCTTAAACTAACTTATAACTAAAATAAATCATGTCGGCTCAACAACAGGGGCCCGACTTACTTCAGCTGACTCTATACAATGCTATATTTTTACTTATATCATATTGTTGTTTGCATAATCTTTTAATTGAAATTCTTAATTATAATTTACTGTCTTTGGTTTTAAAAAATTGGGGTTAGGATGCGGTGTTGCTTATCCTCAGTTGTGTCCGCTGCTGGTTCTCTCGTAGAACGGGGCTCCGTCATTGTTCATTATATCCTCTAATCGATCGTCTGTGATGGCTCGAATGTTGAGGTTGCGATGGCTGGGCTCTAGTTGTTGCTGGAGTAGTTGCTGGATTTCCAAGTTGGGGTGGTCCTCCAAGTTCCTCAAAATATTTTTGGAGAGCTGTGTCATGAACTGATTTATTGGGATCACTTTGCTGTCTTCATATAGCTTCTTGTTTGGGACATATTTCCTTGTAATGGGGTTTCAGTGTAGGCCTGTACAGCTACGGAGTATCTTCCTTTCAAAAACTTCGATCTTCTTCATATATGTTGGTGATATGGTGAACGTCAGAACTAGACAGATCAGCTGCTTATAGATGAGGAGTTTGGTATTAGTGTTTAGTCCGTTTCTTCTTCTAAGAAGCGGGTGGACCAGATGTAGGGAGAAGTTGGCTCTCTGAAGCATAAATGAAGCGTGCTTATTGAATTGGAAGCGGTTAGTATTTTGCTGTTGTCTTTGTCCTTATCACTGTGTTGTCTGGTAGCTTGATACTGATATTATCACAGCGTGATGCGAAACGTCTTCGACCTCTTGTTGCTGTTGTTGGGGTTCTGAAGCAGATAAGCTCGCTCTTATTGCTAATTATCTTTAGTCCCCATTTAAGGTAGTAGTTTCACAAGTTTCTTATGTGACCTTCAACTCTCCTTGCTGCGATTTCTGGTGAAATGGATGTTGCATATGTTAAGGAGTCATCGGCATAGCTTCGTTTTCGTCCCTGAGATGTTAGTAGGCTGGTCAGCTGTATAAAGGTTGAAAAGGATGGGGCCCAACTTGGAACCTTATGGAACTCCAGTGCTGATCATCTTTCTTTGTGAATATTCTTTGTTTACCTGTACATAAAAGTATCTATGGGTAAGAAAATTTTTGATTAATCTTACCAAGTGTTCAGGTAGTCCTAGACTTGACAGTTTGAATATTAGTCCTTTTATCCAAACTATGTCGAAGGCCTTTTCGATGTCCAGTAAACAGGCGACTGTCGTCTCTTTCTTGTTGAGTCCGTGTGTCACATCGGAGTGCAGTCCAAGAAGCGGATGGATGGCGGAGTGTCGTGCTCGGAAACCATACTGACATTCAGGTATGAATTCCCTTTCCCTGAAGAAATGATGAAGCTTTCTTAGGATAAGTCCCTCCAGGATTTTGCTGACACAGCATAGAAGGAAATCGGCCGATATCCCTCGACGCTAGTCCTGTTGGTTTTCTTCGGAACGGGCACCACTTTTGCCGTTTTCCATGTTTCGGGGAAGCAGCTGTTATTAAGGCAGTTATTGAAGATAATCGTCAGCAGTAGGATGGCGAGATTTGGTAGCTTTTTAAGCACAAAGTTAGAAATCCCATCATATCCTGCTGACTTCTTAGAATTTTCTCCGTGGATTATGTCAGTTACTTCCTCGGTAAAAAAGTAAGTAAAAGTATTTCCAGTTGGTTCAAGTGCAGGATTGTCCTCATTAAAGTTGGTGACTGAAGTATTAGAGTCTGCAACGTCTTCAAACTTGTTTTCAACTTTTTCGCTGAATTCAGGAAGGTGATTGGGCGGGCGATCCTTGAAGGTCTTTTCAAAATGCTTAGCGAGGGCTTCTGCTTTTTCGGTTGGTGTTGTTGCAGTATATTGCCCGTGATTATTGTGTCTGGCATCGTGCTCTTTTTCCCAACGAGCTGGTTAATTTTCTTGAAGGCATCGGGTCCCGGTTTGATTTTGGCAAGTCTTTTCCTGAATTCATTCTCCTGGTGATGTTTCACTGCCTGGTTGAACATGGTGTTGGTGCATTGAAGTTCGGAGTATATGCGTCTATACTCGTCGTTCTCTCTGTTGAACAACCTGTGGTATATCCGTTGAAGCTTTTTGCGGAGTCTCTGTCTGTAAGCATATATGGTCTGTATATGTACCGGCATATTCGCATATCGGTCTCTGCTGGTTTTTGCGGTCTTGAGCTTTTCCAAGTCGTTGGTAACTGTTGTCTCGAATTGGAGTATGCCACTATCAATTTCGCTGTTTGAGAGATTGCTGCTGGTTATGACTTCCGGGAGATCTTTTTCAATTTCGGTACGGAATGTTTTCCAGTTCACCCTGTTATACCTTATGTGGAGCTGTTGTTCTGGTTGTTCGCAGAATATCCTTTGATTAGGTCGTACCCTAACTTCTACTGCCAGATGGTCGGATTTCTATGGAATGTTGGTTTTTGTTGACACACGACAACCAAAGAGTGATGCTCGGGATTTCCTTGTAGCCAGTCAACAATTGCTTTGCCTTGGTAAGATTCCGCGGTATCCATCCATAGAGGGTGCCGACCGTTGAAGTCTCCTCCAATGACACAAAATGTGTATTGATTAGCAATGCTGTTGATAATGTGGAGATCGTGATGTATGTCGCTTCTTGTTGAGTTGCACTTGGTCAGTTTAGTGACGACTGTCGTTATTTCCATGCATCTAAGTCCAGTTATCCTTTTCTTTTCGCTCCTGAGGTCCGATTTGAGAAGAATTGCTGTTCCTCTGCCGCTCGCTCCTTTGTCCTCTCTGTAGGATGTGTAATGGTCTGGTTTAAAGTTGTTCTTCGCTGTGATGTTGGTTTCCTGTAAGAAAATAATGTCTGTTTTTTCTGATTTTAAAAACATAGACAGAGAAATTCGTCTGGCTGTGGAATAAATAGAATTAACGTTATATGTTATAATTGAAAGTTGGGTTTTTATATACATAATTAGAATATAAGTTGACCCAATATATTTGTCTAATCTTTATCATCCAAAGTACCGTAGTTGCTTGGAATTATCTCTTTTGCCTTCTGGAGAAGGGAGAAGAGATCTGCTATAAACAGTCTTTCGGTATCCTCGAAGATGTTGAATGACGTTGATCCTTTCGGCATCTGATTGTTTGTTGTTGATGGTCTTTGATGATAATTTGCTTTTGATGCCGTTGGCTTCTGTAAGGCTTGTGTTGGAAGTTGTGGTGACGGCTTTTTTCCTGGCTTTTGAGATGGTTTCGTAGGTATTGTTCCAACGGATTTGGGGCCCGACTGCTGGTGCTATGTTGGCGTACGAAAGACCGCTAACAATAGTTCTGGTTGCTGATTGGACTGCAAAATCGTGTTTCTCTTGTTTTTGGGCTGCAGATTTTACCTTCTCTCCCATTGTAGCTTGCTGGGTGCCCTGTCTGCTGGCAGTTTACACAGTAATCTTTGTCGTCCGTTATGCCGTTGCTGGTTCTTGTGCATTGGCCTGGCAAATGGTCATCTTTGCACTTGACGCACATGTACTTCATTCCACAGTTGCTAGCTACATGACCGAATTTTTGGCAATTCTTGGACTGAGAGATGCTAGTACTTTTAAATTTCTCCCAGTAAAACTTTTGGTTCATAAGGCGAGTTTTACCATATATGGAAGGGATATCCGCTGTCTTGTCTACTTCAACCACGAAGCTGTTGCATTTTTTTACTGACTTATATGGACTTACTGCCAAAGCAGATATTCCTTCCTTCGATAGTTCTTCTTTGACTTCATTGGCATCATGGCTATAATGTATACCTTTAAGAACTAGCAGCTTCTTTTTGTCTTCTTTGGCCGCAAAGGTATTAAACTCTGTGCTTCCCTCTTTCAGCATTTTACGATTTTTTTGATGGTCTTCCTTCGTCTTTGTTGTAATGACAGATTTGCTCATGTTAATGTTATGTTCTTTTGTTCTTTTAGGATCTTGTTAGTTTTGGCTACGTTGAGTCCAAAACATACAATTGGCGGCATCAAGGTGGGGCGTGGTTCTACAGTGGTTGAGGCGCTGTTGCTGGCAGGTTGAGATGTTTTATCGTCTTCCTTGTTATTGGTGGCAATGTCCTTGTCTTTAGGGGAATTATTCCCGTCCTTCATGGCTATCTTCTTGGATGAAGGTTCCTTTTTTGGAGATGTTGGTGGTTTAGATTAGATTAGATTATTTTTATTATATTCGTTAAAATTTATGTACAATTGGTCTTAAACTAACTTATAACTAAAATAAATCATGTCGGCTCAACAACAGGGGCCCGACTTACTTCAGCTGACTCTATACAATGCTATATTTTTACTTATATCATATTGTTGTTTGCATAATCTTTTAATTGAAATTCTTAATTATAATTTACTGTCTTTGGTTTTAAAAAATTGGGGTTAGGATGCGGTGTTGCTTATCCTCAGTTGTGTCCGCTGCTGGTTCTCTCGTAGAACGGGGCTCCGTCATTGTTCATTATATCCTCTAATCGATCGTCTGTGATGGCTCGAATGTTGAGGTAGCGATGGCTGGGCTCTAGTTGTTGCTGGAGTAGTTGCTGGATTTCCAAGTTGGGGTGGTCCTCCAAGTTCCTCAAAATATTTTTGGAGAGCTGTGTCATGAACTGATTTATTGGGATCACTTTGCTGTCTTCATATAGCTTCTTGTTTGGGACATATTTCCTTGTAATGGGGTTTCAGTGTAGGCCTGTACAGCTACGGAGTATCTTCCTTTCAAAAACTTCGATCTTCTTCATATATGTTGGTGATATGGTGAACGTCAGAACTAGACAGATCAGCTGCTTATAGATGAGGAGTTTGGTATTAGTGTTTAGTCCGTTTCTTCTTCTAAGAAGCGGGTGGACCAGATGTAGGGAGAAGTTGGCTCTCTGAAGCATAAATGAAGCGTGCTTATTGAATTGGAAGCGGTTAGTATTTTGCTGTTGTCTTTGTCCTTATCACTGTGTTGTCTGGTAGCTTGATACTGATATTATCACAGCGTGATGCGAAACGTCTTCGACCTCTTGTTGCTGTTGTTGGGGTTCTGAAGCAGATAAGCTCGCTCTTATTGCTAATTATCTTTAGTCCCCATTTAAGGTAGTAGTCTCACAAGTTTCTTATGTGACCTTCAACTCTCCTTGCTGCGATTTCTGGTGAAATGGATGTTGCATATGTTAAGGAGTCATCGGCATATAGCTTCGTTTTCGTCCCTGGGATGTTAGTAGGCTGGTCAGCTGTATAAAGGTTGAAAAGGATGGGGCCCAACTTGGAACCTTATGGAACTCCAGTGCTGATCATCTTTCTTTGTGAATATTCTTTGTTTACCTGTACATAAAAGTATCTATGGGTTAGAAAATTTTTGATTAATCTTACCAAGTGTTCAGGTAGTCCTAGACTTGACAGTTTGAATATTAGTCCTTTTATCCAAACTGTGTCGAAGGCCTTTTCGATGTCCAGTAAACAGGCGACTGTTGTCTCTTTCTTGTTGAGTCCGTGTGTCACATCGGAGTGCAGTCCAAGAAGCGGATGGATGGCGGAGTGTCGTGCTCGGAAACCATACTGACATTCAGGTATGAATTCCCTTTCCCTGAAGAAATGATGAAGCTTTCTTAGGATAAGTCCCTCCAGGATTTTGCTGACACAGCATAGAAGCGAAATCGGCCGATATCCCTCGACGCTAGTCCTGTTGGTTTTCTTCGGAACGGGCACCACTTTTGCCGTTTTCCATGTTTCGGGGAAGCAGCTGTTATTAAGGCAGTTATTGAAGATAATCGTCAGCAGTAGGATGGCGAGATTTGGTAGCTTTTTAAGCACAAAGTTAGAAATCCCATCATATCCTGCTGACTTCTTAGAATTTTCTCCGTGGATTATGTCAGTTACTTCCTCGGTAAAAAAGTAAGTAAAAGTATTTCCAGTTGGTCCAAGTGCAGGATTGTCCTCATTAAAGTTGGTGACTGAAGTATTAGAGTCTGCAACTTCTTCAAACTTGTTTTCAACTTTTTCTATGAATTCAGGAAGGTGATTGGGCGGGCGATCCTTGAAGGTCTTTTCAAAATGCTTAGCGAGGGCTTCTGCTTTTTCGGTTGGTGTTGTTGCAGTATATTGCCCGTGCATTATTGTGTCTGGCATCGTGCTCTTTTTCCCAACGAGCTGGTTAATTTTCTTGAAGGCATCGGGTCCCGGTTTGATTTTGGCAAGTCTTTTCCTGAATTCATTCTCCTGGTGATGTTTCACTGCCTGGTTGAACATGGTGTTGGTGCATTGAAGTTCGGAGTATATGCGTCTATACTCGTCGTTCTCTCTGTTGAACAACCTGTGGTATATCCGTTGAAGCTTTTTGCGGAGTCTCTGTCTGTAAGCATATATGGTCTGTATATGTACCGGCATATTCGCATATCGGTCTCTGCTGGTTTTTGCGGTCTTGAGCTTTTCCAAGTCGTTGGTAACTGTTGTCTCGAATTGGAGTATGGCACTATCAATTTCGCTGTTTGAGAGATTGCTGCTGGTTATGACTTCCGGGAGATCTTTTTCAATTTCGGTACGGAATGTTTTCCAGTTCACCCTGTTATACCTTATGTGGAGCTGTTGTTCTGGTTGTTCGCAGAATATCCTTTGATTAGGTCGTACCCTAACTTCTACTGCCAGATGGTCGGAATCACTATCGTGTGCTACGCAATTATAGTTCCGTAGTTCAGGTAGGATGTTGATGAAGTTCGGCGTAACAAGAAAGAAATCCAAATGAGATGGAGTTCTAGGGAATGTTGGTTTTTGTTGACACACGACAACCAAAGAGTGATGCTCGGGATTTCCTTGTAGCCAGTCAACAATTGCTTTGCCTTGGTAAGATTCCGCGGTATCCATCCATAGAGGGTGCCGACCGTTGAAGTCTCCTCCAATGACACAAAATGTGTATTGATTAGCAATGCTGTTGATAATGTGGAGATCGTGATGTATGTCGCTTCTTGTTGAGTTGCACTTGATGTATGCTGAGACTAGCAGAAGCGTCTCAGACTCGGTCAGTTTAGTGACGACTGTCGTTATTTCCATGCATCTAAGTCCAGTTATCCTTTTCTTTTCGCTCCTGAGGTCCGATTAGAGAAGAATTGCTGTTCCTCTGCCGCTCGCTCCTTTGTCCTCTCTGTAGGATGTGTAATGGTCTGGTTTAAAGTTGTTCTTCGCTGTGATGTTCGTTTCCTGTAAGAAAATAATGTCTGTTTTTTCTGATTTTAAAAACATAGACAGAGAAATTCGTCTGGCTGTGGAATAAATAGAATTAACGTTATATGTTATAATTGAAAGTTGGGTTTTTATATACATAATTAGAATATAAGTTGACCCAATATATTTGTCTAATCTTTATCATCCAAAGTACCGTAGTTGCTTGGAATTATCTCTTTTGCCTTCTGGAGAAGGGAGAAGAGATCTGCTATAAACAGTCTTTCGGTATCCTCGAAGATGTTGAATGACGTTGATCCTTTCGGCATCTGATTGTTTGTTGTTGATGGTCTTTGATGATAATTTGCTTTTGATGCCGTTGGCTTCTGTAAGGCTTGTGTTGGAAGTTGTGGTGTCGGCTTTTTTCCTGGCTTTTGAGATGGTTTCGTAGGTATTGTTCCAACGGATTTGGGGCCCGACTGCTGGTGCTATGTTGGCGTACGAAAGACCGCTAACAATAGTTCTGGTTGCTGATTGGACTGCAAAATCGTGTTTCTCTTGTTTTTGGGCTGCAGATTTTACCTTCTCTCCCATTGTAGCTTGCTGGGTGCCCTGTCTGCTGGCAGTTTACACAGTAATCTTTGTCATCCGTTATGCCGTTGCTGGTTCTTGTGCATTGGCCTGGCAAATGGTCATCTTTGCACTTGACGCACATGTACTTCATTCCACAGTTGCTAGCTATATGACCGAATTTTTGGCAATTCTTGGACTGAGAGATGCTAGTACTTTTGAATTTCTCCCAGTAAAACTTTTGGTTCATAAGGCGAGTTTTACCATATATGGAAGGGATATCCGCTGTCTTGTCTACTTCAACCACGAAGCTGTTGCATTTTTTTACTGACTTATATGGACTTACTGCCAAAGCAGATATTCCTTCCTTCGATAGTTCTTCTTTGACTTCATTGGCATCATGGCTATAATGTATACCTTTAAGAACTAGCAGCTTCTTTTTGTCTTCTTTGGCCGCAAAGGTATTAAACTCTGTGCTTCCCTCTTTCAGCATTTTACGAATTTTTTGATGGTCTTCCTTCGTCTTTGTTGTAATGACAGATTTGTTCATGTTAATGTTATGAATCCTAAAAGCAACTCCTTGTTCTTTTAGGATCTTGTTAGTTTTGGCTACGTTGAGTCCAAAACATACAATTGGCGGCATCAAGGTGGGGCGTGGTTCTACAGTGGTTGAGGCGCTGTTGCTGGCAGGTTGAGATGTTTTATCGTCTTCCTTGTTATTGGTGGCAATGTCCTTGTCTTTAGGGGAATTATTCCCGTCCTTCATGGCTATCTTCTTGGATGAAGGTTCCTTTTTTGGAGATGTTGGTGGTTTAGATTAGATTAGATTATTTTTATTATATTCGTTAAAATTTATGTACAATTGGTCTTAAACTAACTTATAACTAAAATAAATCATGTCGGCTCAACAACAGGGGCCCGACTTACTTCAGCTGACTCTATACAATGCTATATTTTTACTTATATCATATTGTTGTTTGCATAATCTTTTAATTGAAATTCTTAATTATAATTTACTGTCTTTGGTTTTAAAAAATTGGGGTTAGGATGCGGTGTTGCTTATCCTCAGTTGTGTCCGCTGCTGGTTCTCTCGTAGAACGGGGCTCCGTCATTGTTCATTATATCCTCTAATCGATCGTCTGTGATGGCTCGAATGTTGAGGTAGCGATGGCTGGGCTCTAGTTGTTGCTGGAGTAGTTGCTGGATTTCCAAGTTGGGGTGGTCCTCCAAGTTCCTCAAAATATTTTTGGAGAGCTGTGTCATGAACTGATTTATTGGGATCACTTTGCTGTCTTCATATAGCTTCTTGTTTGGGACATATTTCCTTGTAATGGGGTTTCAGTGTAGGCCTGTACAGCTACGGAGTATCTTCCTTTCAAAAACTTCGATCTTCTTCATATATGTTGGTGATATGGTGAACGTCAGAACTAGACAGATCAGCTGCTTTTATAGATGAGGAGTTTGGTATTAGTGTTTAGTCCGTTTCTTCTTCTAAGAAGCGGGTGGACCAGATGTAGGGAGAAGTTGGCTCTCTGAAGCATAAATGAAGCGTGCTTATTGAATTGGAAGCGGTTAGTATTTTGCTGTTGTCTTTGTCCTTATCACTGTGTTGTCTGGTAGCTTGATACTGATATTATCACAGCGTGATGCGAAACGTCTTCGACCTCTTGTTGCTGTTGTTGGGGTTCTGAAGCAGATAAGCTCGCTCTTATTGCTAATTATCTTTAGTCCCCATTTAAGGTAGTAGTCTCACAAGTTTCTTATGTGACCTTCAACTCTCCTGGCTGCGATTTCTGGTGAAATGGATGTTGCATATGTTAAGGAGTCATCGGCATATAGCTTCGTTTTCGTCCCTGGGATGTTAGTAGGCTGGTCAGCTGTATAAAGGTTGAAAAGGATGGGGCCCAACTTGGAACCTTATGGAACTCCAGTGCTGATCATCTTTCTTTGTGAATATTCTTTGTTTACCTGTACATAAAAGTATCTATGGGTTAGAAAATTTTTGATTAATCTTACCAAGTGTTCAGGTAGTCCTAGACTTGACAGTTTGAATATTAGTCCTTTTATCCAAACTGTGTCGAAGGCCTTTTCGATGTCCAGTAAACAGGCGACTGTCGTCTCTTTCTTGTTGAGTCCGTGTGTCACATCGGAGTGCAGTCCAAGAAGCGGATGGATGGCGGAGTGTCGTGCTCGGAAACCATACTGACATTCAGGTATGAATTCCCTTTCCCTGAAGAAATGATGAAGCTTTCTTAGGATAAGTCCCTCCAGGATTTTGCTGACACAGCATAGAAGCGAAATCGGCCGATATCCCTCGACGCTAGTCCTGTTGGTTTTCTTCGGAACGGGCACCACTTTTGCCGTTTTCCATGTTTCGGGGAAGCAGCTGTTATTAAGGCAGTTATTGAAGATAATCGTCAGCAGTAGGATGGCGAGATTTGGTAGCTTTTTAAGCACAAAGTTAGAAATCCCATCATATCCTGCTGACTTCTTAGAATTTTCTCCGTGGATTATGTCAGTTACTTCCTCGGTAAAAAAGTAAGTAAAAGTATTTCCAGTTGGTCCAAGTGCAGGATTGTCCTCATTAAAGTTGGTGACTGAAGTATTAGAGTCTGCAACTTCTTCAAACTTGTTTTCAACTTTTTCGATGAATTCAGGAAGGTGATTGGGCGGGCGATCCTTGAAGGTCTTTTCAAAATGCTTAGCGAGGGCTTCTGCTTTTTCGGTTGGTGTTGTTGCAGTATATTGCCCGTGCATTATTGTGTCTGGCATCGTGCTCTTTTTCCCAACGAGCTGGTTAATTTTCTTGAAGGCATCGGGTCCCGGTTTGATTTTGGCAAGTCTTTTCCTGAATTCATTCTCCTGGTGATGTTTCACTGCCTGGTTGAACATGGTGTTGGTGCATTGAAGTTCGGAGTATATGCGTCTATACTCGTCGTTCTCTCTGTTGAACAACCTGTGGTATATCCGTTGAAGCTTTTTGCGGAGTCTCTGTCTGTAAGCATATATGGTCTGTATATGTACCGGCATATTCGCATATCGGTCTCTGCTGGTTTTTGCGGTCTTGAGCTTTTCCAAGTCGTTGGTAACTGTTGTCTCGAATTGGAGTATGGCACTATCAATTTCGCTGTTTGAGAGATTGCTGCTGGTTATGACTTCCGGGAGATCTTTTTCAATTTCGGTACGGAATGTTTTCCAGTTCACCCTGTTATACCTTATGTGGAGCTGTTGTTCTGGTTGTTCGCAGAATATCCTTTGATTAGGTCGTACCCTAACTTCTACTGCCAGATGGTCGGAATCACTATCGTGTGCTACGCAATTATAGTTCCGTAGTTCAGGTAGGATGTTGATGAAGTTCGGCGTAACAAGAAAGAAATCCAAATGAGATGGAGTTCTAGGGAATGTTGGTTTTTGTTGACACACGACAACCAAAGAGTGATGCTCGGGATTTCCTTGTAGCCAGTCAACAATTGCTTTGCCTTGGTAAGATTCCGCGGTATCCATCCATAGAGGGTGCCGACCGTTGAAGTCTCCTCCAATGACACAAAATGTGTATTGATTAGCAATGCTGTTGATAATGTGGAGATCGTGATGTATGTCGCTTCTTGTTGAGTTGCACTTGATGTATGCTGAGACTAGCAGAAGCGTCTCAGACTCGGTCAGTTTAGTGACGACTGTCGTTATTTCCATGCATCTAAGTCCAGTTATCCTTTTCTTTTCGCTCCTGAGGTCCGATTAGAGAAGAATTGCTGTTCCTCTGCCGCTCGCTCCTTTGTCCTCTCTGTAGGATGTGTAATGGTCTGGTTTAAAGTTGTTCTTCGCTGTGATGTTGGTTTCCTGTAAGAAAATAATGTCTGTTTTTTCTGATTTTAAAAACATAGACAGAGAAATTCGTCTGGCTGTGGAATAAATAGAATTAACGTTATATGTTATAATTGAAAGTTGGGTTTTTATATACATAATTAGAATATAAGTTGACCCAATATATTTGTCTAATCTTTATCATCCAAACTACCGTAGTTGCTTGGAATTATCTCTTTTGCCTTCTGGAGAAGGGAGAAGAGATCTGCTATAAACAGTCTTTCGGTATCCTCGAAGATGTTGAATGACGTTGATCCTTTCGGCATCTGATTGTTTGTTGTTGATGGTCTTTGATGATAATTTGCTTTTGATGCCGTTGGCTTCTGTAAGGCTTGTGTTGGAAGTTGTGGTGTCGGCTTTTTTCCTGGCTTTTGAGATGGTTTCGTAGGTATTGTTCCAACGGATTTGGGGCCCGACTGCTGGTGCTATGTTGGCGTACGAAAGACCGCTAACAATAGTTCTGGTTGCTGATTGGACTGCAAAATCGTGTTTCTCTTGTTTTTGGGCTGCAGATTTTACCTTCTCTCCCATTGTAGCTTGCTGGGTGCCCTGTCTGCTGGCAGTTTACACAGTAATCTTTGTCATCCGTTATGCCGTTGCTGGTTCTTGTGCATTGGCCTGGCAAATGGTCATCTTTGCACTTGACGCACATGTACTTCATTCCACAGTTGCTAGCTATATGACCGAATTTTTGGCAATTCTTGGACTGAGAGATGCTAGTACTTTTGAATTTCTCCCAGTAAAACTTTTGGTTCATAAGGCGAGTTTTACCATATATGGAAGGGATATCCGCTGTCTTGTCTACTTCAACCACGAAGCTGTTGCATTTTTTTACTGACTTATATGGACTTACTGCCAAAGCAGATATTCCTTCCTTCGATAGTTCTTCTTTGACTTCATTGGCATCATGGCTATAATGTATACCTTTAAGAACTAGCAGCTTCTTTTTGTCTTCTTTGGCCGCAAAGGTATTAAACTCTGTGCTTCCCTCTTTCAGCATTTTACGAATTTTTTGATGGTCTTCCTTCGTCTTTGTTGTAATGACAGATTTGTTCATGTTAATGTTATGAATCCTAAAAGCAACTCCTTGTTCTTTTAGGATCTTGTTAGTTTTGGCTACGTTGAGTCCAAAACATACAATTGGCGGCATCAAGGTGGGGCGTGGTTCTACAGTGGTTGAGGCGCTGTTGCTGGCAGGTTGAGATGTTTTATCGTCTTCCTTGTTATTGGTGGCAATGTCCTTGTCTTTAGGGGAATTATTCCCGTCCTTCATGGCTATCTTCTTGGATGAAGGTTCCTTTTTTGGAGATGTTGGTGGTTTAGATTAGATTAGATTATTTTTATTATATTCGTTAAAATTTATGTACAATTGGTCTTAAACTAACTTATAACTAAAATAAATCATGTCGGCTCAACAACAGGGGCCCGACTTACTTCAGCTGACTCTATACAATGCTATATTTTTACTTATATCATATTGTTGTTTGCATAATCTTTTAATTGAAATTCTTAATTATAATTTACTGTCTTTGGTTTTAAAAAATTGGGGTTAGGATGCGGTGTTGCTTATCCTCTGTTGTGTCCGCTGCTGGTTCTCTCGTAGAACGGGGCTCCGTCATTGTTCATTATATCCTCTAATCGATCGTCTGTGATGGCTCGAATGTTGAGGTAGCGATGGCTGGGCTCTAGTTGTTGCTGGATTTCCAAGTTGGGGTGGTCCTCCAAGTTCCTCAAAATATTTTTGGAGAGCTGTGTCATGAACTGATTTATTGGGATCACTTTGCTGTCTTCATATAGCTTCTTGTTTGGGACATATTTCCTTGTAATGGGGTTTCAGTGTAGGCCTGTACAGCTACGGAGTATCTTCCTTTCAAAAACTTTGATCTTCTTCATATATGTTGGTGATATGGTGAACGTCAGAACTAGACAGATCAGCTGCTTATAGATGAGGAGTTTGGTATTAGTGTTTAGTCCGTTTCTTTTTCTAAGAAGCGGGTGGACCAGATGTATGGAGAAGTTGGGTCTCTGAAGCATAAATGAAGCGTGCTTATTGAATTGGAAGCGGTTAGTATTTTGCTGTTGTCTTTGTCCTTATCACTGTGTTGTCTGGTAGCTTGATACTGATATTATCACAGCGTGATGCGAAACGTCTTCGACCTCTTGTTGCTGTTGTTGGGGTTCTGAAGCAGATAAGCTCGCTCTTATTGCTAATTATCTTTAGTCCCCATTTAAGGTAGTAGTCTCACAAGTTTCTTATGTGACCTTCAACTCTCCTGGCTGCGATTTCTGGTGAAATGGATGTTGCATATGTTAAGGAGTCATCGGCATATAGCTTCGTTTTCGTCCCTGGGATGTTAGTAGGCTGGTCAGCTGTATAAAGGTTGAAAAGGATGGGGCCCAACTTGGAACCTTGTGGAACTCCAGCGCTGATCATCTTTCTTTGTGAATATTCTTTGTTTACCTGTACATAAAAGTATCTATGGGTTAGAAAATTTTTGATTAATCTTACCAAGTGTTCAGGTAGTCCTAGACTTGACAGTTTGAATATTAGTCCTTTTATCCAAACTGTGTCGAAGGCCAACAAAGTTAGAAATCCCATCATATCCTGCTGACTTCTTAGAATTTTCTCCGTGGATTATGTCAGTTACTTCCTCGGTAAAAAAGTAAGTAAAAGTATTTCCAGTTGCTCCAAGTGCAGGATTGTCCTCATTAAAGTTGGTGACTGAAGTATTAGAGCCTGCAACTTCTTCAAACTTGTTTTCAACTTTTTCGATGAATTCAGGAAGGTGATTGGGCGGGCGATCCTTGAAGGTCTTTTCAAAATGCTTAGCGAGGGCTTCTGCTTTTTCGGTTGGTGTTGTTGCAGTATATTGCCCGTGCATTATTGTGTCTGGCATCGTGCTCTTTTTCCCAACGAGCTGGTTAATTTTCTTGAAGGCATCGGGTCCCGGTTTGATTTTGGCAAGTCTTTTCCTGAATTCATTCTCCTGGTGATGTTTCACTGCCTGGTTGAACATGGTGTTGGTGCATTGAAGTTCGGAGTATATGCGTCTATACTCGTCGTTCTCTCTGTTGAACAACCTGTGGTATATCCGTTGAAGCTTTTTGCGGAGTCTCTGTCTGTAAGCATATATGGTCTGTATATGTACCGGCATATTCGCATATCGGTCTCTGCTGGTTTTTGCGGTCTTGAGCTTTTCCAAGTCGTTGGTAACTGTTGTCTCGAATTGGAGTATGGCACTATCAATTTCGCTGTTTGAGAGATTGCTGCTGGTTATGACTTCCGGGAGATCTTTTTCAATTTCGGTACGGAATGTTTTCCAGTTCACCCTGTTATACCTTATGTGGAGCTGTTGTTCTGGTTGTTCGCAGAATATCCTTTGATTAGGTCGTACCCTAACTTCTACTGCCAGATGGTCGGAATCACTATCGTGTGCTACGCAATTATAGTTCCGTAGTTCAGGTAGGATGTTGATGAAGTTCGGCGTAACAAGAAAGAAATCCAAATGAGATGGAGTTCTAGGGAATGTTGGTTTTTGTTGACACACGACAACCAAAGAGTGATGCTCGGGATTTCCTTGTAGCCAGTCAACAATTGCTTTGCCTTGGTAAGATTCCGCGGTATCCATCCATAGAGGGTGCCGACCGTTGAAGTCTCCTCCAATGACACAAAATGTGTATTGATTAGCAATGCTGTTGATAATGTGGAGATCGTGATGTATGTCGCTTCTTGTTGAGTTGCACTTGATGTATGCTGAGACTAGCAGAAGCGTCTCAGACTCGGTCAGTTTAGTGACGACTGTCGTTATTTCCATGCATCTAAGTCCAGTTATCCTTTTCTTTTCGCTCCTGAGGTCCGATTAGAGAAGAATTGCTGTTCCTCTGCCGCTCGCTCCTTTGTCCTCTCTGTAGGATGTGTAATGGTCTGGTTTAAAGTTGTTCTTCGCTGTGATGTTGGTTTCCTGTAAGAAAATAATGTCTGTTTTTTCTGATTTTAAAAACATAGACAGAGAAATTCGTCTGGCTGTGGAATAAATAGAATTAACGTTATATGTTATAATTGAAAGTTGGGTTTTTATATACATAATTAGAATATAAGTTGACCCAATATATTTGTCTAATCTTTATCATCCAAACTACCGTAGTTGCTTGGAATTATCTCTTTTGCCTTCTGGAGAAGGGAGAAGAGATCTGCTATAAACAGTCTTTCGGTATCCTCGAAGATGTTGAATGACGTTGATCCTTTCGGCATCTGATTGTTTGTTGTTGATGGTCTTTGATGATAATTTGCTTTTGATGCCGTTGGCTTCTGTAAGGCTTGTGTTGGAAGTTGTGGTGTCGGCTTTTTTCCTGGCTTTTGAGATGGTTTCGTAGGTATTGTTCCAACGGATTTGGGGCCCGACTGCTGGTGCTATGTTGGCGTACGAAAGACCGCTAACAATAGTTCTGGTTGCTGATTGGACTGCAAAATCGTGTTTCTCTTGTTTTTGGGCTGCAGATTTTACCTTCTCTCCCATTGTAGCTTGCTGGGTGCCCTGTCTGCTGGCAGTTTACACAGTAATCTTTGTCATCCGTTATGCCGTTGCTGGTTCTTGTGCATTGGCCTGGCAAATGGTCATCTTTGCACTTGACGCACATGTACTTCATTCCACAGTTGCTAGCTATATGACCGAATTTTTGGCAATTCTTGGACTGAGAGATGCTAGTACTTTTGAATTTCTCCCAGTAAAACTTTTGGTTCATAAGGCGAGTTTTACCATATATGGAAGGGATATCCGCTGTCTTGTCTACTTCAACCACGAAGCTGTTGCATTTTTTTACTGACTTATATGGACTTACTGCCAAAGCAGATATTCCTTCCTTCGATAGTTCTTCTTTGACTTCATTGGCATCATGGCTATAATGTATACCTTTAAGAACTAGCAGCTTCTTTTTGTCTTCTTTGGCCGCAAAGGTATTAAACTCTGTGCTTCCCTCTTTCAGCATTTTACGAATTTTTTGATGGTCTTCCTTCGTCTTTGTTGTAATGACAGATTTGTTCATGTTAATGTTATGAATCCTAAAAGCAACTCCTTGTTCTTTTAGGATCTTGTTAGTTTTGGCTACGTTGAGTCCAAAACATACAATTGGCGGCATCAAGGTGGGGCGTGGTTCTACAGTGGTTGAGGCGCTGTTGCTGGCAGGTTGAGATGTTTTATCGTCTTCCTTGTTATTGGTGGCAATGTCCTTGTCTTTAGGGGAATTATTCCCGTCCTTCATGGCTATCTTCTTGGATGAAGGTTCCTTTTTTGGAGATGTTGGTGGTTTAGATTAGATTAGATTATTTTTATTATATTCGTTAAAATTTATGTACAATTGGTCTTAAACTAACTTATAACTAAAATAAATCATGTCGGCTCAACAACAGGGGCCCGACTTACTTCAGCTGACTCTATACAATGCTATATTTTTACTTATATCATATTGTTGTTTGCATAATCTTTTAATTGAAATTCTTAATTATAATTTACTGTCTTTGGTTTTAAAAAATTGGGGTTAGGATGCGGTGTTGCTTATCCTCTGTTGTGTCCGCTGCTGGTTCTCTCGTAGAACGGGGCTCCGTCATTGTTCATTATATCCTCTAATCGATCGTCTGTGATGGCTCGAATGTTGAGGTAGCGATGGCTGGGCTCTAGTTGTTGCTGGATTTCCAAGTTGGGGTGGTCCTCCAAGTTCCTCAAAATATTTTTGGAGAGCTGTGTCATGAACTGATTTATTGGGATCACTTTGCTGTCTTCATATAGCTTCTTGTTTGGGACATATTTCCTTGTAATGGGGTTTCAGTGTAGGCCTGTACAGCTACGGAGTATCTTCCTTTCAAAAACTTTGATCTTCTTCATATATGTTGGTGATATGGTGAACGTCAGAACTAGACAGATCAGCTGCTTATAGATGAGGAGTTTGGTATTAGTGTTTAGTCCGTTTCTTTTTCTAAGAAGCGGGTGGACCAGATGTATGGAGAAGTTGGGTCTCTGAAGCATAAATGAAGCGTGCTTATTGAATTGGAAGCGGTTAGTATTTTGCTGTTGTCTTTGTCCTTATCACTGTGTTGTCTGGTAGCTTGATACTGATATTATCACAGCGTGATGCGAAACGTCTTCGACCTCTTGTTGCTGTTGTTGGGGTTCTGAAGCAGATAAGCTCGCTCTTATTGCTAATTATCTTTAGTCCCCATTTAAGGTAGTAGTCTCACAAGTTTCTTATGTGACCTTCAACTCTCCTGGCTGCGATTTCTGGTGAAATGGATGTTGCATATGTTAAGGAGTCATCGGCATATAGCTTCGTTTTCGTCCCTGGGATGTTAGTAGGCTGGTCAGCTGTATAAAGGTTGAAAAGGATGGGGCCCAACTTGGAACCTTGTGGAACTCCAGCGCTGATCATCTTTCTTTGTGAATATTCTTTGTTTACCTGTACATAAAAGTATCTATGGGTTAGAAAATTTTTGATTAATCTTACCAAGTGTTCAGGTAGTCCTAGACTTGACAGTTTGAATATTAGTCCTTTTATCCAAACTGTGTCGAAGGCCAACAAAGTTAGAAATCCCATCATATCCTGCTGACTTCTTAGAATTTTCTCCGTGGATTATGTCAGTTACTTCCTCGGTAAAAAAGTAAGTAAAAGTATTTCCAGTTGCTCCAAGTGCAGGATTGTCCTCATTAAAGTTGGTGACTGAAGTATTAGAGCCTGCAACTTCTTCAAACTTGTTTTCAACTTTTTCGATGAATTCAGGAAGGTGATTGGGCGGGCGATCCTTGAAGGTCTTTTCAAAATGCTTAGCGAGGGCTTCTGCTTTTTCGGTTGGTGTTGTTGCAGTATATTGCCCGTGCATTATTGTGTCTGGCATCGTGCTCTTTTTCCCAACGAGCTGGTTAATTTTCTTGAAGGCATCGGGTCCCGGTTTGATTTTGGCAAGTCTTTTCCTGAATTCATTCTCCTGGTGATGTTTCACTGCCTGGTTGAACATGGTGTTGGTGCATTGAAGTTCGGAGTATATGCGTCTATACTCGTCGTTCTCTCTGTTGAACAACCTGTGGTATATCCGTTGAAGCTTTTTGCGGAGTCTCTGTCTGTAAGCATATATGGTCTGTATATGTACCGGCATATTCGCATATCGGTCTCTGCTGGTTTTTGCGGTCTTGAGCTTTTCCAAGTCGTTGGTAACTGTTGTCTCGAATTGGAGTATGGCACTATCAATTTCGCTGTTTGAGAGATTGCTGCTGGTTATGACTTCCGGGAGATCTTTTTCAATTTCGGTACGGAATGTTTTCCAGTTCACCCTGTTATACCTTATGTGGAGCTGTTGTTCTGGTTGTTCGCAGAATATCCTTTGATTAGGTCGTACCCTAACTTCTACTGCCAGATGGTCGGAATCACTATCGTGTGCTACGCAATTATAGTTCCGTAGTTCAGGTAGGATGTTGATGAAGTTCGGCGTAACAAGAAAGAAATCCAAATGAGATGGAGTTCTAGGGAATGTTGGTTTTTGTTGACACACGACAACCAAAGAGTGATGCTCGGGATTTCCTTGTAGCCAGTCAACAATTGCTTTGCCTTGGTAAGATTCCGCGGTATCCATCCATAGAGGGTGCCGACCGTTGAAGTCTCCTCCAATGACACAAAATGTGTATTGATTAGCAATGCTGTTGATAATGTGGAGATCGTGATGTATGTCGCTTCTTGTTGAGTTGCACTTGATGTATGCTGAGACTAGCAGAAGCGTCTCAGACTCGGTCAGTTTAGTGACGACTGTCGTTATTTCCATGCATCTAAGTCCAGTTATCCTTTTCTTTTCGCTCCTGAGGTCCGATTTGAGAAGAATTGCTGTTCCTCTGCCGCTCGCTCCTTTGTCCTCTCTGTAGGATGTGTAATGGTCTGGTTTAAAGTTGTTCTTCGCTGTGATGTTGGTTTCCTGTAAGAAAATAATGTCTGTTTTTTCTGATTTTAAAAACATAGACAGAGAAATTCGTCTGGCTGTGGAATAAATAGAATTAACGTTATATGTTATAATTGAAAGTTGGGTTTTTATATACATAATTAGAATATAAGTTGACCCAATATATTTGTCTAATCTTTATCATCCAAAGTACCGTAGTTGCTTGGAATTATCTCTTTTGCCTTCTGGAGAAGGGAGAAGAGATCTGCTATAAACAGTCTTTCGGTATCCTCGAAGATGTTGAATGACGTTGATCCTTTCGGCATCTGATTGTTTGTTGTTGATGGTCTTTGATGATAATTTGCTTTTGATGCCGTTGGCTTCTGTAAGGCTTGTGTTGGAAGTTGTGGTGTCGGCTTTTTTCCTGGCTTTTGAGATGGTTTCGTAGGTATTGTTCCAACGGATTTGGGGCCCGACTGCTGGTGCTATGTTGGCGTACGAAAGACCGCTAACAATAGTTCTGGTTGCTGATTGGACTGCAAAATCGTGTTTCTCTTGTTTTTGGGCTGCAGATTTTACCTTCTCTCCCATTGTAGCTTGCTGGGTGCCCTGTCTGCTGGCAGTTTACACAGTAATCTTTGTCATCCGTTATGCCGTTACTGGTTCTTGTGCATTGGCCTGGCAAATGGTCATCTTTGCACTTGACGCACATGTACTTCATTCCACAGTTGCTAGCTATATGACCGAATTTTTGGCAATTCTTGGACTGAGAGATGCTAGTACTTTTGAATTTCTCCCAGTAAAACTTTTGGTTCATAAGGCGAGTTTTACCATATATGGAAGGGATATCCGCTGTCTTGTCTACTTCAACCACGAAGCTGTTGCATTTTTTTACTGACTTATATGGACTTACTGCCAAAGCAGATATTCCTTCCTTCGATAGTTCTTCTTTGACTTCATTGGCATCATGGCTATAATGTATACCTTTAAGAACTAGCAGCTTCTTTTTGTCTTCTTTGGCCGCAAAGGTATTAAACTCTGTGCTTCCCTCTTTCAGCATTTTACGAATTTTTTGATGGTCTTCCTTCGTCTTTGTTGTAATGACAGATTTGTTCATGTTAATGTTATGAATCCTAAAAGCAACTCCTTGTTCTTTTAGGATCTTGTTAGTTTTGGCTACGTTGAGTCCAAAACATACAATTGGCGGCATCAAGGTGGGGCGTGGTTCTACAGTGGTTGAGGCGCTGTTGCTGGCAGGTTGAGATGTTTTATCGTCTTCCTTGTTATTGGTGGCAATGTCCTTGTCTTTAGGGGAATTATTCCCGTCCTTCATGGCTATCTTCTTGGATGAAGGTTCCTTTTTTGGAGATGTTGGTGGTTTAGATTAGATTAGATTATTTTTATTATATTCGTTAAAATTTATGTACAATTGGTCTTAAACTAACTTATAACTAAAATAAATCATGTCGGCTCAACAACAGGGGCCCGACTTACTTCAGCTGACTCTATACAATGCTATATTTTTACTTATATCATATTGTTGTTTGCATAATCTTTTAATTGAAATTCTTAATTATAATTTACTGTCTTTGGTTTTAAAAAATTGGGGTTAGGATGCGGTGTTGCTTATCCTCAGTTGTGTCCGCTGCTGGTTCTCTCGTAGAACGGGGCTCCGTCATTGTTCATTATATCCTCTAATCGATCGTCTGTGATGGCTCGAATGTTGAGGTAGCGATGGCTGGGCTCTAGTTGTTGCTGGAGTAGTTGCTGGATTTCCAAGTTGGGGTGGTCCTCCAAGTTCCTCAAAATATTTTTGGAGAGCTGTGTCATGAACTGATTTATTGGGATCACTTTGCTGTCTTCATATAGCTTCTTGTTTGGGACATATTTCCTTGTAATGGGGTTTCAGTGTAGGCCTGTACAGCTACGGAGTATCTTCCTTTCAAAAACTTCGATCTTCTTCATATATGTTGGTGATATGGTGAACGTCAGAACTAGACAGATCAGCTGCTTATAGATGAGGAGTTTGGTATTAGTGTTTAGTCCGTTTCTTCTTCTAAGAAGCGGGTGGACCAGATGTAGGGAGAAGTTGGCTCTCTGAAGCATAAATGAAGCGTGCTTATTGAATTGGAAGCGGTTAGTATTTTGCTGTTGTCTTTGTCCTTATCACTGTGTTGTCTGGTAGCTTGATACTGATATTATCACAGCGTGATGCGAAACGTCTTCGACCTCTTGTTGCTGTTGTTGGGGTTCTGAAGCAGATAAGCTCGCTCTTATTGCTAATTATCTTTAGTCCCCATTTAAGGTAGTAGTCTCACAAGTTTCTTATGTGACCTTCAACTCTCCTGGCTGCGATTTCTGGTGAAATGGATGTTGCATATGTTAAGGAGTCATCGGCATATAGCTTCGTTTTCGTCCCTGGGATGTTAGTAGGCTGGTCAGCTGTATAAAGGTTGAAAAGGATGGGGCCCAACTTGGAACCTTATGGAACTCCAGTGCTGATCATCTTTCTTTGTGAATATTCTTTGTTTACCTGTACATAAAAGTATCTATGGGTTAGAAAATTTTTGATTAATCTTACCAAGTGTTCAGGTAGTCCTAGACTTGACAGTTTGAATATTAGTCCTTTTATCCAAACTGTGTCGAAGGCCTTTTCGATGTCCAGTAAACAGGCGACTGTCGTCTCTTTCTTGTTGAGTCCGTGTGTCACATCGGAGTGCAGTCCAAGAAGCGGATGGATGGCGGAGTGTCGTGCTCGGAAACCATACTGACATTCAGGTATGAATTCCCTTTCCCTGAAGAAATGATGAAGCTTTCTTAGGATAAGTCCCTCCAGGATTTTGCTGACACAGCATAGAAGCGAAATCGGCCGATATCCCTCGACGCTAGTCCTGTTGGTTTTCTTCGGAACGGGCACCACTTTTGCCGTTTTCCATGTTTCGGGGAAGCAGCTGTTATTAAGGCAGTTATTGAAGATAATCGTCAGCAGTAGGATGGCGAGATTTGGTAGCTTTTTAAGCACAAAGTTAGAAATCCCATCATATCCTGCTGACTTCTTAGAATTTTCTCCGTGGATTATGTCAGTTACTTCCTCGGTAAAAAAGTAAGTAAAAGTATTTCCAGTTGGTCCAAGTGCAGGATTGTCCTCATTAAAGTTGGTGACTGAAGTATTAGAGTCTGCAACTTCTTCAAACTTGTTTTCAACTTTTTCGATGAATTCAGGAAGGTGATTGGGCGGGCGATCCTTGAAGGTCTTTTCAAAATGCTTAGCGAGGGCTTCTGCTTTTTCGGTTGGTGTTGTTGCAGTATATTGCCCGTGCATTATTGTGTCTGGCATCGTGCTCTTTTTCCCAACGAGCTGGTTAATTTTCTTGAAGGCATCGGGTCCCGGTTTGATTTTGGCAAGTCTTTTCCTGAATTCATTCTCCTGGTGATGTTTCACTGCCTGGTTGAACATGGTGTTGGTGCATTGAAGTTCGGAGTATATGCGTCTATACTCGTCGTTCTCTCTGTTGAACAACCTGTGGTATATCCGTTGAAGCTTTTTGCGGAGTCTCTGTCTGTAAGCATATATGGTCTGTATATGTACCGGCATATTCGCATATCGGTCTCTGCTGGTTTTTGCGGTCTTGAGCTTTTCCAAGTCGTTGGTAACTGTTGTCTCGAATTGGAGTATGGCACTATCAATTTCGCTGTTTGAGAGATTGCTGCTGGTTATGACTTCCGGGAGATCTTTTTCAATTTCGGTACGGAATGTTTTCCAGTTCACCCTGTTATACCTTATGTGGAGCTGTTGTTCTGGTTGTTCGCAGAATATCCTTTGATTAGGTCGTACCCTAACTTCTACTGCCAGATGGTCGGAATCACTATCGTGTGCTACGCAATTATAGTTCCGTAGTTCAGGTAGGATGTTGATGAAGTTCGGCGTAACAAGAAAGAAATCCAAATGAGATGGAGTTCTAGGGAATGTTGGTTTTTGTTGACACACGACAACCAAAGAGTGATGCTCGGGATTTCCTTGTAGCCAGTCAACAATTGCTTTGCCTTGGTAAGATTCCGCGGTATCCATCCATAGAGGGTGCCGACCGTTGAAGTCTCCTCCAATGACACAAAATGTGTATTGATTAGCAATGCTGTTGATAATGTGGAGATCGTGATGTATGTCGCTTCTTGTTGAGTTGCACTTGATGTATGCTGAGACTAGCAGAAGCGTCTCAGACTCGGTCAGTTTAGTGACGACTGTCGTTATTTCCATGCATCTAAGTCCAGTTATCCTTTTCTTTTCGCTCCTGAGGTCCGATTAGAGAAGAATTGCTGTTCCTCTGCCGCTCGCTCCTTTGTCCTCTCTGTAGGATGTGTAATGGTCTGGTTTAAAGTTGTTCTTCGCTGTGATGTTGGTTTCCTGTAAGAAAATAATGTCTGTTTTTTCTGATTTTAAAAACATAGACAGAGAAATTCGTCTGGCTGTGGAATAAATAGAATTAACGTTATATGTTATAATTGAAAGTTGGGTTTTTATATACATAATTAGAATATAAGTTGACCCAATATATTTGTCTAATCTTTATCATCCAAAGTACCGTAGTTGCTTGGAATTATCTCTTTTGCCTTCTGGAGAAGGGAGAAGAGATCTGCTATAAACAGTCTTTCGGTATCCTCGAAGATGTTGAATGACGTTGATCCTTTCGGCATCTGATTGTTTGTTGTTGATGGTCTTTGATGATAATTTGCTTTTGATGCCGTTGGCTTCTGTAAGGCTTGTGTTGGAAGTTGTGGTGTCGGCTTTTTTCCTGGCTTTTGAGATGGTTTCGTAGGTATTGTTCCAACGGATTTGGGGCCCGACTGCTGGTGCTATGTTGGCGTACGAAAGACCGCTAACAATAGTTCTGGTTGCTGATTGGACTGCAAAATCGTGTTTCTCTTGTTTTTGGGCTGCAGATTTTACCTTCTCTCCCATTGTAGCTTGCTGGGTGCCCTGTCTGCTGGCAGTTTACACAGTAATCTTTGTCATCCGTTATGCCGTTGCTGGTTCTTGTGCATTGGCCTGGCAAATGGTCATCTTTGCACTTGACGCACATGTACTTCATTCCACAGTTGCTAGCTATATGACCGAATTTTTGGCAATTCTTGGACTGAGAGATGCTAGTACTTTTGAATTTCTCCCAGTAAAACTTTTGGTTCATAAGGCGAGTTTTACCATATATGGAAGGGATATCCGCTGTCTTGTCTACTTCAACCACGAAGCTGTTGCATTTTTTTACTGACTTATATGGACTTACTGCCAAAGCAGATATTCCTTCCTTCGATAGTTCTTCTTTGACTTCATTGGCATCATGGCTATAATGTATACCTTTAAGAACTAGCAGCTTCTTTTTGTCTTCTTTGGCCGCAAAGGTATTAAACTCTGTGCTTCCCTCTTTCAGCATTTTACGAATTTTTTGATGGTCTTCCTTCGTCTTTGTTGTAATGACAGATTTGTTCATGTTAATGTTATGAATCCTAAAAGCAACTCCTTGTTCTTTTAGGATCTTGTTAGTTTTGGCTACGTTGAGTCCAAAACATACAATTGGCGGCATCAAGGTGGGGCGTGGTTCTACAGTGGTTGAGGCGCTGTTGCTGGCAGGTTGAGATGTTTTATCGTCTTCCTTGTTATTGGTGGCAATGTCCTTGTCTTTAGGGGAATTATTCCCGTCCTTCATGGCTATCTTCTTGGATGAAGGTTCCTTTTTTGGAGATGTTGGTGGTTTAGATTAGATTAGATTATTTTTATTATATTCGTTAAAATTTATGTACAATTGGTCTTAAACTAACTTATAACTAAAATAAATCATGTCGGCTCAACAACAGGGGCCCGACTTACTTCAGCTGACTCTATACAATGCTATATTTTTACTTATATCATATTGTTGTTTGCATAATCTTTTAATTGAAATTCTTAATTATAATTTACTGTCTTTGGTTTTAAAAAATTGGGGTTAGGATGCGGTGTTGCTTATCCTCTGTTGTGTCCGCTGCTGGTTCTCTCGTAGAACGGGGCTCCGTCATTGTTCATTATATCCTCTAATCGATCGTCTGTGATGGCTCGAATGTTGAGGTAGCGATGGCTGGGCTCTAGTTGTTGCTGGATTTCCAAGTTGGGGTGGTCCTCCAAGTTCCTCAAAATATTTTTGGAGAGCTGTGTCATGAACTGATTTATTGGGATCACTTTGCTGTCTTCATATAGCTTCTTGTTTGGGACATATTTCCTTGTAATGGGGTTTCAGTGTAGGCCTGTACAGCTACGGAGTATCTTCCTTTCAAAAACTTTGATCTTCTTCATATATGTTGGTGATATGGTGAACGTCAGAACTAGACAGATCAGCTGCTTATAGATGAGGAGTTTGGTATTAGTGTTTAGTCCGTTTCTTTTTCTAAGAAGCGGGTGGACCAGATGTATGGAGAAGTTGGGTCTCTGAAGCATAAATGAAGCGTGCTTATTGAATTGGAAGCGGTTAGTATTTTGCTGTTGTCTTTGTCCTTATCACTGTGTTGTCTGGTAGCTTGATACTGATATTATCACAGCGTGATGCGAAACGTCTTCGACCTCTTGTTGCTGTTGTTGGGGTTCTGAAGCAGATAAGCTCGCTCTTATTGCTAATTATCTTTAGTCCCCATTTAAGGTAGTAGTCTCACAAGTTTCTTATGTGACCTTCAACTCTCCTGGCTGCGATTTCTGGTGAAATGGATGTTGCATATGTTAAGGAGTCATCGGCATATAGCTTCGTTTTCGTCCCTGGGATGTTAGTAGGCTGGTCAGCTGTATAAAGGTTGAAAAGGATGGGGCCCAACTTGGAACCTTGTGGAACTCCAGCGCTGATCATCTTTCTTTGTGAATATTCTTTGTTTACCTGTACATAAAAGTATCTATGGGTTAGAAAATTTTTGATTAATCTTACCAAGTGTTCAGGTAGTCCTAGACTTGACAGTTTGAATATTAGTCCTTTTATCCAAACTGTGTCGAAGGCCAACAAAGTTAGAAATCCCATCATATCCTGCTGACTTCTTAGAATTTTCTCCGTGGATTATGTCAGTTACTTCCTCGGTAAAAAAGTAAGTAAAAGTATTTCCAGTTGGTCCAAGTGCAGGATTGTCCTCATTAAAGTTGGTGACTGAAGTATTAGAGCCTGCAACTTCTTCAAACTTGTTTTCAACTTTTTCGATGAATTCAGGAAGGTGATTGGGCGGGCGATCCTTGAAGGTCTTTTCAAAATGCTTAGCGAGGGCTTCTGCTTTTTCGGTTGGTGTTGTTGCAGTATATTGCCCGTGCATTATTGTGTCTGGCATCGTGCTCTTTTTCCCAACGAGCTGGTTAATTTTCTTGAAGGCATCGGGTCCCGGTTTGATTTTGGCAAGTCTTTTCCTGAATTCATTCTCCTGGTGATGTTTCACTGCCTGGTTGAACATGGTGTTGGTGCATTGAAGTTCGGAGTATATGCGTCTATAATCGTCGTTCTCTCTGTTGAACAACCTGTGGTATATCCGTTGAAGCTTTTTGCGGAGTCTCTGTCTGTAAGCATATATGGTCTGTATATGTACCGGCATATTCGCATATCGGTCTCTGCTGGTTTTTGCGGTCTTGAGCTTTTCCAAGTCGTTGGTAACTGTTGTCTCGAATTGGAGTATGGCACTATCAATTTCGCTGTTTGAGAGATTGCTGCTGGTTATGACTTCCGGGAGATCTTTTTCAATTTCGGTACGGAATGTTTTCCAGTTCACCCTGTTATACCTTATGTGGAGCTGTTGTTCTGGTTGTTCGCAGAATATCCTTTGATTAGGTCGTACCCTAACTTCTACTGCCAGATGGTCGGAATCACTATCGTGTGCTACGCAATTATAGTTCCGTAGTTCAGGTAGGATGTTGATGAAGTTCGGCGTAACAAGAAAGAAATCCAAATGAGATGGAGTTCTAGGGAATGTTGGTTTTTGTTGACACACGACAACCAAAGAGTGATGCTCGGGATTTCCTTGTAGCCAGTCAACAATTGCTTTGCCTTGGTAAGATTCCGCGGTATCCATCCATAGAGGGTGCCGACCGTTGAAGTCTCCTCCAATGACACAAAATGTGTATTGATTAGCAATGCTGTTGATAATGTGGAGATCGTGATGTATGTCGCTTCTTGTTGAGTTGCACTTGATGTATGCTGAGACTAGCAGAAGCGTCTCAGACTCGGTCAGTTTAGTGACGACTGTCGTTATTTCCATGCATCTAAGTCCAGTTATCCTTTTCTTTTCGCTCCTGAGGTCCGATTTGAGAAGAATTGCTGTTCCTCTGCCGCTCGCTCCTTTGTCCTCTCTGTAGGATGTGTAATGGTCTGGTTTAAAGTTGTTCTTCGCTGTGATGTTGGTTTCCTGTAAGAAAATAATGTCTGTTTTTTCTGATTTTAAAAACATAGACAGAGAAATTCGTCTGGCTGTGGAATAAATAGAATTAACGTTATATGTTATAATTGAAAGTTGGGTTTTTATATACATAATTAGAATATAAGTTGACCCAATATATTTGTCTAATCTTTATCATCCAAAGTACCGTAGTTGCTTGGAATTATCTCTTTTGCCTTCTGGAGAAGGGAGAAGAGATCTGCTATAAACAGTCTTTCGGTATCCTCGAAGATGTTGAATGACGTTGATCCTTTCGGCATCTGATTGTTTGTTGTTGATGGTCTTTGATGATAATTTGCTTTTGATGCCGTTGGCTTCTGTAAGGCTTGTGTTGGAAGTTGTGGTGTCGGCTTTTTTCCTGGCTTTTGAGATGGTTTCGTAGGTATTGTTCCAACGGATTTGGGGCCCGACTGCTGGTGCTATGTTGGCGTACGAAAGACCGCTAACAATAGTTCTGGTTGCTGATTGGACTGCAAAATCGTGTTTCTCTTGTTTTTGGGCTGCAGATTTTACCTTCTCTCCTATTGTAGCTTGCTGGGTGCCCTGTCTGCTGGCAGTTTACACAGTAATCTTTGTCATCCGTTATGCCGTTGCTGGTTCTTGTGCATTGGCCTGGCAAATGGTCATCTTTGCACTTGACGCACATGTACTTCATTCCACAGTTGCTAGCTATATGACCGAATTTTTGGCAATTCTTGGACTGAGAGATGCTAGTACTTTTGAATTTCTCCCAGTAAAACTTTTGGTTCATAAGGCGAGTTTTACCATATATGGAAGGGATATCCGCTGTCTTGTCTACTTCAACCACGAAGCTGTTGCATTTTTTTACTGACTTATATGGACTTACTGCCAAAGCAGATATTCCTTCCTTCGATAGTTCTTCTTTGACTTCATTGGCATCATGGCTATAATGTATACCTTTAAGAACTAGCAGCTTCTTTTTGTCTTCTTTGGCCGCAAAGGTATTAAACTCTGTGCTTCCCTCTTTCAGCATTTTACGAATTTTTTGATGGTCTTCCTTCGTCTTTGTTGTAATGACAGATTTGTTCATGTTAATGTTATGAATCCTAAAAGCAACTCCTTGTTCTTTTAGGATCTTGTTAGTTTTGGCTACGTTGAGTCCAAAACATACAATTGGCGGCATCAAGGTGGGGCGTGGTTCTACAGTGGTTGAGGCGCTGTTGCTGGCAGGTTGAGATGTTTTATCGTCTTCCTTGTTATTGGTGGCAATGTCCTTGTCTTTAGGGGAATTATTCCCGTCCTTCATGGCTATCTTCTTGGATGAAGGTTCCTTTTTTGGAGATGTTGGTGGTTTAGATTAGATTAGATTATTTTTATTATATTCGTTAAAATTTATGTACAATTGGTCTTAAACTAACTTATAACTAAAATAAATCATGTCGGCTCAACAACAGGGGCCCGACTTACTTCAGCTGACTCTATACAATGCTATATTTTTACTTATATCATATTGTTGTTTGCATAATCTTTTAATTGAAATTCTTAATTATAATTTACTGTCTTTGGTTTTAAAAAATTGGGGTTAGGATGCGGTGTTGCTTATCCTCTGTTGTGTCCGCTGCTGGTTCTCTCGTAGAACGGGGCTCCGTCATTGTTCATTATATCCTCTAATCGATCGTCTGTGATGGCTCGAATGTTGAGGTAGCGATGGCTGGGCTCTAGTTGTTGCTGGATTTCCAAGTTGGGGTGGTCCTCCAAGTTCCTCAAAATATTTTTGGAGAGCTGTGTCATGAACTGATTTATTGGGATCACTTTGCTGTCTTCATATAGCTTCTTGTTTGGGACATATTTCCTTGTAATGGGGTTTCAGTGTAGGCCTGTACAGCTACGGAGTATCTTCCTTTCAAAAACTTTGATCTTCTTCATATATGTTGGTGATATGGTGAACGTCAGAACTAGACAGATCAGCTGCTTATAGATGAGGAGTTTGGTATTAGTGTTTAGTCCGTTTCTTTTTCTAAGAAGCGGGTGGACCAGATGTATGGAGAAGTTGGCTCTCTGAAGCATAAATGAATTTTTTTTAATTTTGGTGGGGCTAACGCCCCATTTATTAGCTTAATACAAGCTTAACTTAAACAACTAAACTTAAAAACTAATTAAACTAAATTAACTTATAAGGAGGAAAGATGATGTAAGAGCTGGGCTTTCAGACAAGGACTTGGAATGTTGAAATCGAAAAGAGGAGAGATTGAATTGATTTTACTCAACATGCGGGTTAAAGGTTCATTGAGACCATAGGAAGTACGATGGGGAGGAAGGTAAAAAAGACGTGATGATCTTAAGTTGCGTGGGTTAGTGTTAAACAAGATGAGATCAAAAAGTGAGGAACAGTCAGTGGCACCTGTAAGAATTCGATGAATGAAAATGATGTCAAACACATTCCTACAGACTTCAAGGGGGTGTAGATTTATAATTTTGAGTCGGTCAAGGTAGGGTGGCAGAGATGAGAAGTTATTAGGGTCATAAAGACTTCGGAGAGCAAAGAGTAGAAAACGGCGTTGAACGCTCTCAATTCTGGAGATATGAACCGCGTGATAGGGGGCCCATACTTGCGATGCATACTCAAGGAGAGGACGAACATAGGAAATATAGAGGGATTTGGTTACAAATGGGTTCCGAAACTCTTTGGACCACCTTTTGATAAAACCAAGGGCGGAGTTAGCTCTTGATATAGCATTATCGATATGGGAGCGAAAATTTAATTCGCAATCACAGAGGACGCCTAAATCGCGGATAACCTGTACGCGGTTAATGGAAAGGGTTTGAAGATAATAAGATCTAAGGGAAGGCCTTTTACTTTTTCGAGAGAACGTAATTAGCTCACATTTGGCAATGTTGAGTTCGAGAAAATTCTTACTGCACCAATTGACAAATGAATTGAGGTCATTTTGAAGCAGGAGAGAATCATGACCAGAGGAGATTACTTTGAAAATTTTAGCATCATCAGCATAAAGGGAGATAGAAGATGATTGGATTATCTTTTCAACATCATTAATGGCAAGGATAAATAAAAGAGGTCCAAGATGGCTACCTTGGGGTACCCCAGAGGTGGCCACAAATGGAACTGAAAGAACGGAACGAAAACGGACTCTGTATTGGCGGTTGTCAAGATACGAGGATATCCATTTAAGAAGGTTAGGACTGAATCCAAGAAAGGAAAGCTTAAAAAGAATTAAACTGTGAGAGATTTTGTCGAAAGCCTTGCTGAAATCTGTAGTGATGACGTCTACTTCGTAGCCCTTTTCCATGGCAGAGAGTGAAAATGTAACGAACTCAACAAGATTAGTTGTGGTAGATCTTCCCTTACAAAAACCATGTTGAGTTGAGGATATTAGAGATTTGCATTGGAAAGAAAGTGAGTCATACAGAATGCTTTCGAAGAGTTTGGGGATATGAGAAAGTTTGGCGATGGGCCGATAATTACAAACTTCGTTTTTGGGACCTTTTTTATGAATTGGTGTGATAGTGGATATTTTCCATAAATCGGGGAAAGATCCGGTGGAAAGGGATAGTTGGAACAAGTTAGTAATAGGAAGGACCAAACTCGAGCAACATTTTTTAAGTAAAATTGCAGGTATACCATCGGGACCAGGAGTATACTCGTCTTTAAGTTCAAGGATGCCATTTAGAACTAATGAAGTATCCAAATTCGTATTTAAGGGGCCGGTATTAAAATGAGGAAGGTAGGAAAAATAAGATTTGTCAGGATCTAAGGTTTTTGGTGCAAAAGACTGTTTGAAGTAACTGGCGAAGAAATTGGCGATGGTAGATGGATCATTGGATGATTGGTTGTTATAGAGAAGAGAGGGAGGGAAACCATCATTTTTCTTTTTAAAGTTAATAAACTTATAAAACGATTTGGGATCCGTTATTAAATTTGCTTGGGTGTTGGAAGCAAAGTCATTGTAGAGCGTTTCATATAGATTCCAAAATTTATAAAATACTCCCAAGTAGTCAGAGTAATCGAAAATTGAACGAGAGCGAAGATATTTAACCCAAAGCTTATTTCTCCTGTTTCGTAGCTCGCGTAGTTTATGACTGTACCACGGGGGAGAAGTTGAAAAATACCTGTTACGCGAAAAGGGAACATAAAGATTTATGCAAAACTGCACTTTTTCATAAAAAAGATTAGTTGCTTCATTAAGTGATAGATTTGTAAAATCGAATGAGGTATGGATGAGGTAGTCATTTATTTTTTTGAAATTAGCCTTATGATAGTTGAATGAACAGTTAGAAATATTAGGGAGAGTAGGTGGAGAGGAAATGAAAAAAGAGAGAAGGAGAGGGGGGTGAAATCGATCAACTACAGATAATGGGATGGTGCTTTCTGAAACAGATGAGTTAATCGGGTCAGAGGTGAAGATAAGATCGAGTTGCCGGCCCATGTAATTCAGAATTCCACTCACTTGGTAAAGGGCGGAATCAGAAAGACCGTCAACAAAAACAGATTCCTTGGATGAAACGGGATTGGCAGCGAAGGTTGGTACATCATCAGAAATGTTCCACTGAAGTTGGGGAAGATTGAAGTCTCCAAAGATTAGAACTTCGTCTTGTGCTTCAGAAATAGCTAGCACTTCATCAATGGCATCAACAGCAAGCTTGTAAGATTCAACGGGTTGGCCAGGAAGAATGTAGAAACACACAAGGTATAAGGACTGATTTGGGAGTGATAGTTTAATGGATATGTAGTCGAGCATGTTTGAGGAGGAAGAAGAAACCAGGGTCGAATCGAACTTGTTATGGACAGCAATAAGGACGCCTCTGCACGGAGATTTAGGAAGAGACTCTTCGTGAAAGAGGGTGGTGATTGTAGAGTAGTTGGGGAGAGAAAGTGTTAGGAGCGATAAAATTTATCAGAGTCGGAACGTACTCTTTGAAGGTAGGAAATTCTTTTAGAATGAAGAAACGAAGAAAAGGCGGAGAGATCTTTGGAGATTCGTTTTGAGGATATGTTCAGAAGCTCGTGATATTTGTCGTATATCTGCCTTAATGGTACCATATCAGTAGGCAGACCTTCCTTTTTAATTGACGCTGACACATAACTTTTCGTTTTACCGTCTATGCACAAATCGTCAGGTTTATCGTGGAGATAGGCTAGGTACAGGCGAATGTTGTCTAACAGTTTGCTATCTCTTAGTTTGGAAAGGGCATAACGGGACTCAGTGGAATCAACAAGGCTCTGTTGAGTTAGTTTTACATTAGGTGGAATGAGAGGATCAAAGCAGGGGGGTGGACGTGAATCTGTTGGAGGCAGAGAAGAGTTTGGGTTTAAAATATGGGAGCTTACAAAGTTAGGGTATTTTGCCCCGGTGGTGAGGTCGAAGCTTGGAAACTGAGGAGATTCAGTAGGATTCGAGGAATTTAAAGGTGATGAAGGATAGTCAGGATTGATGTTGAAAGACACTCGTTGGTGAGCGTGTTTCGGTGTTAATGGGGTTTGCTGGTCTTTCACTTTGGATTTAAGTAAAGACAGTCTAGGTTTAGGTTGCGGTATATTTTGGGGTTTAGGTTGAGGTTTAGGTTGGGGCTTAGTTTGGGGTATATGTTGGTGATTTGGTTGGGGTCTATGTTGAGTCTTAGGTTGGGGTCTTGCATCGGAAACGGTTTGTGAATAGTGACGGGGTTGGTTTGGAATTATAAATGGAGGTGTAAAATCTGGCATTATGTGCGTTTTGAACGACCAGTTAGGATCTGAGCGAGGGTGGTGTTTATTCGCTTGGAATATAGGTTTGGGTTTTAATGACTTGGGATGTTTGGATATCAACATATTGGCCAATTTGAAAACACTACCTGATAGGTTGAGGAACAGCCATTCATATTTGGAAGGGAAAGATATTAAGAAAGTGTTGGGTTTAATTTTTTCAATTTTAGTTACGTTTATATCAAACTTATTTCTAAAAAAGTCGTGGATCCACTTTGAGTCCGCATTGGAAGGAACTCTTTCAAGAGTGAAACTGCTGGATTGAAAAGTTGAGCCACTAGCGTCATCGAGTTTCTTCAGTCTGTTGTTCCATTCCGAGAGTTTCCACAAAGTACCGAAACGATTAAGGGTAGGTTCCTGAGTTGGCGAGGCAATTTTGTTATTTGGTTGGGAGTGTAGAGGTATGGGAATGGGCAGATTTGGAGCTACCTCAATAGTGTCCAATATTTCCTCCAATATTGATGTATTATATTGGGGATTAGAGGGAGCTTCGAGAACATTCCTTGTTGCTAGTTTTAATTCCTCGGCGAAACCATTCACTACATAACGAGTATCTTTGATGTTGTCTTTAAGTTCTTCAATCTGACACATTAGATTAAAAAGTATGGGTTCATAATCAACCGGAGGAGATACAGTCTTTGGGGCTGGAGCTTGTGACTGAATATCAATCACAGTCCGTAGCGTGTCAAATGACGCTATTAAGGGGGAAATTGTTGATTTAATTTCACTAGAAATTGTTTTTTTTATATTAGCCACCATTTCAATGTTAATGTTGTTTGTAATGGGGAGTTGGAGGGCAGATAATTGTTCATTTATTTTCTTTATATCTCTTTTTAGGTAGGTCGCGGATTGTGCATTGTTTTGGTTAAATTCATCAAACGATTTGATGAACTCATCAAATTTTTCGAATTGGGTCAGGCATTGTTTGTGGTAAAGTTTATTTTTTTCCGCAGAGCTTGCGAACGAGTCGCTTAAGCATTTAATCGCGAGCATTATGTGGGACAGAGATATATTTTTGCACTCATCGCAATAAAATACAAAATTACGGGAAAATTCTTTAAGGTAAAGAACAGACCTTTTATTTAATCCGACACATGTAGCATGGAAATGTTTTCCGCATAATCCATTGCATGTGACCCACTCAACGATATTGTCGTTGTTGACACAATTAAAACTCGCGCACTGTTGAGACATATTTAGTTTGTATGATTGGTTCAATTTATAAGATCAATAAAGCACACAATTATTATTATATTTTTTTAATTTTTTTTAAAGATTTCCTTGGATTGGTTTATGGGGAAAAAGCACGGAAATACTATTAAGTGGAGTTAAATAAGGGCACAAATAAATGAAAAGACGGAGTTAATTGAAAAAGCGACTGCACTCGGCGAGATACGAATTACAATTCGTAAAAAAAATACAATGAAGCGTGCTTATTGAATTGGAAGCGGTTAGTATTTTGCTGTTGTCTTTGTCCTTATCACTGTGTTGTCTGGTAGCTTGATACTGATATTATCACAGCGTGATGCGAAACGTCTTCGACCTCTTGTTGCTGTTGTTAGGGTTCTGAAGCAGATAAGCTCGCTCTTATTGCTAATTATCTTTAGTCCCCATTTAAGGTAGTAGTCTCACAAGTTTCTTATGTGACCTTCAACTCTCCTTGCTGCGATTTCTGGTGAAATGGATGTTGCATATGTTAAGGAGTCATCGGCATATAGCTTCGTTTTCGTCCCTGGGATGTTAGTAGGCTGGTCAGCTGTATAAAGGTTGAAAAGGATGGGGCCCAACTTGGAACCTTGTGGAACTCCAGCGCTGATCATCTTTCTTTGTGAATATTCTTTGTTTACCTGTACATAAAAGTATCTATGGGTTAGAAAATTTTTGATTAATCTTACCAAGTGTTCAGGTAGTCCTAGACTTGACAGTTTGAATATTAGTCCTTTTATCCAAACTGTGTCGAAGGCCTTTTCGATGTCCAGTAAACAGGCGACTGTCGTCTCTTTCTTGTTGAGTCCGTGTGTCACATCGGAGTGCAGTCCAAGAAGCGGATGGATGGTGGAGTGTCGTGCTCGGAAACCATACTGACATTCAGGTGTGAATTCCCTTTCCCTGAAGAAATGATGAAGCTTTCATAGGATAAGTCCCTCCAGGATTTTGCTGACACAGCATAGAAGCGAAATCGGCCGATATCCCTCGACGCTAGTCCTGTTGGTTTTCTTCGGAACGGGCACCACTTTTGCCGTTTTCCATGTTTCGGGGAAGCAGCTGTTATTAAGGCAGTTATTGAAGATAATCGTCAGCAGTAGGATGGCGAGATTTGGTAGCTTTTTAAGCACAAAGTTAGAAATCCCATCATATCCTGCTGACTTCTTAGAATTTTCTCCGTGGATTATGTCAGTTACTTCCTCGGTAAAAAAGTAAGTAAAAGTATTTCCAGTTGGTCCAAGTGCAGGATTGTCCTCATTAAAGTTGGTGACTGAAGTATTAGAGCCTGCAACTTCTTCAAACTTGTTTTCAACTTTTTCGATGAATTCAGGAAGGTGATTGGGCGGGCGATCCTTGAAGGTCTTTTCAAAATGCTTAGCGAGGGCTTCTGCTTTTTCGGTTGGTGTTGTTGCAGTATATTGCCCGTGCATTATTGTGTCTGGCATCGTGCTCTTTTCCCCAACGAGCTGGTTAATTTTCTTGAAGGCATCGGGTCCCGGTTTGATTTTGGCAAGTCTTTTCCTGAATTCATTCTCCTGGTGATGTTTCACTGCCTGGTTGAACATGGTGTTGGTGCATTGAAGTTCGGAGTATATGCGTCTATACTCGTCGTTCTCTCTGTTGAACAACCTGTGGTATATCCGTTGAAGCTTTTTGCGGAGTATCTGTCTGTAAGCATATATGGTCTGTATATGTACCGGCATATTCGCATATCGGTCTCTGCTGGTTTTTGCGGTCTTGAGCTTTTCCAAGTCGTTGGTAACTGTTGTCTCGAATTGGAGTATGGCACTATCAATTTCGCTGTTTGAGAGATTGCTGCTGGTTATGACTTCCGGGAGATCTTTTTCAATTTCGGTACGGAATGTTTTCCAGTTCACCCTGTTATACCTTATGTGGAGCTGTTGTTCTGGTTGTTCGCAGAATATCCTTTGATTAGGTCGTACCCTAACTTCTACTGCCAGATGGTCGGAATCACTATCGTGTGCTACGCAATTATAGTTCCGTAGTTCAGGTAGGATGTTGATGAAGTTCGGCGTAACAAGAAAGAAATCCAAATGAGATGGAGTTCTAGGGAATGTTGGTTTTTGTTGACACACGACAACCAAAGAGTGATGCTCGGGATTTCCTTGTAGCCAGTCAACAATTGCTTTGCCTTGGTAAGATTCCGCGGTATCCATCCATAGAGGGTGCCGACCGTTGAAGTCTCCTCCAATGACACAAAATGTGTATTGATTAGCAATGCTGTTGATAATGTGGAGATCGTGATGTATGTCGCTTCTTGTTGAGTTGCACTTGATGTATGCTGAGACTAACAGAAGCGTCTCAGACTCGGTCAGTTTAGTGACGACTGTCGTTATTTCCATGCATCTAAGTCCAGTTATCCTTTTCTTTTCGCTCCTGAGGTCCGATTTGAGAAGAATTGCTGTTCCTCTGCCGCTCGCTCCTTTGTCCTCTCTGTAGGATGTGTAATGGTCTGGTTTAAAGTTGTTCTTCGCTGTGATGTTGGTTTCCTGTAAGAAAATAATGTCTGTTTTTTCTGATTTTAAAAACATAGACAGAGAAATTCGTCTGGCTGTGGAATAAATAGAATTAAAGTTATATGTTATAATTGAAAGTTGGGTTTTTATATACATAATTAGAATATAAGTTGACCCAATATATTTGTCTAATCTTTATCATCCAAAGTACCGTAGTTGCTTGGAATTATCTCTTTTGCCTTCTGGAGAAGGGAGAAGAGATCTGCTATAAACAGTCTTTCGGTATCCTCGAAGATGTTGAATGACGTTGATCCTTTCGGCATCTGATTGTTTGTTGTTGATGGTCTTTGATGATAATTTGCTTTTGATGCCGTTGGCTTCTGTAAGGCTTGTGTTGGAAGTTGTGGTGACGGCTTTTTTCCTGGCTTTTGAGATGGTTTCGTAGGTATTGTTCCAACGGGTTTGGGGCCCGACTGCTGGTGCTATGTTGGCGTACGAAAGACCGCTAACAATAGTTCTGGTTGCTGATTGGACTGCAAAATCGTGTTTCTCTTGTTTTTGGGCTGCAGATTTTACCTTCTCTCCCATTGTAGCTTGCTGGGTGCCCTGTCTGCTGGCAGTTTACACAGTAATCTTTGTCATCCGTTATGCCGTTGCTGGTTCTTGTGCATTGGCCTGGCAAATGGTCATCTTTGCACTTGACGCACATGTACTTCATTCCACAGTTGCTAGCTATATGACCGAATTTTTGGCAATTCTTGGACTGAGAGATGCTAGTACTTTTGAATTTCTCCCAGTAAAACTTTTGGTTCATAAGGCGAGTTTTACCATATATGGAAGGGATATCCGCTGTCTTGTCTACTTCAACCACGAAGCTGTTGCATTTTTTTACTGACTTATATGGACTTACTGCCAAAGCAGATATTCCTTCCTTCGATAGTTCTTCTTTGACTTCATTGGCATCATGGCTATAATGTATACCTTTAAGAACTAGCAGCTTCTTTTTGTCTTCTTTGGCCGCAAAGGTATTAAACTCTGTGCTTCCCTCTTTCAGCATTTTACGAATTTTTTGATGGTCTTCCTTCGTCTTTGTTGTAATGACAGATTTGTTCATGTTAATGTTATGAATCCTAAAAGCAACTCCTTGTTCTTTTAGGATCTTGTTAGTTTTGGCTACGTTGAGTCCAAAACATACAATTGGCGGCATCAAGGTGGGGCGTGGCTCTACAGTGGTTGAGGCGCTGGCAGGTTGAGGGGTTTTATCGTCTTCCTTGTTATTGGTGGCAATGTCCTTGTCTTTAGGGGAATTATTTCCGTCCTTCATGGCTATCTTCTTGGATGAAGGTTCCTTTTTTGGAGATGTTGGTGGTTTAGATTACATTAGATTATTTTTATTATATTCGTTAGAATTTATGTAAAATTGGTCTTAAACTAACTTATAACTTAAATAAATCATGTCGGCTCAACAACAGGGGCCCGACTTACTTCAGCTGACTCTATACAATGCCATATTTTGACTTATAACATATTGTAGTTTGCATAATCTTTTAATTGAAATTCTTAATTATAATTTACTGTCTTTGGTTTAAAAAAATTGGGGTTAGGATGCGGTGTTGCTTATCCTCTGTTGTGTCCGCTGCTGGTTCTCTCGTAGAACGGGGCTCCGTCATTGTTCATTATATCCTCTAATCGATCGTCTGTGATGGCTCGAATGTTGAGGTAGCGATGGCTGGGCTCTAGTTGTTGCTGGATTTCCAAGTTGGGGTGGTCCTCCAAGTTCCTCAAAATATTTTTGGAGAGCTGTGTCATGAACTGATTTATTGGGATCACTTTGCTGTCTTCATATAGCTTCTTGTTTGGGACATATTTCCTTGTAATGGGGTTTCGGTGTAGGCCTGTACAGGAGTATCTTCCTTTCAAAAACTTCGATCTTCTTCATATAAGTTGGTGATATGGTGAACCAAATAGGACAAGCGTACGTCAGAACTGGACGGATCAGCTGCTTATAGATGAGGAAATTGGTATTAGTGTTTAGTCTGTTTCTTCTTCTAAGAAGCGCGTGGACCAGATGTAGGGAGAAGTTGGCTCTCTTAAGCATAAATGAAGCGTGCTTATTGAATTGGAAGCGGTTAGTGAAATTCACTCCAAGGTATTTTGCTGTTGTCTTTGTCCTTATTACTGTGTTGTCTGGTAGCTTGATACTGATATTTTCACTGCGTGATGCGAAACGTCTTCGACCTCTTGTTGCTGTTGTTGGAGTTCTGAAGCAGATAAGCTCGCTCTTATTGCTATTTACCTTTAGTCCCCATTTAAGGTAGTAGTCCCACAAGTTTCTTATGTGACCTTCAACTCTCCTGGCTGCGATTTCTGGTGAAATGGATGTTGCATATGTTAAGGAGTCATCGGCATATAGCTTCGTTTTCGTCCCTGGGATGTTAGTAGGCTGGTCAGCTGTATAAAGGTTGAAAAGTATGGGTCCCAACTTGGAACCTTGTCTTTTTCTTGTTGAGTCCGTTTGTCACGTCGGAGTGCAGTCCAAGAAGCGGATGGATGGCTGAGTGTCGTGCTCGGAAACCATACTGACATTCCGGTATGAATTCCCTTTCCCTGAAGGAATGATGAAGCTTTCTCAGGATAATTCCCTCCAGGATTTTGCTGACACAGCATAAAAGCGAAATCGGCCGATATCCATCGACACTAGTCCTGTTGGTTTTCTTCGGAACGGGCACCACTTTTGCCGTTTTCCATGTTTCAGGGAAGTAGCTGTTATTAAGGCAGTTATTGAAGATGATCGTCAGCAGTAGGATGGCGAGATTTGGTAGCTTTTTAAGCACAGAGTTAGAAATCCCATCATATCCTGCTGACTTCTTAGAATTTTCTCCGTGGATTATGTCAGTTACTTCCTCGATGGAAGTAATAGCATTTTCAGTTGGTCCAAGTGCAGGATTGTCCTTATTAAAGTTGGTGACTGAAGTATTAGAGGCTGCAAACTTCTTCAGACTTGTTTTCAACTTTTTCGATGAATTCAGGAAGGTGATTGGGCGGGCGGTCCTTGAAGGTCTCTTCAAAATGCTTAGCGAGGGCTTCTGCTTTTTCGGTTGGTGTTGTTGCAGTATATTGCCCGTGCATTATTGTGTCTGGAATCGTGCTCTTTTTCCCAACGAGCTGGTTAATTTTCTTGAAGGCATCGGGTCCCGGTTTGATTTTGGCAAGTCTTTTCCTGAATTCATCCTCCTGGTGATGTTTCACTGCCTGGTTGAACATGGTGTTGGTGCATTGAAGTTCGGAGTATATGCGTCTATACTCGTCGTTCTCTCTGTTGAACAACCTGTGGTATATCCGTTGAAGATTTTTGCGGAGTCTCTGTCTGTGAGCATATATTGCCTGTATATGTTCCGGCATATTCGCATATTGGTCTCTGCTGGTTTTTGCGGTCTTGAGCTTTTCCAAGGCGTTGGTAACTGTTGTCTCGAATTGGAGTATGGCACTATCAATTTCGCTGTTTGAGAGATTGCTGCTGGTTGGGACTTCCGGGAGATCTCTTTCAGTTTCGGTACGGAATGTTCTCCAGTTCACCCTGTTATACCTTATGTGGAGCTGTTGTTCTGGTTGTTCGCAGAATATCCTTTGATTAGGTCGTACCCTAACTTCTACTTCCAGATGGTCGGAATCTATCGTGTGCTACGCAATTGTAGTTCCTTAGTTCAGGTAGGATGTTGATGAAGTTCGACGTAACCAGAAAGAAATCCAAATGAGATGGAGTTCTAGGGAATGTTGGTTTTGGTTGAGACACGACAACCAAAGAGTGATGCTCGGGATTTCCTTGTAGCCAGTCAACAATTGCTTTGCCTTGGTGAGATTCCGCGGTATCCATCCATAGAGGGTGCCGATCGTTGAAGTCTCCTCCAATGACACAAGATGTGTATTGATTAGCAATGCTGTTGATAATGTGGAGATCGTGATGTATGTCGCTTCTTGTTGAGTTGCACTTGATGTATACTGAGACTAGCAGAAGCGTCTCAGACTCGTTCAATTTAGTGACGACTGTCATTGTATTAATGCATCTAAGTCCAGTTATTCTTTTCTTTTCGCTTCTGAGGTCCGATTAGAGAAGAATTGCTGTTCCTCTGCCGCTCGCTCCTTTGTCCTCTCTGTAGGATGTGAAATGGTCTGATTTAAAGTTGTTCTTCGCTGTGATGTTGGTTTCCTGTAAGAAAATAATGTCTGTTTTTTTTGATTTTAAAAACATAGATAGAGAAATTCGTCTGGCTGTGTGGGTTTTTATATACATAATTTGAATATAAGTTGACCCAATATATTTGTCTTATCTTTATCATCCAAAGTACCGTAATTGCTTGGAATTATTTCTTTTGCCTTCGGGAGAAGGGAGAAGAGATCTGCTCCAAACAGTCTTTCGGTATCCTCGAAGATGTTGAATGACGTTGATCCTTTCAGCATCTGATTGTTCGTTGTTGATGGTCTTTGAAGATAATTTGCTTTTGATGCTGTTGGCTTCTGTAAGGCTTGTGTTAGAAGTTGTGGTGAGGGCTTTTTTCCTGGCTTTAGAGCTGGTTTCGTAGGTATTGGTCCAACGGATTTGGGGTGCTATGTTGGCGTACGAAAGACCGCTAACAATAGTTCTGGTTGCTGATTGGACTGCAAAAGCGTGTTTCTCTTGTTTTTAGGCTGCAGATTTTACCTTCTCGGCAAGTTTCTTCTTTCTCATTGGGCATCCATTGTAGCTTGCTGGGTGCCCTGCCTGCTGGCAGTTTACACAGTAAACTTTGTCGTCCGTTATGCCGTTGTTGGTTCTTGTGCATTGACCTGGCAAATGGTCATCTTTGCACTTGACGCACCTGTACTTCATTCCACAGTTGCTAGCTACATGACCGAATTTTTGGCAATTCTTGCACTGAGAGATGCTGGTACTTTTGAATTTCTCCCAGTAATGGGTAGGGGAATTATTTCCGTCCTTCATGGCTATCTTCTTGGATGAAGGTTCTTTTTTTGGAGATGTTGGTGGTGAAGGTTTCCTCTTCTTACGTTGAACCATCACAAAATGTCCATAGTCGGAGTTAAGGTCGACCATGTTTTCGACATCTTCTTCGTTGACTTGTAAAGTTGGCTCTTCTTCATTGTCAGTAGCTTCATATTCTTCATCACTATTAATTTCTTTATCGTAGATGTCCATCTCCTCTTCTTCATCGTATAACTGCTCGATGTCGCTCAGCTTAGAGTGCAAAGATACCAGGAATTCCTTCCCGTGAATCTTAATGCCTGCCTTTATTTGGCTCTCCAAGTCTTCAGAGGCCTTTTTAACATCACTCTTTCTTTTCTCAGATTTACCCATAATGGGATTCCCAAGAAATGATTATTTAGTTTTTTTTTTTTTACTGTTAATTGAATTTTTTTTTACACTTACACCCGAATTTAATTACACGACCTATTTTAAGAAAAACTACTCGCGCACATTAACCCGGATTAAAAGGTTAATTACTTTTTATTTGGGTAGGCCGCAGGTATACCTGTGTGTCCGTTTTTATAGTGGGTAGAAATTTAATTATTTAAAATTATTTTCTTCCGCTCGTGGTGTGTGCGGTATGACTGCACGATGCTGACTGATCGGTACTCGGTATGTGTGTCAACGCGACCTCCGTTGGAATGACCATATATATGAGATCGCCAAAAATCCTAAGTGTATCGATTCAAGAAGTTTTTTCTCCTTCTGATTTGGCTACAATTTACAAAGCGTTTTTACCCAAAACTCAAGTATAGGTTAGGTTAGTGGGCTGATGGATGATGTGTTCCAAATTAAAAATATCCCAGTTGGTGTGATTTCTAAATGGTTGTTGGAGTTTTGTAGTGTGGGGTATAAGGAATTCAATGATTTTGTGATCTTCCTTCAATACCCTCCATTGGTCAATCTCAAGGGTATCTGAATTACTTGTGAGAGTAACGTCAAGTACCTCTTTTCTATTTTTGGTAAAAAATTTTGGTTCTTTACCCCTATTCGCTACAAGAATGTTATTTTCAATAATGAATTCAAAAAGTAACTCACCTCTAGTGTTAATATCTGTGCTTTTTTTTATAATTAACGCGCGCACAAGGGATTATGTGTTTCCCTTTTAATGTAGAACACACTGCACGGGCATTACGAAGATAGGGAGGGAAGAGATAGGAGGTGCCGATTAACATTGGTTTTGAATGTTAGCATATCAAAATGGCAAGGGAAAATCCCGCCGGGTAAACTATTCCAAATTCGTGTTGTTCGGCTAAAAAAAGAATCCCTATATTTCACGGTACGTCCGAAATTGGGCTCCAGGGTGAACTGATGAGCATTCCTTGCGAGCCGAGTATTACGGGAGAAATTTTTAAGGGGAGGAATGCAACTGGCTACTTCTAGTGAACATTTTTTGTAAAAGAAACGATAAAATAAGGAAAGACATGAAACATTGCGTCGGTGTTCGAGTGGGGCAATTGTTTCAGCGGCAGTTCTATTTCCTATCAATCTTAACGCTCGATTTTGTATTCTATCAAGCAGGAGAAGCGATGTTTTCGAAGCACCTGCCCAGAGGTGGGAGTTATACTCGAGTTTAGGGCGTATAAACGCTTTATAAATTTTAGCCAGATCAGATGGGGACAAATACTTCTTACACCGATACAGAAAACCTAAGCACTTAGCAGCATTCTTAGCGATTTCAAATATATGGTCGTTCCAACGGAGGTCGTCGGTGACACACATACCGAGTACTGAGAGCTTTTCGGTTTCTTCGATGTAAGTGCCATTCATGGACAATGGCATTGGGGGTATGTTTAGCTTTAACGACAGAAGACAGCATTGAGTTTTCGAAGCATTAAACTCCACACGATTCCTATTACCCCATTTGACAATGCTGTATATATCGGAGTTTAATGAGCTTGACATACGGCACCGTTGCAACTGCACGTCCGAAGGCGAAGGACGTGAATTATCGAACGAATATGAAAAGCTGAGGGTAGAGTCGTCAGCAAAACAGTTAAGTGGATTAGAAGTAACAGACAGAAGATCGTTTATAAAAATCAAGAAAAGAGTCGGAGACAGAACAGAGCCCTGGGGCACACCAGCATTTATTTTGTGCGAATTAGACTTGAATACGTCCAATACAACTTGTATTGAACGGTCCAGAAGATAGCTTCTAATCCAACGAACAAGTGTATCATCGATCCCAAAAGCACGCATTTTCGATAAAAGAGCTTCATGCCAAACTCTGTCGAATGCCTTGGAGATATCAAGAGCAATAATCTTACTTTCACCAAAGCGATGTAAAGATTTGTTCCACTGTTCGGTGAGATATGCCATCAGATCACCAGTGGAACGGTTGCTGTGGAAGCCGTACTGACGGTCATGGAGAAGCTTTCGATCTTCGAGATATTCCTTAAGCTGACGGTTAATCAGTGTTTCCATGACCTTAGAAAGAAGGGATGTCACTGCTATGGGTCAGTAGGAGGAGGGGGAGGATGTCTCACCTTTCTTAGAGACAGGCTGGACAAATGCTGTTTTCCATCTTCTAGGAAAGATTCCAGAAGAGTAGGAGCGATGGAAAAGCTTACGCAGTGGCTTTGCCAGTGTGGAAGAACACCTCTTCAGAAGAATCGGGGGTATACCATCCGGGCCAGCGGATTTGTGTATATCGAGATCTTTGAGAACTCTTGCTACTGTACGAGTGCGGAAAAAAATCAGTCCCATGGAAAAATTTACATTCTCAAGTACAGGAGGGGCAACGTTGCTTTGAGGCAGCGTGGAGCTGGCAGCGAAATGGGCGGCGAACAAGTTTGCCTTCTCTGAAGAGTAAACAATTGTTTTGTTATTGTCGATGAGCGTTGGAACCGAAGAATTCGAGGAGTTTTTTATATTTTTTACAAATAACCAAAATTTTTACTGCCTTTGGGACACTGCAGAATTTTTTGCCGTAATTTTTGGTCATGCAAAAATTTGGTTCTTTCAATAACGGAGTTGCATGAGTTTCTTGCTTGTTTGTGCTTTTTCCGATTTTCCTCTGTAGGGTTGGCTTTGTAAGATCGGAAACTTACTTCTTTGAGCCTGATAGCTTCTTTACACTCAGAATTAAACCAAGACTTTTCTTTAGGTTTGATGCTTTTTACTCTGTTAGGAATAAAAGCACGCATCCCTAGAAGAATCACATTTGTGATCATTTCAGCACTGGCATCAATGTCACTATCGAAGAAGCATAGTGACCAGTTAAAGTTTCGGAAAAAGATATTCAGGCCGTCCCAGTTGGCTTTCTCGTATTGCCAAACGGTCCTGGTGGGAAGTTTTTCTTTAACTGGATGAGTGGGGGATGAGAAATTAGCTGAAATGATACAATGGTCTGAAGTGCCAAATGGAGAAGTTACACTAATGGTATATTTATCAGGGTGAGAAGTAAGAAACAAGTCAAGAGTATGGGCGGTTTGCCCAGCAACATCCGGTATACGCGTTGGCACATCGATCAGTTGGGTAAGGTGATGTAACCCGGCAAAGAGCTCGACATTCCTTCCTTCGGGTGTTGTCTGACCAGAATAGTTGAGCCAATTGGAATTGTGTACATTGAAATCGCCCGCAATAACGATTTCAGTGCGAGGACAAAGGGAAACAATTTTCGAGATGGAATCAGACAGCGCATCAAACTCGTTACAAGTCGAATTACTGTCAAGATTTGGACTCCTGTAAATAAAACAATAATGTATGACATGCTTGCGGACAGTGAATTTGAGCCATAAGAAGTTAAAGTCCGTATTGGAACATTGCCCATATTGGGGAAGGCTTTGGCAAGCAATATCATTCCTAACATAGACCACGAGACCATGATGGGAAAAGAGTAATGGCACCAAGCTATACCCATGTAGGGCAAATTCTGATATGTCAGTATTTACTCCAATCTGAGTTTCACTTAATGCCAAAACAGCTGACCTGTGCTGAACAGTGTAGACGTACACGTGAAAGAAATTCTTTCTTAAACCACGAACATTTGAATACACGACACAAAAATCACTTACCATATAAAAATACTTACATACAAAAACACAACTCTGATTAAGTCGAACTGCGCAGTGAAAATCCAAACTAACTTCTGTAATAATCAAACTGTCTTAGGTGTTATGCCCATAAGACAGCCTGTTTACAAAAAATCAATCTAAACATTCAGCACATTAGGACAAATTCAGATGCCCTTATCTATTTACCGCAAGCATTGTATGGTCATACGATGCCTACAGTAGATAAGAAAGAGGCAGTTAAGCACTAAGGTCTTGGGACAGATTAGAGGGTAATTTGTTATGCGAATGCGTTTTATTTATTTTTTTTTCTTCCTCAGCGCGAGTGGGCATCTTTATCATTCATCCTACGACGCGAGTGAATATTATTATTTTTTTTTACAGCACACGCGAGGGTTTTTTTTCCAATTTCTCTAACGAGTGTGTTTTATTATTATTTTTTTTAAAGCACTCGCGATAACAACGCGCAATAATTATTTTTTTGACTTTTGTTTAATTATTTGTGCGCGCACCTCGACGTCCGTCCTCTACGAGCTTAAGATAAGATCTTCCCATTGAATGTGATGTGAGTTAGTATCACATCCCATCACTAGGTCCCATTTTTCTAAATGGGCCCGTTGGACAATTAGACTGGTGAGATCCGCTGGTGGTCCCTCCGTCGCGTCCCATGGCATGTAGCATGATGCGAGAATTAACGGTGGGAGTCTATGCCTTTTTAATTTGACCGTTTTTTGGTCAAGGTCACTGTATTTGGAAAGAAGAAAAAGATTTAACTGTTTTCTAGCTATTATACAAGTTCTAAAATTACTGTTTGTGCCTACATGTGTGGTCTTATACAACGTAAGTTCCTTTGAATTTAAGCCCTTAATTTTGCCACCTGCTATCCAGGTTCTTGTATAAGGGCTAGGTCCACTTGTCTGGCCTCTGTAGATTAAGTTGGCGATGGCAGCATTACTGTGATGGAGATTGATTTGTATTACCTTCAACATTTTTTAGTATTAGCTGCCTCTTCCTTACTTTTCTGGCTAAGAAGTCTTAGTTTGCATCGGTTTGTACCGATGCGGACTTTGTAGCCGATGTTTTTCAGAAGTGGTATTGATTTGTGACTGAGCAACACTACCACTTCTGTACCTTCTGGTTCATGATTTCTCATCTGAACAACTTCCCAGTTTTAACAGAGTTGTTCAGTGTTGAGGATCTGAGGTATCTTTCGATACGATCTTTCGGGATTGGTGGTCCACGCACAATGAGCCTAGCTGCACCCAGACTATATGTGGAGCTAAAGCTGTGGACGTTTTCGGAGTGCAATCCTCCTTTCCCCATCACCTTGCCGGTCTTCTTATCCTCCAGGTCCGTCAGAGCAAGAGTCTCGGTGCAACACCTGGAGGTTGATTTAGTCTGTTCAAGGTTTTTTTTTCCGTAGAGAGTCCGTTGTATTCGTGTCTTTTTGAAAAGGTTTTGATGACACCAGCCCTTGCTTTGGATGGTCTTTGCCAATCCGCGGAGCGGTGGTCTCATCAAACTATGAGCGCACATTCCATCCCCAGAGGCAGCCGCTGCCGGTGTACTAGCAATAGGTTTGTTCTCCATTAGCTGCTGTTCCTGAATATAGGCATGCGCGCTATGTAATTTTTCCGGTCCTTTTCGGTCAGTTCGTCCCACTTTTTCGTGCCAAGTCGTTTGATTGTCGTCCTACAGTTCTTTATCCTGCTACGTCTGGATGAGGTTGACAATCTGGAGAGATCCCGCTGTCGCTGACACTTAGAATACTCTCCATCGTCAGCGGGACCAATGCTAACTCCATCATCCACTCCAAGATTGGCGAAGAGGTTGAAGAGAAGGTTCTCTTCCTCGTCAGTGAGTGTCCGTTTTTGTGAATCGGCAAGAGCAGAGTCTGAGGTGCCCGATTCATGCACCTTAGTCCCTGTGTTTTTGTTGGTACATTTGCGTTGTTTGTTTTTGGTATTTTTTGGTTTTCTGTTGTTTTTATGTTTGGTCCCACGAGTTATGGGGCAAATAAAGTCCATCTTCAACATCCCCTGTAGCAGATAAGGCTTTTACTCTTTGATTTTGCCTGTTTCAAAGAGGTTCCATTAAAATACAGCCGATATACCCCCTGACTGCAAACCATCCAATAGGCACGGGCCACATGGCACTCTAGGAGGGATTTGTGGATACAAAGGGTAAAGAAGGATTTTAGAGGGATGGGGAGAGAACACCCTATGGTTTTCGGGAGTCATCTAGTGACAGCGCCCCAAGAATCTTTGACCCTCCTTAAGCCTCTACAACTCGTCAAGTTCGGCCTTCAGGTAGAGGAAACTTAAGTATAACTCACACCTCTGGGCAGCTGCTTCGCAAACATCGCTACACCTGCTCAATAGAAATAGAGCGTTAAAATCAATAGGAAACAGAACTGCTTCTCAAACAATTGCCTCTCTCGGTCACCGACGCAATTTTACATGCCTTTCCTTATTTTATCGTTTGTTTTTTTTTTGAAAAAAATGTTCACTCGAAGTAACGGGCTGCATTTCTCCCCTTAAATATTTCTCCCGTAATGCTCGTCTCGCAAGGAATGCTCATCAGTTCACCCTTGAACCCAATTTCGGACGTACCGTTAAATATATGGATTTTTTTTAGCCGAACAACGTGAATTCGGAATAGTTTACCCGGCGAGATTTTCCCTTGCCATTTCGATTTGCCATCCCCATCTTCCTAATGCTCGCGCAGTGAACTTACATTAAAAGGGAAATAAATAGTTCCTTGTGCGCGTGCTAATTATAAAAAAATTACGACTTCAAACTAACAGCCCTATTATAGCTATCAAATATCAATACGATACACGAAAATGATAATGATAATGTTTGATAAATGTCGACAAAATTAATAAGTCGGTATCATGGTGATCGTTTATCAAAATTTTTGATGAACTGTGAATTGTATGTACATTTTAAATCCATTTTGAATAGTTCTATTGATAGATTCGGTATTATGGCTGTCAAAAATTTTGATACCGATCACTTTTTCTATCAGCCACAAATTCTTCGTTAATAGATACATAAATCGAGTATTTCGTGCGGAAAAGATACGTTAAAAAATGTGTAAATTTAGTTTTATTTTTACTAAAAAAAGCAGAATTTAAAACCGAAATGTCTACTGTGGAGGGCATCGCGAAATGCTTTAAACCCACGGGCCTTAGACGAAAACTTGTAGGCAGTTATTCTTATATTTTTTTTAATTAAAAGCGCTAAATGTTATTGGGTTCCAGATTCATACAAAACTTCCGACTTTCCAAACCAGCCCTCTTAGGAGTTTTGAATGATATTGACGATAAACTTAACCTATAAAAAGTCGGCAATCCATCCCAAATCTACTCAAGCTAGCAGCAGTTTTAAAGTTTTTTGCCCAAGGAAGCTACCAACTGAACGTTGGGAAAGATTTCAACGTTGGCATGGCACATTCAACAGTGTCAGTCGTTCTCAGTGAACTTGTTAATGTTCAAAAAATTAGCACACAAACACCCCCCCCCCATATTTAATCTTTTCTGTAAAAAAAACAATGCGAATGTTAATAGACTGTTTAATTTTTATTTCACTGTATTCATGGCTTCAAAAAGTTAATCAAAGAAATAAAAAGGTATACCCGAGCAACAAATCAAAAGTTGTTTTTTTAATTTTAATTTGGTTTTTCTGTCATACTCTTTATTTTTTTACATTTTCTTTGTTGAGCTCCAACTTTTCTTTTTTAATTTTAATTAACTCCATTTGTGTCTCCTTATTTAAAATTGTAACTTTATTTGGGGTAATATTCTGTATTACGAACACTTCCTCCATCCTACCACGATATTTATTATCTTGTTATAAAAAATCTTTGTTTGCTGATCCATCAGTAGATAACCTTTCTCTGCTTCGATACTCTGGCACTATGTAATTTCGATGACGTCGGTGTATTCTCAAAAAAAAAAAAAAAGAAATACTATTGGGAAACCTCCTAAGGGAAAGGGATATCTTTCAGTATAGTCTTTGGGCTTCACGATCTTAACCAATAGCTATCAGCTAAACCGTAGCAGAAGTGCGTTTATTCTTCTCGAGAGTAGTTCGAAATCGTGATGTATTTACGAATTGACATACTTACTGGAAATAGTCATTTTATAAAAAATTCACGCCTTTCATTAATCCTTGGGTATTGAACTATGTATTTTGTATTTCAGTGAAAAAATGCGGGTAGAACCCTCCACCGGCTTAGGCGCTAGCCGTAATGGAAAAATTGACAGGTCAATGTTCATAACAAAGAAAAAAGAGGGTAGAATGAATTAATCCAGACAATCCAGTCGGTTTATTGTATGCTAATGCTAATAAGACTCCCATTATTTAAATAAAGGTTTATCCATCATACATTTATTCACTGTCAAGTAAAGTCACGTAAGAACTAAAAAGAGGTTTTTTTTAGAAAAAAAGTAGTTTTTGTTATTTTTAAATTTCTTAAAAAGTACAATACATTTGAGCATCCGATTTTCTATTTTGACTAAAAACTTTTACTAACAAATAAATTTTGGAAACAAAATTAGCACTTTATTACGTAAAATTTTGAAAACAATTAGTTTGAAATTTTTGTTTACTTTTTTTTTAAATTTTGTGTTTGAAATTTATTTTTTGAAAACTATTTGCCGAAACAGCTTTATTTAAAAACAAAATAAAAAAAGATATTTCTGACCTTACAAAAAGGCATGATATACCATCTTGAGTGTAACCATTATTTTTTAATATTTTTTCCTGTTTTAAACTGGCTTTCTGTACTTGCACTATTGTTAGTTGGCGATCTTAGTACCGCTATACAGCCAGCTGACCTGTCTTTTTGTGTAAAGTGTGGCGGAATCATTAAATCTTACAGGTTTTTTACATTTTTATGCAAGCAGCTGACGTATGACGTATTTTTTACATCTTTGACAGAAAAAAAATCAAATCATTTAAGCATGTCTGCGATTTCAATATGACATAGTTCGTTATCAAAGAACATAATGTCAATTCAGATAGAAATTCGGTCGTTAACTTAGGAGCCAGAACGATTTAAGTTCCGAAAAGCATAATCGAGCTTAGAGAGAACTATACAACTTATCCGTTGGTTGTTTCATTACATTTGTTATGTGTGCTATTATATTGTTCATTGTTGCCATCTACGCCAACATTGAAAACGAGTGGCTTCTGTACAATCATTTATATGAAAAGAAATCGCATATTGTTTATTAAATATTATTTATCCGCTAGTTTTAAGATACAAAATAAAATGTCATTTTTTTAAAAGAAATAAATAATATGTATTTCTTTTTTTTTTAACTGACTAGCACACGCCTGGAATCTGTTAGTATGATTGGCAGATTTGTATTTTTTCAAAATATTAATATTGGATAGAATTAGTAAGTTCAAGTTTCTGAGCCCTCCCGAGCTTTGCGTTTTCTCAGAAACTTGGACATGATTTCCCAGACAAAAATATCAACTATGTACTACATTCTCCTTCGCCGCCGGCAAAATAACTTTCAAAAGTAGAACGCTTTGAGAATGAAATATGATTTTTTAACTTAAATCAAAACTCATATTTGTGCAGAGATACACACGCGCAAAAAATAAATTGCACGACTGGATCGCACGTACTTTCTTATGTGCGGTCACAGCGTCGAATAAAATTTAATAAAATATTAAGTGAACTTCAAAGTTTTTATTCGATTTTTTTTACTTGATTGTTGGAAGAAATTACGTAAAATAGTTTTCAGTGGAAAAATTTAAACGCCAATCTATTTATTTATAAAAAAATGTGTGATTTTTTTTTTTTGAAAATCTTAAATAAAATTTAAATAAATTTAACAACTTTTTTAAAAATAAAAAAAAATAATACAATAATGAAAATTCAAGCACAAAAACTACTTACATTTTAAAACAAAATTGAGACAAAAGTTGACCTACCTGTTTTCAAAATATTGAGTTTTCAAAAAAAAAAATTATTAAAAATAACAAAAAAAAAAGTTTTCGAAAATATTTTAAACTAATTTAAAAGATACTTAGGCTACCTATATCTGCCTGAATATAAATTTTACTTGTAATCGATTAACCAGTTTTCCAGTAAGTCGAAGAAAAGAAAACGGTTCTATGGAAGGTACCCTCTTTAGCTAGCCATCTTAATTTTTTTTTCGAGAAAAATAAGGTTTTACATAACGGTTATATGACAGAAACCGTTAATCTTTGAGCTAAAAGAAAAATTGAAAAAAATCTGTAGAATTTCACTAATTTTTGCCGGCGGCGAAGGAAATGTAGTACAAATTCAAATGGCTTTGTTTTCCTCGTTGCAACGAAAGTTTTAGTGTTTTTGCCCAGCGCAAATCTCAATTTTCAGAACAAATCTTTGAAAGTTTAATGAAACTTGCTAATAGTTTGTCAAAGAAAATTCTGTTTTTTTTTTGGCTGGGAAATTGTGTTCAAATAAATTTTTCACCCCCATCAAAAGTGACAAACATTTCCTGAGCACTCCGAAATCTTCCGAAACATAAACTGGCTAAATAATTAAGAAAATTCATGAATAAGTTAATATATTGATTGAAAAGATTGACATGTTTACAGTTCACAAGAAGTGCTTATCAGAAAAATGTGCTGTCACATGTCACCTAGTCAAGGACATGTTATTTGAGTTTTTTTCTTGTTTTTTTTATAAAAGACAAGACAATGCGAATAATTTTTGATTAAGTTTTGTTTCTTTTAAAAAAGTGTTCAATTTATTAACAAATCTTCGAGTTTCTTCACCAGACACTAGAAAACTATTTTTTTGATTTTAAATTAGTCTTGGTTTACATCGAAATTTCAAAACATTATATCTCAGTTTTTTTAAATGAGTCTAATGTAGAATTTCTGTTTAAGTTTCTGATAAGAAGGAGCGATCCGAACTGTGAATACGCTAGATGGCAGTTCAGGGTAAATACAAGAGAATATTAACGTGGTTTTCAAATTGAATTAAATTATTCTTTCACCGTTGTTGGCATAAGTAAATAAATGTTTCATAACCCTCAAATACCCTTGCCTTAAAAACATTTGATTTTCATGATAGTTGCTCCTGACGGATAAATTCCGTCATTATTATTATAATCATTAAAATAATTATTTTGATTAAAAAAAATGGAATTTCGTTTGCATATTTTGTTTCAACATATATGTATTGGTGCTAGTAGCCAGTGGAATTTTTATTAGATATATACATATATTTGACACCAATATAACAATTATTGTAAGTGCTTATTGTCTTGTGAATATTTTTGTAAAAATTCTTTAACATTTTATCAATACTAAATATTGAAACCATTGTCCACCTGAAGATGCCCATATACATGGACGAAACGTTGTGACAAAGTAAAATATTTGTTTCAGTTGACCTGAAGTCCATTCAAAAACAACATAATTAGAAGCAGATATTATACAAAGGGCCATTAGTTCTTCCGCCAACACTTATATTCCTCAGACTCTTTCTACATTCGACTTAAAGAAAAAAGAAGTTTAATAAGCCCTAACCAAATTGCCTTCAAACTTGGTAAAGGTTGCATTGATGCGCTCATGCATATTGACACCTTTACCACTAAATCATGTGTCTTTTTTATCAATTACTTCCAAAAAGCATTCGATAAAATAGGGTTACACCTTATTTTGATCAAACTACAAGAATGGGGTGTAGGCCCCAAGGTAACTCAGTACGTAAAGTCATTTTAAAAAAATTGAAGATTTTGTATCAAGTACAATGATTGATTCTCCTCATATTTTCCACTTCATAATGATATTCAGCTAGGATCCCCATTGTCAGTGATTTTATTCTTAAAAGCATTTGAAGATATATCGAAAATTCTTATAAACATACAACAAACAAACTCATAGACCATTGCGTATACGCAGATGATCTCTACATCCTATTTAAATGCAATGATCTAGTTTAACTTTCTTGCCCTAAAACATTAACACTAAGTATAAGTAATAATTTAATTAAAACTGTTGATAAACTAAGAATCTTAGGACTTATGTATGTTCAATAAAAGGTACAAATGGAATAATCACGTAATAGATTAAAAAAAAAACTTTCTGTAAGAACAAATATTAATTGTTTAGCTTCAAATAAAAGTAGTGCACATGTAAACACTCTTTTTAATGTAGGGCGAGTTCTTGTGCTTACCAAAATAGATTATTGTATTTGCATATATGGCAGCTCCCCAAAGACTACGCTAAAAATCATCAAACCAATCTATCATCAAGCAGTAAGGAGAAGCATAATTGCATTCCCTACCACCCCCATCAATAATATACTTGCCGAAGCTGGTCTACCGTCAATTGAAGAACATATTACAACAACTAAAGGGAATATTTCAGCAAGATGTCTTTCTCATCAAGCTCCATGAGCGCAATATTTTAAAGCTGCAATGTGTCGCAACGAACCAATAAGAATACCTTCGGCTATAGATCTAATAGTTGCGACTGGGATGAAAATGGAGCTACCGGTAAAATCTCAGGGCAGATCTACAACCACATATCCGCCATGGTTAATAAAACAATCCTCATTTATAATGGAATTAAAAGCCTATTCAAAAAGCAACACTGACAGTAAATTCTTCCGTGACCTTTTCAACGATGTCACATCCGACTTAAAGTCAAAAGGATGGACATTTGTGTTCACAGACGGCTCAAAACCATCCGATTGCTTCTCATATATGCAGTAACTCTGGAAAATGGCTGTCTAATTAATTCGGTGTTCTTTTCGAACAAGCATCAGTTTTTACCGCGAAAGTACACGCAATACTTGAAGCTGCAAGAAAACAGCCCCGCTACGTAAAAAAACAAAATAGTGACAAACAGCATATCTGTTATAAATGCCGTCCTAAATGACAATTACAATGTCACCATTATTATTCAAAAAAGAGACCTTCTCATTCGCACACCAGGATATAGCAAAATAATGTGGGTCCCCGGTCATGTGGGTATACAGGGGAACGAGTTCGCTGGCAAAGCAGCTCATTTCGACACTTTCACCTAAAAAGACTGTACCAACGCAATTAACAACTTTGATCTCCAGACTAAACAGGAAAAATGGAAAACTTATTGCCATCATGACTCTGACTAGGTCACACATCCGCAACACACCAACACATACTTCGGAAAGAAAATCCTCCAGACTGCAACAAATGCAACTCCACCATAAACATCAAACACATCCTGGGTCTGGGACAATGCCCTCTGCCAAATCTAACAAAACAAAAAAAGGCGATGGCCTCGGCAGCTAGTACTATTTAAGTTAAGTGTTAACTTTGTAATTTCCTTTAATTATACTGCTAATAAGAAATAATAATAATAATATTTATTTCTCATGAATTCATCGAATAAATTAATATAAAACATTACAGATATATTAATGACATTTTGTATACAATAGTATCAAATGCTATACATATATGTATCACAAATGCTTTATAATTCAAAAAAGTAAGTACGTATATGTTATACATAATTCAGAAAAATCTCTACCAAGTTCCTAACACAACACTACAAAAAGTATTCGAAAATGGTCTTCGATGTTCATTTTTTTATTAGTTTAACAGAATTAATCTTCCGGAGAAAACAGTTTGTTTTGGGAGCGGATAGAACCCATTATCTGGAACAATTAATCCAATAAATTGTTTTGCTATCGACAGCTTTTCATATTCGTTTCCAGACTCTTATCCATGTTCGGATGTGGAATTGCAGAATGTGCATTTTTCGAAGATATAATTAAAAAAAAAATATCTGGCTAAAGTCTTTATAGCTTATATTTGCCTAAAAGTTGAGTATAACCATAGACACATTATTACTAGATCCAACCGGGAACAGCGTATTCCTCACAATTTGACTCCTAAGAGATGGCGCCCTTATACAGTTTGCCACATTATAAACCTTTTTTGTGTTGCGAACTTCCATATTTTGTATTTTTTTTTTTTTTTTTTTATAATTAACGCGCGCACAAGGGACTATTTGTTTCCCTTTTAATGTAACACACTGCGCGGGCATTAGGAAGATAGGGAGGGGAGAGATAGGAGGTGTCGATTAACATTGGTTTTGATGTTTGCAAATTGAAATGGCAAGGGAAAATCTCGCCGGGTAAACCATTCCAAAGTCGTGTTGTACGGCTTAAAAAAGAATCCCTATATTTCAAGGTACGTCCGAAAAGATAAGCAAAAAGCATCACATAAGTGTTTTTTGTTTAATACATATGTATATATGATTTGGTTTGGTTTCATTTCTTCATGAATGATGTACCTACGTTATTCAAACGTAAAATCTTCATTATTTGAAAAATTCATTTTATATTGTACATATTCTTATTAGTTCGTTCTTCCCAAATTTATAAGTTTCCATTTAACAATTAACATTTTGCCTTACCATTTAGGTATGCCTGGATGCATGTATTTAAAAACTACAACCTGAACGGTTGAGATAAAATCATCTTCAAATTTTCATAAGTTATTGAAGTTATCTTGAATTCCGGTAGCTGGCATGTATATATAACAGTTATAAAAAAGCTCTGTAATGGTACAGTTTAGGGGATCACCTTGAATTTGAAATATGTTGTATAGTTCGTTATTCTGAACAAGAATATATATCCACTATAAACCATATAATATGTTGGGTGCGGCAATGTTATCTTCACATAGTTTTGTATGTTTGAAAAAAAACATGAAAATTAAATTTTCAAAGGTAAAAATCAATTTTTCACAAAATAGAGTGAGTATGATTTGTGCAATGGGTTATTGTGCCTTCGAATATGACCATGAGATTTATATATATGTTTGTCGCGGAAAAGCCATCTTTTAATTTCTTTTAATAACTTTTGAAAAAAATTATTTCAATTCGACATTTTGACAATGAAAAAAATTTTGCATTTTTTTTAATTAAGAAAATATGTAAGTACTGATTTTTACTTTATTATTTGTTACTCCTATTGATTTTGTATCGAATACTTAAAATTATATGCTTCTTTGTATGAAATTATTAACCTATTTTCTTATAATTTGTTTCGTATTTTCGTGATTACATATGTATGTATAAATGTATATATACTAAGTTAACGGCATAGAAACAGGCATGCTGCCCCCACCCCCTTCCAGCTATCACTAGGGTTTTGGGTAGGTGTAATGTGGCCTTTCTTCTTCGATTTTTAAACGGTCTGAATTATTAGCGTCATTGTTAAAAAATCTCACAGCTAGTATTTCCTCTTCATCGTCGGCACAATTTATGTAAAATAATTTAATTCATACAGGAAAGGGTGATGCCTCTCTTTGCCCTTATTTGTGAAAAAACTGGATAAAAGTTTCAGGTAGCAGTTTATGGAGGCGACATACGACGACCTACAATTTATGAAAAAAAGTATCTCGAAAATTGTAGGAGTAGTTTTGATAAAATCCTGTTTTTATTTTTAAAAAATATTTTGAAAACGGTTAGGTGTTTTTTTAATTTTATTTTTAAATGTATGTTATTTTTGTGCTTAAGTTTGTATTCTTAAATTATTTTTTTTTATTTAAAAAAAAAACCTCCTACGATTTTGAAAAAAATTCACACTTTTTTAATAAAATGGTGTTTAAATTATTTCACTCAATACAATTTTACGTACTCTATTCAAACAATCAAAAGTCACATAAATCGAATAAATGCTTTAATGTTAATTTAAATTTTCTTAAATTTTATTCTACAATGTGACCGCACATATGAGCAAGTACTTAGGCTTCTCTATGAACGTCATGTTTTATTCTTATCTCAATTCCTAACGATTCCTAAACTTTTTTTGTAGTACTTATAACTGGAAGTAAACATTTATATTTTAGTAATTTTGAAGTATAATAAGCCTTCAATAATATGAATACAAAAATGTATTCGTGAATATCACCTATGGCAATTGGATCAGCGTGCATAAGTACATATGTAATTGTGTCTATTATCACCTACGTTGACAATTTAGACTTACAAAATAAAATTAAATCTTCATAACTACCTACATACATTCAAGTATCCTTTCTCTTACTTGCCAGACACAATGCACAAAAAAACAACATCCTATTTAACAAAAAAAAAAATGTAGCGCTTCCAATATTCCAGCCCTTTTTGTGTATATTTCGATCTGCCAGTATGTGTGCCAAGTGCCAAATACCTACAAAATAAACAAGCATAAAACAACATCTTTTTCCTTGTGCTGCAACAGCATGTGGACGACGACGACCGACCAACCCGACAACGCTCCGTAAAGTTGATTGTAATTTGTAACCAAAAACCACCCCAATCTCGCTCTGTATTGAAGTTTCGTTATAAATTCTTTTTTATTGTATTTAATAATTTTAATTAATTTTACAAACTATTCGCCTCTTCTCCCGTAATCTCTTGAAGATGTCTTTTTTTTATCAATCAATCTTTTTACAACATGTCTTCTTCCTCTCTTCTTTTTTTTAATTTTACTGGATGTAGTCATCCTACATCAATGGCATCATCCATTGCAGTTTTATTACGCCATATAGTTTTGGCTTCTACATCCACCCCCTTTCCAGCGCAGCGACCTACCTGAACACTGACAGCTGTCAGCATTGTGAAATGGTTTCACTCTGTCACATTTCACATTTTTCAATTACAAATTGTTTACGTAATTTTTTTAATAATCTTAAAGAGGCCCTCATAAGGAGATTCCAAAGAATTTTTTACTTTGTCACTTCTAACCAGGACCTGACTACAAGTGTGCAAGGATTTTGGAAGGTGTGTCAAAGTTCGTGCAGATTGTTTTCGCGTTTGTAACGTTGTTGTGGGAATACTTTGGAAAAAATCTTTTAATTCTTGAATAAAGTTATATTCATCTGTGTCATTCGTGATTTTAAATGAAAATGAAAGATCGTGCGGTGTTTTAATATTTTCGCCGTATAAAAGCTCAGATGGTGTATGTTTTGTGCCTTCTTTGGTACCATACCATTAGCGTGTGGTGGTAGGCTGTTGTACGGATACGTGAAACTTATTTAGTCTAGTGTTGGATAGGCCTCTGGCCATCTGGAGAATCTGGCTATTGTAAAAAGGTACTTATTTTCGTTTGACGGGGAAAGTGGCCCTACTATATCTATGTGGATGTGTTGGAATCTACCTTTTGGAATTTTTATTTGGCCCTTCGATGATTTAACATGTCTGTGCACTTTTTCTTTCTGGCATGGAACGCAATTTTGGGCCCAGGAGTTTATATCATGGTTCATTTTTGGCCAGAAATACAACAAAGCAACGACGTTCAGCGAGCCCTTGATATATCTTATGTCGTTTGTGAACTGAGATATATAATCCAGCTGACGCGCTTGTCTGAAGCTACGCTTTGTCTTTGTTGTTAATGCTGTTGTTAACGGTTTATTGTCTGTAAGAACCGAAAAGTCCTGCCCTTCAACGAAATTCCTGAAATGTTCTATAGCCATGTAGATCGTATTAGTTCTCTGTCAAATGCAGAGTACTTAGAATGTGTTGGGGACAGTTTTTTTTTACTGTAAAATGCAACTTGCTCCCAGGTGTCTATATTTTGCTGCTGAATAAGCTCCAATGCTGTTGGAGGATGCGTCTGTTGTTATAGTAAAATTAGCATTCTCTTTTGTATGAATGAGGAGTGTTGCATCAGCAAGTTTTCCTTTTGCGTTCGGAAATGTTTTTCCTTGTTATCTTTTCTAGAAAATTTTGTCAAGTGATCGTAAATAGGCGTGACAGTGCCCGCGAGCTTCGGTATGAAACGATGGTAGTAACTTACCATTCCAATGAACCCTTGAGCATGCTTTAAAGAAGATGGATCAGGGAAATTTTCGAATGCCTTGACCCGGTCACGAGAAGCTTTTGTCCCTTTTTTCGAAATCTCGAAATCCAGAAACTGCGCCAAAAGTGCATTTTGACGCCTTTATGCGCAGACCGAAGTCCATGAGCCGTTGAAATAGAGATTTGAGATGTTTCTCATGCAGTTCCTCCGACTTGCTCTCAACTAAGATGTCGTCCACATAAACGAATATGAAGTGCAGACCCCTCGTAACCTGATGCATAAGTCGCTGGAAGGTTTGGGCTGCATTTCTTAGCTTGAAAGGCATACGGGTGCATTCGAAGAGCCCGAAGGTGGTCACAGCTGTGCGGCATTGGTGCAGTAGATATGATGGTTGCTTCTGACCTGAAGTCAGTTCGAAACTCAGTTTGAGAAGAAATTTTTTTAACTCCTAGTGGAAGCTAGAGCCGTCCGTGAGTTTTAAGTGAGTTAGAAAATAGTCACCTAATTCTCGATCTACTGCGCCGAAAAAAAATTCTTTCCTATCTTTCTAATTCTTCTAACTAGTGTCGTGCAACAAACAAGAAGCTATATGAAGACAGCAAAGTGATCCCAATAAATCAGTTCATGACACATCTCTCCAAAAATCTGGTCGTTGACTGTTATTATTTATATTTTGTAGTGCCACGAATTAGGTATATCGTGTCGCGAGAAAGGGAAGAAGGAAGTCGACTTACAATAAAAATGTAGATAACTATATGTATGCTATTAAAAACTATATATGTACTGAATTAAATAATGAATTAAATAGCGTGAATGCGAAATATATAATAATAATATATAGATATATATTGTGAATAATAATAACAAATATTACTGCGATACTTGGATTCCTTCGTTCCTAGTTTGATATTGTTCTTCGGTGGCATGTGCAACTGGTTTGGTTGGCGATGCTGTTTTATTGAAGATAGGGATTGTGGTTGTGTTCTCGATATCGATAGTATCGATATTGATGATGGCCCTTTGATAAAGCGTCTGTGGCTTATGGGCTGGTAGTGGATTGATAATTGCCCTTTGATACAGCGTCGGTGGCTTGTGAGACTAGTGGTGGCTTGAAGATGGATGGGTGACGTTTTTTATGAAGCAATGTCGCTTTTTTTTCTTTTTGGAAAGCGGTGAAATTGACGTCTTGTTTAAGAAGTAAGACACGTTAAGTGATGGATGACCCAAGGATGTTCGGTGAATCTTGTGGCGTGCGTGCTATTCTTAATATGAATTAATGTGTTTTATAAGTGTTTTTCACACTAGCAACTAGGTTGCTGTCTATACTGGTACACAGTAGAAGCTTTTTGAATGAAGAACAACAACTTATGTGTACCACCAATTTCATAGGCTGGAGTTATAGCTATTTCACGGGGGCCAACCCGATCATCAAACTCCTTTAGTGGTGCTTTATCGCTTTTTATGTCCAATTAATTACGAAAAACCTTTTTTGGTCCCGAGCTGGGTTTGAACCTTGAACCTTGAACCGTGAAATAGCTATAACTCCAGCCTATGAAATTGGTGGTAGTACACATAAGTTGTTGTTCTTCATTCAAAAAGATTCTTAATATGGCGTACGTGCTTTTTATTTTTTTTTTAATTTGCGTCGGGGTCACCAATGTTGAAGTTTCGTTATAAATTCTTGTTATTGTATTTATTAATTTTAATTAATTTTACAAACTATTCGCTCCTTCTCCCGTGCTGCAAAGCATCTTAAAATAAATAAATTAAATTAAAATTATTGGCGCGACAGCTCCCTAAGAAGCCAAGGCCTAATTACTTATACTCTCAACCATTCCTGTGTGTGTGTTGTTAATCTGCAAGAATGGAAGGGACCTACAGTTTGCCGCCGAGTCCGAACGGCTACATGGGATGCACTTTTTCGAGACAAATTTCACTCTTGGAGTTTTTGTCAGTTCCTCGCCAGAGGCAGTACCCCAGAAAAAAGGTGGCTATGAGCATTTTAGTATCAGATATATTTTCACGGTGGCGCCATTTAGATTTGGTAGCTTAGAAATGACCATTTCCTTTATATGAAATGCACCATCTGGTCATAATGTGTCTATGGTATAACCCACTGAGTATCTTGTATATAATTAAAAAAAAAGCTTTAAAATTGATAGGCGAAATTTGGTATATTTTTATCGCTATTTATATAAACTGCTTTGGTGAAATAGCCTGCTACGTTCTTCCTCTTGAACGATTCAACCGTAGTACTCCAACTGCCCATCAGTTTACCTTTGAACCCAACTTTAGACGTATAGTCAAATACAAGGATTCTTTCTTTTTTTGTAGCACGTCTTGCCGAACTCGGTTTTTTTCCATCTTGAAATGCAGAACGTCTTTTTACACCCTTCCTTGTTTTCTTAACGCCCTCGCTGTGTTTTATCAACCATCCAAAACCTATTAAGGAGGGGCTAGTTATAAAATTAAAAAAAAAACAACCACACATGTATCAATAGTTTTGAATGTATGTTATAAAACCGCTTACTAAAAATATAACCCCTAAAAGGAAAGGCCACTTTATGTGAAAAGCCAGGCCTGTATAAAGGATAACAAGAACTCCCGTAGAATTAACTCTTTGAATAACCCGAACAAATTAAAATTAAACATTACATATTTTATATATATTTTTTTTTTAGTTATGTGGTTGGTTAATGGTTTATTCTTTAGAATAAACAAAACATAAACTTTCTATATTTAATTTTTAGCGCAATACCATTATTAATCAACTAATATACATTAAATCCTTAAATATAATTTTTATACAGAAAATAGTTCTTAAACAAGTCTTGATATGTATTTTTATATAGCCAATGTTATCTAGAAAAAATCCGGTACAAAAACAAACTTTGTTTTCAGGGAATGTGGATGTGCTTTTAATAGCAAAGAAGCATTGGCACTACATTTGCGATTGCATACAGGTGACAAAAACCTTATGACCGATTTGTGTGCGTTGACAGCAGCAATACCAGGGCATTACTTAAATACTTCTAATCTTAATCAAGGTAACAATAATTATCTGAATAAAAAAGTACATTGAATTTTTTTAACTTGATTTCTTTCATGAACAGCAACCGTTGTAGCTGCAAATCCAAACATTGTTTCTCAAACTGCTGTCCCAGTGCAAATTATATCATCGACAGGTCAAGTTGTAAGTCAGACCACTATGGTGCAAAGTGCTCCACAACCACAAACTATAGTCACTGCAGTGCAGGCGGCTGCTCCACAGCAACAAAATACTACGAAGCCGAAAAGCCACTTTTGTAACAGTTGCGGTAAAGGCTTTGCAGCTAAACATGGGCTTTTGCAGCACAATAGAAGGCATCCTAATGGTGGTTGTACTGTTCGCACCCACGTGTGTGATTGTGGCAAGGCTTTCTTTCAAAAGAATCACCTTATGCTTCATCAGCGTCAGCATTTAGAATCGAAACCGAGCAACATATCCCAACAACAACAGGTATGTAGTATTAATATAAAATGGCACAATTTTTTTAAACAAACTAAGGCATGCAAATTATTCAAACTTACATATCGTTTTATCCGGAATAACAATAAAACAGTTTTATTTTACTTTTGTATGATTTCATTCAGATTATGATATAGATATATTTTGAATATATCTATATCACTGAATGACACAATTCCAAAAGAAATCAGCGCCGTTTGCAATACATTCCTCGTGAGTTTTGTTAAATTTAAGAACACTGCAAAGAAGACACAATTGTTTCTTGCAGATTTAGAATTAAATTTAGAAAAGGAGAAAAAATCTGCACACAGTAATCAGTAAAATCCGAGCCATATATGGTATTAAAAGATGATGTCTTGGAAGCAAGCCGTCTTAGTTTCAGTTCGGATGATGAGATTTATGCTTTAGTACAGGCTGCATTGCAGGATTCACAAAGTAGTCAGCATCAATTTGAAAACACACATCAAACACTGGTTCATAATGATGATGGATCCCAAGAAGCTCCAAGCAATCATAGCTTTAGCTGGGATGATGAAAATGTTCCACTTATCGATGTTGTAAGAGAAACTTCGTCAAAGAAAATGCCTCGAAAGCGCTTGAAAAACAGTCCTCAAAAACAATTGTCCGATTCGGATGAATTTGTTAATCAAATGCTACACGGTGAAGACCTAATTAACCGTAGATCGGTAGACCCAAATACAGAAAATCCATTAGATAATCCAGAGGAATGCAATATCTGCCAGAAGCAATTTACTAAAGAAAGATACCTACGACACCACCTGCGATTAACTCACAAGATCTTCATCGAATCCAAATATCCATGCAACCGATGCAGAAAAAAATGTATGCAGAAGCCTTCCTGGGAATGACATCAGAAACTCCACGATGTTCCAAATTTCAATAGACCAGTTCCATGTGATATATGTGGAAAGTTGTACATAAATAAACAGACGCTCAAAGCGCACATTCGTTCGATTCACATGGACAACGGAAAGAAATTTGTTTGTGAAGAGTGCGGAGCACAATTTAAAAGTATAAGCAGTCTTAAGGTTCACCAAATCACGCACACTGGAGAATATCCATTTGAGTGTACGAAATGTGATTGAACGTTTCAGAGCAAAGCGAATCTATTTGTTCATTTGGACACTTAAACACCCTATCTCTGCCATATCTGTCAGAAACCTTCAACAACGCTGCGAGGATTGCGACTGCACATGGTCAATCACTCGGAAGACAAGCCTCACAAATGTCATATGTGTAACAATGCCTATAAGCGAGTTACTGTTTTGAAAAAGCATCCTATTGTGCATAGCGGTATTAAGCCATACTCGTGTAATTTCTGTGAGCGAACCTTTGCCGATTCATATGAAACGGGTGCATAAGAAAGAACTTGCTAGCATGGAGGCGTCAGGCTGGAAGGTGGTTCCAGCAGTTTTACCAAAAATTCAACAGTTGAGAGAAGATGGTGTCATTTTTATTGAGGGATAGAAGTTGGTGAAAAAATGGAATACTTTGGAAGTTACCTTGCAGTACATAACTATTTTATAAGCTTAGTTGAATTGAGATTTGTAATTATTTTTTTTTAAGTAATTACCAGTGTTACCTTACAAACGTGTTGGACAAATAAATTAACTGAATAGATATAATAATAATAATGAGCGTGTGCATAAATACATGGTTCGCAACTTCTATCGTAATACTTTCGGAAATAATTCTTGGGTGTGATTTTATTCATAAAGTCATTCTAGAATAAAGGAGTACTTCCAATACATCATTTCTTCCGCTCGCCACGCATAACCCTTCTTCCATCCAATCACCTTGAGCTTAACTGTCGCTTGCTTCCAACTGCAAGCATTTTATGATTCATAGATGAGTAACATCTGATTTTTTTTCTTATTATGTAGTGTGTTTGAAATATTTTTTGTATGCAAACTGTCTTAAGAGCATAACACCTAGAACAGTCTCTTTATTACAGATTATGAGGGCCTAGACTGCCCAATTCGACTGAGTCAGAGTTGTGTTTATATTGTTGGTATTTTTTTAAAATGGTTAACATTTTCTCGTCTTCTATACCAAATACGATTTTTTATGTTTATGGGTTCACTCACTATGCACTGTACTATGGAGGAATGCATTTTCCCCTTTCAAATTTCAAACGCATTTGCTAGAAGGATATACGCGTCAACTACTATTAAAGTTTATTGTGCTATGCCTTTAACCCCCAGGTTTAACAGAAGAAAAAAAAAACTTTGCATTTGTTTTTTTATTGCACTAACATAATTTAAATCCTTAAGCTGACCTGACTTCATTTCGTCCTTTATTTGGCAATAATAGAGTATAATAAATAGTTAATTTGATTGAATTCTTTTAGTTTTATCAAAATATAATATAGAAAAGGTAGAACAATTTAAGGCTGCATGATACACAACATTTTTTGTTTTATGCTCCGGAGCGAAAATAAAAAGTAGGATGGTTTTCCAACTCAGTAAAACGCCACAAAGAGCTGACCTTGTGAAAAGCATGACATTTACATTTTTATGCCGCACACTTCCGGAGACATTTAAAAACTTTGCCACTATCAAATTGTCCATTACCTTCGTCACAATCAGTCGAGTTCCATTCATTACACAGTTTCGGAGCCTGAAGATTTCGTAGCAACTCTGGCAATTTCATCTTGCCGCTCACGCGACACAATCCAGGACTTCTATAACCCCGATAACTTTTCGCATCGATAAAATATGAAACAAAAAATTCCATACTTATGGCATCTGGATTTGCGATAACCCTAAATTTCATTCTAAACTTTACTGAAAGTTCCAATGGAAGACCATAAGTCGAGCTGACGTTGACATTTCAAAAATTCAATATTAAGGTGTCTTCACACCAAAGAAACACTTGTTTTAAATACATTTCTTTAATATTTAAGAAACAGTTCAGAAATATTTCTGAAATCATAGCGTTAGGTTTTATAGGTTTTATTATCATGAAAAAAATTAAAGAAAAGCTTGTTGGCTAGACGAAAATGCTTGAATGGTAAAGAATTTCTCCGTTCGGAATGAAAGAAGAGAAATATCTCATAAACAATTAAGAAATACTTATAAAATAAGAAAATTAACGTAATTTATTTATACTTTTTTGTATTTTACCCAAGAATCACAAGTTTTTTACCTTTTTATTTTTTATTTTATACAACGCGTTTCGGAAAATGTATTTTCATCAGCAGGCTTGGCTTATTTGTACTGCTTTTGCCACTTGTTGAATCTATTTTCTTTGTTTTCTTTTGGTTATATGGTTGTCTCTTTTCCCCTTATGTTGGACGTGTTGAGTGTCTGATTCTTGGGTAAAATAAAATAAAAGTACAATAAAATACTTATACTTATTTCATAAGTAAGACCACTCAATTTGGAAACCAAGAAAACAACAATTAAGATTTCAGAAAAGTTTCACGAAGAGTCGAGACCTTAATAAACATTGAAATACAATTTCTGAATTGTTTAAGAAATGTTTCATCACTTTGACTCATCAGTTGACAGCTTTTGTCAAGACGCAACTTTCGATTTGTTCAGTTCAACATATATAAAGTTTTTGACAAAAAACCTAACGTGAAGAAAGAAGTGGAAGTGAAAAGAAAAAAGTTTAGTCCAAAGCCATTTTTGGTGGACTTATAGGCCGTAAAAAGCTATTTTGAATCAATAATTTAACAAAGTCCAAAATTAGTGCTGAGTCTTCTACTTTATTGATTTTAAATTTTATTTTTCTTACAACGTAGTATATAGAATTTGTATTAAAACCTTCAATAAAATTAATATAAACCACATAAAAAAAGATATTTGTGTGCCTTTATTTTCGTTACCTTTTTATTTAAGTCAATTTTTTCAGTCTTATCGCCTGTTCACAAACAAATGATCCAATCAATAAAATTATCGCCTGTCAATGTTACAGACCCAGGTTGATGCGATAAAATGAATTTTGTTCCAGTTTTCAACGTTTCTCGATAAACTTTATCGATGCGATAGTTACAGAACAAGGGTCCAGGCGGTTCTTTTTCAGTTCTCTCTTGACTGTCGTGGTTTGCATCATTAGGACTTAAACAAGTATTTTTACCATGAATTGTCTAATTTGTTTAAATAAAATTGATCGCACTTGCAACACAAAAATAAACTGCAAAAATGTTGTTCATTTATATTGTGTTAATATCACTGAAACTGATGCGAATTATTTTAAAACAAGTGGTCAACCATTTCGTTGTGACAAATGTGCTGTGTTAAGAAAACCAGCAACAAAACAGCAACATTGATCGCACATGCAACACAAAAATAAACCGCAAATATTTTTTTCATTTTGATTACTTTTAGATTAGATTATTTTTATTACATCATTTAAATGTATGTACAATTGGCCTTAAACTAACTTATAAATAAAATAAATCATGTCGGCTCAACAACAGGGGCCCGACGTACATCAGCTGGCTCTAGTTTAGTTTAGTTTATTTATTTAGTTTGATTAAACTATTTACATTTATAAGAAATTGTTTTACATAATTGATTTTTAAAATAAAAAGTTGGATTTGACAAAATCTATCACAATTCTGGTGGTTGGGTGCTGTATGAATAGGGTAGGCACTGAAAGGCATCAAACTGGTGATGCACAGTCGCTGCAACTATATCGTACACATCAATTGTGCTTATTTTACCTCCCCGCGGTAACCACCGGGTACTGGTCTGTCCATCCGGACATTCCTGCTAAACTTATAAGCGCGAGTGTTGAACACAGAAAAAATAGCAACACTATAATGCTCTGCTTTAATGACTGTTCTGATCGATTCGCAGAAGTCTTGCACGAGCCTCTCAGAAAGAGGACGTACAGCGGATGAGCCCAACCAAAGGTGGCGTCAACAGTCAACGAAGCAGACGCCCTAATGAGCTACTTCGACGTATTTGGAGATAAGGTCATTAGGACAAGTCAATGCAAGTCAGGGCATTGAAATAGAGATGGTGGCGGATGAACCCTTAATGGGCCAACGGCAGCGCTCATATCCCCGAAAAGGGTTACTGACTCCGGATTCTCCGGTTCCTTTTGTCCAAAGAATCCAACAAAGGACCTGGCCCTCCAGGTTGGGGGTTGTGCGTGGGGTTAACAACCCTGCCACGAAAAAAAGAAAAAGTTGCGAAGCGACCAATAGCCTCGGAAAAGGACGGATTTACTGTTGACGACCCGGAAAAACGAATCAAGGACAACGACCTTCGGATCTGCACGTGGAATGTTAGAACTCTTAACAGACCACGTGCATCCAAACAACTAGCGGAGGCCCTAGACTGCTACAGAGCAGAAATTACTGCCATCCAGGAAGTGCGATGGAATGGGCCGGGCAAAAAGAGGATGAAAAACTGTGACGTGTACTACGGTGATTGCGCAAGAAGACCACAGCGTTTATTTGGGTGCGGATTCGTCATAAGCGGTAGACTTAAGCAAGAAGTCTTGGGCTTTCGACACGTAAGTGAGCGACTTGTGACAATCCGTATCAAGGCTAAATTCGCCAACATTAGCCTAATATGCGCTCATGCCCCCACAGAGGACAAAGATGACGCCACCAAGGATGACTTCTATAAGCTCCTCGACAAAACCTATGAGCAATGCCCTTGCGATTTTAATGCCAAAATAGGTAAAGAGGAAATCTTTGGTAGGACTGTCGGAAAACATAGCCTACACGACACAACGTCTGAAAACGGACTTAGGCTAATTGACTTCGCAGCGGCACATAACGTCACCATTACAAGCACACGGTTTCCTCATCTCGATATACACAAAGGGACTTGGCGACACCCAGATCAACGAACCGTCAATCAGATTGATCACGTTGCGATTGATGCAAGACACGCCTCCAGTATCTTGGATGTTCGCACCTTCCGAGCAGCTAACATCGACTCGGATCACTACCTTGTTGCAGCAAAGGTAAGAATGCGAATAACCCGAACTCCACAACAACGGAGTAATACTGTGAGGAAGTATGACGTCGGAAAGCTGCAATCGCAAGAAACCGCCAGAACCTATGCCTATCGAATATCCCGTAACCTCTCAAGAAATCCAGTACCGCCAGCATCAAGTGCCGAAGATCAGTGGCAACACTGCCAACAAGCCATCAGAGATGCCGCAACTGATGTGCTAGGTTTCACCAGACCACCACCACGAAACCTCTGGTTTGATGACGAATGCAGGCAGGCCCATGCATTCAAACAAGAGGCATATAAAGCGACGCTGCAAAGAAAGACGAGAGCTGCTCGCGAGCTTTACGAGCAGAAAAGACGGGAAGAACACCGGCTTCTCCAAAAGAAAAAAAGAGAGCATGAGAAGCGCGCGATCGAAGATATTGAGAGATGCTACTCCAGGAACAACGTGCGGAAGTTTTACCAACAGGTAAAAAGAACATGCCAAGGAAAAAAATCCCGCACAGAAGCCTGTAGAGATAGGAATGGAAACCTCGTAGTAGAGTCACAGTCGGTGCTCTGTACATGGAAGGACCATTTCTGCAGACTGTTAAACGGCGATGAAGGCCAAAATCCCGCTGTCAGGCAGAAACATCGCCAAAACGAAGTACCTGCTGTCCACAAAAAGGGACACACAACACCGGCGGATTGGACAAAACATCACAATAGACAGGTACAACTTTGAGGTAGTTAGGGACTTTGTGTACCTCGGATCCGCTATAACATCTGACAACAACATCTCATCAGAAATAAAGCGAAGAATTACTCTTGCCAATCGCTGTTTCTATGGGCTAGGAAGGCAATTGAGTAGCAAAGCCCTCTCTCGAAAGACAAAGGAGACTCTGTATAAGACCCTAATCATCCCAGTCCTGCTCTATGGCGCCGAGGCATGGACTCTATCTAAAGCGGATGAAGATATCCTTAGTCGTTTCGAGCGTAAGATTCTTCGGAAGATTTTTGGCCCTATCTGCGTTAACGGGCTTTGGAGGAGAAGGTTCAACCAAGAACTATACGAGCTGTACAGCGACATTGACCTGGTCAAAAAAATACGCATATCACGTTTAAGATCGCTAGGTCATGATCGAGTGTCGACCTTAAGCTCATAGAGGCCGGACGTCAGGTCGAGGTGCGCGCATAAATAAATAAACAAAAGTCAAAAAAAAAAAAAAAAATTTACTGCGCATTGTTATCGCGAGTGTTAAAAAAAATAATATTACACACTCGTTTGAGAAATTGGCAAAAACCCCTCGCGTGTGCTGTAAAGAAAATAACAATAACCACTCGCGTCGTTGGAAGACGATAAGATGCCCATTCGCGCTGTGGAAGAAAAAAAAAATAATACACACTTGCATAACAAGTCTAATTATCCTCTTATCTGTCCCAACCCTTTGTGCTTAGCTTAACTGCCTCTTTCTTATCTACTGTAGGCATCGTATGTTTGCGGTAAATGGATAAGGGCATCTGAGTTTGTCCTATTGTGCTGAATATTTAAATTGATTTTTTGTATGCAAGCTGTCTTATGGGCATAACACCTAAGACAGTTTGTTTATTACAGAGATTAATTTGGATTTTCACTGCATGGTTCGACTTAGTCAGAATTGTGTTTTGTGTGTAAGTATTTTGAAATGGTAAGTGATTTTTGTGTCGTGTATTCCAATGTTCGTGGTATAAGAAAGAATTTCTTTCACCTGTACGTCTACACTGTTCAATACAGGCCAGCTGTTTTGGCATTAAGTGAAACCCAGGTTGGAGTAAATACTGATTTATCAGAGTTTGCTCTACATGGGTATAGCTTGGTGCCATTACTCTTTTCCCATCATGGTCTCGTGGTCTATGTTAGGAATGATATTGCTTGCCAGAGCCTTCCCCAATATGGGCAATGTTCCAACACGGACTTTAACTTCTTGTGGCTCAAATTCACTGTCCGCAAGCATGTCATTCATTATTGTTTTATTTACAGGAGTCCAAATCTCGACAGCAATTCCACTTGTAACGAGTTAGATGCGCTGTCTGATTCCATCTCGAAAATTGTTTCCCTTTGTCCTCGCACTGAAATCGTTATTACGGGCGATTTCAATGTACACAATTCCAATTGGCTCCGCTATTCTGGTCAGACAACACCCGAAGGAAGGTATGTCGAGCTCTTTGCCGGGTTACATCACCTTACCCAACTGATCGATGTGCCAACGCGTATACCGGATGTTGCTGGGCAAACCGCCCATACTCTTGACTTGTAAGAGTTAAAGAAAAACGTCCCACCAGGACCGTTTGGCATTTTTTTCCGAAACTTTAACTGGTCACTATGCTTCCTCGATAGTGACATTGATGCCAGTGTTGAAATGATCACAAATGTGATTCTTCTAGGGATGCGTGCTTTTATTCCTAACAGAGTAAAAAGCATTAAACCAAAAGAAAAGTCTTGGTTTAATTCTGAGTGTAAAGAAGCTATCAGGCTCAAAGAAGTAAGTTTCCGCTCTTACAAAGCCAACCCTACAGAGGAAAATCGGAAAAAGCACAAACAAGCAAGAAACTCATGCAACTCCGTTATTGAAAGAACCAAATTTTTGCATGACCAAAAATTACGGCAAAAAATTCTGCAGTGTCCCAAAGGCAGTAAAAATTTTTGGTCATTTGTAAAAAATATTAAAAACTCCTCAACATCTTCGGTTCCAACGCTCATCGACAATAACAAACCAATTGTTTACTCTTCAGAGAAGGCAAACTTGCTCGCCGCCCATTTCGCTGCTAGCTCCACGCTGCCGCATAGCAACGTTGCCCCTCCTGTACTTGAGAATGTAAATTTTTCCATGGGACAGATATTTTTCCGCACTCGTACAGTAGCAAGAGTTCTCAAAGATCTCGATATACACAAATCCGCTGGCCCGGATGGTATACCCCCGATTCTTCTGAAGAGGTGTTCTTCCACACTGGCAAAGCCACTGCGTAAGCTTTTCCATCGCTCCTACTCTTCTGGAATCTTTCCTAGAAGATGGAAAACAGCATTTGTCCAGCCTGTCCCTAAGAAAGGTGACCCATCCTCCCCCTCCTCCTACCGACCCATAGCACTGACATCCCTTCTTTCTAAGGTCATGGAAACACTGATTAACCGTCAGCTTAAGGAATATCTCGAAGATCGTAAGCTTCTCCATGACCGCCAGTATGGCTTCCGCAGCAACCGTTCCACTGGTGATCTGATGGCATATCTCACCGAACAGTGGAACAAATCTTTACATCGCTTTGGTGAAAGTAAGATTATTGCTCTTGATATCTCCAAGGCATTCGACAGAGTTTGGCATGAAGCTCTTTTATCGAAAATGCGTGCTTTTGGGATCGATGATACTCTTGTTCGTTGGATTAGAAGCTATCTTCTGGATCGTTCAATACAAGTTGTATTGGACGGATTCAAGTCTAATTCCTACAAAATAAATGCTGGTGTGCCCCAGGGCTCTGTTCTGTCTCCGACTCTTTTCCTCATTTTTATAAATGATTTTCTGTCTGTTACTCCTAATCCACTTAATTGTTTTGCTGACGACTCTACCCTCAGCTTTTCATATTCGTTCGATCATTCACGTCCTTCGCCTTCGGACGTACAATTGCAACGGTGCCGTATGTCAAGCTCATTAAACTCCGATTTATACAGCATTGTCAAATGGGGTAATAGGAATCGTGTGGAGTTTAATGCTTCGAAAACTCAATGCTGTCTTCTGTCGTTAAAGCTAAACATACCCCCAATGCCATTGTCCATGAATGGCACTTACATCGAAGAAACCGAAAAGCTCTCAGTACTCGGTATGTGTGTCAACGACGACCTCCGTTGGAACGACCATATATTTGAAATCGCTAAGAATGCTGCTAAGTGCTTAGGTTTTCTGTATCGGTGTAAGAAGTATTTTTCCCCATCTGATCTGGCTACAATTTATAAAGCGTTTATACGGTTTAAACTCGAGTATAACTCCCACCTGTGGGCAGGTGCTTCACAAAGATCGCTTCACCTGCTTGATAGAATACAAAATCGAGCGTTAAGATTGATAGGAAATAGAACTGCCGCTGAAACAATTGCCCCTCTCGAACACCGACGCAATGTTTCACGTCTCCTTATTTTATCGTTTCTTTTATAAAAAATGTTCACTCGAGGTAGCCAGCTGCATTCCTCCCCTTAAAAGTTTCGCCCGTAATACTTGTCTTGCTAGGAATGCCCATCAGTTCACCCTTGAGCCCAATTTCGGACGTACCGTGAAATATAGGGATTCTTTTTTTAGCCGTACAACACGACTTTGGAATGGTTTACCCAGCGAGATTTTCCCTTGCCATTTCAATTTGCAAACATTCAAAACCAATGTTAATCGACACCTCCTATCTCTCCCCTCCCTATCTTCCTAATGCCCGCGCAGTGTGTTACATTAAAAGGGAAACAAATAGTCCCTTGTGCGCGCGTTAATTATAAAAAAAAAAAAAAAAAAAAGAGCGAATGGACAACAATGCTCCGGCTCGCAGGATCTTCGATTCCATCCCAGAGGGTAGACGCAGTCAAGGAAGACCTCGCCTTAGGTGGCGCGCTCAAGTGGAGGACGACCTCAACCAACTTGGAGTGCAAAACTGGAGGCAGCTAGCCAAAGACCGAGTTGGCTGGAGAGGCATGTTGGTTGAGGCCCAGGTTCGTCCCGAACTGTAGCGCCACCTAAGTAAGTAAGTATCACAATTCTTTTAATTAAATTAAATTATTTAAGTTTGTTTGATTTTTGATTTGATTGTTCAATGTATTGTATAATTTAAAACCTTTATAAATAAGAGAATTTTGTGTATTGTTAGTGACAAAATTTGGCAGTCTTAGATCATTTCTGTTTCTTAATGCATATGGTTGCAAATTTCTGATAAAATTAATATATTGAAATAAATAATTTGGCATTAAATTGTTTTTAATTTTATGTTCAAATACTAAAACATTCAGGTATTATTACCTGAGATGTAGACAACAGCATCATCTGCAAACAAGGCCAATTTACTAAATTTTAACACGCACCTTATATCGTTAATATAAATTGTAAATAATAGAGTCCCTAAGACAGATCCTTGGGGTACACCATAGTCTACATCAATCGCTTCCGATACATCACCATTGACTTTCACACGTTGTTTTCGATTTTTTAGATAAGATTCAAACCATAATAGTTCTTTGTCTTTGATTCCGTATTTTTTCATTATCATTATTAAAATATCTCTATTAACTGTCTCAAACGCTCGTTTCAAATCCAAAAATACACAATAAACACTTCTTATTTTAGCAAGTTCTTCCTTCCATGATGTAACAACTGCATTGATGGCAGTTTCACACGAATGACCTTTTCGAAACCCTGACTGCAAGTCAATTTTTAAATTATTACTCTCAAAGAAGTCGTACAATTGCTTGAATACCAATTTTTCAAAAATCTTTTCACACAACGGCATGGCATTCACAGGCCTAAACTCTTCACTTTTCACCGTATTAGCTATTTTTTCGATTGGTGTTACCAAGGATTCTTTCCAGGTGTCAGGAAATTTGTTTGTAGATATAGAACTATTAATTATTTTACACAGAATTAGACCAAGGATTTCAAAATGCTCCAAGTAGTGTAATTTTTCCAGTCTGTTCCGAGCCGCTTAGTAACGCTTTTGAATACTTTAAGATTTTTTTATTTTTTATGGTTGTTTAAAAAACTTTTGAACCACGTATTTCCACAAGGTTTCACTGTTTTTTGTATCAGAAATACCGATACACTTTTATTAATTTGTTTAAAAAAAAATCTGGCAAGTAATTTGAGTCTATACTATACGAATTAAGTAGCTTTGTTTCTAACACTTGACCGAATAGATTTTTCTTGTTTTTGAAAAAAGGAAAAAAACTTCATCTGTTTCTTATTTACTTCACATTTTATTTCAATTACAATCGTTTCATGATCGCTAAGTTTAAGTTCTCTTACAGTTTTTGCTCTAATCAATTGGCTACTATTTGTAACAACGTAATCAATAAGTGTACTTGAGTCCCTAGTAATTCTGGTTGGTTCATTTACAATTTGAAGGCATGCATTTTTTTTTAAATATTTTCAACATTTCTCTTATAAATGTTATTCGGAGAAAGCCAATCAATTTTGAAATCTCCGACTATTATAATATCTTTATTTAAGTCATAAAGCTCATCCATAAGCCTCACCAATTCTTCACAAAAAACTCTACAATTTGAAATAATCATAACAGGCTGTTCTATTTTCAAAGATTCCGCATATGACATCCTTTTCTCACTAATACATATTTTTCTCACTTCACTCAATACCAACTCTTTTTCTTCACTTAGCTTATTTACATTATGAAATATTTGTTTAATTTGTGCATTTTGATTTCCACTACTACATGCTTTTTTACTTCACTCAAAACTGTTTCTTTTTGTTCATTTAACTTATTTACATTATGGAGTATTTTCTCAATGTTATCATTTTGCTTAGCAAGTTGTTGCTTATTTTCTTGAATGGTGTTAGCCAATTCTCCCACTTTTTTAAACATGATATTAATATAATCTCTACAAACACCGCACATAAACAAAACCGCCGGTTTCTCACTTATCATTTTAGCATCGTATTCGGATAGTTTAGCACATTTAAAATGAAAAAAAAGGTTCCACATATTCCGTTGCAAGGTAAATAAGTTCCTCCTTTCAGGGATCCCCCACAGTCTTTACAAAGATTACTCATGTCACCGTATTTGTTATGTATATAACTCTCTAGTTGTTGCTGGAGTAGTTGCTGGATTTCCAAGTTGGGGTGGTCCTCCAAGTTCCTCAAAATATTTTTGGAGAGCTGTGTCATGAACTGATTTATTGGGATCAGTTTGGTGTCTTCGATCTTCTTCATATATGTTGGTGATATGGTGAATCAAATAGGACAAGGGTACGTCAGAACTGGACGGATCAGCTGCTTATAGATGAGGAGTTTGGTATTAGTGTTTAGTCCGTTTCTTCTTCTAAGAAGCGGGTGGACCAGATGTAGGGAGAAGTTGGCTCTCTGAAGCATAAATGAAGCGTGCTTATTGAATTGGAAGCGGTTAGTATTTTGCTGTTGTCTTTGTCCTTATCACTGTGTTGTCTGGTAGCTTGATACTGATATTATCACAGCGTGATGCGAAACGTCTTCGACCTATTGTTGCTGTTGTTGGGGTTCTGAAGCAGATAAGCTCGCTCTTATTGCTAATTATCTTTAGTCCCCGTTTAAGGTAGTAGTCTCACAAGTTTCTTATGTGACCTTCAACTCTCCTGGCTGCGATTTCTGGTGAAATGGATGTTGCATATGTTAAGGAGTCATCGGCATATAGCTTCGTTTTCGTCCCTGGGATGTTAGTAGGCTGGTCAGCTGTATAAAGGTTGAAAAGTATGGGGCCCAACTTGGAACCTTATGGAACTCCAGCGCTGATCATCTTTCTTTGTGAATATTCTTTGTTTACCTGTACATAAAAGTATCTATGGGTTAGAAAATTTTTGATTAATCTTACCAAGTGTTGAGGTAGTCCTAGACTTGACAGTTTGAATATTAGTCCTTTTATCCAAACTGTGTCGAAGGCCTTTTCGATGTCCAGTAAACAGGCGACTGTCGTCTCTTTCTTGTTGAGTCCGTGTGTCACATCGGAGTGCAGTCCAAGAAGCGGATGGATGGTGGAGTGTCGTGCTCGGAAACCATACTGACATTCAGGTATGAATTCCCTTTCCCTGAAGAAATGATGAAGCTTTCTTAGGATAAGTCCCTCCAGGATTTTGCTGACACAGCATAGAAGCGAAATCAGCCGATATCCATCGACACTAGTTCTGTTGGTTTTCTTCGGAACGGGCACCACTTTTGCCGTTTTCCATGTTTCGGGGAAGTAGCTGTTATTAAGGCAGTTATTGAATATGATCGTCAGCAGTAGGATGGCGAGATTTGGTAGCTAAGCAGAAAGTTAGAAATCCCATAATTTCCTGCTGACTTCTTAGAATTTCCTCCTTGGATTATGTCAGTTACTTCCTCGATGGAAGCAAAAGCATCTCCAGTTGGTCCGAGTGCAGGATTGTCCTCGAGCTCTTTTTTCCAACGAGCTGGTTAATTTTCTTGAAGGCATCGGGTCACGGTTTAATGTTCGCAAGTCTTTTCCTGAATTCATTCTCCTGGTGATGTTTCACTGCCTGGTTGAACATGGTGTTGGTGCATTGGAGTTCGGAGTATATGCGTCTATACTCGTCGTTCTCTGTTGAACAACCAGTGGTATATAATAATAATAATATTTTTAACTAAGTGTCTGTAAGGCTCATTGCCTTTTAGAATGCAACATGACGTTGCACGACACTAGTTAGAAGAATTAGAAAGATAGGAAAGAATTTTTTTTTCGGCGCAGTAGATCGAGAATTAGGTGAATGTTTTCTCACTTAAAACTCACGGTCGGCTCTAGCTTGCACTAGGAGTTATAACCTTTTGCGGAGTCTCTGTCTGTGAGCATATATGGCCTGTATATGTTCCGGCATATTCGCATATCGGTCTCTGTTGGTTTTTGGCGTCGTTTTTCCAAGGCGTTGGTAACTGTTGTCTCGAATTAGAGTATGGCACTATCAATTTCGATGTTTGAGAGATTTCTGTTGGTTGGGCCTCCGGGAGATCTCTTTCATTTTGATTGTGCTAATATCAATCAAGCTGATGTGAATTATTTTAAAACAAGTGGTCAACTATTTCGTTGTGACAAATGTGCTGTGTTAAGAAGGCGTTCCCTTCATAATTTATCAGTACCACCGGTGATACACCAGCAACAAGAAAACAATGCTCTCAAAAAACAAATTTCTAACAACACAACAGCGGAGGAGTCCACAGTCAACTAAGGTCAGTGCACACTATATGGTTTACGCAAAGGATTAGGTATTGGAGGAGGAATGAATTAAATTTATTGCGTTCTGAAAATGCGGACCTTAAATCGAAAGTCAATGTGCTGGAGAGTAGGTTGAACTGGCAACAACAACATCTACTCAACAATGACGTTGAAATTGCCGACAACGATATTGTGGAATGTTATGTGAAAAAACTCAAGCAAAATCATCTACGACTGCGTTGAAATCAATCAACTGTCTAAGATCCGCTAATTTCACAACAAAGCAACGAATAATGTGCGCAAAGAGAAAATGCAATAATAATCTCAAAGCACATACAACAGACTATTGTAGAACTCTCACGCCAACACCAGAGGCACAATCTTTCAAAAGTCGGTCCAATTACTCGCATACGCCGACGATATTGACATAATCGGAAGAACACAGCTAATGTCAGTAGCGCTTTTGTGAGTATTGAGACGGAAGCGGCGAAGATGGTTTAAGCAGTCAATAAGGGCAAAACCAAGTATATGCTGTGATCAAGAAGAGACAATCCAACATCGACGTCTTGGACAAAACATCACGGTATACAGCTTTAACTTTGAGGCAAGAAGGGACTTTGCCTTAGTTTACGCTTCAAGCGATTCATCTACTGCATACTCTATATTTATTAACTCTCAAGGTTAAAACCCTTGATATCCAGATCAATTTTTAAGAATAAAGTGCAAAAAGAATCCTAGTAACCAAATTTTTAAAAGAAGGTATTCCAAAATGTGTGCTGATTTAAAGAAGGAGATTCCTATTTGTCGTGACAACTATTACCTTGCTGAATTCAGCTCTTCTCAGAGTAATCTAAAAAATAAATGGCGTATTCTTAATAGCTTATTGAATAAAGCTTCTGCTTAAAAAATAAACAACAGTTTCGCATGTGAATAACTCCGTAGTCTATGATAAAACAGGTATTGCTGATGATTTTAATTGATTTAATTTTAATTTGTTTTTCAACCAATAACTTTTTTTAAATTATTAATTACAGGCCCATCTTTCTTCTTTTTGTTTTTAGCAACATTTTTGAAAAACTTATGAAAAACAAGATCATGTCTTTTTTTGATAAAACTAAGTTTTTCAATCCAGCTCAATTTGAGTTCTTAAAAGAGAAATTGAAGGAAGATGCTCTCCTACAATTTTGTTCCTTAACAATGTCACAACTCGATGGGAAAAATGTGTTGCTAGATTATTTATTGACATCACCAAAGCTTTTGATATGGTCAACCACAAGATCTTGTTAAGAAAGCTAGAAAAAGTTGGATTTCAGGGCTTCATGCTTCACTGGTTTAGGTCTTACCTTGAAAATATGTCAGAGAATGAAAATAGATGATACAAGGAGTGATATAAGGTTTTTTAATCTGGGTGTTCCACAGGGTTCTGTCTTGGGTCCAATTTTATTTTTAGTGTATATCAATTCACTCTTTGTTCTTAGTTCCAAGGGCTCACCAACTGCCTTTGCTGATAACATTGGTTTCTCTTATGGCACAAATAGTCCTTTAGACCTAATGTCTTATATTAATTGGGATCTAGACTTACTACGAAGATAATGTCTTATAGCTTATTTTCATCTAGCTATTTGGATGCAACTGAGTGTAGTAGATACAAACGTTTCACATGCCAATGTTTGTCTGGATACTCCTCTCTCTCCCTTTCTTCTGACTTGGCCTGTTGTGATAAATGTTTCCTCCTTGAGAAAGTCAATAGTTATAATATTTGGGACTGACTATAGATTCTAGGATAAGTTCTGCAAATCATGCTGATTCCTTAAAAAAAGTATTTCCGTTGTACTATGCGACATTTTTATTTTTTACGAAACTAAGCTTTTAAAGCCAATTTACTCTAGTATTTTTCAATCTAAGTTACAATATGGAATAGCTTGCTTGGGCGGTGGGTATAATAATAAAATGCAACCATTACTGATTTTGCTAAAATATGTTATAAGAAAAAATGTCGTAAATCTCGTAAACGTTCTAGCTTCCCTTTGTTTTGTGAATTAAAAATGCTTAATTGAACTTATTTTTTTGTAGGCTATTTTGTAATTTTTTTTAGGGTCACCCCATCCAATAGTTTAATATGTTACTTTAAGCAATTTGAAGTGGCATTCACCTCTATTTTTTAATTACCCTTAAAATATTGATTGTTACCAATCTTTCTTATATTTACATATTAAAAAAATGTTACAAAAACTATAAAAAATAAATAAAATCTAAATCTGAAAACCTAAAATTTAACTACATTGCATGCTTACAAACGAAACACATTTGACTGAATTGAACTGAAGCGTGCGTGAACATAAAGATTTAAAATTAATTAAATGATTTATATTTAATTAATTTTGTTTTTAGCTAAAAGTGGAAAAAGCTGATTGATCTAGAGGTTTGGTTGTATCTAGTAGAATTTGTAATGATGGAATGTTGTTTTTGAAGTGATGTCTTGTAAATCGGCAGGTTTGCAGTACATGTTCAATGTTGAGAGTTTCTTGACAAACGGTGCAAGTTGGCGGGCTTTCCTTTTTGAATATATGAGCTTGAATGAATTAATTAAATTGGGGTTTTGTCTAATGCACTTCGACCTTAAAGATCCGTTGTGCTCCCTTCTTAAATAAGTGTTAAAATATTTCGTCCAGTTTGATTTCCTTAATGCAACTAAGGATCTGCGCTACGTTAAGGGAATTTAGCTCCTTTACTTCTATGTAGTATGAACCTAGGAGTTTCTTTCTGTGGTATATGAGAGCTTCGCCGTCTCCGAGGATGTGATCTGGAGATTCGCCGTAAGAGCTTGGCTTGACGCAATAGTGAGAGGTCGTTCCAGTATTTTGCGCGGTTTTGTTACTCTGCCTTTTTGAATTCCCTCTTAATGTGGTTTTCTGTTAAGCTTTTGCTCCTATTTTTGCTACTTCATCGGCCAGTTCATTTCTTTTATTCCTACTTGTCCCGGTACCCAGTATATTTTTACTTTGTTCCTGCTTCCGAGTACGTTCAGCTTGTCTAAGCTAACAAGTTTTGAAGTGATTGTGTAAGACTTTAAGACTTTGATTGCAGCTAGCTTGGCTATCTTCCATAATTGCAATGTGCTTATTTGTTTAATTTCTATCTAAGCTCATTTCAGCGCACTTGCATTTCGCAAAGATTTGCGCCTGGGATATGCTTGATAGGTAGGAAATGTTAATTTTGTCCACCACCTTTGTGGCGATCAACCCTGTTCGTATTAGGTCACATAGGGTTCCCTCGAATTTTCCACAGGCTAATAAGTATTATATCATCCGCTAAGCCAATGCTGTTAATTTTTCGAGTAATTCATCTACTACCAGACTCCACACTAGAGGTGACAGAATCCCTCCTTGTGGGAATCCTCTCTTTGTGAGAATTCTCTGAATTTGTTGGTTTAAGTGTGTTTCAGCCGTTCTGGTCCCAGCATTGCATTTACCCACCAAACAATGGTAATTGGAGTGTTTTTCCTCGGTAGTACTTTTTTGACTGCGTCATGTGAGTTGTCAAAGGCACCCTCAATGTCTAGGAAACAGCACATAGCCATTTCTTTTGAGTCTATTACCTTTTGGATGTTTGTTGTTAGTTGGTAAAGGTCAGTTTCTGTAGATTTCCCTGCTCTGTATGTGCTTTTTTGACTGCGTCATGTGAGGTGTCAAAAGCATCCTCAATGCCTATGAAACAGCACATAGCCGTTTCTTTTGAGTCTCTTACCTTTTGGATGTTTGTTGTTACTTGTTTCTGTAGATTTCGCTGTTCTGTATGTTTACTGTCTTGAAATCAAAGGATTATTTACTATATGAGATTTTAGGTTTTTATTTTCGCGGACGATATTCATATTAGATAAATTTTTTTATTTTCGGAACTTACCGCGTTATAAGAAATATTTTCTTATTCATTTCTACCCGACGTTTCGAAGAAGTTTCATACTTCGTGGTCACGGGATGAGACTTTATTTTTGCTCTCTTTCATGGTCCTGGTGTATAACCTAACGTGAGGCTTCTTCTGATTATTTTAAGAAGATGAGATAAAGTCAACTCTGTCCATTTAAATCAATAATTATTTTTAATTATAAAAAAAAACAAAATTTTTTTTAATTTTTTATTATTTAATAAAATCTTTTTTTATTTAAAAAAACAAATTTAACACAGTTTTTAATAATTTAAATGCAACGCGTTTCGGAAGTATATTCCATCATCTGTCCATTTGTTACAAAGCCGGAAAGATCGCGTCTATTGCCCATTCCAGCCTCTTTTTCGAGCATACTAATTTTGGTGCTTTCCAGTCTTCTTTACCTGCTCTGTATACGGGTTCCGAACATTTCTTGCCTGTAGTCTGTGTTCTTGCAGACTCCACCAGTTCCTCTACTTCTCTAGGAGGGATTCTGGCGTCATCTCCTGCGAAATAGCCTAATGCTATTATCACGGATCTGGTTTTGCCCTCTGTAGTTAGTGAGGTTTGAATTGGAACCAGATCCCCGTCATGAACTCTGAAAGACAAAAATGATCAATGTCATTTCTTACATAATTGCTGCTCTGGGAGAGGTTGACCTCTTATCCCGTATTACCTTCGTATTTTTAATGGAGAAACCTCTTAATTGAACCGCAAAGGTCCAGGGTTCTTGGATCAGCGCTAGTCCAATGCCTTCTTTTGCCATTTGGCGTGGTCTAGATTGATTTGGACTAGCATAGTACTGATCCCGTATGCTTCCATTTAGATCCCTTCGTCCGCGGTCTCTGCTCCAGAGGTAGCTAGCAGGTCGTTTTCCATCGTTAGAGGGGTTTCTTCCCCTGCTTCTTCTGCCTCAAATTCCATACTATCCAGTATGGTCGCTAGTGGACGGGCGTTAGTGCTGTGATGGGCGTGGGTGTTGGGATAAACAAATGTGCTTGGATAGGTTTTGGAGGAGGAATCTTCGGTGGTGTCACCGATGGTTCCTTCTTTGGGTTTTTGGACGTGGAAGCAGTCTCTTTGTCTGAAGGAGTACTTATTATTCGTTGATCCTTCCTGTCTACTTTGCTTTTATAGTCCATGAACTTGGACCATTCCGAATCTATAGTGGACAACACAGTGATAAGGACAAAGACAACAACGAAATATCTTGGAGTGAATTTCACCGAACTTTTTAAAGCGGCCGGAGATGACCTGGTGGATTGCATACACCAACTCATCTCTAAAGTTTGGTCAGAAGAAAGTATGCCTGATGAATGGAACCTCAGCATCGTTTGCCCGATCCACAAGAAAGAAGACCCTCTAAACTGCGCCAACTATAGAGGAATAAGTCTCCTGAATATCGCCTACAAGATCCTCTCTGCCGTACTATGTGAACGCCTGAAACCTTTCGTCAGCAACCTGATTGGCCCCTATCAGTGTGGTTTCAGACCAGGAAAGTCCACAATCGATCAAATGTTCACTCTACGGCAGATCCTGGAAACCACCCAAGAATTCCAAATCGATACCCACCACCTCTTTATCGATTTTAAGGCCGCGTACGATAGAATTTATAGAGACGAGCTATACAGAGCCATGTCAGGTTTTGGAATTCCCACAAAACTCGTCCGACTATGCAGGATGACGATGGAGAACTCTCGCTGCTCCGTCAAGGTTGGTTCTGACCTCACAGAAGCTTTTTACCTCAAAAAATTATAAGAAACTCGCAAGTCAATTGTAGTGGGACAATTTTTTTCAAGTCTGTGCAATTGCTAGCATACGCTGACGACATAGACATCATTGGCAGAAGCTCGGCAGCTAAGATGGGACTAGCAGTCAATGAGCCCAAAACGAAGTACCTGCTGTCCACAAAAAGGGACACACAACACCGGCACATTGGACAAACACATCACAATAGACAGGTACAATTTTGAGGTATTTAGGGACTTTGTGTACCTCGGATCCACTATAACATCTGACAACAACATCTCTTCAGATATAAAGCGAGGAATTACTCTTGCTAATCGCTGTTTCTATGGGCTAGGAAGGCAATTGAGTAGCAAAGCCCTCTCTCGAAAGACAAAGGAGACTCTGTATAAGACCATAATCATCACCCAGTCCTGCTATATGGCGTCGAAGCATGGACTCTATCTAAAGCGGATAAAGATATCCTAAGTCGTTTCGAGCGTAAGATTCTTCGGAGGATTTTTGGCCCTATCTGCGTTAACGGGCTTTGAAGGAGAAGGTTCAACCAAGAACTATACGAGCTGTACAGTGACATTGACCTGGTCAAAAAAATACGCATATCACGTTTAAGATGGCTAGGTCATGTAGAGCGAATGGACAACAATGCTCCGGCTCGCAGGATCTTCGATTCCATCCCAGAGTGTAGGCGCAGTCAAGGACCTCAACTTGGCAACCAACTTGGAGTGCAAAACTGGAGGCAGCTAGCCAAAGACCGAGCTGGCTGGAGAGGCATGTAGGTTGAGGCCCAGGTTCGTCCCGAACTGTAGCGCCACCTAAGTAAGTAAGTAAGAATTTCACTAACCGCTTAAAATTCAACAAGCACGCTTCATCACGCTTGTGGGTCTTTTTTTTGGTACTTTCTTGGGGGGGGGGGGGGAATAACTGTGTTTGCTTTCTCTCTTACACCACTTCTGTTTGAGTCATCCAGGCCACCTGGTTCACCCAGCGCTGGGCGAGGGATTGGTTTTATGTTATTCTCTTTTCTTTTTCATATTGACCTTGGGGTTTCCCTTTTATCGGTCTCTTCTAGCTCTGGTCTAATAATTTTAACGTTCTCAGCGATCTTCGCTGCGGTGCGCCCGCAGGTTTTAAGCACTCACTTAGACTTTCCCTCAGCATTTGCCGGAAGACCTCCTCTGGATTGTGCTGGGTTTGTCTCCACTATTGGCACTACTGACCGGTTTATCACCTTGGAGGTTTCCCTTCATTTGGTCAGTCATTTCTTTTGCAGATGCACCCTGCTAAATAACTATTTTCTTAGTTATTATTGTTTCTTTTCATATAAGATTCCCACGATTAGCTAGAGATAAAAAAGGTCCGCTGTGTCAGAGCTCCGCATAACGGAGTAAAATCTAAGTTACTTCGTAATGCGACCTGGTGTCACGAGGACCCGTTATAATATATCCGGTATAATCCCCTGGCTGCAAACCGATCAATGAGCACGGGATGCGTAACACTGGCTTAGGGGGTGTCAGATCTTAGTTCGTTTAACTCCTCAATTCAAAATAAAAAATCAGTGAGAGTGCTTATCTTAAGCTCACCATATATAGACGTGTGAGGTGCGCGCACAAAAAAACGAAAATAAAAAAGTCAAAAAAAAAACAATTTGCGTATTGTTGTCGCGAGTGTTAAAAAATACGCACTCGTTTCAGAAAATGAAAAAAATACCCCTCGCGTGTTTTGTAAAGAATAAAATAATACCCACTCCTATTGTGCTGAATGTTTAAATTGATTTTTTGTATACCAGCTGTCTTATGGGCACCTAACACCTAAGATAGTTTGTTTATTACGGAAATTATTAATTCGGACCTTCACTGCACATTTCGACATTGTCAGAATTGTGTTTTGAATGAATTATTTTTAAATAAATGGTAAGTGATTTTTGTGTCGTCTGTTCTAATGTTCGCGGTTTAAAAAAGAATTTCTTTCACGTGTACGTCTACAATGTTCAATACAGGCCAGCTGTTTTGGCATTAAGTGAATCTTAGGTTGGAGTAAATACTGATTTATCAGAATTTGCTCTACATGGGTATAGCTTGCTGCCATTACTCTTTTCCTATCATGGCCTCGTGGTCTATGTTAGGAATGATATTGCTTGCCAGAGCCTTCCACAATTAGGGCAATGTTCCAACACGGACTTTAACTTATTGTGGCTCAAATTCACTGTGCCCAAACATGTCATTCATCATTGTGAGTGTGTTTTAGTCTGCAAGTTGTGTTACTGATTGATCAATAAATAAATTTAAACTATACAAAAATGTTTTTTTTTTATATATATTTTCGTTTAATTTTATTTTTATTTTATCAAATAATTTTACAACTTTAATTTATATGAACTCTGCGACGCGTTTCGGAACTATGATTCCATCTTCAGGCGCAATATATGAATATAAATTTAATTTGTTGTGTCTGCGCTCTTTGCTGCTTAGCCGCTGTTGTTAGTGTTGTTATTGTTATTTAATATTATATTTGCGTTTTTCTGTTTAGTAATCCATAATTTAATGCTGTGTCATATAATCCATTCGTCTTAAAAATTAATTTGTCATTAAGAATGTTGTCCTTTTCTATTTTGTTGGCTTTGTAAATTTCGAATTCCTCTAGTGCGTCCAAAAGCCTCCCTTTCTTGCATATATGCATTGGAACGAGATTGTTATCAAAGTCGGTGTAGTTATGGTTATTTTCAATAAGGTGCACTGCGTAATTAGATTTTGTATTGGGCTTTGGTTTGTGCTCTGAAAACCTGTCATAGAAAGTTCTCCCTGTCTGTACAATGTAATATTTGTTGCAATCATTACATTTTATTTTGTATACACCAGTGCATGATTTTGTTTCTTTCTTTCTTTTTTGTTGTAGCATTTTTTGTAAATTGTTGTTGGTGGTAAATGATATGTTGATGTTTACTTTATTTAATTCGTTTCTAATTATATTTGGTAAAAGATATTTATATTCTATAGCTATGAATTTTGTGTCGTTATTTTCTTTATTTGTGTGTTTATTGTTTATTTTCTGTCTTCGTTTGTATATTAACTTGTCAATTATTTGTGGGTTAAATCCATTTTGTGTTGCAATATATTTTATTGTATTTATTTCGTCCTCGTAATCTTTCTTGTCCATAGGTATATTTAAAAGTCGGTTTATGAACGCATTATATGCTGCCATTTTTTGGGTGTGGGGGTGGTGGGAATCTTTTGGATTGTAATATCTGTCGTTGTTGGTTTTCTGTATATTTTGAATTTGAATTTGTTGTTATGTTTTTTAATGTTGATGTCTAAGAAGTGTAATCCGTTTTTATCTTCTATTTCCACAGTTAATTGTATCTTCTTATTGATGTCATTTGCATAGTTTTTTAAAATATTTATCTGTCTGTTGGTTCCGTCAAATATTACAAATGTGTCGTCGACGTAACGAAAATATTTTATAATTTTGTGTCTTTGTGGGTTATGGGTGGATAAAAGGTATTTGTTTTCAAAATTGTTTAAAAATATGTCTGCTAGTAAGCCGCTTAATGGTGAACCCATGGCTAGTCCTTCTTCTTGGGTGTAATATTCGTTGTTAAATGTGAAATAATTTTGTTTGAGTGTAGTTTGTAATAGATGAATAAGTTCTGTAATTTGTTGGTTGTTTAAAGTTGCATTAGTTTTTAAATGTTCTGTAATTATTTCCGTGGTTTCTTTTATGGGTATATTAGTGTACATATTTGACAATACAAAATGTTATTTATGGATGTGTCAAATATGTACACTAATATACCCATAAAAGAAACCACGGAAATAATTACAGAACATTTAAAAACTAATGCAACTTTAAACAACCAACAAATTACAGAACTTATTTATCTATATATATAAAAATGAATTGTTCGTTTGTACGTTTATAACATGCGAACGTGAAGTCCGATTTGCTTGATTTTTTGGTATGTTTTCATTATTTGCCTGTAGAAGGTTTGTGTGAAATAATAATTTAAAAAAATTTAATTTAAAAAAAATTATTTTTGTGCATTATTTTTGCATAACGGAAAACAGAGGAATCAAAGTAAACGCGTTTCGATTTTGCAAGCGTTGCATTGTGTTGTGTATTAGCTTTGAGTTTGTATACATAGAGGAACCACGCTAGCTTGCGTTAAGACGTCGATAGGTGTCACCAAGTAAATAAATCGACATTTGAAATTTCAAAGCAACAGTTTTCCTGTACATTTCTCCATACCCATGACGTTTTTCCTGTTTCTCTTTTCTGCTGCCTTTTTTTAAGTCAAATTTCTGTGGAGAGCATTCCCCCAAAAATTTCAAATGTCGATTTTATTCACTTGGTGACATCTACCGACGCCTTAACGCAAGCTAGCGTGGTTCCTCTATGTATACAAACTCAATGGTATTAGCACGAATGAAAAACAGCAGAGTAACAGTAAAAAAAATCGTTGGCTGTGCACTAATACTGGTGTGCGTTGCTTTCGATTGTGGCATTGTGCTGTGTATTAGCACGAATGAGAAACAGAGTAGCAGTGAAAACACAGCAATCGCGTCTGTGTATTTTTGTGAACATCGTTGGTTGTGCACAATCATTTCTTAGAGTAGACGCCGAATAATTAGATTTTCTGCTGGCGTGTGTCAAGTCCAAAACAGTGTTACGTATGACAGAAAATATGGAAGCGTTTAAAAGTGATGAGCAGCAAACCGAAGCGAATCAAGAAAAAGACGAACAAGTTACTATCACAGAAGTCTATAAAATCATTGGTTTGGGTGATGACGCGAACGATTCAGCCAAAAATGAAGAAAATCAGGCAAATGATGAGATGAATATTGGAAGTGCACACGGAACTTCGACGCCGCAAAAAGTTGGAATGGCGTTAGAATTCGGTAATAAAATTCTTTATGGTTTGTTCTTTTTGTTTTAATTAAAAAGTGAATTTATTTCAGATTGGAATAGTGAACCATTGGATTTTAACGAAGATTTAGTTGGTAAAACCTATCTGAAGTTCATATTTTTATTCAAAATTATTCGGTTTTTTTTTTGTTTGTCTGTAGATGATTTAATCTCTTCGCAAAAATTGAGCTCATCATTGGTGGAGTTACCATCATCGCAAAATGTTAATTCGTCAAAGACAGATTCTTTGCGAAATTTGAACTTATCAATGGTGGAATTGTCCTCATCGCAAAATGTTAATTTATCAAGTGCTTCGAATGCCAGCGATTCAAGTGTGAATTCGAATAAAATGCAGGCGAAAATACGGAAGGAAAATGGATTGCGCATAAAGAATATGATTGGATTCTTCAAGAACGAAGGCGTTTCTTTTTTTAAAGCCAAGCGTAAGTATAATTTATTTGCAAGTAATTTGAACGTGTTTTGAAAGTTTCGTTCTTTAGGTGTATACCAAGCACTGTATGAAGACCGAATGGATCTTGATGTTTTGATGTGCTTTGTCATTACTGGGCAAGTGGTCATCATCGATCAGAAATTAATTCTGCCTGAATGGTTACAACGTAGACCATTGTCAAAGGTTAACAAAGTTGGTGTCAAAAATTAACAATTTATTGTGCGCTGCAATTTTTGTAAGCTGCATTTAGTTATTCAATTTTTTTGCTTTTAAATCATTCTTTGTTAAACCAAATTCCTTGACGGAACCAAATTAATGAACCAAAACGATGGACAAAACGATGTCTCTCTAATTTAATTTAGAATTGAAATACAGTTATATTTGTATTTTATTAAAATGATTTATGAATATTGATTTCAAATAAAGCAACAATCAAATATTGTGTGTTCTAAATGTTATTTCGTGAAGTGTGTTGATTTTATGTGAAGCAAAATTGTTGGCGCCAAATGATTGATGTTTTTGCCGTAACTGTAAACAATTATCATGTGTTTCTCTGATTCTTTTGTTAATTTACAGCTGAATAGTATAACCGAAAGCAACGCATATCAGTATTTGTGCTCAACCAATGTGCTCGCAAAAATACATAGACGCGTTTGTTGTGTTTAATTTGTTCTCTGTTTCTCTTTCGTGTTTATACACAGCAGATCAGCACAACCGATGGCAAGGCATACCAGTATTTGTGTACAACCAACAATGTTTTCAAATCACGTTTCTATGTTGTGATACGAGCAGCATTTGTTGTGTATTGGCAAATAATGTAGAACTGAGAATTACAGCAAACGTGTCTATGTATTTTTGCGAGTACCGTTGGTCTTGCACTAATACTGGACCATGTTAACTTCGTTTGTGTTGTTGTGTGCGTACCGGCAAATTAAGCGTATCAATGTTCTGCACCGATTGGGCATTCCAATGGGAATTTGAGTGAGCGTGCAAGTGTTATCTCATATATCTGCTATTTTTCATCGTCAATAAACATATTTTTTCTTGGATTTTGGTAATTGAATAAATAGGAATTAAAATTTAGTTTCGACTGTGAGTTGATGTGTTTTATTTTTGTGTATAGTTATAATTATGCCGCGACCGAGACGTGGCGCCAATATTGGTCGTCGTACTCATAATGCAAGACGAGTTGCATCTGCTATAGCAGGTGAATCTGAAGCGGAACGTGAAGTGAGACTTGAACAGCAAAGAGAGCGTCAATCGAGATCGCGTTCTGCTCAAACAAACGAAGAACGAGTCGCGAGTAATTCTTCGGATCGAGCGAGAATGAGTCGCAATCGCGCTGTTAGAAGTCGTGCCAATGACAATATTAATCAGCGAGTAATGCGTGCTGCTTTCAATTATGATAGTGAAGTTGACTATTGTTCTCTTCCATGCCTTTCAATCGGAACTATGACTAATGTCTGCGAACAGTGCAATGCATTGAAATTTCCATCGGAAACTCCTGGAATGTGTTGTGCAAATGGACAAGTAAAATTGCCTGTTTTGAATCCTCCTCCTGAGCCTTTGAGGCCATTAGTTTCTGGTTTGACTCCAGAATCGAATCATTTTTTGTCTAAAATACAGCAGTACAATTCATGTTTCCAAATGACGTCTTTCGGCGCCTCAAATATAATCAGAGATGGATTCATGACTTTTAAGGTAATTACTGAACACGACACTAACAATGAGTTCTATCGTGAGATTGAATCAAATGTTTCATGTATGCAGATTCAAGGTCAAATCTATCATCGAATTGGATCGTTATTACCATGTTTGGATTCCAATCATTCCTTTTTGCAAATATATTTCATGGGAAATTCAGATGTTGAAATTGAACGGCGTTGTGTGGTGTCACAAAATCCAAATGATGGTAATGCAGTGAGAAGAGGAATAATTGAAAGATTGCAGCAGTTTTTTCACGATGAAAATTGTTTGATCAAATTATTTCAAACTGCCCTTGATCAAATGCCTTCGGATTCTCATAGAATTGTTATTCGGGCCGATAAAGCACCTGGTGGAATTCATGCTGGAAGGTTAAACGCACCAACAATTGATGAAGTTGCCGTATTAATTGTGGATGAAGGAGCGAGCAGTCGAGATATTGTACTTCATCGTCGAGATCAAAGTGTTGTGCATGTTTCGGAAACTCATCGTTGTTATGATGCGTTGCAGTACCCAATTTTGTTTTGGCAAGGCGAGGATGGTTACCATTTCAATATTAAGATGAAACATCGTTTAACTGGTTAGTTACAATAAAATGCATCACACATTTTGTGAATTATTGATACTTAATATTCGCATTTATTTCAGGCTTGGAAATAGCAAAAAAAGTTAGTGCGATGAACTATTATTCGTACAGATTAATGGTTCGGCTGAACGAAATTAATCATATATTGAATTGTAGAAGGCTTTGCAACCAATTTATAGTTGATGTTTACGCTAAAATTGAGTCTGAACGATTGAATTTTATTCGATTTAATCAGAAAAAGTTAAAATCCGAACAATATATTCATTTGCGCGATGCAATTCAGAATGATGGGAATATCAACGATATTGGCCAAATGACAATATTACCAGCAACATATACTGGAAGTCCACGACACATGCACGAGTACGCGCAAGACGCAATGACGTACGTTCGGCATTATCATCGACCCGATTTATTTATTACATTCACCTGTAATCCTCAATGGAATGAAATAAAGCAATATATGTTTCATGGTCAAAGTGCTTCTGATCGCCACGATATTGTTGCGCGTGTGTTCAAGCAAAAATTGAAAACGCTTATGGATTTTATTGTCAAACAACAAGTGTTTGGAAAAGTTCAATGTTGGATGTATTCTGTGGAATGGCAGAAAAGAGGACTTCCGCATGCACATATTTTGGTTTGGTTTGTTGATAAAATTACGCCAAATGAAATTGATAGCGTAATATCAGCCGAAATTCCTAATCCAATCATTGATCCAGGACTGTTTGAATCAGTTACGAAGCACATGATTCATGGACCATGTGGGGCATTAAATGTCAACTCACCGTGCATGGCTGAAGGAAAATGCACAAAACGGTACCCAAGAGCATTAATAGCGGAAACAATTTCTGGTAATGATGGTTATCCGTTATATCGTAGGCGTTCACCTAAAGATGATGGCGAAACAGTTATGGTGAAATGCAAAAATCAAGACATTAAAATTGACAATCGTTGGATCGTTCCATATTCGCCGCTATTGTCCAAAACTTTTGGTGCTCATATAAATGTTGAGTATTGTAACTCAGTAAAATCTATCAAGTACATATGCAAATATGTTAACAAAGGAAGTGATTTGGCCTATTTTGGAATTGCTGGGGATAAAAGTGATGAAATCACTTCATATCAATTAGGCCGTTATATTAGTACAAATGAAGCAATATGGCGAATTTTTTCATTTGCAATACACGAAAGGTATCCAACTGTACTGCACTTGGCAGTTCATCTTCAGAATGGTCAACGTGTGTACTTCACCCCTGAGAATGCGGCGCAACGAGCAGAACAGCCACCGAAAACAACGTTGACTTCATTTTTTGATCTGTGCAGAAATGACGAATTTGCTAAAACGTTATTGTATTCTGAAGTGCCACGATATTTCACATGGAATGAATCTGCGAAAGTTTTTCAAAGACGGAAACAAGGGCAACCAGTACGAGGCCATCCAAATGTTTTTTCTACAGAAGCATTGGGTCGTGTGTATACCGTTCATCCAAATCAGGATGAATGTTTTTATTTGCGTTTATTATTGATTAACGTTCGTGGTCCTACGTCATTTGAAGATTTAAGAACAGTCCATGGTGAATTGTGTGCGACTTATCGGCAAGCATGCCAGCGTTTGAATCTACTTGAAGATTATATGCATTGGGAAGCTACACTTGCTGATTCCGTAATTTCATCATCTCCACATCAAATACGAACATTATTTGCAATTATAATATCTACATGCAGTCCATCAAATCCACTTGAAATATGGCATAAATTTCGTGATGACATGACGGAAGACATTTTACTTCGAGTGCGACGTTCAGTTTCAAATCCTGAATTAGAAATCACACCGGAAATGCATAACGAAGCTTTGATTTTGATTGAAGACATGTGTATAATGATTGCAAACAGAATATTAGTGCAGTTAGGAATGATAGCGCCTAATCGTGTAGTTCATGATGTTATTAATCAAGAAATGCATCGTGAACAACAATATGATCGTAATCAATTGAGAACATTTGTGCAGTTAAAAGTTCCACAATTGAATAGTCAACAGAAATATGCTTATGACAAAATCATGGAAGGTGTGAACAATGAAGAAGGTGGATTTTACTTTATTGATGCACCAGGAGGCACTGGAAAAACATTTTTGCTGTCATTGATTCTGGCAACCATACGATCGGATAATAAAATTGCTTTTGCAGTTGCTTCATCTGGAATTGCTGCTACCTTATTAGACGGTGGTCGAACTGCGCATTCTGCATTTAAATTGCCTTTGAATATAACAACGATTGAATCTCCTACGTGCAACATTTCCAAAACGTCGGCAATGGCAAAAGTTTTGCAGCAGTCTAAGATAATCGTATGGGACGAATGTACAATGGCTCACAAAAGATCATTAGAAGCATTAAATCGAACCATGCAAGATCTTCGAGGAAATGAAAGACTTTTTGGTGGCGCCTTTATATTGTTATCAGGTGATTTTAGGCAAACTTTACCTGTCATTCCACGATCTACTGCTGCTGATGAGCTAAACGCATGTTTGAAGTCTTCAGTTTTGTGGAAATATGTTAAAACATTGCGTCTTAATCAAAATGTACGTGTACAATTGCAAAATGATCCTTCTGCAGCTGAATTTTCAAAACAACTTTTGGAAATTGGGAATGGTAAAGTTGCAGTCGATAAATCAACCGGATTAATAACATTACCAAGCAATTTTTGTAATATCACTCAATCGAAAAAGGAGCTGGTTCAACGTGTGTTTCCAAATATATTGCAGAACTACAGGAATCATGATTGGTTGAGCGAACGCGCAATATTGGCAGGAAAAAATAAAGACGTGAGCGATTTAAATGCAAGTATTTTGCAAGAAATAGATGGCCAATTTTTTGCATACAAATCAGTGGATACGATAATAAATGAAGATGAGGTAGTGAACTATCCTACTGAATTTTTGAACTCACTTGATTTGCCAGGCTTGCCACCGCATTATTTGGCATTGAAAGAGGGAGCACCGATAATAATGCTCCGAAATATAAATCAACCACGGCTTTGTAATGGCACCAGACTTTCCGTGAAAAAACTGATGGCCAATTTAATTGAAGCAACTATTCTGAGTGGTAAATATAGAGGCGAAAACGTTCTAATCCCCCGAATTCCAATGATTCCATCAGATATGCCATTTGAATTTAAACGGCTTCAATTTCCTGTCCGTCTTGCCTTCGCTATAACCATTAATAAAGCTCAAGGTCAGACTTTGAATATTTGTGGCTTAGATTTGGAGCAACCTGTTTTCTCGCATGGACAATTGTATGTTGGTTGTTCACGTTGTGGTAAACCCTCTGCATTATTTATAAACACAAAAGATGGAAAAACTAAAAACGTTGTTTATCAAAGAGCATTAAGTTAATTTTTAAAGTATTTTCATTTTCGACCTTTTTATTTGAAAATAAATTATTGTAAGAAATTGATTGTGGATGAGTTTTACTGAAAATTGATACATGGGAAAATTTCGCAAGTTTCTTTTGTGTATTCGCCCTGCGAAGCGGGCGAGGGTTTCGCTAGTCTATTACAAACTACACTCAAACAAAATTATTTCACATTTAACAACGAATATTACACCCAAGAAGAAGGACAACTAGCCATGGGTTCACCATTAAGCGGCTTACTAGCAGACATATTTTTAAACAATTTTGAAAACAAATACCTTTTATCCACCCATAACCCACAAAGACACAAAATTATAAAATATTTTCGTTACGTCGACGGCACATTTGTAATATTTGACGGAACCAACAGACAGATAAATATTTTAAAAAAACTATGCAGATGACATCAATAAGAAGATACAATTAACTGTGGAAATAGAAGATAAAAACGGATTAAACTTCTTAGACATCAACATTAAAAAACATAACAACAAATTCAAATTCAAAATATACAGAAAACCAACAACGACAGATATTACAATCCATAAAGATTCCCACCACCCCCACACCCAAAAAATGGCAGCATATAATGCGTTCATAAACCGACTTTTAAATATACCTATGGGCAAGAAAGATTACGAGGACGAAATAAATACAATAAAATATATTGCAACACAAAATTTAACCCACAAATAATTGACAAGTTAATATACAAACGAAGACAGAAAATAAACAATAAACACACAAATAAAGAAAATAACGACACAAAATTCATGGCTATAGAATATGAAAATCTTTTACCAAATATAATTCGAAACGAATTAAATAAAGTAAACATCAACATATCATTTACCACCAACAACAATTTACAAAAAATGCTACAACAAAAAAGAAAGAAAGAAACAAAATCATGCACTGGTGTATACAAAATAAAATGTAATGATTGCAACAAATATTACATTGGACAGACAGGGAGAACTTTCTATGACAGGTTTTCATAGCACAAACCAAAGCCCAATACAAAATCTAATTACGCAGTGCACCTTATTGAAAATAACCATAACTACACCGACTTTGATAACAATCTCGTTCCAATGCATATATGCAAGAAAGGGAGGCTTTTGGACGCACTAGAGGAATTCGAAATTTACAAAGCCAACAAAATAGAAAAATACAACATTCTTAATGACAAATTAATTTTTAAGACGAATGGATTATATGACACAGCATTAAATTATGGATTAATAAACAGAAAAAGACAAATATAATATTAAATAACAATAACAACACTAACAACAGCGGCTAAGCAGCAGAGAGCGCAGACACAACAAATTAAATTTATATTCATATATTGCGCCTGAAGATGGAATCATAGTTCCGAAACGCGTCGCAGAGTTCATATAAATTAAAGTTGTAAAATTATTTGATAAAATAAAAATAAAATTAAACGAAAATATATATAAAAAAAAAACATTTTTGTATAGTTTAAATTTATTTATTGATCAATGTCATTCATTATTGTTTTATTTACAGGAGTCCAGGTCTCGACAGTTATTCGACTTGTAACGAGTTTGATGCGCAGACAACCGCCGAAGGTTTAGGTATACGCCAACGCGTATTGTTGCTGGGCAAGCCGCCCATACTCTTTAGTTGTTTCTTACGTCTCACCCTGATAAATATACTATTAGCGTAACTTCTCCATTTAGCACTTCGACCATTTTGTCTTTTCAGCTAATTTCTCGTCCTCCAGCCATCCAGTTAAAGAAAAACTTACCACTGGGACGGCCTGAATATTTGTGTCCGAAACTTTAACTGGTCACTATGCTTCCTCGAAAAGGAAAAAAACAAGCAAGGAACTCATGCAACTCCGTTGTTGAAAGAACCAAATTTTTGCATGACCAAAAATTACGGCAAAAAATTCTGCAGTGTCCCAAAGGCAGTAAATTTTTTTGGTCATTTGTAAAAAATATTAAAAACTCCTCAACATGTTCGGTTCCAACGCTCATCGACAATAACAAACCAATTGTTTACTCTTCAGAGAAGGTAAACTTGCTCGCCACCCATTTCGCTATCAGCTCCACGCTGACAGATTTATTCCGCACTTGTACTTGTACAGTAGAAACAGTTCTCAAAGATCTCGATATACACAAATCCGCTGTATGTACAATTGGCCTTAAACTAACTTATAACTAAAATAAATCATGTCGGCTCAAAACAGGGGCCCGACGTACTTCAGCTGGCACTATACAATGCTATATTTTTTACTTATATCATATTTTTGTTTGCATAATCTTTTAAATGAAATTCTCAATTATAATAACTGTCTTTGGTTTTAAGAAAATTGCCGTTAGGGTGCGGTGTTGTTTATCCTCTGTTGTGTCCGTTGCTGGTTCTCTCGAAGAACGGGGCTCCGTCGTTGTTCATAGTATCCTCGAATCGGTCGTCTGTGATGGCTCGAAACTAGAGGTTGGGCTCTAGTTGTTGCTGGAGTAGTTGCTGGATTTCCAAGTTGCGGTGGTCTTCCAAGTTCCTCAAAATATTTTTGGAGAGCTGTGTCATGAACTGATTTATTGGGATCAGTTTGGTGTCTTCATATAGCTTCTTGTTTGGGACATATTTCCTTGTAATGGGGTTTCGGTGTAGACCTGTACAGCTACGGAGTATCTTCCTTACAAAAACTTCGAACTTCTTCATATATGTTGGTGATATGGTGAACCAAATAGGACAAGCGTACGTCAGAACTGGACGGATCAGCTGTTTATATATGAGGAGCTTAGTATTAGTGCTTAATCCGTTTCTTCTCCTAAAAAGGTGGACCAGATGTAGGGAGAAGTTGGCTATCTTAAGCATAAATGAAGCGTGCTTGTTAACTTTGAAGCGGTTAGTTAAATTCAGTCCAACGTATTTTGCTGTTGTGTTTGTCCTTATCACTGTGTTGTCTGGTAGCTTGATACTTATATTATCACAGCGTGATGCGAAACCTCTCCGTCCTCTTGTTGCTATTGTTGGGGTTCTGAAGCAGATAAGCTCGCTCTTATCGCTATTTATCTTTAGTCAAAAGTATGGGGCCCAACTTGGAACCTTGGGGAACTCCAGCGCTGATTGTCTTTCTTTGTGAATATTCTTTGTTTACCTGTACATAAAAGGATCTATGTGTTAGAATTTTTTTGATTAATCTTACCAAGTGTTCAGGTAGTCCTAGACTTGACAGTTTGAATATTAGTCCTTTTATCCAAACTGTGTCTTAGGCCTTTTCGATGTACAGTAAACAGGCGACTGTTGTCTCTTTCTTGTTCAGTCCGTGTGTCACATCGGAGTGCAGTCCAAGAAGCGGATGGATGGTGGAGTGTCGTGCTCGGAAACCATACTGACATTCAGGTATGAATTCCCTTTCCCTGAAGAAATGAAGCTTTCTCAGGATAAGTCCCTCCATAATTTTGCTGACAGCATAGAATCGAAATCGGAATTTATGCCTCGACGCTAGTCCTGTTAGTTTTCTTCGAAACGGGCACCACTTTTGCCGTTTTCCATGTTTCGGGGAAGTAGCTGTTATTAAGGCAGTTATTGAAGATGATCGTCAGCAGTAGGATGGCGAGATTTGGTAGCTTTTTAAGCAGAAATTTAGAAATCCCATAATTTCCTGCTGACTTCTTAGAATTTCCTTTTGCTTCCAAAAGCATCTCCAGTTGGTCCGAGTGCAGGATTGTCCTTTTAAAGTTGGTGACTGAAGTATTAGAGGCTGCAACTTCTTCAAACTTGTTTTCACCTTCTTCGATGAGTTCAGGGAGGTGATTGGGCGGGCGATCCTTGAAGGTCTCTTCAAAATGCTTAGCGAGAGCTTCTGCTTTTTCGGTTGGTGTTATTGCAGATTGTTGCCCGTGCATTATTGTATCTGGAATCGAGCTCTTTTTCCCAACGAGCTGGTTAATTTTCTTGAAGGCGTCGGGTCCCGGTTTGGTGTTCGTAAATCTTTTGCTGAATTCATTCTCCTGGTGTTGTTTCACTGCCTGGTTGAATATGGTGTTATTGCATTGGAGTTCGGAGTATATGCGTCTATACTCGTCGTTCTCTGTTGAACAACCTGTGTTATATCCGTTGAAGCTTTTTGCGGAGTCTCACATGACAACCAAAGGGTGATGCTCAGGATCTTTTCTTTTCGCTCCTGAGGTCCGATTTGAGAAGAATTGCTGTTCCTCTGCCGCGCGCTCCTTTGTCCTCTCTGTAGGATGTGTAATAGTCTGGCTTAAAGTTATTCTTCGCTGTGATGTTGGTTTCCTGTAAGAAAATAATGTCTGTTTTTTTTTCATTTTAAAAAACAAAGATATAGAAATTCGTTTGGCTGTGGAATAAATAGAATTAACGTTACATGTTATAATTGAAAGTTGGGTTTTTATATACATAATTTGAATATAAGTTGACCCAATATATTTGTCTTATCTTTATCATCCAAAGTACCGTAGTTGCTTGGAATTATCTCTTTTGCCTTCTGGAGAAGGGAGAAGAGATCTGCTCCAAGCAGTCTTTCGGTATCCTGGAAGATGTTGAATGACGTTGATCCTTTCGGCATCTAATTGTTTGTTGTTGATGGTCTTTGATGATAATTTGCTTTTGATGCCGTTGGCTTCTGTAAGGCTTCTGTTGGGAGTTGTGGTGAGGACTTTTTTCCTGGCTTTTGAGCTGGTTTTGTAGGTATTAGTCCAATGGATTTGGGGGCTGGCCCGACTACTGCTGCTATGTTGGCATTCGAAAGACCGCTGACAATAGTTTTGGTTGCTGATTGGACTGCAAAAGCGTGTTTCTCTTGTTTTTGGGCTGCAGATTTTACCTTCTCGGCAAATTTCTTCTTTTTCATTGGGCATCCATTGTAGCTTGCTGGGTGCCCTGTCTGCTGTCAGTTTACACAGTAAACTTTGTCATCCGTTATGCCGTTGCTGGTTCTTGTGCATTGGTCTGGCAAATGGTCATCTTTGAACTTGACGCACCTGTACTTCATTCCACAGTTGCTAGCTACATGACCGAACTTTAGGCAATTCTTGCACTGAGAGATGCTGGTACTTTTGAATTTCTCCCAGAAAACCTTTTGGTTCATAAGGAGAGTCTTACTATAAGTTGAATGGATATCCGCTGTCTTCTCGACTTCAACCACGAAGCTGTTGCCAAAGCAGAAATTGCTTCCTTCAATAGTTCTTCTTTGACTTCACTGCCATCGTGGCTATAATGTATACCTTTAAGAACTAGCAGCTCCTTTTTATCTTCTTTGGTCGTGTAGGTATTAAACTCCGTGCTTCCGTCTTTCAGCATTTTACGAATTTGTTGACGGTCATCCTTCGTCTTTGTTGTGATGACAGATTTGTTCATATTAATGTTATGAATCCTAAAAGCAACTCCTTGTTCTTTTACGATCTTGTTAGTTTTGGCTACGTTGAGTCCAAAACATACAATTGGCGGCATCAAGGTGGGGCTGGTTCTACAGTGGTTGAGGCGCTGTTGTTGGCAGGTTGAGGGGTTTTATCGTCTTCCTTATTATTAGTGGTAATGTGCTTGTGTTTAGGGGAATTATTTCCGTTCTTCATGGTTATCTTCTTGGATGAAGGTTCCTTTTTTGGAGGTGTTGGTGGTGAAGGTTTCCTCTTCTTACGTTGGACCATCACAAAATTTTATAGTCGGAGTTAAGGTCGACGATTTTCTTCGTTTAAGACTTGGCTCTTTTTCATTTTCAGTAGCTTCATCTTCTTCATCACTATTAATTTCTTTAGCGTAGATGTCCATTTCCTCTTCTTTATCTTTGTATAACTTGTCGATGTCGTGCAGCTTAGTGTGCATAGATACCAGAAATTCCTTCCCGTGAATCTTCATGCCTGCATTGCTCTGGCTCTTCAAGGATTCATAGGCCTTTTTCATATCACTCTTCCTTTTCTCGGATTTACCCATAATGGGATTTCCAGGGAATGATTGATTATTTAGTATTTTACTGTTAATTGTATTTTTATTACACTTACACCCGAATTTAATTACACGAATTATTTTAAGGAAAACTACTTGCGCACATTAATCCGGATTAAAAGGTTATTTACTGTTTACTTAGGGTAATCCGCAGGTATACTTGTGTGGGTCCGTTTTTATGGTGGGTAGAAAATTAATAATTTAAAATTATTTTCTTCCGCTCGTGGTGTGTGCGGTGACTGGACGATGCTGACTGACTATCTCGAAAATCGAAAGCTTCTCCATGACCGTCAGTATGGCTTTCGCAGCAACCGTTCCACTGGTTATCTGATGGCATATCTCACCGAACAGTGGAACAAATCTTTACATCGCTTTGGTGAAAGTAAGATTATTACTCTTGATATTTCCAAGGCATTTGATAGAGTTTGGCATGAAGCTCTCTTATCGAAAATGAGTGCTTTTGGATCGGTCATACTCGTGTTCGTTGGATTAGAAGCTATCTTCTAGACCGTTCAATACAAGTTGTATTGGACGGATTCAAGTCTGATTCCCACAAAATAAATGCTGGTGTCCCCCACGGGTACGTTCTGTCTCTAACTCTTCCTCATTTTTATAAATGATCTTCTGTCTGTTACGTCTAATCCACTTAACTGTTTTGCTAACGAATCTACCCTCAGCTTTTCATATTCGCTCGATAATTCACGTCCTTCGCCTTCAGTTTCAGTTTTATACCGATTTATACAGCATTGTCAAATGGGGTAATAAGAATCGTGTTGAGTTTAATGCTTCGAAAACTCAATGCTGTCTTCTGTCGTCAAATCTAAACGTACCCCCAAAGCCATTGTCCATGAATTGCACTTACTTCGAAGAAACCGAAAAGCTCTCAGTACTCGGTATGTGTGTCAACGACGGCCTCCGTTGGAACGACCATATATTTGAGATCGCTAAGAATGCTGCTTAGGTTTTCTGTATCGGTGTAAGAAGTATTTTTCCCCATCTGATCTGGCTACAATTTATAAAGCGTTTATACGCCCTAAACTCGAGTATAACTCCCACCTCTGGGCAGGTGCTTCTCAAACATTGCTTAACCTGCTTGATAGAATACAAAATCGAGCGTTAAGATTGATAGGAAATAGAACTGCCGCTGAAACAATTGCCCCTATCGAAGACCGACGCAATGTTTCATGTCTTTCCTTATTTGTTTCTTTATTGTTTCTTTTATAAAAAAAGGTTCACTCGAAGTAGCCAGCTGCATTCCTCCCCTTTAAAGTTTCTCCCGTAATACTCGTCTGGCAAGGAATGCTCATCAGTTCACCCTTGAGTCCAATTTCGGAAGTACTGTGAAATATAGGGATTCTTTTTTTAGCCGAACAACACGAATTTGGAATAGTTTACCTGGCGAGATTTTCCCTTGCCATTTTGATCTGCAAGCATTCAAAACCAATGTTAACCCAGTTTTTTCATTTTCTGGGTACAAAATAAAACCCAAGATAAGATAAGATAAATTTAAGTAATTTTTTAGACCGAAAGGCAATTAAAATTAAGTTAGAGATTAATTAAGAGCGCCCGCATAGGGCCAGTAAGTTAATTAAGATGATAGTTTTAGCTAGTTTTAAGATTTTTGTCTAGCATTTAGGTAGATATAAGTTAAAGTTAAATAAAAAATCATAAAAAAAAACCAATGTTAATCGACACGTCCTATCCTATCTTTCCTATTCTATTCCTATCTTCCTAATGCCCGCGTTGTGTGCTCTACATTTAAAGGGAAACAAATAGTCCCTTGTGCCCGCGTTAATAAAAAAAAATTAAAATCAGTTGAGCAAGTAAGTCATTGGCAAACTTAAGCCTCGCAAATGTTATATATATGAGCTTTGTTGAACAATTCGTGTCCGAGTCTTATCTGAAAAAGTTGTACCGATTGTAACCGGTTAAGAGACTCGTGGTATGTCACCTGTCCTAATGTTGTCTTGTGTCTTCTCAAAAAAGAATTGGAGTTTTTCCATCGAATGTCCGCATCTCGTATGATTTCCCTAACAAACTCCAATCGCATTTTTATTGGTTCCCGAGCTATGGCATCTGCCTTTTCATTTCCCAAGATTCCAACATTGCCAGGAGACCATATAAGGTGGATTTTAGGAAAGTTTGAACGAAGTAAGTTGATTATCATATGTTTGTTTTTATTAGTAGTAATACTACGGATAAAACTAAAGGAATCGCTGCAAATAGCCGTTTTTCTATAACTTCTGTTGGTGAACTCGAAAGCGTCTACCAACGCCATAAATTCTCCTATAAAGGGGCTTTGGTTTGGAGTGGTGCGTTTTTGGACAAGAACACTGTCGCATTTATCTTCCTGTTTGTAGGCACTATAGCCAGTAGTATCATCCTTCGTGCAAGCGTCTGTGTACAGTATGCAGTCGAAGTTTCCTCTCGATATTATTTCAATAAACGATTTCCGATAAATAGTAGTGGAATGTGCTCTTTCGGTGTTAGGTCCAATGATGTGTTGACAGTGCTGTTTGGGAATAACCAAGGTGTTATATCTATGTCGTAATGTGGAATTTTTGGAATGGGAATGTTGATGCAGGTTAGGTATTTGTATGTTATTAGGGGTTTCCCAGTCGGGTTCGCAAATATCATGAAGAGGATGCATACAGTCTATTGTGCTCTTAATGACAAATCATGATTGTGAAATTTTCTTCACCTCTTAGAACGATTGGGTGTTTGTTTCTGCCAATAGTGCATCGATCGGTGTAGATGGCAATACTTCAGCCGCTCTTCTTATTAAGGCGTTGTCTCTATGAGGTTGTCGTTGTTCTTTGTCCACTTAGAATATACAGAGAGGCTATGCTGTATTGCTTTTCTTATCAGGGCTTGGGCTATATTAATAGCTGTGTTTATCTGTGGCCCTTTGTTCTTCTAACAGATGATTTTGAGTAAGTTGAGAGATTTATTAATTTTATCAGCTACTAACTTGGCATGAGCTTTCCATTTCCAAGTTTTGGTCCATATGACACCAAGATTCTAATTTTTTCTTTGAATTGAAAAGAAGCAAGTTGTTAAGTGTTATTGGTATTCCTGGGCAAGATCGTTTTCTGCATACATGCACAGCCTCCATTTTTTGTACGGGTAATTTTGCAACCTGTTTATGACACCATGTTTGAGCATTTTGAAGTGCTTGATTGAGAGAGTTTATATGTATATAGTTTAATAGCGAATTGACACGCATTGCACAATTCGTTGAAATTAGAGACCCTTGGGGAAGTCTGTTATCAATTTTGTGGCCTAAAGAGTTATATCCATTAACTCGGACTTTTATTATTCTATTAGACATAAATGAAAAGATGACTTTCAATATGCTTGGCTCAATACCCATTCATTAAGTTGTTTAGTGACTCCTAAAACAGTTACCATGTCAAAAGCCTTTTCCAGGTCAATGGACAATAGCAGTGTTGCGAGGCTCATTCTGAATGTACTGCTTGGTCAAGCATATGCATCAGGGTATATGTGCTCTGGTCTTGGTCGCGATTAAGGTTTTTTCTAATGTCCACTTTTAACTATTTCCAATTTTTTTTTTCAAATAATTTAGATAGAACAGAGAGCAGTGAAATTGGGCGGTAACTATCTAGTGATTGAGAATCTGTATTTGGTTGGAATTGGGATTATATAGCTTTTTTCCACTCATGAGGGTATGATTTAAGATGTCGTTATAGAGGTTAATTAGTCTGGACAAGATTTTTGTCTGGGCCAGGTGTTCATTCTTTAGTTAAACGCAGTGATTCTTTCAACTCTTGAATTGTGATGAGATTAACATTTAAAGCTGTTGAAGAAGAATCGAAGTAAAGATTACTCTTTTGTTGTAGGATGTCTTGAGAAAAAATCAAACACAATCTGAAATGTTATTAATTTCAATGAAGCTTATGTTTTATATATAAAACTAACTAGTTAGATTTTATGAGTAGAATTATTATTTATTAATTGTACTAAAATGTACAAATAAAGATTTTCCAGCAATATCTACCAGGGCTTTTAGCTATTTTACATTTAATCTAAATTGGAAGAAATAGAGAAAATTTTACGAGACGGACCGTCGAGTGCAGCTTTGACAACAGTAAATCTTCCATTGCCCATCAACGGCCCTTTACGAAGCTGAAAGGAAATAAGGTCATATATAAGTATGTGTTTCTAAATAATTCTAGATATAAACAAATGAAACCTTTATTTTATGTTTATTACTTCTTTTTACTTGCGATTATAGTTACTATACTGTGGGTGGGTGCTGTATGAAAAGGGTTCCTTTTGTCCAAGGAATCCAACAAAGGACCTGGCCCTCCAGGTTGGTTAACAACCCTTCCATGGAAAAAAAGAAAGTTACGAAGACCAATAGCCTCGGAAAAGGACGGATTAACTGTTGACGACCCGGAAAAACGAATTAAGGACAATGACCTTCAGATCTGCACGTGGAATGTTAGAACTCTTAACAGACCACGTGCAGCCAAACAACTAGCAGAGGCCCTAGACTGCTACAGAGAAAGAATTACTGCCATCCAGGAAGTGCAATGAGAAGGGCTGGGCAAAAGAAGGATGCAAAACTCTGACGTGTACTATGGTGATTGTGGAAGAAGACCACAGCGTTTAGTTGGGTGCGGATTTGTCATAAGTGGTAGACTTAGATAAGAAGTCTTGGACTTTCGACACGTAAGTGAGCGACTTGTGACAATCCGTATTAAGGCTTAATTCGTCAACATTAGCCTAATGTGCGCTCATGCCCCCACAGAGGACAAAGATGACGCCACCAAGGATGACTTCTACGAGCTCCTTGACAAAACCTATGAGCAATGCCCTAAATACGACGTTAAGATATTACTAGGTGATTTTAACGCCAAATTAGGTAAAAAGTAAATCTTTGGTAGAACTGTCAGAAAACAGCCTACACGACACAACGTCTGAAAACGGACTTGGGCTAATTGACTTCGCAGCGGCACACAACGTTACCATTGCAAGCACACGGATTCCTCATCTCGATATCCACAAATGGACTTGGCGACACCCAGATCAAAAAACCGTCAACCAGATTGATCACGTTGCGATCGATGCAAGACACGCCTCCAATATCTTGGATGTTCGCACCTTCCGAGCCAAGGTAAGAATGTGAATAACCCGAACACCACAACAACGGAGTAATACTGTGAGGAAATATGACGTCGGAAAGCTGCAATCGCAAGAAACTGCCAGAACCTATGCCGATCGAATATCCCGTAACCTCAAGAAATCTACTACTGCAAACAAGAAATCAGAGATACCATAACTGATGTGCTAGGTCTCACCAGACCACCACCACGAAACTTCTGGTTCGATGACGAATGCAGGCAGGCCCATGCAGCCAAACAAGAGGCCTTTTTGGCAATTGAAGATGTGGTAGAGTGCATACACCAACTCACCTCTAAAGTTTCGTCAGAAGAAAGTATGCCTGATGAATGGAACCTTAGCATCGTTGTCTGATCCACAAGAAAGAAGACCCTCTAAACTGCGCCAACTATAGAGGAATAAGTCTCCTGAATATCGCCTACAAGATCCTCTCTGCCGTACTATGTGAACTCCTGAAACCTCTCGTCAGCAACCTGATTGGCCTCTATCAGTGTGGTTTCAGACCAGGAAAGTCCACAATCGATCAAATGTTCTCGTCCGACTGTGCAGGATGACGATGGAGAATTCTAGCTGCTCCGTCAAGGTTGGTACTGACCTCACAGAAGCTTTTGATGTCAAAAATAATTCTGGCAAGGTGATGCGCTATCGTCCGATTTCTTCAATTTAATACTTAAAAAAAGTATAAGAAACTCGCAAGTTGATTGTCGTGGGTCTATTTTGTTTAGGTCTGTGCAATTGCTAGCATACGCTGACGACATAGACATCATTCGCACAACTCGGCGAGCTTTCACTGGAGTGTTTGCTAACATTGAAGCTGAAGCGGCTAAGAGTAATTTATTTTTATTACATTCGTTAGAATTTATGTACAATTGGTCTTAAACTAAAAAACAACAAAGCTGCTGGACCAGACGGATTACCCGCCGAACTTTTTAAAGCGGCCGGAGATGACGTGGTGGAGTGCATACACCAACTCATCTCTAAAGTTTGGTCAGAAGAAAGTATGCCTGATGAATGGAACCTCAGCATCGTTTGCCCGATTCACAAGAAAGGAGACCCTCTAAACTGCGCCAACTATAGAGGAATAAGTCTCCTGAATATCGCCTACAAGATCCTCTCTGCCGTACTATGTGAACGCCTGAAACCTTTCGTCAGCAACCTGATTGGCCCCTATCAGTGTGGTTTCAGACCAGGAAAGTCCACAATCGATCAAATGTTCACGCTACGGCAGATCCTGGAAACCACCCAAGAATTGCAAATCGATACCCACCACCTCTTTATCGATTTTAAGGCCGCGTACGGTAGCATTTATAGAGACGAGCTATACAGAGCCATGTCAGGTTTTGGCATTCCCACAAAACTCGTCTGACTGTGCAGGATGACGATGGAGAACTCTCGCTGCTCCGTCAAGGTTGGTTCTGACCTCACAGAAGCTTTTGACGTCAAAAAAGGATTCCGACAAGGTGATGCGCTATCGTGCGATTTCTTCAACTTAATACTTGAAAAAATTATAAGAAGCTCGCAAGTCAATTGTAGTGGGACAATTTTTTTCAAGTCTGTGCAATTGCTAGCATACGCTGACGACATAGACATTATTGACAGAACTCGGCGAGCTGTCACTGGAACGTTTGCTAGCATTGAAGCTGAAGCGGCTAAGATGGGACTAGCAGTCAATGAGGCCAAAACGAAGTACCTGCTGTCCACAAAAAGGGACACACAACACCGGCAGATTGGACAAAACATCACAATAGACAGGTACAACTTTGAGGTAGTTAGGGACTTTGTGTACCTCGGATCCGCTATAACATCTGACAACAACATCTCGTCAGAAATAAAGCGAAGAATTACTCTTGCCAATCGCTGTTTCTATGGGCTAGGAAGGCAATTGAGTAGCAAAGCCCTCTCTCGAAAGACAAAGGAGACTCTGTATAAAACTTTAATCATCCCAGTCTATCTAAAGCGGATGAAGATATCCTTAGTCGTTTCGAGCGTAAGATTCTTCGGAAGATTTTTGGCCCTATCTGCGTTAACGGGCTTTGGAGGAGAAGGTTCAACCAAGAACTATACGAGCTGTACAGCGACATTGACCTGGTCAAAAAAATACGCATATCACGTTTAAGATGGCTAGGTCATGTAGAGCGAATGGACAACAATGCTCCGGCTCGCAGGATCTTCGATTCCATCCCAGAGGGTAGACGCAGTCAAGGAAGACCTCGCCTTAGGTGGCGCGCTCAAGTGGAGCACGACCCAAACAACTTGGAGTGCAAAACTGGAGGCAGCTAGCCAAAGACCGAGTTGGCTGGAGAGGCATGTTGGTTGAGGCCCAGGTTCGTCCCGAACTGTAGCGCCACCTAAGTAAGTAAGTAGGTCTTAAACTAACTTATAACTAAAATAAATCATGTCGGCTCAACAACAGGAGCTGTGTCATGAACTGATTTATGGGGATCAGTTTGGTGTCTTCATATAGCTTCTTGTTTGGAATATATTTCCTTGTAATAGGGTTTCGGTGTAGGCTTGTACAGCTATGGAGTATCTTCCTTTCAAAAACTTCGATCTTCTTCATATATGTTGGTGATATGGTGAACCAAATAGGACAAGCGTACGTCAGAACTGGACGGATCAGCTGCTTATAGATGAGGAGCTTAGTATTAGTGCTTAGTCCGTTTCTTCTCCTAAGAAGCGGTCGGACCAGATGTAGGGAGAAGTTGGCTCTCTTAAGCATAAATGAAGCGTGCTTATTGAATTGGAAGCGGTTAGTGAAATTCACTCCAAGGTATTCTGCTGTTGTCTTTGTCCTTATCACTGTGTTGTCTGGTAGCTTCATACTGATATTATAACAGCGTGATTCGAAACGTCTTCGACCTCTTGTTGCTGTTGTTGGGGTTCTTAAGCAGATAAGATCGCTCTTATCGCTATTTATCTTTAGTCCCCATTTAAGGTAGTAGTCCTACAAGTTTATTATGTGACCTTTAACTCTCCTGGCTGCGATTTCTGGTGAAATGGATGTTGTATATGTTAAGGAGTCATCGGCATATAGCTTCGTTTTCGTCCCTGGGATGTTAGTAGGCTGGTCAGCTGTATAAAGGTTGAAAAGTATGGCGCCCAACTTGGAACCTTGTGAAACTCCAGCGCTGATCGTGAATATTCTTTGTTTACCTGTACATAAAAGGATCTATGGGTTAGAAAATTTTTGATTAATCTTACCAAGTGTTCAGGTAGTCCTAGACTTGGCAGTTTGAATATTAGTCCTTTTATCCAAACTGTGTCGAAGGCCTTTTCGATGTCCAGTAAACAGGCGACTGTCGTGTCTTTCTTGTTGAGTCCGCTGAAGCGGCTAAGATGGGACTAGCAGTGAATGAGGCCAAAACGAAGTACCTGTTGTCCACAAAAATGGACACACAACACTGGCGGATTGGACAAAACGTCACAATAGACAGGTACAGCTTTGAGGTAGTTAGGGACTTTGTGTACCTCGGATCCGCTACAACATCTGACAACAACATCTCGTCAGAAATAAAGAGAAGATTTACTCTTGCCAATCGCTGTTTCTATGGGCTAGAAAGGCAATTGAGTAGCAAAGCCCTCTCTCGAAAGACAAAGGAGACTCTGTATAAAACTTTAATCATCCCAGTCTATCTAAAGCGGATGAAGATATCCTTAGTCGTTTCGAGCGTAAGATTGTTCGGAAGATTTTTGGTCCTACCAGCGTTAACGGGCTTTGGAGTAGAAGGTTCAACCAAGAACTATACGAGCTGTACAGCGACATAGACCTGGTCAAAAAAATACACATATCACGCATATCATGTAGAACGAATGGACAACAATGCTCCGGCTCGCAGGATTTTCGATTCCATCCCAGAGTGTAGGCGCAGTCAAGGACCTCAACTTGGCAACCAACTTGGAGTGCGAAACTGTAGGCAGCTGGCCAAAGACCGAGCTGGCTGGAGAGGGATGTTGGTTGAGGCCCAGGTTCGACCTGAATGTAGCGCCCCTAAGTAAGTAATAAGTAAGTATAATGCAAGTTATTCATTTGCGGTGAAAAAGAAACCTATTTGAAAACAGTGGCGAAATTCTGTCTGTATTTTGAACTACAACCTGAACGGTTTGGCTAGGCTAATCGTCTTCAAGGTTTTTTTTTAAATTTTTTTTTCAATTTTTTGCTAAATGAAATATTAGCGGTACCTGACATATAAAACCGTTAAGTCAAATATTAGTTAGATATTATAAAAAATGGAGCAAACTGACATCAAATATTGCCTGTTCATCCTTGAATGGTTAACATACGCCACAGTGTTCTCTTTGAAAAACTGCCTGTTTCCAAAAATACGCAGTTAAATGTTAGTGATACCAAGAAGAATATTTGCGGCACGTACATGTAGGAAAGTTCCTGCCTGCTTGTTTATTGAGGCGACATTGACATGACAACCTCGACGACCTACTGGGGCTTTATTATGTAAAACAATTATCGTTTATAATAGAGCGTTTTTTTTTTTTTTTGGATTTTAGGTACCTACCTATTTGGTTGTTTTGAGTAACCCGGAGAAATGTAAGTAAGTAAATTGCCAAAACCTATATAACTGCCGACTAGCATTGTCGGAAAAAATGAACACATGTGGTCCTCCAAAGAAAAGAACGGATGGTTAGAAAAATGGAAAAATATATTTACTAACAGACAAATTTATGGTTTTAAAGTGTATCAACCATCGCGTGTATTTTGACATTTATTAATAGGTGTAAAGTTTGCCGCGCTTTAAATTGCATTCTGGTTTTTTTATAAAACCCAGGATTTTATCAAAACCGGTCATTCAATTTTCAAAATACTTTTTTCATAAATTCCTTGTTATTTAAGACGTTTGATTGTGTATTTAATTTTTACTAGTAACCGTTAAATATTGTGGTTTTGATATTTTTTATAAGTTCAAACTGTGTTATTTTCAACGTAAGTGTTACATGTTTCGATCAAATATCTTGATTTCCAATGTAATTAGGCACATAAGGGCATAAGGTGAGCATTCCAATCAAAACGCAACTAACATTAACAACAGCGGACTCCTGTATTATAATATCTAATAACTTCAATCATTGTAAAATGTGTGGCTTGGAAATGATACTTTTATAGAACCCAACAAAAATAGAACTGGCTAGCTTAAAATGAAAACAATTTAAAGAAAAGGAGGACAACTTTTGCCAGGCCCGCTAGTTTGATAATAATAATCTAATATATATAAAAATTTAAATTGTATTGTTTGTTTGTATTTAATACGCTGCCATACCGTTCACCCAATTACAATGAAACTCTGTCATCTTATTGCCTCCAAATAGGGGAAGGTTATATACACAGTAAAATAAACTTCTAGCGTGCATCATGTACCGGAAAATGTACTCTATAAAGCAATACAAAGTTATGAAGTAATGAATTACTATTAAAAATTGGAAAAATCAATCTCATATCATAAGGAAAGTTCGGTAATTATGTCTTTTAACTTACAACTCGAGAGGGCGGAGGTGACCTTGAGATATGTCATTTCTGAGACATATAATAATAAATAAAGGTGATTCAAGTGCGCCTTAAAAATTACATAGACATTTTCAGAATGACCGCAAAAACGACATAAGTCAAGGTCATCTTCCCTCTCGAATTGTAAGCTACAAGACATAATTTCCGAAAGTTGTTACTGGTTTAAATAAATTTAAAAAACATGTGAAGACTACATTTCCTAAGAAACTAAGGAATGTAGTTCTTGTATATAAGAATGCAACCGTATAACTAAAACTACTACTAAAACTGATTGATGCACCACGAAAGTTACCACATAAATATATCTGTTCAATTAAAAGGTTCTAATATGTCATAAACATAAATAGCTTTCCGTTCGGAAGGGGAAACAGAGAAACATTTAAGAAATGTTTCGCGAAGCGTCCAGAATTAAATAAACATTTGTGAAACATTTCAGAAAAGTTTCTTTGTTTCTGAAATGTTTTTTAAATATTTCATATACGTCGTTAAAGTGAGACGGAAGACTCGAAAGCGACAAATGAAATACAATATACAATATACAGTATTTTCTCTACTATTCTATTCATCGATCGAATGATTATTGAAATCCAAAACAATATTTACTGATTTTTCACTTGTATCCATTGTAATTACCATTTTTATTATTTTTTACTAATTTTAATTAAGCAATTTAGATTTACAACCAAATTGACAAAACACCAAATAAACCACTTTTTTTATTTATTTATTCAGCAGGATGTCATTCAACAGGTACAGACCCAAGCGCAGCAGCAACAAATATCACAGCAACAGACCCAGCAACAGCAAAACCAGCAACATCAAACAATGACAAGAGAAGTTCTGATTGGTAATCAGGCACTACATGTGCAGGTCTTGCAGGGTTCGAATACAGCTCAAGTGATTAAGTACGAAATTAATATACCACAGGAAGGCCAATCGATTGAGTAATATCAGCTAAATGGAACCAACAAATATGAATGTGAAAGTCGGGTTATAAAATACAATAAAAATAGACCGAAATGCATATTAGTAATCGACTAGCCAACTAAGTATATGTATAGAAGATTATAAATCTTAGTCATGTTGAGTTTTTACATATATTAAGTTGGTAAGTTGCGTAAAGAAATAAGAAAATATAATCATCTTTATATTAAACTGTACTATACAATTAAACTTTATATATATTTTTTAAACAAAATTAGTAATATAATTGGACGGTTGTAAATAAATTTGATGTGGAAATATTATAAGTAAGTGAATCAAATGAAATCAGTAGGAATTAAAATAATGAAGGTATATTTAAGCGCTGTGCCACTAGCCGCATTTTAAATACTATCATTCCAATTTATCTAAAAATACAAACAACACTACTTACTCTTTTCGAAAAAAAATCTATATATGTATATATATATATTTATGTACATATTGGAAAAGTATGGTTTAGTTTTGTTGATTCGCTATTTTCCTCATATTCTGCTGTTATTTTTTGTTTTAAATCATTTCACGTTATACTGTTTCTTGAACCACAAATTTCAATTTCTTCTAGAAAATAAAAGAACAATGTTTAGTCTAGTTATTTTTTTTTAGTTTTCCTTCGTATTCGTTTTGAAGAAAGAATAGGCAGCACTAGAACATTTTCCACTTATTTCTCAAGCAGTAATAATAAAAACACGCGATCGGAACACAAAGCATCCTTTTTACAATCAACGCGCGTATAACTTTAAAACGAGCCAAAATTATTGGTAAACTTTATTTTGAAATATTCACCCATATTGCGATTTTCAATTGATATTTGATAATTGATATTTTGCAAAGAATGGTTGTATTTGGTTTTGTTTTTGTTTTTATATTAAATATTAATTGTCAAATATCAATTGACAATCACAATAGTGGTGTTTACTTTACTTTTAATGTGCAATTGAACATTGCCTAAGAACTTTCAGAACATTATCAAAGTCATTTCAAAGGGAAATGTTGCGATGATTGCGGATTTTGCGGATTTACGGATTCATATACATACATAATAAATAAAAAAAATTATGTCAAATTTAAATTTATTTGTCAGTAAAAACTTTAAGTGGAAATTTATTTATTACGCAAATAGTACACATATACTAACTTATATACCTATAGATTCCATAAAATAACCGAAAATAATTTGATATATAAATTGAATACAATACGAGAAACAACAGACAAGAACAAATGTTTAGACTTTATAGTTTTTTAGTTATACTTTTCTTTAATAAAATTAAGCTTAAATGATTAAAAATAGTCTGGCGATATTAGAATAAAGATGTTAATTTTGCCAATTTTTTTTTTTTGTATGGATATCTTAAATATATATGTATAATATCGATCAATCTCCTACCACGCCTGGAAGGCCATTAATAATCAAGTGTTGATTTTTGTATTTGTTGTATTTACTTCCTTTAATCTAAAAGCCAGTCTCTTGCATCTATTAAACAAAAATCCATTTATTTAAAAAACAATGTACAAATGAGACTTTTTAGTAGTTTTTTTTATTGTAGTACCTTACGCGTCAGAATCTACATAAACTTTGTCGTACGTTTTTTTCCGTGAAAATGGATGCACCATCGGTACTATTACTGTCTGCATGATACCTCAAGTGTGATTTACCCGATTATAGAGGAAATGTCTTACCGTGCACCTAAATTAATACTCTGTGGAGATGTTAATATAAATCTTCTACCTTCGTCTGCTTCGTTTAAGTGGGTGAACACAATGGAAAAATGGAGCTGGAATATTGAGCGGGATCGGTATTAGCTGTCAGGACGTATGTCCCAACTTGCAAGTGCGCACAATGCGTACGTTGACGTTCTTATATTTCGGATATGTTACCTTTGCTTTTGTTGTAATTACCTTCGGTGGCGCTACAGTCCGGGGTGGACCTGGGCCTCAACAAACAAGCTTCTCCAGCCAGTTCGGTCCCTAGCTAGCTGCCTCCAGTTTCGCACGTGGAGTCGGCTGAGGTCCTCTTCCAGCTGTGTTCGCCACCTGAGTCTCGGTCTTCCTCTACTGTGCCGTCCCTCTGGGGTCGAATCGAACATTTTCCAGACCGGAGCGTTGATTTCCATCCGCTCTATATGACCCAGCCATCTGAGACGTTGAATTTTTTCTCTTTTGGCTAGGTCTGTGTCGCTGTACAGCCGGTACAGCTCTTCATTGTATCTTCTTCTCCACTCAATGCATGCGTCGGCACCATATAGCAGGACTGGGATGATGAGGGTCTTATAAAGGGACAATTTAGTTGCCCCAGAGAGGGCCTTGCTTTTTAACTGCCTTCTAAGCCCGAAGAAGTAGCGATTGGCAAGAGTTATTCTTCGTAGTCCGGGCGGCGGCTGCAAAAACACCTAACTCATCGAGTTAAAGAAAATTTCAGTTTTCTAGTAAGAGATGAGTTGAAGTAGGTGCAAAAACGCCAGGTCTTAAAGTACTAATCCTGGTGCGATTGGTGTGGGAGGGTAAAATAGGGCACGTTTTTTGGGTGACTGTGTACTCATCGATTTAAAGCCCAGTTTTGCATTGGTGGTCTAAGTCTCAATTAGTATAACAAAAAACACAGGTCTTCCTCTTGAAATCCTGGTGGGATTGTAGCGAGGGGTCATTAAAGTGGTTGATTAGGTATCAAATGGAATATATATATGCTTTTAAGATTCATAGGTCTTCCGGGTGAAACCTTGGCAGTTTTTTCACTAAACCTGATTTTATGTGGATAGGGAGCATGGGGGCGTTTTTCGTTTGAAACTTATTTTTTCCTATGTTATTAATTGACTTAATTAACAAAATTGATGTCAAATCAATGGTCAGACTATGCGATTTCATTATATATAAGAATCTCAGGTAACACCTCAAATGTTTGTCCAGTAATCACCGATTGTTTCGAAAAAACTTGCATATTCATTAAAGGTGAATTTACCATTAAAGTTAAGTTACTCATCGAGTTAAAGGATGAATTTGGTATCAAATGAAAGGTAATTATTTCTTCTTTTAAAATTAAGGAGTCTTCCGGCTGAAAGCTTGGCGGTTTCATCACTCGGCCTGATTTTATGAGGGTAGGCAAAATTGCGCGGTTTTCGTTTAAAACATATTTTTCCTGTTACTCATTGAGTTAATGAATATAAAATTTATATCAATCAATGCTCAAATTATGTCATTTTATTATATATAAGAATTTCAGGTAACTTTTTCATAATTGAAAAAAAGAAAAAAAAACAAATGTATGCCCAAGTAATGCTGAGCATTTAAAAAAGGTTGTAGCTATATTAATTAAATATGAATTTACCATTAAAGTTAAGTTACTCATCGAGTTAAAGGATGAATTTGGTATCAACTGAAAGGTAATTATTTCTTCTTTTAAAATTAAGAGGTCTTCCGGGTGAAAGCTTGGCGGTTTCATCACAATTAGGTATTACAAATGCAAGAAAAACGGGGTATTTTTTATCAATTCTATTGAAGATTAATTGAAAGAAATATTTTGGTTTAAATTTCTTTCCCGCGAGCAAAGCTGGGTATGTCAACTAGAATTATATAAACTTCAAACAAACAAAAGATCTGTTACTATAAATCTACAATTTACAAACAATTTTTAAATGATAGGTACCTATCTGAATGGAAAGCAAAATTCAAAACAAAATTTCATTTCTACAAGGACGTTTGTATCTGTATAAATACAGCAAGAAGTAAATTTGTGTTTAAATTTGAAGAATGTATGTGTATTATTTGAAGACGGCAAACTTCAGAATAGTAAAAAAAAATTAAATCCTAAAGTATTCGAATTAAGTCTGGTCAATGATGTATGTATGTATGCACAAACATGACAAATATGTATGTAGGTAAGTACCAATGCAATAAAAATGTTGGATCGTCTATAAATCCTTACCAAAATATTATTCGCCTCAGCTAAGCGAAACCATTGTATATAAACTGCAAAACTGCTAGCAGTTTAAAAAAGATACTCAATTATTTCATGTTCTCCTGTTTTTTCCTGTCTCACATTGCACATGCGCAGTAAACTAAGTACAAAGCATAACACTAAAAACGATGCTTTTTATTCTCTCTCTCAGTGAAAGGCATCAAACAGGTGATGCACAGTTGCTGCAACTATCTCGAACACATCAATTGTGCTTATTTTACCTCCCCGCGGTAACCACCGGGTACTGGTCTGTCCATCCGGACATTCCTGCTTAACTTATAAGCGCGAGTGTTGAACACAGAAAAATAGCAACACTATAAAGCTCTGCTTTAATGACTGTTCTGATCGATTCGCAGAAGTCTTGCACGAGCCGAAAGAGGACGTACGGCGAATGAACCCAACCAATTGGACTAACGGTAGCGTCAACAGTCAACGAAGCAGACGCCCTAATGAGCTACTTTGACGTATCGGGTTTTTCAACAGGCGCGCTACAAAAGTAGAGCGACAGGGACAGCAAACGACGCCATATTTCTTGCCGCTCTTTTGACATTTCTCTTCAGTAAAGTTTGCCATTTCATGATGGAAAGATATACGAGCCAACAACGAATCGAAATTATTAAAATTTACTACCGAAATTCGGAGTCAGTGGCCTCAACGTTAAGAGCGCTACGTTCAATTTATGGTCGTAATAATCGTCCTAGCAGATCGACAATTGGGCGTCTAGTGGAAAAATTTGAATCCACAGGCACAGTAAAAATGTTCATGTGCCTGTGAGACAAAGAAGTGCCCATAGTGTCGAGAATATTGCTGCCGCTGAGGCTTCAGTTGCAGAAAGCCCAAATGTGTCTCTCACACGTCGTTCTCAAGCGTTGGGCATCTCTGTGATTTTGCGAAAAGATCTTGGCCTACGTCCTTTCAAGTTTAAATTGACGCAAGAACTGAAGCCGCTTGACCACCAGAAGCGTCGTATGTTCGTGAATTGGGCTGAGCAACAACTTGAAAATGATTCGGATTTTCATCGAAAAATCATCTTCAGCGATGAGGCTCATTTCTGGCTGAATGGCTTCGTCAATAAACAAAATATGCGGTATTGGTGGTTAGGCAGCAATCCACACGTATCCCGAAAAAAATACGGTTTGGTGTGGTTTATGGGCCGGCGGCGTCATTGGGCCGTACTTCTTCCGTGATGATCAAGACCGGCACGTTACTGCGAATGGGGATCGCTACCGTTCAATGATAACCGAATATTTTTGGACCCAATTGTATGATATGGACTTGGAGGACATGTGGTTCCAAAAGGACGGCGCCACAAGCCACACAGCGAATGTCACAATCAATTTATTGTAAACCAAGTTTGGAGAACGTGTTATCTCATATATGGTCCAGTCGCTTGGCCGCCTCGGTCGTGCGATTTGACGCCGTTAGATTATTTCCTGTGGGGCTACGTCAAGTCTATGGTCTATGCAAATAAGCCCGCGACGATTGATGAACTTCGTACGAATATCGAACGTGAAATTGCAGCAGTATCGGCCGATTTATGCTTGAAAATCGTCGAAAATTGGGTTCAGCGTCTGGACTTCTACAAGCGTGCCCGTGGTGTCCATGCAAAAGAAATCGAGTTCCATACATAATGGCATTAAACGTACTTTCACAAGAATAAAGAATTTCATTGATATCTAAAACCGTTTTTGTTTTATTTAAAAAAAACTTTTGTAGCGCTCTTATTTAAAAACCCGTTATTTGGAAATAAGGTTATTGGGACAATTCAATGCAAGTCTGGGCATTGCAATAGAGATGGCGGCGGACCAACAGCAGCGCTCATATCCCCGAAGTGGGTTACTGACTTCGGATTCTCCGGTTCCTTTTGCCCAAGGAATCCAACAAAGGACCTGGCCCTCCAGGTTGGGGGTTGTGCGTGGGTTAACAACCCTGCCATGGAAAAAAGAAAAAGTTGCGAAGCCACCAATAGCCTCGGAAAAGGACGGATTAACTTGACGACCCGGAAAAACGAATTAAGAACAACGATCTTCGGATTTGCACGTGAAATGTTAGAACCCTTAACAGATCGCGTGCAGCCAAACAACTAGACTGCTACAGAGCAGGAATTACTGCCATCCAGGAAGTGCGATGGGATGCGCTGGGCATAAGGAGAATGAAAAACTGACGTGTACTACGGTGATTGTGCAAGAAGACCACAGCGTTTATTTGGGCTTTCGACACGTAAGTGAGCGAATTGTTACAATCCGTATCAAGGCTAATTTTGCCAACATTAGCACATGGACGATGACAGACAAAACTTCCGTCCACCTGACCAAAATGAAGTAAGGATAGCAATATCTAAACTAAAAAAACAACAAAGCTGCTGGACCCGACGGACTACCCCCTGAACTTTTTTAAAGCGGCCGGAGATGACCTGGTGGAGTGCATACAACAACTCATCTCTAAAGTTTGGTCAGAAGATGAATGGAACCTCAGCATCGTTTGCCCGATCCACAAGAAGGGAGACCCTCTGCGCCAACTATAGAGAAATTAGTCTCCTGAATATCGCCTGCAAGATCCTCTGCCGTATTATGTGAACGCCTGAAACCTTTCGTCAGAAACCTGATTGGCCCCTATCAGTGTGGTTTCAGACCAGAAAAGTCTACAATCGATCAAATGTACCCGCTACGGCAGATGCTGGAAACTACCCCAGAAATCCAAATCGATACCCACCACCTCTTTATCGATTTTAAGGCCGCGTACGATAGCATTTATAGAGACGAGCTATACAGAGCCATGTCAGGTTTTGGCATCCCCACAAAACTCGTCTGACTGTGCCATAGTTGCCACTATTTATCAAAATAAAATTCCCTGACTTTCCCTGACCAATTTTCGAATTTTCCCTGACCAAATGAAAAAAAAATAACTAACTGCATTTAATTTTTTTATGCTTAAAATAAATCACATGAAATTGAGGTACTTAAGGAAAGGTTTCCATAAAAAAATAGTTTAGAGCTTCGCGTTGAGTTATTTAACTTCCACAATTTTCGGAATATTTCAATGAAATAAAAAGTTTTCGTTTTGTAAATTAGCTAAACAAAATATTTTAATTTAAAAAAAAAAATGGACTTGAAATTCTCAAGAGAAAATTAAAAAATCCAAAATCTTACGTAAAGTTTGCAAACTACTCACTGGGACGTTATTCAAATAACATAACATAAAACACAATAAATACTAAAAATCATTACAATCTTTTTTTTATTTAAATCTGTAAAGTAGTCTAAAAAAATCATACTACCTACATTACATAATATAAGGCGAATTTACTAGATGATATTGTTGCGCCGTTTGACAAAACTTCTAAATTTTGAATAATAACGATCCAAAATTAGGTTAATTTCTGTATTTAATAAAGCCTAAATAAAAAAAAATTTGTAATCACTTCTTAGAGAGATGGGGTCGTAGCCCAAAAACCATTCATTGGATGTACACTGCCATCGTCAGATCAACTCTGACATACGCATGTTTGGTTTGGTGGCCTGCCCTTGACAAGGCAACCAATCTCAAATCTATGACAAAAAATCAAAGACTAGCGTGCGTTTGCATTGGTACTACAAGTTTTTTAAGAACTATTCCAACTGCAGCCCTATAAATTTTCCTCTCATTAGCCCCAATAGACCTTTTCATAAAGGAGCTGGCGGCCAAAATTGCCTTAAGATTAAGGCATTTAAGCAACTGGAACAAAGGCCAGTATAGTCATAAAATTATAGAAAATTATACAGACAATTAGATTTTAACACGGTGGCACGAACAGACTTTACAAGAGAATGCTGGAGGGAAAACCGGGTCATAAATAAAAATCATATCTCGGTCTATACAGACGGTTCTAAAACGCAAGCAGGGTAGGGTCTGGTATCTTCTCAGCAGCAAAACAACTTTTGCCTTATAACCTGGAGAACAAAAACATTGATATTTTCACAGAAAATCGTTTGCAAGTCTAAACTGATCGACGAATGTCGTAATAATCTGCGGCAAATCAGTGAAACAAACCTGGTAACCCTTCGATGGATTCTCGGACACTGCAACATTAACGGAAACGAAAAGGCTGACGAACTGGAAAAACACAGTTCATCAATGAACCACGGCAAACTGTTCCCTGGATACTTGAAACATTGGAAAATAGAAAAAAAATTCACGAATATTGCCTCAGAGCCGCAAGAGATGGTCAAAACTTGATAACTGTCAGGTCTCAAGAAGTCTTTGGTCAAACATCTCAAAGAAAAAATACAGAATACAATCAAAAGCTAGGTAGACATCAACTGTCCCTTTTGGTTGGTGTCCTGATGGGTCAGAACTCAATGGGGACCCACATGAGTAGAATGGACCTTGGCCCATCAAACTTATGCAGAGGGTGTCAAGAAGTTGATGCAGAAGAGGGCTCATATCAGTTCCTGTGTGAATGCCCAGCATTTTTTTTCGACGATTTGGGCGACGACGTTTCAAAAAAGGCATTTAAAACATACTGAAATTCATCAAAATCTCAGGATGGTTTAAGAAGGCATTCCATAACCAACTCTCCCCAAATTTCTCACCTATTCCTTCTGTTTTAAATTAAAATTTTGGAAAAGTTATCAATTTTTCAATTTTGCATTTTTTAAGAATAAATTTCCTTGTAAGCGCACATAAAGAAATGTCGCTCCTCACTCACGCCTTCATACGCCTTTATCTCGTTACTAAGAAGTTCTAGTAGTAGTCTAGTAGGAGTGGAATTCATCTACCGGGTCCATCAACTAGAAATTTTATAGGCATCATTCCCCACAACAAACATGCTGCGCCGGAAGACATCCACCGGATTGTTGGTCTAGGAAGTTGGGGGTAGGGGTGGATTTTGAGGTTGTCAAAAGTTGGCGATTTTACACAGAATTCTTAATTGAAACAACATTCCATTATATTTCAGGTACAACAGAAGAAATAAGGTGAAATTCTGCATTTTTGGCTTTTTTTTTGCGTTTCTTGCGAAATTTATGAAACAATTTTGCGAAAAGATCTTGGCCTACATCCTTACAAGTTTAAATTGCCGCAAGAACTGAAGCCGCTTGACCACCAGAAGCGTCGTATGTTCGTGAATTGGGCTGAGCAACAACTTGAAAATGATTCGGATTTTCATCGAAAAATCATCTTCAGCGATGAGGCTCATTTCTGGCTGAATGGCTTCGTCAATAAACAAAATATGCGGTATTGGTGGTTAGGCAGCAATCCACACGTATCCCGAAAAAAATACGGTTTGGTGTGGTTTATGGGCCGGCGGCGTCATTGGGCCGTACTTCTTCCGTGATGATCAAGACCGGCACGTTACTGCGAATGGGGATCGCTACCGTTCAATGATAACCGAATATTTTTGGACCCAATTGTATGATATGGACTTGGAGGACATGTGGTTCCAAAAGGACGGCGCCACAAGCCACACAGCGAATGTCACAATCAATTTATTGTAAACCAAGTTTGGAGAACGTGTTATCTCATATATGGTCCAGTCGCTTGGCCGCCTCGGTCGTGCGATTTGACGCCGTTAGACTATTTCCTGTGGGGCTACGTCAAGTCTATGGTCTATGCAAATAAGCCCGCGACGATTGATGAACTTCGTACGAATATCGAACGTGAAATTGCAGCAGTATCGGCCGATTTATGCTTGAAAATCGTCGAAAATTGGGTTCAGCGTCTGGACTTCTACAAGCGTGCCCGTGGTGTCCATGCAAAAGAAATCGAGTTCCATACATAATGGCATTAAACGTACTTTCACAAGAATAAAGAATTTCATTGATATCTAAAACCGTTTTTGTTTTATTTAAAAAAAACTTTTGTAGCGCTCTTATTTAAAAACCCGTTATTTGGAAATAAGGTCATTGGGACAATTCAATGCAAGTCTGGGCATTACAATAGAGATGGTGGCGGACCAACAGCAGCGCTCATATCCCCGAAGTGGGTTACTGACTTCGGATTCTCCGGTTCCTTTTGCCCAAGGAATCCAACAAAGGACCTGGCCCTCCAGGTTGGGGGTTGTGCGTGGGTTAACAACCCTGCCATGGAAAAAAGAAAAAGTTGCGAAGCCACCAATAGCCTCGGAAAAGGACGGATTAACTTGACGACCCGGAAAAACGAATTAAGAACAACGATCGTCGGATTTGCACGTGAAATGTTAGAACCCTTAACAGATCGCGTGCAGCCAAACAACTAGACTGCTACAGAGCAGGAATTACTGCCATCCAGGAAGTGCGATGGGATGCGCCGGGCATAAGGAGAATGAAAAACTGTGACGTGTACTACGGTGATTGTGCAAGAAGACCACAGCGTTTATTTGGGCTTTCGACACGTAAGTGAGCGAATTGTTACAATCCGTATCAAGGCTAATTTTGCCAACATTAGCACATGGACGATGACAGACAAAACTTCCGTCCACCTGACCAAAATGAAGTAAGGATAGCAATATCTAAACTAAAAAAACAACAAAGCTGCTGGACCCGACGGACTACCCCCTGAACTTTTTTAAAGCGGCCGGAGATGACCTGGTGGAGTGCATACAACAACTCATCTCTAAAGTTTGGTCAGAAGATGAATGGAACCTCAGCATCGTTTGCCCGATCCACAAGAAGGGAGACCCTCTGCGCCAACTATAGAGAAATTAGTCTCCTGAATATCGCCTGCAAGATCCTCTGCCGTATTATGTGAACGCCTGAAACCTTTCGTCAGCAACCTGATTGGCCCCTATCAGTGTGGTTTCAGACCAGAAAAGTCTACAATCGATCAAATGTACCCGCTACGGCAGATGCTGGAAACTACCCCAGAAATCCAAATCGATACCCACCACCTCTTTATCGATTTTAAGGCCGCGTACGATAGCATTTATAGAGACGAGCTATACAGAGCCATGTCAGGTTTTGGCATCCCCACAAAACTCGTCTGACTGTGCCATAGTTGCCACTATTTATCAAAATAAAATTCCCTGACTTTCCCTGACCAATTTTCGAACTTTCCCTGACCAAATGAAAAAAAAAAATAATTAACTGCATTTAATTTTTTTATGCTTAAAATAAATCACATGAAATTGAGGTACTTAAGGAAAGGTTTCCATAAAAAAATAGTTTAGAGCTTCGCGTTGAGTTATTTAACTTCCACAATTTTTGGAATATTTCAATGAAATAAAAAGTTTTCGTTTTGTAAATTAGCTAAACAAAATATTTTAATTTAAAAAAAAAATGGACCTGAAATTCTCAAGAGAAAATTAAAAAATCCAAAATCTTACGTAAAGTTTGCAAACTACTCACTGGGACGTTATTCAAATAACATAACATAAAACACAATAAATACTAAAAATCATTACAATCTTTTTTTTATTTAAAGCTGTAAAGTAGTCTAAAAAAATCATACTACCTACATTACATAATATAAGGCGAATTTACTAGATGATATTGTTGCGCCGTTTGACAAAACTTCTAAATTTTGAATAATAACGATCCAAAATTAGGTTAATTTCTGTATTTAATAAAGCCTAAATAAAAAAAATTTTGTAATCACTTCTTAGAGAGATGGGGTCGTAGCCCAAAAACCATTCATTGGATGTACACTGCCATCGTCAGATCAACTCTGACATACGCATGTTTGGTTTGGTGGCCTGCCCTTGACAAGGCAACCAATCTCAAATCTATGACAAAAAATCAAAGACTAGCGTGCGTTTGCATTGGTACTACAAGTTTTTTAAGAACTATTCCAACTGCAGCCCTATAAATTTTCCTCTCATTAGCCCCAATAGACCTTTTCATAAAGGAGCTGGCGGCCAAAATTGCCTTAAGATTAAGGCATTTAAGCAACTGGAACAAAGGCCAGTATAGTCATAAAATTATAGAAAATTATACAGACAATTAGATTTTAACACGGTGGCACGAACAGACTTTACAAGAGAATGCTGGAGGGAAAACCGGGTCATAAATAAAAATCATATCTCGGTCTATACAGACGGTTCTAAAACGCAAGCAGGGTAGGGTCTGGTATCTTCTCAGCAGCAAAACAACTTTTGCCTTATAACCTGGAGAACAAAAACATTGATATTTTCACAGAAAATCGTTTGCAAGTCTAAACTGATCGACGAATGTCGTAATAATCTGCGGCAAATCAGTGAAACAAACCTGGTAACCCTTCGATGGATTCTCGGACACTGCAACATTAACGGAAACGAAAAGGCTGACGAACTGGAAAAACACAGTTCATCAATGAACCACGGCAAACTGTTCCCTGGATACTTGAAACATTGGAAAATAGAAAAAAAATTCACGAATATTGCCTCAGAGCCGCAAGAGATGGTCAAAACTTGATAACTGTCAGGTCTCAAGAAGTCTTTGGTCAAACATCTCAAAGAAAAAATACAGAATACAATCAAAAGCTAGGTAGACATCAACTGTCCCTTTTGGTTGGTGTCCTGATGGGTCAGAACTCAATGGGGACCCACATGAGTAGAATGGACCTTGGCCCATCAAACTTATGCAGAGGGTGTCAAGACGTTGATGCAGAAGAGGGCTCATATCAGTTCCTGTGTGAATGCCCAGCATTTTTTTTCGACGATTTGGGCGACGACGTTTCAAAAAAGGCATTTAAAACATACTGAAATTCATCAAAATCTCAGGATGGTTTAAGAAGGCATTCCATAACCAACTCTCCCCAAATTTCTCACCTATTCCTTCTGTTTTAAATTAAAATTTTGGAAAAATTATCAATTTTTCAATTTTGCATTTTTTAAGAATAAATTTCCTTGTAAGCGCACATAAAGAAATGTCGCTCCTCACTCACGCCTTCATACGCCTTTATCTCGTTACTAAGAAGTTCTAGTAGTAGTCTAGTAGGAGTGGAATTCATCTACCGGGTCCATCAACTAGAAATTTTATAGGCATCATTCCCCACAACAAAAATGCTGCGCCGGAAGACATCCACCGGATTGTTGGTCTAGGAAGTTGGGGGTAGGGGTGGATTTTGAGGTTGTCAAAAGTTGGCGATTTTACACAGAATTCTTAATTGAAACAACATTCCATTATATTTCAGGTATAACAGAAGAAATAAGGTGAAATTCTGCATTTTTGGCTTTTTTTTGCGTTTCTTGCGAAATTTATGAAACAATTTTGCGAAAAGATCTTGGCCTACATCCTTACAAGTTTAAATTGCCGCAAGAACTGAAGCCGCTTGACCACCAGAAGCGTCGTATGTTCGTGAATTGGGCTGAGCAACAACTTGAAAATGATTCGGATTTTCATCGAAAAATCATCTTCAGCGATGAGGCTCATTTCTGTAAACCAAGTTTGGAGAACGTGTTATCTCATATATGGTCCAGTCGCTTGGCCGCCTCGGTCGTGCGATTTGACGCCGTTAGACTATTTCCTGTGGGGCTACGTCAAGTCTATGGTCTATGCAAATAAGCCCGCGACGATTGATGAACTTCGTACGAATATCGAACGTGAAATTGCAGCAGTATCGGCCGATTTATGCTTGAAAATCGTCGAAAATTGGGTTCAGCGTCTGGACTTCTACAAGCGTGCCCGTGGTGTCCATGCAAAAGAAATCGAGTTCCATACATAATGGCATTAAACGTACTTTCACAAGAATAAAGAATTTCATTGATATCTAAAACCGTTTTTGTTTTATTTAAAAAAAACTTTTGTAGCGCTCTTATTTAAAAACCCGTTATTTGGAAATAAGGTCATTGGGACAATTCAATGCAAGTCTGGGCATTACAATAGAGATGGTGGCGGACCAACAGCAGCGCTCATATCCCCGAAGTGGGTTACTGACTTCGGATTCTCCGGTTCCTTTTGCCCAAGGAATCCAACAAAGGACCTGGCCCTCCAGGTTGGGGGTTGTGCGTGGGTTAACAACCCTGCCATGGAAAAAAGAAAAAGTTGCGAAGCCACCAATAGCCTCGGAAAAGGACGGATTAACTTGACGACCCGGAAAAACGAATTAAGAACAACGATCTTCGGATTTGCACGTGAAATGTTAGAACCCTTAACAGATCGCGTGCAGCCAAACAACTAGACTGCTACAGAGCAGGAATTACTGCCATCCAGGAAGTGCGATGGGATGCGCCGGGCATAAGGAGAATGAAAAACTGTGACGTGTACTACGGTGATTGTGCAAGAAGACCACAGCGTTTATTTGGGCTTTCGACACGTAAGTGAGCGAATTGTTACAATCCGTATCAAGGCTAAATTTGCCAACATTAGCACATGGACGATGACAGACAAAACTTCCGTCCACCTGACCAAAATGAAGTAAGGATAGCAATATCTAAACTAAAAAAACAACAAAGCTGCTGGACCCGACGGACTACCCCCTGAACTTTTTTAAAGCGGCCGGAGATGACCTGGTGGAGTGCATACAACAACTCATCTCTAAAGTTTGGTCAGAAGATGAATGGAACCTCAGCATCGTTTGCCCGATCCACAAGAAGGGAGACCCTCTAATCTGCGCCAACTATAGAGAAATTAGTCTCCTGAATATCGCCTGCAAGATCCTCTGCCGTATTATGTGAACGCCTGAAACCTTTCGTCAGCAACCTGATTGGCCCCTATCAGTGTGGTTTCAGACCAGAAAAGTCTACAATCGATCAAATGTACCCGCTACGGCAGATGCTGGAAACTACCCCAGAAATCCAAATCGATACCCACCACCTCTTTATCGATTTTAAGGCCGCGTACGATAGCATTTATAGAGACGAGCTATACAGAGCCATGTCAGGTTTTGGCATCCCCACAAAACTCGTCTGACTGTGCCATAGTTGCCACTATTTATCAAAATAAAATTCCCTGACTTTCCCTGACCAATTTTCGAATTTTCCCTGACCAAATGAAAAAAAAATAATTAACTGCATTTAATTTTTTTATGCTTAAAATAAATCACATGAAATTGAGGTACTTAAGGAAAGGTTTCCATAAAAAAATAGTTTAGAGCTTCGCGTTGAGTTATTTAACTTCCACAATTTTCGGAATATTTCAATGAAATAAAAAGTTTTCGTTTTGTAAATTAGCTAAACAAAATATTTTAATTTAAAAAAAAATGGACCTGAAATTCTCAAGAGAAAATTAAAAAATCCAAAATCTTACGTAAAGTTTGCAAACTACTCACTGGGACGTTATTCAAATAACATAACATAAAACACAATAAATACTAAAAATCATTACAATCTTTTTTTTATTTAAATCTGTAAAGTAGTCTAAAAAAATCATACTACCTACATTACATAATATAAGACGAATTTACTAGATGATATTGTTGCGCCGTTTGACAAAACTTCTAAATTTTGAATAATAACGATCCAAAATTAGGTTAATTTCTGTATTTAATAAAGCCTAAATAAAAAAAAATTTGTAATCACTTCTTAGAGAGATGGGGTCGTAGCCCAAAAACCATTCATTGGATGTACACTGCCATCGTCAGATCAACTCTGACATACGCATGTTTGGTTTGGTGGCCTGCCCTTGACAAGGCAACCAATCTCAAATCTATGACAAAAAATCAAAGACTAGCGTGCGTTTGCATTGGTACTACAAGTTTTTTAAGAACTATTCCAACTGCAGCCCTATAAATTTTCCTCTCATTAGCCCCAATAGACCTTTTCATAAAGGAGCTGGCGGCCAAAATTGCCTTAAGATTAAGGCATTTAAGCAACTGGAACAAAGGCCAGTATAGTCATAAAATTATAGAAAATTATACAGACAATTCGATTTTAACACGGTGGCACGAACAGACTTTACAAGAGAATGCTGGAGGGAAAACCGGGTCATAAATAAAAATCATATCTCGGTCTATACAGACGGTTCTAAAACGCAAGCAGGGTAGGGTCTGGTATCTTCTCAGCAGCAAAACAACTTTTGCCTTTTAACCTGGAGAACAAAAACATTGATATTTTCACAGAAAATCGTTTGCAAGTCTAAACTGATCGACGAATGTCGTAATAATCTGCGGCAAATCAGTGAAACAAACCTGGTAACCCTTCGATGGATTCTCGGACACTGCAACATTAACGGAAACGAAAAGGCTGACGAACTGGAAAAACACAGTTCATCAATGAACCACGGCAAACTGTTCCCTGGATACTTGAAACATTGGAAAATAGAAAAAAAATTCACGAATATTGCCTCAGAGCCGCAAGAGATGGTCAAAACTTGATAACTGTCAGGTCTCAAGAAGTCTTTGGTCAAACATCTCAAAGAAAAAATACAGAATACAATCAAAAGCTAGGTAGACATCAACTGTCCCTTTTGGTTGGTGTCCTGATGGGTCAGAACTCAATGGGGACCCACATGAGTAGAATGGACCTTGGCCCATCAAACTTATGCAGAGGGTGTCAAGACGTTGATGCAGAAGAGGGCTCATATCACTTCCTGTGTGAATGCCCAGCATTTTTTTTCGACGATTTGGGCGACGACGTTTCAAAAAAGGCATTTAAAACATACTGAAATTCATCAAAATCTCAGGATGGTTTAAGGAGGCATTCCATAACCAACTCTCCCCAAATTTCTCACCTATTCCTCCTGTTTTAAATTAAAATTTTGGAAAAGTTATCAATTTTTCAATTTTGCATGTTTTAAGAATAAATTTCCTTGTAAGCGCACATAAAGAAATGTCGCTCCTCACTCACGCCTTCATACGCCTTTATCTCGTTATTAAGAAGTTCTAGTAGTAGTCTAGTAGGAATGGAATTCATCTACCGGGTCCATCAACCAGAAATTTTATAGGCATCATTCCCCACAACAAAAAATGCTGCGCCGGAAGACATCCACCGGATTGTTGGTCTAGGAAGGTGGGGGTAGGAGTAGATTTTGAGGTTGTCAAAAGTTGGCGATTTTAACCAGAATTCTTAATTGAAACAACATTCCATTATATTTCAGGTATAACCGAAGAAATAAGGTGAAATTATGCATTTCTGGCTTTTTTTGCGTTTCTTGCGAAATATATGAAAAATGTATACCTTTTTTCGGGAATAACGAATTGACATACAAACATGAATGAATAGACAAAATGTAGGAAATTTGACGCTCTACATACATAAATAAATAAATGGATACTTTTGCCGTAGGACGTGAGAAGGAAAAGTTATTGATGAAAAAACCTAAGAATTCTCGAAAATTTTGCAGTTTTCCCCCACTCTTCCCTTTTTGCACAAGGTCCTCCAGTTCCAAAACTAGATAACGTTTTAAAGTTTTATTAAGTTCCTATTGTTTTCCATCTATTATTATTATTATTATTATAAATTCTTTATTAAACTTCTCGATATGTTACAATTTTAAGTATATCTAAGAATAATTGCATGGCAAATTTTTGCCGTCTGCCTAGATTGACTAATTTCGAGTTTTGTTTTCCATAATAGAAAAAGTTAAAGTTAATAAACATAGTTTAAAAAATTAAAGCAAAATATTTAATATTTTTTGGATTCATTTTAAAGATAGAAATACAATTAAACATTTATTTTCACTTCATTATAAAAACTCTACATTTATGATTTGATCAATCAGTCTATGAAACTGCTACGGTAACATAAGGCATGATTAATATAACGACAGAGAATTTTCCAATCTGAATACCCGTTCAAAACATGCTTTGTATCCTCAAGTGTAAGAAAGCTTTTTGAAAAATACAGCCTGCGGATTTCTTGTAATATTGGGCAAATAGCTATAAAGTGGTATGTATTTTCAATTTCATTGAGGTTGCACAAACTACATATCGGGTGAAGGTCACTTCTGTGCGGTTTATAATTTAAGTTAAGCATCTCGGTTCTTGCTTTGAAAATAACTCATTTGGTCAAAGGAAAGTTTTTCATTAAAATAATTACTTCGGTACAGTATGTGGTTCAAATCTTTGTACAATAGTCTCGTTGTAGATGTTTGAGCTCTATTTAGACATTGAAGATAAAGAGAGTCATCTACCTTAGCTACACATCTATAGAACGCGTCCTGCCAATCGGCCTGAGTTGTATTATTGAGATCAAGATTTAGACCGTGTCGATCAGCCAACTCATTCCATTCCTTGAAAGGTGATAACTGACCTCGGAGTGCGTATTGCATAATTTGTTTTTGAAGATTTGAGTCGTCCCTTTTCATTACTCTTATTATATAATCAGCATTTGATTTTAAATTCTTAAGGAATATTTGTGGTAAACCGGATTCAACGTGCATAGCATAATTGGGTGTAGAACTAGCAAGTTTAAAAATGCGTTTGAAGAAAAAACGTTGAACTTCTTCAAAACCATCAATGTTTTGATACCCAAATACCTGATTTGCATAGCAAAGGCATGTGCTTATGGTCGCATCAAATACTCTAAACTTAGCAGATCCATCAACATATTTGTTGCAAAAAAAATTTTTCCACGTTAGATTTATTGCTGTTTTTGCTGCAATGCATTTTTCTTTAACATGTGGTCGAAGATCAAGGTTGTATGTTATCAGGAAACCTAAGTATTTATACTCTCTGACACATTCTAATGGATCACGCTCTAAAAACCATTTTTCTTGAGGAAGTCTTCTTCGATGAGTGCTTTCAAAAATCATTATTTTTGATTTTGTGACATTAATTGAGAGCTCCCATAAGTCGCAAAATCGCTTGAGCTTATTTATTTGAAGCTGCAAAGTTATGGGATTATCTGCCAATATAACAATATCGTCCGCATATAGAAGCATCTTTATTAGAGTTTCACCACATTTAACTCCTCCCGGGAAATCTTTGGATACATCATCAATAAACAATGCAAAAATAATTGTTTTCCATCTAAAACTACCAGTCGACTAGACTATAAAGGCACTTCATTGAATTAAAATTTTGTTAAATGTAGATTTTGTTCAATAAACCTTCATTCCCCTGTCACGATCACATAAATAAAATAAAAAGTGGACTTTAAAATATAAGTTGGGGAGCTGGTGAACGTTTTTCAAACGTCATTAGTGCATGGAAAATTTATGAACTGCCTTGTAAAATTTGAGTTAAGGATCAATAAAATCAGCATCTGTCAGTTATCAGCTGGGGCGTTTGGGCGTGGCTAAGCCCTAAAGACGTCAAAAAAATGAAGCATCGACTTCATTAGTGCAAAGCTGAATTTTGTTATATGAGCAATTGAAGTAATTATATTTAGAGTATACCTATTGCCAGACGTTTTAAAGGGGGCAAAAAGGGTGCCAGACGCCCTCAAACCTAGGCAAAAGTACGGTAAGTTTGGTGCTGCAAAATAATAACGCACTCCTATAGAGCGATTAAATACAAACATTTTTTTATTGAGGGAGAGGGTCTATATCCTCCCGCTTAGGCCGTTAGTCTCTTCTATCATCCTGTTTTTAAAGTGTTGGTTTTTGAGTTTGTTGTCTTTACTTCCTTTAATCTAAAAGCCAGTCTCTTGCATCTATTAAACAAAAATCCATTTATTTAAAAAACAATGTACAAATGAGACTTTTTAGTAGTTTTTTTTTTATTGTAGTACCTTACGCGTCAGAATCTATATATTAATACGAGAACATAAATTTTGTCGTACGTTTTTTTCCGTGAAAATGGATGCACCATCGGTACCCTTACTGTCTGCATGATACCTCAAGTGTGATTTCCCCGATTATAGAGGAAATGTCTTACCGTGCACCTAAAATAATACTCATTGGAGATTTTAATATAAATTTTCTACCTTCGTCTGCTTCGTTTAAGTGTGTGAACACAATGGAAAAATGGAGCTGGAATATTGAGCGGGATCGGTATTAGCTGTCAGGACGTATGTCCCAACTTGCAAGTGCCCACAATGCGTACGTTCACGTTCTTATATTTCGGATATGTTACCTTTGCTTTTGTTGTTATTACCTTAGGTCGCGCTACAGTCCGGGGTGGACTTGGGCCTCAACCAACAAGCTTCTCCAGCCAGCTCGGTCCCTAGCTAGCTGCCTCCAGTTTCGCACGTGGAGTCGGCTGAGGTCCTCTTCCAGCTGTGTTCGCCACCTGAGTCTCGGTCTTCCTCTACTGTGCCGTCCCTCTGGGGTCGAATCGAACATTTTCCAGACCGGAGCATTGATTTCCATCCGCTCTATATGATCCAGCCATCTGAGACGTTGAATTTTTTCTCTTTTGGCTAGGTCTGTGTCGCTGTACAGACGGTACAGGTTTTCATTGTATCTTCTTCTCCACTCTCCGTTAATGCATGCGTCTGCACCATATATCAGGACTGGGATGATGAGGGTCTTATAAAGGGACAATTTAGTTGCCCCAGAGAGGGCCTTGCTTTTTAATTGCCTTCTAAGCCCCAAGAAGCAGCGATTGGCAAGAGTCATTGTTCGTAGTCCGGGCGGCGGCTGCAAAAACACCTAACTCATCGAGTTAAAGAAAAAAAAAATTCAGTTTTCTAATAAGAGATGAGTTGGAGTAGGTGCAAAAACGCCAGGTCTTCCAGTCCTAATCCTGGTGCGATTGGCGTGGGAGGGCAAAATAGGGCACGTTTTTTGGGTGACTGTGTACTGATCGAGTTAAAGCACAGTTTTGCCATGGTGGTCTAAGTCTCAAGTAGTATAACAAAAAACACAGGTTTTCCTCTTGAAATCCTGGTGGGATTGTAGCGAGGGGTCATTAAAGTGGTTGATTTGGTATTAAATGAATTATATATATGCTTTTAAGATTCAGAGATCTGCCGGGTGAAACTTTGGCAGTTTTTTCACTAAACCTGATTTTATGTGGATAGCGAGCATGGGGGCGTTTTTCGTTTGAAACTTATTTTTTTCTATGTTTTTAATTGACTTAATTAACAAAATTGATGTCAAATCAATGGTCAGACTATGCCATTTCAATATATATAAGAATCTCAGGTAACACCCCAAATGTTTGTCCAGTAAACACCGATCGTTTCGAAAAAACTTGCATATTCATTAAAGGTGAATTTACAATTAAAGAAAGTTAATCGTCTAGTTTAAGGATGAATTTGGTATCAAATGAAAGGTAATTACTTCTTCTTTTAAAATTAAGGAGTCTTCCGGCTGAAAGCTTGACGGTTTCATCACTCGGCCTGATTTTATGAGGGTAGGCAAAATTGCGCGGTTTTCGTTTCAAACACAAGTATTTTTCCTGTTACTCATTGAGTTAATGAATATAAAATTTATATCAATCAATGCTCAAATTATGTCATTTTATTATATATAAGAATTTAAGGTAACTTTTTCATAGTTTAAAAAAAAGAAAAAAAAAACAAATGTATGCCCAAGTAATGCTGGGCATTTAAAAAAGGTTGAAGCTATATTAATTAAATATGAATTTACCATTAAAGTTAAGTTACTCATCGAGTTAAAGGATGAATTTGGTATCAAATGAAAGGTAATTATTTCTTCTTTTAAAATTAAGAGGTCTTCCGGGTGAAAGCTTGGCGGTTTCATCACAATTAGGTATTACAAATGCAAGAAAAACGGGGTATTTTTTATCAATTCTATAGAAGATTAATTGAAAGAAATATTTTGGTTTAAATTTCTTTCCCGCGAGCAAAGCTGGGTATGTTAACTAGAATTATATAAACCTCAAACAAACAAAAGATCTGTTACTATAAATCTACAATTTACAAACAATTTTTTAAATGATAGGTACCTATCTGAATGGAAAGCAATATTCAAAACAAAATTTCATTTCTACAAGGACGTTTGTATCTGTATAAATACAGCAAGAAGTAAGTTTGTGTTTAAATTTCAAGAATGTATGTGTATTATTTGAAGACGGCAAACTTCATAATAGTACAAAAAAATTAAATCCTAAAGAATTCAAATTAAGTCTGGTCAATGATGTATGTATGTATGCACAAACATGACAAATATGTATGGTAAGTACCAATGCAATGAAATTGTATATAAACTGCAAAATTTTAATTCAATAAAGTGCCTTTATAGTCTAGACGACTGGTAGTTTTAGATGGAAAACAATCGGAACTTAATAAAACTTTAAAACGTTATCTAGTTTTGGAACTGGAGGACCTTGTGCAAAAAGGGAAGAGTGGGGAAAACTGCAAAATGTTCGAGAGTTCTTAGGTTTTTCATCAATAACTTTTCCTTCTCACGTTCTATGGCAAAAGTATCCATTTATTTATTTATGTATGTAGAGCGTCAAATTTCCTACATTTTGACTATTCATTTGTTTTGTTGTGGGGAATGATGCCTATACAATTTCTGGTTGATGGACCCGGTAGATGAATTCCATTCCTACTAGACAGTGCAAGAACTCAGCTAGAACTACTTAATAACGAGATAAAGGCGTATGAAGGCGTGAGTGAGGAGCGACATTTCTTTATGTGCGCTTACAAGGAAATTTATTCTTAAAAAATGCAAAATTGAAAAATTGATAACTTTTCCAAAATTTTAATCATTGTATATACATTGCCTATAGTACTATCATGAGACGAGAAAAAATCTTTTTCCCTAGAGCCGCTTGGAGTGCTAGTGTAGGACATTTTATTTGAGTGAGAGAGAATTAAGAGCATGGTTTTTAGTGTTATGCTTTGTGCTTAGTTTCCTGCGCATGTGCAATGTGACAATGTGAGTCAAGAAAAAACCGAAGGAGAACATGAAATAATTCAGTATCTTGTTTTGTTCATTGTATATATGTGTATAAACTGCTGGCAGTTTTGAAGTTAATATATAATGGTTTCGCTTAGCTGAGGCTTAGTTTTTTGTAAGGATTTATACAAGATCCAACATTTTCATTGTTTACGTTTTTTTATATGGAATATGTAATATGAGAACTGGTTCTTACATAAGTATTTATACATGCGTACATCATTGACGAGACTTTTGATTTGAGTTTTTTAGGATTTTCAAGTTTTGTGTGAGCACTACCTACATACATATTTGTCATATTTGTACATATATACATCATTGACCAGACTTTTGATTCAAATTCTTTAGGATTTTCATTTTTTTTACTATTATTATTATGAAGGTTGTCGTCTTCAAATAGTGTACACATTCATTCTTGAAATTTAAACACAAACTTACTTCTTGCTGTATTTATACAAAGATACAAAGGCACTTGCAATGGATGGATTTTTGTTTTGAATTTTACTTTCCATTCCGATAGGTACCAACATATACATATAGGTACATAGATATGTATGTGTAGGTATCTATCTGAATGAACTATGTGCAGAAATTCAATCAAAAATTGTTTGTAAATTGATTTATATTATTATTGATTGATTATATATTATTGATTTATAATAACAAAGATCTTTTGTTTGTTTGAGGTTTATATAATAGGAACTAGTTGACCCACCCAGCTTAGCTCGCGGGAAAGAAATTTATAGTTAAACCAAAATATTTCTTTGTACTAATCTTCTATAGAATTGCTAAAAATACCACGGGTTTTTTACATTTGTAACACCTAATTGTTTAATTTTTACTTGCAATTATTATAGGTAGGTACTAAGTACAAGTTATACATTCATGCAGAAAAAAAAATTTGAGATAACAATCAAATACCTACATTACGATGATAGAGACACATATTTGGCAAAATTCTGTCCGTCTACTAAACGGTTTGGCCAGTTGTCTTTAAATTTGGAATATAAGTTTATTTTGACATTCGACATAGGATTTTTTTAATCTCTTTTTTAGCTGATACTTGCGATATAACCGTCAAGTAAAAGCTTATTTTTGTCAAAAACAGCTCCAAGAATTTTGTATGTAAAAAATCAATGTGCATTCAATTATGGTTAAAAAAAATATGACGGTGGGCTAAAACTGGCACCACCCATAGGAGTTTTTTTTTGGCATCGACTTTTCTGAGAACTGGTTAGCTAACCGATTACAACCAAAATTGATATTAAGGAAAATGTAAGTAGCCTAAGTAATCTTACACTAAAATATATTTATATAGGTATATTTAAAAATAACGGCAACATTTAAAATAATGTGCTATACCTTTTTTAAAGCAAAAAGTCTGTTCAATCATACTATTTTTTAAATAAAGAATTTCAGAAAAAAATAAATATATAAAAGGCACGACTGGTTTGCACGTACTTGCTCGTGTGTGCTAATTTGTTTATTTAGGGGCAGGTGTAAGCTTTTGTTTTCTCGATTGAAATTTTTTCTTTCAGTAGTAATCGAATAGTTTTTTACTTGCGATTTATAGGGACTATAAGGCAAGTTATGCATTCGTAAAAAAAAATCTAACAATCAAACATGACATTACGATGATAGAGAAGTCAAAAAAGTGGGTACGGAAATTCCGTCCGTCTGTCTGTTTGTCTGTCTGTCTGTTCGTATCGATATCTACAGCCTAAACAGTTAGGCCGATTTGATTCAAACTTGGTACATAGTATTTTTAGAGTGCTCTACTCGACAGTTTTTGGAATTGGCATTCTAGCTCCAAAACTAACGGTACCTGCCATATAACTTTTAATGAAAAACTTATTTTTCTCGAAAACGGCTCCTACGATTTTGATAAAACTTTTAGAATGCAAAATCTATCTTTTAGTTTAAATGGATTTTTGAGAAAAAAGTTTTATAACGGTACCTCCCATATGACCGGTTTTTTTCAAATTAGACTTTCTCGTTAACTAATCGACGGAGAAATATGTAGTTTTTTATGATTTAAATAATATTGCTTATTAAAATTTTCAAAAACATTTTTTTCTTAATTTTTAATTTTTTTTTTAAACTTATTTTGTTTTTTGAATATTTTGACAAAGATTTTTTTAATTTTTTCTCCTAGTATAAACTATAGATTTCTTTAAATTGACATACTCAAAAAAAATGTATTTTTATTTTTATAATTTTTTTCAAAAAACTGGTCGAACGATTTTGAAATGAAAAATTTATAAAATAGAAAACAGCAAGAGAAATAAGATGGCTTACAACATTTTTTCCAAAAAACGTTATGAATAGTTTTTTTTTGATTTCATTAAACAAATAATATTTTCCCCCAAATTTTGTTTTATATTGCTCGGTTGAGCCCTAGCCACTAGTCTAATGAAAGCAAATTTCGTTATTTATATTATTATTTATTTATCGTTATTTATTTTAAAGCATTTTATGATCGTAACAGCATACAGCATACAGAATAAATAATAAGGACGCCTATGATAAACACATAAACATGCAAAAACAACTAACAAATAAAAAAATACTCGATTACCTACTGAATGCAAAAATTTCAATCAAGAAAACAACTCAACTCAACGGTCATATGGCACTTCCTTAACTTTTAGGCTTACAATTTAAATTTCAATGTCCCCAATGCCAAAATAATCACACACACCAAGTTTAAAGATAATCGCTTAAGCCATTTAGGCTGCAGCTCGTTATACATACCTACTGACAGACAGACAGTCATTTTTTGTCGGTCACTTTTTTGGACTTCTCTATGATCGTAATGTCATGTTTCACTGTTATCTAAATTTTTTTTATATTTACAAATTCTAAACTTGCCTTATAGTCCCTATAATCGCAAGTAAAAATTGAAAAAACTCCTGTGTAAAATGTCAAAATAACCTTAAGTTCTAAATTTGAAGACGATTGGCTCATCGGTTTAGGCTATAGTCCAAAATACATCCGTACAGACAGACGGGTAGGATTTTGCCAGTAACTAAACACGAATCCTAAACTTGACTCATAGTCCCTATAATCACAAAGCTACTTGTGCATAAAATTCAACATCAACGATAACGAAGCCAATGAAATGAAAATTCAAAAAATAAAATCATTGTCGATCCTCTTCGTTGTTCACCGTCACCGAGAACAGGATATACACAATACACATACACATGTGCTTATTAAGTTTTCCTTTTTAGTATCTCCCTCACCCTCGCTCACACCATCTACCACACCGACAACCGACCGATCAACCTGAATTTAGCTGAACATTTTATCAAAGATAATATAACAAGTATACCTACGTAAATACACACATTATGTAGGGATGTATGTAGGTACATACCTAAATATCTACCTACCCTCGAATGCTTTATATGAAAAAAATATAAAACTCAAAATAAACTTATCAACCAGCTTAAACATATACCCACCCCCCAGACACCATTCATTTACAAAAGTCGTTTTTCTTCTTTTTTGTCAATCCTTTTAACTAGCCATCTCGTCGCCCTGCTTGTGTGAAGCAATCCAGTTGTACAAAAAAAAACTATACTCGCATCATTGTATATATGTAAACTGCAAACTGCAAAGAGTAAAGTACATGTTCACAGAGTTTCTCTTAGAATTCTCTTTGTTCGACTCGTTCGCCTCTTTCAATTTACCAAGTTAATTTTCCCTAGAGCCGCTTGGAACGCCACCGTCCACCGGTCGTCATGATAGTACTATAGCAGTCTATATACAATGATTTTAATTTAAAACAGGAGGAATAGGTGAGAAATTTGGGGAGAGTTGGTTATGGAATGCCTCTTTAAACCATCCTGAGATTTTGATGAATTTCAGTATGTTTTAAAATGCCTTTTTTGAAACGTCGTCGCCCAAATCGTCGAAAAAAAATGCTGGGGCATTCACAAAGGAAGTGATATGAGCCCTCTTCTGCATCAACGTCTTGACACCCTCTGCATAAGTTTGATGGGCCAAGGTCCATTCTACTCATGTGGGTCTCCATTGAGTTCTGACCCATCAGGACACCAACCAAAAGGGACAGTTGATGTCTACCAAGCTTTTGATTGTATTCTGTATTTTTGTTTGAGATGTTTGACCAAAGACTTCTTGAGACCTGACAGTTATCAAGTTTTGACCATCTCTTGCGGCTCTGAGGCATTGATGAACCGTGTTTTGCCAATTCGTCAGCCTTTTCGTTTCCGTTAATGTTGCAGTGTCCGAGAATCCATCGAAGGGTTACCAGGTTTGTTTCACTGATTTGCCGCAGATTATTACGAAATTCGTCGATCAGTTTAGACTTGCAAACGATTGTCTGTGAAAATATCAATGTTTTTGTTCTCCAGGTTATAAGGCAAAAGTTGTTTTGCTGCTGAGAAGATACCAGACCCTACCCTGCTTGCGTTTTAGAACCGTCTGTATAGACCGAGATATGATTTTTATTTATGACCCGGTTTTCAATCCAGCATTCTCTTGTAGGAAAGTCTGTTCGTGCCACCGTGTTAAAATCTAATTGTTTATATAATTTTCTATAATTTTACGACCTTTGTTCCAGTTGCTTAAATGCCTTAATCTTAAGGCAATTTTGGCCGCCAGCTCCTTTATGAAAAGGTCTATTGGGGCTAATGAGAGGAAAATTTATAGGGCTGCAGTTGGAGTAGTTCTTAAAACACTTGTAGTACCAATGCAAACGCACGCTAGTCTTTGATTTTTTGTCATAGATTTGAAATTGGTTGCCTTGTCAAGGGCAGGCCACCAAACCAAACATGCGTATGTCAGAGTTGATCTGACGATGGCAGTGTACATCCAATGAATGGTTTTTGGGCTACGACCCCATCTCTCTAAGAAGTGATTACAAAAATTTTTTTATTTAGGCTTTATTAAATACCGAAATTAACCTAATTTTGGATCGTTATTATTCAAAATTTAGAAGTTTTGTCAAACGGCGCAACAATATCATCTAGTAAATTCGCCTTATATTATGTAATGTAGGTAGTATGATTTTTTTAGACTACTTTACAGATTTAAATAAAAAAAGATTGTAATGATTTTTAGTATTTATTGTGTTTTATGTTATGTTATTTGAATAACGTCCCAGTGAGTAGTTTGCAAACCTTTACGTAAGATTTTGGATTTTTTAATTTTCTTTTGAGAATTTCAGGTCCATTTTTTTTAGTTAAAATATTTTGTTTAGCTAATTTACAAAACGAAAACTTTTTATTTCATTGAAATATTCCGAAAATTGTGGAAGTTAAATAACTCAACGCGAAGCTCTAAACTATTTTTTTATGGAAACCTTTTCTTAAGTACCTCAATTTCATGTGATTTATTTTAAGCATACAAAAATTAAATGCAATTAATTATTTTTTTTTTCATTTGGTCAGGGAAAATTCGAAAATTGGTCAGGGAAAGTCAGGGAATTTTATTTTGATAAATAGTGGCAACTATGGCACAGTCATACGAGTTTTGTGGGGATGCCAAAACCTGACATGGCTCTGTATAGCTCGTCTCTATAAATGCTATCGTACGCGGCCTTAAAATCGATAAAGAGGTGGTGGGTATCGATTTGGATTTGTGGGGTAGTTTCCAGCATCTGCCGTAGCGGGTACATTTGATCGATTGTGGACTTTTCTGGTCTGAAAACACACTGATAGGGGCCAATCAGGTTGCTGACGAAAGGTTTCAGGCGTTCACATAATACGGCAGAGGATCTTGCAGGCGATATTCAGGAGACTAATTTCTCTATAGTTGGCGCAGTTTAGAGAGTCTCCCTTCTTGTGGATCGGGCAAACGATGCTGAGGTTCCATTCATCTTCTGACCAAGCTTTAGAGATGAGTTGTTGTATGCACTCCACCAGGTCATCTCCGGCCGCTTTAAAAAAGTTCAGGGGGTAGTCCGTCGGGTCCAGCAGCTTTGTTGTTTTTTTAGTTTAGATATTGCTATCCTTACTTCATTTTGGTCAGGTGGACGGAAGTTTTGTCTGTCATCGTCCATCTGCTAATGTTGCCAAATTAGGCTTGATACGGATTGTAACAATTCGCTCACTTACGTGTCGAAAGCCCAAATAAACGCTGTGGTCTTCTTGCACAATCACCGTAGTACACGTCACAGTTTTTCATTCTCCTTATGCCCGGCGCATCCCATCGCACTTCCTGGATGGCAGTAATTCCTGCTCTGTAGCAGTCTAGTTGTTTGGCTGCACGCGTTCTGTTCAGGGTTCTAACATTTCACGTGCAAATCCGAAGATCGTTGGTCGTCAAGTTAATCCGTCCTTTTCCGAGGCTATTGGTGGCTTCGCAACTTTTTCTTTTTTCCATGGCAGGGTTGTTAACCCACGCACAACCCCCAACCTGGAGGGCTAGGTCCTTCGTTGGATTCCTTGGGCAAAAGGAACCGGAGAATCCGAAGTCAGTAACCCACTTCGGGGATATGAGCGCTGCTGTTGGTCCGCCACCATCTCTATTGCAATGCCCTGACTTGCATTGAATTGTCCCAATGACCTTATTTCCAAATAACGGGTTTTTAAATATGAGCGCTACAAAAGTTTTTTTTAAATAAAACAAAAACGGTTTTAGATATCAATGAAATTCTTTATTCTTGTGAAAGTACGTTTAATGCCATTATGTATGGAACTCGATTTCTTTTGCATGGACACCACGGGCACGCTTGTAGAAGTCCAGACGCTGAACCCAATTTTCGGCGATTTTCAAGCATAAATCGGCCGATACCGCTGCAATTTCACGTTCGATATTCGTACGAAGTTCATCAATCGTCGCTGGCTTATTGGCATAGACCATAGACTTGACGTAGCCCCACAGGAAATAGTCTAACGGCGTCAAATCGCACGACCGAGGCGGCCAAGCGACTGGACCATATATGAGATAACACGTTCTCCAAACTTGGTTTACAATAAATTGATTGTGACATTCGCTGTGTGGCTTGTGGCGCCGTCCTTTTGGAACCACATGTCCTCCAAGTCCATATCATACAATTGGGTCCAAAAATATTCGGTTATCATTGAACGGTAGCGATCCCCATTCGCAGTAACGTGCCGGTCTTGATCATCACGGAAGAAGTACGGCCCAATGACGCCGCCGGCCCATAAACCACACCAAACCGTATTTTTTTCGGGATACGTGTGGATTGCTGCCTAACCACCAATACCGCATATTTTGTTTATTGACGAAGCCATTCAGCCATACAGCCCAACGCTTGAGAACGACGTGTGAGAGACACATTTGGGCTTTCTGCAACTGAAGCCTCAGCGGCAGCAATATTCTCGACACTATGGGCACTTCTTTGTCTCACTGGCACATGAACATTTTTACTGTGCCTGTGGATTCAAATTTTTCCACTAGACGCCCAATTGTTGATCTGCTAGGACGATTATTACGACCATAAATTGAACGTAGCGCTTTTAACGTTGAGGCCACTGACTCCGAATTTCGGTAGTAAATTTTAATAATTTCGATTCGTTGTTGGCTCGTATATCTTTCCATCATGAAATGGCAAACTTTACTGAAGTGAAATGTCAAAAGAGCGGCAAGAAATATGGCGTCGTTTGCTGTCCCTGTCGCTCTACTTTTGTAGCGTGCCTGTTGAAAAACCCGATACGTCAAAGTAGCTCATTAGGGCGTCTGCTTCGTTGACTGTTGACGCTACCGTTAGTCCAATTGGTTGGGTTCATTCGCCGTACGTCCTCTTTCTGAGAGGCTCGTGCAAGACTTCTGCGAATCGATCAGAACAGTCATTAAAGCAGAGCATTATAGTGTTGCTATTTTTTCTGTGTTCAACACTCGCGCTTATAAGTTTAGCACGAATGTCCGGATGGACAGACCAGTACCCGGTGGTTACCGCGGGGAGGTAAAATAAGCACAATTGATGTGTTCGAGATAGTTGCAGCAACTGTGCATCACCCGTTTGATGCCTCTCACTGAGAGAGAGAATAAAAAGCATCGTTCTTAGTGTTATGCTTTGTACTTAGTTTACTGCGCATGTGCAATGTGAGACAGGAAAAAACAGAAGGAGAACATAAAATAATTGAGTATCTTTTTTAAACTGCCAGCAGTTTTGCAGTTTATATACAATGGTTTCGCTTAGCTGAGGCGAATAATATTTTGGTAAGGATTTATAGACGATCCAACATTTTTATTGCATTGGTACTTACCTACATACATATTTGTCATGTTTGTGCATACATACATAAATCATTGATCAGACTTAATTCGAATACTTTAGGATTTAATTTTTTTTTTACTATTCTGAAGTTTGCCGTCTTCAAATAATACACATACATTCTTGAAATTTAAACAAAAATTTTCTTCTTGCTGTATTTATACAGATACAAACGTCCTTGTAGAAATGAAATTTTGTTTTGAATTTTGCTTTCCATTCAGATAGGTACCTATCATTTAAAAATTGTTTGTAAATTGTAGATTTATAGTAACAGATCTTTTGTTTGTTTGAGGTTTATATAATTCTAGTTGACATACCCAGCTTTGCTCGCGGGAAAGAAATTTAAACCAAAATATTTCTTTCAATTAATCTTCAATAGAATTGATAAAAAATACCCCGTTTTTCTTGCATTTGTAATACCTAATTGTGATGAAACCGCCAAGCTTTCACCCGGAAGACCTCTTAATTTTAAAAGAAGAAGTAATTACCTTTCATTTGATACCAAATTCATCATTTAACTAGACGATTAACTTTCTTTAATTGTAAATTCACCTTTAATGAATATGCAAGTTTTTTCGAAACGATCGGTGTTTACTGGACAAACATTTGGGGTGTTACCTGAGATTCTTATATATAATGAAATGGCATAGTCTGACCATTGATTGATTTGACATCAATTTTGTTAATTAAGTCAATTAAAAACATAGAAAAAAATAAGTTTCAAACGAAAAACGCCCCCATGCTCGCTATCCACATAAAATCAGGTTTAGTGAAAAAACTGCCAAGGTTTCACCCGGAAGATCTCTGAATCTTAAAAGCATATATATATTCCATTTGATACCAAATCAACCACTTTAATGACCCCTCGCTACAATCCCACCAGGATTTCAAGAGGAAAACCTGTGTTTTTTGTTATACTACTTGAGACTTAGACCACCATGGCAAAACTGTGCTTTAACTCGATCAGTACACAGTCACCCAAAAAACGTGCCCTATTTTGCCCTCCCACGCCAATCGCACCAGGATTAGGACTGGAAGACCTGGCGTTTTTGCACCTACTCCAACTCATCTCTTATTAGAAAACTGAATTTTTTTTTTCTTTAACTCGATGAGTTAGGTGTTTTTGCAGCCGCCGCCCGGACTACGAACAATGACTCTTGCCAATCGCTGCTTCTTGGGGCTTAGAAGGCAATTAAAAAGCAAGGCCCTCTCTGGGGCAACTAAATTGTCCCTTTATAAGACCCTCATCATCCCAGTCCTGATATATGGTGCAGACGCATGCATTAACGGAGAGTGGAGAAGAAGATACAATGAAAACCTGTACCGTCTGTACAGCGACACAGATCTAGCCAAAAGAGAAAAAATTCAACGTCTCAGATGGCTGGATCATATAGAGCGGATGGAAATCAATGCTCCGGTCTGGAAAATGTTCGATTCGACCCCAGAGGGACGGCACAGTAGAGGAAGACCGAGACTCAGGTGGCGAACACAGCTGGAAGAGGACCTCAGCCGACTCCACGTGCGAAACTGGAGGCAGCTAGCTAGGGACCGAGCTGGCTGGAGAAGCTTGTTGGTTGAGGCCCAGGTCCACCCCGGACTGTAGCGCGACCTAAGGTAATAACAACAAAAGCAAAGGTAACATATCCGAAATATAAGAACGTGAACGTACGCATTGTGGGCACTTGCAAGTTGGGACATACGTCCTGACAGCTAATACCGATCCCGCTCAATATTCCAGCTCCATTTTTCCATTGTGTTCACACACTTAAACGAAGCAGACGAAGGTAGAAAATTTATATTAAAATCTCCAATGAGTATTATTTTAGGTGCACGGTAAGACATTTCCTCTATAATCGGGGAAATCACACTTGAGGTATCATGCAGACAGTAAGGGTACCGATGGTGCATCCATTTTCACGGAAAAAAACGTACGACAAAATTTATGTTCTCGTATTAATATATAGATTCTGACGCGTAAGGTACTACAATAAAAAAAAAAAACTACTAAAAAGTCTCATTTGTACATTGCTTTTTAAATAAATGGATTTTTGTTTAATAGATGCAAGAGACTGGCTTTTAGATTAAAGGAAGTAAAGACAACAAGCTCAAAAACCAACACTTTAAAAACGGGATGATAGAAGAGACTAACGGCCTAAGCGGGAGGATATAGACCCTCTCCCTCAATAAAAAATGTTTGTATTTAATCGCTTTATAGGAGTGCGTTATTATTTTGCAGCACCAAACTTACCGTACTTTTGCCTAGGTTTGAGGGCGTCTGGCACCCTTTTTGCCCCCTTTAAAACGTCTGGCAATAGGTATACTCTAAATATAATTACTTCAATTGCTCATATAACAAAATTCAGCTTTGCACTAATGAAGTCGATGCTTCATTTTTTTGACGTCTTTAGGGCTTAGCCACGCCCAAACGCCCCAGCTGATAACTGACAGATGCTGATTTTATTGATCCTTAACTCAAATTTTACAAGGCAGTTCATAAATTTTCCATGCACTAATGACGTTTGAAAAACGTTCACCAGCTCCCCAACTAATATTTTAAAGTCCACTTTTTATTTTATTTATGTGATCGTGACAGGGGAATGAAGGTTTATTGAACAAAATCTACATTTAACAAAATTTTAATTCAATGAAGTGCCTTTATAGTCTAGTCGACTGGTAGTTTTAGATGGAAAACAATTATTTTTGCATTGTTTATTGATGATGTATCCAAAGATTTCCCGGGAGGAGTTAAATGTGGTGAAACTCTAATAAAGATGCTTCTATATGCGGACGATATTGTTATATTGGCAGATAATCCCATAACTTTGCAGCTTCAAATAAATAAGCTCAAGCGATTTTGCGACTTATGGGAGCTCTCAATTAATGTCACAAAATCAAAAATAATGATTTTTGAAAGCACTCATCGAAGAAGACTTCCTCAAGAAAAATGGTTTTTAGAGCGTGATCCATTAGAATGTGTCAGAGAGTATAAATACTTAGGTTTCCTGATAACATACAACCTTGATCTTCGACCACATGTTAAAGAAAAATACATTGCAGCAAAAACAGCAATAAATCTAACGTGGAAAAATTTTTTTTGCAACAAATATGTTGATGGATCTGCTAAGTTTAGAGTATTTGATGCGACCATAAGCACATGCCTTTGCTATGCAAATCAGGTATTTGGGTATCAAAACATTGATGGTTTTGAAGAAGTTCAACGTTTTTCTTCAAACGCATTTTTAAACTTGCTAGTTCTACACCCAATTATGCTATGCACGTTGAATCCGGTTTACCACAAATATTCCTTAAGAATTTAAAATCAAATGCTGATTATATAATAAGAGTAATGAAAAGGGACGACTCAAATCTTCAAAAACAAATTATGCAATACGCACTCCGAGGTCAGTTATCACCTTTCAAGGAATGGAATGAGTTGGCTGATCGACACGGTCTAAATCTTGATCTCAATAATACAACTCAGGCCGATTGGCAGGACGCGTTCTATAGATGTATAGCTAAGGTAGATGACTCTCTCTATCTTCAATGTCTAAATAGAGCTCAAACATCTACAACGAGACTATTGTACAAAGATTTGAACCACATACTGTACCGAAGTAATTATTTTAATGAAAAACTTTCCTTTGACCAAATGAGTTATTTTCAAAGCAAGAACCGAGATGCTTAACTTAAATTATAAACCGCACAGAAGTGACCTTCACCCGATATGTAGTTTGTGCAACCTCAATGAAATTGAAAATACATACCACTTTATAGCTATTTGCCCAATATTACAAGAAATCCGCAGGCTGTATTTTTCAAAAAGCTTTCTTACACTTGAGGATACAAAGCATGTTTTGAACGGGTATTCAGATTGGAAAATTCTCTGTCGTTATATTAATCATGCCTTATGTTACCGTAGCAGTTTCATAGACTGATTGATCAAATCATAAATGTAGAGTTTTTATAATGAAGTGAAAATAAATGTTTAATTGTATTTCTATCTTTTAAATGAATCCAAAAAATATTAAATATTTTGCTTTAATTTTTTAAACTATGTTTATTAACTTTAACTTTTTCTATTATGGAAAACAAAACTCGAAATTAGTCAATCTAGGCAGACGGCAAAAATTTGCCATGCAATTATTCTTAGATATACTTAAAATTGTAACATATCGAGAAGTTTAATAAAGAATTTATAATAATAATAATAATAATAGATGGAAAACAATAGGAACTTAATAAAACTTTAAAACGTTATCTAGTTTTGGAACTGGAGGACCTTGTGCAAAAAGGGAAGAGTGGGGGAAAACTGCAAAATTTTCGAGAATTCTTAGGTTTTTTCATCAATAACTTTTCCTTCTCACGTCCTACGGCAAAAGTATCCATTTATTTATTTATGTATGTAGAGCGTCAAATTTCCTACATTTTGTCTATTCATTCATGTTTGTATGTCAATTCGTTATTCCCGAAAAAAGGTATACATTTTTCATATATTTCGCAAGAAACGCAAAAAAAGCCAGAAATGCGTAATTTCACCTTATTTCTTCGGTTATACCTGAAATATAATGGAATGTTGTTTCAATTAAGAATTCTGGTTAAAATCGCCAACTTTTGACAACCTCAAAATCCACTCCTACCCCCACCTTCCTAGACCAACAATCCGGTGGATGTCTTCCGGCGCAGCATTTTTTGTTGTGGGGAATGATGCCTATAAAATTTCTGGTTGATGGACCCGGTAGATGAATTCCATTCCTACTAGACTACTACTAGAACTTCTTAATAACGAGATAAAGGCGTATGAAGGCGTGAGTGAGGAGCGACATTTCTTTATGTGCGCTTACAAGGAAATTTATTCTTAAAACATGCAAAATTGAAAAATTGATAACTTTTCCAAAATTTTAATTTAAAACAGGAGGAATAGGTGAGAAATTTGGGGAGAGTTGGTTATGGAATGCCTCCTTAAACCATCCTGAGATTTTGATGAATTTCAGTATGTTTTAAATGCCTTTTTTGAAACGTCGTCGCCCAAATCGTCGAAAAAAAATGCTGGGCATTCACACAGGAAGTGATATGAGCCCTTTTCTGCATCTGACACCCTCTGCATAAGTTTGATGGGCCAAGGTCCATTCTACTCATGTGGGTCCCCATTGAGTTCTGACCCATCAGGACACCAACCAAAAGGGATAGTTGATGTCTACCTAGCTTTTGATTGTATTCTGTATTTTTTCTTTGAGATGTTTGACCAAAGACTTCTTGAGACCTTACAGTTATCAAGTTTTGACCATCTCTTGCGGCTCTGAGGCAATATTCGTGAATTTTTTTTCTATTTTCCAATGTTTCAAGTATCCAGGGAACAGTTTGCCGTGGTTCATTGATGAACTGTGTTTTTCCAGTTCGTCAGCCTTTTCGTTTCCGTTAATGTTGCAGTGTCCGAGAATCCATCGAAGGGTTACCAGGTTTGTTTCACTGATTTGCCGCAGATTATTACGACATTCGTCGATCAGTTTAGACTTGCAAACGATTTTCTGTGAAAATATCAATGTTTTTGTTCTCCAGGTTAAAAGGCAAAAGTTGTTTTGCTGCTGAGAAGATACCAGACCCTACCCTGCTTGCGTTTTAGAACCGTCTGTATAGACCGAGATATGATTTTTATTTATGACCCGGTTTTCCCTCCAGCATTCTCTTGTAAAGTCTGTTCGTGCCACCGTGTTAAAATCGAATTGTCTGTATAATTTTCTATAATTTTATGACTATACTGGCCTTTGTTCCAGTTGCTTAAATGCCTTAATCTTAAGGCAATTTTGGCCGCCAGCTCCTTTATGAAAAGGTCTATTGGGGCTAATGAGAGGAAAATTTATAGGGCTGCAGTTGGAGTAGTTCTTAAAAAACTTGTAGTACCAATGCAAACGCACGCTAGTCTTTGATTTTTTGTCATAGATTTGAGATTGGTTCCCTTGTCAAGGGCAGGCCACCAAACCAAACATGCGTATGTCAGAGTTGATCTGACGATGGCAGTGTACATCCAATGAATGGTTTTTGGGCTACGACCCCATCTCTCTAAGAAGTGATTACAAATTTTTTTTTTATTTAGGCTTTATTAAATGCCGAAATTAACCTAATTTTGGATCGTTATTATTCAAAATTTAGAAGTTTTGTCAAACGGCGCAACAATATCATCTAGTAAATTCGCCTTATATTATGTAATGTAGGTAGTATGATTTTTTTAGACTACTTTACAGATTTAAATAAAAAAAAAGATTGTAATGATTTTTAGTATTTATTGTGTTTTATGTTATGTTATTTGAATAACGTCCCAGTGAGTAGTTTGCAAACTTTACGTAAGATTTTGGATTTTTTAATTTTCTCTTGAGAATTTCAGGTCCATTTTTTTATTAAGTTAAAATATTTTGTTTAGCTAATTTACAAAACGAAAACTTTTTATTTCATTGAAATATTCCGAAAATTGTGGAAGTTAAATAACTCAACGCGAAGCTCTAAACTATTTTTTTTATGGAAACCTTTCCTTAAGTACCTCAATTTCATGTGATTTATTTTAAGCATAAAAAAATTAAATGCAGTTAATTATTTTTTTTTCATTTGGTCAGGGTTCGAAAATTGGTCAGGGAAAGTCAGGGAATTTTATTTTGATAAATAGTGGCAACTATGGCACAGTCAGACGAGTTTTGTGGGATGCCAAAACCTGACATGGCTCTGTATAGCTCGTCTCTATAAATGCTATCGTACGCGGCCTTAAAATCGATAAAGAGGTGGTGGGTATTGATTTGGATTTCTGGGGTAGTTTCCAGCATCTGCCGTAGCGGGTACATTTGATCGATTGTGGACTTTTCTGGTCTGAAACCACACTGATAGGGGCCAATCAGGTTGCTGACGAAAGGTTTTAGGCGTTCACATAATACGGCAGAGGATCTTGCAGGCGATATTCAGGAGACTTATTTCTCTATAGTTGGCGCAGTTTAGAGGGTCTCCCTTCTTGTGGATCGGGCAAACGATGCTGAGGTTCCATTCATCTTCTCACCAAACTTTAGAGATGAGTTGTTGTATGCACTCCACCAGGTCATCTCCGGCCGCTTTAAAAAAGTTCAGGGGGTAGTCCGTCGGGTCCAGCAGCTTTGTTGTTTTTTTAGTTTAGATATTGCTATCCTTACTTCATTTTGGTCAGGTGGACGGAAGTTTTGTCTGTCATCGTCCATGTGCTAATGTTGGCAAATTAAGCCTTGATACGGATTGTAACAATTCGCTCACTTACGTGTCGAAAGCCCAAATAAACGCTGTGGTCTTCTTGTACAATCACCGTAGTACACGTCACAGTTTTTCATTCTCCTTATGCCCGGCGCATCCCATCGCATTTCCTGGATGGCAGTAATTCCTGCTCTGTAGCAGTCTAGTTGTTTGGCTGCACGCGATCTGTTAAGGGTTCTAACATTTCACATGCAAATCCGAAGATCGTTGTTCTTAATTCGTTTTTCCGGGTCGTCAAGTTAATCCGTCCTTTTCCGAGGCTATTGGTGGCTTCGCAACTTTTTCTTTTTTCCATGGCAGGGTTGTTAACCCACGCACAACCCCCAACCTGGAGGGCCAGGTCCTTTGTTGGATTCCTTGGGCAAAAGGAACCGGAGAATCCGAAGTTAGTAACCCACTTCGGGGATATGAGCGCTGCTGTTGGTCCGCCACCATCTCTATTGCAATGCCCTGACTTGCATTGAATTATCCCAATGACCTTATTTCCAAATAACGGGTTTTTAAATAAGAGCGCTACAAAGTTTTTTTTAAATAAAACAACAACGGTTTCAGATATCAATGAAATTCTTTATTCTTGTGAAAGTACGTTTAATGCCATTATGTATGGAACTCGATTTCTTTTGACTGGACACCACGGGCACGCTTGTAGAAGTCCAGACGCTGAACCCAATTTTCGACGATTTTCAAGCATAAATCGGCCGATACCGCTGCAATTTCACGTTCGATATTCGTACGAAGTTCATCAATCGTCGCTGGCTTATTGGCATAGACCATAGACTTGACGTAGCCCCACAGGAAATAGTCTAACGGCGTCAAATCGCACGACCGAGGCGGCCAAGCGACTGGACCATATATGAGATAACACGTTCTCCAAACTTGGTTTACAATAAATTGATTGTGACATTCGCTGTGTGGCTTGTGGCGCCGTCCTTTTGAAACCACATGTCCTCCAAGTCCATATCATACAATTGGGTCCAAAAATATTCGGTTATCATTGAACGGTAGCGATCCCCATTCGCAGTAACGTGCCGGTCTTGATCATCACGGAAGAAGTACGGCCCAATGACGCCGCCGGCCCATAAACCACACCAAACCGTATTTTTTTCGGGATACGTGTGGATTGCTGCCTAACCACCAATACCGCATATTTTGTTTATTGACGAAGCCATTCATCCAGAAATGAGCCTCATCGCTGAAGATGATTTTTCGATGAAAATCCGAATCATTTTCAAGTTGTTGCTCAGCCCAATTCACGAACATACGACGCTTCTGGTGGTCAAGCGGCTTCAGTTCTTGCGTCAATTTAAACTTGAAAGGACGTAGGCCAAGATCTTTTCGCAAAATTGTTTCATAAATTTCGCAAGAAACGCAAAAAAAAGCCAAAAATGCAGAATTTCACCTTATTTCTTCTGTTATACCTGAAATATAATGGAATGTTGTTTCAATAAAGAATTCTGGTTAAAGTCGCCAACTTTTGACACCCTCAAAATCTAACCCTACCCCGCCCTTCCTAGACCAACAATCCGGTGGATGTCATCCGGCGCATCATTTTTTGTTGCCTATACAATTTCTGGTTGATTGACCCGGTAGATGAATTCCATTCCTACTTGACAGTGCAAGAACTCAGCTCAGAACTCAGCTAGAACTTTTTAATAACGAGATAAAGGCGTATGAAGGCGTGCGTGAGGAGCGACATTTTTTTATGTGCGCTTACAAGGAAATTTATTTTAAAAAATGCAAAATTGAAAAATTGATAACTTTTCCAAAATTTTAATTTAAAATAGGAGGAATAGGTGAGCAATTTGGGGAGAGTTGGTTATGGAATGCCTCCTTAAACCATCCTGAGATTTTGATGAATTTCAGTATGTTTTTAAGTGGCTTTTTTGAAACGTCGTCGCCCAAATCGTCGAAAAAAAATGCTGGGGAAAAGGAAGTGATATGAGCCCTCTTCTGCATCAACGTCTTGACACCCTCTGCATAAGTTTGATGGGCCAAGGTCCATTCTACTCATGTGGGTCCCCATTGAGCTCTGACCCATCAGGACACCAACCAAAAGGGACAGTTGATGTCTACCTAGCTTTTGATTGTATTCTGTATTTTTCTTTGAGATGTTTGACCAAAGTCTTCTTGAGACCTGACAGTTATCAAGTTTTGACCATCTCTTGCGGCTCTGAGGCAATATTCGTGATTTTTTTTTCTATTTTCCAATGGTTCAAGTATCCAGGGAACAGTTTGACGTGGTTCCATTGATGAACCGTGTTTTTCCAGTTCGTCAGCGTTTTCGTTTCCGTTAATGTTGCAGTGTCCGAGAACCCATAGAAGGGTTACCAGGTTTGTTTCACTGATTTGCCGCAGATTATTACGACATTCGTCGATCAGTTTAGACTTGCAAACGATTGTCTGTGAAAATATCAATGTTTTTGTTCTCCAGGTTATAAGGCAAAAGTTGTTTTGCTGCTGAGAAGATACCAGACCCTACCCTGCTTGCGTTTTAGAACCGTCTGTATAGACCGAGATATGATTTTTATTTATGACCCGGTTTTCCCTCCAGCATTCTCTTGTAGGAAAGTCTGTTCGTGCCACCGTGTTAAAATCTAATTGTTTATATAATTTTCTATAATTTTATGACCTTTGTTCCAGTTGCTTAAATGCCTTAATCTTAAGGCAATTTTGGCCGCCAGCTCCTTTATGAAAAGGTCTATTGGGGCTAATGAGAGGAAAGTTTATAGGGCTGCAGTTGGAGTAGTTCTTAAAGCACTTGTAGTACCAATGCAAATGCACGCTAGTCTTTGATTTTTTGTCATAGATTTGAGATTGGTTGCCTTGTCAAGGGCAGGCCACCAAACCAAACATGCGTATGTCAGAATTGATCTGACGATTGCAGTGTACATCCAATGAATGGTTTTTGGGCTAGGACCCCATCTCTTTAAGGAGTGATTACGCTACTTTTTTTAAATAAGGTTTTATTAAAGACCGAAATTAACCTAATTTTGGATCGTTATTATTCAAAATTTAGAAGTTTTGTCAGACGGCGCACCAATATCATCTAGTAAATTCGCCTTATATTATGTAATGTAGGTAGTTTGATTTTTCTAGACTTCTTTACAGATTTAAATAAAAAAAAAGATTGTAATGATTTTTAGTATTTATTGTGTTGTTATGTTATGTTATTTGAATAACGTCCCAGTGAGTAGTTTGCAAACCTTGACGTAAGATTTGGATTTTTTAATTTTCTTTTGAGAATTTCAGGTCTATTTTTTTATTAAGTTAAAATTTTTTGTTTAGCTAATTTACTTTTTATTTCATTGAAATATTCCGAAAATTGTGGAAGTTAAATAACTCAACGCGAAGCTCTAAACTATTTTTTTTATGGAAACCTTTCCTTAAGTACCTCAATTTCATGTGATTTATTTTAAGCATAAAAAAATTAAATGCAGTTAATTATTTTTTTTTTCATTTGGTCAGGGAAAGTCAGGGAATTTTATTTTGATAAAAAATAAGGCCGTACGCGGCCTTAAAATCGATAAAGAGGTGGTGGGTATCGATTTGGATTTCTGGGGTAGTTTCCAGGATCTGCCGTAGAGTGAACATTTGATCGATTGTGGACTTTTCTGGTCTGAAACCACACTGATAGCGGCCAATCAGGTTGCTGACGAAAGGTTTCAGGCGTTCACATAATACGGCAGAGGATCTTGCAGGCGATATTTAGGAGATTAATTCCTCTATAGTTGGCGCAGTTTAGAGGGTCTCCCTTCTTGTGGATCGGGCAAACGATGCTGAAGTTCCATTCATCTTCTGACCAAACCTTAGAGATGAGTTGTTGTATACACTCCACCAGGTCATCTTCGGCCGCTTTAAAAAGTTCAGCGAGTAGTCCGTCGGGTCCAGCAGCTTTGTTGTTTTTTTAGTTTAGATATTGCTATCCTTACTTCATTTTGGTCAGGTGGACGGTAGTTTTGTCGATCATCGTCCATATGCTAATGTTGGCAAATTTAGCCTTGATACGGATTGTAACAAGTCGCTCACTTACGTGTCGAAAGCCCAAGAGTTCTTGCCCAAGTCTACCGCTTATGACGAACCCGCACCCAAATAAACGCTGTGGTCTTCTTGCACAATCACCGTAGTACACGTCACAGTTTTTCATCCTCCTTATGCCCGGCGCATCCCATCGCACTTCCTGGATGGCAGTAATTCCTGCTCTGTATCAGTCTAGTTGTTTGGCTGCACGCGATCTATTAAGAGTTCTAACATTTCACGTGCAGATCCGAAGGTCGTTGTTCTTAATTCGTTTTTCCGGGTCGTCAACAGTTAATCCGTCCTTTTTTCCGGGTCGTCAACAGTTAATCCGTCCCTTTCCGAGGCTATTGGTGGCTTCGCAACTTTTTCTTTTTTCCATGGCAGGGTTGTTAACCCCACGCACAACCCCCAACCTGGAGGGCCAGGTCCTTTGTTGTATTCCTTGGACAAAAGGAACCGGAGAATCCGAAGTCAGTAAACCACTTCGGGGATATGAGTGCTGCCGTTGGTCCGCCACCATCTCTATTGCAATGCCCTGACTTGCATTGAATTGTCCCAATGACTTTATCTCCAAATAACGGGTTTTTAAATAAGAGCGCTACAAAAGTTTTTTTAAATAAAACAAAAATGGTTTTAGATATCAATGAAATTCTTTATTCTTGTGAAAGTACGTTTAATGCCATTATATATGGAACTCGATTTATTTTGCATGGCCACCACGGGCACGCTTGCAGAAGTTTAGACGCTGAACCCAATTTTCGACGGTTTTCAAGCATAAATCGGCCGATACTGATGCAATTCCACGTTCGATATTCGTACGAAGTTCATCAATCGTCGCTGGCTTGTTGGTATAGACCATAGACTTGACGTAGTCCCACAGGAAATAGTCTAACGGCGTCAAATCGCACGACCGAGGTGGCCAAGCGACTGGACCATTTATGAGATAACACGTTCTCCAAACTTGGTTTCCAATAAATTGATTGTGACATTCGCTGTGTGGCTTGTGGCGCCGTCCTGTTGGAACCACATGTCCTCCAAGTCCATACCATCCAATTGGGGCCAAATATATTCGGTTATCATTGAACGGTAGCGATCCCCATTCACAGTAACGTGCCGGTCTTGATCATCACGGAAGAATTACGGCCCAATGACGCCGCCGGCCCATACACCACACAAAACCGTATTTTTTTCAGGATGTAATGATGACTCGTGGAGTACGTGTGGATTGCTGCCTAACCAATACCGCATATTTTGTTTATTGACGAAGCCATTCAGCCAGAAAAGAGCCTCATCGCTGAAGATGATTTTTCGATGAAAATCCGAATCATTTTCAAGTTGTTGCTCAGCCCAATTCACGAACATACGACGCTTCTGGTGGTCAAGCGGCTTCAATTGACTTGCGTCGATTTAATCTTGTAAGGATGTAGGCCAAGATATTTTCGCAAAATTCGCCACAACGACGTCACAGAGATGCCCAAATCTTGAGAACGACGTGTGAGGGGCACATTTGGGATTCATCATTGCATCCCGAAAAAATCACGGTTTGGTGTGGTTTATGGGCCGGCGGCGTCATTGGGCCGTACTTCTTCCGTGATGATCAAGACCGGCACGTTACTGCGAATGGGGATCGCTACCGTTCAATGATAACCGAATATTTTTGGACCCAATTGTATGGTATGGACTTGGAGGACATGTGGTTCCAAAAGGACGGCGCCACAAGCCACACAGCGAATGTCACAATCAATTTATTGTAAACCAAGTTTGGAGAACGTGTTATCTCATAAATGGTCCTTTCGCTTGGCGGCCTCGGTCGTGCGATTTGACGCCGTTAGACTATTTCCTGTGGGACTACGTCAAGTCTTTGGTGTATGCCAACAAGCGAGCGACGATTGATGAACTTCGAACGAATATCGAACGTGAAATTGCATCAGTATCGGCCGATTTATGCTTGAAAATCGTCGAAAATTGGGTTCAGCGTCTGGACTTCTGCAAGCGTGCCCGTGGTGGCCATGCAAAAGAAATCGAGTTCCATACATAATGGCATTAAACGTTCTTTCACAAGAATAAAGAATTTCATTGATATCTAAAACCGTTTTTGTTTTATTTAAAAAAAACTTTTGTAGCGCTCTTATTTAAAAACCCGTTATTTGGAGATAAGGTCATTGGGACAATTCAATGCAAGTCAGGGCATTGCAATAGAGATGGTGGTGGACCAACGGCAGCGCTCATATCCCCGAAGTGGGTTACTGACTTCGGATTCTCCGGTTCCTTTTGTCCAAGGAATCCAACAAAGGACCTGGCCCTCCAGGTTGGGGGTTGTGCGTGGGTTAACAACCCTGCCATGGAATAAAGAAAAAGTTGCGAAGCCACCAATAGCCTCGGAAAAGGACGGATTAACTGTTGACGACCCGGAAAAACGAATTAAGAACAACGACCTTCGGATTTGCACGTGAAATGTTAGAACCCTTAACAGATCGCGTGCAGCTAAACAACTAGACTGATACAGAGCAGGAATTACTGCCATCCAGGAAGTGCGATGGGATGCGCCGGGCATAAAGATGATGAATGAACAGAAGATGAATGGAACCTCAGCATCGTTTGCCCGACCCACAAGAAGGGAGACCCTTTAAACTGCGCCAACTATAGAGAAATTAGTCTCCTGAATATCGCCTGCAAGATCCTCTGCCGTATTATGTGAACGCCTGAAACTTTTCGTCCTGATTGACCCCTATCCGTGTGGTTTCAGACCAGAAAAGTCCACAATCGATCAAATGTTCACGCTACGGCAGATGCTGGAAACTACCCCAGAAATCCAAATCGATACCCACCACCTCTTTATCGATTTTAAGGCCGCGTACGGCTTTATTTTTTATCAAAATAAAATTCCCTGACTTTCCCTGACCAATTTTCGAATTTTCCCTGACCAAATGAAAAAAAATAATTAACTGCATTTAATTTGTTTATGCTTAAAATAAATCACATAAAATTGAGGTACTTAAGGAAAGGTTTCCATAAAAAAATAGTTTAGAGCTTCGCGTTGAGTTATTTAACTTCCACAATTTTGGGAATATTTCAATGAAATAAAAAGTTTTCGTTTTGTAAATTAGCTACACAAAATATTTTAACTTAATAAAAAAATGGACCTGAAATTCTCAAGAGAAAATTAAAAAATCCAAAATCTTACGTAAAGGTTTGCAAACTACTCACTGGGACGTTATTCAAATAACATAACATAACAACACAATAAATACTAAAAATCATTACAATCTTTTTTTTATTTAAATCTGTAAAGTAGTCTAAAAAAATCAAACTACCTACATTACATAATATAAGGCTAATTTACTAGATGATATTGGTGCGCCGTTTGACAAAACTTCTTAATTTTGAATAATAACGATCCAAAATTAGGTTAATTTCGATCTTTAATAAAACCTTATTTAAAAAAAGTAGCGTAATCACTCCTTAAGGAGATGGGGTCCTAGCCCAAAAACCATTCATTGGATGTACACTGCCATCGTCAGATCAATTCTGACATACGCATGTTTGGTTTGGTGGCCTGCCCTTGACAAGGCAACCAATCTCAAATCTATGACAAAAAATCAAAGACTAACGTGCATTTGCATTGGTACTACAAGTGCTTTAAGAACTACTCCAACTGCAGCCCTATAAACTTTCCTCTCATTAGACCCAATAGGCCTTTTCATAAAGGAACTGGCGGCCAAAATTGCCTTAAGATTAAGGCATTTAAGCAACTGGAACAAAGGCCAGTATGGTCATAAAATTATAGAAAATTATATAGACAATTAGATTTTAACACGGTGGCACGAACAGACTTTCCTACAAGAGAATGCTGGAGGGAAAACCGGGTCATAAATAAAAATCATATCTCGGTCTAAACAGACAGTTCTAAAACGCAAGCAGGGTAGGGTCTGGTATCTTCTCAGCAGCAAAACAACTTTTGCCTTATAACCTGGAGAACAAAAACATTGATATTTTCACAGACAATCGGTTGCAAGTCTAAACTGATCGACGAATGTCGTAATAATCTGCGGCAAATCAGTGAAACAAACCTGGTAATCCTTCGATGGGTTCTCGGACACTGCAACATTAACGGAAACGAAAAGGCTGACGAACTGGCAAAACACGGTTCATCAATGGAACCACGTCAAACTGTTCCCTGGATACTTGAGCCATTGGAAAATAGAAAAAAAATTCACGAATATTGCCTCAGAGCCGCAAGAGATGGTCAAAACTTGATAACTGTCAGGTCTCAAGAAGTCTTTGGTCAAACATCTCAAAGAAAAATACAGAATACAATCAAAAGCTAGGTAGACATCAACTGTCCCTTTTGGTTGGTGTCCTGATGGGTCAGAACTCAATGGGGACCCACATGAGTAGAATGGACCTTGGCCCATCAAACTTATGCAGAGGGTGTCAAGACGTTGATGCAGAAGAGGGCTCATATCACTTCCTTTGTGAATGCCCCAGCATTTTTTTCGACGATTTGGGCGACGACGTTTCAAAAAAGCCTTTTTAAGTGGCTTACTGAAATTCATCAAAACCTCAGGATGGTTTAAGGAAGCATTCCATAACCAACTCTCCCCAAATTGCTCACCTATTCCTCCTATTTTAAATTAAAATTTTGGAAAAGTTATCAATTTTTCAATTTTGCATTTTTTAAAAATAAATTTCCTTGTAAGCGCACATAAAAAAATGTCGCTCCTCACGCACGCCTTCATACGCCTTTATCTCGTGATTAAGAAGTTCTAGCTGAGTTCTGAGCTGAGTTCTTGCACTGTCAAGTAGGAATGGAATTCATCTACCGGGTCAATCAACCAGAAATTGTATAGGCAACAAAAAATGCTGCGCCGGATGACATCCACCGGATTGTTGGTCTAGGAAGGTGGGGAAAGGGTTAGATTTTGAGGGTGTCAAAAGTTGGCGACTTTAACCAGAATTCTTAATTGAAACAACATTCCATTATATTTCAGGTATAACAGAAGAAATAAGGTGAAATTCTGCATTTTTGGCTTTTTTTGCGTTTCTTGCCAAATTTATGAAAAAATTATACCTTTTTTCGGGAATAACGAATTGACATACAAACATGAATGAATAGACAAAATGTAAGAAACTTGACGCTCTACATACATCAATAAATAAATGGATACTTTTGCCGTAGGACGTGAGAAGGAAAAGTTATTGATGAAAAACCTAAGAACTCTCGAAAATTTTGCAGTTTTCCCCCACTATTCTAAGACGTCAAAAAAATGTAGCATCGACGTCATTAGTGCAAAGCTGAATTTTGTTATATGAGCAATTGAAGTAATTATATTTAGAGTATACCTTTTGCCAGACATTTTGAAGGGGCCAAAAGGGTGCCAGACGCCCTCAAACCTAGGCAAAAGTACGGTAAGTTTGGTGCTGCAAAAAAATAACCCACTCCTATAGAGCGATTAAATACAAACATTTTTTTATCGAGGGGGAGGGTCTATATCCTCCCGCATAGGCCGTTAGTCTCTTCTATCATCCTGTTTTTAAAGTGTTTGTTGTCTTTACTTCCCTTAATCTAAAAGCCAGTCTCTTGCATCTATTAAACAAAAATCCATTTATTTAAAAAACAATGTACAAATGAGACTTTTTAGTAGTTTTTTTTTATTGTAGTATCTTACGCGTCAGAATCTATATATTAATACGAGAACATAAATTTTGTCGTACGTTTTTTTCCGTGAAAATGGATGCACCATCGGTACCCTTGCGGTCTGCATGATACCTCAAGTGTCATTTCCCCGATTATAGGGAAAATGTCTTACCGTGCACCTAAATTAATACTCTGTGGAGATTTTAATATAAATCTTCTACCTTCGTCTGCTTCAATTAAGTGGGTGAACACAATGGAAAAATGAAGCTGGAATATTGAGCGGGATCGGTATTAGCTGTCAGGACGTATGTTCCAACTTGCAAGTGCCCACAATGCGTACGTTCACGTTCTTATATTTCGGATATGTTACCTTTGCTTTTGTTGTAATTACCTTAGGTGGCGCTACAGTCCGGGGTGGACCTGGGCCTCAACAAACAAGCTTCTCCAGCCAGCTCGGTCCCTAGCTAGCTGCCTCCAGTTTCGCACGTGGAGTCGGCTGAGGTCCTCTTCCAGCTGTGTTCGCCACCTGAGTCTCGGTCTTCCTCTACTGTGCCGTCCCTCTGGGGTCGAATCGAACATTTTCCAGACCGGAGCATTGATTTCCATCCGCTCTATATGATCCAGCCATCTTAGACGTTGAATTTTTTCTCTTTTGGCTAGGTCTGTGTCGCTGTACAGACGGTACAGGTTTTCATTGTATATTCTTCTCCACTCTCCGTTAATGCATGCGTCTGCACCATATAGCAGGACTGGGATGATGAGGGTCTTATAAAGGGACAATTTAGTTCCCCAGAGAGGGCCTTGCTTTTTAATTGCCTTCTAAGCCCCAAGAAGCAGCGATTGGCAAGAGTCATTGTTCGTAGTCCGGGCGGCGGCTGCAAAAACACCTAACTCATCGAGTTAAAGAAAAAAAAATTCAGTTTTCTAATAAGAGATGAGTTAGAGTAGGTGCAAAAACGCCAGGTCTTCCAGTCCTAATCCTGGTGCGATTGGCGTGGGAGGGCAAAATAGGGCACGTTTTTTGGGTGACTGTGTACTGATCGAGTTAAAGCACAGTTTTGCCATGGTGGTCTAAGTCTCAAGTAGTATAACAAAAAACACAGGTTTTCCTCTTGAAATCCTGGTGGGATTGTAGCGAGGGGTCATTAAAGTGGTTGATTTGGTATCAAATGAATTATATATATGCTTTTAAGATTCAGAGATCTTCCGGGTGAAACCTTGGCAGTTTTTTCACTAAACCTGATTTTATGTGGATAGCGAGCATGGGGGCGTTTTTCGTTTGAAACTTATTTTTTTCTATGTTTTTAATTGACTTAATTAACAAAATTGATGTCAAATCAATGGTCAGACTATGCCATTTCAATATATATAAGAATCTCAGGTAACACCCCAAATGTTTGTCCAGTAAACACCGATCGTTTCGAAAAAACTTGCATATTCATTAAAGGTGAATTTACAATTAAAGAAAGTTAATCGTCTAGTTAAAGGATGAATTTGGTATCAAATGAAAGGTAATTTCTTCTTCTTTTAAAATTAAGAGGTCTTCCGGGTGAAAGCTTGGCGGTTTCATCACTCGGCCTGATTTTATGAGGGTAGGCAAAATTGCGCGGTTTTCGTTTCAAACATATTTTTCCTGTTACTCATTGAGTTAATGAATATAAAATTTATATCAATCAATGCTCAAATTATGTCATTTTATTATATATAAGAATTTCAGGTAACTTTTTCATAGTTAGAAAAAAGAAAAAAAAAAACAAATGTATGCCCAAGTAATGCTGAGCATTTAAAAAAGGTTGTAGCTATATTAATTAAATATGAATTTACCATTAAAGTTAAGTTACTCATCGAGTTAAAGGATGAATTTGGTATCAAATGAAAGGTAATTATTTCTTTTTTTTAAATTAAGAGGCCTTCCGGGTGAAAGCTTGGCGGTTTCATCACAATTAGGTATTACAAATGCAAGAAAAACGGGGTATTTTTTATCAATTCTATAGAACATTAATTGAAAGAAATATTTTGGTTTAAATTTCTTTCCCGCGAGCAAAGCTTGGTATGTCCACTAGAATTATATAAACCTCAAACAAACAAAAGATCTGTTACTATAAATCTAAAATTTACAAACAATTTTTTAAATGATAGGTACCTATCTGAATGGAAAGCAATATTCAAAACAAAATTTCATTTCTACAAGGACGTTTGTATCTGTATAAATACAGCAAGAAGTAAGTTTGTGTTTAAATTTCAAGAATGTATGTGTATTATTTGAAGACGGCAAACTTCATAATAGTAAAAAAAAATTAAATCCTAAAGAATTCGAATTAAGTCTGGTCAATGATGTATGTATGTATGCACAAACATGACAAATATGTATGGTAAGTACCAATGCAATGAAATTGTATATAAACTGCAAAATTTTAATTCAATAAAGGGCCTTTATAGTCTAGACGACTGGTAGTTTTAGATGGAAAACAATCGGAACTTAATAAAACTTTAAAACGTTATCTAGTTTTGGAACTGGAGGACCTTGTGCAAAAAGGGAAGAGTGGGGAAAACTGCAAAATGTTCGAGAGTTCTTAGGTTTTTCATCAATAACTTTTCCTTCTCACGTTCTACGGCAAAAGTATCCATTTATTTATTTATGTATGTAGAGCGTCAAATTTCCTACATTTTGACTATTCATTTGTTTTGTTGTGGGGAATGATGCCTATACAATTTCTGGTTGATGGACCCGGTAGATGCATTCCATTCCTACTAGACAGTGCAAGAACTCAGTTAGAACTTCTTAATAACGAGATAAAGGCGTATGAAGGCGTGAGTGAGGAGCGACATTTCTTTATGTGCGCTTACAAGGAAATTTATTCTTAAAACATGCAAAATTGAAAAATTGATAACTTTTCCAAAATTTTAATTTAAAACAGGAGGAATAGGTGAGAAATTTGGGGAGAGTTGGTTATGGAATGCCTCCTTAAACCATCCTGAGATTTTGATGAATTTCAGTATGTTTTAAATGCCTTTTTTGAAACGTCGTCGCCCAAATCGTCGAAAAAAAATGCTGGGCATTCACACAGGAAGTGATATGAGCCCTCTTCTGCATCAACGTCTTGACACCCTCTGCATAAGTTTGATGGGCCAAGGTCCATTCTACTCATGTGGGTCCCCATTGAGTTCTGACCCATCAGGACACCAACCAAAAGGGACAGTTGATGTCTACCTAGCTTTTGATTGTATTCTGTATTTTTTCTTTGAGATGTTTGACCAAAGACTTCTTGAGACCTGACAGTTATCAAGTTTTGACCATCTCTTGCGGCTCTGAGGCAATATTCGTGAATTTTTTTTTCTATTTTCCAATGTTTCAAGTATCCAGGGAACAGTTTGCCGTGGTCCCATTGATGAACTGTGTTTTTCCAGTTCGTCAGCCTTTTCGTTTCCGTTAATGTTGCAGTGTCCGAGAATCCATCGAAGGGTTACCAGGTTTGTTTCACTGATTTGCCGCAGATTATTACGACATTCGTCGATCAGTTTAGACTTGCAAACGATTGTCTGTGAAAATATCAATGTTTTTGTTCTCCAGGTTATAAGGCAAAAGTTGTTTTGCTGCTGAGAAGATACCAGACCCTACCCTGCTTGCGTTTTAGAACCGTCTGTTTAGACCGAGATATGATTTTTATTTATGACCCGGTTTTCCCTCCAGCATTCTCTTGTAGGAAAGTCTGTTCGTGCCACCGTGTTAAAATCTAATTGTCTATATAATTTTCTATAATTTTATGACCATACTGGCCTTTGTTCCAGTTGCTTAAATGCCTTAATCTTAAGGCAATTTTGGCCGCCAGTTCCTTTATGAAAAGGCCTATTGGGTCTAATGAGAGGAAAGTTTATAGGGCTGCAGTTGGAGTAGTTCTTAAAGCACTTGTAGTACCAATGCAAATGCACGCTAGTCTTTGATTTTTTGTCATAGATTTGAGATTGGTTGCCTTGTCAAGGGCAGGCCACCAAACCAAACATGCGTATGTCAGAATTGATCTGACGATGGCAGTGTACATCCAATGAATGGTTTTTGGGCTAGGACCCCATCTCCTTAAGGAGTGATTACGCTACTTTTTTTAAATAAGGTTTTATTAAAGACCGAAATTAACCTAATTTTGGATCGTTACTATTCAAAATTAAGAAGTTTTGTCAAACGGCGCACCAATATCATCTAGTAAATTCGCCTTATATTATGTAATGTAGGTAGTTTGATTTTTTTAGACTACTTTACAGATTTAAATAAAAAAAAGATTGTAATGATTTTTAGTATTTATTGTGTTGTTATGTTATGTTATTTGAATAACGTCCCAGTGAGTAGTTTGCAAACCTTTACGTAAGATTTTGGATTTTTTAATTTTCTCTTGAGAATTTCAGGTCCATTTTTTTATATAATATTTTGTTTAGCTAATTTACAAAACGAAAACTTTTTATTTCATTGAAATATTCCCAAAATTGTGGAAGTTAAATAACTCAACGCGAAGCTCTAAACTATTTTTTTATGGAAACCTTTCCTTAAGTATCTCAATTTCATGTGATTTATTTTAAACATAAACAAATTAAATGCAGTTAATTATTTTTTTTCATTTGGTCAGGAAAAATTCGAAAATTGGTCAGGGAAAGTCAGGGAATTTTATTTTGATAAAAAATAAAGCCGTACGCGGCCTTAAAATCGATAAAGAGGTGGTGGGTATCGATTTGGATTTCTGGGGTAGTTTCCAGCATCTGCCGTAGCGTGAACATTTGATCGATTGTGGACTTTTCTGGTCTGAAACCACACTGATAGGGGCCAATCAGGTTGCTGACGAAAGGTTTCAGGCGTTCACATAATACGGCAGAGGATCTTGCAGGCGATATTCAGGAGACTAATTCCTCTATAGTTGGCGCAGTTTAGAGGGTCTCCCTTCTTGGGGATCGGGCAAACGATGCTGAGGTTCCATTCATCTTCTGACCAAACTTTAGAGATGAGTTGTTGTACACACTCCACCTGGTCATCTCCGGCCCTTTAAAAAGTTCAGCGAGTAGTCCGTCGGGCCCAGCAGCTTTGTTGTTTTTTTAGTTTAGATATTGCTATCCTTACTTCATTTTGGTCAGGTGGACGGAAGTTTTGTCGGTCATCGTCCATGTGCAAATGTTGGCAAATTTAGCCTTGATACGGATTGTAACAAGTCGCTCACTTACGTGTCGAAAGCCCAAGAGTTCTTGCCCAAGTCTACCGCTTATGACGAATCCGCACCCAAATAAACGCTGTGGTCTTCTTGCACAATCACCGTAGTACACGTCACAGTTTTTCAGCCTCCTTATGCCCGGCGCATCCCATCGCACTTCCTGGATGGCAGCAATTCCTGCTCTGTAGCAGTTTAGGGCCTCCGCTAGTTGTTTGGATGCACGCGATCTGTTAAGAGTTCTAACATTTCACGTGCATGTTAATTCGTTTTTCATGTGTTAATTCGTTTTTCCGGGTTGTCCACAGTTAAACCTTCCTTTTTTCCGTGTCGTCAACAGTTAATCCGTCCTTTTCCGACGCTATTGGTGGTTTCGCAACTTTTTCTTTTTTCCATGGCAGGGTTGTTAACCCCACGCACAACCCCCAACCTGGAGGGCCAGGTCCTTTGTTGGATTCCTTGGACAAAAGGAACCGGAGAATCCGAAGTCAGCAACCCAATTCGGGGATATGAGCGCTGCCGTTGGTCCGCCACCATCTCTATTGCAATGCCCTGTCTTCCATTGAATTGTCCCAATGACCTTATCTCCAAATAACGGGTTTTTAAATAAGAGCGCTACAAAAGTTTTTTTAAATAAAACAAAAACGGTTTTAGATATCAATGAAATTCTTTATTCTTGTGAAAGTACGTTTAATGCCATTATGTATGGAACTCGATTTCTTTTGCATGGCCACCACGGGCACGCTTGCAGAAGTCCAGACGCTGAACCGAATTTTCGACGGTTTTCAAGCATAAATTGGCCGATACTGCTGCAATTTCAAGTTCGATATTCGTAAGAAGTTCATCAATCGTCGCTGGCCATTTGGCATAGACCATAGACTTGACGTAGCCCCACAGGAAACAGTCTAACGGCGTCAAATCGCACGACCAAGGCGGCCAAGCGACTGGACCATTTCTGAGATAACACGTTCTCCAAACTTGGTTTCCAATAAATTGATTGTGACATTCGCTGTGTGGCTTGTAGCGCCGTCCTTTTGGAACCAAATGTCCTCCAAGTCCATATCATACAATTGGGTCCAAAAATATTCGGTTAACATTGAACGGTAGCGATCCCCATTCGCAGAAACGTGCCGGTCTTGATCATCATGGAAGAAGTACGGCCCAATGACGCCGCCGGCCCATAAACCACACCAAACCGTAATTTTGTCGAGATGCAATGATGACTCATGGAGTACGTGTGGATTGCTGCCTAACCAATACCGCATATTTTGTTTATTGACAAGCCATTCAGCCAGAAATGAGCCTCATCGCTGAAGATGATTTTTTGATGAAAATCCGAGTCATTTTCAAGTTGTTGCTCAGCCAAATTCACAAACATACGACGCTTCTGGTGGTCAAGCGGCTTCAGTTCTTGCGTCAATTTAAACTTGTAAGGATGTAGGCCAAGATCCGTACGTCCTCTTTCTGAGAGGCTCGTGCAAGACTTCTGCGAATCGATCAGAACAGTCATTAAAGCAGAGTATTATAGTGTTGCTATTTTGTCTGTGTTCAACACTCGCGCTTATAAGTTTAGCAGGAATGTTCGGATGGACAGACCAGTACCCGGTGGTTACCGCGGGGAGGTAAAATAAGCACAATTGATGTGTTCGAGATAGTTGCAGCAACTGTCCATCACCTGTTTGATGCCTTTCACTGAGAGAGAGAATAAAAAGCATCGTTTTTAGTGTTATGCTTTGTACTTAGTTTACTGCGCATGTGCAATGTGAGACAGGAAAAAACAGAAGGAGAACATGAAATAATTGAGTATCTTTTTAAACTGCTAGCGGTTTTTCAGTTTATATACAATGGTTTGGCTTAGCTGAGGCGAATAATATTTTGGTAAGGATTTATAGACGATCCAACATTTTCATTGCATTGGTACTTACCTACATACATATTTGTCATGTTTGTGCATACATACATACATCATTGACCAGACTTAATTCGAATACTTTAGGATTTTAATTTTTTTTTACTATTATGAAGTCTTCAAATAATACACATACATTCTTGAAATTTAAACACAAACTTACTTCTTGCTGTATTTATACAGATACAAACGTCCTTGTAGAAATGACATTTTGTTTTGAATTTTGCTTTCCATTCAGATAGGTACCTATCATTTAAAAAATTGTTTGTAAATTGTAGATTTATAGTAACAGATCTTTTGTTTGTTTGAGGTTTATATAATTCTAGTTAACATACCCAGCTTTGCTCGCGGGAAAGAAATTTAAACCAAAATATTTCTTTCAATTAATCTTCTATAGAATTGATAAAAAATACCCCGTTTTTCTTGCATTTGTAATACCTAATTGTGATGAAACCGCCAAGCTTTCACCCGGAAGACCTCTTAATTTTAAAAGAAGAAATAATTACCTTTCATTTGATACCAAATTCATCCTTTAACTCGATGAGTAACTTAACTTTAATGGTAAATTCATATTTAATTAATATAGCTTCAACCTTTTTTAAATGCCCAGCATTACTTGGGCATACATTTGTTTTTTTTTTCTTTTTTTTAAACTATGAAAAAGTTACCTGAAATTCTTATATATAATAAAATGACATAATTTGAGCATTGATTGATATAAATTTTATATTCATTAACTCAATGAGTAACAGGAAAAATATGTTTTAAACGAAAACCGCGCAATTTTGCCTACCCTCATAAAATCAGGCCGAGTGATGAAACCGTCAAGCTTTCAGCCGGAAGACTCCTTAATTTTAAAAGAAGAAATAATTACCTTTCATTTGATACCAAATTCATCCTTTAACTCGATGAGTAACTTAACTTTAATGGTAAATTCACCTTTAATGAATATGCAAGTTTTTTCGAAACAATCGGTGTTTACTGGACAAACATTTGAGGTGTTACCTGAGATTCTTATATATAATGAAATCGCATAGTATGACCATTGATTTGACATCAATTTTGTTAATTAAGTCAATTAATAACATAGGTTTCTCCCGGAAGACCTCTGAATCTTAAAAGCATATATATATTCCATTTGATACCTAATCAACCACTTTAATGACCCCTCGCTACAATCCCACCAGGATTTCAAGAGGAAGACCTGTGTTTTTTGTTATACTAATTGAGACTTAGACCACCATGGCAAAACTGGGCTTTAAATCGATGAGTACACAGTCACCCAAAAAACGTGCCCTTTTTTTCACACCAATCGCACCAGGATTAGTACTTTAAGACCTGGCGTTTTTGCACCTACTCCAACTCATCTCTTACTAGAAAACTAAAATTTTCTTTAACTCGATGAATTAGGTGTTTTTGCAGCCGCCGCCCGGACTACGAAGAATAACTCTTGCCAATCGCTGCTTCTTGGGGCTTAGAAGGCAATTAAAAAGCAAGGCCCTCTCTGGGTAACTAAATTGTCCCTTTATAAGACCCTCATCATCCCAGTCGTGCTATAGGGTGCAGACGCATGCATTAACGGAGAGTGGAGAAGAAGATAAAATGAAGACCTGTACCGGCTGTACAGCGACACAGACCTAGCCAAAGAGAAAAAATTCAACGTCTCAGATGGCTGGGTCATATAGAGCGGATGGAAATCAATGCTCCGGTCTGGAAAATGTTCGATTCGACCCCAGAGGGACGGCACAGTAGAGGAAGACCGAGACTCAGGTGGCGAACACAGCTGTAAGAGGACCTCAGCCGACTCCACGTGCGAAACTGGAGGCAGCTAGCTAGGGACCGAACTGGCTGGAGAAGCTTGTTTGTTGAGGCCCAGGTCCACCCGGACAGAAATGAGCCTCATCGCTGAAGATGATTTTTTGATGAAAATCCGAGTCATTTTCAAGTTGTTGCTCAGCCAAATTCACAAACATACGACGCTTCTGGTGGTCAAGCGGCTTCAGTTCTTGCGTCAATTTAAACTTGTAAGGATGTAGGCCAAGATCCGTACGTCCTCTTTCTGAGAGGCTCGTGCAAGACTTCTGCGAATCGATCAGAACAGTCATTAAAGCAGAGTATTATAGTGTTGCTATTTTGTCTGTGTTCAACACTCGCGCTTATAAGTTTAGCAGGAATGTTCGGATGGACAGACCAGTACCCGGTGGTTACCGCAGGGAGGTAAAATAAGCACAATTGATGTGTTCGAGATAGTTGCAGCAACTGTCCATCACCTGTTTGATGCCTTTCACTGAGAGAGAGAATAAAAAGCATCGTTTTTAGTGTTATGCTTTGTACTTAGTTTACTGCGCATGTGCAATGTGAGACAGGAAAAAACAGAAGGAGAACATGAAATAATTGAGTATCTTTTTAAACTGCTAGCGGTTTTTCAGTTTATATACAATGGTTTGGCTTAGCTGAGGCGAATTATATTTTGGTAAGGATTTATAGACGATCCAACATTTTCATTGCATTGGTACTTACCTACATACATATTTGTCATGTTTGTGCATACATACATACATCATTGACCAGACTTAATTCGAATACTTTAGGATTTTAATTTTTTTTTACTATTATGAAGTCTTCAAATAATACACATACATTCTTGAAATTTAAACACAAACTTACTTCTTGCTGTATTTATACAGATACAAACGTCCTTGTAGAAATGACATTTTGTTTTGAATTTTGCTTTCCATTCAGATAGGTACCTATCATTTAAAAAATTGTTTGTAAATTGTAGATTTATAGTAACAGATCTTTTGTTTGTTTGAGGTTTATATAATTCTAGTTAACATACCCAGCTTTGCTCGCGGGAAAGAAATTTAAACCAAAATATTTCTTTCAATTAATCTTCTATAGAATTGATAAAAAATACCCCGTTTTTCTTGCATTTGTAATACCTAATTGTGATGAAACCGCCAAGCTTTCACCCGGAAGACCTCTTAATTTTAAAAGAAGAAATAATTACCTTTCATTTGATACCAAATTCATCCTTTAACTCGATGAGTAACTTAACTTTAATGGTAAATTCATATTTAATCAATATAGCTTCAACCTTTTTTAAATGCCCAGCATTACTTGGGCATACATTTGTTTTTTTTTTCTTTTTTTTAAACTATGAAAAAGTTACCTGAAATTCTTATATATAATAAATTGACATAATTTGAGCATTGATTGATATAAATTTTATATTCATTAACTCAATGAGTAACAGGAAAAATATGTTTTAAACGAAAACCGCGCAATTTTGCCTACCCTCATAAAATCAGGCCGAGTGATGAAACCGTCAAGCTTTCAGCCGGAAGACTCCTTAATTTTAAAAGAAGAAATAATTACCTTTCATTTGATACCAAATTCATCCTTTAACTCGATGAGTAACTTAACTTTAATGGTAAATTCACCTTTAATGAATATGCAAGTTTTTTCGAAACAATCGGTGTTTACTGGACAAACATTTGAGGTGTTACCTGAGATTCTTATATATAATGAAATCGCATAGTATGACCATTGATTTGACATCAATTTTGTTAATTAAGTCAATTAATAACATAGGTTTCTCCCGGAAGACCTCTGAATCTTAAAAGCATATATATATTCCATTTGATACCTAATCAACCACTTTAATGACCCCTCGCTACAATCCCACCAGGATTTCAAGAGGAAGACCTGTGTTTTTTGTTATACTAATTGAGACTTAGACCACCATGGCAAAACTGGGCTTTAAATCGATGAGTACACAGTCACCCAAAAAACGTGCCCTTTTTTCACACCAATCGCACCAGGATTAGTACTTTAAGACCTGGCGTTTTTGCACCTACTCCAACTCATCTCTTACTAGAAAACTAAAATTTTCTTTAACTCGATGAATTAGGTGTTTTTGCAGCCGCCGCCCGGACTACGAAGAATAACTCTTGCCAATCGCTGCTTCTTGGGGCTTAGAAGGCAATTAAAAAGCAAGGCCCTCTCTGGGTAACTAAATTGTCCCTTTATAAGACCCTCATCATCCCAGTCGTGCTATAGGGTGCAGACGCATGCATTAACGGAGAGTGGAGAAGAAGATAAAATGAAGACCTGTACCGGCTGTACAGCGACACAGACCTAGCCAAAGAGAAAAAATTCAACGTCTCAGATGGCTGGGTCATATAGAGCGGATGGAAATCAATGCTCCGGTCTGGAAAATGTTCGATTCGACCCCAGAGGGACGGCACAGTAGAGGAAGACCGAGACTCAGGTGGCGAACACAGCTGTAAGAGGACCTCAGCCGACTCCACGTGCGAAACTGGAGGCAGCTAGCTAGGGACCGAACTGGCTGGAGAAGCTTGTTTGTTGAGGCCCAGGTCCACCCCGGACTGTAGCGCCACCTAAGGTAATTACAACAAAAGCAAAGGTAACATATCCGAAATATAAGAACGTGAACGTACGCATTGTGGGCACTTGCAAGTTGGAACATACGTCCTGACAGCTAATACCGATCCCGCTCAATATTCCAGCTCCATTTTTCCATTGTGTTCACCCACTTAATTGAAGCAGACGAAGGTAGAAGATTTATATTAAAATCTCCACAGAGTATTAATTTAGGTGCACGGTAAGACATAGACCCTATAATCGGGGAAATGACACTTGAGGTATCATGCAGACCGCAAGGGTACCGATGGTGCATCCATTTTCACGGAAAAAAACGTACGACAAAATTTATGTTCTCGTATTAATATATAGATTCTGACGCGTTAGATACTACAATAAAAAAAAAACTACTAAAAAGTCTCATTTGTACATTGTTTTTTAAATAAATGGATTTTTGTTTAATAGATGCAAGAGACTGGCTTTTAGATTAAGGGAAGTAAAGACAACAAACTTAAAAACCAACACTTTAAAAACAGGATGATAGAAGAGACTAACGGCCTAAGCGGGAGGATATAGACCCTCTCCCTCGATAAAAAATGTTTGTATTTAATCGCTCTATAGGAGTGCGTTATTATTTTGCAGCACCAAACTTACCGTACTTTTGCCTAGGTTTGAGGGCGTCTGGCACCCTTTTTGCCCCCTTCAAAATGTCTGGCAATAGGTATACTCTAAATATAATTACTTCAATTGTTCATATTACAAAATTCAGCTTTGTACTAATTACGTCGATGCTTCATTTTTTTTTTGACGTCTTTAGGGCTTAGCCACGCCCAAACGCCCCAGCTGATAACTGACAGATGCTGATTTTATTGATCCTTAACTCAAGTTTTACAAGGCAGTTCATAAATTTTCCATGCACTAATGACGTTTTAAAAACGTTCACCAGCTCCCCAACTAATATTTTAAACTCCACTTTTTATTTTATTTATGTGATCGTGACAGGGGAATGAAGGTTTATTGAAAAAAATCTACATTTAACAAAATTTTAATTCAATGAAGTGCCTTTATAGTCTAGTCGACTGGTAGTTTTAGATGGAAAACAATCGGAACTTAATAAAACTTTTAAACGTTTTCTAGTTTTGGAACTGGAGGACCTTGTGCAAAAAGGGAAGAGTGCGGGAAAACTGCAAAATGTTCGAGAGTTCTTAGGTTTTTCATCAATAACTTTTCCTTCTCACGTCCTACGGCAAAAGCATCCATTTATTTATTTATGTATGTAGAGCGTCAAATTTCCTACATTTTGACTATTCATTCATGTTTGTATGTCAATTCGTTATTCCCGAAAAAAGGTATAATTGTTTCATAAATTTCGCAAGAAACGCAAAAAAAGCCAAAAATGCAGAATTTCACCTTATTTCTTCTGTTATACCTGAAATATAATGGAATGCTGTTTCAATTAAGAATTCTGGTTAAAGTCGCCAACTTTTGACACCCTCAAAATCTAACCCTACCCCCACCTTCCTAGACCAACAATCCGGTGGATGTCATCCGGCGCAGCATTTTTTGTTGCCTATACAATTTCTGGTTGATTGACCCGGTAGATGAATTCCATTCCTACTTGACAGTGCAAGAACTCAGCTCAGAACTCAGCTAGAACTTCTTAATAACGAGATAAAGGCCTATGAAGGCGTGCGTGAGGAGCGACATTTTTTTATGTGCGCTTACAAGGAAATTTATTTTTAAAAAATGCAAATTTGAAAAATTGATAACTTTTCCAAAATTTTAATTTAAAATAGGAGGAATAGGTGAGCAATTTGGGGAGAGTTGGTTATGGAATGCCTCCTTAAACCATCCTGAGATTTTGATGAATTTCAGTATGTTTTTAAGTGGCTTTTTTGAAACGTCGTCGCCCAAATCGTCGAAAAAAAATGCTGGGGCATTCACAAAGGAAGTGATATGAGCCCTCTTCTGCATCAACGTCTTGACACCCTCTGCATAAGTTTGATGGGCCAAGGTCCATTCTACTCATGTGGGTCCCCATTGAGTTCTGACCCATCAGGACACCAACCAAAAGGGACAGTTGATGTCTACCTAGCTTTTGATTGTATTCTGTATTTTTCTTTGAGATGTTTGACCAAAGACTTCTTGAGACCTGACAGTTATCAAGTTTTGACCATCTCTTGCGGCTCTGAGGCAATATTCGTGAATTTTTTTCTATTTTCCAATGTTTCAAGTATCCAGGGAACAGTTTGACGTGGTTCCATTGATGAACCGTGTTTTGCCAGTTCGTCAGCCTTTTCGTTTCCGTTAATGTTGCAGTGTCCGAGAACCCATCGAAGGGTTACCAGGTTTGTTTCACTGATTTGCCGCAGATTATTACGACATTCGTCGATCAGTTTAGACTTGCAAACGATTGTCTGTGAAAATATCAATGTTTTTGTTCTCCAGGTTATAAGGCAAAAGTTGTTTTGCTGCTGATAAGATACCAGCATTCTCTTGTAGGAAAGTCTGTTCGTGCCACCGTGTTAAAATCTAATTGTCTATATAATTTTCTATAATTTTATGACCATACTGGCCTTTGTTCCAATTGCTTAAATGCCTTAATCTTAAGGCAATTTTGGCCGCCAGCTCCTTTATGAAAGGCCTATTGGGGCTAATGAAGGAAAGTTTATAGGGCTGCAGTTGGAGTAGTTCTTAAAAAACTTGTAGTACCAATGCAAACGCACGCTAGTCTTTGATTTTTTGTCATAGATTTGAGATTGGTTGCCTTGTCAAGGGCAGGCCACCAAACCAAACATGCGTATGTCAGAGTTGATCTGACGATGGCAGTGTACATCCAATGAATGGTTTTTGGGCTACGACCCCATCTCTCTAAGAAGTGATTACAAAATTTTTTTTATTTAGGCTTTATTAAATACAGAAATTAACCTAATTTTGGATCGTTATTATTCAAAATTTAGAAGTTTTGTCAAACGGCGCACCAATATCATCTAGTAAATTCGCCTTATATTATGTAATGTAGGTAGTTTGATTTTTTTAGACTACTTTACAGATTATAAAAAAAAGATTGTAATGATTTTTAGTATTTATTGTGTTGTTATGTTATGTTATTTGAATAACGTCCCAGTGAGTAGTTTGCAAACCTTTACGTAAGATTTTGGATTTTTTAATTTTTTTCATTTTTTATTTCCATTTTTTTATTAAGTTAAAATATTTTGTTTAGCTAATTTACAAAACGAAAACTTTTTATTTCATTGAAATATTCCCAAAATCGTGGAAGTTAAATAACTCAACGCGAAGCTCTAAACTATTTTTTTATGGAAACCTTTACTTAAGTACCTCAATTTCATATGATTTATTTTAAGCATAAACAAATTTAATGCAGTTAATTATTTTTTTTTCATTTGGTCAGGGAAAATTTGAAAATTGGTCAGGGAAAGTCAGGGAATTTTATTTTGATAAAAAATAAGGCCATACGCCGCCTTAAAATTGATAAAGAGGTGGTGGGTATCGATTTGGATTTCTGGGGTAGTTTCCAGCATCTGCCGTAGCGTGAACATTTGATCGATTGTGGACTTTTCTGGTCTGAAACCACACTGATAGGGGCCAATCAGGTTGCTGACGAAAGGTTTCAGGCGTTCACATAATACGGCAGAGGATCTTGCAGGCGATATTCAGGAGACTAATTTCTCTATAGTTGGCGCAGTTTAGAGGGTCTCCCTTCTTGTGGATCGGGCAAACGATGCTGAGGTTCCATTCATCTTCTGACCAAACTTTAGAGATGAGTTGTTGTATACACTCCACCAGGTCATCTCCGGCCGCTTTAAAAAGTTCAGCGAGTAGTCCGTCGGGTCCAGCAGCTTCGTTGTTTTTTTAGTTTAGATATTGCTATCCTTACTTCATTTTGGTCAGGTGGACGGTAGTTTTGTCGGTCATCGTCCATGTGCTAATGTTGGCAAATTAAGCCTTGATACGGATTGTAACAAGTCGCTCACTTACGTGTCGAAAGCCCAAGAGTTCTTGCCCAAGTCTACCGCTTATGACGAATCCGCACCCAAATAAACGCTGTGGTCTTCTTGCACATCGTAGTACACGTCACAGTTTTTCATCCTCCTTATGCCCGGCGCATCCCATCGCACTTCCTGGATGGCAGTAATTCCTGCTCTGTAGCAGTCTAGGGCCTCCGCTAGTTGTTTGGCTGCACGCGATCTGTTAAGAGTTCTAACATTTCACGTGCATGTTAATTCGTTTTTCATGTGTTAATTCGTTTTTCCGGATTGTCCACAGTTAAACTTTCCTTTTTTCCGGGTCGTCAACAGTTAATCCGTCCTTTTCCGAGGCTATTGGTTTCGCAACTTTTTCTTTTTTCCATGGCAGGGTTGTTAACCCCACGCACAACCCCCAACCTGGAGGGCCAGGTCCTTTGTTGGATTCCTTGGACAAAAGGAACCGGAGAATCCGAAGTCAGTAACCCACTTCGGGGATATGAGCGCTGCCGTTGGTCCGGCACCATCTCTATTGCAATGCCCTGACTTGCATTGAATTGTCCCAATGACCTTATCTGCAAATAACGGGTTTTTAAATAAGAGCGCTACAAAAGTCTTTTTAAATAAAACAAAAACGGTTTTAGATATCAATGAAATTCTTTATTCTTGTGAAAGTACGTTTAATGCCATTATGTATGGAACTCGATTTCTTTTGCATGGCCACCACGGGAACGCTTGCAGAAGTCCAGACGCTGAACCCAATTTTCGACGGTTTTCAAGCATTAATCGGCCGATATTGCTGCAATTTCAAGTTCGATATTCGTAAGAAGTTCATCAATCGTCGCTGGCCATTTGGCATAGACCATAGACTTGACGTAGCCCCACAGGAAATAGTCTAACGGCCGTGGTGGCCATGCAAAAGAAATCGAGTTCCATACATAATGGCATTAAACGCCACAAGCCACAAGCCACACAGCGAATGTCACAATCAATTTATTGGAAACCAAGTTTGGAGAACGTGTTATCTCAGAAATGGTCCAGTCGCTTGCCGCCTCGGTCGTGCGATTTGACGCCGTTAGACTGTTTCCTGTGGGGCTACGTCAAGTCTATGGTCTATGCCAAATGGCCAGCGACGATTGATGAAGTTCTTACGAATATCGAACTTGAAATTGCAGCAGTATCGGCCGATTTATGCTTGAAAACCGTCGAAAATTGGGTTCAGCGTCTGGACTTCTGCAAGCGTTCCCGTGGTGGCCATGCAAAAGAAATCGAGTTCCATACATAATGGCATTAAACGTACTTTCACAAGAATAAAGAATTTCATTGATATCTAAAACCGTTTTTGTTTTATTTAAAAAAACTTTTGTTGCGCTCTTATTTAAAAACCCGTTATTTGCAGATAAGGTCATTGGGACAATTCAATGCAAGTCAGGGCATTGCAATAGAGATGGTGGCGGACCAACGGCAGCGCTCATATCCCCGAAGTGGGTTACTGACTTCGGATTCTCCGTTTCCTTTTGTCCAAGGAATCCAACAAAGGACCTGGCCCTCCAGGTTGGGGGTTGTGCGTGAGGTTAACAACCCTGCCATGGAAAAAAGAAAAAGTTGCGAAGCCACCAATAGCCTCGGAAGAGGACGGATTAACTGTTGACGACCCGGAAAAACGAATTAAGAACAACGACCTTCGGATCTGCACGTGAAATGTTAGAACTCTTAACAGATCGCGTGCAGCCAAACAACTAGCGGAGGCCCTAGACTGCTACAGAGCAGGAATTACTGCCATCCAGGAAGTGCGATGGGATGCGCCGGGCATAAGGAGGATGAAAAACTGTGACGTGTACTACGGTGATTGTGCAAGAAGACCACAGCGTTTATTTGGGTGCGGATTCGTCATAAGCGGTAGACTTGGGCAAGAACTCTTGGGCTTTCGACACGTAAGTGAGCCAATTGTTACAATCCGTATCAAGGCTAAATTTGCCAACATTAGCACATGGACGATGACCGACAAAGCTACCGTCCACCTGACCAAAATGAAGTAAGGATAGCAATATCTAAACTAAAAAAACAACAAAGCTGCTGGACCCGACGGACTACTCGCTGAACTTTTTAAAGCGGCCGGAGATGACCTGGTGGAGTGTATACAAGAACTCATCTCTAAAGTTTGGTCAGAAGATGAATGGAACCTCAGCATCGTTTGCCCGATCCACAAGAAGGGAGATCCTCTAAACTGCGCCAACTATAGAGGAATTAGTCTCCTGAATATCGCCTGCAAGATCCTCTGCCGTATTATGTGAACGCCTGAAATCTTTCGTCCAACCTGATTGGCCCCTATCAGTCCACAATCGATCAAATGTTCACGCTACGGCAGATGCTGGAAACTACCCCGGAAATCCAAATCGATACCCACCACCTCTTTATCGATTTTAAGGCCGCGTACGGCCTTATTTTTTATCAAAATAAAATTCCCTGACTTTCCCTGACCAATTTTCAAATTTTCCCTGACCAAATGAAAAAAAAAAATAACTGCATTTAATTTGTTTATGCTTAAAATAAATCACATGAAATTGAGGTACTTAAGGAAAGGTTTCCATCAAAAAATAGTTTAGAGCTTCGCGTTGAGTTATTTAACTTCCACGATTTTGGGAGTATTTCAATGAAATAAAAAGTTTTCGTTTTGTAAATTAAATAAACAAAATATTAAAAATTTAAATTAAATTAAATTTACTGGCGCGACAGCTCCTTAAGGAGCCAAGGCCTAGTGACTTATACTCTCAACCATTCCTGTGTGTGTGTTGTTACTCTGCAAGAATGGAAGGGACCTACAGTTTACCGCCAAGTCCGAACGGCTACATGAGATGCACTTTTTCAAGACAAATTTTACTCTTGGAGGTTTTGTCAGTTCCTAGCAAGAGGCAGTACCCCAGAAAAAAAGGTTGCTATGAGCTGGATTTGAACCCAGGTTCTTTCGCTTAGCAGTCCGACACACTAACCACTAAGCCACGGGGCACTGCAAACAAAACAAAACAAAAACAAAATATTTTAACTTAATAAAAAAATGGACCTGAAATTCTCAAGAGAAAATTAAAAAATCCAAAATCTTACGTACAGGTTTGCAAACTAATCACTGGGACGTTATTCAAATAACATAACATAACAACACAATAAATACTAAAAATCATTACAATCTTTTTTTTTATTTAAATCTGTAAAGTAGTCTAAAAAAAATCAAACTACCTACATTACATAATATAAGGCGAATTTACTAGATGATATTGGTGCGCCGTTTGACAAAACTTCTAAATTTTGAATAATAACGATCCAAAATTAGGTTAATTTCGGTCTTTAATAAAACCTTATTTAAAAAAAAGTAGCGTAATCACTCCTTAAAGAGATGGGGTCCTAGCCCAAAAACCATTCATTGGATGTACACTGCCATCGTCAGATCAATTCTGACATACGCATGTTTGGTTTGGTGGCCTGCCCTTGACAAGGCAACCAATCTCAAATCTATGACAAAAAAATCAAAGACTAGCGTGCATTTGCATTGGTACTACAAGTGCTTTAAGAACTACTCCAACTGCAGCCCTATAAACTTTCCTTCATTAGCCCCAATAGGCCTTTTCATAAAGGAGCTGGCGGCCAAAATTGCATTAAGATTAAGGCATTTAAGCAACTGGAACAAAGGCCAGTATGGTCATAAATTATAGAAAATTATATAGACAATTAGATTTTAACACGGTGGCACGAACAGACTTTCCTACAAGAGAATGCTGGAGGGAAAACCGGGTCATAAATAAAAATCATATCTCGGTCTATACAGACGGTTCTAAAACGCAAGCAGGGTAGGGTCTGGTATCTTCTCAGCAGCAAAACAACTTTTGCCTTATAACCTAGAGAACAAAAACATTGATATTTTCACAGACAATCGTTTGCAAGTCTAAACTGATCGACGAATGTGGTAATAATCTGCGGCAAATCAGTGAAATAAACCTGGTAACCCTTCGATGGGTTCTCGGACACTGCAACATTAACGGAAACGAAAAGGCTGACGAACTGGCAAAACACGGTTCATCAATGGAACCACGTCAAACTGTTCCCTGGATACTTGAACCATTGGAAAATAGAAAACAAATTCACGAATATTGCCTCAGAGCCGCAAGAGATGGTCAAAACTTGATAACTGTCAGGTCTCAAGAAGTCTTTGGTCAAACATCTCAAAGAAAAATACAGAATACAATCAAAAGCTAGGTAGACATCAACTGTCCCTTTTGGTTGGTGTCCTGATGGGTCAGAACTCAATGGGGACCCACATGAGTAGAATGGAGCTTGTGGCCCATCAAACTTATGCAGAGGGTGTCAAGACGTTGATGCAGAAGAGGGCTCATATCACTTATATATCCTTTGTGAATGCCCCAGCATTTTTTTTCGACGATTTGGGCGACGACGTTTCAAAAAAGCCACTTAAAAACATACTGAAATTCATCAAAATCTCAGGATGGTTTAAGGAGGCATTCCATAACCAACTCTCCCCAAATTGCTCACCTATTCCTCCTATTTCAAATTAAAATTTTGGAAAAGTTATCAATTTTTCAATTTTGCATTTTTTAAAAATAAATTTCCTTGTAAGCGCACATAAAAAAATGTCGCTCCTCACGCACGCCTTCATACGCCTTTATCTCGTTATTAAGAAGTTCTAGCTGAGTTCTGAGCTGAGTTCTTGCACTGTCAAGTAGGAATGGAATTCATCTACCGGGTCCATCAACCAGAAATTGTATAGGCAACAAAAAATGCTGCGCCGGATGACATCCACCGGATTGTTGGTCTAGGAAGGTGGGGGTAGGGTTAGATTTTGAGGATGTCAAAAGTTGGCGACTTTAACCAGAATTCTTAATTGAAACAACATTCCATTTTATTTCAGGTATAACAGAAGATATAAGGTGAAATTCTGCATTTTTGGCTTTTTTTGTGTTTCTTGCCAAATTTATGAAACAATTATACCTTTTTTCTGGAATAACGAATTGACATACAAACATGAATGAATAGTCAAAATGTAGGAAATTTGACGCTCTACATACATAAATAAATAAATGGATACTTTTGCCGTAGGACTTGAGAAGGAAAAGTTATTGATGAAAAACCTAAGAACGCTCGAACATTTTGCAGTTTTCCCGCACTCTTCCCTTTTTTGCACAAGGTCCTCCAGTTCCAAAACTAGATAACGTTTTAAAGTTTTATTAAGTTCCGATTGTTTTCCATCTAAAACTACCAGTCGACTAGACTATAAAGGCACTTCATTGAATTAAAATTTTGTTAAATGTAGATTTTTTTCAATAAACCTTCATTCCCCTGTCACGATCACATAAATAAAATAAAAAGTGGAGTTTAAAATATTAGTTGGGGAGCTGGTGAACGTTTTTAAAACGTCATTAGTGCATGGAAAATTTATGAACTGCCTTGTAAAACTTGAGTTAAGGATCAATAAAATTAGCATCTGTCAGTTATCAGCTGCGGCGTTTGGGCGTGGCTAAGCCCTAAAGACGTCAAAAAAAATTAAGCATCGACGTCATTAGTGCAAAGCTGAATTTTGTAATATGAGCAATTATATTTAGAGTATACCTATTGCCAGACATTTTGAAGGGGGCAAAAAGGGTGCCAGACGCCCTCAAACCTAGGCAAAAGTACGGTAAGTTTGGTGCTGCAAAATAATAACGCACTCCTATAGAGCGATTAAATACAAACATTTTTTATCGAGGGAGAGGGTCTATATCCTTCTTCTATCATCCTGTTTTTAAAGTGTTGGTTTTTGAGTTTGTTGTCTTTACTTCCCTAAATCTAAAAGCCAGTCTCTTGCATCTATTAAACAAAAATCCATTTATTTAAAAAACAATGTACAAATGAGACTTTTTAGTATTTTTTTTTTATTGTAGTACCTTACGCGTCAGAATCTATATATTAATACGAGAACATAAATTTTGTCGTACGTTTTTTTCCGTGAAAATGGATGCACCATCGGTACCCTTGCGGTCTGCATGATATCTCAAGTGTGATTTCCCCGATTATAGAGGAAATGTCTTACCGTGCACCTAAATTAATACTCTGTGGAGATTTTAATATAAATCTTCTACCTTCGTCTGCTTCGTTTAAGTGGGTGAACACAATGGAAAAATGGAGTTGGAATATTGAGCGGGGTCGGTATTAGCTGTCAGGACGTATGTCCCAACTTGCAGGTGCCCACAATGCGTACGTTCACGTTCTTATATTTCGGATATGTTACCTTTGCTTTTGTTGTAATTACCTTAGGTGGCGCTACAGTCCGGGGTGGACCTGTGCCTCAACCAACAAGCTTTTCCAGCCAGCTCGGTCCCTAGCTAGCTGCCTCCTGTTTCGCACGTGGAGTTAGCTGAGGTCCTCTTTCAGCTGTGTTCGCCACCTGAGTCTCGGTCTTCCTCTACTGTGCCGTCCCTCTGGGGTCGAATCGAACATTTTCCAGACCGGAGCATTGATTTCCATCCGCTCTATATGACCCAGCCATCGTTGAATTTTTTCTCTTTGGCTAGGTCTGTGTCGCTGTACAGCCGGTACAGGTCTTCATTGTATCTTCTTCTCCACTCTCCGTTAATGCATGCGTCTGCACCCTATAGCACGACTGGGATGATGAGGGTCTTTTAAAGGGACAATTTAGTTGCCCCAGAGAGGGCCTTGCTTTTTAATTGCCTTCTAAGCCCCAAGAAGCAGCGATTGGCAAGAGTTATTCTTCGTTTGATTTCAGCGCTTGTGTTTTTGTCAGAGTTAATAGCTTCTTAATAGTCCGGGTGGCGGCTGCAAAAACACCTAACTCATCGAGTTAAAGAAAATTTCAGTTTTCTAGTAAGAGATGAGTTGGAGTAGGTGCAAAAACGCCAGGTCTTCCAGTCCTAATCCTGGTGCGATTGGCGTGTGAGGCAACATAGGGCACGTTTTTTGGGTGACTGTGTACTGATCGAGTTAAAGCACAGTTTTGCCATGGTGGTCTAAGTCTCAAGTAGTATAACAAAAAACACAGGTTTTCCTCTTGAAATCCTGGTGGGATTGTAGCGAGAGGTCATTAAAGTGGTTGATTTGGTATCAAATGGAGTACATATATGCTTTTAAGATTTAGAGGTCTTCCGGGTGAAAGCTTGGCAGTTTTTTCACTAGACCTGATTTTATGTGGATAGGGAGCATGGGGGCGTTTTTCGTTTGAAACTTATTTTTTCCTATGTTATTAAATGACTTAATTAATAAAATTGATGTCAAATCAATGGTCAGACTATGCCATTTCATTATATATAAGAATCTCAGGTAACACCCAAATGTTTGTCCAGTAAACACCGATCGTTTCGAAAAAAACTTGCATATTCATTAAAGGTGAATTTACCATTAAAGTTAAGTTACTCATCGAGCTAAAGGATGAATTTGGTATCAAATGAAAGGTAATTATTTCTTCTTTTAAAATTAAGGAGTCTTCCGGCTGAAAGCTTGACGGTTTCATCACTCGGCCTGATTTTATGAGGGTAGGCAAAATTGCGCGGTTTTCGTTTAAAACATATTTTTCCTGTTACTCATTGAGTTAATGAATATAAAATTTATATCAATCAATGCTCAAATTATGTCATTTTATTATATATAAGAATTTCAGGTAACTTTTTCATAGTTAAAAAAGAAGAAAAAAAAAAACAAAAGTATGCCCAAGTAATGTGGAGCATTTAAAAAAAGTTGTAGCTATATTATTTAAATGTGAATTTACCATTAAAGTTAAGTTACTCATCGATTTAAAGGATGAACAATTTTTTAAATGAATTTCAGATAGGTACCTATATGCAAACTATCTGAATGGAAAGCAAAATTCAAAACAAAATTTCATTTCTACAAGGACGTTTATATCTGTACAGCAAGAAGTAAGTTTGTGTTTAAATTTCAAGAATGTATGTGTATTATTTGAAGACTTCATAATAGTAAAAAAAAAATAAAATCCTAAAGTATTCGAATTAAGTCTGGTCAATGATGTATGTATGTATGCACAAACATGACAAATATGTATGTAGGTAAGTACCAATGCAATGAAAATGTTAGATCGTCTATAAATCCTTACCAAAATATTATTCGCCTCAGCTAAGCGAAACCATTATATATAAACTGAAAAACTGCTAGCAGTTTAAAAAGATACTCAATTATTTCATGTTCTCTTTCTGGTTTTTCCTGTCTCACATTGCACATGCGCAGTAAACTAAGTACAAAGCATAACACTAAAAACGATGCTTTTTATTCTCTCTCTCAGTGAAAGGCATCAAACAGGTGATGCACAGTTGCTGCAACTATCTCGAACACATCAATTGTGTTTATTTTACCTCCCCGCGGTAACCACCGGGTACTGGTCTGTCCATCCGGACATTCCTGCTAAACTTATAAGCGCGAGTCTTGAACACAGAAAAAATAGCAACACTATAATGCTCTGCTTTAATTACTGTTCTGTTCGATTCGCGGAAGTCTTGCACGAGCCTCTCAGAAAGAGGACGTACGGATCTTGGCCTACATCCTTACAAGTTTAAATTGACGCAAGAACTGAAGCCGCTTGACCACCAGAAGCGTCGTATGTTTGTGAATTTGGCTGAGCAACAACTTGAAAATGACTCGGATTTTCATCGAAATATCATCTTCAGCGATTAGGCTCATTTCTGGCTGAATGGCTTGTCAATAAACAAAATATGCTGTATTGGTTAGGCAGAAATCCACACGTACTCCATGAGTCATCATTGCATCCCGAAAAAATCACGGTTTGGTGTGGTTTATAGGCCGGCGGCGTCATTGGGCCGTACTTCTTCCGTGATGATCAAGACCGGCACGTTTCTGCGAATGGGGATCGCTACCGTTCAATGATAACCCAATATTTTTGGACCCAATTGTATGTTATGGACTTGGAGGACATGTAGTTCCAAAAGGACGGCGCCACAAGCCACACAGCGAATGTCACAATCAATTTATTGGAAACCAAGTTTGGAGAACGTGTTATCTCAGAAATGGTCCAGTCATTTGGCCGCCTCGGTCGTGCGATTTGACGCCGTTAGACTATTTCCTGTGGGGCTACGTCAAGTCTATGGTCTATGCCAAATGGCCAGCGACGATTAATGAACTTCTTTCGAATATCGAACTTGAAATTGCAGCAGTATCGGCCGATTTATGCTTGAAAACCGTCGAAAATTGGGTGCCCGTGGTGGCCATGCAAAAGAAATCGAGTTCCATATATAATGGCATTAAACGTACTTTCACAAGAATAAAGAATTTCATTGATATCTAAAACCGTTTTTGTTTTATTTAAAAAAAAACTTTTGTAGCGCTCTTATTTAAAAACCCGTTATTTGGAGATAAGGTCATTGGGACAATTCAATGCAAGTCAGGGCATTGCAATAGAGATGGTGGCGGACCAACGGCAGCACTCATATCCCCGAAGTGGGTTACTGACTTCGGATTCTCCGGTTCCTTTTGTCCAAGGAATCCAACAAAGGACCTGGCCCTCCAGGTTGGGGGTTGTGCGTGGGGTTAACAACCCTGCCATGGAAAAAAGAAAAAGTTGCGAAGCCACCAATAGCCTCGGAAAAGGACGGATTAACTGTTGACGACCCGGAAAAAAGGACGGATTAACTGTTGACGACCCGGAAAAACGAATTAAGAACAACGACCTTTGGATCTGCACGTGAAATGTTAGAACTCTTAACAGATCGCGTGCAGCCAAACAACTAGCGGAGGCCCTAGACTGCTACAGAGTAGGAATTACTGCCATCCAGGAAGTGCGATGGGATGCACCGGGCATAAGGAGGATGAAAAACTATGACGTGTACTACGGTGATTGTGCAAGAAGACCACAGCGTTTATTTGGGTGCGGATTTGTCATAAGCGGTAGACTTGGGCAAGAACTCTTGGGCTTTCGACACGTAAGTGAGCGACTTGTTACAATCCGTATCAAGGCTAAATTTGCCAACATTAGCACATGGACGATGACCGACAAAACTGACCAAAATGAATTAAGGATAGCAATATCTGAACTAAAAAAACAACAAAGCTGCTGGACCCGACGGACTACTCGCTGAACTTTTTTAAAGCGGCCGGAGTAGACCTGGTGGAGTGTATACAACAACTCATCTCTAAAGTTTGGTCAGAAGATGAATGGAACTTCAGCATCGTTTGCCCGATCCACAAGAAGGGAGACCCTCTAAACTGCGCCAACTATAGAGGAATTAGTCTCCTGAATATCGCCTGCAAGATCCTCTGCCGTATTATGTGAACGCCTGAAACCTTTCGTCAGCAACCTGATTGGCCCCTATCAGTGTGGTTTCAGACCAGAAAAGTCCACAATCGATCAAATGTTCACGCTACGGCAGATGCTGGAAACTACCCCAGAAATCCAAATCGATACCCACCACCTCTTTATCGATTTTAAGGCCGCGTACGGCCTTATTTTTTATCAAAATAAAATTCCCTGACTTTCCCTGACCAATTTTCAAATTTTCCCTGACCAAATGAAAAAAAATAATTAACTGCATTTAATTTGTTTATGCTTAAAATAAATCACATGAAATTGAGGTACTTAAGGAAAGGTTTCCATACAAAAATAGTTTAGAGCTTCGCGTTGAGTTATTTACCTTCCACAATTTTGGGAATATTTCAATGAAATAAAAAGTTTTCGTTTTGTAAATTAGCTAAACAAAATATTTTAACTTAATAAAAAATGGACCTGAAATTCTCAAGAGAAAATTAAAAAATCCAAAATCTTACGTAAAAGTTTGCAAACTACTCACTGGGACGTTATTCAAATAACATAACATAACAACACAATAAATACTAAAAATCATTACAATCTTTTTTTTTATTTAAATCTGTAAAGTAGTCTAAAAAAATCAAACTACCTACATTACATAATATAAGGCGAATTTACTAGATAATATTGGTGCGCCGTTTGACAAAACTTCTAAATTTTGAATAATAACGATCCAAAATTAGGTTAATTTCGGTCTTTAATAAAACCTTATTTAAAAAAAAGTAGCGTAATCACTCCTTAAAGAGATGGGGTCCTAGCCCAAAAACCATTCATTGGATGTACACTGCCATCGTCAGATCAATTCTGACATACGCATGTTTGGTGGCCTGCCCTTGACAAGGCAACCAATCTCAAATCTATGACAAAAAAATCAAAGACTAGCGTGCATTTGCATTGGTACTACAAGTGCTTTAAGAACTACTCCAACTGCAGCCCTATAAACTTTCCTCTCATTAGCCCCAATAGGCCTTTTCATAAAGGAGCTGGCGGCCAAAATTGCATTAAGATTAAGGCATTTAAGCAACTGGAACAACTGGATACTTGAACCATTGGAAAATAGAAAACAAATTCACGAATATTGCCTCAGAGCCGCAAGAGATGGTCAAAACTTGATAACTGTCAGGTCTCAAGAAGTCTTTGGTCAAACATCTCAAAGAAAAATACAGAATACAATCAAAAGCTAGGTAGACATCAACTGTCCCTTTTGGTTGGTGTCCTGATGGGTCAGAACTCAATGGGGACCCACATGAGTAGAATGGACCTTGGCCCATCAAACTTATGCAGAGGGTGTCAAGACGTTGATGCAGAAGAGGGCTCATATCACTTTCTTTGTGAATGCCGCAGCATTTTTTTTCGACGATTTGGGTGACGACGTTTCAAAAAAGCCACTTAAAAACAAACTGAAATTCATCAAAATCTCAGGATGGTTTAAGGAGGCATTCCATAACCAACTCCTATTTTAAATTAAAATTTTGGAAAAGTTATCAATTTTTCAATTTTGCATTTTTTAAAAATAAATTTCCTTGTAAGCGCACATAAAAAATGTCGCTCCTCACGCACGCCTTCATACGCCTTTATCTTGTTATTAAGAAGTTCTAGCTGAGTTCTGAGCTGAGTTCTTGCACTGTCAAGTAGGAATGGAATTCATCTACCGGGTCAATCAACCAGAAATTGTATAGGCAACAAAAAATGCTGCGCCGGATGACATCCACCGGATTGTTGGTCTAGGCAGTTGGGGGTAGGGTTAGATTTTGAGTGTGTCAAAACTTGGCGACTTTAACCAGAATTCATAATTGAAACAACATTCCATTATATTTCAGGTATAACAGAAGAAATAAGGTGAAATTCTGCATTTTTGGCTTTTTTTTGGGTTTCTTGCGAAATTTATGAAACAATTATACCTTTTTTCGGGAATAACGAATTGACATACAAACATGAATGAATAGTCAAAATGTAGGAAATTTGACGCTCTACATACATAAATAAATAAATGGATACTTTTGCCGTAGGACGTGAGAAGGAAAAGTTATTGATGAAAAACCTAAGAACTCTCGAACATTTTGCAGTTTTTCCGCACTCTTCCCATTTTGCACAAGGTCCTCCAGTTCCAAAACTAGATAACGTTTTAAAGTTTTATTAAGTTCCGATTGTTTTCCATCTTAAACTACCAGTCGACTAGACTATAAAGGCAATTCATTGAATTAAAATTTTGTTAAATGTAGATTTTTTTCAATAAACCTTCATTCCCCTGTCACAATCACATAAATAAAATAAAAAGTGGAGTTTAAAATATTAGTTGGGGAGCTGGTGAACGTTTTTAAAACGTCATTAGTGCATGGAAAATTTATGAAATGCCTTGTAAAACTTGAGTTAAGGATCAATAAAATCAGCATCTGTCAGTTATCAGCTGGGGCGTTTGGGCGTGGCTAAGCCCTAAAGACGTCAAAAAAATGAAGCATCGACGTCATTAGTGCAAAGCTGAATTTTGTAATATGAGAAATCTCCCCAAATTGCTCACCTATTCCTCCTATTCTAAATTAAAATTTTGGAAAAGTTATCAATTTTTCAATTTTGCATTTTTTAAAAATAAATTTCCTTGTAAGCGCACATAAAAAAATGTCGCTCCTCACGCACGCCTTCATACGCCTTTATCTCGTTATTAAGAAGTTCTAGCAGAGTTCTGAGCTGAGTTCTTGCACTGTCAAGTAGGAATGGAATTCATCTACCGGGTCAATCGACCAGAAATTGTATAGGCAACAAAAAATGCTGCGCCGGATGACATCCACCGGATTGTTGGTCTAGGCAGTTGGGGGTAGGGTTAGATTTTGAGTGTGTCAAAAATTGGCGACTTTAACCAGAATTCTTCATTGAAACAACATTCCATTATATTTCAGGTATAACAGAAGAAATAAGGTGAAATTCTGCATTTTTGTTTTTTTTTTGGGTTTCTTGCGAAATTTATGAAACAATTATACCTTTTTTCGGGAATAACGAATTGACATACAAACATGAATGAATAGTCAAAATGTAGGAAATTTGACGCTCTACATACATAAATAAATAAATGGATACTTTTGCCGTAGGACGTGAGAAGGAAAAGTTATTAATGAAAAACCTAAGAATTCTCGAACATTTTGCAGTTTTCCCGCACTCTTCCCATTTTGCACAAGGTCCTCCAGTTCCAAAACTAGATAGCGTTTTAAAGTTTTATTAAGTTCCGATTGTTTTCCATCTAAAACTACCAGTCGACTAGACTATAAAGGCACTTCATTGAATTAAAATTTTGTTAAATGTAGATTTTTTTCAATAAACCTTCATTCCCCTGTCACTATCACATAAATAAAATAAAAAGTGGAGTTTAAAATATTAGTTGGGGAGCTGGTGAACGTTTTTAAAACGTCATTAGTGCATGGAAAATTTATGAACTGCCTTGTAAAACTTGAGTTAAGGATCAATAAAATCAGCATCTGTCAGTTATCAGCTGCGGCGTTTGGGCGTGGCTAAGCCCTAAAGACGTCAAAAAAAAATGAAGCATCGACGTCATTAGTGCAAAGCTGAATTTTGTAATATGAGCAATTGAAGTAATTATATTTAGAGTATACCTATTGCCAGACATTTTGAAGGGGGCAAAAAGGGTGCCAGACGCCCTCAAACCTAGGCAAAAGTACGGTAAGTTTGGTGCTGCAAAATAATAACGCACTCTTATAGAGCGATTGAATACAAACATTTTTTATCGAGGGAGAGGGTCTATATCCTCCCGCTTAGGCCATTAGTCTCTTCTATCATCCTGTTTTTAAAGTGTTGGTTTTTGAGTTTGTTGTCTTTACTTCCCTTAATCTAAAAGCCAGTCTCTTGCATCTATTAAACAAAAATCCATTTATTTAAAAAACAATGTACAAATGAGACTTTTTAGTAGTTTTTTTTTATTGTAGTACCTTACGCGTCAGAATCTATATATTAATACGAGAACATACATTTTGTCGTACGTTTTTTTCCGTGAAAATGGATGCACCATCGGTACCCTTGCGGTCTGCATGATACCTCAAGTGTGATTTCTCCGATTATAGAGGAAATGTCTTACCGTGCACCTAAATTAATACTCTGTGGAGATTTTAATATAAATCTTCTACCTTCGTCTGCTTCGTTTAAGTGGGTGAACACAATGGAAAAATGGAGTTGGAATATTGAGCGGGATCGGTATTAGTTGTCAGGACGTATGTCCCAACTTGCAAGTGCCCACAATGCGTACGTTCACGTTCTTATATTTCGGATATGTTACCTTAGCTTTTGTTGTAATTACCTTAGGTGGCGCTACAGTCCGGGGTGGACCTGTGCCTCAACCAACAAGCTTCTCCAGCCAGCTCGGTCCCTAGCTAGCTGCCTCCAGTTTCGCACGTGGAGTCAGCTGAGGTCCTCTTCCAGCTGTGTTCGCCACCTGAGTCTCGGTCTTCCTCTACTCTGCCGTCGCTCTGGGGTCGAATCGAACATTTTCCAGATCGGAGCATTGATTTCCATCCGCCCTATATGACCCAGCCATCTGAGATGTTGAATTTTTTCTCTTTTGGCTAGGTCTGTGTCGCTGTACAGCCGGTACAGGTCTTCATTGTATCTTCTTCTCCACTCTCCGTCTGCACCCTATAGCACGACTGGGATGATGAGGGTCTTTTAAAGGGACAATTTAGTTGCCCCAGAGAGGGCCTTGCTTTTTAATTGCCTTCTAAGCCCCAAGAAGCAGAGATTGGTAAGAGTTATTCTTCGTTTGATTTCAACGCTTGTGTTTTTGTCAGAGTTAATAGCTTCTTAATAGTCCGGGCGGCAGCTGCAAAAACACCTAACTCATCGAGTTAAAGAAAATTTCAGTTTTCTAGTAAGAGATGAGTTGGAGTAGGTGCAAAAACGCCAGGTCTTCCAGTCCTAATCCTGGTGCGATTGGCGTGTGAGGCAACATAGGGCACGTTTTTTGGGTGACTGTGTACTGATCGAGTTAAAGCACAGTTTTGCCATGGTGGTCTAAGTCTCAAGTAGTATAACAAAAAACACAGGTTTTCCTCTTGAAATCCTGGTGGGATTGTAGCGAGGGGTCATTAAAGTGGTTGATTTGGTATCAAATGGAATACATATATGCTTTTAAGATTTAAAGGTCTTCCGGGTGAAAGCTTGGCAGTTTTTTTCACTAGACCTGATGTTATGTGGATAGGGAGCATGGGGGCGTTTTTCGTTTGAAACTTATTTTTTCCTATGTTATTAAATGACTTAATTAATAAAATTGATGTCAAATCAATGGTCAGACTATGCCATTTCATTATATATACGAATCTCAGGTAACCCCCAAATGTTTGTCCAGTAAACACCGATCGTTTCGAAAAAAACTTGCATATTCATTAAAGGTGAATTTACCATTAAAGTTAAGTTACTCATCGAGTTAAAGGATGAATTTGGTATCAAATGAAAGGTAATTATTTCTTCTTTTTAAATTAAGGAGTCTTCCGGCTGAAAGCTTGGCGGTTTCATCACTCGGCCTGATTTTATGAGGGTAGGCAAAATTGCGCGGTTTTCGTTTAAAACATATTTTTCCTGTTACTCATTGAGTTAATGAATAAAATTTATATCAATCAATGCTCAAACTGTGTCATTTTATTATATAAATAAATTGCAGGTAACTATTTCATAGTTAAAAAAGAAGAAAAAAAAACAAAAGTAGTGTAGTAGTAATGTGGAGCATTTAAAAAAAGTTGTAGCTATATTATTTAAATGTGAATTTACCATTAAAGTTAAGTTACTCATCGAGTTAAAGGATGAACAATTTTTTAAATGAATTTCAGATAGGTACCTATATGCAAACTATCTGCATGGAAAGCAAAATTCAAAACAAAATTTCATTTCTACAAGGACGTTTATATCTGTACAGCAAGAAGTAAGTTTGTGTTTAAATTTCAAGAATGTATGTGTATTATTTGAAGACTTCATAATAGTAAAAAAAAAAATATAAATCCTAAAGTATTCGAATTAAGTCTGGTCAATGATGTATGTATGTATGCACAAACATGACAAATATGTATGTAGGTAAGTACCAATGCAATGAAAATGTTGGATCATCTATAAATCCTTACCAAAATATTATTCGCCTCAGCTAAGCAAAACCATTGTATATAAAGTGAAAAACTGCTAGCAGTTTAAAAAGATACTCAATTATTTCATGTTCTCCTTCTGTTTTTTCCTGTCTCACATTGCACATGCGCAGTAAACTAAGTACAAAGCATAACACTAAAAACGATGCTTTTTATTCTCTCTCTCAGTGAAAGGCATCAAACAGGTGATGGACAGTTGCTGCAACTATCTCGAACACATCAATTGTGTTTATTTTACCTCCCCGCGGTAACCACCGGGTACTGGTCTGTCCATCCGGACATTCCTGCTAAACTTATAAGCGCGAGTCTTGAACACAGAAAAAATAGCAACACTATAAAGCTCTGCTTTAATGACTGTTCTGATCGATTCGCAGAAGTCTTGCACGAGCCGAAAGAGGACGTACGGCGAATGAACCCAACCAATTGGACTAACGGTAGCGTCAACAGTCAACGAAGCAGACGCCCTAATGAGCTACTTTGACGTATCGGGTTTTTCAACAGGCGCGCTACAAAAGTAGAGCGACAGGGACAGCAAACGACGCCATATTTCTTGCCGCTCTTTTGACATTTCTCTTCAGTAAAGTTTGCCATTTCATGATGGAAAGATATACGAGCCAACAACGAATCGAAATTATTAAAATTTACTACCGAAATTCGGAGTCAGTGGCCTCAACGTTAAGAGCGCTACGTTCAATTTATGGTCGTAATAATCGTCCTAGCAGATCGACAATTGGGCGTCTAGTGGAAAAATTTGAATCCACAGGCACAGTAAAAATGTTCATGTGCCTGTGAGACAAAGAAGTGCCCATAGTGTCGAGAATATTGCTGCCGCTGAGGCTTCAGTTGCAGAAAGCCCAAATGTGTCTCTCACACGTCGTTCTCAAGCGTTGGGCATCTCTGTGATTTTGCGAAAAGATCTTGGCCTACGTCCTTTCAAGTTTAAATTGACGCAAGAACTGAAGCCGCTTGACCACCAGAAGCGTCGTATGTTCGTGAATTGGGCTGAGCAACAACTTGAAAATGATTCGGATTTTCATCGAAAAATCATCTTCAGCGATGAGGCTCATTTCTGGCTGAATGGCTTCGTCAATAAACAAAATATGCGGTATTGGTGGTTAGGCAGCAATCCACACGTATCCCGAAAAAAATACGGTTTGGTGTGGTTTATGGGCCGGCGGCGTCATTGGGCCGTACTTCTTCCGTGATGATCAAGACCGGCACGTTACTGCGAATGGGGATCGCTACCGTTCAATGATAACCGAATATTTTTGGACCCAATTGTATGATATGGACTTGGAGGACATGTGGTTCCAAAAGGACGGCGCCACAAGCCACACAGCGAATGTCACAATCAATTTATTGTAAACCAAGTTTGGAGAACGTGTTATCTCATATATGGTCCAGTCGCTTGGCCGCCTCGGTCGTGCGATTTGACGCCGTTAGACTATTTCCTGTGGGGCTACGTCAAGTCTATGGTCTATGCAAATAAGCCCGCGACGATTGATGAACTTCGTACGAATATCGAACGTGAAATTGCAGCAGTATCGGCCGATTTATGCTTGAAAATCGTCGAAAATTGGGTTCAGCGTTTGGACTTCTACAAGCGTGCCCGTGGTGTCCATGCAAAAGAAATCGAGTTCCATACATAATGGCATTAAACGTACTTTCACAAGAATAAAGAATTTCATTGATATCTAAAACCGTTTTTGTTTTATTTAAAAAAAACTTTTGTAGCGCTCTTATTTAAAAACCCGTTATTTGGAAATAAGGTTATTGGGACAATTCAATGCAAGTCTGGGCATTGCAATAGAGATGGTGGCGGACCAACAGCAGCGCTCATATCCCCGAAGTGGGTTACTGACTTCGGATTCTCCGGTTCCTTTTGCCCAAGGAATTCAACAAAGGACCTGGCCCTCCAGGTTGGGGGTTGTGCGTGGGTTAACAACCCTGCCATGGAAAAAAGAAAAAGTTGCGAAGCCACCAATAGCCTCGGAAAAGGACGGATTAACTTGACGACCCGGAAAAACGAATTAAGAACAACGATCTTCGGATTTGCACGTGAAATGTTAGAACCCTTAACAGATCGCGTGCAGCCAAACAACTAGACTGCTACAGAGCAGGAATTACTGCCATCCAGGAAGTGCGATGGGATGCGCCGGGCATAAGGAGAATGAAAAACTGTGACGTGTACTACGGTGATTGTGCAAGAAGACCACAGCGTTTATTTGGGCTTTCGACACGTAAGTGATCGAATTGTTACAATCCGTGTCAAGGCTAATTTTGCCAACATTAGCACATGGACGATGACAGACAAAACTTCCGTCCACCTGACCAAAATGAAGTAAGGATAGCAATATCTAAACTAAAAAAACAACAAAGCTGCTGGACCCGACGGACTACCCCCTGAACTTTTTTAAAGCGGCCGGAGATGACCTGGTGGAGTGCATACAACAACTCATCTCTAAAGTTTGGTCAGAAGATGAATGGAACCTCAGCATCGTTTGCCCGATCCACAAGAAGGGAGACCCTCTGCGCCAACTATAGAGAAATTAGTCTCCTGAATATCGCCTGCAAGATCCTCTGCCGTATTATGTGAACGCCTGAAACCTTTCGTCAGAAACCTGATTGGCCCCTATCAGTGTGGTTTCAGACCAGAAAAGTCTACAATCGATCAAATGTACCCGCTACGGCAGATGCTGGAAACTACCCCAGAAATCCAAATCGATACCCACCACCTCTTTATCGATTTTAAGGCCGCGTACGATAGCATTTATAGAGACGAGCTATACAGAGCCATGTCAGGTTTTGGCATCCCCACAAAACTCGTCTGACTGTGCCATAGTTGCCACTATTTATCAAAATAAAATTCCCTGACTTTCCCTGACCAATTTTCGAATTTTCCCTGACCAAATGAAAAAAAAATAATTAACTGCATTTAATTTTTTTATGCTTAAAATAAATCACATGAAATTGAGGTACTTAAGGAAAGGTTTCCATAAAAAAATAGTTTAGAGCTTCGCGTTGAGTTATTTAACTTCCACAATTTTCGGAATATTTCAATGAAATAAAAAGTTTTCGTTTTGAAAATTAGCTAAACAAAATATTTTAATTTAAAAAAAAAATGGACCTGAAATTCTCAAGAGAAAATTAAAAAATCCAAAATCTTACGTAAAGTTTGCAAACTACTCACTGGGACGTTATTCAAATAACATAACATAAAACACAATAAATACTAAAAATCATTACAATCTTTTTTTTATTTAAATCTGTAAAGTAGTCTAAAAAAATCATACTACCTACATTACATAATATAAGGCGAATTTACTAGATGATATTGTTGCGCCGTTTGACAAAACTTCTAAATTTTGAATAATAACGATCCAAAATTAGGTTAATTTCTGTATTTAATAAAGCCTAAATAAAAAAAATTTTGTAATCACTTCTTAGAGAGATGGGGTCGTAGCCCAAAAACCATTCATTGGATGTACACTGCCATCGTCAGATCAACTCTGACATACGCATGTTTGGTTTGGTGGCCTGCCCTTGACAAGGCAACCAATCTCAAATCTATGACAAAAAATCAAAGACTAGCGTGTGTTTGCATTGGTACTACAAGTTTTTTAAGAACTATTCCAACTGCAGCCCTATAAATTTTCCTCTCATTAGCCCCAATAGGCCTTTTCATAAAGGAGCTGGCGGCCAAAATTGCCTTAAGATTAAGGCATTTAAGAAACTGGAACACGAACTGGTGGCACGAACAGACTTTACAAGAGAATGCTGGAGGGAAAACCGGGTCATAAATAAAAATCATATCTCGGTCTATACAGACGGTTCTAAAACGCAAGCAGGGTAGGGTCTGGTATCTTCTCAGCAGCAAAACAACTTTTGCCTTATAACCTGGAGAACAAAAACATTGATATTTTCACAGAAAATCGTTTGCAAGTCTAAACTGATCGACGAATGTCGTAATAATCTGCGGCAAATCAGTGAAACAAACCTTGTAACCCTTCGATGGATTCTCGGACACTGCAACATTAACGGAAACGAAAAGGCTGACGAACTGGAAAAACACAGTTCATCAATGAACCACGGCAAACTGTTCCCTGGATACTTGAAACATTGGAAAATAGAAAAAAAATTCACGAATATTGCCTCAGAGCCGCAAGAGATGGTCAAAACTTGATAACTGTCAGGTCTCAAGAAGTCTTTGGTCAAACATCTCAAAGAAAAAATACAGAATACAATCAAAAGCTAGGTAGACATCAACTGTCCCTTTTGGTTGGTGTCCTGATGGGTCAGAACTCAATGGGGACCCACATGAGTAGAATGGACCTTGGCCCATCAAACTTATGCAGAGGGTGTCAAGACGTTGATGCAGAAGAGGGCTCATATCACTTCCTGTGTGAATGCCCAGCATTTTTTTTCGACGATTTGGGCGACGACGTTTCAAAAAAGGCATTTAAAACATACTGAAATTCATCAAAATCTCAGGATGGTTTAAGGAGGCATTCCATAACCAACTCTCCCCAAATTTCTCACCTATTCCTTCTGTTTTAAATTAAAATTTTGGAAAAGTTATCAATTTTTCAATTTTGCATTTTTTAAGAATAAATTTCCTTGTAAGCGCACATAAAGAAATGTCGCTCCTCACTCACGCCTTCATACGCCTTTATCTCGTTACTAAGAAGTTCTAGTAGTAGTCTAGTAGGAGTGGAATTCATCTACCGGGTCCATCAACTAGAAATTTTATAGGCATCATTCCCCACAACAAACATGCTGCGCCGGAAGACATCCACCGGATTGTTGGTCTAGGAAGTTGGGGGTAGGGGTGGATTTTGAGGTTGTCAAAAGTTGGCGATTTTACACAGAATTCTTAATTGAAACAACATTCCATTATATTTCAGGTATAACAGAAGAAATAAGGTGAAATTCTGCATTTTTGGCTTTTTTTTGCGTTTCTTGCGAAATTTATGAAACAATTTTGCGAAAAGATCTTGGCCTACATCCTTACAAGTTTAAATTGCCGCAAGAACTGAAGCCGCTTGACCACCAGAAGCGTCGTATGTTTGTGAATTTGGCTGAGCAACAACTTGAAAATGATTCGGATTTTCATCGAAAAATTATCTTCAGCGATGAGGCTCATTTCTGGCTGAATGGCTTGTCAATGAACAAAATATGCGGTATTGGTTAGGCAGCAATCCACACGAACTCCATGAGTCATCATGGCGGCGTCATTGGGCCGTACTTCTGCCGTGATGATCAAGACCGGCACGTTTCTGCGAATGGGGATCGCTACCGTTCAGTGATAACCGAATATTTTTGGACCCAATTGTATGATATGGACTTGGAGGACATGTGGTTCCAAAAGGACGGCGCCACAAGCCACACAGCGAATGTCACAATCAATTTATTGGACACCAAGTTTGGAGAACGTGTTATCTCAGAAATGGTCCAGTCACTTGCCGCCTCGGTCGTGCGATTTGACGCCGTTAGACTATTTCCTGTAGGGCTACGTCAAGTCTATGGTCTATGCCAAATGGCCAGTGACGATTGATCAACTTCTTACGAATATCGAACTTGAAATTGCAGCAGTATCGGCCGATTTATGCTTGAAAACCGTCGAAAATTGGGTGCCCGTGGTGGCCATGCAAAAGAAATCGAGTTCCATATATAATGGCATTAAACGTACTTTCACAAGAATAAAGAATTTTATTGATATCTAAAACCGATTTTGTTTTATTTAAAAAAAACTTTTGTAGCGCTCTTATTTAAAAAACCCGTTATTTGGAGATAAGGTCATTGGGACAATTCAATGCCAGTCAGGGCATTGCAATAGAGATGGTGGCGGACCAACGGCAGCACTCATACCCCGAAGTGGGTTACTGACTTCGGATTCTCCGCTTTCTTTTGTCAAAGGAATCCAACAAAGGACCTGGCCCTCAAGGTTGGGGGTTGTGCGTGGGGTTAACAACCCTGCCATGGAAAAAAGAAAAAGTTGCGAAGCCACCAATAGCCTTGGAAAAGGACGGATTAACTGTTGAGGACCCGGAAAAAAGGACGGATTAAATGGTGACGACCCGGAAAAACGAATTAAGAACAACGACCTTCGGATCTGCACGTGAAATGTTAGAACTCTTAACAGATCGCGTGCAGCCAAACAACTAGCGGAGGCCCTAGATTGCTACAGAGCAGGAATTACTGCCATCCAGGAAGTGCGATGGGATGCGCCGGGCATAAGGAGGATGAAAAACTATGACGTGTAATACGGTGATTGTGCAAGAAGACCACAGCGTTTATTTGGGTGCGGATTCGTCATAAGCGGTAGACTTGGGCAAGAACTCTTGGGCTTTCGACACGTAAGTGAGCGACTTGTTACAATCCGTATCAAGGCTTAATTTGCCAACATTAGCACATGGACGATGACCGACAAAACTTCCGTCCACCTGACCAAAATGAAGTAAGGATAGCAATATCTAAACTAAAAAACAACAAAGCTGCTGGACCCGAAGGACTACTCGCTGAACTTTTTAAAGCGGCCGGAGATGACCTGGTGGAGTGCATACAACAACTCATCTCTAAAGTTTGGTCAGAAGGTGAATGGAACCTCAGCATCGTTTGCCCGATCCACAAGAAGGGAGACCCTCTAAACTGCGCCAACTATAGAGGAATTAGTCTCAATTTTTTTATCAAAATAAAATTCCCTGACTTTCCCTGACCAATTTTCAAATTTTCCCTGACCAAATGAAAAAAAATAATTAACTGCATTTAATTTGTTTATGCTTAAAATAAATCACATGAAATTGAGGTACTTAAGGAAAGGTTTCCTGACAAAAATTGTTTAGAGCTTCGCGTTGAGTTATTTAACTTCCACAATTTTGGGAATATTTCAATGAAATAAAAAGTTTTCGTTTTGTAAATTAGCTAAACAAAATATTTTAACTTAATAAAAAATGGACCTAAAATTCTCAAGAGAAAATTAAAAAATCCAAAATCTTACGTAAAGATTTGCAAACTACTCACTGGGACGTTATTCAAATAACATAACATAATAACACAATAAATACTAAAAATCATTACAATCTTTTTTTTATTTAAATCTGTAAAGTAGTCTAAAAAATCAAACTACCTACATTACATAATATAAGGCGAATTTACTAGATGATATTGTTGCGCCGTTTGACAAAACTTCTAAATTTTGAATAATAACGATCCAAAATTAGGCCAATTTCGGTCATTAATAAAACCTTATTTAAAAAAAGTAGCGTAATCACTCCTTAAAGAGATGGGGTCCTAGCCCAAAAACCATTCATTGGATGTACACTGCCATCGTCAGATCAATTCTGACATACGCATGTTTGGTTTGGTGGCCTGCCCTTGACAAGGCAACCAATCTCAAATCTATGACAAAAAAATCAAAGACTAGCGTGCATTTGCATTGGTACTACAAGTGCTTTAAGAACTACTCCAACTGCAGCCCTATAAACTTTCCTCTCATTAGCCCCAATAGGCCTTTTCATAAAGGAGCTGGCGGCCAAAATTGCATTAAGATTAAGGCATTTAAGCAACTGGAACAAAGGCCAGTATGGTCATAAAATTATAGAAAATTGTATAGACAATTAGATTTTAACACGGTGGCACGAACAGACTTTCCTACAAGAGAATGCTGGAGGGAAAACCGGGTCATAAATAAAAATCATATCTTGGTCTATACAGACGGTTCTTAAACGCAAGCAGGGTAGGGTCTGGTATCTTCTCAGCAGCAAAACAACTTTTGCCTTATAACCTAGAGAACAAAAACATTGATATTTTCACAGACAAACGTTTGCAAGTCTAAACTGATCGACGAATGTCGTAATAATCTGCGGCAAATCAGTGAAACAAACCTGGTAACCCTTCGATGGGTTCTCGGACACTGCAACATTAACGAAAACGAAAAGGCTGACGAACTGGCAAAACACGGTTCATCAATGGAACCACGTCAAACTGTTCCCTGGATACTTGAACCATTGGAAAATAGAAAAAAAATTCACGAATATTGCCTCAGAGCCGCAAGAGATGGTCAAAACTTGATAACTGTCAGGTCTCAAGAAGTCTTTGGTCAAACATCTCAAAGAAAAATACAGAATACAATCAAAAGCTAGGTAGACATCAACTGTCCCTTTTGGTTGGTGTCCTGATGGGTCAGAACTCAATGGGGACCCACATGAGTAGAATGGACCTTGGCCCATCAAACTTATGCAGAGGGTGTCAAGACGTTGATCCAGAAGAGGGCTCATATCACTTCCTTTGTGAATGCCCCAGCATTTTTTTTCGACGATTTGGGCAACGACGTTTCAAAAAAGCCACTTAAAAACATACTGAAATTCATCAAAATCTCAGGATGGTTTAAGGAGGCATTCCATAACCAACTCTCCCCAAATTGCTCACCTATTCCTCCTATTTTAAATTAAAATTTTGGAAAAGTTATCAATTTTTCAATTTTGCATTTTTTTAAAATAAATTTCCTTGTAAGCGCACATAAAAAAATGTCGCTCCTCACGCACGCCTTCATAAGCCTTTATCTCGTTATTAAGAAGTTCTAGCTGAGTTCTGAGCTGAGTTCTTGCACTGTCAAGTAGGAATGGAATTCATCTACCGGGTCCATCAACCAGAAATTGTATAGGCAACAAAAAATGCTGCGCCGGATGACATCCACCGGATTGTTGGTCTAGGAAGGTGGGGGTAGGGTTAAATTTTGAGGGTGTCAAAAGTTGGCGACTTTAACCAGAATTCTTAATTGAAACAACATTCCATTATATTTCAGGTATAACAGAAGAAATAAGGTGAAATTCTGCATTTTTGGTTTTGTTTTGCGTTTCTTGCGAAATTTATGAAACAATTATACCTTTTTTCGGGAATAACGAATTGACATACAAACATGAATGAATAGTCATAATGTAGGAAATTTGGTGCTCTACATACATAAATAAATAAATGGATACTTTTGCCTTAGGACGTGAGAAGGAAAAGTTATTGATGGAAAACCTAAGAACTCTCGAACATTTTGCAGTTTTCTCGCACTCTTCCCTTTTTGCACAAGGTCCTCCAGTTCCAAAACTAGATAACGTTTTAAAGTTTTATTAAGTTCCGATTGTTTTCCATCTAAAACTACCAGTCGACTAGACTATAAAGGCACTTCATTGAATTAAAATTTTGTTAAATGTAGATTTTTTTCAATAAACCTTCATTCCCCTGTCACGATCACATAAATAAAATAAAAAGTGGACTTTAAAATATTAGTTGGGGAGCTGGTGAACGTTTTTAAAACGTCATTAGTGCATGGAAAATTTATGAACTGCCTTGTAAAACTTGAGTTAAGGATCAATAAAATCAGCATCTGTCAGTTATCAGCTGGGGCGTTTGGTCGTGGCTAAGCCCTAAAGACGTCAAAAAAAATGAAGCATCGACGTCATTAGTGCAAAGCTGAATTTTGTAATATGATCAATTGAAGTAATTATATTTAGAGTATACCTATTGCCAGACATTTTGAAGGGGGCAAAAAGGGTGCCAGACGCCCTCAAACCTAGGCAAAAGTACGGTAAGTTTGGTGCTGCAAAATAATAACGCACTCCTATAGAGCGATTAAATACAAAAATTTTTTATCGAGGGAGAGGGTTTATATCTTTCTTCTATCATCCTGTTTTTAAAGTGTTGGTTTTTGAGTTTGTTGTCTTTACTTCCCTTAATCTAAAAGCCAGTCTCTTGCATCTATTAAACAAAAATCCATTTATTTAAAAAACAATGTACAAATGAGACTTTTTAGTATTTTTTTTTTATTGTAGTACCTTACGCGTAAGAATCTACATAAACTTTGTCGTACGTTTTTTTTCGTGAAAATGGATGCACCATCGGTACCCTTGCGGTCTGCATGATACCTCAAGTGTGATTTCGCCGATTATAGAGGAAATGTCTTACCGTGCACCTAAATTAATACTCTGTGGAGATTTTAATATAAATCTTCTACTTTCGTCTGCTTCAATTAAGTGGGTGAACACAATGGAAAAATGGAGCTGGAATATTGAGCGGGATCGGTATTAGCTGTCAGGACGTATGTCCCAACTTGCAAGTGCCCACAACGCGAAGTGAAGTGCTGTAATGCAAACAAACTAGACGTGTCTTTTCGTCGTCCGATTTAATTCCTTTTTTAAGTAATACTCTCAGTTTAAGTCATCAAAATTAAAGAACATTGTCATTTGTCAATCTTGCTCTTCGTCTCTAGAATTGAACTGAATTAATCGCTAGTGCCTTACTTATTTTTGTGCTTTTTTTTTACTTTTGCAATCCAAAATAAAATACAATATGCCCCCTAGAACAACTAAGCGAACCCGCACACAACAACAAAACAGTGATACCGATTCCCCTGCGAGAGATACTGATGTAAGCAACTCAAATGGCATTGCTGACAAACTGTGGAGCCGCATTGAAAAGAAGTTGGAGGAGTGGATGCTGACATTTACTCAATCGTTGGATGCTAGATTCGCCGCCTTAGAAGAACGACTAAATTCCAAGATTGGTGAAAATGCACTATTTTTCGACCAACAGCTAAACAAAGCTCGTCAAGAGGTAAAACAACTTGCGCTTGTCATTGATCAATTGGAGAGGGATAAAATTAGTTCTGATGCTGTAATTGTTGGCTTGCCTGAGTTCCCTAATGAGAATTTGGAAAACATCTACAACAAGATATGCAACACTGTAAATATTGCGCCCCCACACATACAAAACATTTTTCGCGCTAAAACCAAACAACATACCCTCACGGACTCTAACATCATACTAAAACAACAAACAAAAAAAGCTCCGCTTAGCCTCTGTGATATTGGCATCGATTCGCCAAAAAGCTTTTTCCTTAATGACAGTCTGACGAAAAACAATTATCAGCTGCAGCGCTATGCACTACGTTTGAAGCGAAAGTCTCTTATATCATCAGTGCACACTTTCAATGGTCAAATCTTCATACGCACAACTAACAGCCAAAATTCAATAGCCATCCACAACATCGATGATCTGAGGAATGCCGTCGGACCCGACAATAATAATGATTTGAACTTTCATGGTACTTAAAATTGAAATTATTTTGCAAGAATTTTTATTTTTGTTGACTGTTTTCTTTTTACTTTGTTTTCTTTTTTCTTCTTTTATGTCGCAATTCGATTTTTCTTTTTATTTGTTCTTATTTTATGTTCAAGTTGTTTCAATTCAAAACATTACTCTATTTTTCTTCCTTCTCATTGCAAGTGTAATTAATGTTTACAATGTTTATGTGTTCGATTATGGCCTAATTTTTAACTTTTTATCTGTTAATGGGCAGCAACAATGATGCTGGCTTTCACAGCATAAACGAAAAAAATAAATTTTTACTTAATACTCTTTGCAAAAGTGCTAATGGTTTGCATATTTGCCACATTAACGCTCAAAGTCTTGTTAACAAATTTGATGAGTTTAAAATGATATTTGAAGATAGTTTAGTTGACATTATTTGTGTGTCTGAGACATGGTTTTATCCAGAGTTGAATTGTAACTATTTTGCACTTAAGGGTTTTAAAAAACCTTACAGAGCAGATCGAACTCATACAACCGGAGGTGGCGTTGCTATTTTTGTCAAAAACAATATAAAATCAATTCATGTTAAGAGCTCTGATGGCACAGAAGTATGTGATTATTATTTTATTGATATATTGCAGGGTGATAATAAATGCAGTATCGGAACCATTTATATGCCACCTCGCATGGCAAATTCCAATCTAATTACCCCAATTATAGAAGATATGTGTAGTCGTGTACCCAAACTAATTGTATGTGGTGATTTAAATATTAATCTTCTTCAAAGTTCATCTAATATTTTTAAAACATCAATGAATTCTCTGGGACTATCTTTTGTAAATCATACTGAACCAACTCATTTTTCGCCAGGTTGTGCACCATCACTGCTTGATGTATTTCTTGTTGATGTTAATTCTGTTAAATGTTCAAGTCAATTATCTGTTCCTGTTTTTTCTCATCATGATCTTGTCTTCGCTACCTTCGATGTACATCTTGAGAATAAGCCACCACAGTCGTTTCAGTTTCGTGACTTTCGTAATATAAATGTCAATTGCTTATTTAGAGATTCTTCATTAATCGACTTACACTCAATATATACAACATCTAACGTTAATAATCAAATTGAACTTTTTAACATTACTATTGACTATCTTTTTAATAAATATTTACCTATTAAGACGCGAGTCATAAGATCACAAGTTTGTCCTTGGCTTTCCCCTGAGATTCTTAACGCAATTAAAACTAGAGATGTCTCATACCGCCGTTGGAAACGTTTTCGATGCCCAGAAATCTTTTCCCAATACAAATCATCCCGCAATCTGGTTACAAGATTAATAAAATCCGCCAAATATAATTATTACAATAATATGTTCAACTCCGACCGTTCCTCCAAATTTTTCTGGAAAGAAGTTAAGAATATTGGTTTAAAAAAGGATACATCAGTTTTTGATGATGACTTTGATTTAGATGACTTGAATAGAAAGTTTTTAACTGCCCCTTTTCAACCGAACATTATGCGACTTGAACAACCAGCAAACGATAGACAGGAAACATTTTCTTTATGTGCTGTAGATGAATACCAAGTAGGAAAAGCAATATTCTCTATTAAATCCAAATCAACCGGTCTTGTCAATATTCACCCTGACTTTATTAAAATCCTTCTTCCTTTTATACTCTCTCACATAACACACCTCTTTAATACAATAATCATGACCTCAACTTATCCTGCATCCTGGAAAATATCCAAAATTATCCCTATACCTAAGCTGGGTAAGAAGAAAGAGTACAGACCTATAGCTATACTTCCTTTTCTATCTAAAATTTTCGAAATGATGATAAGTAATCAAATGAAAGCATATATTAAAGAAAACCGTCTTCTTAACCCTTTACAGTCAGGATTTAGACCAGGACATAGCTGTATTTCAGCACTTCTAAAGGTTTCTGACGATGTTAGGCTAGCTTTAGACTATAGTAATATAACTGTGATAACTTTACTTGACTTTTCTAAAGCATTTGACTGTGTTGACTTCAATCTTCTGTGTGATAAACTGACAACGTATTTTAATTTCTCTGACACAGCTAAAAATCTTATTTATTCATATTTAACAAGTCGCTCGCAAGCAGTATCGTGCAATAATAAGCTGTCCTCGTATCTTTCCGTTAATACTGGTGTTCCGCAAGGATCAATATTGGGACCTTTACTGTTTTCTTTGTTCATAAATGATTTGCCATCTGTTTTGTCATATTGTCAGTATCATATCTACGCAGATGATGTCCAACTATACACTTCTTTTCCTATGGGGAAAATTGACGTTGCGTTGGCTAAAATGAACCATGACTTGCAATCCATATACAATTGGTCGACCAGAAATGGACTCAAACTGAATCCTGAAAAAACGAAATCCATCCCGATTGCTAAAAATAAACTTAATCTTGAAAATATTCCGCCCTTATTTTTAAATAAATGTCCAATTCAATTTGTGTCCCACGCAAGAAACTTAGGTATAACATTCAACGATAGACTGACGTGGGATACTCATATTAACTCAGTAATTGCTAAAATTTATGGTTCACTCAGAGGTTAATCTGTTGCTAAACCTATTCTATCAACCGAGGTCAAATTAAAACTCGCTAAATCACTTATCTTACCCATATTATCATATGGATGTGAATTGTTTTCAGATCCTGACTCCCAGTCACTTCAAAAGCTTAAGGTTACCATCAATGCTACTGCACGATTCGTTTTTAATCTTAGCAGATACGATCATGTTTCGTCTTATACTCGTCAACTTTTAGGATGTAATTTGGAAGCCTTCTTCAAATATCGATGTTGTTCTTTTCTCTCTAAATTAATTGTTAACAAGACTCCTCATTATCTTTTTAATAAACTTAACTTTTGTTCGTCTCGTCGTAACATTCTTCTACGCTCCTCGATGTTTACTACATTGACATCACGCAGGCAATTTTTCGTTTATGCTGTTAGACTGTGGAATAATCTTCCCAGTCGTCTGAGGTCAAGTATCGAACACCGAAAATTTCATGAACTTTGCTTTGAGCATATCTCAAATTTGAATTGACCATTATTTGAATATATTATTTTTTGTTTTATGTAACTTTTTTTTTATTTTATGTTTCGTATTGCGACTTTAAAGTTTTAATTTTTCAATTTTTCAATTTTTTAAATTTTTTTAAATTTTTTAATTTCTTTAATTTATTAGTAATTTTTATTTTCATCTTTTGTTCAAATTAATAAGCTTTTATTTGCTTTGATTTGTTTAGTTTATAATATCTGTTTTCTTATTCTTTTTTTTTAATTTTTGTAATTATGTAATTTTTAATAATTTGTGATTATGTATGTATTTAACTATCCTGTACATCTTTAAAGTTAAAGTTAAGCTCGTTGTACAGATGTTTTTTATTCAATAAATATCAAATATCAAATATCAAATAACGCGTACGTTCACGTTCTTATATTTCGGATATGTTACCTTTGCTTTTGTTGTAATTACCTTAGGTGGCGCTACAGTCCGGGGTGGACGTGTGCCTCAACCAACAAGCTTCTCCAGCCAGCTCGGTCCCTAGCTAGCTGCCTCCAGTTTCGCACGTGGAGTCAGCTGAGGTCCTCTTCCAGCTGTGTTCGCCACCTGAGTCTCGGTCTTCCTCTACTCTGCCGTCCCTCTGGGGTCGAATCGAACATTTTCCAGACCGGAGCTTTGATTTCCATCCGTCTATATGACCCAGCCATCTGAGACGTTGAATTTTTTCTCTTTTGGCTAGGTCTGTGTCGCTGTGCAGCCGGTACAGGTCTTCATTGTATCTTCTTCTCCACTCTCCGTTAATGCATGCGTCTGCACCCTATAGCAGGACTGGGATGATGAGGGTCTTATAAAGGGACAATTTAGTTGCCCCAGAGAGGGCCTTGCTTTTTAATTGCCTTCTAAGCCCCAAGAAGCAGCGATTGGTAAGAGTTATTCTTCGTTTGATTTCAACGCTTGTGTTTTTGTCAGAGTTAATAGCTTCTTAATAGTCCGGGCGGCGGCTGCAAAAACACCTAACTAACATCGAGTTAAAGAAAATTTCAGTTTTATAGTAAGAGATGAGTTGGAGTAGGTGCAAAAACGACAGGTCTTCCAGTCCTAATCCTGGTGCGATTGGCGTGTGAGGCAACAAAGGGCACGTTTTTTGGGTGACTGTGTCCTGATCGAGTTAAAGCACAGTTTTGCCATGGTGATCTAAGTCTCAAGTAGTATAACAAAAAACACAGGTTTTCCTTTTGAAATCCTGGTGGGATTGTAGCGAGGGGTCCTTAAAGTGGTTGATTTGGTATCAAATGGAATACATATATGCTTTTAAGATTTAGAAGTCTTCCGGGTGAAAGCCTGGCAGTTTTTTTCACTAGACCTGATGTTATGTGGATAGGGAGCATGGGGGCGTTTTTCGTTTGAAACTTATTTTTTCCTATGTTATTAAATGACTTAATTAATAAAATTGATGTCAAATCAATGGTCAGACTATGCCATTTCATTATATATAAGAATCTCAGGTAACCCCCAAATGTTTGTCCAGTAAACACCGATCGTTTCGAAAAAAACGTGCATATTCATTAAAGGTGAATTTACCATTAAAGTTAAGTTACTCATCGAGTTAAAGGATGAATTTGGTATCAAATGAAAGGTAATTATTTCTTCTTTTAAAATTAAGGAGTCTTCCGGCTGAAAGCTTGGCGGTTTCATCACTCGGCCTGATTTTATGAGGGTAGGCAAAATTGCGCGGTTTTCGTTTAAAACATATTTTTCCTGTTACTCATTGAGTTAATGAATAAAATTTATATCAATCAATGCTCAAACTGTGTCATTTTATTATATAAATAAATTGCAGGTAACTATTTCATAGTTAAAAAAGAAGAAAAAAAAACAAAAGTAGTGTAGTAGTAATGTGGAGCATTTAAAAAAAGTTGTAGCTATATTATTTAAATGTGAATTTACCATTAAAGTTAAGTTACTCATCGAGTTAAAGGATGAACAATTTTTTAAATGAGTTTCAGATAGGTACCTATATGCAAACTATCTGAATGGAAAGCAAAATTCAAAACAAAATTTCATTTCTACAAGGACGTTTATATCTATACAGCATACATTATTTCATGTTCTCCTTCTGTTTTTTCCTGTCTCACATTGCACATGTGCAGTAAACTAAGTACAAAGCATAACACTAAAAACGATGCTTTTTATTCTCTCTCAGTGAAAGGCATCAAACAGGTGATGGACAGTTGCTGCAACTATCTCGAACACATCAATTGTGCTTATTTTACCTCCCCGCGGTAACCACTGGGTACTGGTCTGTCCATCCGGACATTCCTGCTAAACTTATAAGCGCGAGTGTTGAACACAGAAAAAATAGCAACACTATAATGCTCTGCTTTAATGACTGTTCTGATCGATTCGCAGAAGTCTTGCACGAGCCTCTCAGAAAGAGGACGTACGGATCTTGGCCTACATCCTTACAAGTTTAAATTGACGCAAGAACTGAAGCCGCTTGACCACCAGAAGCGTCGTATGTTTGTGAATTTGGCTGAGCAACAACTTAAAAATCATTCGGATTTTCATCGAAAAATCATCTTCAGCGATGAGGCTCATTTCTGGCTGAATGGCTTGTCAATAAACAAAATATGCGGTATTGGTTAAGCAGCAATACACACGAACTCCATGAGTCATCATTGCATCCCGAAAAAATTACGGTTTGGTGTGGTTTATGGGCCGGCGCCGTCAATGGGCCGTACTTCTTCCGTGATGATCAAGACCGGCACGTTTCTGCGAATGGGGATCGCTACCGTTCAATGATAACCCAATATTTTTGGACCCAATTGTATGATATGGACTTGGAGGACATGTCACATGCCACACAGCGAATGTCACAATCAATTTATTGGAAACCAAGTTTGGAGAACGTGTTATCTCAGAAATGGTCCAGTGACTTGGCCACCTCGGTCGTACGATTTGACGCCGTTAGACTATTTCCTGTGGAGCTACGTCAAGTTTATGGTCTATGCCAAATGGCCAGCGACGATTGATGAACTTCTTACGAATATCGAACTTGAAATTGCAGCAGTATCGGCCGATTTATGCTTGAAAACCGTCGAAAATTGGGTTCAGCGTCTGGACTTCTGCAAGCGTGCCCGTGGTGGCCATGCAAAAGAAATCGAGTTCCATACATAATGGCATTAAACGTACTTTCACAAGAATAAAGAATTTCATTGATATCTAAAACCGTTTTTGTTTTTTTTAAAAAAAAACTTTTGTAGCGCTCTTATTTAAAAACCCGTTATTTGGAGATAAGGTCATTGGGACAATTCAATGGAAGTCAGGGCATTGCACTAGAGATGGTGGCGGACCAACGGCAGCGCTCATATCCCCGAAGTGGGTTACTGACTTCGGATTCTCCGGTTTCTTTTGTCCAAGGAATCCAACAAAGGACCTGGCCCTCCAGGTTGGGGGTTGTGCGTGGGGTTAACAACCCTGCCATGGAAAAAAGAAAAAGTTGCGAAGCCACCAATAGCCTCGGAAAAGGACGGATTAACTGTTGAGGACCCGGAAAAAAGGACGGATTAACTGTTGACGACCCGGAAAAACGAATTAAGAACAACGACCTTCGGATCTGCACGTGAAATGTTAGAACTCTTAACAGATCGCGTGCAGCCAAACAACTAGCGGAGGCCCTAGACTGCTACAGAGCAGGAATTACTGCCATCCAGGAAGTGCGATGGGATGCGCCGGGCATAAGGAGGATGAAAAACTATGACGTGTACTACGGTGATTGTGCAAGAAGACCACAGCGTTTATTTGGGTGCGGATTCGTCATAAGCGGTAGACTTGGGCAAGAACTCTTGGGCTTTCGACACGTAAGTGCATAACAAGTCTAATTATCCTCTTATCTGTCCCAACCCTTTGTGCTTAGCTTAACTCCTCTTTCTTATCTACTGTAGGCATCGTATGCTTGCGGTAAATGGATAAGGGCATCTGAGTTTGTCCTATTGTGCTGAATATTTAAATTGATTTTTTGTATGCAAGCTGTCTTATGGGCATAAGACCTAAGACAGTTTGTTTATTACAGAGATTAATTTGGATTTTCACTGCATGGTTCGACTTAGTCAGAATTGTGTTTTGTGTGTAAGTATTTTGAAATGGTAAGTGATTTTTGTGTCGTGTATTCCAATGTTCGTGGTATAAGAAAGAATTTCTTTCACCTGTACGTCTATACTGTTCAATACAGGCCAGCTGTTTTGTCATCAAGTGAAACCCAGGTTGGAGTAAATACTGATTTATCAGAGTTTGCTCTACATGGGTATAGCTTGGTGCCATTACTCTTTTCCCATCATGGTCTCGTGGTCTATGTTAGGAATGATATTGCTTGCCAGAGCCTTCCCCAATATGGGCAATGTTCCAACACGGACTTTAACTTCTTGTGGCTCAAATTCACTGTCCGCAAGCATGTCATTCATTATTGTTTTATTTACAGGAGTCCAAATCTCGACAGCAATTCCACTTGTAACGAGTTTGATGCGCTGTCTGATTCCATCTCGAAAATTGTTTCCCTTTGTCCTCGCACTGAAATCGTTATTACGGGCGATTTCAATGTACACAATTCCAATTGGCTCCGCTATTCTGGTCAGACAACACCCGAAGGAAGGTATGTCGAGCTCTTTGCCGGGTTACATCACCTTACCCACCTGATCGATGTGCCAACGCGTATACCGGATGTTGCTGGGCAAGCCGCCCATACTCTTGACTTGTTTCTTACTTCTCACCCTGATAAATATACCATTAGTGTAACTTCCCCATTTGGCACTTCAGACCATTGTGTCATTTCAGCTAATTTCTCATCATCCACCCATCCAGTTAAAGAAAAACTTCCTACCAGGACCGTTTGGCAATACGAGAAAGCCAACTGGGACGGCCTGAATATTTTTTTCCGAAACTTTAACTGGTCACTATGCTTCCTCGATAGTGACATTGATGCCAGTGCTGAAATGATCACAAATGTGATTCTTCTAGGGATGCGTGCTTTTATTCCTAACAGAGTAAAAAGCATTAAACCAAAAGAAAAGTCTTGGTTTAATTCTGAGTGTAAAGAAGCTATCAGGCTCAAAGAAGTAAGTTTCCGTTCATATAAAGCCAACCCTACAGAGGAAAATCGGAAAAAGCACAAACAAGCAAGAAACTCATGCAACTCCGTTATTGAAAGAACCAAATTTTTGCATGACCAAAAATTACGGCAAAAAATTCTGCAGTGTCCCAAAGGCAGTAAAAATTTTTGGTCATTTGTAAAAAATATTAAAAACTCCTCAACATCTTCGGTTCCAACGCTCATCGACAATAACAAACCAATCGTTTACTCTTCAGAGAAGGCAAACTTGCTCGCCGCCCATTTCGCTGCCAGCTCCACGCTGCCGCATAGCAACGTTGCCCCTCCTGTACTTGAGAATGTAAATTTTTCCATGGGACAGATTTTTTTCCGCACTCGTACAGTAGCAAGAGTTCTCAAAGATCTCGATATACACAAATCCGCTGGCCCGGATGGTATACCCCCGATTCTTCTGAAGAGGTGTTCTTCCACACTGGCAAAGCCACTGCGTAAGCTTTTCCATCGCTCCTACTCTTCTGGAATCTTACCTAGAAGATGGAAAACAGCATTTGTCCAGCCTGTCCCTAAGAAAGGTGACCCATCCTCCCCCTCCTCCTACCGACCCATAGCACTGACATCCCTTCTTTCTAAGGTCATGGAAACACTGATTAACCGTCAGCTTAAGGAATATCTCGAAGATCGTAAGCTTCTCCATGACCGCCAGTATGGCTTCCGCAGCAACCGTTCCACTGGTGATCTGATGGCATATCTCACCGAACAGTGGAACAAATCTTTACATCGCTTTGGTGAAAGTAAGATTATTGCTCTTGATATCTCCAAGGCATTTGATAGAGTTTGGCATGAAGCTCTCTTATCGAAAATGCGTGCTTTTGGGATCGATAATACTCTTGTTCGTTGGATTAGAAGCTATCTTCTGGACCGTTCAATACAAGTTGTATTGGACGGATTCAAGTCTGATTCCCATAAAATAAATGCTGGTGTGCCCCAGGGCTCTGTTCTGTCTCCGACTCTTTTCCTCATTTTTATAAATGATCTTCTGTCTGTTACTTCTAATCCACTTAACTGTTTTGCTGACGACTCTACCCTCAGCTTTTCATATTCGTTCGATAATTCACGTCCTTCGCCTTCGGACGTACAATTGCAACGGTGCCGTATGTCAAGCTCATTAAACTCCGATTTATACAGCATTGTCAAATGGGGTAATAGAAATCGTGTGGAGTTTAATGCTTCGAAAACTCAATGCTGTCTTCTGTCGTTAAAGCTTAACATACCCTTAACGCTATTGTCCATGAATGGCACTTACATCGAAGAAACCGAAAAGCTCTCAGTACTCGAAATGTGTGTCAACGACGACCTCCGTTGAAACGACCATATATTTGAAATCGCTAAGAATGCTGCTAAGTGCTTAGGTTTTCTGTATCGGTGTAAGAAGTATTTTTCCCCATCTGATCTGGCTACAATTTATAAAGCGTTTATACGCCCTAAACTCGAGTATAACTCCCAACTGTGGGCAGGTGCTTCACAAACATCGCTTCACCTGCTTGATAGAATACAAAATCGAGCGTTAAGATTGATAGGAAATAGAACTGCCGCTGAAACAATTGCCCCTCTCGAACACCGACGCAATATTTCATGTCTTTCCTTATTTTATCGTTTCTTTTATAAAAAATGTTCACTCGAGGTAGCCAGCTGCATTCCTCCCCTTAAAAGTTTCACCCGTAATACTCGTCTTGCAAGGAATGCCCATCAGTTCCCCCTTGAGCCCAATTTCGGACGTACCGTGAAATATAGGGATTCTTTTTTTAGCGGTAAAACACGACTTTGGAATGGTTTACCCGGCGAGATTTTCCCTTGCCATTTCAATTTGCAAACATTTAAAACCAATGTTAATCGACACCTCCTATCTCTCCCCTCCCTATCTTCCGAATTGAGATGGGGTCCTAGCCCAAAAACCATTCATTGGATGTACACTGCCATCGTCAGATCAATTCTGACATACGCATGTTTGGTTTGGTGGCCTGCCCTTGACAGGCAACCAATCTCAAATCTATGAAAAAAAAATCAAAGACTAGCGTGCATTTGCATTCGTACTACAAGTGCTTTAAGAACTACTCCAACTGCAGCCCTATAAACTTTCCTCTCATTAGCCCCAATAGGCCATAAAGGAGCTGGCGGCCAAAATTGCATTAAGATTAAGGCATTTAAGCAACTGGAACAAAGGCCAGTATGGTCATAAAATTATAGAAAATTATATAGACAATTAGATTTTAACACGGTGGCACGAACAGACTTTCCTACAAGAGAATGCTGGAGGGAAAACCGGGTCATAAATAAAAATCATATCTCGGTCTATACAGACGGTTCTAAAACGCAAGCAGGGTAGGGTCTGGTATCTTCTCAGCAGCAAAACAACTTTTGCCTTATAACCTGGAGAACAAAAACATTTATATTTTCACAGACAATCGTTTGCAAGTCTAAACTGATCGACGAATGTCGTAATAATCTGCGGCAAATCAGTGAAACAAACCTGGTAACCCTTCGATGGGTTCACGGACACTGCAATATTAACGGAAACGAAAAGGCTGACGAACTGGCAAAACACGGTTCATCAATGGAACCACGTCAAACTGTTCCCTGGATACTTGAACCATTGGAAAATAGAAAAAAAAAATCACGAATACTGCCTCAGAGCCGCAAGAGATGGTCAAAACTTGATAACTGTCAGGTCTTTGGTCAAACATCTCAAAGAAAAATACAGAATACAATCAAAAGCTAGGTAGACATCAACTGTCCCTTTTGGTTGGTGTCCTGATGGGTCAGAACTCAATGGGGACCCACATGAGTAGAATGGACCTTGGCCCATCAAACTTATGCAGAGGGTGTCAAGACGTTGATGCAGAAGAGGGCTCATATCACTTCCTTTGTGAATGCCCCAGCATTTTTTTTTCGACGATTTGGGCGACAACGTTTCAAAAAAGCCACTTAAAAACATACTGAAATTCATCAAAATCTCAGGATGGTTTAAGGAGGCATTCACAACACATAACCAACTCTCCCCAAATTGCTCACCTATTCCTCCTATTTTAAATTAAAATTTTGGAAAAGTTATCAATTTTTCAATTTTGCATTTTTTAAAAATAAATTTCCTTGTAAGCGCACATAAAAAAATGTCGCTCCTCACGCACGCCTTCATACGCCTTTATCTCGTTATTAAGAAGTTCTAGTTGAGTTCTGAGCTGAGTTCTTGCACTGTCAAGTAGGAATGGAATTCATCTACCGGGTCCATCAACCAGAAATTGTATAGGCAACAAAAAATGCTGCGCCGGATGACATCCACCGGATTGTTGGTCTAGGAAGGTGGGGGTAGGGTTAGATTTTGAGGGTGTCAAAAGTTGGCGACTTTAACCAGAATTCTTAATTGAAACAACATTCCATTATATTTCAGGTATAACAGAAGAAATAAGGTGAAATTCTGCATTTTTGGCTTTTTTTTGAAACAATTATACCTTTTTTCGGGAATAACGAATTGACATACAAACATCAATGAATAGTCATAATGTAGGAAATTTGGCGCTCTACATACATAAATAAATAAATGGATACTTTTGCCTTAGGACGTGAGAAGGAAAAGTTATTGATGAAAAACCTAAGAACTCTCGAACATTTTGCAGTTTTCCCGCACTCTTCCCTTTTTGCACAAGGTCCTCCAGTTTCAAAACTAGATAACGTTTTAAAGTTTTATTAAGTTCCGATTGTTTTCCATCTAAAACTACCAGTCGACTAGACTATAAAGGCACTTCATTGAATTAAAATTTTGTTAAATGTAGATTTTTTTCAATAAACCTTCATTCCCCTGTCACGATCACATAAATAAAATAAAAAGTGGACTTTAAAATATTAGTTGGGGAGCTGGTGAACGTTTTTAAAACGTCATTAGTGCATGGAAAATTTATGAACTGCCTTGTAAAACTTGAGTTAAGGATCAATAAAATCAGCATCTGTCAGTTATCAGCTGGGGCGTTTGGTCGTGGCTAAGCCCTAAAGACGTCAAAAAAAAATGAAGCATCGACGTCATTAGTGCAAAGCTGAATTTTGTAATATGATCAATTGAAGTTTATATATTTAGAGTATACCTATTGCCAGACATTTTGAAGGGGGCAAAAAGGGTGCCAGACGCCCTCAAACCTAGGCAAAAGTACGGTAAGTTTTGTGCTGCAAAATAATAACGCACTCCTATAGAGCGATTAAATACAAAAATTTTTTATCGAGGGAGAGGGTCTATATCCTTCTTCTATCATCCTGTTTTTAAAGTGTTGGTTTTTGAGTTTGTTGTCTTTACTTCCCTTAATCTAAAAGCCAGTCTCTTGCATCTATTAAACAAAAATCCATTTATATAAAAAACAATGTACAAATGAGACTTTTTAGTAGTTTTTTTTATTGTAGTACCTTACGCGTCAGAATCTACATAAACTTTGTCGTACGTTTTTTTCCGTGAAAATGGATGCACCATCGGTATCCTTGCGGTCTGCATGATACCTCAAGTGTGATTTACCGATTATAGAGGAAATGTCTTACCGTGCACCTAAATTAATACTCTGTGGAGATTTTAATATAAATCTTCTACCTTCGTCTGCTTCGTTTAAGTGGGTGAACACAATGGAAAAATGGAGTTGGAATATTGAGCGGGATCGGTATTAGCTGTCAGGACGTATGTCCCAACTTGCAAGTGCCCACAATGCGTACGTTCACGTTCTTATATTTCGGATATGTTACCTTAGCTTTTGTTGTAATTACCTTAGGTGGCGCTACAGTCCGGGGTGGACCTGTGCCTCAACCAACAAGCTTCTCCAGCCAGCTCGGTCCCTAGCTAGCTGCCTCCAGTTTCGCACGTGGAGTCAGCTGAGGTCCTCTTCCAGCTGTGTTCGCCACCTGAGTCTCGGTCTTCCTCTACTCTGCCGTCCCTCTGGGGTCGAATCGAACATTTTCCAGACCGGAGCATTGATTTCCATCCGTCTATATGACCCAGCCATCTGAGACGTTGAATTTTTTCTCTTTTGGCTAGGTCTGTGTCGCTGTACAGCCGGTACAGGTCTTCATTGTATCTTCTTCTCCACTCTCCGTTAATGCATGCGTCTGCACCCTATAGCACGACTGGGATGATGAGGGTCTTATAAAGGGACAATATAGTTGCCCCAGAGAGGGCCTTGCTTTTTAATTGCCTTCTAAGCCCCAAGAAGCAGCGATTGGTAAGAGTTATTCTTCGTTTGATTTCAACGCTTGTGTTTTTGTCAGAGTTAATAGCTTCTTAATAGTCCGGGCGGCGGCTGCAAAAACACCTAACTCATCAAGTTAAAGAAAATTTCAGTTTTATAGCAAGAGATGAGTTGGAGTAGGTGCAAAAACGACAGGTCTTTCAGTCCTAATCCTGGTGCGATTGGCGTGTGAGGCAACAAAGGGCACGTTTTTTGGGTGACTGTGTACTGATCGAGTTAAAAAGCACAGTTTTGCCATGGTGGTCTAAGTCTCAAGTAGTATAACAAAAAACACAGGTTTTCCTCCTGAAATCCTGGTGGGATTGTAGCGAGGGGTCATTAAAGTGAATGATTTGGTATCAAATGGAATACATATATGCTTTTAAGATTTAGAGGTCCTCCGGGTGAAAGCTTGGCAGTTTTTTTCACTAGACCTGATGTTATGTGGATAGGGAGCATGGGGGCGTTTTTCGTTTGAAACTTATTTTTTCCTATGTTATTAAATGACTTAATTAATAAAATTGATGTCAAATCAATGGTCAGACTATGCCATTTCATTATATATAGGAATCTCAGGTAACCCCCAAATGTTTGTCCAGTAAACACCGATCGTTTCGATAAAAACTTGCATATTCATTAAAGGTGAATTTACCATTAAAGTTTAGTTACTCATCGAGTTAAAGGATGAATTTGGTATCAAATGAAAGGTAATTATTTCTTCTTTTAAAATTAAAGAGTCTTCCGGCTGAAAGCTTGGCGGTTTCATCACTCGGCCTGATTTTATGAGGGTAGGCAAAATTGCGCGGTTGTCGTTTAAAACATATTTTTCCTGTTACTCATTGAGTTAATGAATAAAATTTATATCATTCAATGCTCAAACTGTGTCATTTTATTATATAAATAAATTGCAGGTAACTATTTCATAGTTAAAAAAGAAGAAAAAAAAAACAAAAGTATGCCCAATTAATGTGGAGCATTTAAAAAAAGTTGTAGCTATATTATTTAAATGTGAATTTACCATTAAAGTTAAGTTACTCATCGAGTTAAAGGATGAACAATTTTTTAAATGAATTTCAGATAGGTACCTATATGCAAACTATCTGAATGGAAAGCAAAATTAAAAACAAAATTACATTTCTACAAGGACGTTTAAATCTGTACAGCAAGAAGTAAGTTTGTGTTTAAATTTCAAGAATGTATGTGTATTATTTGAAGACTTCATAATAGTAAAAAAAAAAATCCTTATGAATTCGAATTAAGTCTGGTCAATGATGTATGTATGTATGCACAAACATGACAAATATGTATGTAGGTAAGTACCAATGCAATGAAAATGTTGGATCGTCTATAAATCCTTACCAAAATATTATTCGCCTCAGCTAAGCGAAACCATTGTATATAAACTGAAAAACTGCTAGCATTTTAAAAAGATACTCAATTATTTCATGTTCTCCTTCTGTTTTTTTCTGTCTCACATTGCACATGTGCAGTAAACTAAGTACAAAGCATAACACTAAAAACGATGCTTTTTATTCTCTCTCTCAGTGAAAGGCATCAAACAGGTGATGGACAGTTGCTGCAACTATCTCGAACACATCAATTGTGCTTATTTTACCTCCCCGCGGTAACCACTGGGTACTGGTCTGTCCATCCGGACATTCCTGCTAAACTTATAAGCGCGAGTGTTGAACACAGAAAAAATAGCAACACTATAATGCTCTGCTTTAATGACTGTTCTGATCGATTCGCAGAAGTCTTGCACGAGCCTCTCAGAAAGAGGACGTACGGATCTTGGCCTACATCCTTACAAGTTTAAATTGACGCAAGAACTGAAGCCGCTTGACCACCAGAAGCGTCGTATGTTTGTGAATTTGGCTGAGCAACAACTTGAAAATGATTCGGGATTTCAACGAAAAATCATCTTCAGCGATGAGGCTCATTTCTGGCTGAATGGCTTCGTCAATAAACAAAATATGCGGTATTGGTGGTTAGGCAAAAATCCATACGTACTCCATGAGTCATCATTGCATCCCGAAAAAATTACGGTTTGGTGTGGTTTATGGGCCGAAGGCGTCATTGGGCCATAATTCTTCCGTGATGATCAAGACCGGCACGTTACTGTGAATGGGGATCGCTACCGTTCAATGATAACCGAATATTTTTGGACCCAATTGTATGATATGGACTTGGAGGACATGTGGTTCCAAAAGGACGGCGCCACAAGCCACACAGCGAATGTCACAATCAATTTATTGGAAACCAAGTTTGGAGAACGTGTTATCTCAGAAATGGTCCAGTCGCTTGGCCGCCTCGGTCGTGCGATTTGACGCCGTTAGACTGTTTCCTGTGGGGCTACGTGAAGTCTATGGTCTATGCCAAATGGCCAGCGACGATTGATGAACTTCTTACGAATATCGAACTTGAAATTGCAGCAGTATCGGCCGATTTATGCTTGAAAACCGTCGAAAATTGGGTTCAGCGTCTGGACTTCTGCAAGCGTGCCCGTGGTGGCCATGCAAAAGAAATCGAGTTCCATACATAATGGCATTAAACGTACTTTCACAAGAATAAAGAATTTCATTGATATCTAAAACCGTTTTTGTTTTATTTAAAAAAAACTTTTGTAGCGCTCTTATTTAAAAACCCGTTATTTGGAGATAAGGTCATTGGGACAATTCAATGCAGGTCAGGGCATTGCAATAGAGATGGTGGCGGACCAACGGCAGCGCTCATATCCCCGAAGTGGGTTACTGACTTCGGATTCTCCGGTTCCTTTTGTCCAAGGAATCCAACAAAGGACCTGGCTCTCCAGGTTGGGGGTTGTGCGTGGGGTTAACAACCCTGCCATGGAAAAAAGAAAAAGTTGCGAAGCCACCAATAGCCTCGGAAAAGGACGGATTAACTGCTGACGACCCGGAAAAAAGGACGGATTAACTGTTGACGACCCGGAAAAACGAATTAAGAACAACGAACTTCGGATCTGCACGTGAAATGTTAGAACTCTTAACAGATCGCGTGCAGCCAAACAACTAGCGGAAGCCCTAGACTGCTACAGAGCAGGAATTACTGCCATCCAGGAAGTGCGATGGGATGCGCCGGGCATAAGGAGGATGAAAAACTATGACATGTACTACGGTGATTGTGCAAGAAGACCACAGCGTTTAGTTGGGTGCGGATTTGTCATAAGCGGTAGACTTGGGCGAGAACTCTTGGGCTTTCGACACGTAAGTGAGCGACTTGTTACAATCCGTATCAAGGCTAAATTTGCCAACATTAGCACTTGGACGATGACCGACAAAACGGACCAAAATGAAGTAAGGATAGCAATATCTGAACTAAAAAAACAACAAAGCTGTTGGACCCGACGGACTACTCGCTGAACTTTTTTAAAGCGGCCGGAGATGACCTGGTGGAGTGTATACAACAACTCATCTCTAAAGTTTGGTCAGAAGATGAATGGAACCTCAGCATCGTTTGCCCGATCCACAAGAAGGGAGACCCTCTAAACTGCGCCAACTATAGAGGAATTAGTCTCCTGAATATTGCCTGCAAGATCCTCTGCCGTATTATGTGAACGCCTGAAACCTTTCGTCAGCAACCTGATTGGCCCCTATCAGTGTGGTTTCAGACCAGGAAAGTCCACAATCGATCAAATGTTCACTCTACGGCAGATCCTGGAAACCACTTAAGAATTCCAAATCGATACCCACCACCTTTTTATCGATTTTAAGGCCGCGTACGGCCTTATTTTTTATCAAAATAAAATTCCCTGACTTTCCCTGACCAATTTTCAAATTTTCCCTGACAAAATGAAAAAAAATAATTAACTGCATTTAATTTGTTTATGCTTAAAATAAATCACATGAAATTGAGGTAGTTAAGGAAAGGTTTCCAAAAAAAATAGTTTAGAGCTTCGCGTTGAGTTATTTAACTTCCACAATTTTGGGAATATTTCAATGAAATAAAAAGTTTTCGTTTTGTAAATTAGCTAAACAAAATATTTTAACTTAATAAAAAAATGGACCTGAAATTCTCAAGAGAAAATTTAAAAATCCAAAATCTTACGTAAAGGTTTGCAAACTACTCACTGGGACGTTATTCAAATAACATAACATAACAACACAATAAATACTAAAAATCATTACAATCTTTTTTTTATTAAGGCGAATTTACTAGATGATATTGGTGCGCCGTTTGACAAAACTTCTACATTTTGAATAATAACGATCCAAAATTAGGTTAATTTCGGTCTTTAATAAAATCTTATTTAAAAAAAGTAGCGTAATCACTCCTTAAAGAGATGGGGTCTTAGCCCAAAGTACATCATTGGATGTACACTGCCATCGTCAGATCAATTCTGACATACGCATGTTTGGTTTGGTGGCCTGCCCTTGGCAAGGCAACCAATCTCAAGTCTACGACAAAAAATCAAAGACTAGCGTGCATTTGCATTGGTACTACAAGTGCTTTAAGAACTACTCCAACTGCAGCCCTATAAACTTTCCTCTCATTAACCCCAATAGGCCTTTTCATAAAGGAGCTGGCGGCCAAAATTGCCCTAAGATTGAGGCATTTAAGCAACTGGAACAAAGGCCAGTATGGTCATAAAATTATAGAAAATTATATAGACAATTAGATTTTAACAGACTTTCCTACAAGAGAATGCTGGAGGGAAAACCGGGTCATAAATAAAAATCATATCTCGGTCTATACAGACGGTTCTAAAACGCAAGCAGGGTAGGGTCTGGTATCTTCTCAGCAGCAAAACAACTTTTGCCTTATAACCTGGAGAACAAAAACATTTATATTTTCACAGACAATCGTTTGCAAGTCTAAACTGATCGACGAATGTCGTAATAATCTGCGGCAAATCAGTGAAACAAACCTGGTAACCCTTCGATGGGTTCTCGGACACTGCAACATTAACAGAAACGAAAATGCTGACGAACTGGCAAAACACGGTTCATCAATGGAACCACGGCAAACTGTTCCCTGGATACTTGAACCATTGGAAAATAGAAAAAAAATTCACGAATATTGCCTCAGAGCCGCAAGAGATGGTCAAAACTTGATAACTGTCAGGTCTCAAGAAGTCTTTGGTCAAACATCTCAAAGAAAAATACAGAATAAAATCAAAAGCTAGGTAGACATCAACTGTCCCTTTTGGTTGGTGTCCTGATGGGTCAGAACTCATCAGACTCAGATGGACCTTGGCCCATCAAACTTATACAGAGGATGTCAAGACGTTGATGCAGAAGAGGGCTCATATCACTTCCTTTGTGAATGCCCCAGCATTTTTTTTCGACGATTTGGGCGACGACGTTTCAAAAACGCCACTTAAAAACATACTGAAATTCATCAAAATCTCAGGATGGTTTAAGGAGGCATTCCATAACCAACTCTCCCCAAATTGCTCACCTATTCTTCCTATTTTAAATTAAAATTTTGGAAAAGTTATCAATTTTTCAATTTTGCATTTTTTTAAATAAATTTCCGTGTAAGCGCACATAAAAAAATGTCGCTCCGCACGCACGCCTTCATACACCTTTATCTCGTTATTAAGAAGTTCTAGCTGAGTTCTGAGCTGAGTTCTTGCACTGTCAAGTAGGAATGGAATTCATCTACCGGGTCAATCAACCAGAAATTGTATAGGCAAAAAAAATGCTGCGCCGGATGACATCCACCGGATTGTTGGTCTAGGAAGGTGGGGGTAGGGTTAGATTTTGAGGGTGTCAAAAGTTGGCGACTTTGACCAGAATTCTTAATTGAAACAACATTCCATTATATTTCAGGTATAACAGAAGAAATAAGGTGAAATTCTGCATTTTTGGCTTTTTTTTGCGTTTCTTGCGAACTTTATGAAACAATTATACCTTTTTTCGGGAATAACGAATTGACATACAAACATGAATGAATAGTCAAAATGTAGGAAATTTGGCGCTCTACATACATAAATAAACAAACGGATACTTTTGCCGTAGGACGTGAGAAGGAAAAGTTATTGATGAAAAACCTAAGAACTCTCGAAAATTTTGCAGTTTTCCCGCACTCTTCCCTTTTTGCACAAAATCCTCCAGTTCCAAAACTAGATAACGTTTTAAAGTTTTATTAAGTTCCGATTGTTTTCCATCTAAAACTACCAGTCGACTAGACTATAAAGGCACATCATTGAGTTAAAATTTTGTTAAATGTAGATTTTTTTCAATAAACCTTCATTCCCCTGTCACGATCACATAAATAAAATAAAAAGTGGAGTTTAAAATATTAGTTGGGGAGCTGGTGAACGTTTTTAAAACGTCATTAGTGCATGGAAAATTTATGAACTGCCTTGTAAAACTTAAGTTAAGGATCAATAAAATCAGCATCTGTCAGTTATCAGCTGGGGCGTTTGGGCGTGGCTAAGCCCTAAAGACGTCAAAAAAATGAAGCATCGACGTCATTAGTGCAAAGCTGAATTCTGTTATATGAGCAATTGAAGTTATTATATTTAGAGTATACCTATTGCCAGACATTTTGAAGGGGGCAAAAAGGGTGCCAGACGCCCTCAAACCTAGGAAAAAGTACGGTTAGTTTGGTGCTGCAAAATAATAACGCACTCCTATAGAGCGATTAAATACAAACATTTTTTATCGAGGGAGAGGGTCTATATCCTCCCGCTTAGGCCGTTAGTCCCTTCTATTATCCTATTTTTAAAGTGTTGGTTTTTGAGTTTGTTGTCTTTACTTCCCTTAATCTAAAAGCCAGTCTCTTGCATCTATTAAACAAAAATCCATTTATTTAAAAAACAATGTACAACTGCGACTTTTTAGTAGTTTTTTTTTTATGTAGTACCTTACGCGTCAGAATCTATATATTAATACGAGAACATAAATTTTGTCGTACGTTTTTTTCCGTGAAAATGGATGCACCATCGGTACCCTTGCGGTCTGCATGATACCTCAAGTGTGAATTCCCCGATTATAGAGGAAATGTCTTACCGTGCACCTAAATTAATACTCTGTGGAGATTTTAATATAAATCTTCTACCTTCCTCTGCTTCAATTAAGTGGGTGAACACAATGGAAAAATGGAGCTGGAACATTGAGCGGGATCGGTATTAGCTGTCAGGACGTATGTCCCAACTTGCAAGTGCCCACAATGCGTCCGTTCACGTTCTTATATTTCGGATATGTTACCTTTGCTTTTGTTGTAATTGCCTTAGGTGGCGCTACAGTCCGGGGTGGACCTGGGCCTCAACCAACAAGCTTCTCCAGCCAGCTCGGTCCCTAGCTAGCTGCCTCCAGTTTCGCACGTGGAGTCAGCTGAGGTCCTCTTCCAGCTGTGTTCGCCACCTGAGTCTCGGTCTTCCTCTACTGTGCCGTCCCTATGAGGTCAAATCGAACATTTTCCAGACCGGAGCATTGATTTCCATCCGCTCTATATGACCCAGCCATCTGAGACGTTGAATTTTTTCTCTTTTGGCTATTTCCGTGAAAATGGATGCACCATCGGTACCCTTGCTGTCTGCATGATACCTCAAGTGTGATTTCCCCGATTATAGAGGAAATGTCTTACCGTACACCTAAATTAATACTCTGTGGAGATTTTAATATAAATCTTCTACCTTCGTCTGCTTCGTTTAAGTGGGTGAACACAATGGAAAAATGGAGTTGGAATATTGAGCGGTATCGGTATTAGATGTCAGGACGTATGTCCCAACTTGCAAGTGCCCACAATGCGTACGTTCACGTTCTTATATTTCGGATATGTTACCTTAGCTTTTGTTGTAATTACCTTAGGTGGCGCTACAGTCCGGGGTGGACCTGTGCCTCAACCAACAAGCTTCTCCAGCCAGCTCGGTCCCTAGCTAGCTGCCTCCAGTTTCGCACGTGGAGTCAGCTGAGGTCCTCTTCCAGCTGTGTTCGCCACCTGAGTCTCGGTCTTCCTCTACTGTGCCGTCCCTCTGGGGTCGAATCGAACATTTTCCAGACCGGAGCATTGATTTCCATCCGTCTATATGACCCAGCCATCTGAGACGTTGAATTTTTTCTCTTTTGGCTAGGTCTGTGTCGCTGTACAGCCGGTACAGGTCTTCATTGTATCTTCTTCTCCACTCTCCGTTAATGCATGCGTCTGCACCCTATAGCACGACTGGGATGATGAGGGTCTTATAAAGGGACAATTTAGTTGCCCCAGAGAGGGCCTTGCTTTTTAATTGCCTTCTAAGCCCCAAGAAGCAGCGATTGGCAAGAGTTATTCTTCGTTTGATTTCAGCGCTTGTGTTTTTGTCAGAGTTAATAGCTTCTTAATAGTCCGGGCGGCGGCTGCACAAACACCTAACTCATCGAGTTAAAGAAAATTTCAGTTTTCTAGTAAGAGATGAGTTGGAGTAGGTGCAAAAACACCAGGTCTTCCAGTCCTAATCCTGGTGCGATTGGCATGTGAGGCAACATAGGGCACGTTTTTTGGGTGACTGTGTACTGATCGAGTTAATGCACAGTTTTGCCATGGTGGTCTAAGTCTCAATTAGTATAACAAAAAACACAGGTTTTCCTCTTGAAATCCTGGTGGGATTGTAGCGAGGGGTCATTAAAGTGGTTGATTTGGTATCAAATGGAATACATATATGCTTTTAAGATTTAGAGGTCTTCCGGGTGAAAGCTTGGCAGTTTTTTTCACTAGACCTGATGTTATGTGGATAGGGAGCATGGGGGCGTTTTTCGTTTGAAACTTATTTTTTCCTATGTTATTAAATGACTTAATTAATAAAATTGATGTCAAATCAATCGTCAGACTATGCCATTTCATTATATATAAGAATCTCAGGTAACACCCAAATGTTTGTCCAGTAAACACCGATCGTTTCGAAAAAAACTTGCATATTCATTAAAGGTGAATTTACCATTAAAGTTAAGTTACTCATCGAGCTAAAGGATGAATTTGGTATCAAATGAAAGGTAATTATTTTTTCTTTTAAAATTAAGGAGTCTTCCGGGTGAAAGCTTGGCAGTTTCATCACTCGGCCTGATTTTATGAGGGTAGGCAAAATTGCGCGGTTTTCGTTTAAAACATATTTTTCCTGTTAGTCATTGAGTTAATGAATAAAATTTATATCAATCAATGCTCAAACTGTGTCATTTTATTATATAAATAAATTGCAGGTAACTATTTCATAGTTAAAAAAGAAGAAAAAAAAAAACAAAAGTATGCCCAAGTAATGTGGAGCATTTAAAAAAAGTTGTAGCTATATTATTTAAATGTGAATTTACCATTAAAGTTAAGTTACTCATCGAGTTAAAGGATGAACAATTTTTTAAATGAATTTTAGATAGGTACCTATATGCAAACTATCTGAATGGAAAGCAAAATTCAAAACAGTCAAATTCTATCTGTACAGCAAGAAGTAAGTTTGTGTTTAAATTTCAAGAATGTATGTGTATTATTTGAAGACTTCATAATAGTAAAAAAAAAAAATCCTTATGAATTTGAATTAAGTCTGGTCAATGATGTATGTATGTATGCACAAACATGACAAATATGTATGTAGGTATACTCATACAAAATTTGAAAATCCTATAGAATCCAAATCAAGTCAATGACGTACCCATACGCATGTATAAATACGTATGTAAGAACCAGTTCTCATATTTCATATTCCATATAAAAAAATAATGTAAAGAATGAAAATGTTGGATCGTCTATAAATCCGTACTAAAATATTATTCGCCTCAGCTAAGCGAAACCATTGTATATAAACTGAAAAACTGCTAGCAGTTTAAAAAGATACTCAATTATTTCATGTTCTCCTTCTGTTTTTTCCTGTCTCACATTGCACATACGCAATAAACTAAGTACAAAGCATAACACTAAAAACGATGCTTTTTATTCTATCTCTCAGTGAAAGGCATCAAACAGGTGATGCACAGTTGCTGCTACTATCTCGAACACATCAATTGTGCTTATTTTACCTCCCCGCGGTAACCACCGGGTACTGGTCTGTCCATCCGGACATTCCTGCTAAACTTATAAGCGCGAGTGTTGAACACAGAAAAAACAACAACACTATAATGCTATGCTTTAATGACTGTTCTGATCGATTCGCAGAAGTCTTGCACGAGCCCCTCATGAAGAGGACGTACGGCGGATGAGCTCAACCAATTGGACCAACGGTAGCGTCAACAGTCAACGAAGCAGACGCCCTAATGAGCTACTTCGACGTATCGGGTTTTTCAACAGGCACGCTACAAAAGTAGAGCGACAGGGACAGCAAACGACGCCATATTTCTTGCCGCTCTTTTGACATTTTTCTTCAGTAAAGTTTGCCATTTCATGATGGAAAGACATACGAGCCAACAACGAATGGAAATTATTAAAATTTACTACCGAAATTCGGAGTCAGTGGCCTCAACGTTAAGAGCGCTACGTTCAATTTATGGTCGTAATAATCGTCCTAGCAGATCAACAATTGAGCGTCTAGTGGAAAAATTTGAATCCACAGGCACAGTAAAAAATGCTTATGTGCCAGTGAGACAAAGAAGTGCCCGTAGTGTCGAGAATATTGCTGCCGCTGAGGCTTCAGTTGCAGAAAGCCCAAATGTGTCTCTCACACGTCGTTATCAAGCGTTGGGCTTCTCTGTGACGTCGTTGTGGCGAATTTTGCGAAAAGATCTTGGCCTACATCCTTACAAGATTAAATTGACGCAAGAAATGAAGCCGCTTGACCACCAGAAGCGTCGTATGTTCGTGAATTGGGCTGAGCAACAACTTGAAAATGATTCGGGATTTCAACGAAAAATCATCTTCAGCGATGAGGCTCATTTCTGGCTGAATGGCTTCGTCAATAAACAAAATATGCGGTATTGGTGGTTAGGCAGAAATCCATACGTACTCCATGAGTCATCATTGCATCCCGAAAAAATTACGGTTTGGTGTGGTTTATGGGCCGAAGGCGTCATTGGGCCATAATTCTTCCGTGATGATCAAGACCGGCACGTTACTGTGAATGGGGATCGCTACCGTTCAATGATAACCGAATATTTTTGGCCCCAATTGGATGATATGGACTTGGAGGACATGTGATTCCAACAGGACGGCGCCACAAGCCACACAGTGAATGTCACAATCAATTTATTGGAAACCAAGTTTGGAGAACTTGTTATCTCACGAAATGGTCCAGTCGCTTGGCCGCCTCAGTCGTGCGATTTGATGCCGTTAGACTATTTCCTGTAGGGCTACGTCAAGTCTATGGTCTATACCAACAAGCCAGCGACGATTGATGAACTTCGTACGAATATCGAACGTGAAATTGCAGCAGTATCGGCCGATTTATGCTTGAAAACCGTCGAAAATTGGGTTCAGCGCCTGGACTTCTGCAAGCGTGCCCGTCGTGGCCATGCAAAAAAAACGAGTTCCATACATAATGGCATCAAACGTTCTCTCACAGGAATAAAGAATTTCATTGATATCTAAACCCGTTTTTGTTTTATTTAATAAAACTTTTGTAGCGCTCTTATTGAAAAACCCGTTATTTGGAGATAAGGTCATTGGGACAATTCAATGCAAGTCAGGGCATTGAAATAGAGATGGTGGCGGATGAACCCTTATTGGGCCAACGGCAGCGCTCATATCCCCGAAGTGGGTTACTGACTTCAGATTCTCCGTTTCCTTTTGTCCAAGGAATCCAACAAAGGACCTGGCCGTCCAGGTTGGGGGTTGTGCGTGGGGTTAACAAGCCTGCCATGGAAAAAAGAAAAAGTTGCGAAGCCACCAATAGCGTCGGAAAAGGACGGATTAACTGTTGACCACCCGGAAAAACGAATTAAGAACAACGAATTTCGGATCTGCACGTGAAATGTTAGAAATCTTAACAGATAGCGTGCAGCCAAACAACTAGCGGAGGCCCTAGACTGCTACAGAGCAGGAATTACTGCCATCCAGGAAGTGCGATGGGATGCGCCGGGCTCCTTAAGGAGCCAAGGCCTAGTGACTTAAACTCTCAACCATTTATGTGTGTGTGTTGATACTCTGCAAGAATGGAAGGGACCTACAGTTTACCGCCGAGTCCGAACGGCTATATGAGATGCACTTTTTCGAAACAAATTTTACTCTTGGAGGTTTTGTCAGTTCCTCGCAAGAGGCAGTACCCCAGAAAAAAAAGTTGGCTATGAGCTGGATTTGAACCCAGGTTCTTTCACTTTGCAGTCCGACACACTAACCACTAAGCCACGGGGCACTACAAGCACAACCCTAATGCGCCGGGCATAAGGAGGATGAAAAACTGTGACGTGTACTACGGTGATTGTGCAAGAAGACCACAGCGTTTATTTGGGTGCGGATTCGTCATAAGCGGTAGACTTGGGCAAGAAATCTTGGGCTTTCGACACGTAAGTAAGCGACTTGTTAATATCCGTATGAAGGCTGAATTTGCCAACATTAGCACATGGACGATGACAGACAAAACTTCCGTCCACCTGACCAAAATGAAGTAAGGATAGAAATTACTAAACTAAAAAAACAACCGATGGACTACCCGCTGAACTTTTTAAAGCGGCCGGAGAGGACCTGGTGGAGTGCATACAACAACTCATCTCTAAAGTTTGGTCAGAAGATGAATGGAACCTTAGCATCGTTTGCTCGATCCACAAGAAGGGAGACCCTCTAAACTGCGCCAACTATAGAGAAATTAGTCTCCTGAATATCGCCTGCAAGATCCTCTGCCGTATTATGTGAACGCCTGAAACTTTTCGTCCTGATTGACCCCTATCCGTGTGGTTTCAGACCAGGAAAGTCCACAATCGATCAAATGTTCAAGCTACGGTAGATGCTGGAAACTACCCCAGAAATCCAAATCGATACCCACCACCTCTTATAGAGACGAGTTATACAGAGCCATGTCAGGTTTTGGCATCCCCACAAAACTCGTCCGACTGTGCCATAGTTGCTACTATTTATCAAAATAAAATTCCCTGACTTTCCCTGACCAATTTTCGAATTTTCCCTGACCAAATGAAAAAAAAATAATTAACTGCATTTAATTTTTGTATGCTTAAAATAAATCACATGAAATTGGGGTACTTAAGGAAAGGTTTTCATAAAAAATAGTTAAGAGCTTCGCGTTGATATATTTCGGAATATTTCAATGAAATAAAAAGTTTTTGTTTTGTAAATTAACCAAACAAAATATTTTAACTTAATAAAAAAATGGACCTGAAATTCTCAAGAGAAAATTTAAAAATACAAAATCTTACGTAAAGGTTTGCAAACTACTCACTGGGACGTTATTCAAATAACATAACATAACAACACAATAAATACTAAAAATCATTACAATCTTTTTTTTTATTTAAATCTGTAAAGTAGTCTAAAAAAATCAAACTACCTACATTACATAATATAAGGCGAATTTACTAGATGATATTGGTGCGCCGTTTGACAAAACTTCTAAATTTTGAATAATAACGATCCAAAATTAGGTTAATTTCTAGTATTTAATAAAGCCTAAATAAAAAAAATTTTGTAATCACTTCTTAGAGAGATGGGGTCGTAGCCCAAAAACCATTCATTGGATGTACACTGCCATCGTCAGATCAACTCTGACATACGCATGTTTGGTTTGGTGGCCTGCCCTTGACAAGGCAACCAATCTCAAATCTATGACAAAAAATCAAAGACTAGCGTGCGTTTGCATTGGTACTACAAGTTTTTTAAGAACTACTCCAACTGCAGCCCTATAAACTTTCCTTCATTAGCCCCAATAGGCCTTTCATAAAGCAGCTGGCGGCCAAAATTGCCTTAAGATTAAGGCATTTAAGCAACTGGAACAAAGGCCAGTATGGTCATAAAATTATAGAAAATTATATAGACAATTAGATTTTAACACGGTGGCACGAACAGACTTTCCTACAAGAGAATGCTGGAGGGAAAACCGGGTCATAAATAAAAATCATATCTCGGTCTATACAGACGGTTCTAAAACGCAAGCAGGGTAGGGTCTGGTATCTTCTCAGCAGCAAAACAACTTTTGCCTTATAACCTGGAGAACAAAAACATTGATATTTTCACAGACAATCGTTTGCAAGTCTAAACTGATCGACGAATGTCGTAATAATCTGCGGCAAATCAGTGAAACAAACCTGGTAATCCTTCGATGGGTTCTCGGACACTGCAACATTAACGGAAACGAAAAGGCTGACGAACTGGCAAAACACGGTTCATCAATGGAACCACGTCAAACTGTTCCCTGGATACTTGAACCATTGGAAAATAGAAAAAAAATTCACGAATATTGCCTCAGAGCCACAAGAGATGGTCAAAACTTGATAACTGTCAGCTCTCAAGAAGTCTTTGGTCAAACATCTCAAAGAAAAATACAGAATACAATCAAAAGCTAGGTAGACATCAACTGTCCCTTTTGGTTGGTGTCCTGATGGGTCAGAACTCAATGGGGACCCACATGAGTAGAATGGACCTTGGCCCATCAAACTTATGCAGAGGGTGTCAAGACGTTGATCCAGAAGAGGGCTCATATCACTTCCTTTGTGAATGCCCCAGCATTTTTTTTCGATGATTTGGGCGACGACGTTTCAAAAAAGGCACTTAAAAACATACTGAAATTTATTAAAATCTCAGGATGGTTTAAAGAGGCATTCCATAACCAACTCTCCCCAAATTGCTCACCTATTCCTCCTATTTTAAATTAAAATTTTGGAAAAGTTATCAATTTTTCAATTTTGTATTTTTTAAAAATAAATGTCCTTGTAAGCGCACATAAAGAAATGTCGCTCCTCACGCACGCCTTCATACGCCTTTATCTCGTTATTAAGAAGTTCTAGCTGAGTTCTGAGCTGAGTTCTTGCACTGTCAAGTAGGAATGGAATTCATCTACCGGGTCAATCAACCAGAAATTGTATAGGCAACAAAAAATGCTGCGCCGGATGACATCCACCGGATTGTTGGTCTAGGAAGGTGGGGAAAGGGTTAGATTTTGAGGGTGTCAAAAGTTGGCGACTTTAACCAGAATTCTTAACTGAAACAACATTCCATTATATTTCAGGTATAACAGAAGAAATAAGGTGAAATTCTGCATTTTTGGCTTTTTTTGCGTTTCTTGCCAAATTTATGAAAAAATTATACCTTTTTTCGGGAATAACGAATTGACATACAAACATGAATGAATAGACAAAATGTAGGAAATTTGACGCTCTACATACATCAATAAATAAATGGATACTTTTGCCGTAGGACGTGAGAAGGAAAAGTTATTGATGAAAAACCTAAGAACTCTCGAAAATTTTGCAGTTTTCCCCCACTATTCTAAAGACGTCAAAAAAATGTAGCATCGACGTCATTAGTGCAAAGCTGAATTTTGTTATATGAGCAATTGAAGTAATTATATTTAGAGTATACCTTTTGCCAGACATTTTGAAGGGGCCAAAAGGGTGCCAGACGCCCTCAAACCTAGGCAAAGGTACGGTAAGTTTGGTGCTGCAAAAAAATAACCCACTCCTATAGAGCGATTAAATACAAACATTTTTTTATCGAGGGAGAGGGTCTTTATCCTCCCGCATAGGCCGTTAGTCTCTTCTATCATCCTGTTTTTAAAGTGTTGGGTTTTGAGTTTGTTGTCTTTGCTTCCTTTAATCTAAAAGCCAGTCTCTTGCATCTATTAAACAAAAATCCATTTATTTAAAAAAACAATGTACAAATGAGACTTTTTAGTAGTATTTTTTATTGTTGTACCTTACGCGTCAAAATCTATATATTAATGCGAGAACATAAATTTTGTCGTACGTTTTTTTTCGTGAAAATGAATGCACCATCGGTACCCTTACTGTCTGCATGATACCTCAAGTGTGATTTCCCCGATTATAGAGGAAATGTCTTACCGTGCACCTAAATTAATATTCTGTGGAGATTTTAATATAAATCTTCTACCTTCGTCTGCTTCGTTTAAGTAGGTGAACACAATGGAAAAATGGAGCTGGAATATTGAGCGGGATCGGTATTAGCTGTCAGGACGTATGTCCCAACTTGCAAGTGCCCACAATGCGTACGTTCACGTTCTTATATTTCGGATATGTTACCTTTGCTTTTGTTGTTATTACCTTAGGTGGCGCTACAGTCCGGGGTGGAACTGGGCCTCAACCAACAAGCTTCTCCAGCCAGCTCGGTCCCTAGCTAGCTGCCTCCAGTTTCGCACGTGGAGTCAGCTGAGGTCCTCGTCCACCTGTGTTCGCCACCTGAGTCTCGGTCTTCCTTTACTGTGCCGTCCCTCTGGGGTCGAATCGAACATTTTCCAGACCGGAGCATTGATTTCCATCCGCTCTATATGACCCAGCCATCTGAGACGTTGAATTTTTTCTCTTTTGGCTAGGTCTGTGTCGCTGTACAGCCGGTACAGGTCTTCATTGTATCTTCTTCTCCACTCTCTGTTAATGCATGCGTCTGCACCATATAGCAGGACTGGGATGATGAGCGTCTTATAAAGGGACAATTTAGTTGCCCCAGAGAGGGCCTTGCTTTTTAATTGCCTTCTAAGCCCTAAGAAGCTGCGATTGGCAAGAGTTATTCTTCGTTTGATTTCAGCGCTTGTGTTTTTGTCAGAGTTAATAGCTTTTTAATAGTCCGGGCGCCGGCTGCAAAAACACCTAACTCATCGAGTTAAAGAAAATTTCAGTTTTATAGTAAGAGATGAGTTGGAGTAGGTGCAAAAACACCAGGTCTTCCAGTCCTAATCCTGGTGCGATTGGCGTGAGAGGCAGCATAGTGCACGTTTTTAGGGTGACTGTGTACTGATCGAGTTAAAGCACAGTTTTGCCATGGTCTAAGTCTCAATTAGTATAACAAAAAAACACAGGTCTTCCTCTTGAAATCCTGGTGGGATTGTAGCTAGGGGTCATTAAAGTGGTTGATTTGGTATCAAATGGAATATATATATGCTTTTAAGATTCAGACGTCTTCCAGGTGAAAGCTTGGCAGTTTTTTCACTAAACCTGATTTTATGTGGATAGGGAGCATGGGGGCATTTTTCGTTTGAAACTTATTTTTCCCTATGTTATTAATTGACTTAATTAATAAAATTGATGTCAAATCAATGGTCAGACTATGCCATCTCAATATATATAAGAATCTCAGGTAACACCCAAATATTTGTCCAGGAAACACCGATCGTTTCGAAAAAAACTTGCATATTCATGGTGAATTTACCATTAAAGTTAAGTTACTCATCGAGTTAAAGGATGAATTTGGTATCAAATGAAAGGTAATTATTTCTTCTTTAAAAACTAAGAGGTCTTATGGGTGAAAGCTTGGCGGTTTCATCACTCGGCCTGATTTTATGAGGGTAGGCAAAATTGCGCGTTTTCGTTTAAAACAAATTTTTCCTGTTACTCATTGGTTAATGAATAAAATTTATATCAATCAATGCTCAAACTTTGTCATTTTATTATATTTAAGAATTTCAGGTAACTATTTCATAGTTAAAAAAAGAAAAAAAAACAAAAGTATGCCCAAGTAATGTGGAGCATTTGAAAAAAGTTGTAGCTATATTAATTAAATGTGAATTTACCATTAAAGTTAAGTTACTCATCGAGTTAAAGGATAAACAATTTTTAAATGGATGTCACATAGGTACCTATATGCAATATTCCTGAATGGAAAGCAAAATTCAAAACAAAATTTAATTTCTATATTTATATTTCCATATAAACAAATAATGTAAGGAATGAAAATGTTGGATCGTCTATAAATCCTTACCAAAATAATATTCGCCTCAGCTAAGCGAAACCATTGTATATAAACTGCAAAACTGCTAGCAGTTTTAAAAGATACTCAATTATTTCATGTTCTCCTTCTGTTTTTTCCTGTCTCACATTGCACATGCGCAGTAAACTAAGTACAAAGCATAACACTAAAAACGATGCTATTTATTCTCTCTCTCAGTGAAAGGCATCAAACAGGTGATGCACAGTTGCTGCAACTATCTCGAACACATCAATTGTGCTTATTTTACCTCCCCGTGGTAACCACCGGGTACTGGTCTGTCCATCCGGACATTCCTGCTAAACTTATAAGCGCGTGTGTTGAACACAGACAAAATAGCAACACTATAATACTCTGCTTTAATGACTGTTCTGATCGATTCGCAGAAGTCTTGCATGAGCCCCTCAGAAAGAGGACGTACGGCGGATGAGCCCAACCAATTGGACCAACGGTAGCGTCAACAGTCAACGAATCAGACGCCCTAATGAGCTACTTCGACGTATCGGGTTTTTCAACAGGCACGCTACAGAAGTAGAGCGGCAGGGACAGCAAACGACGCCATATTTCTTGCCACTCTTTTGACATTTCTCTTCAGTAAAGTTTGCCATTTCATGATAAAAAAAAATATATACGAGCCAACAACGAATCGAAATTATTAAAATTTACTACTGAAATTCGGAGTCAGTGGCCTCAACGTTAAGAGCGCTACGTCCAATTTATGGTCGTCATAATCGTCCTAGCAGATCAACAATTGGGCGTCTAGTAAGAAAATTTGAATCCACAGGCACAGTAAAAATGCTTATGTGCCAGTGAGACAAAGAAGTGCTCGTAGTGTCGAGAATATTGCTGCCGCTGAGGCTTCAGTGGCAGAAAGCCCAAATGTGCCCCTCACACGTCGTTCTCAAGAGTTGGGCATTTCTGTGACGTCGTTGTGGCGAATTTTGCGAAAATATCTTGGCCTACATCCTTACAAGATTAAATTGACGCAAGTCAATTGAAGCCGCTTGACCCCCAGAAGCGTCGTATGTTCGTGAATTGGGCTGAGCAACTTGAAAATGATTCGGATTTTCATCGAAAAATCATATTCAGCGATGAGGCTCTTTTCTGGCTGAATGGCTTCGTCAATAAACAAAATATGCGGTATTGGTTAGGCAGCAATCCACACGTACTCCACGAGTCATCATTACATCCTGAAAAAATTACGGTTTGGTGTGGTTTATGGGCCGGCGGCGTCATTGGGCCGTAATTCTTCCGTGATGATCAAGACCGGCACGTTACTGTGAATGGGGATCGCTACCGTTCAATGATAACCGAATATATTTGGCCCCAATCGGATGGTATGGACTTGGAAGACATGTGGTTCCAACAGGACGGCGCCACAAGCCACACAGCGAATGTCACAATCAATTTATTGGAAACAAAGTTTGGGGAACGTGTTATCTCACGAAATGGTCCAGTCGCTTGGCCGCCTCGGTCGTGCGATTTGACGCCGTTAGACTATTTCCTGTGGGGCTACGTCAAGTCTATGGTCTATACCAACATTTTATTTATGCTTGAAAACCGTCGAAAATTGGGTTCAGCGTCTGAACTTCTGCAAGCGTGCCCGTGGTGGCCATGCAAAAGAAATCGAGTTCCATATATAATGGCATCAAACGTTCTTTCACAGGAATAAAGAATTTCATTGATACCTAAAACCGTTTTTGTTTTATTTAAAAAAACTTTTGTAGCGCTCTTATCGAAAACCCCGTTATTTGGAGATAAGGCCATTGGGACAATTCAATGCAAGTCAGGGCATTGAAATAGAGATGGTGGCGGATGAACCCTTATTGGGCCAACGGCAGCGCTCATATCCCCGAAGTGGGTTACTGACTTCGGATTCTTCGGTTCCTTTTGTCCAAGGAATTCAACAAAGGACCTGGCCGTCCAGGTTGGGGGTTAAGCGTGGGGTTAACAAGCCTGCCATGGAAAAAAGAAAAAGTTGCGAAGCCACCAATAGCCTCAGAAAAGGACGGATTAACTGTTAACGACCTGGAAAAACGAATTAAGAACAACGACCTTCGGATCTGCATGTGAAATGTTAGAACTCTTAACAGATCGCGTGCAGCCAAACAACAAGCAAAGGCCCTAGACTGTTACAGCGCAGTAATTACTGCCATCCAGGAAGTGCGATTGGATTCGCCGGGCATAAGAAGGATGAAAAACTGTGACGTGTACTAGTGATTGTGCAAGAAGACCACAGCGTTTATTTGGGTGCGGATTCGTCATAAGCGGTAGACTTGGGCAAGACCTCTTGGGCTTTTGACACGTAAGTGGCCGACTTGTTACAATCCGTAGGAAGGCTAAATTTGCCAACATTAGCACTTGGACGATGACAGACAAAACTTCCGTCCACCTGACTAAAATGAAGTAAGGACAGCAATATCTAAACTAAAAAAACAACAAGGCTGCTTGACCCGAAAGACTACCCGCTGAACTTTTTAAAGCGGCCGGAGATGACCTGGTGGACTGTACACAACAACTCATCTCTAAAGTTCGGTCAGAAGATGAATGGAACCTCAGCATCGTTTGCCCGATCCACAAGAAGGGAGACCCTCTAAACTGCGCCAACTATAGAGGAATTAGTCTCCTGAATATCGCCTGCAAGATCCTCTGCCGTATTATGTGAACGCCTGAAACCTTTCGTCAGCAACCTGATTGGACCTTATCAGTGTGGTTTCAGACCAGGAAAGTCCACAATCGATCAAATGTTCACGCTACGGCAGATGCTGGAAACTACCCCAGAAATCCAAATCGATACCCACCACCTCTTTATCGATTTTAAGGCCGCGTATCATAGCATTTATAGAGATGAGCTATACAGAGCCATGTCAGGTTTTGGCATCCCCACAAAACTCGTCCGACTGTGCCATAGTTGCCATTATTTTTCAAAATAAAATTCCCTGACTTTCCCTGACCAATTTTTGAATTTTCCCTGACCAAATGAAAAAAAAATTAACTGCATTTAATTTTTGCATGCTTAAAATAAATCACATTGTAATAACCCGAACGCAACCGTGCTTTTCCTTTGTCGCAAAGGAGAAGAGTTGTACGGGGAGAATTTGTGAAAAAAAAACAGTAAGTATTAGTTTTGATGATTTTAATTTATTTACTCTTGGACCCGCCGTCTCAATGCTTATAGCTGCGGCCTTTCGAGTTAATGATTCACAAAATTCTGAATATTCCTCATCATCCTTTGCCTATTTATACAAATCATTTGCATGTCCATTTCCATCCCCACCACAAACCATACTTTAACACTTCTCCTATGAAAATGCATTATCATGTATTTTCATAAAAAAATGCGTTCTCATCGTAAAACATCAATTTTTATTGCCAATTGATATCGATACCCAATATGCATATATATCTAAACGTAGCTTAAAAGACTCCGGTCATTTACACCATTAAATAATAACTTATGCACTTCACACTGGCTCTATTTGTTGTGTATCTCGTATCGGTATCTATAGCCATAGCTATATAAAAAGAATATCTTCAACATGAAATTCTATGCGGTAGCTTGGGAGTGAAAATGGATATACTAGTGGTAGAGGATGAGTCGCATGTAGTGGATCACTACATCCCGCTCCCCTTGAAGAAAAACAATTATACTTTGAAGAGGTTAATTTTCTGTAAAGTTGCGAAATTTTGTAATGTAATGTAATGTAAAGATATAATTTTTTAAATTTGACAATATAAACGTACCATAAAAATGTAACTATGTAAAAAACTGTAAACTATTTATCTTAAAATTTTTTGTAACATGAAGTTTTATATTAATAATTTAAACATTTAATTTTTGTCTTTGTTTTTATATTAACTTATTTAGTTTTTTTTTTAATTTTAACAATCTTATATTTATGTATATATATTTTATTGATTTCTTCCTAGTTTAATATCCGAAGCAATGAGTTTTGGTTCATTTTTCACTTTGTAGGTTTGGTATCTTCTGAAGCAACTTAATACTAAAATTATAATTATAATCGTGTAGATAAGTATATAATGATGAACGTGACGTTCAGTTAGAATTGTCAGCGGTTTTGCCTCGTCTGCTTTTAACTTCTGCTTTAACTTATTTGTTCAGATACTAATTTTAAGTCTTCATGGCTAGAGAATTTAATAATGGCTAAGTTGTTGGGGTATTTTGGTAAACTTGAAGTATTATTTATAAGTAGTTTTGAAATGTTTATCGGAGGAATGTAAAATTTGCTAATTGTTGTAGAATTTTCGTTAAAAGTGTGTATTGTCATGTCTTTGTTTTTAAGGTAACAATGCCCTATGATTTCTTTTATGGCCGTACCGTGTAAATTATGTGTGGTTATGTTTTCGTCACATATTTCGTCAATATAATAATTAATAAAAGTTGAGAAAATCCATTTATTCTTCTGCGATAGTTGGATCCATACTGTTGAATGGTTGGATTGTCTTATTTCGTATGAGTTGGGAATAACTGATATTCTGTTTAGCAATTGGATTTCACATTGTGGGTTCTGATTTAGTACTCAATAACGGATGTGTAAAGGGACTTATGAATTTATCATTTTGGGATTTGCAGAGAGATAACTCTGCTGTATTTAATTGAAAGTAATTTTCTTTGTTGTAATCGAGAAAAATGTATTGGGAGGTAGGGTGTATGGACACGAAGTTATTTTTATGTTTAGTTGGCAAAGGAATACTTTTGTATAAAATATATTTTTCAACAAATGGAATTGGTATTTTAATTTCGTATATTATGTTGTTATTATGGATTGCTACTTTGGTAGTGCAAATTTTATAAAGAGATATAATGTTGTTATCTATCTGAGTACTAGGTAATTTTGTGTTTAATGGGAGTTCTTTTTTAATTTTTGTTAACACTACTTCAAATTGCTCAGGAGTTATAATGGATGGGTGATGATTATTGATTATTCCATGAAGGGCTTCAGATCATTTTTGTGTACTACTTTCGTTTTGTTTCTTATAGTTATTTCCGTCGTTTCGTCGGAAATAATTTTTGTTATTTCAAATGGTCCTTCCCATAGAGAAGAGAAATTGTTCTTTCTTGTATGGTTTTTGATAAGAACTTTGTCTCCTACATTAAATGTTTTGGTCTCGAATGCTTGTCATAATATTTTTTTGACTTTTCTTTATTACCTACTAAAGTCTACTTGGCAATATGGAATCCGTGCTGCAATCGGGACTTTAGTTCGTTGTAGTAATTTTCATAATTATAGGTAGGTTGCGGATTTCTTCCAAGAATAGCTGGAATCCTGGCCGGATAACCGTACAATAGTTGGTGTGGCGTATAGCCAGTGCTGCTATGTGGGGTTGTGTTGAACACAAAAATAGCGTATGGGATCCATGTGTTCCATGAAAGGGGATCGCGATTTACATAATGCCTTAGATATTCGGCTAGTGTGCGGTGGCTAGGTTCAAGTGCACCATTAGTTTGAGGGTGGTATGGAGTAGTTTGATTTTTTTTAATATTAAGAAGTTTGCAAATTTCCTTGAACAATTGGCTGAGAAAGTTCGTGCCTTGAACTTGTTTGTCTGGATTTACATTGTAGTATATAGTTTTTTATGTCATTGTTCATTGTTGGCCAATAATATTGTTGCTTAATTTTCTTTATAGTCCTTGTTATGCCTTGGTGACCTCTGAGGGGGGAGTCATGGAATTCATAAAGTACCGTTTTTATGGACTCGATATTATCTAAAAATATCTTTTCATTGGTAAAAACGTAAACGACCTAGTTTTGATTTTGAAAAATGTATGTTAAAATTGTTTTTAATTTAATTTTTGATTCAGTGTCCATGTGGGGTAACGAAAATCCGATAGACTGTTCATCAGTATTAAGGTCGCTAACCGAAGTGAGACATGTTCTAATTATTTTTATATCTTTGTCGGTTCTGATTGGGATGGGTAAAGTAGTTATACAAGAGTGTTTCATTATTATGTGAAAAGGTGGAAAATTCTCCTATGTCTGGTTTATTAAAATTTGGACATTTATTTTGTAAAAATTCTTCGTCTACTGATTCTATTATTGGTAATATTATTACTTTAATTGTAGTGAATAGAAGTGCTGAGGAATTGCTCTTGAATTTTTTTTAAATAAAATCAGTTTAATTCACTATTGTAAAAGTTTACATTTTGTTCAATACATTTTTACGTTAAAAGTTTTTAACCGCAATAAAAAACCAATTAAAATATAACGCAACAAAATACACCTTTATAAAAAAAAAAAAAAAAAAAAAAAAAAACCCCTAACTGTCATCATCGCACATGACTGAGAACAAAAGGAAGAGCCACCAAATTTCCTTCGAGGACCTATCCGATTCAGAATTTGATACTGACAGATCAACTAAAATTTATAGGCCACATTCAATCATGTCACTGTCGACGGCCGACTTTCAGAAAATTAAGGCAATTATCGACGACTCAATCCACACAGAGCTGGTCAAGGTGACCGCCAAGTTAGCCACAAAAGATGACGTCACTATGCTAAATGCCGAAATAAGCTCTTTACGTAAACAAAATGAAGAACTCTCGATGAAAGTCCAGCGGTTTGAAGAACGTTGCAATGTTTTAGAAGATGAAATTGAATTGCAAAGTAGAGAACTCAAAGGCAAAAATTTAATAGTCTCTATACCAAAGGACGGGACTGATCCACAGGAAAGACTACGTTGTGTAACTCAACTACTTCTTGGAGGTTCGGGTGCACACGATATGCCAGATGCAATTAAGCTTAACGAAAATAACAACGTAATTAAATTGAAAATTAACACAGGCTCAAATGAAATAGCAAACAAGATGTTGTTGAATTGCTCAAAATTAAAAGGCACAGGTGTTTACGTCCAGCGAGATCTGACAAAACAGATGCAACTAAAACGCCGAATTTTACTAGGTTACCGCCGAGTAATCATATCACATAAACCAAATGAAAAGGTGCAATTAAAAAACAACAATCTTGTGATAGGTAATAAATCATTTTATTTAAACTACGATAACATTCTTAAAGTAAATCAAAACGATGGAGAACAAGAACTACAGCGATTGTTTGGCAAAATAAGCTTTGAAGCTGTCAAAAAAACCATACTGTCAACAACAACTTCTGGACGTCAAAGTGAATGTACTAGATTAAGCAATTCTGCGCCACCAGGGGTGTCACCTAAACCAAATGGTAGTACTCTAGTACGAAACTGAGATACAGAAGCCGTCAGCACAAATAGTTTTAGTTCTAAGATATTATCGTATAACATATCAGGTCTCAATAACAAAATACTTTTTCCTGATTTCTTTAATTATATCAAAACATTTGATGTATTTTTCCTATTCGAAACACATATTATTTCTGAAAATTCTTCTAAATTTAAAAGTCTCTTTAACGGATTCAAACTTTTCTGGAACGCAGCAATTAAGACATCAACTAGAGGACGTGCAAGTGGAGGAAGCATTTTTGGAATCAAGACGGCACTACTTAATATTTATGATTTTGTAGAACTAGAAGGCACTACCATAGTAAAACTCTTACAAAGAAATAATATGTTTATTGTTCCGGTCTACATCAATTGCAACAAGTGGAAAGAAGATTTTGAAAAATTAAACAACATTATGAATCACATGGCCAGTAAAAGTGTTATTTTAATTGGGGATTTCAATGCCAGAATAAGTAGTATGCAAATACACACCGCACAACCTGCAAACAATATTCTTATCTCAACAACCACTCGTCGGTCTAAAGATGATATCTACAATCAAAATGGTCTAGATCTTTTAGAAATGCTGCAGATGTATGAAAGTATCGTTTTAAATGGTTGCGCTTTTGGAGATACGGATGGACACTTCACTTTTGTTGGAGGACAAGGGAAATCTGTTATCGATTATTGCACAGCGAATAATGATTGGATTAACTTGGTTTCAAAATTAGTAGTTGAGTATAAAACCTATTCTGACCACATGCCCCTCGTATTTGAATGGAAGAGTGAAAATACATTTCAACATCAAAACCTAAAGCTACTACCAAGACTTAAATGGAAAATTGAAAACCTGTATACCTACCAAAATAATCTGGATTTACATATCTCTGAGACTTTTTCAGTTGATGAATCTGTCGAGTTGTTTTCAGAGAAAATAATATTGCTTATAAGAAAATCTTCACCAGCCCAACCTTCTGGATATATTACAAAATTCAAAAAAAAGTGGTTCGATAAAGAATGTATGAATGCCCGAAGAAAATCATTTGCTCTTTTAAAAGCACTACGGAACTATTATACTGAGGAACTTAGAAAATGGTACGTTGACTCAAACTCCAAGTACAAGCATTTATGTCGCAAAAAAAAATCTGAATTTGAAAATATTCAAGCAAAATCTCTAAGTCTGGCCAGTAATTCAAAAGGCTTTTGGAACCTAGCTAAAGAAATAAATGGATCCAACTTTGTAATTGGTACAAATATATCCGCAGAACATCTTTCATACCACTTCAAAAACCTGCTCTCCAATAAGTCTGATTTGTCCTTTTCTTATGCAGAACCACTGGTTATAGAGGAAACTTTGGACTCTGAAATAGACGAAAATGAAATAAAAATGGTACTTCAAAAAGCGAAAGATGGAAAAGCACCAGGCGAAGACGGAGTTCCATATGAATACTTCAAAAATGCAACACCAGCTTTCATTAACAAGCTAAAGCAGCTTTTCAATAACATTTTTTCAACCGGTTTCATTCCCTCTTCGTTCAAAAAATCTGTTATTTTCCCTATTCATAAGAAAGGTGATATAAACAACGTCGAGAATTATAGGGGAATATCATTTATGAACGTTATGGCCAAAATATTTTGCGGTGTTCTCGTGAACAGAATAGAAATGTGGGCTGATAACAACAGCATTTTAACAGACTTCCAAGCGGGTTTCAGGAAAAACTATTGTACTGTTGATCAAATATTCGTACTAACGTCAATTGTTAAAGCATTCCAAGCCAGAAATAAGAAGATTTACGCTTTCTTTGTTGATTTTAAGGCAGCTTTCGACCTTGTGAATAGAAATGCACTCATGTATAAACTCTCTCAACTCGGAATCTCTACAAAGCTCTTAAATGTATTAAAGAACATGTATACTGGTACAGAAGCATCGGTATGGGATGGATCTACGTTCTCACAATATTTTGATACTAACGCTGGTGTCAAACAAGGATGCCCTCTGAGTGCTTTGTTGTTTGCGTTGTATATTAACGATATTGGCAAATATCTTCCTGGTGGGATTCGGATAGCTGACACTACAATCAATGTTCTTCTGTATGCAGACGATCTAGTGATTCTTTCAGAGTCACCAGAAAATTTGCAGCTTATGATAAATCGGTTGGCAACATACTGTATCACATGGGGACTTACAATAAATACTGAAAAATCTAAAATCATGGTATTCTCAAGATCTTCTCACAGTTTGGTTAGAGAAAGTTGGTTCTTCAATGATCATCGGCTTGAAATCACTAAGGATTACAACTATTTAGGCGTCAAGTTGAACAAAATGATGGATTTCAAAAATCATCTATCTGAAAAAGCGAAGTCCTCCCAAAGTTTGATAAATATGACTTGGAGGAATATTTTCTCAAACCAAAATGTATTGTTGTCAGCTAAATGGAAAATTTTTGAATGTGTTGTAAAAACATCTCTTTGCTATGCGGCACAAGTTTGGGGAACGGATGAATTTGATGTTGTAGAAAAGCTCCAAAGAAATTTCATAAAAAAACTTTTTAATTTGCCAAATGGAACACCTAACTACGCAGTTTACTTGGAAACGGGAATTGCGAAACTGTTTACCAACACCCTTAAGCTGCAGGCAGACTACATCCATAAAGTTGCTTCACATTCAGATGCTCGTTTGACCAAGAAAATGCTCCTTTATGAAATGCGGAATAAGGACTGGTGGATCGCAAAGTGGCAAAATATTGGTGATAGCTGTGGGGAAGGTATCCAATTTGATTTGAATAACTTAGTTCAACTAAAGGAGCAGCTTTACAACGTAATTCAAAAACACGAAGACTATGTTCGAGAAAAATTAGTAGGAGAAGCTGAGCAGTCTGAGAGCAGAATAATTTACTCACAACTCAACCATAACCTGTTGGAATATAATTACTTTCAAGACACATTCAGCTATAAAGAAATATCACTAATTTTCAAATCCAGATGTGAGCTTTTAACCTTAAATGGCAGTCCATACAACGGAAAATTCCAGCAATTCTGTACCCTCTGCAATATTAAAGCAAAAGAAGACTGCTTCCATTTTATAAGCATTTGTCCAGTATTCAAACCTCAAAGACTAAATTTTTTTAAGAAAAACAGCTTTACAATGCAAGAAACAATAGAATTATTAAATGGTGTAAATTGGAAATTATTGTATTGTTTTTTAAACTCAATTTATATGTATCGAAATCTATTAATGTCTGAATTCATTTAAATCAATTCATTTAAATTTTATTTATAAATTAAAAAATTGTTTTATATACTTTGCCAACTGAGCTGACGGCTATGTCAAAGCTTTAAAATTCATTATGTCTACTGAAACTGTATAAAAACATCGATAAATAAATGAATTACTTACTTACTTACTTACTTCCTTACTTTAATTTAAGTTGTTTTGTTTTAAAAAAATTTAACCATTATCTTCCACAAGAGTGAAGGTTGACAAGACTTCTACATTTTCTACCTCATCATCTTGTATATTTACTTGGCTTACTTGATTTCTAGCTTGGTTGCGGGTTGTCACCAGTACCTTACTGTCGTTGTTAATTTTAACCCTACTGAGAGCGTCTGCGATGACATTAAATTTACCTTGTTTGTGAATAATGTTAAAGTCGTATTCTTCCATCAAGTTGCGCCATCGTAACAATCTGGATGTGGGTTTTTTTTTGTCCAATTAACCATAGTAAATTGTTAGGGTCTGTGTAAATAGTGAACTTTCGTCCATAGATATATGGTCAAAACTGTTTAAGTGCATAGACAATTGCTAACAACTCCTTTTCCGACGTTGTGTATCTTGTTTCTTGATCATTGAGGGTTCGACTTATAAATAAAATTGGTTTATCGTGTCCAATCGGACCTTGAGAAAGACCCGCCCCTAAAACTATATCGCTAGCTTCAGTAGTAACAATGAATTCTTTACAAAAATCAGGATAAGAAAGTATGGGAGTTTGTATAATTTTTTGTTTTAAGCTTCTGAAAGATTCGTCGCAGAAGGCATCCCATTTAAAGATAGCGTCTTTCCGTAAAAGTTTTGTCATTGGTTTGGCTAAATTTGCAAAATTGGGAATGAACTTTCGATAGTATCCCACGAAACCTAAAAATTATTTAACATCTTTTGGCTTTTTGGGCACGGGGAATGTTCTAACTGCCTTGATCTTTTCGGGATCAGGCTTGATTCCTTGACAGGTGGGTCGGAAGGAAAAGTTTGAGGGTGAATTTGGGTGTAAGGGGGGTTTATTTCTATAGGTAGGCAACTGCCTATCTATTCTTGCAGCATGGTTTTTTGCGAAAGTTATTATATTTTTTAAGCTCTTTTCCCCGTGAGCTTGAACCATCAAACGTAATTTTGGATTCAAGAGACCATCCTCAAATGTTTGAATAGCCAGTTTTTCATTCTCGTTGACCAGGTACTTCCTGATGGATGCATCACTAGTATCTGCGAATGTTGCCGAGTTAAGGGAGGTTAATAGTTTTGATATTTTGTCCCCAAATTCCTTAACTGACTCTTTGGTGTTTTGTTGAGCCACCAGAAGTTCACTTTGGGCGACAAAACGAGTCTTGGTTTCCTTATACTCTTCCTCTGGTTTAACTACTAATTCACTCCACTTTGTAAAAGAATTGAACTGTATTAGTTCGAAGGCCGGACCTTGTAGCCTAGTTTTTACTTTTTCGAGGAATATTGCATATTCCTCTTTTTTACATGACGAGAACAAGATGTTCCCACATGCGACGAATTTGTTTAATTCACTCGGGTCACCATTGAAGGTGGGCACTATATTAAAAATGTCACTAATATTGACCTGAAAGCCATTGTTTCGGATTCTATTAGATTAAAAGGAAGAAAAAGAAAATTTTCTAACCGTCGTAGGTCTCGTCGTGTCTTGACAATTTTGAGGAAACAAAAATTATTTGGGGGAGGGGAGGAAAAAAAAAGATGTTCCAAAATATATATGGTTTTTAAAAATTCTTACTTAAATAATTTGCAGCTTTTAGTTTTTGTTGTTGTTGTTGTTGCTGCTGTTGCTCTTTATTGTTGTTGTTGTTGTTGTTGTTGCTGCTGTTGCTCTTTATTGTTGTTGTTGTTACTGATGTTGTTGTTGTTGTTGCTGCTGTTGCTCTTTATTGTTGTTGTTGTTACTGCTGTTGCTCTTTATTGTTGTTGTTGTTACTGCTTTTGATGATGTTGTTGCTCAATGCCCAGTAAGCTTTACGCCCTAAAGATGAATATTACCCTGGGTCTTAATTCAATGCCTGCCGTTTGCCAAATTCTTTCGCTCTAAAGCTAACAAGGTCTTACAGTTGCAGGTCTTCTAACACAGTAAAAAAATTGAATTTTTTTTATTGTTTTTCGGTAGAGGATTTTTTGAACATCCCACCGCTGCCACCATGTAATAACCCGAACGCAACCGTGCTTTCCCTTTGTTGCAAAGGAGAAGAGTTGTACGGGGAGAATTTGTGAAAAAAACAGTAAGTATTAGTTTTGATGATTTTAATTTATTTACTCTTGGACCCGCTGTCTCAATGCTTATAGCTGCGGCCTTTCGAGTTGATGATTCACAAAGTTCTGAATATTCTGCATTATCATGTATTTTCATAAAAAAATGCGTTCTCATCGTAAAACATCAATTTTTATTGCCAATTGATGTCGATACCCAATATGCATACATATCCAAACGTAGCTAAAAAGACTCCGGTCATTTACACCATTAAATAATAACTCGTGCACTTCACACTGGCTCCATTTGTTGTGTATCTCTTATCGGTATCTATAGCCATAGCTATATCGAATCCAGATACACAACGAGCGACAAGAGCGATTGTCAATTGCAATGTAAAGTATCAATGAATTTTGGGTGATGACATATTAATGAAGCTCGTGCTTTCCCTTTGCGTTTGCCATGCACTGTCCCATATAGTTGTGTATCTGACGCAGTGGTTTCAGATGACAACAGGCGACAATTAATTAATTGCAGTGTTTAGGCGGTGCTATGGGTTTCCGGATATGATGATCATGAGCATCGTTTGCGCAACAAAAAGAATATCTTCAACATGAAATTCTATGCGGTGGCTTGGGAGTGAAAATGGATATACTAGTGGTAAGAGATGAGTCGCATGAAGTGGATCACTACAACATGAAATTGAGGTACTTAAGGAAAGGTTTCCATACAAAAATAGTTTAGAGCTTCGCGTTGAGTTATTTAACTTCCACAATTTTCGGAATATTTCAATGAAATAAAAAGTTTTCGTTTTGTAAATTAGCTAAACAGAATATTTTAACTTAAAAAAAATGGACCTGAAATTCTCAAGAGAAAATTAAAAATCCAAAATCTTACGTAAAGGTTTGCAAACGCACTGGGACGTTATTCAAATAACATAACATAGCAACACAATAAATACTAAAAATCATTACAATCTTTTTTTTTTTATTTAAACCTGTAAAGTAGTCTAAAAAAATCAAACTACCTACATTACATAATATAAGGCGAATTTACTAGATGATATTGTTGCGACGTTTGACAAAACTTCTAAATTTTGAATAATAACGATCCATAATTGGGTTTATTTCGGTCTTTAATAAAGCCTAAATAAAAAAAATTTTGTAACCACTTCTTAGAGAGATGGGGTCCTAGTCCAAAAACCATTCATTGGATGTACACTGCCATCGTCAGATCAATTATTACATACGCATGTTTAGTTTGGTGGCCTGCCCTTGACAAGGAAACCAATCTCAAATCTGAATTAAAAAATCAAAGACTAGCGTGCATTTGCATTGGTACTACAAGTGCTTTAAGAACTACTCCAACTGCAGCCCTATAAACTTTCCTCTCATTAGCCACAATAGACCTTTTCATAAAGGAGCTGGCGGCCAAAATTGCCTTAAGATTAAGGCATTTAAGCAACTGGAACAAAGGCCAGTATGGTCATAAAATTATAGAAAATTATATAGACAATTAGATTTTAACACGGTGGCACGAACAGACTTTAATACAAGAGAATGCTGGAGGGAAAACCGGGTCATAAATAAAAATCATATCTCGGTCTATACAGACGGTTCTAAAACGAAAGCAGGGTAGGGTCTGGTATCTTCTCAGCAGCAAAACAACTTTTGCCTTATAACCTGGAGAAGAAAAACATTGACATTTTCACAGACAATCGTTTGCAAGTCTAAACTGATCGACGAATGTCGTAATAATCTGCGGCAAATCAGTGAAACAAACCTCGCAACCCTCCGATGAGTTCTCGGACACTGCAACATTAACGGAAACGAAAAGGCTGACGAACTGGCAAAACACGGTTCATCAATGGAACCACGTCAAACTGTTCCCTGGATACTTGAACCATTGGAAAATAGAAAAAAAATTCACGAATATTGCCTCAGAGCCGCAAGAGATGGTCAAAACTTGATAACTGTCAAGGCTCAAGAAGTCTTTGGTCAAACATCTCAAAGACAAATACAGAATACAATCAAAAGCTAGGTAGACATCAACTGTCCCTTTTGGTTGGTATCCTGATGGGTCAGAACTCAATGGGGACCCACATGAGTAGAATGGACCTAGGCCCATCAAACTTATGCAGAGGGTGTGGAGGATGGTTTAAGGAGGCATTCCATAACCAACTTTTCCCAAATTGCTCACCTATTCCTCCTATTTTAAATTAAAATTTTGGAAAAGTTATCAATTTTTCAATTTTGCATTTTTTAAAAATAAATTTCTTTGTAAGCGCACATAAAAAAATGTCGCTCCTCACGCACGCCTTCATACGCCTTTATCTCGTTACTAAGAAGTTCTAGCTGAGTTCTGAGCTGAGTTCTTGCACTGTCAAGTAGGAATGGAATTCATCTACCGGGTCCATCAACCAGAAATTGTATAGGCAACAAAAAATGCTGCGCCGGATGACATCCACCGAATTGTTGGTCTAGTAAGGTGGGGGTAGGGTTAGATTTTGAGGGTGTCAAAAGTTGGCGACTTTAACCAGAATTCTTAATTGAAACAACATTCCATTATATTTCAGGTATAACAGAAGAAATAAGGTGAAATTCTGTATTTTTGGCTTTTTTTTGGGTTTCTTGCGAAATTTATGAAACAATTATACCTTTTTTCGGGAATAACGAATTGAAATACAAACATGAATGCATAGTCAAAATGTAGGAAATTTGGCGCTCTACATACATAAATAAATAAATGGATACTTTTGCCTTAGGACGTGAGAAGGAAAAATTATTGATGAAAAACCTAAGAACTCTCGAACATTTTGCAGTTTTCCCGCACTCTTCCCTTTTTGCACAAGGTCCTCCAGTTCCAAAACTAGATAACGTTTTAAAGTTTTATTAAGTTCCGATTGTTTTCCATCTAAAACTACCAGTCGACTAGACTATAAAGGCACTTCATTGAATTAAAATTTTGTTATATGTAGATTTTTTTCAATAAACCTTCATTCCCCTGTCACGATCACATAAATAAAATAAAAAGTGGGGTTTAAAATATTAATCGGGGAAGCTGATGAACGTTTTTAAAACGTCATTAGTGTATGGAAAATTTATGAACTGCCTTGTAAAACTTGAGTTAAGGATCAATAAAATCAGCATCTGTCAGTTATCAGCTGGGGTGTTTTGGCGTGGCTAAGCCCCATATCCTCCCGTTGTCTTTACTTCCCTTAATCTAAAAGCCAGTCTCTTGCATCTTTTAAACAAAAATCCATTTATTTAAAAAACAATGTAAAAATGAGACTTTGTAGTAGTTTTTTTTATTGTAGTACCTTACGCGTCAGAATTTATATAAGTTAATAATAATAATATTATTTTTTTATAAATTCCTGTACTTCCATCTGCACCTCTTATTTTCCCACGTTCTCCCACATTCTTGTGCCACCACCAGCACCTTACATATTTTCCCACATTTCCCACTTCCTGCGCACGCTAGTACTCTTCTTACAATAATTGTCAATGTCAAATTATATTTAATTTTATGTAATTTAAGGTAGACTTGCAAAGTGAATCGTAACAAATGGATTAAATGCTTTGTAAGCAAAAATAGAATTAAGAAAAACATATTAAATAAAAATGAGTTTCAAACAGAACTCCAAAGACAAAAGGTCTTTTATTCACTGCCGCCCAACTTTAAAATTCGATTAGTATTGTGTGCTCCGAAAATCTTTGTATAAAGAGAATAGAGCAATTTATAAATCACAAAAACATCGATCATAGAAGAACCCACAGAAGAACCCACAGAAGAACCCACAGAAGAACCCACAGTAGAGCCCACAGAAAAACCAACAGTAAAACCTACATAAGAACCCACAGAAGATGCAGATAAAGTTATTCATTGTGTAACTATTTTATTTTTATAAAATTAGTGTGTTAATTTTTTTAAATTATCTATCTATTACATATACATAAAGTATAATTATTCATTATTAATTTTGTGACTGTGCTTAGAATTATTGTATATAAAAATGTCTGAAATCGCTCAAACAATAGCATCAGCCGTGTGGGTAGCTGTCGAAGCAGCTTGTGATGGTCAAAGAATGGCAGATTTAGGAGTAGAAAATAAAACAAATAATGATAGGTTAAATAAAAGAATTTTCGAGCTTTCGGAAAAATTACATTCCATTCAATTACCTCAAACAGTTGTTGCCTACAAACCCATTTCTGTCGCGACACTCGAAATAATATGCAAAATTTCACTCGATGTGGTGAAATCTGTGCCGGATTTTAATGGTGAACGTGCAAGATACATTTTGTGGCGTCAAGCGGCCAAGACCGCAATAGCACTATTTGATCCATATAATGGACTGAGAGATATTATCAAGCCGTTGCAATAATTAGGAACAATGTTGTCGGATCTGCCGATCTAATTTTATGGTCATTCAACAAAGATCTTAATTTTGAGGCAATAATTTCTCGCCTTGATAATACATATTCTGACAAACGCCCACTCACGTAGTTGAAAATCAGATGAGCATTTTATGTCAAGGACATTTGTCGATCTCTGAGTACTACGACAAGATAGAAAAACATCTTACGTCTATCACAAATAAAATCTCAATAGAATATTCACGTAATAATGTATTAATTAACTCATTAGCATCAAAATACAGAGCAGATGCATTGCGAGTATTTGTTTCAGGCCTTAATAAGCCTATCTGCAATATTTTATTTTCTTCTGGTTGTGAAGATCTGCAATCTGCATTAGCGAAGGCACAGGAGCTTGAGGCTAATCAACACAGTTACGAATTTGTAAGAGCATTTGAAAAAAACGTATATATGCTAGTACTAGTGCTTTTCCAAGAAGCAACCATCATTATAAACGTGTTGTTCAAGCAAAACCCCAAGCCCAAGTTTCCCCGACAGATAACCAGCAGAAACAAAACTATCAATCAGATCCATTTTTTTTTTTTTTTTTTTTTTTTTTTTATAATTAACGCGCGCACAAGGGACTATTTGTTTCCCTTTTAATGTAACACACTGCGCGGGCATTAGGAAGATAGGGAGGGGAGAGATAGGAGGTGTCGATTAACATTGGTTTTGAATGTTTGCAAATTGAAATGGCAAGGGAAAATCTCGCCGGGTAAACCATTCCAAAGTCGTGTTGTACGGCTAAAAAAAGAATCCCTATATTTCACGGTACGTCCGAAATTGGGCTCAAGGGTGAACTGATGGGCATTCCTAGCAAGACGAGTATTACGGGCGAAACTTTTAAGGGGAGGAATGCAGCTGGCTACTTCGAGTGAACATTTTTTGTAAAAGAGACGATAAAATAAGGAAAGACATGAAACATTGCGTCGGTGTTCAAGAGGGGCAATTGTTTCAGTGACAGTTCTATTTCCTATCAATCTTAACGCTCGATTTTGTATTCTATCAAGCAGGTGAAGCGATGTTTGTGAAGCACCTGCCCACAGGTGGGAGTTATACTCGAGCTTAGGGCGTATAAACGCTTTATAAATTGTAGCCAGATCAGATGGGGAAAAATACTTCTTACACCGATACAGAAAACCTAAGCACTTAGCAGCATTCTTAGCGATTTCAAATATATGGTCGTTCCAACGGAGGTCGTCGTTGACACACATACCGAGTACTGAGAGCTTTTCGGTTTCTTCGATGTAAGTGCCATTCATGGACAATGGCATTGGGGGAATGTTAAGCTTTAACGACAGAAGACAGCATTGCTGTATAAATCGGAGTTTAATGAACTTGACATACGGCACCGTTGCAATTGTACGTCCGAAGGCGAAGGACGTGAATTATCGAACGAATATGAAAAGCTGAGGGTAGAGTCGTCAGCAAAACAGTTAAGTGGATTAGAAGTAACAGACAGAAGATCATTTATAAAAATGAGGAAAAGAGTCGGAGATAGAACAGAGCCCTGGGGCACACCAGCATTTATTTTATGGGAATCAGACTTGAATCCGTCCAATACAACTTATATTGAACGGTCCAGAAGATAGCTTCTAATCCAACGAACAAGAGTATTATCGATCCCAAAAGCACGCATTTTCGATAAGAGAGCTTCATGCCAAACTCTATCAAATGCCTTGGAGATATCAAGAGCAATAATCTTACTTTCACCAAAGCGATGTAAAGATTTGTTCCACTGTTCGGTGAGATATGCCATCAGATCACCAGTGGAACGGTTGCTGCGGAAGCCATACTGGCGGTCATGGAGAAGCTTACGATCTTCGAGATATTCCTTAAGCTGACGGTTAATCAGTGTTTCCATGACCTTAGAAAGAAGGGATGTCAGTGCTATGGGTCGGTAGGAGGAGGGGGAGGATGGGTCACCTTTCTTAGGGACAGGCTGGACAAATGCTGTTTTCCATCTTCTAGGAAAGATTCCAGAAGAGTAGGAGCGATGGAAAAGCTTACGCAGTGGCTTTGCCAGTGTGGAAGAACACCTCTTCAGAAGAATCGGGGGTATACCATCCGGGCCAGCGGATTTGTGTATATCGAGATCTTTGAGAACTCTTGCTACTGTACGAGTGCGGAAAAAAATCTGTCCCATGGAAAAAATTACATTCTCAAGTACAGGAGGGGCAACGTTGCTATGCGGCAGCGTGGAGCTAGCAGCGAAATGGGCGGCGAGCAAGTTTGCCTTCTCTGAAGAGTAAACAATTGGTTTGTTACTGTCAATGAGCGTTGGAACCGAAGATGTTGAGGAGTTTTTAATATTTTTTACAAATGACCAAAAATTTTTACTGCTTTGGGACACTGCAGAATTTTTTGCCGTAATTTTTGGTCATGCAAAAATTTGGTTCTTTCAATAACGGAGTTGCATGAGTTTCTTGCTTGTTTGTGCTTTTTCCGATTTTCCTCTGTAGGGTTGGCTTTGTAAGAACGGAAACTTACTTCTTTGAGCCTGATAGCTTCTTTACACTCAGAATTAAACCAAGACTTTTCTTTAGGTTTGATGCTTTTTACTCTGTTAGGTTTTACTCCATACGATCATATGAGCGTTGATAACTCGTCAATATACAGACGCAGTAAAAAGTTACAAATTCGACCAGCGGCGGTGTCAGAGGGTAGTAACAAACAGACTTCCAGGCAACAGCCCCAAACCTTTGAGAACAGGGCATCGAAGCGCTCACTCTAGTCCGGCAAGGCACCACTATCGAAAGCCTAGAGAACTAATTTTCTAAACGAATACAAAGACGATTATGAAAACCTCAATGAGGAATATGAAGATCAGATTATTTTTTTAGAATAAAGTCGGCTTTACCTTTTGTTGAAAAGAAACTCAATGGGAAAACTGTATTGAGAATCCTAGTAGATTCTGGTACTGCTAAAAACTATATCAAACAAATTCCCCAATTAAAAGTAATTCCAAACAGTAAAAAATTTAAGGTTAAGTCCCTTCACGGTGAAAAAAAAGTAACTCACAAATGTAAAATACAATTTTGTGGTATAATAACAGAGTTTTTTAACCTTCCCCAATTAGAAACCTTCGATGCGATTATAGGGTATGATTTTCTCGCGCAGATAAAAGCGCAAATTGATACAAAACGTTTTTTTGTTAATTTATGAAAATGGGGAAATGGATATCAAATTTTTAGAATGTGACCATGTAAATAATTTAGAAATTGATATGAAAGCAATTCCGGATACCGTCAAAAATGAATTTAAGGAATTAATCGAAGATTTTTCAGAAGTGTTCGCTCAACCGAATGAGAGATTACCTTTTAATACAAACATAGAAGCAACCTTTAGGACGTTAGATTCAGAACCAATATATCCAAAGCAAGACCATATAATATGGCAGCAATTCCTTCTGTAAATAAGGAAATTAAGAGATTGCTAAATGATGGAATAATTCGGCCTTCACATTCCCCTTACAACACTCACATATTGGTAGTTTCCCTACTACATTGATGAAGACGGTATTCCAAAATCTAAGTTAGTGTTTGACTATAGAAAGTTAAATGAACGCACTATACCAGATCGGTATCCCATTCCAGAAAGTTCAGTAATCTTATCAAATTTAGGTCAAGCTAGATTCTATACAACAATAGATCTAAAATCCGGCTTCCATCAAATTCTCCTGGAAGAAAAGGACCGGGAAAAAACTGCTTTCTCTATAAATAATGGAAAGTATGAGTAGATTACCTTTCGGCTTTAAAAATGCTCCCAGCATTTTTCAGCGAAGACAACATATTGCGAGACGACATAGGCAAATGTTGTCATGTGTATATAGATGACGTAATCATTTTTTCGGAGACAGAAAGAGATCATCTAGAAGACATAAGAAAAATATTTTCTAAGCTTTTCAACGCTAACATGCGAAAATCTCCAGAAAAATTTTAGGATTTCTTGTCTCTGGAGACGGCATTAAAACCTGTCCAAATAAAGTCAAAGACATTGTAGACTTCGAAGTGCCAAAAACACTTCGTGCACTAAGATCTTTTCTTGGTTTTGCTGGTTATTACCGTCGCTTCGTTAAAGATTATGCTCAAATAACCAAACCGTTAACAAAGTATCTAAGAGGAGAAAACGGAAACATAGGAACGAATAAGTCTAAGAACATCAAAATTAATCTGAATACTGAGGCTATATGTGCCTTTAATAGAATAAAGAACATTTTAGCCTCAGAAGATGTTTTACTATTCTACCCCGACTTTCAAAAGCCCTTGGACTTGACTAACGATGCTTCATCACAAGCATTAGGCACCGTTCTTTCTCAAGGTGGTAGACCTATCACAATGATATCTCGAACTTTAAGTAAATCCGAAGAAACTTTCGCTACGAACGAACGTGAAATGCTAGCAATAGTTTGGGCATTGCAATCTTTGAGAAATTATCTATATGGTGCCCCCGATATCCACATTTATACAGATCACCAACCGCTCACGTTTGCGATTTCCGAAAAAAATCCAAATACCAAACTGAAGAGATGGAGAGCATTTATTGAAGAATATTCTCCAACTTTTCATTTTAAACCTTGTAAAGAAAACAACGCAGCAGATGCATTATCTCGGCAACATATTAACACGCACTCTAATTGCGGAGAAACTGTTCATAGCGAGGAATCTTTAACAAAAGTAATACCTTCAATAGAAAATCCCATAATTTGTTATGGGATATTCAAAAATCAAATCTTTATCAGTCAAGGTTCTGAGAAAAGCAAGAAAGTTAAAATTCTTTTCCAAAAACAGTTTAGACATACAATAACATTCAGTTTCATTAGAGAACTTATGAAAATAATGCGTGACGTTCTTGACACGGATTTAGTCAATGGAATCTATTGTGACATTGAAACTTTAGTAGAAGTACAAAATTTCTTTCTGATTTCTTTCCCCAAAGTAAAAATTAAATATGCAAAAAAACTTGTTCAAGATGTGTTTAACACACACGATCAAGAGGAACTTATCATAAACGAGCATAACAGAGCACATAGAGGACCAAAAGAGAACTTCAAACAAATAATCTTAGAATACTATTTTCCAAATCTTATGAAGCTATGTAACACATACGCATCTAAATGTAAAATTTGTAAAGAAAATAAATATCAGCGTAGATCAGCGCACCATCCGATCGGTGCAACACCAATTCCCACGTATATAGGAGAGATTTTGCAATTAGATATTTACAAAACTGGTCGAAAATGTTTTATAACATGTATAGACCAATTTTCTAAATTTGCCATTATAAAACATATTCCATCCAGAAATTCTGTTGACATAAAAAACCCATTAATTGAAATAATTTCCCAATTTAGAAATACGAAAATAATAGTTATAGATAATGAAGGTGCTTTTACATCGATTGCAACGCATGCGTTACTAAAACAAGAATTTAACATTTCTACACATTCTGTACCAGCACTCCACTGTCAAAGCAATGGACAGGCAGAAAGATTCCATTCGACTCTTGCTGAAATAGCTAGGTGTACAAAGGAAAGTACAACAGATATTGTTGAACTAATTCTACTATCAACCTACAAATATAACAATTCTATACACTCGGTAACAGGTTATAAGCCCTCAGAAATTTTTCACGATATCTCTAAAAAAATGACAAACGCAATAATCTCAAAATTAAAAATTAAACAGAACAAAGACCTTGAATTCCACAATAAAAATACCATGCCTAAAGAATTCAGCCCAGGTGAGAAGGTATATGTAAAAAACTAATAAGAGAATTGGAAATAAATTATCCAAACTTTATAACCAAAAAACTATTCAGGCTGATTTAGGCACAGCTGTTGTAATTGAAGGAAGACAAGCTCACAAAAATAATCTAAGATAAATCTTTTTTTTTCTAGATTTATGAAAATATGGCTAGACGCCGCAAAAATTGTTGACTACTCTTCAGCGTTATTCATTCCTATTCCTGCAGGAGAAGTTGCCATTTACGAAAACCATTTCTACCTTAAACACACTACAAATTTTTCGGATATTGATACAATCATATCAGAAAATAGAAATATATTAAATGAAATCAAAAACGAAAGATGCAAAGAAATACTGCGTAAGGACATAAATGAAATTGAACGCTTGTTAACATTACTAAGACCTTCCATGAGAAAGAGACGATCAATAATTTTTTTAGGCTCCGCAATCAAATTTATTGCTGGTACGCCTGATCATGCAGATATGAAACTGCTAAAAACCCAAGAACATAAACTAACTAGGGCTTACAACAGACAGATTTAAATAAACACTCAATTCCAGGAAAAAATAGACGAGATAACTGATATTATAAATACAATAAATATAAACAAAATTAATAAACCTAATCCGGCTGATAACTTTGACAAATTAAGTGCAGTTATGTCACAAAGAAAAAGGATAATAATAAATAATTTAAGCAATAACATTTATTCTCTCATATTCTTCCCAAAAATAATATTGTAAACCCCCTAATTCTTAGCACAGATGAAATAGATATAATTAAGATAAAAGAAAATGTTTTAACTGATTTAAGCGATTTGTTAAATATTGCCGATGTAAAAATGTACTACCAATATAATGCTTTAGTTTATTTAATTAAGATACCAAAAGTTCAAGAAATATGTAAACTATTTGAAATTATTCCTGTAATTCATGACAGCAAAATTATACATTTAAGTCCGAATATTTCAGCAAATTGTAAAAAAATTCAATATCCCTTAAGTACTTGCAAGAAAGCTCCCTTATACTCCTATTGTGAAACAGATTCCCAAAATCCCTGCCTTTCCCAACTCCTTAATAATAACACGGCACACTGCCCCACAACTCATGCTATCGACATCAAAAATATCGAAGTCGTAAGAAGTGGACTTATCGTAGCCAGGGTCGTGAATGAAACCTTCCTAATAACATACGATGATAAAATTAATATCAATGGCAAACAATTTTTCACAGAAATCTCTTTAGAAGTAAATCACCTACCAGCACCAACGCGAACTATTTTGAATAAAGTCGTCTTCAACGAAAAAATTACGCTTCCGCACTTACACAAGCTGCACATCATCAACAACCAAAAAATAGAAGAATTTTCGATTACGCTCGAGACAAGCAAATGGATGTTATATGGCACTATAGCTATGCTTGCAATTGTGATTTTTGTGCTGCTTTACGTAAAAATTAAACCGAAAACTTTTAAAATTACAACAAAAACAAACAATGTTTCATCAGCATTAGACGACGATATTTTAAAATTACGCGTTATGAACATCATGAACGAGGACGTCCAGTCTTAAGGATGGGCGGAGTTAATAATAATAATATTATACTTCCCAAATTCCTATACTTCCATCTGCACCTCTTATTATTCTCCCACGTTCTCCAACATTCTTATGCCACCACCAGCAACTTACATATTTTCCCACATTTCCCACTTCCTGCACACGCTAGTACTCTTCTTACAATAATTGTCAATGTCAAATTATATTTAATTTTATGTAAGACTTGCAAAGTGAATCGTAACAAATGGATTAAATGCTTTGTAAGCAAAAATAGAATTAAGAAAAACATATTAAATAAAAATGCGTTTCAAACAGAACTCCAAAGACAAAAGGTCTTTTATTCACTTATATTAATACGAGAACATAAATTTTGTCGTACGTTTTTTTCCGTGAAAATGGATGCACCATCGGTACTATTACTGTCTGCATGATACGTCAAGTGTGATTTCCCCGATTATAGAGGAAATGTCTTACCGTGCACTTAAATTAATACTCTGTGGAGATTTTAATATAAATCTTCTGCCTTCGTCCGCTTCGTTAAAGTGGGTGAACACAATGGAAAAATGGAGCTGGAATATTGAGCGGGATCGGTATTAGCTGTCAGGACGTACGTCCCAACTTGCAAGTGCCCACAATGCGTACGTTCACGTTCTTATATTTCAGATATGTTACCTTTGCTTTTGTTGTAATTACCTTAGGTGGCGCTACAGTCCGGGGTGGACCTGGGCCTCAACCAACAAGCTTCTCCAGCCAGCTCGGTCCCTAGCTAGCTGCCTCCAGTTTCGCACGTGGAGTCGGCTGAGGTCCTCTTCCAGCTGTGTTCGCCACCTGAGTCTCGGTCTTCCTCTACTGTGCCGTCCCTCTGGGGTCGAATCGAACATTTTCCAGACCGGAGCACTGATTTCCATCCGCTCTATATGACCCAGCCATCTGAGACGTTGAATTTTTTCTCTTTTGGCTAGGTCTTTGTCGCTGTACAGCCGGTACAGGTCTTCATTGTATCTTCTTCTCCACTCTCCGTTAATGCATGCGTCTGCACCATATAGCAGGACTGGGATGATGAGGGTCTTATAAAGCGACAATTTAGTTGCCCCAGAGAGGGCCTTGCTTTTAATTGCTTTCTAAACCCGAAGAAGCAGTGATTGGCAAGAGTTATTTTTCGTAGCCCGGGCGGCGGCTGCAAAAAAAACACCTAACTCATCGAGTTAAAGAAAATGTCAGTTTTCTAGTAAGAGATGAGTTGAAGTAGGTGCAAAAACGCCAGGTCTTTCAGTCCTAATTTTGGTGCGATTGGCGTGGGAGGGCAAAATAGGGTACGTTTTTTGGGTGACTGTGTACTCATCGAGTTAAAACACAGTTTTGCCATGGTGGTCTAAGTCTCAGTTAGGATAACAAAAAAATACAGGTTTTCTTCTTGAAATCCTGGTGGGATTGTAGCGAGGGGTCATTAAAGTGGTTGATTTGGTATCAAATGGAATATATATATGCTTTTAAGATTCAGAGGTCTTCCGGGTGAAAGCTTGGCAGTTTTTTCACTAGACCTGATTTTATGTGGATAGGGAGCATGGGGGCGTTTTTCATTTGAAACTTATTTTTTCCTATGTTGTTAATTGACTTAATTAACAAAATTGATGTCAAATCAATGGTCAGACTATGCCATTTCATTATATATAAGAATCTCAGGTAACACCCCAAATGTTTGTTCAGTAAATAACGATCGTTTCAAAAAAAAAAAACTTGCATATTCATTAAAGGTGAATTTACAATTAAAGAAAGTTAATCGTCTAGTTAAAGGATGAATTTGGTATCAAATTAAAGGTAATTATTTCTTCTTTTAAAATTAAGGAGTCTTCCGGGTGAAAGCTTGGCAGTTTCATCACTCGGCCTGATTTTACGAGGGTAGGCAAAATTGCGCAGTTTTCGTTTAGAACATATTTTTCCTGTTACTCATTGAGTTAATGAATGAAATTTATATCAATCAATGCTCTAACTATGTCATTTTATTATATATAAGAATTTCAAGTAACTATTTCATAGTTAAAAAAAAGAAAGAAAAAAACAAATGTATGCCCAAGTAATGTGGAGCATTTAAAAAAAGTTGCAGCTATATTAATTAAATGTGAATTTACCATTAAAGTTAAGTTACTCATCGAGTTAAAGGATGAATTTGGTATCAAATGAAGGGTAATTATTTCTTCTGTGAAATTCGGAGTCAGCGGCCTCAACGTTAAGAGCGCTACGTCCAATTTATGGTCGTCATAATCGTCCTAGCAGATCAACAATTGAGCGTCTAGTGGAAAAATTTGAATCCACAGGCACAGTAAAAAATGTTCATTTGCCAGTGAGACAAAGAAGTGCCCGTAGTGTCGAGAATATTGCTGCCGCAGAGGCTTCAGTTGCAGAAAGCCCAAATGTGTCTCTCACACTTCGTTCTCAAGCGTTGGGCATCTCTGTGACGTCGTTGTGGCGAATTTTGCGAAAAGATCTTGGCCTACATCCTCACAAGATTAAGTTAACGAAAGAACTGAGGCCGCTTGACCACCAGAAGCATCGTATGTTCGTGAATTGGGCTGAGCAAACACTTGAAAATGATTCGGATTTTCATCGAAAAATCATCTTCAGCGATGAGGCTCATTTCTGGCTGAATGGCCTTGTCAATAAACAAAATATGCGGTACTGGTTAGGCAGCAATCCACACGTACTCCACGAGTCATCATTGCATCCCGAAAAAATTACGGTTTGGTGTGGTTTATTGGCCGGCGGCGTCATTGGGCCGTAATTCTTCCGTGATGATCATGACCGGCACGTTACTGTGAATGGGGATCGCTACCGTTCAATGATAACCGAATTTTTTTGGACCCAATTGGATGATATGGACTTGGAGGACATGTGGTTCCAACAGGACGGTGCCACAAGCCACACAGCGAATGTCACAATCAATTTATTGGAAACCAAGTTTGGAGAACGTGTTATCTCACGAAATGGTCTTTTGTAGCGCTCTTATTTAAAAACCCGTTATTTGGAGATAAGGTCATTCGGACAATTCAATGCAAGTCAGGGCATTGCAATAGAGATGGTGGCTGACCAACGGCAGCGCTCATATCCCCGAAGTGGGTTACAGACTCCGGATTCTCCGGTTCCTTTTGTCCAAGGAATCCAACAAAGGACCTGGCCCTCCAGGTTGGGAGTTGTGCGTGGGGCTTACAAACCTGCCATGGAAAAAAGAAAAAGTTGCGAAGCCACCAATAGCCTCGGAAAAGGACGGATTAACTGTTGACGACCCGGAAAAACGAATTAAGGACAACGACCTTCTGATCTGCACGTGAAATATTAGAACTCTTAACAGATCTCGTGCAGCCAAACAACTAGCGGAGGCCCTAGACTGCTACAGAGCAGGAATTACTGCCATCCAGGAAGTGCGATGGGATGCGCCGGGCATAAGGAGGATGAAAAACTGTGACGTGTACTAGTGATTGTGCAAGAAGACCACAGCGTTTATTTGGGTGCGGATTCGTCATAAGCGGTAGACTTGGGCAAGAACTCTTGGGCTTTCGACACGTTAGTGAGTGACTTGTTACAATCCGTATCAAGGCTAAATTTGCCAACATTAGCTCATGGACGATGACCGACAAAACTTCCGTCCACCTGACCAACAACAAAGTTCTGAATATTCTGCATTATCATGTATTTTCATAAAAAAATGCGTTCTCATCGTAAAACATCAATTTTTATTGCCAATTGATGTCGATACCCAATATGCATACATATCCAAACGTAGCTAAAAAGACTCCGGTCATTTACACCATTAAATAATAACTCATGCACCTTACACTGGCTCTATTTGTTGTGTATCTCTTATCGGTATCTATAGCCATAGCTATATCGAATCCAGATACACAACGAGCGACAAGAGCGATTGACAATTGCAGTGTAAAGTATCAATGAATTTTGGGTGATGACATATTAATGAAGCTCGTCCTTTCCCTTTGAGTTTGCCATGCACTGTCCCATATAGTTGTGTATCTGACGCAGTGGTTTCAGATGACAACAGGCGACAATTAATTAATTGCAGTGTTTAGGCGGTGCTATGGGTTTCCGAATATGATGATCATGAGGATCGTTTGCGCAACAAAAATAATATCTTCAACATGAAATTCTATGCGGTGGCTTGGTAGTGAAAATGGATATACTAGTGGGAAGAGATGAGTCGCATATAGTGGATCACTACACCCCGCTCCCCTTGAAGAAAGAAAATTATACTTTGAAAAGGTTAATTTTCTGTAAAGTTGCGAAAGGATGAAAGGATTACATTTTATAAAAATAGTATTGTAGTTTTTGTTTAATTAAAAGATATAATTTTTTAAATTTGACAATATAAACGTACCATAAAAATGTAACTATGTAAAAAAATGTAAAATATTTATCTTAAAATTTTTTGTAACATGAAGTTTTATATTAATAATTTAAACATTTAATTTTTGTCTTTGTTTTTATATTAACTTATTAACTTATTTAGTTTTTTTTTTTTAATTTTAACAATCTTATATTTATGTATATATATTTTATTGGTTACTTGATATATTGGCGTAAGACAAATTTTTTTTGGAGAGAGGTTTTGAATTAAAATTGGTTTCTACTATGGTATCTTTAGATGAGGATTTTTGGGAGTTTTTGTCATGGAGTTATATTTCAGTTTGTATTTTGTCGTTTTCTTTGATTTGATTTCTTCCTAGTTTAATATCCGAAGCAATGAGTTTTGGTTCATTTTTCACTTTGTAGGTTTGGTATCTTCTGAAGCAACTTAATACTAAAATTATAATTATAATCGTGTAGATAAGTATATAATGATGAACGTGACGTTCAGTTAGAATTGTCAGCGGTTTTGCCTTGTCTGCTTTTAACTTCTGCTTTAACTTATTTGTTCAGATACTAATTTTAAGTCTTCATGGCTAGAGAATTTAATAATGGCTAAGTTGTTGGGGTACTTTGGTAAACTTGAAATATTATTTATAAGTAGTTTTGAAATGTTTATCGGAGGAATGTAAAATTTGCTAATTGTTGTAGAATTTTCGTTAAAAGTGTGTATTGTCATGTCTTTGTTTTTAAGGTAACAATGCCCTATGATTTCTTTTATGGCCGTACCGTGTAAATTATGTGTGGTTATGTTTTCGTCACATATTTCGTCAATATAATAATTAATAAAAGTTGAGAAAATCCATTTATTCTTCTGCGATAGTTGGATCCATACTGTTGAATGGTTGGATTGTCTTATTTCGCATGAGTTGGGAATAACTGATATTCTGTTTAGCAATTGGATTTCACATTGTGGGTTCTGATTTAGTACTCAATAACGGATGTGTAAAGGGACTTATGAATTTATCATTTTGGGATTTGCAGAGAGATAACTCTGCTGTATTTAATTGAAAGTAATTTTCTTTGTTGTAATCGAGAAAAATGTATTGGGAGGTAGGGTGTCTGGACACGAAGTTATTTTTATGTTTAGTTGGCAAAGGAATACTTTTGTATAAAATATATTTTTCAACAAATGGAATTGGTATTTTAATTTCGTATATTATGTTGTTATTATGGATTGCTACTTTGGTAGTGCAAATTTTATAAAGAGATATAATGTTGTTATCTATCTGAGTACTAGGTAATTTTGTGTTTAATGGGAGTTCTTTTTTAATTTTTGTTAACACTACTTCAAATTGCTCAGGAGTTATAATGGATGGGTGATGATTATTGATTATTCCATGAAGGGCTTCAGATCATTTTTGTGTACTACTTTCGTTTTGTTTCTTATAGTTATTTCCGTCGTTTCGTCGGAAATAATTTTTGTTATTTCAAATGGTCGTTCCCATAGAGAAGAGAATTTGTTCTTTCTTGTATGGCTTTTGATAAAAAACTTTGTCTCCTACATTAAATGTTTTTGGTTTGGAATACTTGTCATAATAGTGTGCGGTGGCTACGTTCAAGTGCAAGGGTAGTTTGAATTTTTTTATTTTAAGAAGTTTGCAAATTTCCTTGAACAATTGGCTGAGAAAGTTCGTGCCTTGATCCGTAAGGAGTGCTTCAGGAAATCCAAAGCGCCATACATTTTTTTCAGCAAACTCCCTAGCTACTATAGAGGCTTCTGCATTTTCTAGTGTGTAGTGCGAATATTATATGCACTGCACTTTCTTACAAATTCCAATCCCACGGGCAAATAAGCTGTTGGTCATCGGAAACCATGCGAACAAACAATGCTGCTGAAATAGCACATTCCGATCGTCCACGAGTAACTTATTTGGAGAATTTAGAGTTAGCGGCATAGCCGCATAAGGAAAATTAAAGTCAGAATAAATAAAGAAGTAAAACGGAATAGACGTGGTTTTTTTGAATGCTTTTAACATATCATGGCGACCCTGCCAGATTTTGTGGTTCGTTTTGTAATAGTGGCCAGTTGTGAGCAGTCAAAATGAAAAAAAAATTAAAATTGAACATATTTGCCTTATAAATAAGTTGAAAAGTAAAACCCTATAAATGGTCACCCCGATAAAAAGAAAAAAAAAATTGCCCAACCGCGTGTGAACCATTTGCGAAGTACACCAAGTACCTAAGTGCACAAATTAATGCACAAATTGCAATACTTTCAGTGCCGAAGTGTCGAACGACGAACGCAAAACCAATACTTTCAGTGCGGAAGTGTCGAACGGCGAGCGCAAAAGCAATTTTATTATATATATTGCCGGTGTACGTGCCAAATGAACAAGTGACGCTACGGATGCACAGTAAAAGTGTCAATGGACAGTCGATCTATTTGTCCACAACAAAACTACGGGTGCACATTGCAAAGTGATATTAATGCACACCGCCATACATTTATTTGTTTTGCTGTGAAAAAAAAAAATACTCGTGCTACACGTGCCCTTCTATTTGAGCACTAAAATTAAATAAAATTAAAATTAAAAAAAAAAACGATTGTGTAAAACAAGACGCTCAACGAGGGAATGTGCACATAAAAATAAGTGTACCATCGAGCCAGCCTATTTTAAACGCAATTCTTGTTGGAATAAATTGCGCAGCGAGGGATTCGATAATCAACACTATCTATGAGAAGGTTTGTTGCGACAGTGCTAAAGGAAACTTGAGGTAGCAACTCATCTTTAGACCTGCAAATTATTATTTTCTTTATTTGTAATAAATAAAAAGTTTTATTGTAGAATATATGTCTATAAACTGATTCCAATTGAAAACTAATTTAAATAACATTTAATAATGGGCACGCAAGAATCCAAAATAGAAAAGCCAAGTCCGAATGTTATAAATGAGGTGGAGGTAATTACGCAAAAATCAAATACAGAAGTGTGCCTCATTATAATCATTGTACTGTTGGCTGCCCATTTAGCTATAAAACTATACACCATACACAAAAAACACCTTAAGAAAACATACATGGCAAGAGCACAGTCTCTTGCCCAAATTTAATTAAAAAGAAAATTATATAAGAAAACTTATCCTTCTTGCTTAAATTTTAATTTTCCTTATCATAAGGCCATAGCCAAATTAAATGGAATGGCTAAAAATTGTCGACAAAGTGCGACAAAATAAAGAAGTACTCATTAAATCTTATAAGTGCATCTACCAAGATAGACCTATAGGTAGAGAAACTTTAAACAAACACTTAGATATATTGGTAACCAGCCTAGAAAACATAAGAGTACTACTAAAGGCTTACCAATCAACATAAAGACAAAGCTCATGAAATTTTTAATGACTGCAGAGACAAAGTCTCTAGAGCAGCATCACGACACTTAGTAGACTTAAAAATACCTGTTTCGCTCCATGAGAAAATAACAATAGATATAGACACCACAACTAACCCAGAAAATACTAACACTAAAACCGATATCTTAAGTTCAAACATAAGTTCAAACAAAATGCCGCAAACACTTGTAGAATTTTTAAATATTGCATCGAAAATCCTCCCGGATTTCTTTGGAAACGCAGACGACCTGCAAAGCTTCTTAGCTGCGTTAGAATAAATTAATAGCATAAACGATGGCAACGTTGAGGTTGAAGACCTCACAAAAAAAATTACAAAGCGCTTATATTTCAGACGGACTAATGCCTCAATTAGCTGAGACTTATTCCACCAAGGCTGCCATAAAAGCCATGATCAAGAACTCCAACAATGATAAGGTTAAACTTATTATGGAGTCCGGTCAGTTCAACAACATTAATAAAGCAGTCGCAAAATTCGTGAACTGTTGTACTGAAGCCTATGGCCAGCCAAATGCAATACTGCATTTAAGAAATAATCGGGATAGAAAAAATTATTATAATAACAATCGAAATAATAACTTTCGCGGACGCGGCGAAAGTCGTGGACGTAGACGCGGAAATTATAACAACCGTTACAATAGAAATTATTATAACCAGCACAGAAATAACAACGAAATTTCGAAATAACAGCAATAAGAATGTCAGAATTACACAACAGGTTACGGAAAACGAACCAACCCCAAGTACTCATTAGAAAACACGAAAATATGCAGTAAAATCTATAATATTAGACTAAACTTAACATCATTTGTAGCATTAAAAACTACATTAAATAATAATATAACATCATTTATAGTCGACACGGGCGCGGATATTTCTATAGTAAAAAAAGGACAAATTGATCAATTGCATACTCTTAACACATATGAAACCACAAGCCTACACGGTATAGGTCAGGGAATAACTAATACTCTAGGAAAAGTTCATACTGACCTAAAATTTGAAAATCTACTAATAGCTCATGATTTTCATGTTGTTAGTGATGATTTTCCAATTCCATCTGATGGAATAATTGGGCTCGATTTTGTCAAGAAATATAATTGTACACTTAACTATGACAGAAACCAAGATTTTCTGGTACTAAGACCAGATGGTTTTAGCGAAATTGAAATATCAATATCTTGCTCGCCAACTTATAATGCAATAGCATTACCGGCAAGATCTGAAGTTATCAGACAGGTCAACATCCAATGCCACGAAAAAGAAGTCCTAATACCACAACAACAACTAAAAGACGGTATATATGTGACAAATACAATTGCAAAAAGTGCAAAAGCATTTGTCCGTGTAATAAACACAACAAATGAAAATGCATTGATACATAATGTAATGTTGAAAACAGAAAGTCTAAACGACTATGAAAACATATCAATACAAAATACCCAAAACGATGATGTTAAATTGCAAAAATTGTCCAAACATTTTCCGGCCTTCATAAAGTCTGATTTACATAAACTCTGCACAGAGTATATTGATATATTTGCGCTCGAAACAGACAAAATAACGAATAACAACTTTTATAAACAAAAGCTTCGTTTAAAAACCGACGAACCAACATATATCAAAAACTATAGAATACCGCATGCTCATAAAGGTGAGATCACAAGACAAGTTGATAAATTGATACGAGACGATATAGTGGAACCGTCCGCATTAGAGTACAATAGTCCTATACTGTTGGTACCGAAAAAATCTTTACCGGGTGATACCCAAAAACGGTGGAGATTAGTAGTGGATTATCGGAGTATAAACAAAAAACTAATTGCAGATAAATTCCCGTTGCCAAGAATAGACGATATTCTTGACCAACTAGGCAAAACTAAATATTTTTCTTGCCTAGATTTAACGTCAGGATTTCATCAAATTGAATTAGATGAAAATTCCAGAGACATTACATCATTCTCAACTGACAAAGGTTCATACCGATTCAAACGTATTCCTTATGGCCTAAAGATAGAAAGCCCCAAACTCATTTCAAAGAATGATGACTATTGCGTTTTCTGGGTTAACCCCAACGCAAGCATTCTTGTATGGATGATCTAGTTGTATTATGCCGTTCAGAATCGCATATGTTGAGATATTTAACAGATGTATTTAAAACGTGTCGATAATACAATCTAAAATTACATCCTGATAAGTGCACATTTTTCAGTCACGAAGTGACATACTTAGGTCACAAATGCACAAACCAAGGCATTCTTCCAGATGATAGCAAATTTCAGATTATATTAGACTATCCAATTCCCAAAAATGCCGATGAGGTAAAGCGATTCGTTGCATTCTGCAACTATTACAGACGATTTGTTCCAAATTTTGCTGAACATTCAAGGCTCTTAACGAGACTCTGTAAAAAAACTACCCCTTTTGAATAGACTATAGAATATGACAAGGCATTCCAATACTTAAAACAGTCTCTATTAAGCCCTAATATTCTGCAGTATCCAGACTTTCAGAAGCAATTCTTTATAACCACCGATGCAAGCAAATTCGCATGCGGTGCTGTACTAAGTCAAGAGTACAATGGATACCAACTCCCAGTAGCATATGCCTCAAGATCGTTCACCAAAGGTGAAAGTAACAAATCCACTATTGGACAAGAACTAGCTGCTATTCATTGGGCAATTAAACAATTCAGACCTTAAATATATGGTACTAAATTCTTGGTTAAAAGCGACCACTATCGTATGTATTTGCTATGAAAAATCCTTCCTCTAAATTAACACGCAATAGACTAGATCTCGAGGAATATGATTTTACTGTAGAGTACTTGAGGGGAAAAGATAACTATGCAGCGGACGCATTGTCACGCATAGATTTTAAAGAAATTCAAAACATAAAAACTTCAGCCAACAAAATATTTAAAGTGACAACTAGGCTGCAATCTAATAAAAATAACGTCGAATCAACAGTCGACAAAATAGAAAACTTATCTAATACTCGTAATATAAATATATATGAAGCGTTTAGTAGCAGAAGTAAGAAAAACAGCGCCCGGCTAGCTATTAATGGCGACTGTTTAAAAATTATTAAGAATAAAAAAGTGAATAGTGAATGATAGAAATAAAAAACCTTATTACTATTGGAAAAATTGATTTGCATCAATTATTTCTACTGCTTGAGAAAACAGCAAGTGATAATGGATTGAAAAAAGCTGCAGCAGTCACTAAGTGACGACATTTTTGAAAAGATCCGGATCAATGAATATAAAGAACAAGGAAATAGAGCTCTATTAAACTTCGAATTGAGCTGACGCCTTCAATTATAAAAATAATAAATGATGACAAAAGAAAAATTATTATACAAAAGTACCATGATGATCCAATCTGTGGTGGCCACTCAGGGATCACACGTACATTAAAAAAGATATAAAGAAAATATTATTGGAAAAATATGACTAGAGATATTATAAAATACGTTAAGGGATGTGACAAATGTCAAAGAAATAAGTCACAGAAAAACGTAAAAGAACCAATGATTATAACTGATACCCCAACAACAGCATTTGATGTAGTACTGATAGATACCATTGGACCATTACCAAGATCAGAAAATAACAATGCATATGCAGTCACAATAATATGTTATTTAACCAAATATCTTGTTTCAATACCAATAGCTGACAAAAGTGCAAAAACCATTGCAAAAGATAATCTTTGACCATTTCGTACTAGTTTACGGACCCATGAGGAAACTAATCACCGACATGGGCACCGAATATAAAAACCAAACATTTAATGAAATATGTAAACTTCTGAAAGTAGAAAATGTCACTTCAACGGCATACCATCACCAAACGTTAGGAACTGTGGAAAGAAACCACAGAACATTTAATGAGTACGTTCGGTCATACATTTCGATAGAAAAAACAGACTGGGACGAGTGGCTAAAATACTTCACGTATTGCTACAATACTACGCCATCGGCGGTGCATGACTATTGTCCATATGAATTAGTGTTTGGTAAATCTCCAAATAATTACGAATTTCTTTTAAATGCTAAAGTAGACCCCATTTATAATGTTGACGCGTATGAAAAAGAAGTCAAATTTCGCCTTCAATCGGCTCATAAAAGGGCCGTGGAAATTATAAAAAGCAAGGATAAAGAAAAAGTCTTATACGACAGATATAAAAATAGCATAGATGTAGCAATAGGAGATTTAGTTTTAGTGAAACAAGTTGGACATAAATTGGACAATATTTATAAGGGACCATTTAAAGTAGTTAGCATAGAAAATAGAAACAACATAGTTTTAAGAGACGACAAGGACAAGACGACAACTGTGCACGAAGACAGACTAAGACATTACGAATTAAAATTAAATTAAAAATTAAAAAAAAAAAAAAATTATAAAGAAAATATAAATTCACTGTGTCTAATGATTTAAGACTTAAAAAAAAATATTTATAGAACAAAATACCTTTCAAATTCAAGTAAAAATTAGAATTTAAGAATAAATTTAGACAGAATATTTTTAAATCTAAATCAAACTTAGAATTTAAGAATAAATTTAATAAAATAAATTCATTCTCCCAAAAAAGGAGGTGTGGAATATTGTATGCACTGCACTTTCTTACAAATTCCAATCCCACGGGCAAATAAGCTGTTGGTCATCGGAAACCATGCGAACAAACAATGCTGCTGAAATAGCACATTCCGATCGTCCACGAGTAACTTATTTGCCCGTCATTCGAAACCACACTCTGCGAGTGCGGGAGAATTTAGAGTTAGCGGTATAGCCTCAGTAAATTTTGTCAGGTCGTCTTGGAAGGTAAGGAGATATTTATGGTTCTCGTAACTAATGGGAAGAGGCCCTACAATATCTAAAGCTACTCTTTCGAACGGAGTTGAGCTTGTTGTGGTAATCTTCATGGGAACTCGGGGATTCTGTATTAACTTGTTTGTCTGAAAGGATTTACATTGTAGTATATAGTTTTTTTATGTCATTGTTCATTGTTGGCACATAATATTGTTGCTTAATTTTCTTTATAGTCCTTGTTATGCCTTGGTGACCTCCGAGGGGAGAGTCATGGAATTCTTAAAATACCGTTTTTATGGACTCGATATTATCTAAAAATATCTTTTCATTGATAAAAACGTAAACGACCTTGTTTTGATTTTGAATAATGTATGTTAAAATTGTTTTTAATTTAATTTTTGATTCAGTGTCCATGTGGGACAGTCTAACGAAAATCCGATAGACTGTTCATCAGTATTAAGGTCGCTAACCGAAGTGAAACATGTTCTAATTATTTTTATATCTTTTTCGGTTCTGATTGGGATGGGTTAAGTAGTTATAAAGAGTGTTTCATTATTATGTAAAAAGGTGGAAAATTCTCCTATGTCGGGTTTATTAAAATTTGGACATTTATTTTGTAAAAATTCTTCGTCTACTGATTCTATTATTGCTAATATTATTACTTTAATTTTAGTTGTTTTGTTTTCAAAAATTGACCCATTATTTTCCACAAGAGTGAAGGTTGACAAGACTTCTATATTTTATACCTCATCATCTTGTATATTTACTTGGCTTATTTGATTTCTAGCTTGGTTGTGGGTTTTTTTTGTCCAATTAACCATAGTAAATTGTTATCGTCTGTGTAAATAGTGAACTTTCGTCCATAGATATATGCTCAAAACTGTTTAAGTGCATAGACAATTGCTAACAACTCCTTTCCGACGTTGTGTATCTTGTTTCTTGATCATTGAGGGTTCGACTTATAAATGAAATTGGTTTATCGTGTCCAATCGGACCTAGCCCCTAAAACTGTATCGCTAGCGTCAGTAGTAACAATGAATTCTTTATAAAAATCAGGATAAGAAAGTATGGGAGGTTCTATAATTTTTTATTTTAAGCTTCTAAAAGATTCGTCGCAGAACGCATCTCATTTTAAGATAGCGTCTTTCCGTAAAAGTTTTGTCATTGGTTTGGCTAAATTTGCAAAATTGGGAATGAAATTTCGATAGTATCCCACGAAACCTAAAAATTATTTAACATCTTTTGGCTTTTTGGGCACGGGGAATGTTCTAACTGCCTTGATCTTTTCGGGATCAGGCTTGATTCCTTCTTCTGAAATAATATGCCCCAAGTAAATTAATTCTTTTTTAAGAAAGTTACACTTTTCTGGTTGGAGTTTCAAATTATGCTTCCTTAGACGTTTCAGAATGTTAACGAGCTTTCGGTTGTGGCTATCAAGATCATACCCATAGATGACGAAGTCATCTACACAAACAAAACATTCGATACCCTGCAGTCCCATGAGAATATTATTCATGAAGCGTTGGAACGTAGCAGGGGCGTTTTTCAAACCAAATGGCATACGGTTATATTCATAGTGACCAAATAATGTGCTGAACGCGGTTTTGTCTTTATCAGCTTCGGCTACCAATATTTGGTGAAACCCTTTGGCTAAATCAAGAGTGCTGAAATATTTTGCTGACCTAGCTGGTCGAAAATGTCTGTGTTTGTTCATTTAATTTTCTGAAGTCTACGACTACTCTCCATTTTTTTCGCCATCGTTACCAGATTTTTTCGGAACCAAGAGGAGAGGTGAGTTCCAAGGACTGAAGCTAGGTTGTATGATTGAATTATCAATCATTTCGTTTACCTGCTTGTGAATTTCTTGCTTCTGACTTTCGGAAAGTCTGTATGGTTTTAAGAATAATGGGAGCTTACTTACGTTGGTTATTATTTTATGTTCCATTGCGTTGGTGTAGGTTAGGTGGTCACCTTTGAGGAAGAACAAATCATTGAATTCTCTACAGATGTTCAATATTGATTTTTGTTCCTCTTGATTGCAATGGTCCAGTTTTGTAATTGTTTGTAAATCTGATAGCCTCTTCTGCAAACGATCTATATGACTATCAGCTGAAATAAAATTATAGTTTTCAAGAGTATCCCGTTCTAAATTTAAGTCGTTTGGATGAAGGTTTTTTTTTCTTCTAAAGTATTCATTAATAATATTTTTCTTTTATTTTTTTCAGGTTTAACTATAGTTTCACCTACATACACCCCTGGGATTATTTCTTTTTTCATTATTACTATATCCCGTGATTTATTGGAATTAAATGGAACTTCTATCATTTGCTGACTACGTTGCACAAGTGTTATGTATTTATTTTTTGCTATCCCAGTCTTACTTTCTGCTGGGTTTATAAAATTTTGTGCTATGGTTTCTGTTACCATAGGCTTTTTTTAATTTTTTTACTTATAACTTTTTCTTTAGGAAGTGGTTTGCTTACAATTTTATCGTAGTCTTGTTTTGATGAATCGTCTGATCCGACCCATAGGCAAGCCCGAAGGCAGGCGGTATCATTCGACGATTCCCATACTACCCCTACAATATTGTCTGTATGACATTGAGAGGAGTTAGAGCCAGTATGGTTAGACCCTTCAGTTGTACAATCTTCTTGAAGGTCAGTTTTGACTTGAATTGAGTAATCTTTGTGCAAATTTTTAGTTCCATTAAATGTTACAGATTTGGGTACCGAATGGATTTCTCTATTTGCTTTTATTATAGGAAATTTTATTTGCTACAAATTGGCATATTAAGTCATTTTGCGTTAAAATACATCAGAAAGGAGTTATACGAGTATGCCAAAGGCGCTAAAGTATGGACAAAGTATAACGAAGGATTAAACTATGTATTTTAATATGAAAAAGATCAAATTTGAAAATATTTTCCCTGACCGGTTTTGAAATTCCCTGACTTTCCCTGACCAAATTTTTGTTCCCTGACTTTCCAGTCGAGTGGCAACTATGTGTGCAGGATGACGATGGAGAACTCTCGCTGCTCCGTCAAGGTTGGTACTGACCTCACAGAAGCTTTTGACGTCAAAAAAGGATTCCGACAAGGACGGGGAATTCGCTATCGTGCGATTTCTTCAACTTAATACTGGAAAAAATTATAAGAAACTCGCAACAAGATGATAGAACCATTTCAAAATATATGCAAAACTTAATTCTAAGTATAACCGTTGTTTAAAAATATAATTATAAATATTTTTTTTCTTGTTGACAGTTTTTGTTTAAAAAATTGCCCCTCCCGTCTAAATGGGAGGATATAGATCCCGCCCTTGATAACAATTGCTTGTATTTAGTCACTATAGGAATCCGTAGTTTTTTTGCGACTGTATCGTACTTTTTAAGGGCGTCGGGCACCCTTTGCCCCTCCCAAAACGTCTGGCAATATGTACACTACATATATAATTACACCAACTGTTCATATAGACAAATTCAGCTTTGCACTAATGACGTCACTGCTTCAATTTTTTGACGTATTAAGGGCTTAGCCACGCCCCAACGCCAAACCTGACAGCTGCCAGATGCTGATTTCCTTGATTCTTAACTCGAGTTTTACAAGACAATATATAAATTTTCCATGCACTAATGACGTTTCAAAAACGTTCAGCAGCTCTTAGACTATATGTAGGTAATTAAATTTTCAACATGATTGATTATGAAAATTTTTGCGCCTAATTCTTCCGGTACGACGTTGTTGCGCTATAAAAGTAAAAGAAATTGAAAACTTAAAAAAAATGTGGAAATTTTTGGCTGGCTTAATAGCTCCGTCGCTATACTAGTTGTACAAAAGAGCTTTACAGACCAAAATTATAGGAAATTTTGATTTGCTAAAAGTTGGCATATTAAGTCATTTTGCGTTAAAATACATCAGAAAGGAGTTATACGAGTATGCCAAAGGCGCTAAGGTATGGACAAAGTATAACGAAGGATTAAACTATGTGTTTTAATATGAAAAAGATCAATTTTGAAAATATTTTACCTGACCGGTTTTGAAATTCCCTGACTTTCCCTGACCAAATTATTGTTCCCTGACTTTCCCTGACTTTCCAGTCGAGTGGCAACTATGTGTGCAGGATGACGATGGAGAACTCTCGCTGCTCCGTCAAGGTTGGTACTGACCTCACAGAAGCTTTTGACGTCAAAAAAGGATTCCGACAAGGACGGGGAAATCGCTTTCGTGCGATTTCTTCAACTTAATACTGGAAAAAATTATAAGAAACTCGCAAGTCAATTGTAGTGAGACAATTTTTTTCAAGGCTGTGCAATTGTTAGCATACGCTGACGACATAGACATTATTGGCAGAACTCGACGAGCTGTCACTGGAGAGTTTGCTAGCATTGAAGCTGAAGCGGCTAAAATGGAACTACCAGTCAATGAGGCCAAAACGAAGTACCTGCTGTCCTCAAAAAAGGACACACAACACCGGCACATTGGACAAACACATCACAATAGACAGGTAAAATTTTGAGGTATTTAGGGACTTTGTGTACCTCGGATCCACTATAACATCTGACAACAACATCTCTTCAGATATAAAGCGAGGAATTACTCTTGCTAATCGCTGTTTCTATGGGCTAGGAAAGCAATTGAGTAGCAAAGCCCTCTCTCGAAAGACAAAGGAGACTCTGTATAAGACCATCATCATCCCAGTCCTGCTATATGGCGTCGAGGCAAGGACTCTATCTAAAGCGGATAAAGATATCCTAAGTCGTTTAGAGCGTAAGATTCTTCGGAGGATTTTTGGCCCTATCTGCGTTAACGGGCTTTGGAGCCGGAGGTTCAACCAAGAATTATACGAGCTGTACAGCGACATTGACCTGGTCAAAAAAATACGAATATCACGTTTAAGATGGCTAGGTCATGTAGAGCGAATGGACAACAATGCTCCGGCTCGCAGGATCTTCGATTCCATCCCAGAGGGTAGACGCAGTCAAGGAAGACCTCGCCTTAGGTGGCGCGCTCAAGTGGAGGACGACCTCAACCAACTTGGAGTGCGAAACTTGAGGCAGCTAGCCAAAGACCGAGCTGGCTGGAGAGGCATGTTTGTTGAGGCCCAGGTTCGTTCCGAACTGTAGCGCCCCCTAAGTAAGTAAGTACACTAGCGCTCCAAGCGGCTCGTGAAGCTAAGATTTTTTTGCGTCTCATGATAGTACTATAGGCAGTTTATAATACAATGGATATACGAAAGTAATAGAAATATTTTTGTCAAATATATTATTTTTTTTTTTAAACGATAAACGTCAAAGCTCAACCCTAAAAAATCTTAAAATTTTCATTCTTCCTTTCTTTACTTCAATCCACCTACTGCTCTACGCCCTTTACCATTTTTTGTAAAAAAAAGAACCGAAAATAGGAACCATGTAAACAATTACCCTTATTGCGATAGTCGTTTCACTTCAACGCCAATTGTCGTTGTTTTACTGGCTGAACACAATGAGCTGGAACGGAAGACGGAGCTGGAGCTGGAACAGATGTCAAAAATGTTGAATATACACAAATTCAATGTTGCGAACACAAATAGACGCAGCTGCAGACGGAGCTGCAATACGGAGACTAAAAGGTTGGTTAACTTTTAATAAAGACCTGCAGATTTTTGATATTTCACAAAGAAACAAATGGAACACAAAAATGGTGCGTTCTTTTTGAAAGATCTTTGATACGGTACGCTTACATGATTCCTATTTTCGGTTGTTTTGTCATTCTTATTTTTACAAAAATGGTAAAAGGTATTTATCAATAGGGAAAGAAGTAACAAATGGAAGAATGAAAGTTTCTATATTTTAAGGATTAAGCTTTAATGTTTCTCGTTTGAAAAAGAAAATGTTTGAGATGGTCTAAAAATAATAACTTTAAAAATTGATTGTAGAACATATGGAAACAGTGAGAAAATCTAAAAGTATCCTGAAATTTATGGGCTACTTTTCTTCCCGATGAAACATATGAAGAACGGCTGATTGCTTTTCTTTTTTTTCAAATTTTGAAAGGAAACCTATCTAGTTGGAATTTTAGCACAAAAAAAATTAAATGAGAAACCTTCATTCTTCTTATAGAAAGACACGTACGTTGATGTTTGCACTTATCTTGATTATCACGAACATTTCCAATACCATATATCTATATAAACTTCGCTGTTTTATTTAAAAAAAAAGTCAATCAAAAATTATCCGTTACCACAAAAGAAAAATATGATTGGGAGTATAAAAACAGCATCATTGTGGGCACTTGCAAGTTGGGACGTACGTCCTCTTTTGACGGCTAATGTAGATCCAGCTCCGTATTCCGGCTCCGTTCTTGCACTGTGTTCGCCCAATAAGTCGTGTCGCTTTCAAAAGTGTATTGCGTAGCTTAAACGCCAGCCTACTCGTCGCTCATAGATTCCACATGCGATCTACTAAAACAGCTGACATTTTGACAAATAAATTAATTGCAGTTTTGAAATTAATGAGCAGGCGTTCGGTTAGTAAATATCATTTCGTATTAATTTACTATTTTAGTGCTCTAAAAGTTAAAAAAGTTTTCTTTATTAAGTGAACAAAATTACAATCATTCAAAATTTATATCAGATTTCTATCATTGTTTTGATTCCAAAAATTGTATGGAAATTTGTATACAAATACAATTTCTTGAAAAATGTATAGTGTGGCCAGCTATTTTCATGGAGCAGCAGCAGTGACGATGAAGAGGAAGAAAGGCGAAAAAAATTAGTTGTGCAAAGACGATGTACCATAGCTACTCCAATGGATTTGGATTTTCATATTCCAATTTGAACTAATCAAAATATTTTCCAGGTTTAAAATGTATTTTCGACTGAATAAAGAAGCTTTTCTTTATATAGACGTTCTCTTTCAGTACCACTTATCATAAAATTAGCTGCCACATTAAAGTTTTTCGCTGAAGCAGGTTATCAAACAGGAGTTGGGAATGACTGTGTGAATGAATGTGTTTGTTTCCATAACCTTTATTTTTCTATCTTCAATATCCAGTTGTCTTTTTCGGATTTCCATGTCCATCTCTTTCTTCCATTTGTAGTTTTATCATCTCAAGCTGCTTTTTTTTAAATAAAAAGTTTTGCTATGAAATCTTGCACTCTCTTTTAAATGGTCATTCATAGTTTTTAACGAATTAGCATTTTCGGTTACTTTATTTAGTATTTTGTTCAAAGATTCTTTTATGTCAGTGAACAATTTCTCTTGGACCACAGTTTCTTTGTCCAAAAGCTTTTGAAAACCGACTTTCGTTTTTTTGTTTTATGTTTTTTGTCTCACATCTTTTCTAAGGTCCTCTTCATTTTCTATACGTTGGGGTGAAGGTTCAAAATGTTGTGTAGCTCTGAGTACCGAATCATTGGAATTTGGTTCACCTAACATTTCAGCAAGAGTCTCCGAAATCAAATCATTTGAAGGCGTTTTAGAAGCAGTCATTTCTTGAATTAGTGTGGAAGTGGAGAGAAATAGTTTACGAGCAGCAAAATCATAGGAAACACCTGCCACAAATCCGGTAGGGTTCACATTATCATGCAACGACATGATCCTTGCTATCGCTTCTTCAACGTCATTTTAACATTTTTGTTTAATTTTGGTGGGGGCAGCACCCCCATTTATTTGGCTTATTTCAAGCTATAATGAAGGGCAAGCAACGGAACCAGAAAAAAGTCGGTGAATGAAAAGAATATCGGCAACCAATCTTTGTTCATCTAGAGTTCTCAGATTGATAAGTTGCAGACGGGCATGATATGGAGGTAGAATAAAAGGATCTTACCATTGAAAGCCGCGAAGAGCGAAAAGAAGAAATCGTTTTTGAATGATTTCTATTCTCGTAATGTGGACGTGGTGGTATGGGCGCCAAACTTGAGAAGCATATTCAAGGAGAGGTCTAACGAGTGTTGTATATAGGGAACGAGTCAAATAAGGGTTGCAGAATTCTTTAGACCATCGTTTTACGAAACCTAGAGTTGAATTAGCCTTCTGTATTATTTCATCGATGTGTGATCGGAAACTAAGCTCACGATCACATAAAACACCGAGATCTCGGATCAAGTCAACAATGGGAATGGATTGATTGGAGAGAAAATATTGACGGGGAGGTAAAACTATGCGTTTACGTGAAAAAGTTATCGATTGGCATTTTTCCACGTTCAGCTCCAGGCAATTTTTGCTACACCAAATTGAAAAGCGATCAAGATCTATTCAATTAAATTAGAGGTTTGAATCATTTACTGAAGATATGGTTTTGAAAAACTTAGTATCGTCAGAATATAATGAGATATTGGAATGCTTTATTATCAATTCGATGTCATTAATGGTAAAGATAAAAGGGAGAGGGCCTAAGTGACTTCCTTGAGGGGCACCGGAAGTGGCGAGAAATGGATTGGAAAGTGCATTCCTGAAACGCACACTATAGGAACGATTGCTGAGGTAAGAAGATATACATTTCAAAGAGATCTGTTCAAAACCAAGAGCCTTAAGTTTGAAGAGTATAAGACTATGAGAAATTTTGTCCAAGACTTTACTAAAGTCAGTGGAGATAACATCGACTTCCATCCCTGCTTCTAGTGCTGAGAGGGAAAAGGAAACAAATTCAATAAGGTAAGTGGATCTACATTTGAGAAAGCCATGTTTTCTAGGGGATATAAGCGACTTACAACGAAAACTTATTAGTTCGTATATGACGCATTCAAATATTTTGGGGATGTAGGATAGTTTGGCAAAGGGGCGATAATTCTTAACGTTATTTTGTGCGCCTTTTTTGTGAATCGGTTTAACGAATGAAATTTTCCATACTTCTGGGAATACACCTTGGGATAAATATAAATTAAAAATGTGAGTAAGGGGAACGGAGAGGGTTTGGGGACATTTTTTAGAAGTATTTCCGGGATATTAACTGGCCCAAGAGAAAATGCTTCACGTAGTAGACTTAACTTATTTTCAACAAGATTCTTATCGATTGTGAGAGGAAAAAAAGGGCCAATTGAAAAATTCGGTAAGTACTTAAAATAAGCTTCGTCTGGTTGAAAAGCATCATTGGTAAAGAATTGCTTGAAAGATGAGGCAAACAACTCTGAAATATGTAGAAGATCACTTGAGGTTTCACTGTTTAGAAAAAGAGAGGAATGATATCCATCACACTTTTTTATTTTTTTTGTTTTTTTTTATTGCATTTCAGAGGTCAAGTGGTACTAAGTTTAGAGCAAACTCATATGTACGCAACTTATTTACGCTCTTCATCATGAATGCAGGTGTAAGCAGTTAGAAACTACCCAACACCAACACAAAAAGAACGTAGGACTGAAGAGAAACACAAAAAAAATTAACAATTCATGTATTTACTACAAAAAAAAAATAATGAACAATATTTAAACAAAAAAAAACAAAATAACATTTTTTACAAACTTAAAGAAAGACGGTTCACAGACACGTTTACAATAAATAGTAAATAAAAATAAATAAAAATACGATAAATAAATCATATAACAAATAGAAGTCATGCTCGTGGAACACTGGTTATTAAGTTTTGTTTCAACTGCGTTTTGTTCAAATTAAAATCAATTTGAAGGTGATTGGTATTATACAACCTTTTCATGCAAGTTAATGGCTCATGCATGCCATAGTTAGTTCTATGGTAGGGGCAATACAAGAGTTCTTTATTACGCAATCGGTAAGAGCCTCCCCGATAGTTAAAACCTACCAAGAAAAGTAATCCAGGAGCATCAATTTGACCAGAAAGCAATTGATGAAAAAACACAAGATCATTACTGACCCGTCTGTGAGAAAGGGATTGGAGATTCAGAAACCGAATTCGATTCTCATAAGGGGCAGATTAAATGGATCTTCCCATGGAAGGCCTTTAAGAGCAAAGCGAATAAATCTATGCTGAATAGCCTCAATTCGAGATTTATGGACTCCATACAATGGTGACCAAATTTGAGAAGCATACTCGAGATGGGGACGAACATAGCATTTGTATAAAGATAGTGTTACGTAGGGATCATTGAATTCCTTAGCCCACCTCTTAATAAATCCAAGCATGGAATTTGCTTTACTTATAATAGAGTTGAGGTGCTCATCAAATTCAATGTTAGAACTAAATAAAACACCTAGGTCACGAAATGTAGAAACCTGACAAAGAGTTTGTTGAGACATTGTATAAGTGATAATACTAGGTGTTCTCTTACGCGAAAAGGTCATACTTTGACACTTAGAAGCATTTAGACTAATACCATTCTTAGAACACCATAAGACAAAACTGTCTATATCTTCTTGTAAGATGATACGGTCTGAAGAATATTTAATTGTTTTAAAAATTTTCATATCATCGGCAAAAACAAGAATTTCACTATTAGAAATGTAAGAAGATACGTCATTTATAGCAATTATGAAGAATAAAGGTCCAAGGTGACTTCCTTGTGGAACTCCAGATAATGCATTAAAGGGTTAGACAATACATTACGAAATTTGACTTGGTAAGATCTATTTGTTAGATAGCATCTTATCCAGGCAATAAACAAAGGTGGAAAGCCAAACATTTTTAATTTAAACAAAATAACATTATGAGAAAGTTGGTCGAAGGCTTTAGAAAAATCCGTGTAAATGCAGTCTAATTCAAAGCCACTTTCAAGTGCATTAGAGCATTTATGATGAAAAGATAATAGGTTTGTTATAGTGGATCTTTTTTGCATAAATCCGTGCTGCTGGTTGCAAATAATATTCTTAGTTAAGAAGGATAAGCTTTCGCAGACAACTTGTTCAAACAACTTAGGAATGCTTGAAAGCTTTGAAATTGGTCTGTAATTTTTGATTTCCATTTTTTCACCCTTTTTTAAAAATGGGTTTTATAAAAGATTTTTTCCAAAGACTAGGAAATTTGCCAGACGCTAATGAAAGCTTAAAAAGGTATTCAAGTGGATGAGCTAAACATAAGGAACACTTTTTTAAAACGATAGGTGGAATCATATCAGGTCCAGAAGAAAAATCATCATTGAGAGAAGAAAGATAGTTTAAGATTCTCTCACTGCTAATAGGAACATTATTAAAATTAACTTGAGAGCAGCTAAGTAGATTATCAAAGTAATTTTCATCTATTATTACAGAGGAACTATAAAAGGAATTAGAGAAATGATTAGCGAAGGCATTAGAGATGTCAGGGGTATTTTTCAAGGTAAGACCATTAAAAACAAAGTTGGTTGGATAACCATCCGATTTTTTCTTCGAGTTAACAAAAGACCAAAAACTATTTGGATCATTTTTAAGAGAATACCCCATTTTTGTTACATAGTTGGAGTAAAGATTATGGGAGAGCGTTCGAAATTCTTCAAAAAGACTTACGAAGATTTCGTGGTCAGTTGGAGAAAGAGTTGAAAAAGTTTTCCAAGCTTTATTTCTTTTGTTCCTTAAAAGCTTAAGTTCTTTAGTAAACCATGGCTGGTACCGAATAGGATTTTTGATTAATTTTTGTGGATGAATTTTTTAGTTAATGAATTGGAAAAATGTCTTGGGATCGTTAATGAGGTTCGCTTGAGTTTCAACTAGATAACACTGGTAAAGGTTACTATACAGTTCAGAAAATTGGAGATAAACTCCGAGATAATTAGAATAATGGGTGGTGGATCGAGAACGGAGAAAACGTTCCCACAATTTATTTCTCCTATTTCTCAAAGAACGCAATCTCCGATTAAACCAAGGGGGGGATGTAAGTGAGGTTTTGCGTTGTGAAGTTGGTACGTAGAGAGAAATGGAATTGTACATTTCTGTATAGAATTTACTAATGGCTTCGTTTACGGAAAGATTAACGAAATTAAAAGATGTGTTTCTGAGATATTCGTTAATTTCTCGAAACAACGAATTGAAATATTAGAGTTCAGGTTAGAACACTCCCGAAATAACGACAGAAAAATAGGTGGATGATAGTTGTCGATCGTTGAAGGAGAAAGAGTACTTAATGATACACTAGAATTCATGGGGTCTGTTGAGAAAATTAGGTCGAGTTGTCTATTCATAAAGTTACAGACACCTCTTACTTGGAAAAGGCTTAAATCAGCTAATTGATCGATGAATAGATATTCTTTATTGGCAGTTGGATTGCATGCGATAAAATGTGATTCATTGTCGGATGCTTTCCATATTAAGTGAGGAAGATTAAAGTCACCAAAAAGAAGGATTTCATATTGGGGTTCACTTAGGGTTATGAGTTCATCAACTGCGTTAATAGCTTGTTCGTATGACTCAATGGGTTGTGCGGGTAGGATGTAGAAGTAGATGACAAAAATTGCTTTATGGGGAAGACTAAGGGAAGTCTATAATCGATGAGGAAGATTTTGATATGAAAGATGAATCAATTGTGTTTTTAACGGCGAGTAATACACCATGACTAGGTGAATTATTTGAGCTTCGTTTAAGATCATCACAGTAAACATTACAATTAGATGGAAACAGTTCTAGGTTATTAATGCTAGGTATAAGATTGGTTTCGGTAAGTGCATAGATTTCGAAAGGTAGAGCATGAGATTTCTGAAAGATATTATGAGTTTTTGAACGAAGACCTCTTAAATTTTGATAATAAAATGTTATGGGAAGAATTTGGCTTGAAGGGGAAGTCAAAACATTGAAGGAAGGAAGGTGGCGGTTAGAGAGAGGTTGGGCAGAGATAGTGTTAGGAGCGATAAAATTTACTAGATTCTGATCTTACTCTTTGAAGGTAGGAAATTCTTTAAGAATGAAGAAACGAAAAAAAGGCGTAGAGATCTTTGGAGATTTGATTTGAGGATATATTCAGAAGTTCGTGATATTTGTCGTATATCTGCCTTAAAGGTATCGGATGGAGATAGGCTAAGAACAGACGAATGTTGTCAAACAGTTTGTTATCTCTGAGTTTGGAAAAGGCATAGTGGGACTCAGTAGAATCAGCAAGGGTCTGTTGGGTTAGTTTTACATTAGGTGGTAAGAGAGGATCAAAGCAGGGAGGTGGACGTGAATCTGTAGAAGAAAGAGAAGAGTTAGGCTTTAGAATATGGGAGCTTACAAAATTAGGGTAATTTTGGGGAGAATTGGGGAGATTCAGAAGGATTATATGGGTGAAGAAGGACAGTCAGGATTGATATTAAAAGACACAGGTTGGTGAACAAGTTTCGGTGTGATTGGTGTTTGTTGGTCTTTTGCATTGGATTTTAGTAAAGCCTGTCTTGGCCTATGTTGGGTTATAGTTAGGGGCTTAGGTTGGGGCTTAGGTTGAGGCTTAGTTAGGGGTGTAAATTGGTGCTTTGGTTGTGGTCTATTTTGAGTTTTAGGTTGTGATTTTGGTCGGAATATTGGATGGGGAAAGGTTTGTGAATTCTGGTTTTGCAAAAAAAGGTTAAAATAAACTCGTTTTGCAGGAGGTTTCACCGATGTAGGTGAAGTCTTTCGCTTGAAAGAAGACAACGGCAAAGCGCCAGAAAAGTTAGGTAAGACACCCATTTTTAAAGACCAGTTGGGGTCTGGATTCTTATTTTTCTTTCTTAAGACTTCCGATTGGGGCTTGCTATTGGATTTGGGTTTAGGAAAAGGTGGCCTATTGTTCATTATAAGTTGCATATTTCCAAGCTGAGTTAATCCGTTTGGGTGATGGAATATCCATTCGTATTTGGATGGAATCTGGATCTTGAAGCACCTTGAAGTAATGTTCTTTTTCAAAATTGGTTGTTTCTGTTCGTAAAGGGCATCATTCAGACCAGAGCGATTTAAAAGCCGAGGACAGAGCAATGGACAAGTCGAGCGTAGAATCATGAAGAGGATTAAAGGATTTGGTGGTACTAAATTGTTTTTCTAGATTATTTATTTTAGACAAACACTGAGCAGAGGATTGTTGTGATTGAGAATTAGACTCAACACTTTTAAATAGGAGATCAAATTTTTTGGATAGGTTTAAAATTTTTTTTTGGGTTAAAGAGTTTTCATTGATAAGTGATTCACTAAGGCATTTAATCGCAATCATAATGTCACCGATTGAAATGTTCTTGCACTCATCACAATACAAAATAAAGTTATTTATGTCTTTCAAGTAAACACACGCTCTTTTAGTAATACCAATGCAGGAGGGATGAAGGGATTTGCTACAGATACCGTTGCGTTTAAGTAATTCCGCGGTTACGTCAGCGTTGCTACACATTAGATTGGCACACGACATTATTTCGATAGTAAAGTAATGTGGGTCAGTTATAATTTCAACACTCAGAAATTTATACAGGCCGCGTAAAATGAAACTTAATAACGTAGGTCACGAGCAGTAGGCAAGAAAAATTGAATTTATTATTATTATTTTTTTTGATTGTGTCGTGACGCGAGAAATGGGCAAGAAAAACAATTCTTTTTTTTCGGATCACGTTTAAGATGGCTAGGTCATGTAGAGCGAATGGACAACAATGCTCCTGCTCGCAGGACCTTCGATTCCATCTCAGAGGGTAGACGCAGTCAAGGAAGACCTCGCCTTAGGTGGCGCGCTCAAGTGGAGGACGACCTCAACCAACTTGGAGTGCGAAACTTGAGGCAGCTAGCCAAAGACCAAGCTGGCTGGAGAGGCATGTTGGTTGAGGCCCAGGTTCATCCAGAACTGTAGCGCCCCTTAGTAAGTAAGTACACTAGCGCTCCAAGCGGCTCGTGAAGCTAAGATTTTTTTGCGCCTCGTGATAGTAATATAGGCAGTTTATATACAAGGGATATACGAAAGTAATAGAAATATTTGTGTCAAATATATAATTTTTTTTAAACGATAAACGTCAAAACTCAACCCTAAAAAATCTTAAAATTTCATTCTTCCACTCTTTACTTCAACCTACTGCTCTACGGCCTTTACCATTTTTTGTAAAAAAAAGAACCAAAAATAGGAACCATGTAAACAATTACCCTTATTGCGATAGTCGTTTCACTTCAACGCCAATTGTCGTTGTTTTACTGACAGATGTCAAAAATGTTGAATATACACAAATTCAATGTTGCGAACACAATAAGACGCAGCTGCAGACGGAGCTGCAATACGGAGACTAAAAGGTTGGTTAACTTTTAATAAAGACCTGCAGATTTTTGATATTTCACAAAGAAACAAATGGAACACAACAATGGTGCGTTCTTTTTGAAAGATCTTTGATACGGTACGCTTACATGATTCCTATTTTCGGTTGTTTTGTCATTCTTATTTTTACAAAAATGGTAAAAGGTATTTATCAATAGGGAAAGAAGTAACAAATGGAAGAATGAAAGTTTCTATATTTTAAGGATTAAGCTTTAATGTTTCTCGTTTGAAAAAGAAAATGTTTGACATGGTCTAAAAATAATAACTTTAAAAATTGATTGTAGAACATATGGAAACAGTGAGAAAATCTAAAAGTATCCTGAAATTTATGGGCTACTTTTCTTTCCGATGAGACATATGAAGAACGGCTGATTGCTTTTCTTTTTTGTTTCGAATTTTGAAAGGAAACCTATCTAGTTGGAATTTTAGCACAAAAAAAATTAAATGAGAAACCTTCATTCTTCTTATAGAAAGACACGTACGTTGATGTTTGCACTTATCTTGATTATCACGAACATTTCCAATACTTTCATATATCTATATAAACTTCGCTGTTTTATTTAAAAAAAAAGTCAATCAAAAATTATCCGTTACCACAAAAGAAAAATATGATTGGGAGTATAAAAACACAGCATCATTGTGGGCACTTGCAAGTTGGGACGTACGTCCTCTTTTGACGGCTAATGCAGATCCAGCTCCGTATTCCGGCTCCGTTTTTGCATTGTGTTCGCCCAGTAAGTCGTGTCGCTTTCAAAAGTGTATTGCGTAGCTTAAACGCCAGCCTACTCGTCGCTCATAGATTCCACATGCGATCTACTAAAACAGCTGACATTTTGACAAATAAATTAATTGCAGTTTTGAAATTAATGAGCAGTCGTTCGGTTAGTAAATATAATTTTGTATTAATTTACTATTTTAGCACTCTAAAAGTTAAAGTTTTCTTTATTAAGTTAACAAAAGTACAATCATTCAAAATTTATATCAGATTTCTATCATTGTTTTGATTCCAAAAATTTTATGGAAATTTGTATACAAATACAATTTCTTGAAAAATGTATAGTGTGGCCAGCTATTTTCATGGAGCAGCAGCAGTGACGATGAAGAGGAAGAAAGGAGAAAAAAAAAGTTAGTTGTGCAAAGACGATGTATCTGATCCACTGCTAATCCAATGGATTTGCCTGATTGAAAGTAATTTAGCAAAATTCATATTCCAATTTGAACTAATCAAAATATTTTCCAGGTTTAAAATGTATTTTCGACTGAATAAAGAAGCTTTTCTTTATATAGACGTTCTCTTTCAGTACCACTTATCATAAAATTAGCTGCCACTTTAAGGTTTTTCGCTGAAGCAGGTTATCAAAAAGGAGTTGGGAATGACTGTGTGAATTAATATCTTTGTTTCCACAACCTTTATTTTTCTATCTTCAATATCCAGTTGTCTTTTTCGGATTTCCATGTCCATCACTTTCTTCCATTTGTAGTTTTATCATCTCAAGCTGCTTTTTTTTAAATAAAAAGTTTTCCTATGAAATCTTGCACTCTCTTTTAAATGGTCATTCATAGTTTTAAACGAATTAGCATTTTCGGTTACTTTATTTAGTATTTTGTTCAAAGATTCTTTTATGCCAGTGAACAATTTCTCTTGGACCACAGTTTGTTTCTCCAAAAGCTTTTGGAAACAGACTTTCGTTTTTTGTTTCATGTTTTTTGTCTCACATCTTTTCTAAGGTCCTCTTCATTTTCTATACGTTGGGGTGAAGGTTCAAAATGTTGTGTAGCTCTGAGTACCGAATCATTGGAATTTGGTTCACCTAACATTTCAGCAAGAGTCTCCGAAATCAAATCATTTGAAGGCGTTTTAGAAGCAGTCATTTCTTGAATTAGTGTGGAAGTGGAGAGAAATAGTTTACGAGCAGCAAAATCATAGGAAACACCTGCACAAATCCGGTAGGGTTCACAATATCATGCAACGACAAGATCCTTGCTATCGCTTCTTCAACGTCATTTAAACATTTTTGTTTAATTTTGGTGGGGGCAGCACCCCCATTTATTTGGCTTATTTCAAGCTACAAAACTAAAACTAACTTAAGACTAATTAATTCTAAATGGGAAGGTTGGGACAGTTGTTGAGGCGTAACTTTAGATTCGGTGTACTAATATTTAGGTCAAAATATTCAGCAATCGAGTTTACACTTCGCAGCATACGTGTTAGAGGTTCGTTGGAGCCATAGGAGGTACGGTGGTGGGAGGGTATGTATATAGAAAAGTCTAGGATTTCTGAGATAGCAGGGGTTACTGTTAAAGAAAATGGAATTATATAATGAAGGGCAGTCAACGGAACCAGAAAAAAGTCGGTGAATGAAAAGAATATCGGCAACCAATCTTTGTTCATCTAGAGTTCTCAGATATAAGTTGCAGACGGGCATGATATGGAGGTAGAATAAAAGGATCTTACCATTGAAAGCCGCGAAGAGCGAAAAGAAGAAATCGTTTTTGAATGATTTCTATTCTCGAAATATGGACGTAGTGGTATGGGCGACAAACTTGAGAAGCATATTCAAGGAGAGGTCTAACGAGTGTTATATATAGGGAACGAGTCAAATAAGGGTTGCAGAATTCTTTAGACCATCGTTTTACGAAACCTAGAGTTGAATTAGCCTTCTGTATTATTTCATCGATGTGTGATTGGAATCTAAGCTCACGATCACATAAAACACCGAGATCTCGGATCGAATCAACAATGGAATAGATTGATTGGAGAGAAAATATTGACGGGGAGGTAAAACTATGCGTTTACGTGAAAATGTAATCGATTGGCATTTTTCCACGTTCAGTTCCAGGCAATTTTTGCTACACCAAATTGAAAAGCGATCAAGATCTAATTGAATAAGGTTTGAATCATTTACTGAAAATATGGTTTTGAAAAACTTAGTATCGTCAGAATATAATGAGATATTGGAATGCTTTATTATCAATTCGATGTCATTAATGGTAAAGATAAAAAGGAGAGGGCCTAAGTGACTTCCTTGAGGGGCACCGGAAGTGGCGAGAAATGGATTGGAAAGTGCATTCCTGAAACGCACATTATAGGAACGATTGCTGCGGTAAGAAGATATCCATTTCAAGAAGATATCATGTTCAAAACCAAGAGCCTTAAATTTGAAGAGTATTAGACTATGGGAAATTTTGTCCAAGGCTTTACTAAAGTCAGTGGAGATAACATCGACTTCCATCCCTGCTTCTAGTGCTGAGAGGGCAAAGGAAACAAATTCAATAAGGATAGTGGTAGTGGATCTACATTTGAGGAAGCTATGTTGTCTAGGGGATATAAGCGACTTACAACGAAAACTTATTAGTTCGTATACGACGCATTGAAATATTTTGGGGATGTAGGATAGTTTGGCAATGGGGCGATAATTCTTAACGTTATTTTGTGCGCATTTTTTGTGAATCGGTGTAACGAATGAAGTTTTCCATACTTCTGGGAATACACCTTGGGATAAAGATAAATTAAAAATTTGAGAAAGGGGACGGAGAGGGTTTGGGAATATTTTTTTATAAGAATTTCCGGGATATTATCTGGCCCAAAGTTTCACGTAGTAGACTTAACTTATTTTCAACAAGATTCTTATCGATTATGAGAGGAAAAAAAGGGCCAATTGCAAAATTCGGTAAGTACTTAAAATAAGCTTCGTCTGGTTGAAAAGCATCATGGGTAAAGGATTGCTTGAAAGATGAGGCAAACAACTCTGAAATATGTAGAGGATCACTTGAGGTTTCACTGTTAATAAAAAGAGAGGAAGGATATCCATCAGACTTTTTTTTATAGTTGATGAATTGGAAAAATTTCTTGGGATCGTTAATGAGGTTCGCTTGAGTTTCAACTAGATAACACTGGTAAAGGTTACTGTACAGTTCAAAAAATTGGAGATAAACTCCGAGATAATTAGAATAATCGGTGGTGGATCGAGAACGGAGAAAACGTTCCCACAATTTATTTCTCCTATTTCTCAAAGAACGCAATCTCCGATTATACCAAGGGGGGATGTAAGTGAGGTTTTGCGTTGTGAAGTTGGTACGTAGAGAGAAATAGAATTGCAAATTTTTGTATTGAATTTACTAATGGCTTCGTTTACGGAAAGTTTTACGAAATTAAAAGATGTGTTTCTGAGATATTCGTTAATTTCTCTGAACTTAGCTTTGCGAAAGTCGAAAGAACGAATTGAAATATTAGAGTTCAGGTTAGGACACTCCTGAAATAACGACAGAAAAATAGGTGGATTATAGTTGTCGATCGTTGAAAGAGAAAGAGTACTTAATGATACACTAGTATTCATGGGGTCTGTTGAGAAAATTAGGTCGAGTTGTCTATTCATAAAGTTACAGACACCTCTTACTTGGAAAAGGCTTAAATCAGCTAATTGATCGATGAATAGATATTCTTTATTGGGAAGAATTTGGCTTGAAGGGGAAGTCAAAAAATTGAAGGAAGGAAGGTGGCGGTTAGAGAAAGGTTGGGCAGAGATAGTGTTAGGAGCGATAAAATTTACTAGATTCTGATCTTACTCTTTGAAGGTAGGAAGGTCTTTAAGAATGAAGAAACTAAAAAAAGGCGTAGAGATCTTTGGAGATTTGTTTTGAGGATATATTCAGAAGCTCGTGATATTTGTCGTATATCTGCCTTAAAGGTATCGGATGGAGATAGGCTAAGAACAGACGAATGTTGTCCAACAGTTTGTTATCTCTGAGTTTGGAAAGGGCATAGCGGGACTCAGTAGAATCAGCAAGGGTCTGTTGGGTTAGTTTTACATTAGATGGTAAGAGAGGATCAAAGCAGAGAGGTGGAAGTGAATCTGTAGAAGAAAGAGAAGAGTTAGGGTTTAGAATATGGGAGCTTACAAAATTAGGGTATCCCGCCCCTGAAGTGAGGTCGAAACATGGAAATTGTGGAGATTCAGAAGGATTATATGGGTGAAGAAGGACAGTCAGGATTGATATGGTTGGTGAACAAGTTTCGGTGTGATTGGTGTTTGCTGGTCTTTCGCATTGGATTTTAGTAAAGCCTGTCTTGGCCTAGGTTAGGTTATGGTTAGGGGCTTAGGTTGGGGCTTAGGTTGAGGCTTAGTTAGGGGTGTAAATTGGTTCTTTGGTTGGGGTCTATTTTGAGTTTTAGGTTGTGATTTTGGTCGGAATATTGGATGGGGAATAGTTTGTGAATCCTGGTTTTGCAGAAAAGGGTTAAAAGAAACTCGTTTGGCAGGAGGTTTCACCGATGTAAGTGAAGTCTTTCGCTTGAGAGAGGACAACGGCAAAGCGCCAGAAAAGTTAGGCAAGACACCAATTTTTAAAGACCAGTTGGGGTCTGGATTCTTATTTTTCTTTCTAAAGACTTCCGAATGGGGCTTGCTATTGGATTTGGGTTTACGAAAAGGTGGGCTATTGTTCATTATAAGTTGCATATTTCCAAGCTGAGTGAATCCGTTTGGGTGATGGAACATCCATTCGTATTTGGATGGAATCTGGATCTTGAAGCACCTTGATGACATCGGTTGACATTCACATAAATTTAATGTAAATTTACGCATAAAGTAGGAGCGAATCCAAGTCACATCAGCAAATCGAGGTGTGTTTTTTAACATGAACGAGGAGTTATTGGACGAATCCAGTTTGCTGAGTCTTTTATTCCAGTCCGATAAATTCCAAGCATGTCCACATTTAATGATCGTTTCCACTGCCGAAGTTTCTTGAGGTAGTTCAGGAAGATCACTGTCCATAACTTCGGCAGAAAGTATTTCTTCGAAGATTGAAGTAATGTTTTTTTTTCAAAATTGGTTGCTTCTGTTCGTAAAGGGCATCATTTAGAAAGAACTCCATATTATTTTCTAGATGATTTTGAAAACCAGCTGTTATTTTTTCCTGCTGCTGCATTTTACAGCTGCACATACAGTAGAGAGTGTGCAGTTTATGTTTTGAAGCTCAGTGGAAATCTCGGCTAGCGTTTGGTCAGTAATGGGCTTGGGGAGAAGTGGAACGCGGAACGACGAACTTTGCACTTGGATCTCAAAATCTGATCGCAATTGATTTAAATTGGTGTCCATAACTTTGGCTGATGCATGTAAGGAATTAAGTTTAGATTCCATGTCAGACCAGAGCGATTTAAAACCCGAGGACAGAGCAATGGACAAGTCGAGCGTAGAATCATGAAGAGGGTTAAATGATTTGGCGGTACTGAATTTTTCGGGTAAAAGAGTTTTCATTGATAAGTGATTCACTAAGGCATTTAATCGATATCATAATGTCACCGATTGAAATGTTCTTGCACTCATCACAATACAAAATAAAGTTATTTATGTCTTTCAAGTAAACACACGCTCTTTTAGTAATACCAATGCAGAAGGGATGAAGGGATTTGCTACAGATACCGTTGCATTTAAGTAACTCCGCGGTAACGTCAGCGTTGCTACACATTGGATTGGCACACGACATTATTTCGATAGTAAAGTAATGTGGGCCAGTCATAATTTCAACACTCAGCAATTTATACAGGCTGCGTTAAATGAAACTTAATAACGTAGGTCACGAGCAGAAGGCAAGAAAAATTGAATTTATTATTATTATTATTTTTTTTATTGTGTCGTGACGCGAGAAATGGGCAAGAAAAAAAATTCTTTTTTTTTCGGATTAAAAAAAAAAAAACACGTGTGATCGGTTCTGAGGGCAATTATACAATTGAGCTGTACAGCGACATTGACCTGGTTAAAAAAATACGCATATCACGTTTAAGATGGCTAGGTCATGTAGAGCGAATGGACAACAATGCACCGGCTCGCAGGATTTTCAATTCCATCCCAGAGGGTAGATGCAGTCAAGGAAGCCCTCGCCTTAGGTGGCGCGCTCAAGTGAAGGACGACCTCAACCAACTTGGAGTGCGAAACTTGAGGCAGCTAGCCAAAGACCGAGCTGGCTGGAGAGGCATGTTGGTTGAGGCCCAGGTTCGTCCCGAACTGTAGCGCCCCCTTAGTAAGTAAGTACACTAGCGCTCCAAGCGGCTCGTGAAGCTAAGAATTTTTGCGTCTCATGATAGTTCTATAGGCAGTTATAAACAATGGATACACGAAGGTAATGGAAATATTTGTGTCAAATATATTAATTTTTTATTTAAACGATAAACGTCAAAGCTCAACCCTTAAACATCTTAAGATTTTCATTCTTCCATTCTTTACTTCATTCCACCTAGTGCTCTACGCCCTTTACTATTTTTTGTGAAAAAAACGAACCGAACATAGGATTCATGTAAACAATTACCCTTATTGCGATAGTCGTTTCACTTCAACACCAATTGTCGTTGTTTTACTGGCTGAACACAATGAGCTGGAACGAAAGACGGAGCTGGAGCTGGAACAGATGTCAAAAATGTTTAATTTACACAAATTCAATGCTGCGAACACAATGAGACGCAGCTGCAGACGGAGCTGCAATACGGAGACTTAAAGGTTGGTTAACTTTTAATAAAGACGTGCAGATTTTTGACATTTCACAAAGAAACAAATGGAACACAACAGTGATGCGTTCTTTTTGAAAGATCTTTGATACGGTACGCTTACATGATTCCTATTTTCGTTCTTATTTTCATTCTTATTTTTACAAAAATGGTAAAAGGTCAATCAATAGGGGAAAGAAGTAACAAATGGAAGAATGAAAGTTTCTATATTTTAAGGATTAAGCTTTAATGTTTCTCGTTTGAAAAAGAAAATGTTTGACATGGTCTAAAAATAATAAATTTAAAACTTGATTGTAGAACATATGGAAACAGTGAGAAAATCTAAAGGTATCCTAAAATTTCTGGGCTGCTTTTCTTCCCGATGAGACATATGAAGAACGGCTGATTGCTTTTCTTTTTTGTTTCGAATTTTGAAAGGAATCCTATCTAGTTGGAATTTTAGCACAAAAAAAATTATATGAGAAACCTTCATTCTTCTTTTAGACAGACACGTACGTTGATGTTTGCACTTATCCTGATTATCACGAACATTTCCAATACTTTCATATATATATATAAACTTCGCTGTTTTATTTAAAAAAAAAATCAATCAAAAATTATCCGTTACACAAAAGAAAAATATGATTGGGAGAATAAAAACACAGCATCATTGTGGGCACTTGCAAGTTGGGACGTACGTCCTCTTTTGACGGCTAATGCAGATCCAGCTCCGTTCTTGCTTTGTCTGCTATTAGACGATGAAACTAGATGCATGCACCTTGTTCGAATTCTTCTTTGTTTTTTCATCTCTGTCGCAAGTGCCATTACACGATGAATTCAGTTTCATGAAACAAGTTTGACAGTTCTCTTTCATTTTCATTTTCCATTATCATTTGCAATTAATCTGCTCTTTTAACCCTATCGATGTAATGATTGTGTTTAACCACATACACATTTTTGCTGGAATCATAAAGACATAATAAGTCCAAATTAAGTACCTTAAACCACAAAAAATTATATTCCACTTTATTTTCACTCATTTTTGTTCCTTTATTTTGAATCATATCAGAAGTTTACTCTGGGCACAACGAAACCAAGTGATAAAGAATTAAAGAAAGCGAACACGAGAAAAGAAAAACGTCAAACAGATTATTCGAACATGCTTCCCGTGCGACACACGACAGCTTTTTTCCTGTCTCATCTTTTCGATTTTTTTCTCCCTTTTGCACTTACTATGTTCGAAGAATTCGAACAAGGTGCATGCATCTAGTTTCATCGTCTAATAGCAGACTTTGTGTTCGCCTAGTAAGTCGTGTCGCTTTCAAAAGTGTATTGCGTAACTTAAACGCCAGCCTACTCGTCCTCATGCGATCCACTAAAACAGCTGACATTTTGACAAATAAATTAATTGCAGTTTTGAAATTAATGAGCAGCCGTTCGGTTAGTAAATATAATTTTGTATTAATTTACAATTTTAGTGCTCTAAAAGTTAAAGTTTTCTTTATTAAGTGAACAAAATTACATTCAATCAAAATTTATATCAGATTTCTATCATTGTTTTGATTCCAAAAATTGTATGGAAATTTGTATACAAATACAATTTCTTGAAAAATGTATAGTGTGGCCAGCTATTTTCATGGAGCAGCAGCAGTGACGATGAAGAGGAAGAAAGGAGAAAAAAAGTTAGGTGTGCAAAGACGATGTATCTGATCCACAGCTAATCCTATGGATTTGCCTGATTGAAAGTAATTTAACAAAATTCATATTCCAATTTGAACTAATAAAAATATTTTCCAGGTTCAAAATGTATTTTCGACTGAATAAAGAAGCTTTTCTTTATATAGACGTTCTCTTTCAGTACCAGTTATCATAAAATTAGCTGCCACTTTAAGGTTTTTCGCTGAAGCAGGTTATCAAAAAGGAGTTGGGAATGACTGTGTGAATTAATATCTTTGTTTCCACAACCTTTATTTTTCTATCTTCAATATCCAGTTGTCTTTTTCGGATTTCCATGTCCATCTCTTTCTTTCATTTGTAGTTTAATCATCTCAAGCTGCTTTTTTTTTAAATAAAAAGTTTTCCTATGGAATCTTGCACTCTCTTTTAAATGGTCATTCATAGTTTTAAACGAATTAGCATTTTCGGTTACTTTATTTAGTATTTTGTTCAAAAATTCTTTTATGCCAGTGAAAAATTTCTCTTGGACTACTTGGGGTGAAGGTGCACCTAACATTTCAGCAAGAGTATCTGAAATCAAATCATTTGAAGGCGTTTTAGAAGCGGTCAGTTCTTGAATTGGTGTGAAAGGTCAAAATATTCAGCAATCGAGTTTACACTTCGCAGCATACGTGTAAGAGGTTCATTGGAGCCTTAGGAGGTACGGTGGGAGGGTATATATAAAAGTCTAGGATTTCTGAGATTGCGAGGGTTAGTGTTAAAGAAAATGGAATTATATAATGAAGGGCAGTCAACGGAACCAGAAAAAAGTCGGTGAATGAGAAGAATATCGGCAACCAATCTTTGTTTATCTAGAGTTCTCAGATTAATAAGTTGGAGAAGGGCATGATATGGAGGTAGAATAAAAGGATCTTGCCATTGAAGGCCGCGAAGAGCGAAAAGAAAAAATCGTTTTTGAATGCTTTCTATTCTCGAAATATGGACGTGGTGGTATGGGCGCCAAACTTGAGAAGCATATTCAAGGAGGGTCTAACGAGTGTTATATATAGGGAACGAGTCAAATAAGGGTTGCAGAATTCTTTAGACCATCGTTTTACGAAACCTACAGTTGAATTAGCCTTCTGTATTATTTCATCGATGTGTGATCGGAAACTTAGCTCACGATCACATAAAACACCCAGATCTCGGATCGAATCAACAATGGGAATGGATTGATTGGAGAGAAAATATTGCGTTTACGTGAAAAAGTTATCGATTGGCATTTACCAAGTTCAGTTACAGGCAATTTTTGCTACTCCAAATTGAATAGCGATCAAGATCTAATTGAATAAGGTTTGAATCATTTACTGAAGATATGGTTTTGAAAAACTTAGTATCGGCAGCATATAATGAAATATTGAAATGCTTTATTATCAATTCGATGTCATTAATGGTAAGGATAAAAAGGAGAGGGCCTAAGTGACTTCCTTGAGGGACACCGGAAGTGGCAAGAAATGGATTGGAAAGTGCATTCCTGAAACGCACACTATAGGAACGATTGCTGAGGTAAGAATATATCCATTTCAAGAAGATATCATGTTCAAAACCAAGAGCCTTAAATTTGAAGACTATAAGACTATGAGAAATTTTGTCCAAGGCTTTACTAAAGTCAGTGGAGATAACATCGACTTCCATCCCTGCTTCTAGTGCTGAGAGGGCAAAGGAAACAAATTCAATAAGGTTAGTGGTAGTGGATCTACATTTGAGGAAGCCATGTTGTATAGGGGATGTAAGCGAGTTCCAACGAAAACTTATTAGTGCGTATATGACGCATTTAAATATTTTGGAGATGTAGGATAGTTTGGCAATTGGGCGATAATTCTTAACGTTATTTTGTGCCCCTTTTTTGTGAATCGGTGTAACGAATTAAGTTTTCCATACTTCTGGGAATACACCTTGGGATAAAGATAAATTAAAAATTTGAGTAAGGGGAACGGAGAGAGTTTGGGAACATTTTTTTAGAAGAATTTCCGGGATATTGTCTGCCCAAGAGAAAATGCTTCACGTAGTAGACTTAACTTATTTTCAACAAGATTCTTATCGATTGTGAGAGGAAAAAAAGGGCCAATTGAAAAATTCGGTAAATACTTAAAAGCATCATTGGTAAATAATTGCTTGAAAGATGAGGCAAACAACTCTGAAATATGTAGAGGATCACTTGAGGTTTCACTGTTAAGAAAAAGAGAGGAAGGATATCATCCATCAGACTTTTTTTACAGTTAATGAATTGGAAAAATGTCTTGGGATAGTTAATGAGGTTCGCTTGAGTTTCAGAAAATTGGAGATAAACTCCGAGATAATTAGAATAATCGGTGGTGGATCGAGAACGGAGAAAACGTTCCCACAATTTATTTCTCCTATTTCTCAAAAAACGCAATCTCCGATCATACCAAGGGGGGGATGTAAGTGAGGTTTTGCGTTGTGAAGTTGGTACGTAGAGAGAAATGGAATTGTAAATTTCTGTATAGAATTAACAAATGGCTTCGTTTACGGAAAGATTTACGAAATTAAAATCTGTATTACTGAGATATTCGTAAATTTCTCTGAACTTAGCTTTGCGAAAGTCGAAAGAACGAATTGAAATATTAGAGTTCAGGTTAGGACACTCCCGAAACAACGACAGAAAACTAGGTGGATGATAGTTGTCGATCGTTGAAAGAGAAAGAGTACTTAATGATACACTAGTATTCATGGGGTCTGTTGAGAAAATTAGGTCGAGTTGTCTATTCATAAAGTTACAGACACCTCTTACTTGGAAAAGGCTTAAATCAGCTAATTGATCGATGAATAGATATTCTTTATTGGCAGTTGGATTGCATGCGATAAAATGTGATTCATTGTCGGATGCTTTCCATATTAAGTGAGGAAGATTAAAGTCACCAAAAAGAAGGATTTCATCTTGGGGTTCACTTAGGGTTATGAGTTCATCAACTGCGTTAATAGCTTGTTCGTATGACTCAATGGGTTGTGCGGGTAGGATGTAGAAGCAGATGACAAAAATTGCTTTACGGGGAAGACTAATTTTTATAGAGACATGGTATATAATCGATGAGGAAGATTTTGATATGAAAGATGAATCAATTGTGTTTTTAACGGCGAGTAATACATCACGACTAGGTGAATCATTTGAACTTCGGTTTAGATCATCACGGTAAACATTAAAATTAGATGGGAACAGTTCTAGGTTATTAATGCTAGGTATAAGATTGGTTTCGGTAAGTGCATAGATTTCGAAAGGTAGAGCATGAGATTTCTGAAAGATATTATGAGTTTTTGAACGAAGACCTCTTATATTTTGATAATAAAATGTTATGGGAAGAATTTGGCTTGAAGGGGAAGTCAAAACATTGAAACAAGGAAGGTGGCGGTTGTAGAGAGGTTGGGCAGAGATAGTGTTAGGAGCGATAAAATTTACCAGATTCTGATCTTACTCTTTGAAGGTAGGAAATTCTTTAAGAATGAAGAAACGAAGAAAAGGCGTAGAGATCTTTGGAGATTTGTTTTGAGGATATATTCAGAAGCTCGTGATATTTGTCGTATATCTGCCTTAAAGCTATCGGATGGTGTTTGGTCAAGAACAGACGAATGTTGTCCAACATTTTGTTATCTCTGAGTTTGGAAAGTGCATAGCTGAAATCAGTTGAATCAGCAAGGGTCTGTTGGGTTAGTTTTACATTAGGTGGTAAGAGAGGATCAAAGCAGGGAGGTGGAAATGAATCTGTAGAAGAAAGAGAAAAAGTTAGGGTTTAGAATATGGGAGCTTAAAAAATTAGGGTATGCTTCGACCTCACTTCAGGGGCAAGTAAGGTCGAAGCATGGAAGTTGGGAAGACTCAGAAGGATTATATGGGTGAAGAAGGACAGTCAGGATTGATATTAAAAGACACAGGTTGGTGAACAAGTTTCGGTGTGATTGGTGTTTGCTGGTCTTTCGCATTGGATTTTAGTAATTAATTTTAGTATCTTGGCTTAGGTTGGGGTATAGTTAGGGGCTTAGGTTGAGGTTTAGGTTGAGTCTTAGTTAGGGGTGTAAATTGGTTATTTGGTTGGGGTCTATTTTGAGTTTTAGGTTGTGATTTATTCGGAATATTGGATGGGGAAAGGTTTGTGAATCCTGGTTTTGCAGAAAAAGGTTAAAAGAAACTCGTTTGGCAGGAGGTTTCACCGATGTAGGTGAAGTCTTTCGCTTGAGAGAGGACAATGGCAAAGCGCCAGAAAAGTTAGGGAAGACACCCATTTTTAAAGTGCAGTTGGGGTCTGGATTCTTATTTTTCTTTCTAAAGACTTCCGATTGGGGCTTGCTATTGGATTTGGGTTATGGAAAAGGTGGGCTATTGTTCATTATAAGTTGCATATTTCCAAGCTGAGTGAATCCGTTTGGGTGATGGAACATCCATTCGTATTTGGATGGAATCTGGATCTTGAAGCACCTTGATGACATCGGTTGACATTCACATAAGTTTAATGCAAATTTACGCATAAAGTAGGAGCGAATCCAAGTCACATCAGCAAATCGAGGTGTGTTTTTTAACATGAACGAGGAGTTATTGGACGAATCCAGTTTGCTGAGTCTTTTATTCCAGTCCGATAAATTCCAAGCATGTCCACATTGAATGACCGTTTCCACTTTCGAAGTTTCTTGAAGGTCACTGTCTATGACTTCGGCAGAAAGTATTTCTTCGAAGATTGAAGTATTATTCTTTTTCAAAATTGGTTGCTTCTGTTCGTAAAGGGCATCATTTAGAAAGAACTCCATATTATTTTCTAGATGATTTTGAATACCAGCTGTTATTTTTTCCTGCTGCTGCATTTTACAGCTGCACATACAGTAGAAAGTGTGCAGTTTATGTTTTGAAGCTCAGTGGAAATCTCGGCTAGCGTTTGGTCAGTAATGGGCGTGGGGAGAAGTGGAACGCGGAACGACGAACTTTGCACTTGGATCTCAAAATCTGATCGCAATTGATTTAAATTGGTGTTCATAACTTTGGCTGATGCATGTAAGGAATAAAGTTTAGATTCCATGTCAGACCAGAGCGATTTAAAACCCGAGGACAGAGCAATGGACAAGTCGAGCGTAGAATCATGAAGAGGGTTGAAGGATTTGGTGGTACTGAATTGCTTTTCCAGATTATTTATTTTAGACAAACACTGAGCAGAGGATTGTTGTGATTGAGAATTAGACTCCTCAACACTTTAAAATAGGAGATAAATTTTTTTGGATAGGCTTAAAATCTTTTTTTGGGTTAAAGATTTTTCATTGATAAGTGATTCACTAAGGCATTTAATCGCAATCATAATGTCACCGATTGAAATGTTCTTGCACTCATCACAATACAAAATAAAGTAATTTATGTCTGAGGGATGAAGGGTTTGCTACAGATACCGTTGCATTTAAGTAACTCCGCGGTTACGTCAGCGTTGCTACACATTAGATTGGCACACGACATTATTTCGATAGTAAAGTAATGTGGGTTAGTTATAATTTCAACACTCAGAAATTTATACAGGCCGCGTAAAATGAAACTTAATAACGTAGGTCACGAGCAGTAGGCAAGAAAAATTGAATTAATTATTATTATTATTATTTTTTTTGATTGTGTCGTGACGCGAGAAATGGGCAAGAAAAACAATTCTTTTTTTTCGGATCACGTTTAAGATGGCTAGGTCATGTAGAGCGAATGGACAAAAATGCTCCTGCTCGCAGGACCTTCGATTCCATTTTAGAGGGTAGACGCAGTCAAGGAAGACCTCGCCTTAGGTGGCGCGCTCAAGTGGAGGACGACCTTAACCAACTTGGAGTGCGAAACTTGAGGCAGCTAGCCAAAGACCGAGCTGGCTGGAGAGGCATGTTGGTTGAGGCCCAGGTTCGTCCAGAACTGTAGCGCCCCTTAGTAAGTAAGTACACTAGCGCTCCAAGCGGCTCGTGAAGCTAAGATTTTTTTGCGTCTCGTGATAGTACTATAGGCAGTTTATATACAATGGATATACGAAAGTAATAGAAATATTTGTGTCAAATATATAATTTTTTTTAAAAGATAAACGTCAAAACTCAACCCTAAAAAATCTTAAAATTTCATTCTTCCACTCTTTACTTCATTCCACCTACTGCTCTACGCCCTTTACCATTTTTTGTAAAAAAAGAACCGAAAATAGGAACCATGTAAGCAATTGTTGCGATAGTCGTTTCACTTCAACGCCAATTGTCGTTGTTGGCTGAACACAATGAGCTGGAACGGAAGACGGAGCTGGAGCTGGAACAGATGTCAAAAATGTTGAATATACACAAATTCAATGTTGCGAACACAATGAGACGCAGCTGCAGGCGGAGCTGCAATACGGAAACTGAAAGGTTGGTTAACTTTTAATAAAGACGTGCAGATTTTTGACATTTCACAAAGAAACAAATGGAACACAACAGTGGTGCGTTCTTTTTGAAAGATCTTTGATACGGTACGCTGACATGATTCCTATTTTCGGTTGTTTTTTCATTCTTATTTTTACAAAAATGGTAAAAGGTATATATCAATAGGGGAAAGAAGTAACAAATGGAAGAATGAAAGTTTCTATATTTTAAGGATTAAGCTTTAATGTTTCTCGTTTGAAAAAGAAAATGTTTGACATGGTCTAAAAATAATAACTTTAAAAATTGATTGTAGAACATATGGAAACAGTGAGAAAATCTAAAAGTATCCTGAAATTTCTGGGCTACTTTTCTTTCCGATGAGACATATGAAGAACGGCTGATTGCGTTTCTTTTTTGTTTCGAATTTTGAAAGGAAACCTATCTAGTTGGAATTTTAGCACAAAAAAAATTAAATGAGAAACCTTCATTCTTCTTTTAGACAGACACGTACGTTGATGTTTGCACTTATCCTGATTATCACGAACATTTCCAATACTTTCATATATCTATATAAACTTCGCTGTTTTATTTAAAAAAAAAATAAATCAAAAATTATCCGTTACCACAAAAGAAAAATATGATTGGGAGTATAAAAACACAGCATCATTGTGGGCACTTGCAAGTTGGGACGTACGTCCTCTTTTGACGGCTAATGCAGATCCAGCTCCGTATTCCAGCTCCGTTTTTGCATTGTGTTCGCCCAGTAAGTCGTGTCGCTTTCAAAAGTGGTTTAAAATGTATTTTCGACTGAATAAAGAAGCTTTTCTTTATTAAGACGTTCTCTTTCAGTACCACTTATCATAAAATTAGCTGCCACTTTAAGGTTTTTCGCTGAAGCAGGGAATGAAGTTGGGAATGCCTGTGTGAATGAATGTATTTGTTTCCATAACCTTTATTTTTCTATCTTCAATATCTAGTTGTCTTTTTTTTCCAGTCCATCACTTTCTTCCATTTGTAGTTTTATCATCTCAAGCTGCTTTTCTTTTAAATAAAAAGTTTTCCTATGAGATCTTGCACTCTCTTTTAAATGGTCATTTATAGTTTTAAACGAATTAGCATTTTCGGTTACTTTATTTAGTATTTTGTTCAAAGATTCATTTATGTCAGTGAACCTTTTCTCTTGGACCACAGTTTGTTTCTCCAAAAGCTTTTGGAAACCGGCTTTCGTTTTTTGTTTGATGTTTTTTGTCTCACATCTTCTCTAAGGTCCTCTTCATTTTCTATACGTTGGGGTGAAGGTGCAAAATGCTGTGTAGCTCTGAGTACCGAATCATTGGAATTTGGTTCACCTAACATTTCAGCAAGAGTCTCCGAAATTAAATCATTTGAAGGCATTTTAGAAGCGGTCATTTCTTGAATTGGTGTGGAAGGGGAGAGAAATAGTTTACGAGCAGCAAAATCATAGGAAACACCTACCACAAATCCGGTAGGGTTCACAATATCATGCAACGACAAGATCCTTGCTATCGCTTCTTCAACGTCATTTAAACATTTTTGTTTAATTTTGGTGGGGGCAGCACCCCCATTTATTTGGCTTATTTCAAGCTACAAAACTAAAACTAACTTAAGACTAATTAAATCTAAATGGGAAGGTTGGGACAGTTGTTGAGGAGTAATTTTAGATTCGGTGTACTAATATTTAGGTCAAAATATTCAGCAATCGAGTTTACACTTCGCAGCATACGTGTAAGAGGTTCATTGGAGCCATATGAGGTACGGTGGGAGGGTATATAGAAAAGTCTAGGATTTCTGAGATTGCGAGGGTTAGTGTTAAAGAAAATGGAATTATATAATGAAGGGCAGTCAACGGAACCAGAAAAAAGTCGGTGAATGAAAAGAATATCGGCAACCAATCTTTGTTCATCTAGAGTTCTCAGATTAATAAGTTGGAGACGGGCATGATATTGAGGTAGGATAAAAGGATCTTGCCATTGAAGGCCGCGAAGAGCGAAAAGAAGAAATCATTTTTGAATGATTTCTATTCTCGAATTATGGACGTGGTGGTATGGGCGCCAAACTTGAGAAGCATATTCAAGGAGGGTCTAACGAGTGTTATATATAGGGAACGAGTCAAATAAGGGTTGCAGAATTCTTTAGACCATCGTTTTACGAAACCTAGAGTTGAATTAGCCTTCTGTATTATTTCATCGATGTGTGATCGGAAACTAAGCTCACGATCACATAAAACACCGAGATCTCGGATCGAATCAACAATGGGAATGGATTGACGTGAAAAAGTTATCGATTGGCATTTTTCCACGTTCAGTTCCAGCCTTGTATATGAAACCTATAGTAGTATCATGAGGCAGCTTCTAGTTAAGCGAGGTAGAGCCGCAACGTCGCTGCAATAGCTTTTTCTGTCAACACGATATTCATTTGTATGGGTTTTGGAGAGTAGAAAGAAATATAGTGATGAAAGAGTAGGTTGTATGTTATATTTTCAGAAACGTATGAGTTAGAATGATTACAAGCATATGAAGGAATAATGAATAATAAGTACGAGTGAAAGGTTCAAAAAGTGACACTAGACCATATGGTATGGTTGAGTAAGGGAAACAAAAATTAGTGGATTTCTCTTTGATTTTTCGTAAACAAACCAAGATTGTGCGTCTTCAATTATTTTTTTGGATTTTGCATTTTTAAAGAAATTTTGTTATTTCTGTATTTTCTGTATTTCTTATACCAAAGTCAACTACCAATGTTGCCATATTCGGATTCCACTTTTTAAAGTTTTAATATATATTGTTCAATTTTGAACGCTAGTTAAATATAAAACTGGTGCCAGTTGGTACTATGTTGTTGGTACAATGGTATTTTGGTACTAGATTTTTAGTACTAAGTACTAGAATCTAGTACTATCGTATTATATTTGGTACTAGATTTAGTACTTAGTAGTGTATTTAGTACTATATTTTGTAGTAAGTAGTAGATTTAGTACTATATTTAGTAGTTAGTAGTATATTTAGTACTAGATTTTTTGACGTGATAAGTGAATATACTCTAAAGCAATAACATAGTTACAAACATATGCAAACAATGTGTTTTATTTGTAAAATAAGTAACTAGGTAGGTACTTCAACTTAAATTAAATTTTTGCAGACTTAAAAAAATTGATATAATAATCAAACATGGTAACCATTCAAAATTGTACACAAAAAAACCAAACCAAATATCAAATTTCAACAAAAATCGTTAAATAGGTAAATTTCATCCTGTTGCCGTATCTATAAAAAACCTAACCAAAAACAGTGTATTTTCAAGGCAGAAATGAAAACTCCTCACATACCTGTCTAAATAACTATATTTCATTCTCTCATTATCGCTTATTTTAAGAAAATGGTAATGAAATAACATGAAAAAGTGTTCATGGTTTGTTTCCTTCTGACTGCTATTACTTTTTGTCGTTCTGTCTTTTTCTAACATTGCATATGTGTTGAGTACATTTCCCCGACTAAAAGTCTACGTTGCGGTCTCCACTCAGAGAAAATCTTTAGGGAGATGTAGACGCACTAGATGGCGCTAGTTTTCGAACACTGATGGTAGTACTATAGGTTCTATATACAAAGGTTCCAGGCAATTTATGCTACAACAAATTGAAAAGCGATCAAGATCTAATTGAATAATTTTTGAATCATTTACTGAAGATATGGTTTTGAAAAACTTAGTATTGTCAGCATATAATGAGATATTGGAATGCTTTATTATCTATTCGATGTCATTAATGGTAAGGATGAAAAGAAGAGGGCCTAAGTGACTTCCTTGAGAGAAATGGAGAGTGAGGCGAGAAATGGATTGGAAAGTACATTCCTGAAACGCACACTATAGGAACGATTGCTAAGGTAAGATATCCATTTCAAAGAGATCTGTTCAAAACCAAGAGCCTTAAGTTTGAAGAGTATAAGACTATGAAAATTTTTGTTCAACGGCTTTACTAAAGTTTGTGGAGATAACATCGACTTCCATCCCTGCTTCTAGTGCTGAGAGGGCAAAGGAAACAAATTCAATAAGGTAAGTGGTAGTGGATCTACATTTGAGGAAGCCATGTTGTATAGGGGATGTAAGCGAGTTACAACGAAAACTTATTAGTGCGTATATGACGCATTCAAATATTTTGGAGATGTAGGACAGTTTGGCAAAGGGGCGATAATTCTTAACGTTATTTTGTGCGCCTTTTTTGTGAATCGGTGTAACGAATTAAGTTTTCCATACTTCTGGGAATACACCTTGGGATAAAGATAAATTAAAAATTTCAGTAAGGGAACGGAGAGAGTTTGGTAACATTTTTTTTAGAAGAATTTCCGGGATATTGTCTGCCCAAGAGAAAATGCTTCACGTAGTAGACTTAACTTATTTTCAACAAGATTCTTATCGATTGTGAGAGGAAAAAAAGGGCCAATTGAAAAAGTCGGTATGTACTTAAAAGCATCTTTGGTAAAGGATTGCTTGAAAGATGAGGCAAGCAACTCTGAAATATGTAGAGGATCACTTGAGGTTTCACTGTTAAGAAAAAGAGAGGAAGGATATCATCCATCAGACTTTTTTTACAGTTAATGAATTGGAAAAATGTCTTGGGATAGTTAATGAGGTTCGCTTGAGTTTCAGAAAATTGGAGATAAACTCCGAGATAATTAGAATAATCGGTGGTGGATCGAGAACGGAGAAAACGTTCCCACAATTTATTTCTCCTATTTCTCAAAAAACGCAATCTCCGATCATACCAAGGGGGGGATGTAAGTGAGGTTTTGCGTTGTGAAGTTGGTACGTAGAGAGAAATGGAATTGTAAATTTCTGTATAGAATTTACAAATGGCTTCGTTTACGGAAAGATTTACGAAATTAAAAGCTGTTTTACTGAGATATTCGTTAATTTGTCTGAACTTGGCTTTGCGAAAGTCGAAAAAACGAATTGAAATATTAGAGTTCAGGTAAGGACACTCCTGAAATAACGACAGAAAAATAGGTGGATGATAGTTGTCCATCGTTTAAAGAGAAAGAGTACTTAATGATACACTAGAAATCATGGGGTCTGTTGAGAAAATTAGGTCGAGTTGTCTATTCATAAAGTTACAGACACCTCTTACTTGGAAAAGGCTTAAATCAGCTAATTGATCGATGAATAGATATTCTTTGTTGGCAGTTGGATTGCATGCGATAAAATGTGATTCATCTTCGGATGCTTTCTATATTAAGTGAGGAAGATTAAAGTCACCAAAAAGAAGGATTTCATCATGGGGTTCACTTAGGGTTATGAGTTCATCAACTGCGTTAATAGCTTGTTCGTATGACTCAATGGGTTGTGCGGGTAGGATGTAGAAGCAGATAACAAAAATTGCTTTACGGGGAAGACTAATTTTTATAGAGACATGGTATATAATCGATGAGGAAGATTTTGATATGAAAGATGAATCAATTGTGTTTTTAACGGCGAGTAATACACCACGACTAGGTGAATCATTTGAGCTTCGGTTTAGCTCATCACGGTAAACATTAAAATTAGATGGGAACAGTTCTAGGTTATTAATGGTAGGTATAAGATTGGTTTCGGTAAGTGCATAGATTTCGAAAGGTAGAGCATGACATTTCTGAAAGATATTATGAGTTTTTGAACGAAGACCTCTTACATTTTGATAATAAAAGGTAGGAAATTCTTTAAGAATGAAGAAACGAAGAAAAGGCGTAGAGATCTTTGGAGATTTGTTTTGAGGATATATTCAGAAGCTCGTGATATTTGTCGTATATCTGCCTTAATGGTATCGGAGGGAGATAGGCTAAGAACAGACGAATGTTGTCCAACAGTTTGCTATCTCTGAGTTTGGAAAGGGCATAGCGGGACTCAATAGAATCAGCAAGGGTCTGTTGGGTTAGTTTTACATTAGATGGTAAGAGAAGATCAAAGCAGGGAGGTGGACGTGAATCTGTAAAAGAAAGAGAAGAGTTAGGGTTAAGAATATGGGAGCTTACAAAATAAGGGTATTTTGCCCCTGAAGTGAGGTCGAAGCATGGAAATTGGGGAGATTCAGAAAGAATATATGGGTGAAGAAGGACAGTCAGGATTGATATGGTTGGTGAACAAGTTTCGGTGTGATTGGTGTTTGTTGGTCTTTCGCATTGGATTTTAGTAAAGCCTGTCTTGGCTTAGGTTGGGGTAAAGTTAGGGGCTTAGGTTGGGGCTTAGGTTGGGGCTTAGGTTGAGGCTTAGTAAGGGGTGTAAATTGGTGCTTTGCTTGGGGTCTATTTTGAGTTTTAGGTTGTGATTTTGGTCGGAATATTGGATGGGGAAAGGTTTGTGAATCCTGGTTTTGCATAAAAAGATTAAAAGAAAATCGTTTGGCAGGAGGTTTCACCGATGTAGGTGAAGTCTTTCGCTTGAGAGAAGACAACGGCAAAGCGCAAGAAAAGTTAGGAAAGACACCTATTTTTAAAAACCAGTTGGGGTCTGGATTCTTATTTTTCTTTCTAAGGACTTCTTATTGGGGCTTGCTATTGGATTTGGGTTTAGGAAAAGGTGGGCTATTGTTCATTATAAGTTGCATATTTCCAAGCTGAGTGAATCCGTTTGGGTGATGGAACATCCATTCGTATTTGGATGGAATCTGGATCTTGAAGCACCTTGATGACATCGGTTGACATTCACATAAGTTTAATGCAAATTTACGCATAAAGTAGGAGCGAATCCAAGTCACATCAGCAAATCAAAGTGTGTTTTTTAACATGAACGAGGAGTTATTGAACGAATCCAGTTTGTTGAGTCTTTCATTCCAGTCCGATAAATTCTAAGCATGTCCACATTTAATGACCGTTTCCGCCGCCGAAGTTTCTTGAGGTAGTTTGGGAAGATCACTGTCTATGACTTCGGCAGAAAGTATTTCATCGAACATTGAAGTATTATTCCTTTTCAAAATTGGTTGCTTCTGTTCGTAAAGGGCATCATTTAGAAAGAACTCCATATTATTATCTAGATGATTTTGAATACCAGCTATTATTTTTTCCTGCTGCTGCATTTTACAGCTGCACATACAGTAGAGAGTGTGCAGTTTATGTTTTGAAGCTCAGTGGAAATCTCGGCTAGCGTTTGGTCAGTAATGGGCGTGGGGAGTAGTGGAACGCGGAACGACGAACTTTGCACTTGGATCTCAAAATCTAATCGCTATTGATTTAAATTGGTGTTCATAACTTTGGCTAATGCATGTAAGGAATTAAGTGTAGATTCCATGTCAGACCAGAGCGATTTAAAACCCGAGGACAGAGCAATGGACAAGTCGAGCGTAGAATCATGAAGAGGGTTAAAGGATTTGGTGGTACTGAATTGCTTTTCCAGATTATTTATTTTAGACAAACACTGAGCAGAAGATTGTTGTGATTGAGAATTAGACTCCTCAACACTTTAAAATAGGAGATAAAATTTTTTGGATAGGTTTAAAATCTTTTTTTGGGTTAAAGAGTTTTCATTGGTAAATGATTCACGATATCATAATGTCACCGATTGAAATGTTCTTGCACTCATCACAATACAAAATAAAGTAATATATGTCTTTCAAGTAAACACTCGCTCTTTTAGTAATACCAATGCAGGCGGATGAAGGGATTTGCTACAGATACCGTTGCATTTAAGTAACTCCGCGGTTACGTCAGCGTTGCTACACATTGGATTGGCACACCACATTATTTCGATAGTAAAGTATTGTGGGTCAGTTATAATTTCAACACTCAGCTATTTATACAGGCCGCGTAGGCAAGAAAAATTTAATTTATTATTATTATTATTATTATTTTTGATTGTGTCGTGACGCGAGAAATGGGCAAGAAAAACAATTCTTTTTTTTCGGATTACGTTTAAGATGGCTAAGTCATGTAGAGCGAATGGACAACAATGCACCGGCTCGCAGGACCTTCGATTCCATCTCAGAGGGTAGACGCAGTCAAGGAAGACCTGAGCCTTAGACCGATCTGGCTGGAGAGGCATGTTGGTTGAGGCCCAGGTTGGTCCAGAACTGTAGCGCCCCTTAGTAAGTACGTACACTAGCGCTCCAAGCGGCTCGTGAAGCTAAAATTTGTTTGCGTCTCGTGATAGTACTATAGGCAGTTTATATACAATGTTGTATATATGTCGTTTCACTTGAACGCCAATTGTCGTTGTTTTACTGGCTGAACACAATGAGCTGGAACGGAAGACGGAGCTGGAGCTGGAACAGATGTCAAAAATGTTGAATATACACAAATTCAATGCTGCGAACACAATGAGAAGCAGCTGCAGACGGAGCTGCAATACGGAAACTGAAAGGTTGGTTAACTTTTAATAAAGACGTGCAGATTTTTGACATTTCACAAAGAAACAAATGGAACACAACAGTGGTGCGTTCTTTTTGAAAGATCTTTGATACGGTACGCTGACATGATTCCTATTTTCGGTTGTTTTTTCATTCTTATTTTTACAAAAATGGTAAAAGGTATATATCAATAGGGGAAAGAAGTAACAAATGGAAGAATGAAAGTTTCTATATTTTAAGGATTAAGCTTTAATGTTTCTCGTTTGAAAAAGAAAATGTTTGACATGGTCTAAAAATAATAACTTTAAAAATTGATTGTAGAACATATGGAAACAGTGAGAAAATCTAAAAGTATCCTGAAATTTCTGGGCTACTTTTCTTTCCGATGAGACATATGAAGAACGGCTGATTGCTTTTCTTTTTTGTTTCGAATTTTGAAAGGAAACCTATCTAGTTGGAATTTTAGCAAACAAAAATTAAATGAGAAACCTTCATCTTTCTTTTAGACAGACACGTACGTTGATGTTTGCACTTATCCTGATTATCACGAACATTTCCAATACTTTCATATATCTATATAAACTTCGCTGTTTTATTTAAAAAAAAATAAATCAAAAATTATCCGTTACCACAAAAGAAAAATATGATTGGGAGTATAAAAACACAGCATCATTGTGGGCACTTGCAAGTTGGGACGTACGTCCTCTTTTGACGGCTAATGCAGATCCAGCTCCGTATTCCAGCTCCGTTTTTGCATTGTGTTCGCCCAGTAAGTCGTGTCGCTTTCAAAAGTGGTTTAAAATGTATTTTCGACTGAATAAAGAAGCTTTTCTTTATAAAGACGTTCTCTTTCAGTACCACTTATCATAAAATTAGCTGCCACTTTAAGGTTTTTCGCTGAAGCAGGGAATGAAGTTGGGAATGCCTGTGTGAATGAATGTATTTGTTTCCATAACCTTTATTTTTCTATCTTCAATATCTAGTTGTCTTTTTTTTCCAGTCCATCACTTTCTTCCATTTGTAGTTTTATCATCTCAAGCTGCTTTTCTTTTAAATAAAAAGTTTTCCTATGAGATCTTGCACTCTCTTTTAAATGGTCATTTATAGTTTTAAACGAATTAGCATTTTCGGTTACTTTATTTAGTATTTTGTTCAAAGATTCATTTATGTCAGTGAACCTTTTCTTTTGGACCACAGTTTGTTTCTGCAAAAGCTTTTGGAAACCGGCTTTCGTTTTTTGTTTGATGTTTTTTGTCTCACATCTTCTCTAAGGTCCTCTTCATTTTCTATACGTTGGGGTGAAGGTGCAAAATGCTGTGTAGCTCTGAGTACCGAATCATTGGAATTTGGTTCACCTAACATTTCAGCAAGAGTCTCCGAAATTAAATCATTTGAAGGCATTTTAGAAGCGGTCATTTCTTGAATTGGTGTGGAAGGGGAGAGAAATAGTTTACGAGCAGCAAAATCATAGGAAACACCTACCACAAATCCGGTAGGGTTCACAATATCATGCAACGACAAGATCCTTGCTATCGCTTCTTCAACGTCATTTAAACATTTTTGTTTAATTTTGGTGTGGGCAGCACCCCTATTTATTTGGCTTATTTCAAGCTACAAAACTAAAACTAACTTAAGACTAATTAAATCTAAATGGGAAGGTTGGGACAGCATACGTGTAAGAGGTTCATTGGAGCCATATGAAGTACGGTGGGAGGGTATATAGAAAAGTCTAGGATTTCTGAGATTGCGAGGGTTAGTGTTAAAGAAAATGGAATTATATAATGAAGGGCAGTCAACGGAACCAGAAAAAAGTCGGTGAATGAAAAGAATATCGGCAACCAATCTTTGTTCATCTAGAGTTCTCAGATTAATAAGTTGGAGACGGGCATGACATTGAGGTAGAATAAAAGGATCTTGCCATTGAAGGCCGCGAAGAGCGAAAAGAAGAAATCGTTTTTGAATGATTTCTATTCTCGAAATATGGACGTGGTGGTATGGGCGCCAAACTTGAGAAGCATATTCAAGGAGGGTCTAACGAGTGTTATATATAGGGAACGAGTCAAATAAGGGTTGCAGAATTCTTTAGACCATCGTTTTACGAAACCTAGAGTTGAATTAGCCTTCTGTATTATTTCATCGATGTGTGATCGGAAACTAAGCTCACGATCACATAAAACACCGAGATCTCGGATCGAATCAACAATGGGAATGGATTGACGTGAAAAAGTTATCGATTGGCATTTTTCCACGTTCAGTTCCAGGCAATTTATGCTACACCAAATTGAAAAGCGATCAAGATCTAATTGAATAATTTTTGAATCATTTACTGAAGATATGGTTTTGAGAAACTTAGTATTTTCAGCATATAATGAGATATTGGAATGCTTTATTATCAACTCGATGTCATTAATGGTAAGGATGAAAAGAAGAGGGCCTAAGTGACTTCCTTGAGAGAAATGGAGAGTGAGGCGAGAAATGGATTGGAAAGTACATTCCTGAAACGCACACTATAGGAACGATTGCTGAGGTAAGAATATATCCATTTCAAAGAGATCTGTTCAAAACCAAGAGCCTTAAGTTTGAAGAGTATAAGACTATGCAAATTTTTTTTCAACGGCTTTACTAAAGTCAGTGGAGATAACATCGACTTCCATCCCTGCTTCTAGTGCTGAGAGGGCAAAGGAAACAAATTCAATAAGGTTAGTGGTAGTGGCTCTACATTTGAGGAAGCCATGTTGTATAGGGGATGTAAGCGAGTTACAACGAAAACTTATTAGTGCGTATATGACGCATTTAAATATTTTGGAGATGTAGGACAGTTTGGCAAAGGGGCGATAATTCTTAACGTTATTTTGTGCGCCTTTTTTGTGAATCGGTGTAACGAATTAAGTTTTCCATACTTCTGGGAATACACTTTGGGATAAAGATAAATTAAAAATTTGAGTAAGGGAACGGAGAGAGTTTGGGAACATTTTTTTTAGAAGAATTTCCGGGATATTGTCTGCCCAAGAGAAAATGCTTCACGTAGTAGACTTAACTTATTTTCAACAAGATTCTTATCGATTGTGAGAGGAAAAAAGGGCCAATTGAAAAATTCGGTAAATACTTAAAAGCATCATTGGTAAAGGATTGCGAAAGTCGAAAGAACGAATTGAAATATTAGAGTTCAGGTTAGGACACTCCCGAAACAACGACAGAAAATTAGGTGGATGATAGTTGTCGATCGTTGAAAGAGAAAGAGTACTTAACGATACACTAGAATTCATGCGGTCTGCTGAGAAAATTAGTTCGAGTTGTCTATTCATAAAGTTACAGACACCTCTTACTTGGAAAAGGCTTAAATCAGCTAATTGATCGATGAATAGATATTCTTTATTGGCAGTTGGATTGCATGCGATAAAATGTGATTCATCTTCGGATGCTTTCCATATTAAGTGAGGAAGATTAAAGTCACCAAAAAGAAGGATTTCATCTTGGGGTTCACTTAGGGTTATGAGTTCATCAACTGCGTTAACAGCTTGTTCGTATGACTCAATGGGTTGTGCGGGTAGGATGTAGAAGCAGATGACAAAAATTGCTTTACGGGGAAGACTAATTTTTATAGAGACATGGTGTATAATCGATGAGGAAGATTTGATATGAAAGATGAATCAATTGTGTTTTTAACGGCGAGTAATACACCACGAATAGGTGAATCATTTGAGCTTCGGTTTAGCTCATCATGGTAAACATTAAAATTAGATGGGAACAGTTCTAGGTTATTAATGCTAGGTATAAGATTGGTTTCGGTAAGTGCATAGATTTCGAAAGGTAGAGCATGAGATTTCTGAGAGATATTATGAGTTTTTGAACGAAGACCTCTTGCATTTTGATAATAAAATGTTATGGGAAGAATTTGGCTTGAAGGGGAAGTCAAAACATTGAAGCAAGGAAGGTGGCGGTTGGAGAGAGGTTGGGCAGAGATAGTGTTAGGAGCGATAAAATTTACCAGATTCTGATCTTACTCTTTGAAGGTAGGAAATTCTTTAAGAATGAAGAAACGAAGAAAAGGCGTAGAGATCTTTGGAGATTTGTTTTGAGGATATATTCAGAAGCTCGTGATATTTTTCGTATATCTGCCTTAATGGTATCGGATGGAGATAGGCTAAGAACAGACGAATGTTGTCCAACAGTTTGCTATCTCTGAGTTTTGAAAGGGCATAGCGGGACTCAATAAAATCAGCAAGGGTCTGTTGGGTTAGTTTTACATTAGATGGTAAGAGAGGATCAAAGCAGGGAGGTGGACGTGAATCTGTAGAAGAAAGAAAAAATTTAGGGCTAAGAATATGGGAACTTACAAAATAAGGGTATTTTGCCCCTGAAGTGAGGTCGAAGCATGGAAATTGGGGAGATTCAGAAGGAATATATGGGTGAAGAAGGACAGTCAGGATTGATTTGGATGGTGAACAAGTTTCGGTGTGATTGGTGTTTGCTGGTCTTTCGCATTGGATTTTAGTAAAGCCTGTCTTGGCTTAGGTTGGGGTATAGTTAGGGGCTTAGGTTGGGGCTTAGGTTGGGGCTTAGGTTGAGGCTTAGTAAGGGGTGTAAATTGGTGCTTTGCTTGGGGTCTATTTTGAGTTTTAGGTTGTGATTTTGTTCGGAATATTGGATGGGGAAAGGTTTGTGAATCCTGGTTTTGCATAAAAAGGTTAAAAGAAAATCGTTTGGCAGGAGGTTTCACCGATGTAGGTGAAGTCTTTCGCTTGAGAGAAGACAACGGCAAAGCGCAAGAAAAGTTAGGAAAGACACCCATTTTTAAAAACCAGTTGGGGTCTGGATTCTTATTTTTATTTCTAAGGACTTCTTATTGGGGCTTGCTATTGGATTTGGGTTTAGGAAAAGGTGGGCTATTGTTCATTATAAGTTGCATATTTCCAAGCTGAGTGAATCCGTTTGGGTGATGGAACATCCATTCGTATTTGGATGGAATCTGGATCTTGAAGCACCTTGATGACATCGGTTGACATTCACATAAGTTTAATGCAAATTTACGCATAAAGTAGGAGCGAATCCAAGTCACATCAGCAAATCAAAGTGTGTTTTTTAACATGAACGAGGAGTTATTGAACGAATCCAGTTTGTTGAGTCTTTCATTCCAGTCCGATAAATTCTAAGCATGTCCACATTTAATGACCGTTTCCGCCGCCGAAGTTTCTTGAGGTAGTTTGGGAAGATCACTGTCTATGACTTCGGCAGAAAGTATTTCATCGAACATTGAAGTATTATTCCTTTTCAAAATTGGTTGCTTCTGTTCGTAAAGGGCATCATTTAGAAAGAACTCCATATTATTATCTAGATGATTTTGAATACCAGCTATTATTTTTTCCTGCTGCTGCATTTTACAGCTGCACATACAGTAGAGAGTGTGCAGTTTATGTTTTGAAGCTCAGTGGAAATCTCGGCTAGCGTTTGGTCAGTAATGGGCGTGGGGAGTAGTGGAACGCGGAACGACGAACTTTGCACTTGGATCTCAAAATCTAATCGCAATTGATTTAAATTGGTGTTCATAACTTTGGCTGATGCATGTAAGGAATTAAGTGTAGATTCCATGTCAGACCAGAGCGATTTAAAACCCGAGGACAGAGCAATGGACAAGTCGAGCGTAGAATCATGAAGAGGGTTAAAGGATTTGGTGGTACTGAATTGCTTTTCCAGATTATTTATTTTAGACAAACACTGAGCAGAAGATTGTTGTGATTGAGAATTAGACTCCTCAACACTTTAAAACAGGAGATAAAATTTTTTGGATAGGTTTAAAATCTTTTTTTGGGTTAAAGAGTTTTCATTGATAAATGATTCACGATATCATAATGTCACCGATTGAAATGTTCTTGCACTCATCACAATACAAAATAAAGTAATATATGTCTTTCAAGTAAACACTCGCTCTTTTAGTAATACCAATGCAGGAGGATGAAGGGATTTGCTACAGATACCGTTGCATTTAAGTAACTCCGCGGTTACGTCAGCGTTGCTACACATTGGATTGGCACACCACATTATTTCGATAGTAAAGTAATGTGGGTCAGTTATAATTTCAACACTCAGCTATTTATACAGGCCGCGTAGGCAAGAAAAATTTAATTTATTATTATTATTATTATTTTTTTTGATTGTGTCGTGACGCGAGAAATGGGCAAGAAAAACAATTCTTTTTTTTTGGATCACATTTAAGATGGCTAGGTCATGTAGAGCGAATGGACAACAATGCACCGGCTCGCAGGATCTTCGATTCCATCTCAGAGGGTAGACGCAGTCAAGGAAGACCTGAGCCTTAGACCGAGCTGGCTGGAGAGGCATGTTGGTTGAGGCCCAGGTTCGTCCAGAACTGTAGCGCCCCTTAGTAAGTAAGTACACTAGCGCTCCAAGCGGCTCGTGAAGCAAAAATTTTTTTGCGTCTCGGGATAGTACTATAGGCATTTTATATACAATGGATATACGAAAGTAATAGAAATATTTGTGTCAAATATATAATTTTTTTTAAACGATAAACGTCAAAGCTCAACCCTAAAAAATCTTAAAATTTCATTCTTCCATTCTTTACTTCATTCCACCTACTGCTCTACGCCCTTTACCATTTTTTGTAAAAAAAAAAGAACCGAAAATAGGAACCATGTAAGCAATTACCCTTATTGCGATAGTCGTTTCACTTGAACGCCAATTGTCGTTGTTTTACTGGCTGAACACAATGAGCTGGAACGGAAGACGGAGCTGAAGCTGGAACAGATGTCAAAAATGTTGAATATACTCAAATTCAATGTTGCGAACACAATGAGAAGCAGCTGCAGACGGAGCTGCAATACGGAAACTGAAAGGTTGGTTAACTTTTAATAAAGACGTGCAGATTTTTGACATTTCACAAAGAAACAAATGGAACACAACAGTGGTGCGTTCTTTTTGAAAGATCTTTGATACGGTACGCTGACATGATTCCTATTTTCGGTTGTTTTTTCATTCTTATTTTTACAAAAATGGTAAAAGGTATATATCAATAGGGGAAAGAAGTAACAAATGGAAGAATGAAAGTTTCTATATTTTAAGGATTAAGCTTTAATGTTTCTCGTTTGAAAAAGTAAATGTTTGACATGGTCTAAAAATAATAACTTAAAAAATTGATTGTAGAACATATGGAAAAAGTGAGAAAATCTAAAGGTATCCTAAAATTTCTGGGCTACTTTTCTTTCCGATGAGACATATGAAGAACGGCTGATTGCTTTTCTTTTTTGTTTCGAATTTTGAAAGGAAACCTATCTAGTTGGAATTTTAGCACAAAAAAAATTTAATGAGAAACCTTCATTCTTCTTTTAGACAGACACGTACGTTGATGTTTGCACTTATCCTGATTATCACGAACATTTCCAATACTTTCATATATCTATATAAACTTCGCTGTTTTATTTAAAAAAAATAAATCAAAAATTATCCATCATTGTGGGCACTTGCAAGTTGGGACGTACGTCCTCTTTTGACGGCTAATGCAGATCCAGCTCCGTATTCCAGCTCCGTTTTTGCATTGTGTTCGCCCAGTAAGTCGTTTCGCTTTCAAAAGTGGTTTAAAATGTATTTTCGACTGAATAAAGAAGCTTTTCTTTATATAGACGTTCTCTTTCAGTACCACTTATCATAAAATTAGCTACCACTTTAAGGTTTTTCGCTGAAGCAGGGAATGAAAATGGGAATGCCTGTGTGAATGAATGTGTTGGTTTCCATAACCTTTATTTTTCTATCTTCAATATCCAGTTGTCTTTTTCGGATTTCCATGTCCATCACTTTCTTCCATTTGTAGTTTTATCATCTCAAGCTGCTTTTTTTTAAATAAAAAGTTTTCCTATGAAATCTTGCACTCTCTTTTAAATGGTCATTCATAGTTTTAAACGAATTAGCATTTTCGGTTACTTTATTTAGTATTTTGTTCAAAGATTCTTTTATGTCAGTGAAAAATTTCTCTTGGACCACAGTCTGTTTCTCTAAAAGATTTTGGAAACCGACTTTCGTTTTTTGTTTGATGTTTTTTGTCTCACATCTTCTCTAAGGTCCTCTTCATTTTCTATACGTTGGGGTGAAGGTGCACCTAACATTTCAGCAAGAGTCTCTGAAATCAAATCATTTGAAGGCATTTTAGAAGCGGTCAGTTCTTGAATTGGTTTGGAAGGGGAGAGAAATAGTTTACGAGCAGCAAAATCATAGGAAACACCTGCCACAAATCCGGTAGGGTTCACAATATCATGCAACGACAAGAGCCTTGCTATCGCTTCTTCAACGTCATTTAAACATTTTTGTTTAATTTTGGTGGGGGCAGCACCCCCATTTATTTGGCTTATTTCAAGCTACAAAACTAAAACTAACTTAAGACTAATTAAATCTAAATGGGAAGGTTGGGACAGTTGTTGAGGCGTAACTTTAGATTCGGTGTACTAATATTTAGGTCAAAATATTCAGCAATCGAGTTTACATTTCGCAGCATACGTGTAAGAGGTTCATTGGAGCCTTAGGAGGTACGGTGGGAGGGTATATAGAAAAGTCTAGGATTTCTGAGATTGCGAGGGTTAGTGTTAAAGAAAATGGAATTATATAATGAAGGGCAGTCAACGGAACCAGAAAAAAGTCGGTGAATGAAAAGAATATCGGCAACCAATCTTTGTTCATCTAGAGTTCTCACATTAATAAGTTGGAGACGGGCATGATATGGAGGTAGAATAAAAGGATCTTGCCATTGAAGGCCGCGAAGAGCGAAAAGAAGAAATCGTTTTTGAATGCTTTCTATTCTCGAAATATGGACGTGGTGGTATGGGCGCCAAACTTGAGAAGCATATTCAAGGAGGGTCTAATGAGTGTTATATATAGGGAACGAGTCAAATAAGGGTTGCAGAATTCTTTAGACCATCGTTTTACGAAACTTAGAGTTGAATTAGCCTTCTGTATTATTTCATCGATGTGTGATCGGAAACTAAGCTCATGATCACATAAAACACCCAGATCTCGGATCGAATCAACAATGGGAATGGATTGATTGGAGAGAAAATATTGACGGGGAAGTAAAACTATGCGTTTACGTGAAAAAGTTATCGATTGGCATTTTTCCACGTTCAGTTCCAGGCAATTTATGCTACACCAAATTGAAAAGCGATCAAGATCTAATTGAATAATTTTTGAATCATTTACTGAAGATATGGTTTTGAAAAACTTAGTATTGTCAGCATATAATGAGATATTGGAATGCTTTATTATCTATTCGATGTCATTAATGGTAAGGATGAAAAGAAGAGGGCCTAAGTGACTTCCTTGAGAGAAATGGAGAGTGAGGCGAGAAATGGATTGGAAAGTACATTCCTGAAACGCACACTATAGGAACGATTGCTGAGGTAAGAAGATATCCATTTCAAAGAGATCTGTTCAAAACCAAGAGCCTTAAGTTTGAAGAGTATAAGACTATGAAAATTTTTGTTCAACGGCTTTACTAAAGTTTGTGGAGATAACATCGACTTCCATCCCTGCTTCTAGTGCTGAGAGGGCAAAGGAAACAAATTCAATAAGGTAAGTGGTAGTGGATCTACATTTGAGGAAGCCATGTTGTATAGGGGATGTAAGCGAGTTACAACGAAAACTTATTAGTGCGTATATGACGCATTCAAATATTTTGGAGATGTAGGACAGTTTGGCAAAGGGGCGATAATTCTTAACGTTATTTTGTGCGCCTTTTTTGTGAATCGGTGTAACGAATTAAGTTTTCCATACTTCTGGGAATACACCTTGGGATAAAGATAAATTAAAAATTTGAGTAAGGGAACGGAGAGAGTTTGGTAACATTTTTTTTAGAAGAATTTCCGGGATATTGTCTGCCCAAGAGAAAATGCTTCACGTAGTAGACTTAACTTATTTTCAACAAGATTCTTATCGATTGTGAGAGGAAAAAAAGGGCCAATTGAAAAAGTCGGTATGTACTTAAAAGCATCTTTGGTAAAGGATTGCTTGAAAGATGAGGCAAACAACTCTGAAATATGTAGAGGATCACTTGAGGTTTCACTGTTAAGAAAAAGAGAGGAAGGATATCATCCATCAGACTTTTTTTACAGTTAATGAATTGGAAAAATGTCTTGGGATAGTTAATGAGGTTCGCTTGAGTTTCAGAAAATTGGAGATAAACTCCGAGATAATTAGAATAATCGGTGGTGGATCGAGAACGGAGAGAACGTTCCCACAATTTATTTCTCCTATTTCTCAAAAAACGCAATCTCCGATCATACCAAGGGGGGGATGTAAGTGAGGTTTTGCGTTGTGAAGTTGGTACGTAGAGAGAAATGGAATTGTAAATTTCTGTATAGAATTTACAAATGGCTTCGTTTACGGAAAGATTTACGAAATTAAAAGCTGTTTTACTGAGATATTCGTTAATTTGTCTGAACTTGGCTTTGCGAAAGTCGAAAAAACGAATTGAAATATTAGAGTTCAGGTAAGGACACTCCTGAAATAACGACAGAAAAATAGGTGGATGATAGTTGTCCATCGTTTAAAGAGAAAGAGTACTTAATGATACACTAGAAATCATGGGGTCTGTTGAGAAAATTAGGTCGAGTTGTCTATTCATAAAGTTACAGACACCTCTTACTTGGAAAAGGCTTAAATCAGCTAATTGATCGATGAATAGATATTCTTTGTTGGCAGTTGGATTGCATGCGATAAAATGTGATTCATCTTCGGATGCTTTCTATATTAAGTGAGGAAGATTAAAGTCACCAAAAAGAAGGATTTCATCATGGGGTTCACTTAGGGTTATGAGTTCATCAACTGCGTTAATAGCTTGTTCGTATGACTCAATGGGTTGTGCGGGTAGGATGTAGAAGCAGATAACAAAAATTGCTTTACGGGGAAGACTAATTTTTATAGAGACATGGTATATAATCGATGAGGAAGATTTTGATATGAAAGATGAATCAATTGTGTTTTTAACGGCGAGTAATACACCACGACTAGGTGAATCATTTGAGCTTCGGTTTACCTCATCACGGTAAACATTAAAATTAGATGGGAACAGTTCTAGGTTATTAATGCTAGGTATAAGATTGGTTTCGGTAAGTGCATAGATTTCGAAAGGTAGAGCATGACATTTCTGAAAGATATTATGAGTTTTTGAACGAAGACCTCTTACATTTTGATAATAAAAGGTAGGAAATTCTTTAAGAATGAAGAAACGAAGAAAAGGCGTAGAGATCTTTGGAGATTTGTTTTGAGGATATATTCAGAAGCTCGTGATATTTGTCGTATATCTGCCTTAATGGTATCGGAGGGAGATAGGCTAAGAACAGACGAATGTTGTCCAACAGTTTGCTATCTCTGAGTTTGGAAAGGGCATAGCGGGACTCAACAGAATCAGCAAGGGTCTGTTGGGTTAGTTTTACATTAGATGGTAAGAGAAGATCAAAGAAGGGAGGTGGACGTGAATCTGTAAGAGAAAGAGAAGAGTTAGGGTTAAGAATATGGGAGCTTACAAAATAAGGGTATTTTGCCCCTGAAGTGAGGTCGAAGCATGGAAATTGGGGAGATTCAGAAAGAATATATGGGTGAAGAAGGACAGTCAGGATTGATATGGTTGGTGAACAAGTTTCGGTGTGATTGGTGTTTGCTGGTCTTTCGCATTGGATTTTAGTAAAGCCTGTCTTGGCCTAGGTTCGGGTATTGTTAGGGGCTTAGGTTGGGGCTTAGGTTGGGGCTTAGGTTGAGGCTTAGTTAGGGGTGTAAATTGGTTCTTTGGTTGGGGTCTATTTTGAGTTTTAGGTTGTGATTTTGGTCGGAATATTGGATGGGGAAAGGTTTGTGAATCCTGGTTTTGCATAAAAAAGTTAAAAGAAACTCGTTTGGCAGGAGGTTTCACCGATGTAGGTGAAGTCTTTCGCTTGAGAGAAGACAACGGCAAAGCGCAAGAAAAGTTAGGAAAGACACCCATTTTTAAAAACCAGTTGGGGTCTGGATTCTTATTTTTCTTTCTAAGGACTTCTTATTGGGGCTTGCTATTGGATTTGGGTTTAGGAAAAGGTGGGCTATTGTTCATTATAAGTTGCATATTTCCAAGCTGAGTGAATCCGTTTGGGTGATGGAACATCCATTCGTATTTGGATGGAATCTGGATCTTGAAGCACCTTGATGACATCGGTTGACATTCACATAAGTTTAATGCAAATTTACGCATAAAGTAGGAGCGAATCCAAGTCACATCAGCAAATCAAAGTGTGTTTTTTAACATGAACGAGGAGTTATTGAACGAATCCAGTTTGTTAAGTCTTTCATTCCAGTCCGATAAATTCTAAGCATGTCCACATTTAATGACCGTTTCCGCCGCCGAAGTTTCTTGAGGTAGTTTGGGAAGATCACTGTCTATGACTTCGGCAGAAAGTATTTCATCGAACATTGAAGTAATATTCCTTTTCAAAATTGGTTGATTCTGTTCGTAAAGGGCATCATTTAGAAAGAACTCCATATTATTTTCTAGATGATTTTGAATACCAGCTATTATTTTTTCCTGCTGCTGCATTTTACAGCTGCACACACAGTAGAGAGTGTGCAGTTTATGTTTTGAAGTTCAGTGGAAATCTCGGCTAGCGTTTGGTCAGTAATGGGCTTGGGGAGAAGTGGAACGCGGAACGACGAACTTTGCACTTGGATCTCAAAATCTGATCGCAATTGATTTAAATTGGTGTTCATAACTTTGGCTGATGCATGTAAGGAATTAAGTTTAGATTCCATGTCAGACCAGAGCGATTTAAAACCAGAGGACAGAGCAATGGACAAGTCGAGCGTAGAATCATGAAGAGGGTTAAAGTATTTGGTGGTACTTAATTGCTTTTCCAGATTATTTATTTTAGACAAACACTGAGCAGAAGATTGTTGTGATTGAGAATTAGACTCCTCAACACTTTAAAATAGGAGATAAAATTTTTTGGATAGGTTTAAAATCTTTTTTTGGGTTAAAGAGTTTTCATTGATAAGTGATTCACTAAGGCATTTAATCGATATCATAATGTCACCGATTGAAATGTTCTTGCACTCATCACAATACAAAATAAAGTTATTTATGTCTTTCAAGTAAACACTCGCTCTTTTAGTAATACCAATGCAGGAGGATGAAGGGATTTGCTACAGATACCGTTGCATTTAAGTAAGTCCGCAGTTACGTCAGCGTTGCTACACATTGGATTGGCACACCACATTATTTCGATAGTAAAGTAATGTGGGTCAGTTATAATTTCAACACTCAGCTATTTATACAGGCCGCGTAGGCAAGAAAAATTTAATTTATTATTATTATTATTATTATTTTTGATTGTGTCGTGACGCGAGAAATGGGCAAGAAAAACAATTCTTTTTTTTCGGATTACGTTTAAGATGGCTAAGTCATGTAGAGCGAATGGACAACAATGCACCGGCTCGCAGGATCTTCGATTCCATCTCAGAGGGTAGACGCAGTCAAGGAAGACCTGAGCCTTAGACCGATCTGGCTGGAGAGGCATGTTGGTTGAGGCCCAGGTTGGTCCAGAACTGTAGCGCCCCTTAGTAAGTAAGTACACTAGCGCTCCAAGCGGCTCGTGAAGCTAAAATTTGTTTGCGTCTCGTGATAGTACTATAGGCAGTTTATATACAATGTTGTATATATGTCGTTTCACTTGAACGCCAATTGTCGTTGTTTTACTGGCTGAACACAATGAGCTGGAACGGAAGACGGAGCTGGAGCTGGAACAGATGTCAAAAATGTTGAATATACACAAATTCAATGCTGCGAACACAATGAGAAGCAGCTGCAGACGGAGCTGCAATACGGAAACTGAAAGGTTGGTTAACTTTTAATAAAGACGTGCAGATTTTTGACATTTCACAAAGAAACAAATGGAACACAACAGTGGTGCGTTCTTTTTGAAAGATCTTTGATACGGTACGCTGACATGATTCCTATTTTCGGTTGTTTTTTCATTCTTATTTTTACAAAAATGGTAAAAGGTATATATCAATAGGGGAAAGAAGTAACAAATGGAAGAATGAAAGTTTCTATATTTTAAGGATTAAGCTTTAATGTTTCTCGTTTGAAAAAGTAAATGTTTGACATGGTCTAAAAATAATAACTTAAAAAATTGATTGTAGAACATATGGAAAAAGTGAGAAAATCTAAAGGTATCCTAAAATTTCTGGGCTACTGTTCTTTCCGATGAGACATATGAAGAACGGCTGATTGCTTTTCTTTTTTGTTTCGAATTTTGAAAGGAAACCTATCTAGTTGGAATTTTAGCACAAAAAAAATTTAATGAGAAACCTTCATTCTTCTTTTAGACAGACACGTACGTTGATGTTTGCACTTATCCTTATTATCACGAACATTTCCAATACTTTCATATATCTATATAAACTTCGCTGTTTTATTTAAAAAAAATAAATCAAAAATTATCCATCATTGTGGGCACTTGCAAGTTGGGACGTACGTCCTCTTTTGACGGCCAATGCAGATCCAGCTCCGTATTCCAGCTCCGTTTTTGCATTATGTTGGCCCAGTAAGTCGTGTCGCTTTCAAAAGTGGTTTAAAATGTATTTTCGACTGAATAAAGAAGCTTTTCTTTATAAAGACGTTCTCTTTCAGTACCACTTATCATAAAATTAGCTGCCACTTTAAGGTTTTTCGCTGAAGCAGGGAATGAAGTTGGGAGTGCCTGTGTGAATGAATGTGTTGGTTTCCATAACCTTTATTTTTCTATCTTCAATATCTAGTTGTCTTTTTTCGGATTTCCAGTCCATCACTTTCTTCCATTTGTAGTTTTATCATCTCAAGCTGCTTTTCTTTTAAATAAAAAGTTTTCCTATGAGATCTTGCACTCTCTTTTAAATGGTCATTTATAGTTTTAAACGAATTAGCATTTTTGGTTACTTTATTTAGTATTTTGTTCAAAGAGTCATTTATGTCAGTCAACCTTTTCTCTTGGACCACAGTTTGTTTCTGCAAAAGCTTTTGGAAACCGCCTTTCGTTTTTTTTTATGTTTTTTGTCTCACATCTTCTCTAAGGTCCTCTTCATTGTCTATACGTTGGGGTGAAGGTGCAAAATGTTGTGTAGCTCTGAGTACCGAATCATTGGAATTTGGTTTACCTAACATTTCAGCAAGAGTCTCCGAAATCAAATCATATTTCAAGCTACAAAACTAAAACTAACTTAAGACTAATTAAATCTAAATTGGAAGGTTGGGACAATTGTTGAGGCGTAACTTTAGATTCGGTGTACTTATATTTAGGTCAAAATATTCAGCAATCGAGTTTACATTTCGCAGCATACGTGTAAGAGGTTCATTGGAGCCATATGAGGTACGGAGGGAGGGTATATAGAAAAGTCTAGGATTTCTGAGATTGCGAGGGTTAGTGTTAAAGAAAATGGAATTATATAATGAAGGGCAGTCAACGGAACCAGAAAAAAGTCGGTGAATGAAAAGAATATCGGCAACCAATCTTTGTTCATCTAGAGTTCTCACATTAATAAGTTGGAGACGGGCATGATATGGAGGTAGAATAAAAGGATCTTACCATTGAAGGCCGCGAAGAGCGAAAAGAAGAAATCGTTTTTGAATGCTTTCTATTCTCGAAATATGGACGTGGTGGTATGGGCGCCAAACTTGAGAAGCATATTCAAGGAGGGTCTAACGAGTGTTATATATAGGGAACGAGTCAAATAAGGGTTGCAGAATTCTTTAAACCATCGTTTTACGAAACCTAGAGTTGAATTAGTCTTCTGTATTATTTCATCGACGTGTGATCGGAAACTAAGCTCATGATCACATAAAACACCGAGATCTCGGATCGAATCAACAATGGGAATGGATTGATTGGAGAGAAAATATTGACGGGGAGGTAAAACTATGCGTTTACGTGAAAAAGTTATCGATTGGCATTTTTCCACGTTCAGTTCCAGGCAATTTATGCTACAACAAATTGAAAAGCGATCAAGATCTAATTGAATAATTTTTAAATCATTTACTGAAGATATGGTTTTGAAAAACTTAGTATTGTCAGCATATAATAAGATATTGTAATGCTTTATTATCTATTCGATGTCATTAATGGTAAGGATGAAAAGAAGAGGGCCTAAGTGACTTCCTTGAGAGAAATGGAGAGTGAGGCGAGAAATGGATTGGAAAGTACATTCCTGAAACGCACACTATAGGAACGATTGCTGAGGTAAGAAGATATCCATTTCAAAGAGATCTGTTCAAAACCAAGAGCCTTAAGTTTGAAGAGTATAAGACTATGAAAATTTTTTTTCAACGGCTTTACTAAAGTCAGTGGAGATAACATCGACTTCCATCCCTGCTTCTAGTGCTGAGAGGGCAAAGGAAACAAATTCAATAAGGTTAGTGGTAGTGGATCTACATTTGAGGCAGCCATGTTGTATAGGGGATGTAAGCGAGTTACAACGAAAACTTATTAGTGCGTATATGACGCATTCAAATATTTTGGGGATGTAGGATAGTTTGGCAATGGGGCGATAATTCTTAACGTTATTTTGTGCGCCTTTTTTGTGAATCGGTGTAACGAATGAAGTTTTCCATACTTCTGGGAATACACCTTGGGATAAAGATAAATTATAAAATTGAGTAAGGGGAACGGGGAGAGTTTGGGAACATTTTTTTTAGAAGAATTTCCGGGATATTGTCTGCCCCAGAGAAAATGCTTCACGTAGTAGACTTAACTTATTTTCAACAAGATTCTTATCGATTGTGAGAGGAAAAAAAGGGCCAATTGAAAAAGTCGGTATGTACTTAAAAGCATCTTTGGTAAAGGATTGCTTGAAAGATGAGGCAAGCAACTCTGAAATATGTAGAGGATCACTTGAGGTTTCACTGTTAAGAAAAAGAGAGGAAGGATATCATCCATCAGACTTTTTTTACAGTTAATGAATTGGAAAAATGTCTTGGGATAGTTAATGAGGTTCGCTTGAGTTTCAACTAGATAACGCTGGTAAAAGTTACTATACAGTTCAGAAAATTGGAGATAAACTCCGAGATAATTAGAATAATCGGTGGTGGATCGAGAACGGAGAAAACGTTCCCACAATTTATTTCTCCTATTTCTCAAAAAACGCAATCTCCGATCATACCAAGGGGGGGATGTAAGTGAGGTTTTGCGTTGTGAAGTTGGTACGTAGAGAGAAATGGAATTGTAAATTTCTGTATAGAATTTACAAATGGCTTCGTTTACGGAAAGATTTACGAAATTAAAAGCTGTTTTACTGAGATATTCGTTAATTTCTCTGAAATTAGCTTTGCGAAAGTCGAAAGAACGAATTGAAATATTAGAGTTCAGGTTAGGACACTCCCGAAACAACGACAGAAAATTAGGTGGATGATAGTTGTCGATCGTTGAAAGAGAAAGAGTACTTAATGATACACTAGAATTCATGCGGTCTGTCTAATCATAAAGTTACAGACACCTCTTACTTGGAAAAGGCTTAAATCAGCTAATTCATCGATGAATAGATAATCTTTATTGGCAGTTGGATTGCATGCGATAAAATGTGATTCATCTTCGGATGCTTTCCATATTAAGTGAGGAAGATTAAAGTCACCAAAAAGAAGGATTTCATCATGGGGTTCACTTAGGGTTATGAGTTCATCAACTGCGTTAATAGCTTGTTCGTATGACTCAATGGGTTGTGCGGGTAGGATGTAGAAGCAGATAACAAAAATTGCTTTACGGGGAAGACTAATTTTTATAGAGACATGGTATATAATCGATGAGGAAGATTTTGATATGAAAGATGAATCAATTGTGTTTTTAACGTCGAGTAATACATCACGACTAGGTGAATCATTTGAGCTTCGGTTTAGCTCATCATGGTAAACATTAAAATTAGATGGGAACAGTTCTAGGTTATTAATGCTAGGTATAAGATTGGTTTCGGTAAGTGCATAGATTTCGAAAGGTAGAGCATGAGATTTCTGAAAGATATTATGAGTTTTTGAACGAAGACCTCTTACATTTTGATAATAAAATGTTATGGGAAGAATTAAGCTTGAAGGGGGAGTCAAAACATTGAAGGAAGGAAGGTGGCGGTTGGAGAGAGGTTGGGCAGAGATAGTGTTAGGAGCGATAAAATTTACTAGATTCTGATCTTACTCTTTGAAGGTAGGAAATTCTTTAAGAATGAAGAAACGAAGAAAAGGCGTAGAGATCTTTGGAGATTTGTTTTGAGGATATATTCAGAAGCTCGTGATATTTTTCGTATATCTGCCTTAATGGTATCGGATGAAGATAGGCTAAGAACAGACGAATGTTGTCCAACAGTTTGCTATCTCTGAGTTTGGAAAAGGCATAGCGGGACTCAATAGAATCAGCAAGGGTCTGTTGGGTTAGTTTTACATTAGATGGTAAGAGAGGATCAAAGCAGGGAGGTGGACGTGAATCTGTAGAAGAAAGAGAAAAGTTAGGGTTAAGAATATGGGAGTTTTGTAAGCTCCCTGTAGTGAGGTCGAAGCATGGAAATTGGGGAGATTCAGAAGGATTATATGGGTCAAGAAGGACAGTCAGGATTGATATGGTTGGTGAACAAGTTTCGGTGGCATTGGATTTTAGTAAAGCCTGTCTTGGCCTAGGTTGGGGTATAGTTAGGGGTTTAGGTTGGGGCTTAGGTTTGGGCTTAGTTAGGGGTGTAAATTGGTTATTTGGTTGGGGTCTATTTTGAGTTTTAGGTTGTGATTTTGGTCGGAATATTGGATGAAGAAAGGTTTGTGAATCCTGGTTTTGCAGAAAAAGGTTAAAAGAAACTCGTTTGGTAGGAGGTTTCACCGATGTAGGTGAAGTCTTTCGCTTGAGAGAGGACAACGGCAAAGCGCCAGAAAAGTTAGGAAAGACACCCATTTTTAAAGACCAGTTTGGGTCTGGATTCTTATTTTTCTTTCTAAGGACTTTTTATTGGGGCTTGCTATTGGATTTGGGTTTAGGAAAAAGTGGGCTATTGTTCATTATAAGTTGCATATTTCCAAGCTGAGTGAATCCATTTGGGTGATGGAACATCCATTCGTATTGGATGGAATCTGGATCTTGAAGCACCTTGATGACATCGGTTGACGTTCACATAAGTTTAATGCAAATTTACGCATAAAGTAGGAGCGAATCCAAGTCACATCAGCAAATCGAGGTGCGTTTTTTAACATGAACGAGGAGTTATTGAACGAATCCAGTTTGCTGAGTCTATTATTCCAGTCCGATAAATTCTAAGCATGTCCACATTTAATGACCGTTTCCACTGCCGACGTTTCTTGAGGTAGTTCGGGAAGATTACTGTCTATGACTTCGGCAGAAAGTATTTCATCGAAGAGTGAAGTATTATTCCTTTTCAAAATTGGTTGCTTCTGTTCGTAAAGGGCATCATTTAGAAAGAACTCCATATTATTTTCTAGATGATTTTGAATACCAGCTATTATTTTTTCCTGCTGCTGCATTTTACAGCTGCACACACAGTAGAGAGTGTGCAGTTTATGTTTTGAAGCTCAGTGGAAATCTCGGCTAGCGTTTGGTCAGTAATGGGCTTGGGGAGAAGTGGAACGCGGAACGACGAACTTTGCACTTGGATCTCAAAATCTGATCGCAATTGATTTAAATTGGTGTTCATAACTTTGGCTGATGCATGTAAGGAATTAAGTTTAGATTCCATGTCAGACCAGAGCGATTTAAAACCAGAGGACAGAGCAATGGACAAGTCGAGCGTAGAATCATGAAGAGGGTTAAAGTATTTGGTGGTACTGAATTGCTTTTCCAGATTATTTATTTTAGACAAACACTGAGCAGAAGATTGTTGTGATTGAGAATTAGACTCCTCAACACTTTAAAATAGGAGAGAAAATTTTTTGGATAGGTTTAAAATCTTTTTTTGGGTTAAAGAGTTTTCATTGATAAGTGATTCACTAAGGCATTTAATCGCAATCATAATGTCACCGATTGAAATGTTCTTGCACTCATCACAATACAAAATAAAGTTATTTATGTCTTTCAAGTAAACACTCGCTCTTTTAGTAATACCAATGCAGGAGGGATTTGCTACAGATACCGTTGCATTTAAGTAAGTCCGCGGTTACGTCAGCGTTGCTACACATTGGATTGGCACACCACATTATTTCGATAGTAAAGTAATGTGGGTCAGTTATAATTTCAACACTCAGCAATTTATACAGGCCGCGTAGGCAAGACAAATTGAATTTATTATTATTATTATTATTATTTTTTTGATTGTGTCGTGACGCGAGAAATGGGCAAGAAAAACAATTCTTTTTTTTCGGATCACGTTTAAGATGGCTAGGTCATGTAGAGCGAATGGACAACAATGCTCCGGCTCGCAGGATCTTAGATTCCATCTCAGAGGGTAGACGCAGTCAAGGAAGACCTCGCCTTAGGTGGCGCGCTCAAGTGGAGCAGACCTCAACCAACTTGGAGTGCGAAACTTGAGGCAGCTAGCCAAAGACCGAGCTGGCTGGAGAGGCATGTTGGTTGAGGCCCAGGTTCGTCCAAAACTGTAGCGCCTTAGTAAGTAAGTACACTAGTGCTCCAAGCGGATCGTGAAGCTAAAATTTGTTTGCGTCTCGTGATAGTACTATAGGCAGTTTATATACAATGGATTTTCGAAAGTAATAGAAATATTTGTATCAAATATATACATTTTTTTTTTAAACGATAAACGTCTACCACAAAAGAAAAATATGATCGGGAGTATACAAACTCTTGTTTTTAATCCGTGCTAGCATTTTCTTTCCCGAACGAGAAATGCCAAAGCTCAACCCTAAATTTTTTTAAAATTTTCATTCAATTCGTTTTTGTGCCAAAAAAAGAAGAAACGAAGAAACGATGTAAACAAGGTATTATAATAAATGGGCTGATATTTGACTAATGTCAAAAAACTGCACAGCATCATTGTGGGCACTTGCAAGTTGGGACGTACGTCCTCTTTTGACGGCTAATGCAGATCCAGCTCCGTATTCCAGCTCCGTTCTTGCATTGTGTTCGCCCAGTAAGTCGTGTCGCTTTCAAAGGTGAATTGCATAGCTTAAACGCCAGCCTACTCGTCGCTCATAGATTCCACATGCGATTCACTAAAACAGCTGACATTTTGACAAATAAATTAATTGCAGTTTTGAAGTTAATGAGCAGCCGTTCGGTTAGTAAATATAATTTTGTATTAATTTACTATTTTAGTGCTCTAAAAGTTAAAGTTTTCTTTATTAAGTGAACCAAAGTACAATCATTCACAATTTATATCAGATTTCTATCATTGTTTTGATTCCAAAAATTGTATGGAAATTTGTATACAAATACAATTTCTTGAAAAATGTATAGTGTGGCCAGCTATTTTCATGAAGCAGCAGCAGTGACGATGAAGAGGAAGAAAGGAGAAAAAAATTAGTTGTGCAAAGACGATGTATCTGATCCATAGCTAATCCAATGGATTTGCCTGATTGAAAGTAATTTAACAAAATTGATATTCCAATTTGAACTAATCAAAATATTTTCCAGGTTTAAAATGTATTTTCGACTGAATAAAGAAGCTTTTCTTTATATAGACGTTCTCTTTCAGTACCACTTATCATAAAATAAGCTGCCACTTTAAGGTTTTTCGCTGAAGCAGGTTATCAAAAAGGAGTTGGGAATGACTGTGTGAATGAATGTGTTGGTTTCCATAACCTTTATTTTTCTATCTTCAATATCCAGTTGTCTTTTTCGGATTTCCATGTCCATCACTTTCTTCCATTTGTAGTTTTATCATCTCAAGCTGCTTTTCTTTTAAATAAAAAGTTTTCCTATGAAATCTTGCACTCTCTTTTAAATGGTCATTCAAAGTTTTAAACGAATTAGCATTTTCGGTTACTTTATTTAGTATTTTGTTCAAAGATTCTTTTATGCCAGTGAACAATTTCTCTTGGACCACAGTTTGTTTCTCCAAAAGCTTTTGAAAACCGACATTCGTTTTTTTGTTTCATGTTTTTTGTCTCACATCTTTTCTAAGGTCCTCTTCATTTTCTATACGTTGGGGTGAAGGTTCAAAATGTTGTGTAGCTCTGAGTACCGAATCATTGGAATTTGGTTCAACTAACATTTCAGCAAGTCTCCGAAATCAAATCATTTGAAGTGTTTTAAAGCGGTCATTTATTGAATTGGAAGGAGAGAGAAATAGTTTACGAGCAGCAAAATCATAGGAAACACCTGCCACAAATCCGGTAGCATTCACAATATCATGCAACGACAAGATCCTTGCTATCGCTTCTTCAACGTCATTTAAACATTTTTGTTTAATTTTGGTGGGGGCAGCACCCCAATTTATTTGGCTTATTTCAAGCTACAAAACTAAAACTAACTTAAGACTAATTAAATCTAAATGGGAAGGTTGGGACAGTTGTTGAGGCGTAGCTTTAGATTCGGTGTACTAATATTTAGGTCAAAATATTCAGCAATCGAGCTTACACTTCGCAGCATACGTGTTAGAGGTTCGTTGGAGCCATATGAGGTACGGTGGGAGGGTATATAGAAAAGTCTAGGATTTCTGAGATTGCGAAGGTTAGTGTTAAAGAAAATGGAATTATATAATGAAGGGCAGTCAACGGAACCAGAAAAAAGTCGGTGAATGAAAAGAATATCGGCAACCAATCTTTGTTCATCTAGAGTTCTCAGATTAATAAGTTGGAGACGGGCATGATATGGAGGTAGAATAAAAGGATCTTACCATTGAAAGCCGCGAAGAGCGAAAAGAAGAAATCGTTTTTGAATGATTTCTATTCTCGAATATAAAACATCTAGATCTCGGATCGAATCAACAATGGGAATGAATTGATTGGAGAGAAAATATTGACGGGGAGGTAAAATTATGCGTTTACGTGAAAAAGTTATCGATGGCATTTTTCCACGTTCAGTTCCAGGCAATTTATGCTACACCAAATTGAAAAGCGATCAAGATCTAATTCAATAAGGTTTGAATCATTTACTGAAGATATGGTTTTGAAAAACTTAGTATCGTCAGCATATAATGAGATATTGGAATGCTTTATTATCAATTCGATGTCATTAATGGTAAGGATGAAAAGAAGAGGGCCTAAGTGACTTCCTTGAGAGAAATGGAGAGTGAGGCGAGAAATGGATTGGAAAGTACATTCCTGAAACGCACACTATAGGAACGATTGCTGAGGTAAGAAGATATCCATTTCAAAGAGATCTGTTCAAAACCAAGAGCCTTAAGTTTGAAGAGTATAAGACTATGAAAATTTTTTTTCAACGGCTTTACTAAAGTTTGTGGAGATAACATCGACTTCCATCCCTGCTTCTAGTGCTGAGAGGGCAAAGGAAACAAATTCAATAAGGTAAGTGGTAGTGGATCTACATTTGAGGAAGCCATGTTGTATAGGGGATGTAAGCGAGTTACAACGAAAACTTATTAGTGCGTATATGACGCATTCAAATATTTTGGAGATGTAGGACAGTTTGGCAAAGGGGCGATAATTCTTAACGTTATTTTGTGCGCCTTTTTTGTGAATCGGTGTAACGAATTAAGTTTTCCATACTTCTGGGAATACATCTTGGGATAAAGATAAATTAAAAATTTGAGTAAGGGAACGGATAGAGTTTGGGAACATTTTTTTTAGAAGAATTTCCGGGATATTGTCTGCCCAAGAGAAAATGCTTCACGTAGTAGACTTAACTTATTTTCAACAAGATTCTTATCGATTGTGAGAGGAAAAAAAAGGGCCAATTGACAAAGTCGGTATGTACTTAAAAGCATCTTTGGTAAAGGATTGCTTGAAAGATGAGGCAAGCAACTCTGAAATATGTAGAGGATCACTTGAGGTTTCACTGTTAAGAAAAAGAGAGGAAGGATATCATCCATCAGACTTTTTTTACAGTTAATGAATTGGAAAAATGTCTTGGGATAGTTAATGAGGTTCGCTTGAGTTTCAGAAAATTGGAGATAAACTCCGAGATAATTAGAATAATCGGTGGTGGATCGAGAACGGAGAAAACGTTCCCACAATTTATTTCTCCTATTTCTCAAAAAACGCAATCTCCGATCATACCAAGGGGGGGATGTAAGTGAGGTTTTGCGTTGTGAAGTTGGTATGTAGAGAGAAATGGAATTGTAAATTTCTGTATAGAATTAACAAATGGCTTCGTTTACGGAAAGATTTACGAAATTAAAAGCTGTTTTACTGAGATATTCGTTAATTTCTCTGAACTTGGCTTTGCGAAAGTCGAAAAAACGAATTGAAATATTAGAGTTCAGGTAAGGACACTCCTGAAATAACGACAGAAAAATAGGTGGATGATAGTTGTCCATCGTTTAAAGAGAAAGAGTACTTAATGATACACTAGAAATCATGGGGTCTGTTGAGAAAATTAGGTCGAGTTGTCTATTCATAAAGTTACAGACACCTCTTACTTGGAAAAGGCTTAAATCAGCTAATTGATCGATGAATAGATATTCTTTGTTGGCAGTTGGATTGCATGCGATAAAATGTGATTCATCTTCGGATGCTTTCTATATTAAGTGAGGAAGATTAAAGTCACCAAAAAGAAGGATTTCATCATGGGGTTCACTTAGGGTTATGAGTTCATCAACTGCGTTAATAGCTTGTTCGTATGACTCAATGGGTTGTGCGGGTAGGATGTAGAAGCAGATAACAAAAATTGCTTTACGGGGAAGACTAATTTTTATAGAGACATGGTATATAATCGATGAGGAAGATTTTGATATGAAAGATGAATCAATTGTGTTTTTAACGGCGAGTAATACACCACGACTAGGTGAATCATTTGAGCTTCGGTTTAGCTCATCACGGTAAACATTAAAATTAGATGGGAACAGTTCTAGGTTATTAATGCTAGGTATAAGATTGGTTTCGGTAAGTGCATAGATTTCGAAAGGTAGAGCATGAGATTTCTGAAAGATATTATGAGTTTTTGAACGAAGACCTCTTACATTTTGATAATAAAAGGTAGGAAATTCTTTAAGAATGAAGAAACGAAGAAAAGGCGTAGAGATCTTTGGAGATTTGTTTTGAGGATATATTCAGAAGCTCGTGATATTTGTCGTATATCTGCCTTAATGGTATCGGAGGGAGATAGGCTAAGAACAGACGAATGTTGTCCAACAGTTTGCTATCTCTGAGTTTGGAAAGGGCATAGCGGGACTCAATAGAATCAGCAAGGGTCTGTTGGGTTAGTTTTACATTAGATGGTAAGAGAAGATCAAAGCAGGGAGGTGGACGTGAATCTGTAAAAGAAAGAGAAGAGTTAGGGTTAAGAATATGGGAGCTTACAAAATAAGGGTATTTTGCCCCTGAAGTGAGGTCGAAGCATGGAAATTGGGGAGATTCAGAAAGAATATATGGGTGAAGAAGGACAGTCAGGATTGATATGGTTGGTGAACAAGTTTCGGTGTGATTGGTGTTTGCTGGTCTTTCGCATTGGATTTTAGTAAAGCCTGTCTTGGCCTAGGTTCGGGTATTGTTAGGGGCTTAGGTTGGTGCTTAGGTTGAGGCTTAGTTAGGGGTGTAAATTGGTTCTTTGGTTGGGGTCTATTTTGAGTTTTAGGTTGTGATTTTGGTCGGAATATTGGATGAGGAAAGGTTTGTGAATCCTGGTTTTGCATAAAAAGGTTAAAAGAAACTCGTTTGGCAGGAGGTTTCACCGATGTAGGTGAAGTCTTTCGCTTGAGAGAAGACAACGGCAAAGCGCAAGAAAAGTTAGGAAAGACACCCATTTTTAAAAACCAGTTGGGGTCTGGATTCTTATTTTTCTTTCTAAGGACTTCTTATTGGGGCTTGCTATTGGATTTGGGTTTAGGAAAAGGTGGGCTATTGTTCATTATAAGTTGCATATTTCCAAGCTGAGTGAATCCGTTTGGGTGATGGAACATCCATTCGTATTTGGATGGAATCTGGATCTTGAAGCACCTTGATGACATCGGTTGACATTCACATAAGTTTCATGCAAATTTACGCATAAAGTAGGAGCGAATCCAAGTCACATCAGCAAATCAAAGTGTGTTTTTTAACATGAACGAGGAGTTATTGAACGAATCCAGTTTGTTAAGTCTTTCATTCCAGTCCGATAAATTCTAAGCATGTCCACATTTAATGACCGTTTCCGCCGCCGAAGTTTCTTGAGGTAGTTTGGGAAGATCACTGTCTATGACTTCGGCAGAAAGTATTTCATCGAACATTGAAGTATTATTCCTTTTCAAAATTGGTTGATTCTGTTCGTAAAGGGCATCATTTAGAAAGAACTCCATATTATTTTCTAGATGATTTTGAATACCAGCTATTATTTTTTCCTGCTGCTGCATTTTACAGCTGCACACACAGTAGAGAGTGTGCAGTTTATGTTTTGAAGCTCAGTGGAAATCTCGGCTAGCGTTTGGTCAGTAATGGGCTTGGGGAGAAGTGGAACGCGGAACGACGAACTTTGCACTTGGATCTCAAAATCTGATCGCAATTGATTTAAATTGGTGTTCATAACTTTGGCTGATGCATGTAAGGAATTAAGTTTAGATTCCATGTCAGACCAGAGCGATTTAAAACCAGAGGACAGAGCAATGGACAAGTCGAGCGTAGAATCATGAAGAGGGTTAAAGTATTTGGTGGTACTGAATTGCTTTTCCAGATTATTTATTTTAGACAAACACTGAGCAGAAGATTGTTGTGATTGAGAATTAGACTCCTCAACACTTTAAAATAGGAGAGAAAATTTTTTGGATAGGTTTAAAATCTTTTTTTGGGTTAAAGAGTTTTCATTGATAAGTGATTCACTAAGGCATTTAATCGATATCATAATGTCACCGATTGAAATGTTCTTGCACTCATCACAATACAAAATAAAGTTATTTATGTCTTTCAAGTAAACACTCGCTCTTTTAGTAATACCAATGCAGGAGGATGAAGGGATTTGCTACAGATACCGTTGCATTTAAGTAAGTCCGCGGTTACGTCAGCGTTGCTACACATTGGATTGGCACACCACATTATTTCGATAGTAAAGTAATGTGGGTCAGTTATAATTTCAACACTCAGCTATTTATACAGGCCGCGTAGGCAAGAAAAATTTAATTTATTATTATTATTATTTTTGATTGTGTCGTGACGCGAGAAATGGGCAAGGAAAACAATTCTTTTTTTTCGGATCACGTTTAAGATGGCTAAGTCATGTAGAGCGAATGGACAACAATGCACCGGCTCGCAGGATCTTCGATTCCATCTCAGAGGGTAGACGCAGTCAAGGAAGACCTGAGCCTTAGACCGATCTGGCTGGAGAGGCATGTTGGTTGAGGCCCAGGTTGGTCCAGAACTGTAGCGCCCCTTAGTAAGTAAGTACACTAGCGCTCCAAGCGGCTCGTGAAGCTAAAATTTGTTTGCGTCTCGTGATAGTACTATAGGCAGTTTATATACAATGTTGTATATATGTCGTTTCACTTGAACGCCAATTGTCGTTGTTTTACTGGCTGAACACAATGAGCTGGAACGGAAGACGGAGCTGGAGCTGGAACAGATGTCAAAAATGTTGAATATACACAAATTCAATGCTGCGAACACAATGAGAAGCAGCTGCAGACGGAGCTGCAATACGGAAACTGAAAGGTTGGTTAACTTTTAATAAAGACGTGCAGATTTTTGACATTTCACAAAGAAACAAAATGAACACAACAGTGGTGCGTTCTTTTTGAAAGATCTTTGATACGGTACGCTGACATGATTCCTATTTTCGGTTGTTTTTTCATTCTTATTTTTACAAAAATGGTAAAAGGTATATATCAATAGGGGAAAGAAGTAACAAATGGAAGAATGAAAGTTTCTATATTTTAAGGATTAAGCTTTAATGTTTCTCGTTTGAAAAAGTAAATGTTTGACATGGTCTAAAAATAATAACTTAAAAAATTGATTGTAGAACATATGGAAAAAGTGAGAAAATCTAAAGGTATCCTAAAATTTCTGGGCTACTTTTCTTTCCGATGAAACATATGAAGAACGGCTGATTGCTTTTCTTTTTTGTTTCGAATTTTGAAAGGAAACCTATCTAGTTGGAATTTAAGCACAAAAAAATTTAATGAGAAACCTTCATTCTTCTTTTAGACAGACACGTACGTTGATGTTTGCACTTATCCTGATTATCACGAACATTTCCAATACTTTCATATATCTATATAAACTTCGCTGTTTTATTTAAAAAAAATAAATCAAAAATTATCCATCATTGTGGGCACTTGCAAGTTGGGACGTACGTCCTCTTTTGACGGCTAATGCAGATCCAGCTCCGTATTCCAGCTCCGTTTTTGCATTATGTTGGCCCAGTAAGTCGTGTCGCTTTCAAAAGTGGTTTAAAATGTATTTTCGACTGAATAAAGAAGCTTTTCTTTATAAAGACGTTCTCTTTCAGTACCACTTATCATAAAATTAGCTGCCACTTTAAGGTTTTTCGCTGAAGCAGGGAATGAAGTTGGGAGTGCCTGTGTGAATGAATGTGTTGGTTTCCATAACCTTTATTTTTCTATCTTCAATATCTAGTTGTCTTTTTTCGGATTTCCAGTCCATCACTTTCTTCCATTTGTAGTTTTATCATCTCAAGCTGCTTTTCTTTTAAATAAAAAGTTTTCCTATGAGATCTTGCACTCTCTTTTAAATGGTCATTTATAGTTTTAAACGAATTAGCATTTTTGGTTACTTTATTTAGTATTTTGTTCAAAGAGTCATTTATGTCAGTGAACCTTTTCTCTTGGACCACAGTTTGTTTCTCCAAAAGCTTTTGGAAACCGGCTTTCGTTTTTTGTTTGATGTTTTTTGTCTCACATCTTCTCTAAGGTCCTCTTCATTGTCTATACGTTGGGGTGAAGGTGCAAAATGTTGTGTAGCTCTGAGTATCGAATCATTGGAATTTGGTTCACCTAACATTTCAGCAAAAGTCTCCGAAATCAAATCATATTTCAAGCTACAAAACTAAAACTAACTTAAGACTAATTAAATCTAAATTGGAAGGTTGGGACAATTGTTGAGGCGTAACTTTAGATTCGGTGTACTAATATTTAGGTCAAAATATTCAGCAATCGAGTTTACATTTCGCAGCATACGTGTAAGAGGTTCATTGGAGCCATATGAGGTACGGTGGGAGGGTATATAGAAAAGTCTAGGATTTCTGAGATTGCGAAGGTTAGTGTTAAAGAAAATGGAATTATATAATGAAGGGCAGTCAACGGAACCAGAAAAAAGTCGGTGAATGAAAAGAATATCGGCAACCAATCTTTGTTCATCTAGAGTTCTCACATTAATAAGTTGGAGACGGGCATGATATGGAGGTAGAATAAAAGGATCTTGCCATTGAAGGCCGCGAAGAGCGAAAAGAAAAAATCGTTTTTGAATGCTTTCTATTCTCGAAATATGGACGTGGTGGTATGGGCGCCAAACTTGAGAAGCATATTCAAGGAGGGTCTAACGAGTGTTATATATAGGGAACGAGTCAAATAAGGGTTGCAGAATTCTTTAAACCATCGTTTTACGAAACCTAGAGTTGAATTAGTCTTCTGTATTATTTCATCGACGTGTGATCGGAAACTAAGCTCATGATCACATAAAACACCGAGATCTCGGATCGAATCAACAATGGGAATGGATTGATTGGAGAGAAAATATTGACGGGGAGGTAAAACTATGCGTTTACGTGAAAAAGTTATCGATTGGCATTTTTCCACGTTCAGTTCCAGGCAATTTATGCTACAACAAATTGAAAAGCGATCAAGATCTAATTGAATAATTTTTGAATCATTTACTGAAGATATGGTTTTGAAAAACTTAGTATCGTCAGCATATAATGAGATATTGGAATGCTTTATTATCAATTCGATGTCATTAATGGTAAGGATGAAAAGAAGAGGGCCTAAGTGACTTCCTTGAGAGAAATGGAGAGTGAGGCGAGAAATGGATTGGAAAGTACATTCCTGAAACGCACACTATAGGAACGATTGCTGAGGTAAGAAGATATCCATTTCAAAGAGATCTGTTCAAAACCAAGAGCCTTAAGTTTGAAGAGTATAAGACTATGAAAAAAATTTTTCAACGGCTTTACTAAAGTCAGTGGAGATAACATCGACTTCCATCCCTGCTTCTAGTGCTGAGAGGGCAAAGGAAACAAATTCAATAAGGTTAGTGGTAGTGGATCTACATTTGAGGCAGCCATGTTGTATAGGGGATGTAAGCGAGTTACAACGAAAACTTATTAGTGCGTATATGACGCATTCAAATATTTTGGGGATGTAGGATAGTTTGGCAATGGGGCGATAATTCTTAACGTTATTTTGTGCGCCTTTTTTGTGAATCGGTGTAACGAATGAAGTTTTCCATACTTCTGGGAATACACCTTGGGATAAAGATAAATTATAAAATTGAGTAAGGGGAACGGGGAGAGTTTGGGAACATTTTTTTTAGAAGAATTTCCGGGATATTGTCTGCCCCAGAGAAAATGCTTCACGTAGTAGACTTAACTTATTTTCAACAAGATTCTTATCGATTGTGAGAGGAAAAAAGGGCCAATTGAAAAAGTCGGTATGTACTTAAAAGCATCTTTGGTAAAGGATTGCTTGAAAGATGAGGCAAGCAACTCTGAAATATGTAGAGGATCACTTGAGGTTTCACTGTTAAGAAAAAGAGAGGAAGGATATCATCCATCAGACTTTTTTTACAGTTAATGAATTGGAAAAATGTCTTGGGATAGTTAATGAGGTTCGCTTGAGTTTAAACTAGATAACGCTGGTAAAAGTTACTATACAGTTCAGAAAATTGGAGATAAACTCCGAGATAATTAGAATAATCGGTGGTGGATCGAGAACGGAGAAAACGTTCCCACAATTTATTTCTCCTATTTCTCAAAAAACGCAATCTCCGATCATACCAAGGGGGGGATGTAAGTGAGGTTTTGCGTTGTGAAGTTGGTACGTAGAGAGAAATGGAATTGTAAATTTCTGTATAAAATTTACAAATGGCTTCGTTTACGGAAAGATTTACGAAATTAAAAGCTGTTTTACTGAGATATTCGTTAATTTCTCTGAAATTAGCTTTGCGAAAGTCGAAAGAACGAATTGAAATATTAGAGTTCAGGTTAGGACACTCCCGAAACAACGACAGAAAATTAGGTGGATGATAGTTGTCGATCGTTGAAAGAGAAAGAGTACTTAATGATACACTAGAATTCATGCGGTCTGCTGAGAAAATTAGTTCGAGTTGTCTATTCATAAAGTTACAGACACCTCTTACTTGGAAACGGCTTAAATCAGCTAATTGATCGATGAATAGATAATCTTTATTGGCAGTTGGATTGCATGCGATAAAATGTGATTCATCTTCGGATGCTTTCCAAATTAAGTGAGGAAGATTAAAGTCACCAAAAAGAAGGATTTCATCATGGGGTTCACTTAAGGTTATGAGTTCATCAACTGCGTTAATAGCTTGTTCGTATGACTCAATGGGTTGTGCGGGTAGGATGTAGAAGCAGATAACAAAAATTGCTTTACGGGGAAGACTAATTTTTATAGAGACATGGTATATAATCGATGAGGAGGATTTTGATATGAAAGATGAATCAATTGTGTTTTTAACGGCGAGTAATACATCACGACTAGGTGAATCATTTGAGCTTCGGTTTAGCTCATCATGGTAAACATTAAAATTAGATGGGAACAGTTCTAGGTTATTAATGCTAGGTATAAGATTGGTTTCGGTAAGTGCATAGATTTCGAAAGGTAGAGCATGAGATTTCTGAAAGATATTATGAGTTTTTGAACGAAGACCTCTTACATTTTGATAATAAAATGTTATGGGAAGAATTTAGCTTGAAGGGGGAGTCAAAACATTGAAGGAAGGAAGGTGGCGGTTGGAGAGAGGTTGGGCAGAGATAGTGTTAGGAGCGATAAAATTTACTAGATTCTGATCTTACTCTTTGAAGGTAGGAAATTCTTTAAGAATGAAGAAACGAAGAAAAGGCGTAGAGATCTTTGGAGATTTGTTTTGAGGATATATTCAGAAGCTCGTGATATTTTTCGTATATCTGCCTTAATGGTATCGGATGAAGATAGGCTATGAACAGACGAATGTTGTCCAACAGTTTGCTATCTCTGAGTTTGGAAAAGGCATAGCGGGACTCAATAGAATCAGCAAGGGTCTGTTGGGTTAGTTTTACATTAGATGGTAAGAGAGGATCAAAGCAGGGAGGTGGACGTGAATCTGTAGAAGAAAGAGAAAAGTTAGGGTTAAGAATATGGGAGTTTTGTAAGCTCCCTGTAGTGAGGTCGAAGCATGGAAATTGGGGAGATTCAGAAGGATTATATGGGTCAAGAAGGACAGTCAGGATTGATATGGTTGGTGAACAAGTTTCGGTGGCATTGGATTTTAGTAAAGCCTGTCTTGGCCTAGGTTGGGGTATAGTTAGGGGTTTAGGTTGGGGCTTAGGTTTGGGCTTAGTTAGGGGTGTAAATTGGTTATTTGGTTGGGGTCTATTTTGAGTTTTAGGTTGTGATTTTGGTCGGAATATTGGATGAAGAAAGGTTTGTGAATCCTGGTTTTGCAGAAAAAGGTTAAAAGAAACTCGTTTGGTAGGAGGTTTCACCGATGTAGGTGAAGTCTTTCGCTTGAGAGAGGACAACGGCAAAGCGCCAGAAAAGTTAGGAAAGACACCCATTTTTAAAGACCAGTTTGGGTCTGGATTCTTATTTTTCTTTCTAAGGACTTCTTATTGGGGCTTGCTATTGGATTTGGGTTTAGGAAAAAGTGGGCTATTGTTCATTATAAGTTGCATATTTCCAAGCTGAGTGAATCCATTTGGGTGATGGAACATCCATTCGTATTGGATGGAATCTGGATCTTGAAGCACCTTGATGACATCGGTTGACGTTCACATAAGTTTAATGCAAATTTACGCATAAAGTAGTAGCGAATCCAAGTCACATCAGCAAATCGAGGTGCGTTTTTTAACATGAACGAGGAGTTATTGAACGAATCCAGTTTGCTGAGTCTATTATTCCAGTCCGATAAATTCTAAGCATGTCCACATTTAATGACCGTTTCCACTGCCGACGTTTCTTGAGGTAGTTCGGGAAGATTACTGTCTATGACTTCGGCAGAAAGTATTTCATCGAAGAGTGAAGTATTATTCCTTTTCAAAATTGGTTGCTTCTGTTCGTAAAGGGCATCATTTAGAAAGAACTCCATATTATTTTCTAGATGATTTTGAATACCAGCTATTATTTTTTCCTGCTGCTGCATTTTACAGCTGCACACACAGTAGAGAGTGTGCAGTTTATGTTTTGAAGCTCAGTGGAAATCTCGGCTAGCGTTTGGTCAGTAATGGGCTTGGGGAGAAGTGGAACGCGGAACGACGAACTTTGCACTTGGATCTCAAAATCTGATCGCAATTGATTTAAATTGGTGTTCATAACTTTGGCTGATGCATGTAAGGAATTAAGTTTAGATTCCATGTCAGACCAGAGCGATTTAAAACCAGAGGACAGAGCAATGGACAAGTCGAGCGTAGAATCATGAAGAGGGTTAAAGTATTTGGTGGTACTGAATTGCTTTTCCAGATTATTTATTTTAGACAAACACTGAGCAGAAGATTGTTGTGATTGAGAATTAGACTCCTCAACACTTTAAAATAGGAGATCAAATTTTTTGGATAGGTTTAAAATCTTTTTTTGGGTTAAAGAGTTTTCATTGATAAGTGATTCACTAAGGCATTTAATCGCAATCATAATGTCACCGATTGAAATGTTCTTGCACTCATCACAATACAAAATAAAGTTATTTATGTCTTTCAAGTAAACAGTCGCTCTTTTAGTAATACCAATGCAGGAGGGATTTGCTACAGATACCGTTGCATTTAAGTAACTCCGCGTTTACGTCAGCGTTGCTACACATTGGATTGGCACACCACATTATTTCGATAGTAAAGTAATGTGGGTCAGTTATAATTTCAACACTCAGCAATTTATACAGGCCGCGTAGGCAAGACAAATTGAATTTATTATTATTATTATTATTATTTTTTTGATTGTGTCGTGACGCGAGAAATGGGCAAGAAAAACAATTCTTTTTTTTCGGATCACGTTTAAGATGGCTAGGTCATGTAGAGCGAATGGACAACAATGCTCCGGCTCGCAGGATCTTAGATTCCATCTCAGAGGGTAGACGCAGTCAAGGAAGACCTCGCCTTAGGTGGCGCGCTCAAGTGGAGCAGACCTCAACCAACTTGGAGTGCGAAACTTGAGGCAGCTAGCCAAAGACCGAGCTGGCTGGAGAGGCATGTTGGTTGAGGCCCAGGTTCGTCCAGAACTGTAGCGCCTTAGTAAGTAAGTACACTAGTGCTCCAAGCGGATCGTGAAGCTAAAATTTGTTTGCGTCTCGTGATAGTACTATAGGCAGTTTATATACAATGGATTTACGAAAGTAATAGAAATATTTGTATCAAATATATACATTTTTTTTTTAAACGATAAACGTCTACCACAAAAGAAAAATATGATCGGGAGTATACAAACTCTTGTTTTTAATCCGTGCTAGCATTTTCTTTCCCGAACGAGAAATGCCAAAGCTCAACCCTAAATTTTTTTAAAATTTTCATTCAATTCGTTTTTGTGCCAAAAAAAGAAGAAACGAAGAAACGATGTAAACAAGGTATTATAATAAATGGGCTGATATTTGACTAATGTCAAAAAACTGCACAGCATCATTGTGGGCACTTGCAAGTTGGGACGTACGTCCTCTTTTGACGGCTAATGCAGATCCAGCTCCGTATTCCAGCTCCGTTCTTGCATTGTGTTCGCCCAGTAAGTCGTGTCGCTTTCAAAGGTGAATTGCATAGCTTAAACGCCAGCCTACTCGTCGCTCATAGATTCCACATGCGATTCACTAAAACAGCTGACATTTTGACAAATAAATTAATTGCAGTTTTGAAGTTAATGAGCAGCCGTTCGGTTAGTAAATATAATTTTGTATTAATTTACTATTTTAGTGCTCTAAAAGTTAAAGTTTTCTTTATTAAGTGAACCAAAGTACAATCATTCACAATTTATATCAGATTTCTATCATTGTTTTGATTCCAAAAATTGTATGGAAATTTGTATACAAATACAATTTCTTGAAAAATGTATAGTGTGGCCAGCTATTTTCATGAAGCAGCAGCAGTGACGATGAAGAGGAAGAAAGGAGAAAAAAATTAGTTGTGCAAAGACGATGTATCTGATCCATAGCTAATCCAATGGATTTGCCTGATTGAAAGTAATTTAACAAAATTGATATTCCAATTTGAACTAATCAAAATATTTTCCAGGTTTAAAATGTATTTTCGACTGAATAAAGAAGCTGTTCTTTATATAGATGTTCTCTTTCAGTACCACTTATCATAAAATAAGCTGCCACTTTAAGGTTTTTCGCTGAAGCAGGTTATCAAAAAGGAGTTGGGAATGACTGTGTGAATGAATGTGTTGGTTTCCATAACCTTTATTTTTCTATCTTCAATATCCAGTTGTCTTTTTCGGATTTCCATGTCCATCACTTTCTTCCATTTGTAGTTTTATCATCTCAAGCTGCTTTTCTTTTAAATAAAAAGTTTTCCTATGAAATCTTGCACTCTCTTTTAAATGGTCATTCATAGTTTTAAACGAATTAGCATTTTCGGTTACTTTATTTAGTATTTTGTTCAAAGATTCTTTTATGCCAGTGAACAATTTCTCTTGGACCACAGTTTGTTTCTCCAAAAGCTTTTGAAAACCGACATTCGTTTTTTTGTTTCATGTTTTTTGTCTCACATCTTTTCTAAGGTCCTCTTCATTTTCTATACGTTGGGGTGAAGGTTCAAAATGTTGTGTAGCTCTGAGTACCGAATCATTGGAATTTGGTTCAACTAACATTTCAGCAAGTCTCCGAAATCAAATCATTTGAAGTGTTTTAAAGCGGTCATTTATTGAATTGGAAGGAGAGAGAAATAGTTTACGAGCAGCAAAATCATAGGAAACACCTGCCACAAATCCGGTAGCATTCACAATATCATGCAACGACAAGATCCTTGCTATCGCTTCTTCAACGTCATTTAAACATTTTTGTTTAATTTTGGTGGGGGCAGCACCCCAATTTATTTGGCTTATTTCAAGCTACAAAACTAAAACTAACTTAAGACTAATTAAATCTAAATGGGAAGGTTGGGACAGTTGTTGAGGCGTAGCTTTAGATTCGGTGTACTAATATTTAGGTCAAAATATTCAGCAATCGAGCTTACACTTCGCAGCATACGTGTTAGAGGTTCGTTGGAGCCATATGAGGTACGGTGGGAGGGTATATAGAAAAGTCTAGGATTTCTGAAATTGCGAGGGTTAGTGTTAAAGAAAATGGAATTATATAATGAAGGGCAGTCAACGGAACCAGAAAAAAGTCGGTGAATGAAAAGAATATCGGCAACCAATCTTTGTTCATCTAGAGTTCTCAGATTAATAAGTTGGAGACGGGCATGATATGGAGGTAGAATAAAAGGATCTTACCATTGAAAGCCGCGAAGAGCGAAAAGAAGAAATCGTTTTTGAATGATTTCTATTCTCGAATATAAAACATCTAGATCTCGGATCGAATCAACAATGGGAATGAATTGATTGGAGAGAAAATATTGACGGGGAGGTAAAATTATGCGTTTACGTGAAAAAGTTATCGATGGCATTTTTCCACGTTCAGTTCCAGGCAATTTATGCTACACCAAATTGAAAAGCGATCAAGATCTAATTCAATAAGGTTTGAATCATTTACTGAAGATATGGTTTTGAAAAACTTAGTATCGTCAGCATATAATGAGATATTGGAATGCTTTATTATCAATTCGATGTCATTAATGGTAAGGATGAAAAGAAGAGGGCCTAAGTGACTTCCTTGAGAGAAATGGAGAGTGAGGCGAGAAATGGATTGGAAAGTACATTCCTGAAACGCACACTATAGGAACGATTGCTGAGGTAAGAAGATATCCATTTCAAAGAGATCTGTTCAAAACCAAGAGCCTTAAGTTTGAAGAGTATAAGACTATGCAAAATTTTTTTCAACGGCTTTACTAAAGTCAGTGGAGATAACATCGACTTCCATCCCTGCTTCTAGTGCTGAGAGGGCAAAGGAAACAAATTCAATAAGGTTAGTGGTATTGGATCTACATTTGAGGAAGCCATGTTGTATAGGGGATGTAAGCGACTTACAACGAAAACTTATTAGTGCGTATATGACGCATTCAAATATTTTGGGGATGTGGGATATGGGGCGATAATTCTTAACGTTATTTTGTGCGCCTTTTTTGTGAATCGGTGTAACGAATGAAGTTTTCCATACTTCTGGGAATACACCTTGGGATAAAGATAAATTAAAAATTTGAGTAAGGGGAACGGAGAGAGTTTGGGAACATTTTGTTTAGAAGAATTTCCGGGATATTGTCTGCCCAAGAGAAAATGCTTCACGTAGTAGACTTAACTTATTTTCAACAAGATTCTTATCATTGTGAGAGGGAAAAAAGGGCCAATGGAAAAATTTGGTAAGTACTTAAAATAAGCTTCGTCTGGTTGAAAAGCATCATTGGTAAAGGATTGCTTGAAAGATGAGGCAAACAACTCTGAAATAGGTAGAGGATCACTTGAGGTTTCACTGTTAAGAAAAAGAGAGGAAGGATATCCATCAGACTTTTTTTATAGTTAATGAATTAGAAAAATGTCTTGGGATCGTTAATGAGGTTCGCGTGAGTTTCAACTAGATAACGCTGGTAAAGGTTACTATACAGTTCAGAAAATTGGAGATAAACTCCGAGATAATTAGAATAATCGGTGGTGGATCGAGAACGGAGAAAACGTTCCCACAATTTATTTCTCCTATTTCTCAAAAAACGCAATCTCCGATCATACCAAGGGGGGGATGTAAGTGAGGTTTTGCGTTGTGAAGTTGGTACGTAGAGAGAAATGGAATTGTAAATTTCTGTATAAAATTTACAAATGGCTTCGTTTACGGAAAGATTTACGAAATTAAAAGCTGTTTTACTGAGATATTCGTTAATTTCTCTGAAATTAGCTTTGCGAAAGTCGAAAGAACGAATTGAAATATTAGAGTTCAGGTTAGAACACTAGAGTACTTAATGACACACTAGAATTCATGGGGTCTGTTGAGAAAATTAGGTCGAGTTGTCTATTCATAAAGTTACAGACACCTTTTACTTGGAAAAGGCTTAAATCAGCTAATCGATCGATGAATATATATTCTTTATTGGCAGTTGGATTGCATGCGATAAAATGTGATTCATCTTCGGATGCTTTCCATATTAAGTGAGGAAGATTAAAGTCACCAAAAAGAAGGATTTATCCTTGGGGTTCACTTAGGGTTATGAGTTCATCAACTGCGTTAATAGCTTATTCGTATGACTCAATGGGTTGTGCGGGTAGGATGTAGAAGCAGATGACAAAAATTGCTTTATGGGGAAGACTGATTTTTATAGAGACATAGTCTATAATCGGTGAGGAAGATTTTGATATGAAAGATGAATCAATTGTGTTTTTAACGGCGAGTAATACACCACGACTAGGTGAATCATTTGAGCTTCGGTTTAGATCATCACGGTAAACATTAATATTAGATGGGAACAGTTCTAGGTTATTAATGCTAGGTATAAGATTGGTTTCGGTAAGTGCATAGATTTCGAAAGGTAGAGCATGAGATTTCTGAAAGATATTATGAGTTTTTGAACGAAGACCTCTTACATTTTGATAATAAAATGTTATGGGAAGAATTTGGCTTGAAGGGGGAGTCAAAACATTGAAGGAAGGAAGATGGCGGTTGGAGAGGGGTTGGGAAGAGATGGTGTTAGGAGCGATAAAATTTACTAGATTCTGATCTTACTCTTTGAAGGTAGGAAATTCTTTAAGAATGAAAAAACGAAGAAAAGGCGTAGAGATCTTTGGAGATTTGTTTTGAGGATATATTCAGAAGCTCGTGATATTTGTCGTATATCTGCCTTAATGGTTTCGGATGGAGATAGGCTAAGAATAGAATAATGTTGTCCAACAGGTTGCTATCTCTGAGTTTGGAAAGGGCATAGCGGGACTCAATAGAATCAGCAAGGGTCTGTTGGGTTAGTTTTACATTAGATGGTAAGAGAGGATCAAAGCAGGGAGGTGGACGTGAATCTGTAGAAGAAAGAGAAGAGTTAGGGTTCAGAATATGGGAGCTTACAAAATAAGGGTATTTTGCCCCTGTAGTCGAAGCATGGAAATTGGGGAGATTCAGAAGGAATATATGGGTGAAGAAGGACAGTCAGGATTGATATGGTTGGTGAACAAGTTTCGGTGTGATTGGTGTTTGCTGGTCTTTCGCATTGGATTTTAGTAAAGCCTGTCTTGGCCTAGGTTGGGGTATAGTTAGGGGCTTAGGTTGGGGCTTAGGTTGGGGCTTAGGTTGAGGCTTAGTTAGGGGTGTAAATTGGTGCTTTGGTTGGGGTCTATTTTGAGTTTTAGGTTGTGATTTTGGTCGGAATATTGGATTGGGAAAGGTTTGTGAATCCTGGTTTTGCAGAAAAAGGTTAAAAGAAACTCGTTTGGCAGGAGGTTTCACCGATGTAGGTGAAGTCTTTCGCTTGAGAGAGGAACACGGCAAAGCGCCTGAAAAGTTAGGGAAGACACCCATTTTTAAAGACCAGTTGGGGTCTGGATTCTTATTTTTCTTTCTAAAGACTTCCGATTGGGGCTTGCTATTGGATTTGGGTTAAGGAAAGGGTGGGCTATTGTTCATTATAAGTTGCATATTTCCAAGCTGAGTGAATCCGTTTGGGTGATGGAACATCCATTCGTATTTGGATGGAATCTGGATCTTGAAGCACCTTGATGACATCGGTTGACACTCACATAAGTTTAATGCAAATTTACGCATAAAGTAGGAGCGAATCCAAGTCACATCAGCAAATCGAGGTGCGTTTTTTAACATGAACGAGGAGTTATTGGACGAATCCAGTTTGCTGAGTCTTTTATTCCAATCCGATAAATTCTAAGCATGTCCGCAATTTAATGACCGTTTCCACTGACGAAGTTTCTTGAGGTAGTTCGGCAAGATCACTGTCTATGACTTCGGCAGAAAGTATTTCATCGAACATTGAAGTATTATTCCTTTTCAAAATTGGTTGCTACTGTTCGTAAAGGGCATCATTTAGAAAGAACTCCATATTATTTTCCAGATGATTTTGAATGCCAGCTATTATTTTTTCCTGCTGCTGCATATTACAGCTGCACATACAGTAGAGAGTGTGCAGTTTATGTTTTGAAGCTCAGTGGAAATCTCGGCTAGCGTTTGGTCAGTAATGGGCGTGGGGAGAAGTGGAACGCGGAACGACGAACTTTGCACTTGGATCTCAAAATCTGATCGCAATTGATTTAAATTGGTATTCATAACTTTGGCTGATGCATGTAAGGAATTAAGTTTAGATTCCATGCCAGACCAGAGCGATTTAAAACCAGAGGACAGAGCAATGGACAAGTCGAGCGTAGAATCATGAAGAGGGTTAAAGGATTTGGTGTTACTGAATTGCTTTTCCAGATTATTTATTTTAGACAAACACTAAGCAGAGGATTGTTGTGATTGAAAATTAGACTCCTCAACACTTTAAAATAGGAGATAAATTTTTTTGGATAGGTTTAAAATCTTTTTTTGGGTTAAAGAGTTTTCATTGATAAGTGATTCACTAAGGCATTTAATCGCAATCATAATGTCACCGATTGAAATGTTCCTGCACTCATCACAATACAAAATAAAGTTATTTATGTCTTTCAAGTAAACACGCTCTTTTAGTAATACCAATGCAGGAGGGATGGAGGGATTTGCTACAGATACCGTTGCATTTAAGTAACTCCGCGTTTACGTCAGCGTTGCTACACATTGGATTGGCACACCACATTATTTCGATAGTAAAGTAATGTGGGTCAGTTATAATTTCAACACTCAGCAATTTATACAGGCCGCGTAGGCAAGACAAATTGAATTTATTATTATTATTATTATTATTTTTTTGATTGTGTCGTGACGCGAGAAATGGGCAAGAAAAACAATTCTTTTTTTTCGGATCACGTTTAAGATGGCTAGATCATGTAGAGCGAATGGACAACAATACTCCGGCTCGCAGGATCTTCGATTCCATCTCAGAGGGTAGACGCAATCAAGGAAGACCTCGCCTTACCCTTATTGCGATAGTCGTTTCACTTGAACGCCAATTGTCGTTGTTTTACTGGCTGAACACAATGAGCTGGAACGGAAGACGGAGCTGGAGCTGGAACAGATGTCAAAAATGTTGAATATACACAAATTCCATGTTGTGAACACAATGAGACGCAGCTGCAGACGGAGCTGCAATACGGAAACTGAAAGGTTGGTTAACTTTTAATAAAGACGTGCAAATTTTTGACATTTCACAAAGAAACAAATGGAACACAACAGTGGTGCGTTCTTTTGAAAGATCTTTGATACGGTAGGCTTACATGATTCCTATTTTCGGTTGTTTTTTCAATCTTATTTTTACAAAAATGGTAAAAGGTATATATCAATAGGGGAAAGAAGTAACAAATGGAAGAATGAAAGTTTCTATATTTTAAGGATTAAGTTTTAATGTTTCTCGTTTGAAAAAGAAAATGTTTGACATGGTCTAAAAATAATAACTTTAAAAATTGATTGTAGAACATATGGAAACAGTGAGAGAATCTAAACGTATCCTAAAATTTCTGGGCTACTTTTGTTCCCGATGAGACATATGAAGAACGGCTGATTGCTTTTCTTTTTTGTTTCGAATTTTGAAAGGAAACCTATCTAGTTGGAATTTAAGCACAAAAAGAATTAAATGAGGAACCTTCATTCTTCTTTTAGACAGACACGTACTTTGATGTTTGCACTTATATTGATTATTACGAACATTTCCAATACTTTCATATATCTATATGAACTTCGCTGTTTTATTTAAAAAAAATAAATCAAAAATTATCCATCATTGTGGGCACTTGCAAGTTGGGACGTACGTCCTCTTTTGACGGCTAATGCAGATCCAGCTCCGTATTCCAGCTCCGTTCTTGCATTGTGTTCGCCCAGTAAGTCGTGTCGCTTTCAAAAGTGTATTGCGTAGCTTAAACGCCAGCCTACTCGTCGCTCATAGATTCCACATGCGATCCACTAAAACAGCTGACATTTTGACAAATAAATTAATTGCAGTTTTTAAATTAATGAGCAGCCGTTCGGTTAGTAAATATAATTTTGTATTAATTTACCATTTTAGTGCTCTAAAAGTTAAAGTTTTCTTTATTAAGTGAACCAAAGTATAATCATTCAATATTTATATCAGATTTCTATCATTGTTTTGATTCCAAAAATTGTATGGAAATTTGTATACAAATACAATTTCTTGAAAAATGTATAGTGTGGCCAGCTATTTTCATGGAGCAGCAGCAGTGACGATGAAGAGGAAGAAAGGAGAAAAAAATTAGTTGTGCAAAGACGATGTATCTGATCCATAGCTAATCCAATGGATTTGCCTGATTGAAAGTAATTTAACAAAATTCATATTCCAATTTGAACTAATCAAAATATTTTCCAGGTTTAAAATGTATTTTCGACTGAATAAAGAAGCTTTTCTTTATATAGACGTTCTCTTTCAGTACCACTTTTTATAAAATAAGCTGCCACTTTAAGGTTTTTCGCTGAAGCAGGTTATCAAAAAGGAGTTGGGAATGACTGTGTGAATGAATGTGTTGGTTTCCAAAACCTTTATTTTTCTATCTTCAATATCCAGTTGTCTTTTTCGGATTTCCATGTCCATCACTTTCTTCCATTTGTAGTTTTATCATCTCAAGCTGCTTTTTTTTAAATAAAAAGTTTTCCTATGAAATCTTGCACTCTCTTTTAAATGGTCATTCATAGTTTTAAACGAATTAGCATTTTCGGTTACTTTATTTAGTATTTTGTTCAAAGATTCTTTTATGTCAGTGAAAAATTTCTCTTGGACCACAGTCTGTTTCTCTAAAAGCTTTTGGAAACCGACTTTCGTTTTTTGTTTGATGTTTTTTGTCTCACATCTTCTCTAAGGTCCTCTTCATTTTCTATACGTTGGGGTGAAGGTGCACCTAACATTTCAGCAAGAGTCTCTGAAATCAAATCATTTGAAGGCATTTTAGAAGCGGTCAGTTCTTGAATTGGTTTGGAAGGGGAGAGAAATAGTTTACGAGCAGCAAAATCATAGGAAACACCTGCCACAAATCCGGTAGGGTTCACAATATCATGCAACGAAAAGATCCTTGCTATCGCTTCTTCAACGTCATTTAAACAATTTTGTTTAATTTTGGTGGGGGCAGCACCCCCATTTATTTGGCTTATTTCAAGCTACAAAACTAAAACTAACTTAAGACTAATTAAATCTAAATGGGAAGGTTGGGACAGTTGTTGAGGCGTAGCTTTAGATTCGGTGTACTAATATTTAGGTCAAAATATTCAGCAATCGAGTTTACACTTCGCAGCATACGTGTAAGAGGTTCATTGGAGCCATATGAGGTACGGTGGGAGGGTATATAGAAAAGTCTAGGATTTCTGAGATTGCGAGGGTTAGTGTTAAAGAAAATGGAATTATATAATGAAGGGCAGTCAACGGAACCAGAAAAAAGTCGGTGAATGAAAAGAATATCGGCAACCAATCTTTGTTCATCTAGAGTTCTCACATTAATAAGTTGGAGACGGGAATGATATGGAGGTAGAATAAAAGGATCTTGCCATTGAAGGCCGCGAAGAGCGAAAAGAAGAAATCGTTTTTGAATGCTTTCTATCCTCGAAATATGGACGTGGTGGTATGGGCGCCAAACTTGAGAAGCATATTCAAGGAGGGTCTAACGAGTGTTATATATAGGGAACGAGTCAAATAAGGGTTGCAGAATTCTTTAGACCATCGTTTTACGAAACCTAGAATTGAATTAGTCTTCTGTATTATTTCATCGATGTGTGATCGGAAACTAAGCTCACGATCACATAAAACACCGAGATCTTGGATCGAATCAACAATGGGAATGGATTGATTGGAGTGAAAATATTGACGGGGAGGTAAAACTATGCGTTTACGTGAAAAAGTTATCGATTGGCATTTTTCCATGTTCAGTTTCAGGCAATTTTTGCTACACCACATTGAAAAGCGATCAAGATCTAATTGAATAATTTTTGAATCATTTACTGAAGATATGGTTTTGAAAAACTTAGTATCGTCAGCATATAATGAGATATTGGAATGCTTTTTTATCAATTCGATGTCATTAATGGTAAGGATGAAAAGAAGAGGGCCGAAGTGACTTCCTTGAGGGACACCGGAAGTGGCGAGAAATGGATTGGAAAGTACATTTCTGAAACGCACACTATAGGAACGATTGCTGAGGTAAGAAGATATCCATTTCAAAGAGATCTGTTCAAAACCAAGAGCCTTAAGTTTGAAGAGTATAAGACTATGAAAATTTTTTTCAACGGCTTTACTAAAGTCAGTGGAGATAACATCGACTTCCATCCCTGCTTCTAGTGCTGAGAGGGCAAAGGAAACAAATTCAATAAGGTAAGTGGTAGTGGATCTACATTTGAGGAAGCCATGTTGTAAAGGAGGTAGACAATTCTTTTAGAATGAAGAAACGAAGAAAAGTCCACGCCTTTTCTTCGTTTCTTCATTCTAAAAGAATTTTCTACCTCCAAAGAGTAAGATCAGAATCTAGTAAATTTTATCGCTCCTAACACTTTCTCTGCCCAACCTCTCTCCAACCGCCATCTTCCTTCCTTCAATGTTTTGATTCCCCCTTCAAGCCAAATTCTTCCCATAACATTTTATTATCAAAATTTGTTTTGAGGATATATTCAGAAGCTCGTGATAATTGTCGTTTATCTGCCTTAATGGTATCGGATCAGTAGGCAGACCTTCCTTTTTTATAGACGCTGAGACATAACTTTTCGTTTTACTATCTATGCACAAATCGTCAAGTTTATCGTGGAGATAGGCTAAGAACAGACGAATGTTCTCCAACAGTTTATTATCTCTGAGTTTTGAAAGGGCATAACTGAAATCAGTAGAATCAGCAAGGGTCTGTTGGGTTAGTTTTACATTAGGTGGTAAGAGAGGATCAAAGCAGGGAGGTGGACGTGAATCTGTAGAAGAAAGAGAAGAGTTAGGGTTTCGAATATGGGAGCTTACAAAATAAGGGTTTTTTGCCCCTGTAGTGAGGTCGAAGCATGGAAATTGAGGAGATTCAGAAGGATTTGAGGAAGATATGGGTGAAGAAGGACAGTCAGGATTGATATTAAAAGACACAGGTTGGTGAGCAAGTTTCGGTGTGATAGGTGTTTCGCATTTGATTTTAGTAAAGCCTGTCTTGGCCTAGGTTGGGGAATAGTTAGGGGCTTAGGTTGAGGCTTAGTTAGGGGTGTAAATTGGTGCTTTGGTTGGGGTCTATTTTGAGTTTTAGGTTGTGATTTTGGTCGAAATATTGGATGGGGAAAGGTTTGTGAATCCTGGTTTTGCAGAAAAAGGTTAAAAGAAACTCGTTTGGCAGGAGGTTTAACTGATGTAGGTGAAGTCTTTCGCTTGAGAGAGGACAATGGCAAAGCGCCACAAAAGTAAGCGAAGACACCCATTTTTAAAGACCAGTTGGAGTCTGGATTCTTATTTTTCTTTCTCAAGACTTCCGATTGGGGCTTGCTATTGGATTTGGGTTAAGGAAAAGGTTCATTATTCATTCATTGTTCATTATAAGTTGCATATTTCTAAGCTGAGTGAATCCGTTTGGGTGATGGAATATCCATTCATAGTTGGATGGAATCTGGATCTTGAAGCATCTTGATGACATCGGTTGACATTCACATAAGTTTAATGCAAATTTACGCATAAAGTAGGAGCGAATCCAAGTCACATCAGCAAATCGAGGTGTGTTTTTTAACATGAACGAGGAGTTATTGGACGAATCCAGTTTGCTGAGTCTTTTATTCCAGTCCGATAAATTCCAAGCATGTCCACATTTAATGACCGTTTCCACTGCCGAAGTTTCTTGAGGTAGTTCAGGAAGATCACTGTCCATAACTTCGGCAGAAAGTATTTCATCGAAGATTGAAGTATTATTCCTTTTCAAAATTGGTTTCTTCTGTTCGTAAAGGGCATCATTTAGAAAGAACTCCATATTATTTTCTAGATGATTTTGAATACCAGCTGTTTTTTTTCCTGCTGCTGCATTTTACAGCTGCACATACAGTAGAGAGTTTGCAGTTTATGTTTTGAAGCTCAGTTGATATCTCGGCTAGCGTTTGGTCAGTAATGGGCGTGGGGAGAAGTGGAACGCGGAACGACGAACTGCACTTGGATCTCAAAATCTGATCGCAATTGATTTAAATTGGTGTTCATAACTTTGGCTGATGCATGTAAGGAATTAAGTTTGGATTCCATGTCAGACCAGAGCGATTTAAATAAAGGACAGAGCAATGAACAAGTCGAGCGTGGAATCATGAAGAGGGTTTAAGGATTTGGTGGTACTGAATTGTTCTTCCAGATTATTTATTTTAGACAAACACTGAGCAGAGGATTGTTATGATTGAGAATTAGATTCCTCAACACTTTTAAATAGGAGATCAAATTTGTTGGATAGGTTTAAAATCTTTTTTTGGGTTAAAGAGTTTTCATTGATAAGTGATTCACTAAGGCATTTAATCGCAATCATAATGTCACCGATTGAAATGTTCTTGCACTCATCACAATACAAAATAAAGTTATTTATGTCTTTCAAGTAAACAATCGCTCTTTTAGTAATACCAATGCAGGAGGGATGAAAGGATTTGCTACAGATACCGTTGCATTTAAGTAACTTCGCAGTTACGTCAGCGTTGCTACACATTGGATTGGCACACCACATTATTTCGATAGTAAAGTAATGTGGGTCAGTTATAATTTCAACACTCAGCAATTTATACAGGCCGCGTAAAATGAAACTTAATAACGTATGTCATTTATCCGCTATACTTGGAAGGTAAGAATTTTAAAGAATTTTTGTAATTTATAATAATTATTTTGTATTTGTATTATTAGTTTTTGTTCCATCAAGAAATCGGCTGTTAAGGTGCCAAATGTAGCTATTATTGAAACTCATAATTAAACATTTTTTTGTTTGATTCGGAGGCGTTCAAAAAGTCAAATCAGTGATTATGTTATGGGCTATAATTGAAATATTTAAGGTCATTTTATGTATCCCGTTGGGCTGGAACGAATAGTTTGTTGACCTTAAATAATAATTTAAATTAATAAGCTTCACGATTGCTTCAACATATTCACTGATTTGACTTTTTGAACGCCTCAGAATCAGACAAAAAAATGTTAAATTATGAATTTCAATAATAGCTACACTTGCACGTTAACAGCCGATTTCTTGAAAAAGTTCTAAAGTCATTTTAAAACTATATTTCTTAGTTCTCGGTTTTTCTTTAGGTCTCAGTTGAAAAAATATTTAGAGCTCGAAAATTTCTTCTCATGTTTAAGCGGGGCATCTGGTTTGCTGTATAGACCAATCAATATCTTAAATCATCATCATTATCATCGGCGCAACATCCGGTCTGAAGCTCCTTCTTCCATACATCCCGATTGCTGGTCGACGCCATCTAATTGCAAACCACAAAGCTTCGGGCGTCCTGGTCTACACTATCCTTCAAACGCATCTTCTACCATAAATAGAACTGCAAAGGCTTTCCCAGCTGGTTCCTCTGTGAGCTAGGTGCCCAGCCTACCCGAGTCTACCGAGCTCTATTTTTTTAACAACGTTGATTTCGAGGGTGGTTGGGTGCTGTATGAATAGGGTAGGCACTGAAAGGCATCAAACTGGTGATGCACAGTCGCTGCAACTATATCGTACACATCAATTGTGCTTATTTTACCTCCTCGCGGTAACCACCGGGTACTGGTCTGTCCACCCGGACATTCCTGCTAAACTTATAAGCGCGAGTGTTGAACACAGAAAAAATAGCAACACTATAATGCTCTGCTTTAATGACTGTTCTGATCGATTCGCAGAAGTCTTGCACGAGCCCCTCAGAAAGAGGACGTACGGCGGATGAGCCCAACCAATTGGACCAACGGTGGCGTCAACAGTCAACGAAGCAGACGCCCTAATGAGCTACTTCGACGTATTTGGAGATAAGGTCATTAGGACAATTCAATGCAAGTCAGGGCATTGAAATAGAGATGGTGGCGGATGAACCCTTAATGGGCAAACGGCAGCGCTCATATCCCCGAAGTGGGTTACTGACTCCGGATTCTCCGGTTCCTTTTGTCCAAGGAATCCAACAAAGGACCTGGCCCTCCAGGTTGGGGGTTGTGCGTGGGGTTAACAACCCTGCTACGGAAAAAAGAAAAAGTTGCGAAGCGACCAATAGCCTCGGAAAAGGACGGATTTACTGTTGACGACCCGGAAAAACGAATCAAGGACAACGACCTTCGGATCTGCACGTGGAATGTTAGAACTCTTAACAGACCACGTGCATCCAAACAACTAGCGGAGGCCCTAGACTGCTACAGAGCAGGAATTACTGCCATCCAGGAAGTGCGATGGAATGGGCCGGGCAAAAGGAGGATGAAAAACTGTGACGTGTACTACGGTGATTGCGCAAGAAGACCACAGCGTTTATTTGGGTGCGGATTCGTCATAAGCGGTAGACTTAGGCAAGAAGTCTTGGGCTTTCGACACGTAAGTGAGCGACTTGTGACAATCCGTATCAAGGCTAAATTCGCCAACATTAGCCTAATATGCGCTCATGCCCCCACAGAGGACAAAGATGACGCCACCAAGGATGACTTCTATGAGCTCCTCGAAAAAACCTATGAGCAATGCCCTAAATACGACGTTAAGATCGTACTAGGCGATTTTAATGCCAAAATAGGTAAAGAGGAAATCTTTGGTAGGACTGTCGGAAAACATAGCCTACGCGACACAACGTCTGAAAACGGACTTAGGCTAATTGACTTCGCAGCGGCACATAACGTCACCATTGCAAGCACACGGTTTCCTCATCTCGATATACACAAAGGGACTTGGCGACACCCAGATCAAAGAACCGTCAATCAGATTGATCACGTTGCGATCGATGCAAGACACGCCTCCAGTATCTTGGATGTTCGCACCTTCCGAGCAGCTAACATCGACTCGGATCACTACCTTGTTGCAGCAAAGGTAAGAATGCGAATAACCCGAACTCCACAACAACGGAGTAATACTGTGAGGAAGTATGACGTCGGAAAGCTGCAATCGCAAGAAACCGCCAGAACCTATGCCGATCGAATATCCCGTAACCTCTCAAGAAATCCAGTACCGCCAGCATCAAGTGCCGAAGATCAGTGGCAACACTGCCAACAAGCCATCAGAGATGCCGCAACTGATGTGCTAGGTTTCACCAGACCACCTCTGGTTTGATGACGAATGCAGGCATGCCCATGCAGTCAAACAAGAGGCATATAAAGCGACGCTGCAAAGAAAGACGAGAGCTGCTCGCGAGCTTTACGAGCAGAAAAGACGGGAAGAACACCGGCTTCTCCAAAAGAAAAAAAGAGAGCATGAGAAGCGCGCGATCGAAGATATTGAGAGATGCTACTCCAGGAACAACGTGCGGAAGTTTTACCAACAGGTAAAAAGAACATGCCAAGGAAAAAAATCCCGCACAGAAGCCTGTAGAGATAGGAATGGAAACCTCGTAGTTGAGTCACAGTCGGTGCTGAGTACATGGAAGGACCATTTCTGCAGACTGTTAAACGGCGATGAAGGCCAAAATCCCGCTGTCAGGCAGAATGAACCATTCAACATGGATGATGACAGACAAAACTTCCGTCCACCTGACCAAAATGAAGTAAGGATAGCAATATCTAAACTCAAAAACAACAAAGCTGCTGGACCCGACGGATTACCCGCCGAACTTTTTAAAGCGGCCGGAGATGACCTGGTGGAGTGCATACACCAACTCATCTCTAAAGTTTGGTCAGAAGAAAGTATGCCTGATGAATGGAACCTCAACATCGTTTGCCCGATTCACAAGAAAGGAGACCCTCTAAACTGCGCCAACTATAGAGGAATAAGTCTCCTGAATATCGCCTACAAGATCCTCTCTGCCGTACTATGTGAACGCCTGAAACCTTTCGTCAGCAACCTGATTGGCCCCTATCAGTGTGGTTTCAGACCAGGAAAGTCCACAATCGATCAAATGTTCACGCTACGGCAGATCCTGGAAACCACCCAAGAATTCCAAATCGATACCCACCACCTCTTTATCGATTTTAAGGCCGCGTACGATAGCATTTATAGAGACGAGCTATACAGAGCCATGTCAGGTTTTGGCATTCCCACAAAACTCGTCCGACTGTGCAGGATGACGATGGAGAACTCTCGCTGCTCCGTCAAGGTTGGTTCTGACCTCACAGAAGCTTTTGACGTCAAAAAAGGATTCCGACAAGGTGATGCGCTATCGTGCGATTTCTTCAACTTAATACTTGAAAAAATTATAAGAAACTCGCAAGTCAATTGTAGTGGGACAATTTTTTTCAAGTCTGTGCAATTGCTAGCATACGCTGACGACATAGACATCATTGGCAGAACTCGGCGAGCTGTCACTGGAACGTTTGCTAGCATTGAAGCTGAAGCGGCTAAGATGGGACTAGCAGTCAATGAGGCCAAAACGAAGTCCACAAAAAGGGACACACAACACCGGCGGATTGGACAAAACATCACAATAGACAGGTACAACTTTGAGGTAGTTAGGGACTTTGTGTACCTCGGATCCGCTATAACATCTGACAACAACATCTCGTCAGAAATAAAGCGAAGAATTACTCTTGCCAATCGCTGTTTCTATGGGCTAGGAAGGCAATTGAGTAGCAAAGCCCTCTCTCGAAAGACAAAGGAGACTCTTTATAAGACCCTAATCATCCCAGTCCTGCTCTATGGCGCCGAGACATGGACTCTATCTTAAGCGGATGAAGATATCCTTAGTCGTTTCGAGCGTAAGATTCTTCGGAAGATTTTTGGCCCTATCTGCGTTAACGGGCTTTGGAGGAGAAGGTTCAACCAAGAACTATACGAGCTGTACAGCGACATTGACCTGGTCAAAAAAATACGCATATCACGTTTAAGATGGCTAGGTCATGTAGAGCGAATGGACAACAATGCTCCGGCTCGCAGGATCTTCGATTCCATCCCAGAGGGTAGACGCAGTCAGGGAAGACCTCGCCTTAGGTGGCGCGCTCAAGTGGAGGACGACCTCAACCAACTTGGAGTGCAAAACTGGAGGCAGCTAGCCAAAGACCGAGTTGGCTGGAGAGGCATATTGGTTGAGGCCCAGGTTCGTCCCGAACTGTAGCGCCACCTAAGTAAGTAAGTAAGTAAGATTTCGAGGTAGATTTCATACAATTCATGATTGTATCATCTTCGGAATCATCCTTGCTGGAAGGGATAAGAGGTCAGAGTGCCTTTTTGTAAGTACCCAAGTCTCGGATCCGTATGTGAGTACTGGTAAGACCATAGTATTGCAGGGCAGCAGTTTGGTTTTCTGGTAAAGTTTCTGGATTTAAAGAATCTTGACAGACTATAGTAGGTTCTGTGGAATGTTGGCAGCCGCACACGTATTTCTTCCTCCTTATTATTATCGCCTCATAATTTTGGTCGATAATACTATCGGCTCCGCTACTCTGATAGTTGGACCAACACTTCTCGCAGACGTAGCCACCATGTACTTAGTCTTCCCTTCTTGAAATCTTGTACAGCTTGTTGGCTTCTGCCAATGATGGCAATGGCACTTGCGTAAGCCAGTATCTGGCTGGACTTGGTGCCAGAGTCACTGATTGCTTTCTCCAACACCAGGTTGAAGAGGATGCAAGCCAGACCACACCCTCGTCGAAGTCCATTTAAGATATTGATTGGTCTGGACAGCAAACCAGCTACTTTTACTTGGCTTGTAATGTTTGTCATGGTCAACCTATGTACATATTCGTGTTAATTTATTTGGGATGCCGAATTCTCTCATGGCCTTATAAAAATCTACTCTGGCTTTGCTATCTCAGGAAGCTTGAAAGTTTAAAAAAGATGATATGTTGATTGGTCTGGACAGCAAACCAGCTACTTTTACTTGGCTTGTAATGTTTGTCATGGTCAACCTATGTACATATTCGTGTTAATTTATTTGGGATGCCGAATTCTCTCATGGCCTTATAAAAATCTACCCTGGCTTTGCTATCTTAGGAAGCTTGAAAGTTTAAAAAAGATGGTATGTTGGAATATTAAATTCCAGACTTGTTTCCATCACCTGCCTAAGGGTAAAGATCTGATTAATTGTTATGTCTTCATCCACCGTAATAAAATTCGTAGTTAAAATGTATTTCTGAATGAAGAATGTACAAGCGTGCCTGCTCGTGGATGTCGAAATTAATTTGCGCAAAACTTTGCGCATACTCAAAATTTGTGAATTCTTGCCTGCCTGTGGATGCCCCGGTTTAGTACTCGACCTAAAATCATATTTAAGTTTTAATGACTTCGGAGCTCAGTTTATTGAAACTGAGTTCTTATAATATTTTCGAACCTTCAAAGCACCCATTTTGTTTTTTGACAAATATTTTTTTGACTTTCTATAAATTAAATCGAAAAAAATGTTCCTCTTTGTTTGATTGTTAGCTACTTTTCTGAAAATGTGAAAATGTGGATGATGTGGATGAAACATATTTGAGTTACTGACAAAACTCTGTATGGATGTATTTTGGACTACAGCCTGAAAGTTGAGCCAATCGTCTTCAAATTTGGAACATAACGTTATTTTGACATTCTACACAGGGCTTTTTTCATTTTTTTTCCATTAATGGTACCTGTTTTTCTCGAAAACGGCTCGTTTTCTTTTTGAAAAAAAAAATCATTGTACTTTGTAGGTATGGGAATCCGTTGATATTCCGGAAGATGCAGGCAGCCTTAATAGTTTAAATTAAAATATTTTCGATTTTTTTTTGTATTTTTAATAATTTTATTTATTTTTATTACGGTTAAGTTATCTTGCGTTATAGTACCCATAATCGCTAGTAAAAAATCACACTCTACATTTTTTTATAGAAACTTTGAAGTTCGCTTGATATGTATTCACTGACTTTGGAATTGTACCAGCCAATAAGAACGGTTTCTGGTGGTTGGAACCAATTAACGCAATGTACGCTGTTTGAAAGCTAGTGGGAGACTTTCTAAACATAGTAAATTAACGTATTTTACGATTAGTTTTGTAGTTGTAGTTTTCCGGGTTTGTTTTTTGTCAAAATAAATTATTTTAATTGATTTGCCATCGATTAGCATAAGTTCCTTGTTTTAAATCTTTTTCTAACACGCACAAATATCCAATTGAAAAATTTTAATGATGGTTTTTAATTATTGCTATAACTGGCCCCTTAGGACAATATAAGTTGGTTAAACGGTTCTAATTACATTTTGTATGTATTATTATAGTCAAAGCGTGACCGAGAACAAAATTGGGATCGGACGGAAAAAGAAATGTTCCGACAATTAATTCAACACATCTGAAAGCGATTGAAGATAAGGGCAATGATTTAAAACAAAATCGCAATCAAGGAGGCAGCTTGGGAATCCGTTAGTTATGTATCGAAGTGAGCGTTTTGAAATAAAAAAAAACTTAAACGTTTTTTTTTTCTTTTTTTTTTCTTTATTTATTTATTTTCATTATTTTACAAACAGTTTTTAAATTTATTTAAATGCAAAATGAAAGGTCGCTGTGTTGACCGCTGCACCTTTCAAGTTGCTTGTCGAATTAGAACTAAACTGATTTTTTACAACTTATACTTAATCTACAGGTAATGTATAAAATTATAAGCATCCCGTGGGAATGGAATGCACTTGTTTACGAAATATTCATATTTCATTTGGCATCAATGAAATATGAATATTTTTGTCTGTATTGTACTGGCAAGGGGGAAAGGGGTGTTTACTTGCACGACTCGTTTTGCAATGTCGGCACAAAATGGTGGGAAACAGTTATTGCAAAAGTTATATGCCGTTAGGCAAAGAGGGAATGTGGGAGGTGCAAAAAGTAATGGTTTAATGTGCCGTTAGGCAAAAGGGGAGTTTTTGGGGTAACTCGATTTGGGTATAGGGTGAAGTATCTGACGTAACTCCTCCCCCCTTAGGATTCTGCTCTGTAGAATCACTATTTTGAATATTGACTTTAATCTTATTTTTTGTGATTCTTTTTGTGGAACATGTAATTAAAAATACAATAATTAAACTCAAAATTAAAAAGTAAAAACTATAATGTATGCTCGTATGTATTTTATGATTAAATTTTATTTCTTCAATGAGCTTTCGGTTTTCTATTTGTTTTGTATTAACTTCAGCGGTAGAAAAATGCATATCAATTGTTTTGATTTTTACGTTACTTAAGCTAGATATTATAAAACTTTCATAATATATAAAGTTTTCTTACTTCATGTTATTTATATTAATTACACAATTTTCAAATTTAACAGGATAATTGCCCATCAATTCTAATTTAAAATTGTTACAGTTTTGTTCAATTGTTGTTTTAGGCATATTTTTAAGTATTAAAATGTTATTTGCTAATTGCTTTATTTTTACATTTTTGTTTTTTATAAAATTACAACTTTTATTTTTTTCAAAAATATTTTTAATACATTCATCTTCAATGACTTTTAGGTCATCTTTTTTTTTAATTTTACTTTCATCTTTATAATTAGTTTTTCCATCTGTTATTATTGTTTTGGAAATAGAATTAAGTTCAAGAAATTCAGAGTTTGGAATTGGTTCTATTAATACACGATGAAATTTCGTATTTTCGTACATTGGGATCATTATAACATGGTTTTTTGTGAAATATAGTTGAACTCTTGATGTCTTTAAAATTTTCGAATGTAATATTGAAATTTTCAACTTCCTTTGGTGACAAGATATCCTTTCCTAAAAGACCTAGCTGGCTTAAGGGAATGCTTTCCTTAACTTTTTTTATTTGATTGCTAAGTAATTGGATATCGTATTGTATCTGAAATGCGTGTTGCTTTGTGGTTATTTTGAAATTCCCCTTATCAATTGCGTTACTTATTGTTAAAAATTGTTTTTTTTATGTCTGTTTGTTGTTTGTTTATGTGTTTTGTTATATTGTGAATGTTTTCGTAAAATTCAGAATTTATTTTAATTTGATCGTTTAACCCATCGATTAATTTTTTATTATTTTGTTTGTTTAGGCTAAGTCTTGTTAGTCCATTGTTCCCGCTGAATATTTTAAGCTTGTTCCAAGAAAATTAAATAAAGCTCTTTTTTGTCTATGTTGAATTAAGCTATTCATTTCTTGTCCTAGTTCGTTTAGTCCATGTATAATAGTTGGGTATTCATTTTTGTCTTTTAAGTTCTCAACATTGTGTTTTAGAAGTTCGAAACTGTCCGTCCATAGTGTTAAATTTATGACGTGTAGAATTTTATAATAACTTTTAATGACTTTTGTTTCTTCGCCTCTAATTGTTATAAATCCGTTACCTTCGTTTAAATTCTGTATATCAATCTTTTGTCCTGTTGTCATTGTTATTGACATTGTCATTAGGAAGATTAGCAGTGTCTGAAAAGAAATGTTTTTAAGAGGTTTGTTCGAATTTATACTTTCGTTTAATTTGAGTTTTGTAGTATTTGCGCCCTCTTCCGTCTTTTACATGGTCGTTGTCTAAGACTTCAGGATTGGATTTTATGTGAGTTAATTTAAGTTTGTTATTGGTTCTAGTTTTGAGATAAGCATGGTTGGTTTTTGTAAGATCTGTGTCAGTTTTGTCTTTGTTGTGTCTGTTACTGTATCGTTCTTTGTTCTTATTAATTGTTTCTATAATTTTTGAGTAGTCTTGATTTGTGATTGTACCGTTTGTAAAATCTACAGGTCTTTGCTTTGTTGATGAATGAATCGTTTTATTGTAAATTTGTACAGCTTTTAGAACTTTGTTTCTTAAAGTATCTTTATTGTTCTCGTCAGCTGTGAATATTCGTATATGTTCGTTAAGGGTTTGGTGGAATCTTTCGATATCCGAATTTCCTGTTTTGTGGTAGGGTGTTGTAATATGAAGTTCAACATTGTTTTCCTTAATTTTTTTGATTACTATCGATGAAAATCCTGTCTCATTGTCCGTTATTATTTTTTCGTTCCGTTGTTCGCGAATCTGTATTGTAATGTGTTTAAAAGTAATGCCCATGTCCTATGTTTGATTTCTTGTACTGTAACGTATTTTGTGAATTTGTCAATCATTGTTACGTACATTAAGTTGATATTTGCATACCATATGTCGATGTGTAACACTTGATTTGGTTTGGTTGGAGTTTCGGTAATTTTGAAAGGAATTTTATATGGTGATCTTTCATATTTTGATTTGTTGCAAATTTCGCAATTGTTTATGTATTCTTGATTTTTTTCTTTGAGTTTAGGGATATAATAAACATCTCTTATTTCCTCGTAAGTTTCGTTAATTCCTCTATGATTTAAGGATTTATGTGATTTTGATATAACTAATAGTTCTTTTTCTCTGTCTGTGAGATCTCCTAAAAATTTAGTGCATTTAATAACCTTTAACGATTTATTTTTGCTAAAATATTTGATAAAGACATCTTGGAATTTAGCGTAAAGGCTGTCGTCTCTGCAGAAAATACCTACTATTCCTTTAGGAGGAATGAATTTTTTCATAATTTCTAAGATGAGATTTTCATTAAAGGTTTTTATTTCTAACACAATTCTTTTCTTGTTAAAAATATTATATACTTTATGATTGCTTACATTATTGCCGTTAATAAGTATAATCTGAGTCTTGTATAGATTTACTGGTGTTTCGATTATAGGATTATTTCATGGTCGTTAAGTGTTCGGCTTGCGTAACACAACCAATGATTTTCTTGTGACAACACAGCGCCTTACGCATAATTTGAGGCGTCAGTTGTCAAGACGAATTTCTTACTGAAGTCAGGGTAACGAAGGATAGGGTCAGAAGTGATTAATTTTTTAAGAGTCTCAAAACTATCAATGTAGTCTGGATCTTTAATATCTATTTTTGCTCCTTTTTTTCAGAAAAACAGTCATAGGCTTGGCTACTTTACCGTGGTCTTTAATAAATTGCCTGTAATATCCGGTAATGCCTAAAAATGACCTTATCTGTTTGACGGTTTTTGGTAATTTGTAATTTTGGATAGCCTGTAATTTATTGGGGTTGATTTAAATACCTTCTGTGGTGACGATATGTCCCAAAAATTCCGTTTCTTTTTTCAGGAATTCACTTTTGTCTAATTGGACTTTAAGGTTGGCTTTTTGAAGTCTTGCAAAAATTTTCTTTAACAAAAGAATGTGCTCTTCAAGGCTGGTTGAGAAGACAATACTGTCATCCAAATAAACCAATCATTTTTGCCCTATGAATTCATGAAGAACTTAATTCATTAAACGTTGAAACGTTGAAGGAGCGTTCTTCAATCCGAAAGGCATGCGAGTGAACTCGTAGTGGCCATTCCCAGTTGAAAATGCTGTTTTCTTCGCGTCTTCTTCTGCGATCTCGATCTGGTGAAAACCTTTCGCCAAATCGAGTGTCGTAAAATACATTGCTCTTCCCAATTTATCGAATATATCTTCCATATTCGGTATTGGGAATTTATCGTCTATCGTAACTTCGTTTAGTTTACGATAGTCGATTACTATCCTCCACTTGTCCTTTCCAGATGCGTCCTTTTTTTTGGTGACGATCCAGATAGGTGCAGAGTAGGGTGAGTTACTTGGTCGTTAGTATAATGCCCTGTTCTAACATTTCTTGGATCTGAGAATTGACTTCTTCTCTATGTACTTCTGGGTACCTATAGTTTTTGGTATAGATAGGAGTGTCATTTACTGTATCTATTTTATGTTTAATCGCATTGGTGAATGACAAATTACTACCTTCTTGGTAAAATATTTGGGAAAACTGTGAAACCAATTTTGATATTTTATGTTTTCTTCTTCATTAAGGTGACTTATTCTAATTTGGTTAGTGATTGGTTCACGATTTATTTCTGTAAAATACGTCCCAAATTGTGGAACCTGCTTATTATAATTATCATAAGGGTCTTCATCGTCCTTGCAAAGAAAAATTGGGGTTACTTTACCATTAATTGTTAGTTGTCTGTTTTTAAAGTCTAGGATAGCATGTGCTGGAATTAGAATTTTATTTCCAATTAATCCATCTAATGTTTGATGAAATCGAAATCCTAAAAACTCAGCTGTTTTATTATCTCCTAGCTCTTGAAATAATGGGATTCTAACTTTGTTATAAATAAGTAAGGGTGAACTAGTTGTAAGTATTTGAATTGGGTTACTTAGTTGAATTTGCCATTTAGGATGACAAATTCCAGGGTTAATAATGCTTGTTTCAGAACCCGGGTCTATCAAAAATCTAAGTTTTGTGTTATTTTTGGCTTCAACTACTGTATAGGGTAGTTTTCTTGGAGGCTGGTTGATGGAAAATCCAAATTCGTTTGAATATTATTTATCCGTCTCGCGTAACTTGCGGATAAAGTATCCATGAGTTCTTGCCTGAAATTACCTGAATTATTTATGTATTGGCCAGAATTATTTTGTCTGCGATTAATTGAATGTTGTCCCGAACTGTTGTTATTGTTTGGATTATATTGACCAGTCTGATTAGAATTATAGTGATTTCTTGGGTTATTAAAGTTATATTGACTAATCTGATTGGAGTTATTGTAATTTCTAGGATAATTAAGATTATGTTGATTAGAATGATTATTGTAATATCTTGGATTATGTTGAACCCTAGCATTTATATTGTAGTTGGTATTGTTGTACATATTTTTGTCTCTATCTAAACATAAATTACCTTGATCTTGACCAATAAACTTGTTTATCCTATTCCTGATTTCTGAAAGATCGAGAATTTCATTGATTGAATATGCTAAAGCTCGTGATACTAGCTGTTTAATTTTCATTACCAACATTCCATTGAAAATTTCTATTACGTTTTTACTATTACTACTAAATAATCCGTGTTCCGCAGTGTCTTCTACAGTTTGTTTTAATTTAATATCTAGTTCGATAATTGTTCTTACCCTTAAGGAACCTATGTCCTTTGTTATTGTAAGTTCATCTTTTGTTGCTCGGAAATGCTGTTTTAATCTGTCCAGGCACTTGTTCCACTCTCTTGGAGGGTCCGTTTCCAAAAGGTTTTTTGCTGCTCTTTGTATTTTTGTGTCATAAATAACTTCAAATACTTGTTTTTTGTTAGATTCCAATGTATAGTCTGCAAGAATTTTCGCCACTGATGATGCGAATGAGGGTTGCGTCCCTTTTTCTCCTTGGAAAGGTGTCAGGTAACGAATCTCCTTTTCTATCTTTGTCCTGACACTTGATGTTGTCATATTAGCCATAATTTGTGTTAGTGCGGTGAGGCACTGCTCTAAAAGCCATTATTTTGGTCGAACGTATTATTTCGTTTGTGGTTAATAGTTGAAAAATGTTTGTTCAGAGAGCTGAAGCTAAAAGACACTCACACAATTTATTTCTTTTTCAAATTTTTTTGAAACATGCACTGTTTTTATTTTATTTTTCGAAAATTCTAAAATATATGTACACTGTTTTTATGTTTCTTTATCGAAAATTCTAAAATATATGCATACTGTTTGTATTTTTCTTTATCGAAATATTGTTGTTCCTTTGTCGGAATACTTTCTTATTCGGAAGCTTTGAGTTCTTTTCCTTTTCGAATCTAATGACTGACGTCAAGCGCGAAAAACTTTTAACTTATTCGTTCCGGTTTAATTTCGCGTAATCGAAAAGTACCGACTATGTATCGAGATGAGCGTTTAGAAATAAAAATAACTTAAAAGTTTTTTTTTTCCTTTTTTTTTTCTTTATTTATTTCTTTTCATTATTTTATAAACAGTTTTTAGATTTATTTAAATGCAAAATGAAAGGCCGCTGTGTTGACCAAATGGCTGCACCTTTCAAGTTTCTTGTCGAATTAGAACTAAACTGATTTTTTACAACTTATACTTAATCTACAGGTAATGTATAAAATTATGTGCATCCCGTGGGAATGGAATGCACTTGTTTACGAAATATTCATATTTCATTTGGCATCAAAGAAATATGAATATTTTTGTCTGTATTGTACTGGCAAGGGGGAAAGGGGTGTATACTTGCACTTGCAATGTCGGCACAAAATGGTGGGAAACAGTTATTGCAAAAATTATATGCCGTTAGGCAAAGAGGGAATGTGGGAGGTGCAAAAAGTAACGGTTTAATGTGCCGCTAGGCAAAAGAGGAGCTTTTGGGGTAACGGGATTTGGGTATAGGGTGAAGTATCTGACGTAACTCGTTCAAATCGGTATGGCTGCTTCAGGGTACCACAAAAGTGTCGAAAAGATGTGAGCCCAGTGGTCCAGAATAAAAATTTTGGACAAAAAAGCTAACACGGCCACCAAGAAAGCTCTGAATGCGACTGGGAACAAGGTTCCAATTCCAAAAACTGATCCCGCTGATGAATTGGTTCAGGGAATGATTATTGAGCAGTTAAAAGCAGACACAATATGTATGGATAGCGAAAGCCTCGTCCCAGGTTTTAAAAACACTGTTGGAGAAGAAATTACGACGACTGATATCCAACAATGCGGCACCATACAACACGATTCGATTCCACCATACACCGACACGTCAGCAATCGATTTGTTGGATCCAATGGTGGATTACGAAGAAGATTGAAACACCAGTTGCTGCACCTGTATCTAGAAACCTGTTGAGCCAACTAAGACAACTCCCAAAGAAACCTACTTCCAAATATGAAGTAATGGAGGCACGTAGAGAGCAAATAATTAATGAAACATGTCAAGAAACAGAGCGTCATCTTTTAGATGTTGCTTTTAAAAACCAAATGCTCCAGCAGGCACAGCAGAAGCATTTACTGGAAATGGATCATATGGACGAAATTCCCAAACTTAGTTTAAAAACTGAAATTAGAAATAGAATTGCTATCGCAATGTGAAGAAAAATAATTAATGTATAGTATTTACCTTATATATATATTAATTTCAGGTTTTCTTTTTAGACAAAGTAGATTTTAGTTGTACCCATTAATGACGAGCACTAATCTTTTGTTGCTTTACAAGACGAAGACATCCTACTCCTATTGTCAATTTTAATATATGTACCTATGTGTAAGCAAGTTAAAACTATATCTTAAGACTTCTAATAATATTTTTTTTATATTTTGTGTAACTTTTACATAGGTTTCCAACATCTATTTCACACATAAACTACTTTTTTAGTTGATGCCGTGAAACAGAGATGAAAATGTTCTGTGATTGGAAAATTCGTTGACATTAATTTCGTTTATGTATATATATGCATAGCCCATATTCTGTAAAAAGAGCAAGCAAAATCTACAACAGCGTAAGTGTTTATCTAGTAGTTATAAACTTTTAATTCATATAAATAATGTAGCTCCTATCATTCTCTTTTTAAAGTCTTTTTCCTTTTTGTTTGTTAAAAAAAAATATTATTTTATCATATTTTTTGTGTTTTCAGTGGTCGCTGACCATTGTGATACTGTTTGGTACTGACGTGTAAGGTGTCATGACCTTTAAAAGCATAATAGAGTCGTTATTCATTATGCTTTCCGTGTCAGCTGTCAGTTGTACTGTGATTTAGATACAAAAGGCCGAACATGGGAAAGTATGACCAAATACATTGTAGCATAATGAACAATGTTAAACAAATATTCAGTTTTAGGTTTCATGGCTGTACCTGACACTTACCTTTCGGAAACAAAAGAAGAAAAAGATTGAACATCCTTTATTTATTTATTTATTTATTGTAATATTACATGATGTATTTCTATGTACCTGTGCGTGTATCTCTTTTCTAAGTACTTAGTTGTTAAAAAGATGAAAATATTCAAAATTGTATTATTCTGATTGAATGGAGAACAATTTTAAAAGTTAAAATAAAAATTATTGGATCAAGTTTAGTTTTTTTTTTTTAATGTTGGTTTATAAAACTGTTCCGGAAAGCTCTGCCTGTTTCCGCGATTTGAACAGCATTTTGGTTGGTGTTTACCTGTGGCATGGGTAGTGACGAGTCTTCTCCAAGAAAAGGAAACGTTCTTTCCTTTGCAATGTTGTGAAGCACGGCAACAGAAACAATTACATTTTTGGCCGTATCCAAATCGACTCGTAGCCGATCTAATAACGCTCTAAATTTTGATTTTAATTGGCCATTGAGGCACTCAATTTGGCTCCTCGTTGAGGTTTGGCTATTGTTGTACCTTTGTTTTTTTTGGCTGGTTGGGTTTCTTACAGGTGTTAGTAAAATGCTTGAACATGGATATCCAGCGTCCCCTAACAAAACACCCTGGTGGGCATGAAAGCTTGCTTCGAGTTTACTTTTGAGCAGACAATTATTCCAAATGTTGGAATCGTGAAGGGAACCACGAGATCTTGCCACTATGTCTTTTATTTTGCAGTTTGCATCAGTCACAATTTGTACATTTAGCGAGTAGTAACCTGTTATAAATGTGTAAATTTATAAACATGAAAGTTCTTTTTTTAATTATGTCTAGTAAACTAAAGTGGGCAATTAGAGCACCTGCCCAAAAATGGAAATTTTACTCAAGGTTTGGATGAATAAAAGTTTTATAGGCTGGAGCCAGATCACACGGGTGAAAAACTTTGAGGGAGAGGGAAGATTCGCTTATTTTAGGGGTTGGCAAATGCTGTTTTCCGTCCACTCGGAAAGACACCAGAGGAATAGGACATATGAAAAAGCTTACGTCGAGGTTTTGCCCTGCTTAGAACAATAGCGGGGATATTATATGGGTCAGCAGATTTGTACTTTTTAAGATCTTTTAAGACCATCGCGACCGAACAAGTACGAAGGAAGATTGGTCCCAAAAAACCATTTAGGCTCTCGAGCTCAGAGGAGTGATACCACATGGAGGCAGCAGAACAGCTAGTAGATACATACATTTAAAAAAATACCTTTTCGGTTTATGAAGTGGCTCCCCATAGTATGTCCTACAATTCTGGCTGGTCGGTTGATTTGCACATGGGTGCAGTCTATTGCTCCTATGACCATTGGAAATCTAGCGATTCTGTGGAATTCCGCTTTGGTTCTATTCAGCTCTTTGGTGGAAGAGGGAAACTTAATGAAATGCGGTAATAAACTCGCAATACATTTTGAACAATTTTTTATTATTTTGCCAACAGTCGATTGCACCATTCCATGTATTGCTGCTAAAATTTTGCGCAATAAAGTTTTTTTGTTTTGGTTATATGCTTTATCCTAAATATACTTACCAACATCATGTTGATGGATATTTCTTCCATAAAAGTGCAAAGTCACCAGAACTTGTAGTTTTGGTGATATTGGAAGGCCTCGATTTGTGACTGGCTCTGTTATGATCAGATTTTGAACTATAAATTGAACAGTCGCCTTGTCGAAACTGTATCTCGAATAAAATTCGAGATCATCAAGCTCTTCCATCGGGTTTGCTCGAATTTTAAGAACTCTTGGTTTTCTTAAAACTACCGAATCTTCAAAAATTTCAAAATCACGATATTCCGGAAACATTTTTCTTATTACGTTTGGTAAGAAATAACAAATGTCAGCTGGATAAAGTATACTTTAGAGAGATAAACAAGTGGTTGGCTCGTTTTAAGGTTAGACAAGTTGTTTAAGGTTAAAGTATACTTTATTTCGTTTAAAATTAACATAGAGCCGACCTTCGTTTTATATTTTGTTTTTAGAGCCGACGCCCATTTTAAAATTGACTTAAAGTAGGTTTTAATTGTTTAAAATTGTGCACCTAAGTGTCTCTTTATTCTTAGATAAATTTAACCTCAACCAGGCCTTGTTTCTTTAATTTTTTAAAGTCTTTATATGCAAATCAAACCAAGGCGGATTATTGTTAAATCGTCTAAGTTTTCGTAATGGGATAGTTTCTAAGAAGCAATCAAACAAAATTTCATAAAAACGCGAAATCTTTCCATCTAAACTTAAATTTGAAAATAAGATATCCCAATTTTTATCGATAAGTAGATTAAACAACTGATTAAAATTACATATTTTTAAATTAAATGCAAGTTAATCTTAAGGTTCATTTAGATCATTGGAAGCACATAAATTCAATGAAATAGTTAAGGCAGGATGGTGGCGATCTTCTTCAATAAGTTTTGAATCGCATGAGATAACAGCAGCATCGGTATTCATTACATCAGAGAAGTATACCAGATCTAATATTCTTGCTTTCGGTTTTTTACCCCATTTAGCTGATTCAATTCAAAAGAAGCCATTCCATCAATAATACAAAATTCGTTTAAGTTCGATGCGTTGACAGGCAAAAAGATATCATTATTACTAGACTTGGTCCATTCCAAATTGGCAAGATTGAAGTCACCAATTACAATTACTTCGTCTTTCGGATCAATTTTGTCAAATATCGTTTCCAAAGTATTGCAAAAATTTTCGTAAATTTCGATGTTAGAGCTGGTTGCAATATATGTGGCAACCACATAACCATAATTAAAAAATAAATAAATTTATTGGCGCGACAGCTCCTTAGGCAGCCAAGGCCTAGTGACTTATACTCTCAACCATTCCTGTGTGTGTGTTGTTAATCTGCACGAATGGAAGGGACCTACAGTTTACCGCCGAGTCCAAACGGCTACATGAGATGCACTTTTTCGAGACAAATTTTACTCTTGAAGGTTTTGTCAGTTCCTCGCAAGAGGCAGTACCCAGTCCGACACACTAACCACTAAGTCACGGGGCACTATAAACATAATTAGATGACATTTTTATTTTTACACATAACACTTCCAGTGCTGTTTGCAAGAAATCATCAGCAAGTGAACACATAAGAGAGGTTCTTACTGCTGTTAATAAACCTCCTCCTACGGTAGCTGCATCATTTCGGAAATGGAGATCACGTCGAATAATTTTGTAGGTATTGTCAAACAACTCAGTATCAGAAAAAGATTAATTCAACCATGTTTCCGTCAGTACAATTACATCATGAGGAATATTATTTATATTTTTATAAACATTGTTGGTTTTAGTCCTTAGTCCGTTGACATTTTGATAATATATTAGTAGTTCTTGTAGCTGCTTTGGCGTAAATTTCGCATTGTAGGAAGTTGTGGAAAATTCTTGTATTGTTTTATTGTGCTCCTGTTTTCAAATTCGTGCATAATAATACCAGTTGGCCAAAATGACGTTGAAAGTAAAAGATGAAATATAGAGTGGTGCTTTTATTTTAAAAGAAGAGTATTTAGAGTAATTACGTTGAATCAGTTTTTCCACAAATATATATCGAGTTGTACCTAGTTTATTTTGTATATAATTTTTTATGTCCAGGGCATTCGTTTTAGGGGCAAGTTTAGAAATAAATATGGTTTTTTGCCCTTCTACTATTTTTAGTCCAGCCTCGATAGGAGATATGCAGTTGTTGTTGTTGTTATTAGTCGCGGTTATCGCTGGATTTGTAGGGATTCTTGTCGGTGTTGTGGTTTTAGAAATTGGTGTAGACGATATTGTATTAGATGATTGAATAGGAACTGTAGCTGGCAGCAATAAAGATGGTGAAAACATAGAAGATCCGGATGAAGTCAGATTTATAGATGATGTTGGTAACATAGGACGGAGCGATAGAGGAGTAGGTACGTTGATATTAAAGTTAAAGTTGACAATTGGACGGGACAATGTAAAATCAGTAAATACTGATGAAGCAGCCTTTTTCTTCAGCTGATTTTCATCGGAATTGTCATCATAAAGTTCGTCATTTTTATGTTTAGATTGGGTTTCGTTAGCTACATTTTTAATTTTTTGTTTTACTTCTTGTTATTTTATTTTGTAACTGTGGCAGAGAAGTGATATTGTCAACTTTTTCTGAAAGAAACAAAACCTGTTTTTGCAAATTTTCCAAACTTTTTGAAGTTTGTAGAACATCACAAGCAATGTTATTATATACCAACGGGTCGCACTCGTACAAAATTAAACATTTCAGTCACTTTTAGATAGAATATGGCATAGAGTATAAAAGTTTAATGCCAAGAACTTGTTAAAATGTTTCAGCACACATTAAATTTGATTGCTTACAAAGTAAAATAAAATTAAACAAAATTACGAAGAGGTTGATCTTAAGCACAACTTGCCACCACAATGTTATCTAAGTGTCATTTTTATTTTTAATATTTCTTATCATGGATAAACGAATAGAATGTGTTAGAAAATAATAAAACATGTAAGAATATATGTATATCTGAAGAACGAGATATAGCGTCAAAATAATAATTTGTAATTTATTTCAACGCTGCGTATTGACGCCGCGTTGAACTCGAAGCTACGTTGAAAATGAAAAAAAAATGAAAACAATTCACAAACATGTTTTCTTAGTGCTAATACATATATTTTTCTTGATTTTGTTTAAATTTTGCAAATTTCTTTGAAATGAAATGTTTTTTTTTCATCATCTCGCCGTCAACTCGTATTTTGGGTATACCAAATTGCGAATCCGATAGCACCATCAAAGCTATTGAATAAAAGGGTGTTCAACTCAGAACGCCCAACTGTGACACAACAGTGTCGATCCTAAGCTCGTAGAGGACGGACGTCGAGGTGCGCGCACAAATAATTAAACAAAAGCCAAAAAAATAATTATTGCACGTTGTTATGGCGAGTGCTTTAAAAAAAAATAATAATACACACTCGTTAGAGAAATTGGAAAAAAACCCCTCGCGTGTGCTGTAAAAAAAAATAATAATATTCACTCGCGTCGTAGGATGAATGATAAAGATGCCCACTCGCGCTGAGGAAGAAAAAAAATAAATAAAACGCATTCGCATAACAAATTGTCCTCTAATCTGTCCCAAAACCTTTGTGCTTAACTGCTTAACTTTCTTATCTACTGTAGGCATCGTATGACCATACAATGCTTGCGGTAAATAGATAAGGGCATCTAAATTTGTCCTAATGTGCTGAATGTTTAGATTGATTTTTTGTACACAGGCTGTCTTATGGGCATAACACCTAAGACAGTTTGATTATTACAGAAGTTTATTTGGATTTTCACTGCGCAGTTCGACTTAATCAGAGTTGTGTTTTTGTATGTAAGTATTTTTAAATGGTAAGTGATTTTTGTGTCGTGTATTCAAATGTTCGTGGTTTAAGAAAGCATTTCTTTCACGTGTACGTCTACACTGTTCAACACAGGCCAGCTGTTTTGGCATTAAGTGAAACTCAGGTTGGAGTAAATACTGATTTATCAGAATTTGCTCTACATGGGTATAGCTTGGTGCCATTACTCTTTTTCCATCATGGTCTCGTGGTCTATGTTAGGAATGATATTACTTGCCAGAACCTTCCCCAATATGGGCAATGTTCCAACACGGACTTTAACTTCTTATGGCTCAAATTCACTGTCCGCAAGCATGTCATTCATTATTGTTTTATTTACAGGAGTCCAAATCTTGACAGTAATTCGACTTGTAACGAGTTTGATGCACTGTCTGATTCCATCTCGAAAATTGTTTCCCTTTGTCCTCGCACTGAAATCGTTATTGCGGGCGATTTCAATGAACACAATTCCAACTGGCTCCGCTATTCTGGTCAGACAACACCCGAAGAAAGGTATGTCGAGCTCTTTGCCGGGTTACATCACCTTACCCAACTGATCGATGTGCCAACGCGTATACCAGATGTTGCTGGGCAAGCCGCCCATACTCTTGACTTGTTTCTTACTTCTCACCCTGATAAATATACCATAAGTGTAACTTCTCCATTTGGCACTTCAGACCATTGTATCATTTCAGCTAATTTCTCATCCCCCACCCATCCAGTTAAAGAAAAACTTCCCACCAGGACCGTTTGGCAATACGAGAAAGCCAACTGGGACGGCCTGAATATCTTTTTCCGAAACTTTAACTGGTCACTATGCTTCCTCGATAGTGACATTGATGCCAGTGCTGAAATTATCACAAATGTGATTCTTCTAGGGATGCGTGCTTTTATTCCTAACAGAGTAAAAAGTATCAAACCTAAAGAAAAGTCTTGGTTTAATTCTGAGTGTAAAGAAGCTATCAGACTCAAAGAAGTAAGTTTCCGATCTTACAAAGCCAACCCTACAGAGGAAAATCGCAACTCCGTTATTGAAAGAACCAAATTTTTGCATGACCAAAAATTACGGCAAAAAATTCTGCAGGGTCCCAAAGGCAGAAAAAAATGTTTGGTCATTTGTAAAAAAATATAAAAAACTCCTCGACATCTTCGGTTCCAACGCTCATCGACAATAACAAACCAATTGTTTACTCTTCAGAGAAGGCAAACTTGCTCGCCGCCCATTTCACTGCCAGCTCCACGCTGCCTCAAAGCAACGTTGCCCCTCCTGTACTTGAGAATGTAAATTTTTCCATGGGACAAATTTTTTTCCGCACTCGTACAGTAGCAAGAGTTCTCAAAGATCTCGATAAACACAAATCCGCTGGCCCGGATGGTATACCCCCGATTCTTCTGAAGAGGTGTTCTTTCACACTGGCAAAGCCACTGCGTAAGCTTTTCCATTGCTCCTACTCTTCTGGAATCTTTCCTAGAAGATGGAAAACAGCATTTGTCCAGCCTGTCCCTAAGAAAGGTGACCCATCCTCCCCCCTACTCCTACCGAACCATAGCACTGACATCCCTTCTTTCTAAGGTCATGGAAACACTGATTAACCGTCAGCTTAAGGAATATCTCGAAGATCGAAAGCTTCTCCATGACCGTCAGTACGGCTTCCGCAGCAACCGTTCCACTGGTGATCTGATGGCATATCTCACCGAACAGTGGAACAAATCTTTACATCGCTTTGGTGAAAGTAAGATTATTGCTCTTGATATCTCCAAGGCATTTGACAGAGTTTGGCATGAAGCTCTTTTATCGAAAATGCGTGCTTTTGGGATCGATGATACACTTTTCGTTGGATTAGAAGCTATCTTTTCGACCGTTCAATACAAGTTGTATTGGACGGATTCAAGTCTGATTCGCACAAAATAAATGCTGGTGTGCCCCAGGGCTCTGTTCTGTCTCCGACTCTTTTCTTGATTTTTACTTTTCTGTCTGTTACTTTTAATCCACTTAACTGTTTTGCTGACGACTCTACCCTCAGCTTTTCATATTCGTTCGATAATTCACGTCCTTCGCCTTCGGACGTACAATTTCAACGGTACCATATGTCAAGCTCATTTAAATCCGATTTATACAGCATTGTCAAATGGGGTAATAGAAATCGTGTGGAGTTTAATGCTTCGAAAATGCTGTCTTTTGTCGTTAAAGCTAAACATTCCCCCAATGCCATTGTCCATTAATGGCACTTACATCGAAGAAACCGAAAAGCTCTCAGTACTCGGTATGTGTGTCAACGACGACCTCCGTTAGAACGACCATATATTTGAAATCGCTAAGAATGCTGCTAAGTGCTTAGGTTTTCTGTATCGGTGTAAGAAGTATTTTTCCCCATCTGATCTGGCTACAATTTATAAAGCGTTTATACGCCCTAAACTCGAGTATAACTCCCACCTCTGGGCAGGTGCTTCGCAAACATCGCTTCACCTGCTTGATTAAATACAAAATCGAGCGTTAAGATTGATAGGAAATAGAACTGCCGCTGAAACAATTGCCCCACTCGAACACCGACGCAATGTTTCATGTCTTTCCTTATTTTATCGTTTCTTTTACAAAAAATGTTCACTCAAAGTAGCCAGTGGCATTCCTCCCCTTAAAAGTTTCTCCCGTAATACTCGTCTCGCAAGGAATGCTCATCAGTTCACCCTTGAGCCTTATTTCGGACGTACCGTGAAATATAGGGATTCTTTTTTTATGATTAGGTGGAATTTCGAATCTTCCTTCGGCTTTTTTTGGTCACATTAAATTTAGCAAAGAAACAAAAACAGTAACTTTGGCATGTCCCGACGTTTCGGCGAGGGTTGTTGCCTTCTTCAGGGGAATTTTAGTACACATAAAAATACAAGATATAGTTATATGCACAATAAATAACAATAGTAAGAAACTTACATTTCAAAACAAAATTAAATTTTTTTTTTTTTTTTTAGTATAACATTTATATAATTTAAAGTTTTTGAATTAAAAAAAAAAAAAAGAAAAAAAAATTTTCTACTTAAGAAGTTTAGTCTTCGATTGAAGGCGAAAGAGAAAAAGAGATATTTTGTTTTTATGTAGAAACAAGAGAACAGTATACTGATGATATACTCTGTGTATCTTGCTTTCGGTTCATGTTGTTTTTGTTTTTTTAATATATGAAGAGTCTCGAGGGTGTATCTCTTGAAGGTATGTTTTTCTGTTTGGAGAACTTGGACTCCTTCAAAATCGGGAAGATGGCCACTTTCAATGGAATGAGAAGCAAGGGCTGTTTTACCAGGGTTGTTAGTGTTGATGTCTGATTTATGGTTAGACAAACGTTGGCGCAAGAATTGTTTGGTGGTTCCAATGTAACATAAGTTACAGGGCTCGTCCGCTTTTCCTTTGCATTTGATTTTATAAATAACATCAGCGCTTTTATCCTTCTCCGGTTTGACTTTCAACTTTGTAAAAAGATGTCCAAGTGTTTGGTTAGATTTGAAGGCCAACCGAACATCTTGAACGTATTTGGCGATAATTTTCTTAAAGTTGTCAGTCAGACTTGGAACATAAACGACGCTGTTAAAAAACCCATTTGTGTTTAAGACATTCCCCTGTGTCGGTGTTTTGTATTTGTGTTTTAAAATCAAACTGCGAATGACCGCAGTAGGGTAGCCGTTGTCACTTAATATTCTTGTGATTCTTTTCTCATTCGCACAGTGAAACTTTTCATCACTCAACGTGAAAACTTTGTTCACAAGGTTAGAGGCCGTATTCATTATAATATGCTTGGCATGGTTTGAACGGAAGTTAATGAGTCTTCCTGAAGTTTCTTTTTGAAACCAATCAAATGAGAGATGATTGTTTTCTCGTAGGATTTTGACATCCAAGAACGCTATTGTACAGTTGTGTTCTTTTTCGATCGTGAACTGTATTTTTGGATGAAATTTGTTAAGCACCAGTAAGATGTCATCAACTTTTCGTCTATCTATCACAGCAAATATGTCATCGACGTACTTCGCTATGAAATTCGGTTTATCTTTACAGGAATTCAAACATTCGTCCAATAAATGGTCCATGACAATATCGGCAATAGTGGGTGAAAGAGGATTACCCATTGGCATTCCGAAAACTTGTTTGTAGATATCCGTTTTGAATTGTAGATAGTTGTTGTCTCTAAGACAAAAATCAACAATCTCCAAAAATTTTGTTTGGTTTATCTTAGTTTGTCGACTAAGTACATCCCATTTCATTTTGATTATATTGATCGCTAACTGTGTTGGAATGCTGGTAAAAAGCGATACCACATCAAAAGAAACCAAAACATCATTTTCTTTTAATTTGACTTTTTTTGTCTTTTCTACAAATTCGAACGAATTTTTTACAGTGTACTTGGAGTTGTGCGTAATACATTGTAAAATTCTACCAACAAATTTCGATAATTCATAGCAAGGTAATTTCATACATGGTATGATAGGGCGCATAGGCATATTTTGCTTGTGTGTTTTTGGTAAGCCGTAGATGAAGGGAAGCTGCTGTTCTGACAACAGTTCACTAATTTTATGGTCATACTTCTTGCGCTCCATTGCCACAGTCACATTACCTTTATCAGCTGAAAGAATAACAATATTCTTATGCTGCTTTAGATAAGAGATGGCTTTTTTGTTGACATTAAGCACATATTTTGCAAATTGATCATTGTGTTGATGACGTTGAAACGAGTGAAGCATATTGCCGTACTGTGCTCTGATCATTTCTTGTTCTCTTTCATCATGCACTTTTCGAATAATCTCCTCTCCATCGGCTATCAGTTGAAACAAAGGGAATGTTTTCTTGTTAACAGGTAGTGCATATTTTCTTCCCATAGATAAGAGCCATTTAATTTCAATAAGAAATTCAATGGTGGTTCTGTTGTCAAACCATTTTTCATGCATTTCAATGTGAAACTTTTTCCAAAGGGATGATGTTAAAATATCTATTTTCTGTGAGATTGATTTATGTTTGCTGTTATACTGACTGACAACTTTAAGAAAATTGTCGCCAAATACGTTCAAGATGTTCGGTTGGCCTTCAAATCCAACCAAACACTTGGACATCTTTTTAGAAAGTTTAAAGTCAAACCGGAGAAGGATAAAAGCACTGATGTTATTTATAAAATCAACTGCAAAAGAAAAGCGGGCGAGCCCTGTAACTTATGTTACATTGGAACCACCAAACAATTCTTGCGCCAACGTTTGTCTAACCATAAATCAGACATCAACACTAACAACCCTGGTAAAACAGCCCTTGCTTCTCATTCCATTGAAAGTGGCCATCTTCCCGATTTTGAAGGAGTCCAAGTTCTCCAAATAGAAAAACATACCTCCAAGAGATACACCCTCGAGACTCTTCATATATTAAAAAACAAAAACAACATGAACCGAAAGCAAGATACACAGAGTATATCATCAGTATACTGTTCTCTTGTTTCTACATAAAAACAAAATATCTCTTTTTCTCTTTCGCCTTCAATCGAAGACTAAACTTCTTAAGTAGAAGTGTTTTTTTTATTTTTTTTTTTTAATTCAAAAACTTTAAATTATATTAATGTTATATTAAAAAAAAAAAAAAAAAAAAAAATAAATTTGGTTTTGAAATGTAAGTTTCTTACTATTGTTATTTATTGTGCATATAACTATATCTTGTATTTTTATGTGTAATAAAGTTCCCCTGAAGAAGGCAACAACCCTCGCCGAAACGTCGGGACATGCCAAAGTTACTGTTTTTGTTTCTTTGCTAAATTTAATGTGACCAAAAAAAGCCGAAGGAAGATTCGAAATTCCACCTAATCATATCTAAAAAAATTGGTCAATACACACATTTTAATGATTCTTTTTTTAGCCGAACGACACGAATTTGGAATAGTTTACCCGGCGGGATTTTTCCCTTGCCATTTTGATCTACAAACATTCAAAACCAATGTTAATCGGCACCTCCTATCTCTCCCCTCCCTATCTTCGTAATGCCCGCGCAGTGTGTTCTACATTAAAAGGGAAACACATAATCCCTTGTGCGCGCGGTAATTATAAAAAAAAAAAAAATAATGACATGGCAGAAATTCCTGCCGTATCACGGTAGGGACACAGTCCTTGCAGGCTACGTGTCAAGGTGTCCCACCAACACTCAACAGTGTCAGGGCTATCACACGGTCACGGTAATTTGTCACTGCAGTGACATAAAAGTGACGTGTCATGATGCCTGTCACTGTTTTTGTCATGGTAATGGCATGCAAAACAATGACGATCAACACGACGTGACACTTTTTGGACAGAAAACTACGTCATAGTGACGTCAGAATGTCCCGGCAATGACACATTACAAGGACCGTCTAATACTAGCTTTATCCCTTCTTGTGTTTTCATACCATGAGCTTATTTGTGCTTCTTTTGATTTAAATTATGATACTACTCCTCCACAATCTTTTCAGTATCGTGACTTTAGAAATATCAATGTTGAATCTCTGTTCAACGATAATTGCTTTGTAATGAAATGGCAACATTTATTAATGGCAACTGACGTTGATAATCAAGTTGATTTTATAACTTCATCCATTGACACAATTTCTATGAAAATAAAATTCAACTTCAATCGTTCCTCAAAATACCCATGGAAAGAAATTCCATAGTTGCCACTCGACTTTTATAGCACGATAACGTCGAAACCGAAGAATAAGGCGCAAAAAATTGTACAGTCAATCATGTTGGAAATTTAATTACCTACATAACCTCATTCCCTTATAACGGTCACATAAATAAAATAAAAAGTGGAGTTTGACACTTTTTATTTTATTTATGTGACCGTTATAAGGGAATGAGGTTTTATTAAAAAAATCTATAACAAAATTTAAATTCAATGAAGTGCCTTTATAATCTAGTCGACAGGTAGTTTTAGATGGAAAACAATAACAGGAACTTAATAAAATTTTAAAACGTTATACAGGTATGGTTAATTAAGATTTCATCCAGTTTTGGAACCCGAGGAACAAACTATTGCCCCATGATCAGGATTAAAATATCACCCAAAAAATATATAGTTTTTGTTTTTGCTCTAAGAAGTGATTATACAATTTTTGTTTATCTAGGCTTTTTTAAAGACCTAATAAACCTAATTTTTGGTGACTATTATTCAAAATATATAAGTTTTGTCAAACGGCGCAACAATATAATCCACTAAATTTGCCTTATATTATGTAATATAGATTGATTTTTTTAGACTACTTTACAGAATTAAACAATAACAATTTTAATGCATTTTTAATACTTATTGTCTTGTTATGTTATGTTACTTGAATTATGTCCCAGTGAGTTTGCAAACCCTTACGAAAAATTGTGGATTTTATTTTATTTTACCTTTTCTTTTAACTTAAACTTTTTATTTCATTGAAATATTCCAAAAATTGTGGAAGTTACAACTCAACGCGAAGCTCTAAACTATCTTTTTTATGGAAACCTCCCCTTAAGTACCTCAATTTCATGTGATTTTTTTAAAGCATACAAAAATAAATACAGTAAATATTTTTTTTTTCATTTGGTCAGGAAAAATTCAACAATTAATCAGGGAAAGTCAGGGAATTTTATTTTGAAAAATAGTGGCAACCATGGACGTATTATATATGGACGCTGGTCGCCTACCTCAAGTTGGTTCCATTTTAGTCTCAGTTATTTTAAGCGACACAAGCCCTCCTGAGTACACTAGCGGGAAAAAATTAAACCGTGTTATTTAGAATTACAAGTTCTTAAAATGTTTACAACCTAAACTTTGTAGCGATTTTGGACTGTCATACTGCAAACTTAACAAAAAGCCTTAGGGTGTGTCCACACCAAAGAAACATTTTTTTAAACATTTCAGAAACATTTAAAAAACTTTTCAAAAATGTTTTTTTCTTTCTGAAATGTTTTTAAATGTTTCTGAAATGTTTATTTAAGTCTGGACGCTTCGCGAAACATTTCTGAAATGTCTATTTGTTTCGTTTTCCGAACGGAAATCTTTCTTTATTTTGATGCATTTTAGTCTAGTGACAGGTTTTGTTGTTTTTATTTGTTTGTGTTTTGTTCATGATGACAAATTGCTCCTTTTTTACATCATGAAGTACAGAACTGGATACATAAAATGGGAAACAAATAAACATTTAAGAAATGTTTCAGAAATTTCTGAAATGTTTCTGAAATGATTTTTAAAGAATAAACATTTCAGAAATGTCTTTTAAACAAAATGTTTTTTTTGGTGTGGATACACCTTTATAGTCGTCACAAGGAATAGGTCTCAACCTCTGGCCATTTTGTCAGGATTTTTATTAACTTTGTCTTTTATCAACTCAAGTTATTCCGCATAATAGGGTCTAGCAAACTATTTTGAAGCTTGCAAAGACGATCAAGGGAACTTCGTAGTGGAATCGCAGTCGATGCTGAGAAACTGAGAAAATGGAAAAACCATTTCTGCAGAATGTATAACGGCGATGACGAAAGGAATTCCGCTGTCAGGCAGAATGGTCCACTTTATCTGGGCAGAGTAGACCAACAATTCCGACCACCACATCTGGATGAAATAAAGCTAGCTATATATAAACTTAAGAGCAACAAAGCCGCCGGAGCCGATGGTCTAGCTGCCGAGTCTTCAAAGCTGCAGGCGATGACTTAACTATAAGTATGCACCAACTCATAAGCAAGATATGCCCGATGAATGGAATTTCAGCATAATTTTCCCGATCCTTAAAAAAGGAGACCCTCTGAGCTGCACCAACTATAGGGGTATCAGTCTCCTCAACATCGCCTACAAGATCTTTTCTGCTGTATTGTGTGAACGCCTAAAGCCATTCGTCAACAACCTGATAGGTCAATATCAGTGCGGTTTTAGGCGAGGAAAGTCCACTATCGATCAAATATTCACATTACGGCAGATCTTGGAAAAAACTTAAGAGCTTCAAATCGATACCCAGCACCTTTTCATCGATTTCAAAGCGGCGTACGACAGCATTTATAGGGAAGAGTTATATGTCCGCTTGTGTAAAATGACGATGGAAAACGAACGCTGTTCCGTCAAGGTCGGTAAAGACCTCACAGACGACTTTGTAGCCAAAAAAGGATTTAGACAAAGCGATGCGCTGTCATGCGACTTTTTCAACATCATACTTGAAAGAATAGTGCAGAACTCTCACACCAACCCCAGAAGCACGATCTTTCAAAAGTCCGTCCAATTACTCGCATACGCCGACGATATTGACATAATCGGAAGAACGCAGCGTGATGTCAGTAGTGCTTCATAAAAATCCATTGGGCTGTTTAGGAGTCCATACCGGACATATGTACACACAAACATCCATTTTTATATATATAGAGATATACAAAATTGAAAAAACTTATTTTAAACTCAACATTTCAGAAAAAAAAATTTAAAATATAGTTATTATTGACTTTTTTCAAAATTGAGATGATGTGCACTAAATTTGCTTCTAATAGTTATTAATTCTACTAATTCTTTATTGAACACTGAAAATTAGTTTACAAGAAAATTGAAATTTACCAAACCCACTATTTTTAATTTTGTAGATTTGTACGAGGTTTTCCAATGCAAGTGCGATTTTAGAAAATGGCTTCGCTTTCCTAAAAAGAAGTCGATTGACCCCCCCTCCCTGCAAAATATACTTGTTTTTAACTTCTTCATAGGAATCTGTTACTATTTTGCTAATTATATTTATTATATTTTGCTAATTTATAAAAAAGTGGACTTAGAAAACTTCAGTTTTCTAGAAAACAAGAACACATAATATCGTCTAATTTTCAGTGTTCAATTGATAATTAATAATAGTAACAAATATTTAAAGTGAAAGTCAATTTTGAATAAAAGTCAATACCTATAAACGATTTATGTTGATTTTTTTTAATTTTGAGTTTCAAATAAGTTTTTTTCAAAAGTTTTTTTATGGATATTTAAAGATTTAAAAAAATTTGCGGCGCCAAGTGATTGTACTCTTCCATCTTCCCAAATTCTTAGAGCCATTTGCGAGAAAAATAAGATTTTTATTTACATTTTTTAAGTAGTATTTTTTGTAGAAAAATTTCAAAATAATGCACCTACTAAATTTGAAGAAAATTGGCCCAACCGTTTAGGCTGTAGTCCGAAATACATACGATCAGACAAACAGAGAGGGAGAATATGTTTCTCTATCATCGCAATGTCATGTTTGATTGTTATTTCAGTTTTATAATCCGGACGAATGCATGACTGCGTATGGTGCCTATTATAGTCGCAAGTAAAAATGTTGCTGTTGTTGGCATGCTTGCCAAAAAAAATTCAACATAAATATCTTACCTGGACGAAACGCCAAGTTTTGGTGGACTAAAGGCCGTAAAAAGCTATTTTGAATCAATAATTCAACAAAGTCCAAAATTTTTCTTACAACGTAGTATATATGAGGCGCTCAGCGCCAAAACGGCCTAACCCTCATTTTCAAAAAAATCAAACTGGCTATTGGAAGAAGAAGAAAAATGAAGATTTTCAATTAGTTTGTATAATTTTCAAAACGCTTATTATAATAATTGGTATTATATAAATGGCCTAACCCTCAGTTGGTATCAATAAATTTTTTTTAAATGAATTCCAAAATGGCCTAAGCCACTTTATTTTCTTATTTATTGTTTAAAACGCTCTTTCTGTTTGTAAATAAACCCCTTACTATTAACCACAAACAAAAAAAAAAAACAAATAATATTTATCAAAGATTAATAAAAAAAAAATTTATATATTTTAAAAACATGTTTTTTTTAATCCTGTTTTTATCGGTACGATTTTTTTGGGCTTAGGCCGTTTTGGCGCTGGGCGCCTCATATAGAGTTTGTATTTAAACCTTCAATTCATTACCTGAATATATGCAGGTATCTTCATTTTTCTTAGTTTGAAAATTAATTTTTCAAAATCAACTTTATTTAAAAAGAAAATAAAAGAACGAATTCCTGGACTTACAAAAAATGTATAATATGGAATTGTGTTACCTAGAATTGACTAAAATTTGTATTTTGTTGGAAGCCAATTTTTTTTTACACTGCCCTAGACCCCTTTATATATTTTTTTTTGTATTGTCTGAGCTCAGGCTAAAGGCTCAAGCTTTTTTTCACACCTCATGGAAATCACAAAAAAAAGAAAGACAACATAAATTCATATGAAATTTTAACATTCATCATTTCCTAGATTGTAAACTTTTTTACCTACAACACTTTAAGTAGGTACCTATCGAAAATTGTGATCTGATAAAAAAACGCCTACCTCAAGGTGACCTTCCACTCATAAATAAATAAATAAATAGCTACAAATCTAAGTACTTATAAATTAAACTACTTTGAATTTAGTTTAAATAAAAAAATATTTTTTGCAGGTTTCGACCTCTTTATTTAAAATTTACTTTACAACTGATTACAATAATCTTTTCTAGTTGAGTATGAGCTTAAGATCGGAGTGTCGATTTTAAGCTCATAGAGGCCGGACGTCAGGTCGAGGTGCGCGCATAAATAATTACACAAAAGTCAAAAAAAAAAAAAATTATTGCGCATTGTTATCGCGAGTGATAAAAAAATAATATTACACACTCGTTTGAGAAATTGGCAAAAACCCCTCGCGTGTGCTGTAAAGAAAAAAACAATATCAACTCGTGTCGTTGGAAGTCGATAAGATGCCCATTCGCGCTGTGGAAGAAAAAAAAATAATAATACACACTTGCATAACAAATCAAATTATCCTCCTATCTGTCCCAACCCTTTGTGCTTAGCTTAACTGCCTCTTTCTTATCTACTGTATGCATCGTATGCTTGCGGTAAATGGATAAGGGCATCTGAGTTTATCCTATTGTGCTGAATATTTAAATAGATTTTTTGTATGCAAGCTGTCTTATGGGCATAACACCTAAGACAGTTTGTTTATTACAGAGATTAATTTGGATTTTCACTGCATGGTTCGACTTAGTCAGAATTGTGTTTTGTGTGTAAGTATTTTGAAATGGTAAGTGATTTTTGTGTCGTGTATTCCAATGTTCGTGGTATAACAAAGAATTTCTTTCACCTGTACGTCTACTCTGTTCAATACAGGCCAGCTGTTTTGGCATTAAGTGAAACCCAGGTTGGAGTAAATACTGATTTATCAGAGTTTGCTCTACATGGGTATAGCTTGGTGCCATTACTCTTTTCCCATCATGGTCTCGTGGTCTATGTTAGGAATGATATTGCTTGCCAGAGCCTTCCCCAATATGGGCAATGTTCCAACACGGACTTTAACTTCTTGTGGCTCAAATTCACTGTCCGCAAGCATGTCATTCATTATTGTTTTATTTACAGGAGTCCAAATCTCGACAGCAATTCCACTTGTAACGAGTTTGATGCGCTATCTGATTCCATCTCGAAAAATGTTTCCCTTTGTCCTCGCACTGAAATCGTTATTACGGGCGATTTCAATGTACACAATTCCAATTGGCTCCGCTATTCTGGTCAGAAAACACCCGAAGGGAGGTATGTCGAGCTCTTTGCCGGGTTACATCACCTTACCCAACTGATCGATGTGCCAACGCGTATACCGGATGATGAGGAAAATCGGAAAAAGCACAAACAAGCAAGAAACTCATGCAACTCCGTTATTGAAAGAACCAAATTTTTGCATGACCAAAAATTACGGCAAAAAATTCTGCAGTGTCCCAAAGGCAGTAAAATTTTTTGGTCTTTTGTAAAAAATATTAAAAACTCCTCAACATCTTCGGTTCCAACGCTCATCGACAGTAACAAACCAATTGTTTACTCTTCAGAGAAGGCAAACTTGCTCGCCGCCCATTTCGCTGCCAGCTCCACGCTGCCGCATAGCAACGTTGCCCCTCCTGTACTTGAGAATGTAAATTTTTCCATGGGACAGATTTTTTTCCGCACTCGTACAGTAGCAAGAGTTCTCAAAGATCTCGATATACACAAATCCGCTGGCCCGGATGGTATACCCCCGATTCTTCTGAAGAGGTGTTCTTCCACTCTGGCAAAGCCACTGCGTAAGCTTTTCCATCGCTCCTACTCTTCTGGAATCTTTCCTAGAAGATGGAAAACAGCATTTGTCCAGCCTGTCCCTAAGAAAGGTGACCCATCCTCCTCCTCCTCCTACCGACCCATAGCACTGACATCCCTTCCTTCTAAGGTCATGGAAACACTGATTAACCGTCAGCTTAAGGAATATCTCGAAGATCGTAAGCTTCTCCATGACCGTCAGTATGGCTTCCGCAGCAACCGTTCCACTGGTGATCTGATGGCATATCTCACCGAACAGTGGAACAAATCTTTACATCGATTTGGTGAAAGTAAGATTATTGCTCTTGATATCTCCAAGGCATTTGATAGAGTTTGGCATGTAGCTCTCTTATCGAAAATGCGTGCTTTTGGGATCGATAATACTCTTGTTCGTTGGATTAGAAGCTATCTTCTGGACCGTTCAATACAAGTTGTATTGGACGGATTCAAGTCTGATTCCCACAAAATAAATGCTGGTGTGCCCCAGGGCTCTGTTCTATCTCCGACTCTTTTCCTCATTTTTATAAATGATCTTCTGTCTGTTACTTCTAATCCACTTAACTGTTTTGCTGACGACTCTACCCTCAGCTAAGAAGTATTTTTCCCCATCTGATCTGGCTACAATTTATAAAGCGTTTATACGCCCTAAACTCGAGTATAACTCCCACCTGTGGGCAGGTGCTTCACAAACATCGCTTCACCTGCTTGATAGAATACAAAATCGAGCGTTAAGATTGATAGGAAATAGAACTGCCGCTGAAACAATTGCGCCTCTCGAACACCGACGCAATGTTTCATGTCTTTCCTTATTTTATCGTTTCTTTTATAAAAAATGTTCACTCGAGGTAGCCAGCTGCATTCCTCCCCTTAAAAGTTTCGCCCGTAATACTCGTCTTGCTAGGAATGCCCATCAGTTTACCCTTGAGCCCAATTTCGGACGTACCGTGAAATATAGGGATTCGTTTTTTAGCCGTACAACACGACTTTGGAATGGTTTACCCGGCGAGATTTTCCCTTGCCATTTCAATTTGCAAGCATTCAAAACCAATGTTAATCGACACCTCCTATCCCTCCCCTCCCTATCTTCCTAATGCCCGCGCAGTGTGTTACATTAAAAGGGAAACAAATAGTCCCTTGTGCGCGCGTTAATTATAAAAAAAAAAAAAAAAAAAAAAGTTTTACAGAAACCTATCCCCAAGTGCATCCGCCGCTGATGGTATGCGATGTTCCCACAGGTGATATTAGATTACTTCTCCCGCTACTTGATGGAATGTGGTTGTTGTTCACTTGATGTTTTAGTGTCCAGACCTAGCGTCAGCAAAATGTATGGAATGAATGTTTTTGCTTCTAAAAAATTTAAAGTCATAAATCATCTTGGTTTTCAATTTCTCTAGTGTTAACTTGTCCACCCTTTAAAATCGAATGCCCTCATTCGATACCGATGTTCTTAGATGTTGTGAAAGGTCATGTACCCCTATTTTTCTAGCTGTTAGGGTTATTTTCATTACCATCCGATATTATTTCCTTGATTTCCTTCAAACCAATCTCTTCTATAGACAAGTTTTCTTTTCGTTTGACGCATTGAACCACTTTATTTTTCAAGAGGAGAGTCATGCATATTATGATTAGGACTGATAAGATCACAATAGACTTCCTTTCGCTGCTTATTTCCAACCTCTCGATATAATGGGTGTTGTTAGTTTCAATTTCATTAAGCATTTCTAGGGTAAGTAATTCTTCGACTTGTGTTTTCACCGCCGAGGGCTGCAATATATATGGTAACGGCTTGTCTCCGAAGGCTTCTGTTTTTTTGAAAGTATGTATTCCTGCCTTTATTGTCGCGTTGTGGAACTAGATGAGATATGTTCCATTTAGTTGGATTTCATTGTCGTCGACTTCTACTTTGCCGTTATACTGGTTTAACAAGATGATTCCGGGTACTAATTCCTCTATTTCGGGGATGTGTTGGTTATTTATTTCAATGCTGTTGTGGGGCTTACTGGACAATAGGTTGTTAATAAATTCGTCATTGCTTATATCTAGTATATTATTTTGCTTACAGATAGTTAGAGAGTTAAGGGTTCTACACTTTTCAGTCATAGCAAACAAATTTTTCTTACATTTTAATATTTCTTTATTATTACAAATTTCTTCATCAGTAGTGGGTATACTTATAATGTATAATAGTGATTTACTACTTATAGCTATAAGTTCTTAAGTCCGAAAATTCTATTGCTTCTATAATGTTGCTGTGAGGCATATTTTCTTTTTCTAACATTTTCTTTATTGACTTCATTTCTAGATTAGACAAAATATATGTATTTACTATTCCGGCCTTAGCCCATTGAACAGCATATTCTACAATTTTTACCTTTTCTTTTAGTATTTCCAGCTTTGATTTTACATTTATCATAAATTCTAATCTTAATCACGATTAAGTTGAATTTTGTTTACGTAGTTGGATAGGAAGGGAGAGATAGGATTGGAGGTCTTTCCTTTCTAGCTCACTTAGTGCCATCCGGTATTCTTGAATATCAACGACATGAATTAATTTGAACGTACCAGTTTGTACCTTTGCGTTTTCCATTTCTTTTGGGATGAGTTGCGCATTTGTGTAGTCGAGCATCTTGACATCACAACTGATGGGCGTAACCCAGAATCTAAAATGAAATTTAGTTTCGAATAAGGGATTTATGAATGATTTTACCGGATTTACTTAGAATGGTTGTACTTCTATTTTCATCTACTATTTCTTTTTTATAACCATGATTTAGTTTTGATCCTACCCGTTTATTTTGCTTAACATACACGACTTGACCTGGTGAATAATCTCTTGCTCACTGTCTCGACTTATTATGATACTCGAGGTCGTAGGCTTGCTTCTGTTCTTATTTGCTTACGTTGTCCTTTCTTGCTTTTTCCAGAAATTTAGGGTCTGAGGCTACTCTTCGACTGAAAAACACTTCTATAGGCTTGCTTATAGTTGTGGAGTGGATAGAGCAATTGTAGTCATATACTGCTCTTTCGAGGAGTTCCGTAAAGGAACGGTGAACGCCTTCTGTTTTCAAACATCTAATTATTTCAATGAGAGTTGAATGGAATCGTTCAATCTGACCATTGATGCTGCTGCAGTACGGTGGTGTTATGTATACTTTGATTTTCAAATCCTCTTCTAACATGTAACCAATTGAAATTGAATTGAAAGATTTTTCGTTGTCTATTACTACCGTTTTGGGTATGTCGAAAGAAAAAAGTATTTCCCGTAAAGGTTGCCGAACATCTTCGACGGCTTTTGACTTGAGGATTTTTGCTTGTGCGTACTTTGAGAATTTATCAATAGAAGTCAAAATAAGGTTATTTTCATATTCGTTTTCTTTACATACGGTACATTTATTTATAATATTCTTTATTCTTTTTGTCATTGAAGGAAAATAAAATTCTTGTAAAATTTGTGATCTATTTTCGCGCTCGTTTATGCGTTTTTATGATAATTTCCTCTTGTTCAGTTTCATCGTTCACATCCTGAACCTGCAACTGTGTAAATCTAATTTTGTATCCATTAAAATGTTCGGGGTATAAGGTTTGTATCATGCTCAAGATAAACTCTTCCGCTTGGATACCATTTATGACAGTAGGATTTAGAATTTTTTTCAGGGTATCTTTGAGATTGTCGTGATTAAACTCTGGTTCGGTTATGACATGTCTATGATAAGTAGGAAATATTATACGAAAGGTTTGGTTAGAAGTTCTGCCTGTTTGCAGAAAGATTTGGTTCTTAAACGTGTTAACTGGAACTTCAACTGTAGGTATTAAATTACAACCTGAGCTAACACCACTATGTTGTGTTGTAGATACAGGTAACGCATTAACGTTAGGTAAATTTGGATGCTTACTTACGACCGAATCGAGAAGGTAATTTTGACGCTCTGTTAAGTCCTGATTGTTTACTAATATTGAGTTAACCGAAGGAGAATTTAACTGTTTAATTTGTATATTTACTTTATTAGGGATGGTCATAAAACTACCTTGCGCATGAATAATGGCGTCTAAGGACTTAAGGCTGTCATTACCCAGAATGCCATGAAATGCCTCAAGAGAGGGTAGAATGAAAAATTTTATTTTAATATTATTTAATCCAAATAGGTTAATGTAGGTGTGATGGCTGATTTTTGCATAGCCCGCTATAGATTTTGCATAAAATGTGTTTTCTTTTGGAATGGGTGCTTTCCCTAAATCTGCTCTTATAAAATTCTTACTAGAGCCGGTGTCGATTAAAAATTTCAGTATTTCTCCAGTCCAGTGTAAGACGCTCGAAGTATGGTAAGGACTGACTTAATCTCAACAAATGTATGTCGCTGTGTTTGATAGAATTCTCGGTAGAATAATTCTCGGCGGGATCTTCTTGTTGCTCTAGGATCACACTTTGTGTGAATTCTTCGCACACTTGCGCGTAAGTGTGTTCATCGGATTGAAAGTTATCATCTGATTGAGGAGTCGAACTCTCAATCTGTAAAGATGGATCATATTCGCTACTAATGTGGTAATTTGGTTGTATCCTTGATGTACTGGTTGGCAGGTGCTTCATTGCGGATTGTCGTGGCTGTAAGAACTGGTTTGTTCTCATTCGGGAGCTCGGATTTGGAGGTTCTGCTTTAGTAAATTAATTACTAGGAACGAAAGGTTGTTTATGCATAAATGGTTGCTGGGGCTGGTATTGCTATGATGGTCGAGGTTGCTGGTTAAACCGTGTGGAATTTAGTTGCGCATGGAATATTTGCCTTCCCTGAAAGTTTGTGAAGTTATTTGTTTTACGTGGATTTTGATTTTGGGCAATTTTTGGAGTGTTGTAGGTGCCATAAGTGTGATCTGCTCTATAATTTTGATTATGTAACTTTTCACAGAGATAGAGTGCCTGTGGTAAATCGATAGGCTCTTTTATTGCAAATAATCTTGGCAGATCGCCCTTTAACCCACTTATGAAGGTGTCCAGTGCCTTGTCCCTGTATGTGCGCGTAAGCACATGAAGGGATTCAGGACCCACATCCATACATTAAATTTTATTCAATATTAATGATAAGTGTTGGTACACCTCTTGATAAAAATTCCTGCACTGGATATCCCGTAATATTTGGGGGTTCCCTTCAAGGGTTCGTAGATTTGTAAAATTCGGTCGACGCTTTTGCGCCAGGAGCTAAATTCCCCTGCAGCGCCGGAGAACTCGCGAAGGCAACGTACTACGTCTGGTATCTTGTCCATATCGGACAAGTTACTCCTGTACTCGGAATTTATGCCTTGATCTACTCCCCATAAATTATGAGAACATGGATACAATGCATTTTGAACTATATCACGACCTTGTCGTTCGAATTCACGGTGGATTATATTTGAAATTAACACATCTAACTCAGGAGTAGCTCTAACGTCCTGTGCGTGATCTGGATGGGATTGTGTTGAAAGGGATGATCTGTTAAAATTATCACAGTCGACAGTGACTGCTGTAGTATTTGTAGGGATAGGAGAACCTGGACGGGGGTTGCTAGGTGTAGCGGATGTACTCATTCTGTTAGGATCAGTGGGGTTAGTTTTGCCACCGGATCTTAGATCGGGCATGATGCACTAAGTTTTTAATATTGTTTCAGAGGTAAGAGGAAAAAAAATTTCTACTGCTTAACTTCAAAATTTTTTTTTTACGTTTGGTTTTCAATTCTTCTTTAAATTACTTTAATTTTCACTTTTGTTTTTAAATAATAAAATCTTTAATTAACATTAATTTTGTTGCTTTGTAAATTGCTTTTAATCTTTCTTTAAACCATTTTAATTTTTTGGTTTTCAATTCGTCTTTAAATTACTTTAGTTTTCACCTTTGTTTTTAAATAATAAAATCTTTAATTAACTTTAATTTTGTTGCTTGGTGAATTGCTTTTAATCTTTCTTTAAACCATTTAATTTTTTTGGTTTTCATTTCTTCTTTAAATTACTTTAGTTTTCACCTTTGTTTTTAAATAATAAAATCTTTAATTAACTTTAATTTTTTTGCTTGGTGAATTGCTTCTAATCTTTCTTTAAACCATTTTAATTTTTACTCTGTTATTCTTCACACTCTTTTCTTATATAAATGTATACCCTTTTACTTTTATATTCACTTTTTATTTCTTATTTTACTTAATCTAAACTTACATAAAAAGAACTATAAGCGATTCCATTTGTGGTGCGGCTAGCTTCGAATGATGCTTCCGTTTTGCTTCCTGCGATCGCTGGTCGCTGTTGCAGGGCTACTTCAGGGCCCTTTTGACTTTTAATGAGCCTGTTTCACCACTTAATGTTCACCTTTTTTTTCTTTTTTGACCACGGGGTGTTTTTCTCTTTTTATAAAACACAAACGCACTATTATGTTCGCGAAATTATTATTCCCTGACCGGGAGTCGGTTAATTGCACTAAGCAAGTCTTTTACTTTTAAACGATAACAAACACAAGCTAATAAAACATTTTTCTCCGTGCATTATTCCCGTGGTCCCTGCTCGGGGGCCAATTAAACTACTTTGAATTTAGTTTAAATAAAAAAATATTTTTTTGGAGGTTTCGACCTCTTTATTTAAAATTTATTGTACAACTGACTACAATAATCTTTTCTAGTTTTAAAGAAACCTATCCCCAAGTGCATCCGCCGCTGATGGTATGCGATGTTCCCACAGGTGGTATTACGCTACGTGATGGAATGTGGTTGTTGTTCACTTTATGTTTTTGTGTCCAGACCTAGCGTCAGCAAAAAGTATGGGAATGAATGTTGTTGCTTCTAAGAAATTTAAAGTCATAAATCATCTTGATTTTCAATTTCTCTAGTGTTAACTTATATGAATGAAATGAATTAAAAAACAAAAAAGCAACAACTTACCTGCAAGCTGCAACCTACATTCTACAACCGAAAAAAACATCTATTATTCTGTCTGATGATCCCGCCAACCACCAAGCACTCGTGCTAGCCTGGTCGGAGCATTCCCGTTGGGAAAGATCGTGACTCAATTTTAGGGTTGTTTTTTGTGCGTGATTCTCCTTACACTCTAGTCTAGTCTATGTAATAGAAAAAATCATTTACAATGATAATTTGATATTACAGTAATGTAATAGAAGCAATAGAATTCGCAGACATAAAAATACCTTACAATGAGACAGTGTTATTATAGATTTTAAGTTTACCAATAACTGAAGTAACAAAATTTTAAAAAAACCTGTGAAGAAAAATGGAACCATAATAAAACTAGATTATACTGACATATTACAATGTAAAGACAACAAAATGTATGGTATAACCAATGTATGTAAAACTTTGAATAAACTTTCAATTTGTAAACAAAATTTCCTTTTAAATATATATATAAACTAACGATCAATGTATCAGCTACCTACTATCAAAGAATATAGAATTACCAAGAAGTCGCATCTTACTTTTACACATTTCGGGGATATTATGATAATTTTGGAACACGAAAATAATAAAAAAGTCATGTAGACAGACTAAATATAAGCATTTTTTAGTACCTGGTGGGTATTTTTCTACAAAAACATTTAAGCTGGAAAAAACATATTTAGAAATAACGGCATTATTAACAATACTGTGTTTTCCTTTTTCTTAAAAGCCAACTGTCTGTCCTATTATGTAATTTTTACATTAAAAATATTTACAAAATTGTCTTTTATTGTTACTCCTGTTAATATTTTTAGTGAAAACTTAAAACCAGATGGTTCTATGAATTTGAGAAAATTGGAAATTACCAAAACCGTGATTACATACGTACATTAAGTTAACGGCCTTATAAGGTAGGTATGGGGCATACTTCCCCTTCCGACCAAATGGAGGGAGATAGACCCCTTCCTTTCATAAAAAATGCTTGTATTCAACGGTTCTATGACGCAGCTTCCTCAAATTCAATAGTGATGCAAAGCAGGGCGTTGTTTTTTTTAATTGCTCCTCCCGCCTAAAGGGTAAGATAGACCTTCCTGCCCTAGTAAATAATGTTTGTATTTAGTCCAAGAAAGCAGATCTAAGCACACAAAAATAACCTACATTTAAAAACGTCATCAACAAAAAAATTACTTATTCGTTTTCAAAATACGTATTGGTTAAAAAAAATATTGTTAAGAAAAACAAAGAAAAACGGTAATCGAAAATATTTCAATGTCAAAATTGCAACTTAAATATAGCGATCACAAATTAATTACTTTTTGACTGAATTATTTTCATTGATTCCGGATTTTTCCCTCCAAATTTAGGGAAGATATTCAGAAACTGAATTTGAAAAAAATTCGTCTTTCGGAAACCCTACACTCAACTTTACACCATTTTATACCAGATTTTATATAATTTTTTTCGAATTCATATCCTTATAAAAATAAATTGCACGACTATATCGCACGTACATGCTCATATGTGTGGTCATACATACAAAAATGTTCAATACAAAAATGTATAAGAGATGCGACTTCTTGGTAATTCTATTTTCCTTGCTTTCAACCTCGCTCATGCACACAGATTAACAACCAACATATTCCCTCAATAGAGGAGCTAACTACTGGCGTGGTATTGCTAAACCAGTTTAACGATTATGTGGAAATAGACGGTAACCAGGTGTTGTTAAGTGAAACACACATCACCCAATTCCATAACTCAACTGTCGAAATTCGCCAATACACCTTCACAGCATCAGAAGTTACCTTGCATATCCGCCCTCCTACAACCATCAGCAACAAAACATAAATTTGAAGAGCTTTTATAACTCGAGATGAATAAAGAAATAGAGGCTAATAATACAAAATACATACAGCAGCTAGAAACGGACAATCAAAAGAAGACCATACCCATGTCGGCACTAGTAACTTTGCCACTTGTGCTAATCTTACTCATGATCTGGAAATTGTTTAAGAAAGATTTCAAATTCAGCTCATTCTGGATGAAAAGGTCCGGATCTGAAAATACTGAGATAGTCGAATTCGCTCAGGAGGCAGGAACATCAGCCAATTTACCTGTTGCAAGTCCAAGAATCATCGGGATCAAAGAGGGGAGGAGTTAACGCCACATAAACCAAAAATAAGTTGATCATGAGCCATCCGAACGATCAACAATGTACGCGCTCGTTCCCAGACACAAAGTCAGCAAAAACCTTTGTGGAATGTGGAAACATAAACCTGTGATGCGAGGCAGCACTGCAATCAACATGTCAGCAGTTTTTACATATTTAAGTCAAGATTTCCATTACATTTTTGTCCAGTCCTTAGTTAGGTAGAATCGCTGCCCATTTGCCTGTTAAACTTTAAATAAATAAAAATTAAAAAATTAAAAAAACATTTTTTTTTATGAAACAAGTTTAAATTTTTTTTAATTTATATTTTTCCAACTGGCAAAAATGGCTACAACAAGTGCACCTAAAAGTCCAGCAAGTCTACCCGTTCAAAAATAAAATAAATTGCACGACTGGACTTACTTGCTCCTATGTGCGGTCACAGCGTCGAATAAAATTTGATAAATATTAGAAGAACTTCTAAGTTTTTATTCGATCTTTGTGACTTTTGATTGTTCGCAGATAGTACGTAAGAGAGTTTTCAGCGGAAAAATTTAAACGATTGATTTTTTTGCATTCAGTAGTAATCGAATAGTTTTTTATTTGTTAGTTGTTTTTGTGTCTTTATCATAGGCTTCCTTATTTATTCTGTGTGCTTTTATGATGATAAAATGCTTTAAGATACAAGTATGTATGTAGGTTGTCACCTTCTTTTATTTGAGTAATGGCTAGGGCTTAGCCGAGCAATATGAAAAAAAAATTTGGGGAAAATATTAAACAAATAAAATTTGTATGAAATCAAAAAAACACTATTCATAACGTTTTTTGGAAAAAATATTGTAAGCCATCTTATTTCTTTTGCTGTTTTCTATTTTACGAATTTTTCATTTCAAAATCGTTCGACCAGTTTTATTTAATTAATTTGAATTTTCACTGCATGGTTCGACTTAGTCAGAATTGTGTTTTGTGTGTAAGTATTTTGAAATGGTAAGTGATTTTTGTGTCGTGTATTCCAATGTTCGTGGTATAAGAAAGAATTTCTTTCACCTGTACGTCTACTCTGTTCAATACAGGCCAGCTGTTTTGGCATTAAGTGAAACCCAGGTTGGAGTAAATACTGATTTATCAGAGTTTGCTCTACATGGGTATAGCTTGGTGCCATTACTCTTTTCCCATCATGGTCTCGTGGTCTATGTTAGGAATGATATTGCTTGCCAGAGCCTTCCCCAATATGGGCAATGTTCCAACACGGACTTTAACTTCTTGTGGCTCAAATTCACTGTCCGCAAGCATGTCATTCATTATTGGTTTATTTACAGGAGTCCAAATCTCGACAGCAATTCCACATGTAACGAGTTTGATGCGCTGTCTGATTCCATCTCGAAAATTGTTTCCCTTTGTCCTCGCACTGAAATCGTTATCACGGGCGATTTCAATGTACACAATTCCAATTGGCTCCGCTATTCTGGTCAGACAACACCCGAAGGAAGGTATGTCGAGCTCTTTGCCGGGTTACATCACCTTACCCAACTGATCGATGTGCCAACGCATATACCGGATGTTGCTGGGCAAGCCGCCCATACTCTTGACTTGTTTCTTACTTCTCACCCTGATAAATATACCATTAGTGTAACTTCTCCATTTGGCACTTAAGACCATTGTGTTATTTCAGCTAATTTCTCATCCTCCACCCATCCAGTTAAAGAAAAACTTCCCACCAGGACCGTTTGGCAATACGAGAAAGCCAACTGGGACGGCCTGAATATTTTTTTCCGAAACTTTAACTGGTCACTATGCTTCCTCGATAGTGACATTGATGCCAGTGCTGAAATGATCACAAATGTGATTCTTCTAGGGATGCGTGCTTTTATTCCTAACAGAGTAAAAAGCATCAAACCTAAAGAAAAGTCTTGGTTTAATTCTGAGTGTAAAGAAGCTATCAGGCTCAAAGAAGTAAGTTTCCGTTCTTACAAAGCCAACCCTACAGAGGAAAATCGGAAAAAGCACAAACAAGCAAGAAACTCATGCAACTCCGTTATTGAAAGAACCAAATTTTTGCATGACCAAAAATTACGGCAAAAAATTCTGCAGTGTCCCAAAGGCAGTAAAAATTTTTGGTCATTTGTAAAAAATATTAAAAACTCCTCAACATCTTCGGTTCCAACGCTCATCGACAGTAACAAACCAATTGTTTACTCTTCAGAGAAGGCAAACTTGCTCGCCGCCCATTTCGCTGCTAGCTCCACGCTGCCGCATAGCAACGTTGCCCCTCCTGTACTTGAGAATGTAATTTTTTCCATGGGACAGATTTTTTTCCGCACTCGTACAGTAGCAAGAGTTCTCAAAGATCTCGATATACACAAATCCGCTGGCCCGGATGGTATACCCCCGATTCTTCTGAAGAGGTGTTCTTCCACACTGGCAAAGCCACTGCGTAAGCTTTTCCATCGCTCCTACTCTTCTGGAATCTTTCCTAGAAGATGGAAAACAGCATTTGTCCAGCCTGTCCCTAAGAAAGGTGACCCATCCTCCCCCTCCTCCTACCGACCCATAGCACTGACATCCCTTCTTTCTAAGGTCATGGAAACACTGATTAACCGTCAGCTTAAGGAATATCTCGAAGATCGTAAGCTTCTCCATGACCGTCAGTATGGCTTCCGCAGCAACCGTTCCACTGGTGATCTGATGGCATATCTCACCGAACAGTGGAACAAATCTTTACATCGCTTTGGTGAAAGTAAGATTATTGCTCTTGATATCTCCAAGGCATTTGATAGAGTTTGGCATGAAGCTCTCTTATCGAAAATGCGTGCTTTTGGGATCGATAATACTCTTGTTCGTTGGATTAGAAGCTATCTTCTGGACCGTTCAATACAAGTTGTATTGGACGGATTCAAGTCTGATTCCCACAAAATAAATGCTGGTGTGCCCCAGGGCTCTGTTCTATCTCCGACTCTTTTCCTCATTTTTATAAATGATCTTCTGTCTGTTACTTCTAATCCACTTAACTGTTTTGCTGACGATTCTACCCTCAGCTTTTCATATTCGTTCGATAATTCACGTCCTTCGCCTTCGGACGTACAATTGCAACGGTGCCGTATGTCAAGCTCATTAAACTCCGATTTATACAGCATTGTCAAATGGGGTAATAGAAATCGTGTGGAGTTTAATGCTTCGAAAACTCAATGCTGTCTTCTGTCGTTAAAGCTTAACATTCCCCCAATGCCATTGTCCATGAATGGCACTTACATCGAAGAAACCGAAAAGCTCTCAGTACTCGGTATGTGTGTCAACGACGACCTCCGTTGGAACGACCATATATTTGAAATCGCTAAGAATGCTGCTAAGTGCTTAGGTTTTCTGTATCGGTGTAAGAAGTATTTTTCCCCATCTGATCTGGCTACAATTTATAAAGCGTTTATACGCCCTAAGCTCGAGTATAACTCCCACCTGTGGGCAGGTGCTTCACAAACATCGCTTCACCTGCTTGATAGAATACAAAATCGAGCGTTAAGATTGATAGGAAATAGAACTGCCGCTGAAACAATTGCCCCTCTCGAACACCGACGCAATGTTTCATGTCTTTCCTTATTTTATCGTTTCTTTTATAAAAAATGTTCACTCGATGTAGCCAGCTGCATTCCTCCCCTTAAAAGTTTCGCCCGTAATACTCGTCTTGCTAGGAATGCCCATCAGTTCACCCTTGAGCCCAATTTCGGACGTACCGTGAAATATAGGGATTCTTTTTTTAGCCGTACAACACGACTTTGGAATGGTTTACCCGGCGAGATTTTCCCTTGCCATTTCAATTTGTAAACATTCAAAACCAATGTTAATCGACACTTCCTATCTCTCCCCTCCCTATCTTCCTAATGCCCGCGCAGTGTGTTACATTAAAAGGGAAACAAATAGTCCCTTGTGCGCGCGTTAATTATAAAAAAAAAAAAAAAAAAAAAAAATTCACTTTTGTTTTTAAATAATAAAATCTTTAATTAACATTAATTTTGTTGCTTTGTAAATTGCTTTTAATCTTTCTTAAAACCATTTTAATTTTTTGGTTTTCAATTCTTCTTTAAATTACTTTAGTTTTCACCTTTGTTTTTAAATAATAAAATCTTTAATTAACTTTAATTTTGTTGCTTGGTGAATTGCTTTTAATCTTTCTTTAAACCATTTAATTTTTTTGGTTTTCATTTCTTCTTTAAATTACTTTAGTTTTCACCTTTGTTTTTAAATAATAAAATCTTTAATTAACTTTAATTTTTTTGCTTGGTGAATTGCTTCTAATCTTTCTTTAAACCATTTTAATTTTTACTCTGTTATTCTTCACACTCTTTTCTTATATAAATGTATACCCTTTTACTATTATATTCACTTTTTATTTCTTATTTTACTTAATCTAAACTTACATAAAAAGAACTATAAGCGATTCCATTTGTGGTGCGGCTAGCTTCGAATGATGCTTCCGTTTTGCTTCCTGCGATCGCTGGTCGCTGTTGCAGGGCTACTTCAGGGCCCTTTTGACTTTTAATGAGCCTGTTTCACCACTTAATGTTCAACTTTTTTTTCTTTTTTGACCACGGGGTGTTTTTCTCTTTTTATAAAACACAAACGCACTATTATGTTCGCGAAATTATTATTCCCTGACCGGGAGTCGGTTAATTGCACTAAGCAAGTCTTTTACTTTTAAACGATAACAAACACAAGCTAATAAAACATTTTTCTCCGTGCATTATTCCCGTGGTCCCTGCTCGGGGGCCAATTAAACTACTTTGAATTTAGTTTAAATAAAAAAATATTTTTTTGGAGGTTTCGACCTCTTTATTTAAAATTTATTGTACAACTGACTACAATAATCTTTTCTAGTTTTAAAGAAACCTATCCCCAAGTGCATCCGCCGCTGATGGTATGCGATGTTCCCACAGGTGGTATTACGCTACGTGATGGAATGTGGTTGTTGTTCACTTTATGTTTTTGTGTCCAGACCTAGCGTCAGCAAAAAGTATGGGAATGAATGTTGTTGCTTCTAAGAAATTTAAAGTCATAAATCATCTTGATTTTCAATTTCTCTAGTGTTAACTTATATGAATGAAATGAATTAAAAAACAAAAAAGCAACAACTTACCTGCAAGCTGCAACCTACATTCTACAACCGAAAAAAAACGAATAAAACATCTATTATTCTGTCTGATGATCCCGCCAACCACCAAGCACTCGTGCTAGCCAGGTCGGAGCATTCCCGTTGGGAAAGATCGTGACTCAATTTTAGGGTTGTTTTTTGTGCGTGATTCTCCTTACACTCTAGTCTAGTCTATGTAATAGAAAAAATCATTTACAATGATAATTTGATATTACAGTAATGTAATAGAAGCAATAGAATTCGCAGACATAAAAATACCTTACAATGAGACAGTGTTATTATAGATTTTAAGTTTACCAATAACTGAAGTAACAAAATTTTAATAAAACCTGTGAAGAAAAATGGAACCATAATAAAACTAGATTATACTGACATATTACAATGTAAAGACAACAAAATGTATGGTATAACCAATGTATGTAAAACTTTGAATAAACTTTCAATTTGTAAACAAAATTTCCTTTTAAATATATATATAAACTAACGATTAATGTATCAGCTACCTACTATCAAAGAATATAGAATTACCAAGAAGTCGCATCTTACTTTTACACATTTCGGGGATATTATGATAATTTTGGAACACGAAAATAATAAAAAAGTCATGTATACAGACTAAATATAAGCATTTTTTACTACCTGGTGGGTATTTTTCTACAAAAACATTTAAGCTGGAAAAAACATATTTAGAAATAACGGCATTATTAACAATACTGTGTTTTCCTTTTTCTTAAAAGCCAACTGTCTGTCCTATTATATAATTTTTACATTAAAAATATTTACAAAATTGTCTTTTATTGTTACTCCTGTTAATATTTTTAGTGAAAACTTAAAACCAGATGGTTCTATGAATACTAGTCTTTGAGAAAATTGGAAATTACCAAAACCGTGATTACATACGTACATTAAGTTAACGGCCTTATAAGGTAGGTATGGGGCATACTTCCCCTTCCGACCAAATGGAGGGAGATAGACCCCTTCCTTTCATAAAAAATGCTTGTATTCAACGGTTCTATGACGCAGCTTCCTCAAATTCAATAGTGATGCAAAGCAGGGCGTTGTTTTTTTTAATTGCTCCTCCCGCCTAAAGGGTAAGATAGACCTTCCTGCCCTAGTAAATAATGTTTGTATTTAGTCCAAGAAAGCAGATCTAAGCACACAAAAATAACCTACATTTAAAAACGTCATCAACAAAAAAATTACTTATTCGTTTTCAAAATACGTATTGGTTAAAAAAAATATTGTTAAGAAAAACAAAGAAAAACGGTAATCGAAAATATTTCAATGTCAAAATTGCAACTTAAATATAGCGATCACAAATTAATTACTTTTTGACTGAATTATTTTCATTGATTCCGGATTTTTCCCTCCAAATTTAGGGAAGATATTCAGAAACTGAATTTGAAAAAAATTCGTCTTTCGGAAACCCTACACTCAACTTTACACCATTTTATACCAGATTTTATATAATTTTTTTCGAATTCATATCCTTATAAAAATAAATTGCACGACTATATCGCACGTACATGCTCATATGTGTGGTCATACATACAAAAATGTTCAATACAAAAATTTATAAGAGATGCGACTTCTTGGTAATTCTATTTTCCTTGCTTTCAACCTCGCTCATGCACACAGATTAACAACCAACATATTCCCTCAATAGAGGAGCTAACTACTGGCGTGGTATTGCTAAACCAGTTTAACGATTATGTGGAAATAGACGGTAACCAGGTGTTGTTAAGTGAAACACACATCACCCAATTCCATAACTCAACTGTCGAAATTCGCCAATACACCTTCACAGCATCAGAAGTTACCTTGCATATCCGCCCTCCTACAACCATCAGCAACAAAACATAAATTTGAAGAGCTTTTATCACTCGAGATGAATAAAGAAATAGAGGCTAATAATACAAAATACATACAGCAGCTAGAAACGGACAATCAAAAGAAGACCATACCCATGTCGGCACTAGTAACTTTGCCACTTGTGCTAATCTTACTCATGATCTGGAAATTGTTTAAGAAAGATTTCAAATTCAGCTCATTCTGGATGAAAAGGTCCGGATCTGAAAATACTGAGATAGTCGAATTCGCTCAGGAGGCAGGAACATCAGCCAATTTACCTGTTGCAAGTCCAAGAATCATCGGGATCAAAGAGGGGAGGAGTTAACGCCACATAAACCAAAAATAAGTTGATCATGAGCCATCCGAATGATCAACAATGTACGCGCTCGTTCCCAGACGCAAAGTCAGCAAAAACCTTTGTGGAATGTGGAAACATAAACCTGTGATGCGAGGCAGCACTGCAATCAACATGTCAGCAGTTTTTACATATTTAAGTCAAGATTTCCATTACATTTTTGTCCAGTCTTTAGTTAGGTAGAATCGCTGCCCATTTGCCTGTTAAACTTTAAATAAATAAAAATTAAAAAATTAAAAAAACATTTTTTTTTATGAAACAAGTTTAAATTTTTTTTAATTTATATTTTTCCAACTGGCAAAAATGGCTACAACAAGTGCACCTAAAAGTCCAGCAAGTCTACCCGTTCAAAAATAAAATAAATTGCACGACTGGACTTACTTGCTCCTATGTGCGGTCACAGCGTCGAATAAAATTTGATAAATATTAGAAGAACTTCTAAGTTTTTATTCGATCTTTGTGACTTTTGATTGTTCGAAGATAGTACGTAAGAGAGTTTTCAGCGGAAAAATTTAAACGATTGAATTTTTTGCATTCAGTAGTAATCGAATAGTTTTTTATTTGTTAGTTGTTTTTGTGTCTTTATCATAGGCTTCCTTATTTATTCTGTGTGCTTTTATGATGATAAAATGCTTTAAGATACAAGTATGTATGTAGGTTGTCACCTTCTTTTATTTGAGTAATGGCTAGGGCTTAGCCGAGCAATATGAAAAAAAAATTTTGGGAAAATATTAAACAAATAAAATTTGTATGAAATCAAAAAAACACTATTCATAACGTTTTTTGGAAAAAATATTGTAAGCCATCTTATTTCTTTTGCTGTTTTCTATTTTACGAATTTTTCATTTCAAAATCGTTCGACCAGTTTTTTTTTTGAAAAATTTTTCGAAAACATATTTAAATTTTTTTTTGAGTATGTCAATTTAAAGAAATCTATAGTTTATACTAGGAGAAAAATTAAAAAAAATAATTATAAATTCGTTTTCAAAATATTCAAAAAACAAAATAATTTTTTTAAAAAAATATTAAAAACTAAAAAAAAATGTTTTTGAAAATTTTAATAAGAAATATTATTTAAATCATAAAACACTATATATTTTGAAAATTTCATCAGAATCCGTCAATTAGTTAACGAGAAAGTCTGGTTTTAAAAAACCGGTCATATGGGAGGTACCGTTATAAACCTTTTTTGAAAAATCCATTAAAACTAATAGATAGCCTTTGCATAGAAAACACAATTCAGAAAGTTTTATCAAAATCGTAGGAGCCGTTTTCGAGAAAAGTAAGTTTTTCATTAAAAGTTATATGGCAGGTACCGTTAGTTTTGGAGCTTGAATGCCAATTCGAAAAAGTCGTGTAGAGTACTCTAAAAATGCTATACACCAAGTTTGAATCAAATCGGCCCAACCTTTTAGGCTGTAGGAATCGATACGGACGGACAGAGAGACAGACAGACAGACAGACGGACGGACGGAATTTCCGGACCCACTTTTTTAGACTCTCTATCATCGTAATGTCATGTTTGATTGTTAGATTTTTTTTTTGACGAATGCATAACTTGCCTTATAGTCCCTATAAATCGGAAGTAATAAGTGCGTAAGCCTACACAATATTATTTTTGTATCTGCCTATTCCCTTTGTCGATCTCTATCCACCAAGCACAATACACAGAATACCATTTGCCTGTGGGAATGTGTACCTAACTATTGCTGATTGCTTACTAAACACGAACAAAAATATAGATACATACATACTTCCATACATAACTTCATTCAAATTCAAAACCAAAAGTCAATAGGAACAAAAATTATAAGAGCTCAGCTCATGACTCATGAAATGAAGATCCATTTCCATTCGTCCATGTCCATCTATTAAAGCATAGGTACATAACTTCAACTTGTTTAGTAGAAGCAGAGAATAACGAAGAGAAGAAAATACCCTGCCCTGCAGTAGCACCACCAAATTTGACAGTGGAGTTCCCTCGAACTACAACTTTCTATGTGTGTGTCATATGGGAAATTTTCTAGTAAAAAAGTTAAAATAGATAACTTTTAAAAAATTCAAATTAAAAAAAGGATTGTAAAAAGAATATTTTGTTTTTTGAATTCAATAAAAAAATATACTAGAAAGAAACAAAAAAAAAACACAATTGCATTACAAATATTGACATATTGAAGGGCATTTTTAAGTATGTTACAGTAGATGAAAATAAATCCTAAAATCGTGGCTAGCTCAAACATATATTTGCCTTTTATAAAAAAATATTTCAAAAATTTCAAAAATATTTTAATCTATTTCCCGGGTATAAAACTTAAAATATTTATAAAAAAAACATATATTTTTTGTATTTAAGACGCAAAAAAATATTATAAAAAATAGAAAAATAAATACCTTAAACCTCAGTTAATGGCACATATATATTGGCTTTGTAAAAAAGATTATTTCACTTATTTATCTATTGTACCTTAGTTTTTTATTTTATTATATATATATATATATATTATTTTTCATAGTTTTTGAATTTTTTGGGAACATTTAATGAGACAATCAAATAACGAATATCGTAGCTAGTTCAATAAATATATTTTCGCTTAAAGTAAAATATAAAAAAATATAAAAAAATATTATTTAACGCATTTCCCATAGGTTGAAACAAACGTCTTTAAAAATTTTACAAATTTTCCGTTTGTTTGGCGGTTTTGAGGCACAAAGAATTCCTAATTTTTGTTTTAAGCTAAACCAATATTTGACTCAACATATTTCAGATCGATAACCATTTGTTTCATTAAAATCTTCGAACAATTGCAAACGCTAGACTGTATGGGGCAAAAGTCCAACGCATTTTTACACAGGACACCCACCCTTAAGTGATTATCTTCAAGTTTGGTGTGTGTGATTCTTTCGGCATTCCCCAGAGGCCAGAGGGAAATTGAAATTTTATTTTTAGGCCTAAAAATAACGGTACCTGTCATATGACAGTTTAGGACATTTTTTTTCTCGAAAACGGCTCCAACGATTTCGATGAAAAGTTTTGAGAATTTTTGTGTTGGTATTGGCTATCATTTGATTAGAACCAAATTAACGGGAAAAGTACCTTTCATGTAACGGTATTTTTATTTTTTGGCTTTCTCGGTAACAGCTCTTTGGATGTCTGTCAAATTTTATATTTAAGAAGATCTATGTAGCATATCAAAATTTTGAATAACTTTTTTTATACATAATTAAAATTAATTTTTGAAAAATCAAAAAAAATCAAAAATCTAAATCTACTAAAAACCGTTAAGTATTGTGGTTTTGACACATTTTTTAAGTTCAGATAGTGTTTTTTTCTACGTTAATGTTACTTGTTTTTAAATTTTATTCGACGATGAGACCGCAAGTAAAGCAAGTTTTTTGGCTTTGTAACGCTGCAGAACGTAAACCGTTATTTTCATCAAAAATTCGTTTAGGCATTAGATAAATTAGAAGATTTACAATTTTTATTATAAAATTGATTTAAGTGACACAAACGAAAATATGACAAATATAAAAAACTCAAAACCTACTTTTTTTAACAAAATGTGTTATAACTTTTAAACAAAAGCAACTAGTGAAAAAAGTTTAACATTTTTTTGTGAAAAATTTAATTTGCTATGCCTAAGTTCTTTTTTTTCTATGATACAAAATACGAGAGTAACGTGTGAACATAGAAATAAACATTAAAAACAAAATAGCGGCATAATGACAACAGGTGCATTTGTGCAAAATGTAGTTTTTGACTCGTGAGTAGTACCTAGGTACTCTTTCGAATATCGAAGTCAAATGTGGTCTACTAATTTCTTCCTAGCAAAAGTCGAAATGCCCCGGATTAATAAGAAATAATAATAATAAGGTTTTTTATTTTGCCACTCTACCTATTATGTATATACCTATGTTTGTCTGTCGAAGCATTACTTTAATTATTAGTCATCCCTCATTCGTTTTTCTTCATTTCAAATTTTGATGTTTGATTAGGTACGTAAATAACCCGAGTTTCAACGCAATCAACAGCTTCTTCAATTTAAACTCAGACTTCAATTATAAAAGACCAAACGCATCTAAAAAGCGAATATACATACCTATATCTAGAAAATTAAATACAAATTTTTTACACTCCATATATGTACATATCACATATGTATGTACCTACCTTCATTATAATACAATAACTAGGCCGCTTTCAATTTAAAGTAAGCTAATGCTTAAATTGATATTATTAGGCTTCTACACTACATAGATGAATTTGTTTACAGAATTAGAAACCTATTATTGCGGTCATATCTGAGAGCTTGAAAATTGAAAGCATTTCATATTTAACCTACAATAAAATAGGTATACCTAATTCAATTCCAATAAATGAACAATAGCAAACAAATATTATTAGTATTATTTTATTATTGTAACTTTATTTATAAATAAATTACAAATACAATAATTTGTATGAAGCACTAGCTACCAGGGCCTTCGACTAGGAAACAAATACCTAGTAATACGTAGTTGTTGTTGTTTCAAAAAAATATACTTATTATTTTACTTTAAACAGCAGTTGCACTTAGTTTTTTGTGGGAGCTTAGTAAAAATATTGTCTGCTCAAGCAGGTTCTTACCAATCTTCTACCTTTCTATATACATATGTATATGCAATTTTTTTAACTATCTTTTAAAAAATGTTAAAAATTTGAACTAGTGTTAGTCTTAACCGGTCTGTTTATTTTTATTTAAATTTTGGAAACAAAACAAAGTTTTTCCTAAGAGTCATCCAAATTCGATGTATGTGTCGTGATTATATACATATAGGTATATTACCTATTTCATGTCTAAGCTTTTTTATGTTTTGCTTTATTTATAGTAAAAAAGAATATCAGAGTTTGGTAATCAGTATCAGTCATGAGTAGTAAAAGTAAAAATCTTGAATGTATTTAGTAAAAAGGCAGGTAGGCGGTAGGCGCTCCAATGCTACGCGGATCTCTCTTAACCAGCAGCGTGTGGGCTTAGGCTGTATGAATGTGGAAAACTTGATTCAAAATTCAGATACTCCAACACAAGCTGCCAGCAGCTGCACCACAGACGATCAGTCATCAGTGGTTTAGTACGTTTTTAACTTAGTTGAGTGTCGGACATACTTAGTTCACATAAGCACTTGGGTTTTTTTATCGTTATAGTACAGTAGAAAGATTTATTTTCCTTCTAATTAAGGTTAAATTTTAGTCAGTTGTTTTTCTAAAGAACAGTGCGCTAGATTGTGTGATTGTATATTTATTATCTATTAGGTATTATTTAAATAAATAAAAAAAATATGATTGGTGCTCGGCTACTAAAGTAGTATTGATTTTTCCCATTAAATATTTTAAAACAATAACTATTGAATAGATATAACAACCTATATAACAAGGAGTGTTAAATTATAAAAGAAACACAATGGTGTCAAAAAATAATAAAAAAAAAGCCGGTACTAAAACTGGTGAACACTCGAAGCCAACACCCGAAAAATCAATATTCCATAAATCTTCAGTCAAAAAAAATGAAGATTCATATGCTAATTTTTCAACAACTAATAAAAACCTCACTAGTACAAGCAAATTCTTGAAACAACGTAATTCGACCACTGCATTTTCAACTTCATCACTCAAATCGAAGCAAACCTCCTCAAGCTTTGTAGACGAAATAAAAATTCCAGAAGAAACATTAGGCATACAATCTTTAAAGGAAACAACTTTAAATTCGCCTTCGGAATCCGATAATTTACTATCAATGGGATCCAATGACCAACACTTTCAATCAGCAGCGTGTACTAACAAAATTAAAGAACTAATAGTAATTTCATCAAATGCACAAACTCCTCAATTAATTTCTTCTATACCGAATGAACGAAATTCTAACATAGCTTCAAGTTTTACAGAAAGTAAAGCACTACCAACAATATCCTTAAGAACTAATTATCAAAACCAAAAGTTCGACCTTACTTCATGTACTAGCAAAAATAAAGACCTTTCCAGTACTTTTTCTTTAAAATCAGAGCAACAAAAGTTGCAGAACTCCGGTATAACTGGCAGTGAGAAGATTTTATTAAATGAAGGTTTTTCAACAACGAATTTACAGTCTACGTCTGAAAAAGAAATCTCAGAATCATTGAGTTTTAAAAGTACGGAACAATCTTCACACACTCAATATGAAACATCTGATCAACGTGATACCATGACATCTATAGATTCATCATATAAAAAATCAAAAACTTCTTCATCTTCATTACAATCATCAAATGTGATTTCTTTTCCCAACACGAAATTTAAGAGTTCCAATACAATTAGTCAACAAAAAGAAACGACTTCGGAATCAATTGCAAAGGAGCAAATTTTCGACCAAAAAACTAAAACTTGGAGTGATTTCAATGAAAAGGTCATCGTTAAAAATCAACCATCTCTTCTGCGTTACGTCAGCCAAGATTCAGACGGAGCATATAAAGTAACATATAAGAAAAAAATATTCGATCGCACAAACAACAAGTGGAAAGTAATTGACGAAAAGGTGGTTGACAGCGCACATGACGTAGGGTACCCAGAAATAGTGGATGATGTCACCAACAGAACAACGACAACATATACTACAAAAGTTTACGACACAAAACTTGGCAAGTGGAAAATTGTCGACGAAAAATCGTATGTAGACACGAAAGCTTTCATTCCCACAGAAATAGCTATAGAGATAGAGAAAGATAATACCGATGTAGCCAATATTACTACTACAACAGAAGTGACAAAGGTGAGCTTTAAAAATTTGTAGATCATAAGTTATTTTTCAATTAGATATATAAATGTACATACATGTATGTACATACATAGGTACCAGTATCGCCGGGGAGTAGATATAAAGTTAAAATTATCAATGAGAAAATGAAAACATTATGCATACATTTGTATTTGTGCATGCACAATTTTTCCGATTATATTTTCTTACTGATTTTATGAAGAAACATGTTATTCATCATCAAATGTGATGTGATTTGTTACGAATATAAAGCTAAAAAGATCCTACACAACAATGTCAGTAGTATATGTATGCATACGTAGTTATTATACTTATTTGTAATAAGTATGTGAAATGTGATTCTTAAAATTCTTTATTTGTTATACAGGCATTGGCTTTTATGAACAGCTGACGTTTTAGTCTAAGAGCTGTTACTGGTTACATACAAAATGCAAAATGTTCTACTTTTCTTTGGTTTTTCATTATTCATTCATTCATTTCATTCATTTGCTTACGTCCTACGTTAAAAGCGTTTATATATATTTTGTAGCCTGAATGAAAATGTCCTACAATACTGAAGATTCAAATATGTTTGTGTGTCAATTTGTTAGCAAGATATGACGCTTCAAAAGAAAGGTATTTTTTTAAATTTCCCTAAAAAATGCCAAGAAATGCAGATTTTCCTCTTATTTCTTCTGTTTCATTAAGTTCCGACCTTCTACCTAAAACCATTTTTTCCGACCTGTCGACTGGACTAATTTTTCAAATAATTTTCAAACATGAAAAATTCACAACTAGGTACCCGGCTTCTGTAGGGTTAAACCTCTTTATTTACTGGACTATTTGCGACAGCAGCAGCAAAGCCGGACGAAGCCAAATGAGCGTGTAAGCTCTACTTTTAGCCCCACTCTTCAGTTGTTATTTTTTTTTTCAGTTTTTTCTGGCGATTATAGGGACTATAAGGCAAGTTTAGGACTTGTGAATATAAAATAAAAGGCACGACTGGGTCGCACGTACTTGCTCTTATGTGCTAATCCTTTTTAAGTGCAGGCGTCTTTTTGACAAAGATTTTATTTTAATATTTTTTGTATGACGTGCAACTTCCTTAGAATCGTTTTGGGGTGAAGCTCGAACGAACATGCGTCACGACAAAGGGATAAACACATAAATATATAGGATTGTTAGCTTTTGCAGTTTTTTAGTGTAGTATTATCTTTCCACTTGCTGCTTACTGTTTATAATATAATTTGCTAATAGAAAGATACAAAGGACTTTTTTCAGTAAAATTTTCATTTTGGTATGGAAAAATTTGAACAACTGGCATAAAGATTCGTCGGAATCAGCAGTATGGCAATAATGCTAGATAAAGAGACCTTTATACGTCCCAATATGGGACCAATGGAATTTATAAAGGATTTAGGTACCTATAATAAGGTTGGGAGGAAGGTAGGTACTAAAATTAAGATACGTGTTCCAACTACTGTTAAGCCAGTAGGTATAGAGACAATATTAAAAGTTAACACAGTGGTTTTGTTTATTTATAGGAAGGTGTAAACTTTTGTTTTCTCGATTGAAATTTTTGCATTCAGTAGTAATCGAATAGTTTTTTTTATTTGTTAGTTGTTTTTGTGTGTTTATCAAAGGCTTCCTTATTTATTCTGTGCTTTTATGATGATGAAAAATACTTTAAAATACGTAAGTATGTATGTAATGTAGGTTGTCACTTTCTTTTATTTGACTAATGGCTTGGCTAGGGCTTAGCCGAGCAATATGAAATAAAATGTTGTTTATGTTTAATGTTTATGAATGCAAAAAAACACTACTCATAACGTTTTTTGGAAAAAATGTTGTAAGCCATCTTATTTCTTTTGCTGTTTTCTATTTTATGAATTTTTCATTTCAAAATCGTTCGACCAGTTTTTTTCAAAAAAATGTTTTTTTTGAAAAACTTTTCGAAAACATATTTTAAAATTTTTTTTAGTATGTCAATTTTAAGAAATCTATAGTTTATACTAGGAGAAAAATTAAAAAAAAAAATCTATAGATCCGTTTTCAAAATATTCAAAAAACAAAATATTTTTTTAAAAAAATTATTAAAATTTAAAAAAAAAATGTTTTTCAAAATTTTGATAAGCAATATTATTTAAATCATAAAACACTACATATTTTGAAAATTTCATCAAAATCCGTCAATTAGTTAACGAGTAAGTCTGATTTTAAAAAACCGGTCATATGGGAGGTACCGTTATAAAAATTTTTCTGAAAAATCCATTAAAATTAAAAGATAGATTTTGCACAGAAAACATCATTCTGAAAGTTTAATCAAAATCGTAGGAGCCGTTTTCGAGAAAAATAAGTTTTTTAATAAAAGTTATGTGGCAGGTACCGTTAGTTTTGGAGCTAGAATGCCAATTCCAAAAACTGTCGGGTAGAGCACTCTAAAAATATTATATACCAAGTTTGAATCCAATCGGCCCAACCGTTTAGGCTGTAGATATCGATACGGACAGACAGACAGACAGACAGACAGACAGACAGACGGACGGAATTTCCGGACCCACTTTTTTTGACTTCTCTATCATCGTAATATTATGTTTGATTGTTAGAATTTTTTTTTTTTTTACGAATGCATAACTTGCCTTATAGTCCCTATAATCGCAAGTAAAAAAATTGAGATAACATGACATTACGATCATAGTAGAGAAGTCTAAAAAAGTGATTGACAAAAAATGTCTGTCTGTCTGTCAGTATGTATAACGAGCTGCAGCCTAAACGGCTTAAGCGATTATCTTCAAATTTGGTGTGTGTTATACTTTTCGCATTCCCCAGAGGGGAAATTGAAATTTTATTTTTAAGCCTAAAAATAACGGTATCTGCCATATGACAGTTTAGGAAAAGCTCATTTTCTCGAAAACGGCTCCAAAGATTTTGATGAAAATTTTGGATAATTTTTTTTTTTGGTATTGGCTTTTATCTGATTAGAACCAAATATACGGGAAAAGTCTATTAACGGTACCTTTCATATAATGTTTTTTTTTTAATTTTGGGCTTTCTCGGTCAAATTTTATAATTGGAAAGATCTAAGTAGTCAAAGAAATTCTGCATATCAAAATTTTTAATAACTTTTTTTTCTAATTAAAATTAATTTAAAATAAAAATTAATTCTTTGTTATTTAAGACGTGAGATGGCGTACTTCATTTTTACTAAAAACCGTTAAGTATTGTGGTTATGAAACTTTATATAAGTTCAAATTGTGTTATTTTCAACGTAAATGTTACTTATTTCTGTCAAAGATCTTGCTTTCCAATGTAACGAGGCACATATGCGCAAGTACGTGCGACCCAGTCGTGCCAATTTTTTATTTTCGACTTCAACAAGTGTCTGTTCGCACATCTACAGCCTAACCGGATGGGCCGATTTGCTTCTTGGTATTTAGTATTTATGTGATACTTCCATATCACGGGGGCGTTTTTCATTTTTGCTCTAGGTCGAAAAATAACGGTACCTGCCATACAATCTTCAAAAAGAGTTTGAGTTTCTCGAAAACATCTTTAACGATTTTGATAAAACTTTCAGGGTGCTATTTTTTTACAACAATACATCTTTCAGTAAGCATGAATTTTTCGAAATTTGTTCTATAACGGTACCCCCCATTGGACCGTTTTTTTTCTTCGACTTTCTCAGGAACTGCTCAACCGATTACAATCAAATTTGATATTCAGGAAGATGTAGATAGCCAAACCAATTTGGCATACAAATATTTCCGAATAACTTTTTTTTGTGTTTTTAATATTTTTTTTTTTTGAAAATCGGTATTACGAAAACGGGAATTTGAATTTTTTTCTTAGTTTTGCTTTTTTTTTTTTGGACCGTTTTTTTTTCTTCGACTTTCTCAGGAACTGCTCAACCGATTACAATCAAATTTGATATTCAGGAAGATGTAGATAGCCAAACCAATTTGGCATACAAATATTTCCGAATAACTTTTTTTTGTGTTTTTAATATTTTTTTTTTTTTTGAAAATCGGTATTACGAAAACGGGAATTTGAATTTTTTTCTTAGTTTTGCTTTTAAATGAGAGTAATTTTTGTGTTTAAGTTTGCATTCTTGAATTATTTTTTTTTTAATTTTTAAAAAAAAGTTTTACCTATAAACCGTTTCTACGTTTAAAAAAAAATAAATTTCACATTTTCTAAAAAAAATAAAATGGCGTTTAAATTTGTAGGCTGAAAACTATTTTACTTACTTTTTTCAAACAAAAAACTCAAACACAAAAACTCGAATATGTTTCTCTATCATCGTTTGATTGTTTTCTCAATTTTTTTTTTAATCTGCACGAATGCATAACTTGCATTATGTACTATAACCTATAGTCGCACGTACTTGCTCCTGTGTGCTAATCCTTTTTAAGTACAGGCGTCTTTTTGACAAAGATTTAATTTTAATGTTTTTTTGACGTGCAACTTCTTTAGAATCGTTGTGGTTTGAAGCTCGAACGAACATGCGTCACGATAAAACGATAAACACAAAATATATAGGATTGTTAGCTTTTGCAGTTTTTTAGTGTATTATCTTTCCACTTGTTGTTTACTGTTTATAATATAATTTGCTAATAGAAAGATATTGTTTAAACCAATACTGTTTTGTATCAGCTTGCTGGACAGGGTGCATAAACCTTGACCAGCCGTAGAGTTAAAATACACTCGGTTCTATGTACCGGTGTATTATCGTCGTATCTTTTTGTTAATACCTCGGTTCTTGTACCGTTGTATTATCGTCGCTATATTTTCTTCAGCTAATGCCCCTTACCACTGGTGGGGGAAGCAATAGCAGTAAAAAGAAATGTAGTCGAGAAGGTTTGATCGTGAATGATAAAATTTTATTGTCTTACAAAACTATTTATATAATAAAAATGACGACTAAGCTAAAATTGTAACAATTAACAAAAAATATTTATTTCTGAATTAAAAGAAACTTAACAAAAAAAAGGTAAAATTCGTAAGGTTCAATGGCCATATCCAATATTTGAATGCAATAATTTTGCTGACAGATACAAAAAATTATTCATTCTATGGGAATTGGCTATTGAACGATGCAAGATACACAAATTTGAATGAATATGAAAGAAAATGATTTATAAAAAAGAATATAGCAAAGCTACGGTATCAATAAAATAACACGCAGAGAAGCTACATGACTATATTTGTTTGATGATTATATAAACATTCTCCTCGCGTTGAACTATGTTCGAAACTATACCAAGATTTCGAATCTGACATTGTTGGGGTCCTCAATGCTGGGGTCCTCAGCGTTCGTATTCTGCTTATTCGGGACCGTCTTGTTGGTATCAGAGTGGTATATGCGAAACAGTTTCCATAGTAGGAGAATCAGTGCCGTGATTGATATAAGGAGTCCCAGATAACCCACTGCAAATTGGTGTGCATCGTTGGAGGACGTAGAGAACGGCAAATTGTTGCTTATGTTCAAAAGTTGCTGCTTGAGCTCATCCAGCTCAAGCAGATGATTTTTGTAGCTCGAGGATTGGTGAATTACTGGTTTGAATTGGTCTGGAATAGCATAGTCCGAAAGGTTTGTTAGAGGTGATAATGACATTCTTGAGTACGTCGAATGTGTTGAATGACCACGCAACGTCATTAAGTCATCCTTGATTACACAGTTGGCTTGAATTTGAATTATTTCTGAGCCCTCTAAAATGCTTGATGTTGCAGTTCCATTGCAGACGACAGTTAACGTAATTATTTTCTTTAATACGTAAATCCATTCGTTTGGAGAGCAAAGCTGAATCCAATGAGGTCCTTCGATGGTTTTCGTTATTTTACATGATGGAGATTGCTGATTATGGCTCAGGTAATGGATTTCGCAGGCACTTACTTCTGATCCTTTAGAATATATTGGATGAATTTGATTGCATATGTGATTTTCGTGAGCTAATGACAAACATTGTTGAAATTCTCCTTCTGATAACGGATAGTATTGATCACGGTGAAATGTTACCATGATATACTCCGTGGATCGACTCATGGTGAGGAATGTTCCATTTATAGATACGGGAACTGGCGTCACCTTAAATAGTTCAAATTCATCAAGGCTTAGTAATGGCAAGGTGAGTTTGAATATGATGAGATCGGTGAGTACCCTGCCGTGAATGCTCATGAGTTGATATAATTTAAGTATATCATCTTGAGCTACTGGAAGCCTTAGGGCTGTGGGCAAATTAGCTTTAATTCGCAGAAGATCATGACGTAACTGATGAGGTGTTATTAGTTAAGGATTTATCTTTCTTGATGGGTGTCGATTATAATATCTATTAAGGACGCTTGTGTTCTTTGTATCTGCGACAAAACTAGAATCAGTTGCAGTGCTATTGAATTAAATAGCTGACGCAGTTTTTCTTCATGACGCTCTAGTTTAATGCCGTTAATCAAAGCAGCAAATTGTTGGAGATCCGCGTCAATTTCTTGAAAACGAGAACTTGTTTCCTGTTCATTTCGCCTTATTATGTTAAGGGTGGCGTCAATAATTGATGTTTGGTTTCGAATCAAGTTGGTGAGATGTCCTTCATCCTGTTGAATTTTATTGATTGAGGAGGACATTTTATCAGCGTATTCAGAGTCCAGGACTCCAAATAGAGCATTAGCTATATTTCCTACGATGTTAAGCGCTCCACGGCGAGTTCTCCGATTGGTAGATGTATCAGCTAACAACTCATTTCCCTTCTTGAAGTCCTAATTTATTCTGTTGAACTGGGAGATCGTTCCCTTGCATGTTTCTGTTTTGTTTGGTAACAAGTGACAGATGTTTACAAGTCTCTCGCTGTAGTTCCTTACAGTTTGATACTCCGTCCAATAGGAGTTCATGTCGTAATATGCGAAGATATCCCAACCGCTTGCCGTAAGTGAAGAGGTCCCCAGATTCTCAAAATATATTCCTGGTTGCGAACTAAATGGGCGAATGTTTATCGGCGTACATTAAATACCTGGAACGAGGCAGCAAACTAGTAGTAACGTTACAACCGCAGATCCAAAGGTGGGCCTAAGTTTCTTTTTTGGAACAGACGTAATTTCAGACTCGTCCATTAAGCGAACTGAGGAGCTGCATGGAGAACTTGTAGCTGATTCATATGTTTGTTGGCCAGTGTTTTCTTCGATGGGTATCGGAAGTGGAGCCAGTCTATGTATGGCCCGCCGAAAAATACCTGTAGCTGTTTTTACATCAGCTACACGAACCAGCCCGTCGTCTCCAATGATAACGTTTGTAATGCGTCCAAGTGGCCACCTTAAACTGGGTACATTGTCGTCCTTTATAATAACCATCATTCCTTGTTCTGCATTTTGACAGCGGTCCTTCCATTTGTATCTGTGTTGTAATTGGTTTAGATAATCTCGGGACCACCGGCGCCAGAATTCGTTCTTGAGACTACTAACGAGGTTCCAGCGAGCATTTGGGCCTGAAGTGGATGGTGAGGTATCAGGATCAACATTGCTAATTAGGGGTTCTCCGATGAGAAAATGCCCTGCAGTGAGAGCTCTTAGGTCATTTGGAGTTTCAGACATTGGAGATATTGGCCTTGAATTGAGTATGGCTTCAACCTGAGTAACAGCTGTTTCAAGCTCCTCATAAGTGAGTGAAGCTCCTGCTAATGTGTGCTGCAGTAAAAGCTTGGATGATTTAACTGCAGCCTCCCATAGACCTCCAAAATGTGGGGAGCGTGGCGGAATGAAATGAAAATCACAGCCTTTTGTAGAACATGTTGATGCAATTTTACTCCTTTCACCTTCAACATCAATAAAGGACAATAGCTCCTTTAGCTGGTTCCTGGCTCCCACGAAGTTCGTTGCATTGTCACAATAAATATTTCTGCAATGTCCTCGCATCGCCATGAATCGTTTGAGTGCACCCAAGAATCCTTGAGTTGTTAGATCAGTCACGAGTTCTAAATGGCAGGCCTTTGTGGAAAAACAGCAAAAAATAGTTGCCTGCAAAGATGACTTTGTATTCTTCGATGGTGCTACTCTTGATTTAGCGCAAACTAGTCGCACCGTTATGACGTTGTCACTGCTAATGGAACGAATGTATGCTGCAGCACCATAAGCCTTTCCTGAAGCATCGGCAAATACGTGATACTGAATGCTTTTTTTGCGATGTATGATTTCTGCGGGTGTTTGCCTCTTATCTTGTAATGAGTTAAAACTGGGCCACAAAAATCGACGCCTGTGTTCACGAATGGTCTGGCCGGTTGTATTCTGGTAGCAGGTAAATTTCCCATTTGTTGATTCAACAGCTTCGGGCTAGCACGAGCGCAATTAACGCAATTGTGCGTTACAGATCGTGCCAAAGTCTTCCCTCTTAGTGGCCAAATTGCCTGCCTGGCAATTGAAACCATAGTTTGTGGTCCGGCACGATTGTTCTCAATATGAATGTCATGAAGTATCATTTTTGTAAACGGGTGACGATGTGGTAGGAGTACTGGATGTTTAGCGTCATATGTTAATGCCGATGCTTCCTGACGTCCACCAACTCCGTGTCGAGAAATAGGGTAAGGCTCTTGAGTGAACTTCACCTCACCCTTATTTCTTAAATTTAAGATGTCTTCTTTCATCTCTAATTGCTGCATTTGCTTGAATACTGCCTTCTTCGATTGACACAGTTCTGAAACCGTCAAGGGGCCTCTTCTTGTTTTGAAATCCTTCCTCGACTTGAGGTACTTTTCTTTAAAGTTGTTGATAAATCGTAAGACGTAAGCAATAATTCTTTGAACTCTTTTGAACGAGTTTTTATGGTTGATGAGACTTATAGTAAGAACATCTTGGGAATCAGAGATTGCGGCTCCCAAAGATATATGTTCATTTTTGTTGTTGGTTTTAATTGCCTTGGTGTCGTATAAGGGTGGCCAGATTGAAGTCGAACCATGTAAGAATTTTGGCCCATAGAACCAAATGTTGCAATTCTCAAGGCGATCTGGAGCTATTCCACGTGAAAGTACATCTGCAGGATTTTCCTTTGAGGGCACATGCCTCCACTGCGCAGAAATTGTATTTTCTTGTATTCTTGATACCCTATTTGCGATGAAGATGGGAAGGTTTGCTGAGGTTGATGTGTTAATCCATGCTAGTGCAATTTCTGAATCAGTCCAGAGGAATGTTGCATCGTTTTTAATGTTAAGGTCTTTTTGTAAGCGCCCTAGAAGCTCGACAGCAAGGCAGCAGGCGCAAAGCTCTAGTCTGGGAATAGTTGCCTGCAAAGATGACTTTGTTTTCTTCGATGGTGCTACTCTTGATTTAGCGCAAACTAGTCGCACCGTTATGACGTTGTCACTGCTAATGGAACGAATGTATGCTGCAGCACCATAAGCCTTTTCTGAAGCATCGGCAAATACGTGATACTGAATGCTTTTTGGCGTTTTATGAGAAAATATATGCCTAGCAATCTTTATGTTGTTTAGTGACTGCAATCCTTCACGAAAATTTATCCAAGTTGTTTGCATTTCTTGAGGTAATGCAGCATCCCAATCAAGCTTTAGTTCCCATAATTTTTATAAGAATATTTTTGCCACTACAACGACAGGTGCCATGATACCGAGAGGGTCAAATAGATGTGCTATGTCACTGTAAGCTGTTCGTTTGGTCACTCGATCCCTTTTTAACCAAGATGTTTTCACGCAGAGTTGGTTAGATTTCGGCATCCACGTGAGTCCAATGGTTTTCACATGATCTTCAATATTGGTGTTGAAGTCTAATTCTGTTTCTCGGTCTTCGAGTAGTATTCCCTTTAGTAAGGATTCTTGGTTAGCGCACCATTTCCTTAGCTTGAAGCCGCTGTTGCTAGGGATAGTCAGGAGCTCAGTTTGGGTATTCAAAAGTTCGGTCAACTTATCTGCCCCGGTTAACACATCATCTACGTAGAAGTCACGCGATAATACCTTCGACCCGGATGGGTAACGATCCTTATTGCTTTGTGCCAAAACTTGGAGGCACTTTGTTGCCAAGTATGATGCAGATGTTGTACCGTTGGTAACGGTGTTGAGCTTGAAACTCTTCAATGGATCATTTGGGCTGTTCCTCCACCATATTAGCTGGAACTTTCGGTCCTCATCGTTTACAAGTATTTGACGGTACATTTTCTCTATGTCAGCGGTAAATACAAATCTTGGTATGCGGAATTGCAACAGCATCGTAAAAACGTCATCTTGTTTTGTTGGGCCCGTGGAGAGGATGTCGTTCAGTGATATGTTTGATGAGGATTATGCGGAACCATCAAAAACCACCCTTAGCTTTGTAGTGCTACTATCGGGCTTTTGGACACAATGATGGGGCAAGAAATAATAGTGTTTTGTTATTTAATGGAAATTAACTTCCTGCATGTGACCCAATTTCTGGTACTCCACCATAAACTCTGTGTAGAGCTTTTTCAGGTCCTTTGAATTGGCTAGCCTTCGCTCAAGAGCTATGAACCTCCTAAAGGCAATGTCCTTTGATTCACCTAAGCAAGTTGGGGATTTCTTGAACGGTAAACAAACCACAAAACGGCCATTAGAGTCCTTAGTTGATGTCTGGACAAAATGTGCTTCGCATCGTCTTTCTGCTTGGGTGAAATTATCTGGAGTAGTGACGGCTTCTTCTAAACGCCAAAATTTTTCAATCTGCTGATCAAGAGCTTCATCTTCAGTACATATTCCGCATGATGCTAAAAGTCCATCATTAGTAAAGGGCACCTTTCCTGATACCGTCCAACCAAATACAGTAGTTTGTAGTGTTGGTAGATCTTTGCCAACGCTGATTTGACCAACAGCTAAGGTGGAGTAAAATATTTCAGCACCTATGAGCAAATAGATTGGCCCTGGCTGATTAAATTGCGAATCAGCCAAAACAATATTCTTCGGAATCGACCAATTAGTAGTTAAAATTTCTCGCGATGGTCGTGGTGAGACAATTTTCGACAGTACATGAGCTTCAATTCTGGTGACGAATCCATTTATCCTAGAAGCAATCTCCAAATTAATCCTTCCATGGGATGACCTTTTGCTTTGACCAATCCCTTCGACAAGCAGTGTCTCCTGAATTTGTTTCAGTCCTAAAGATCTGGCCAGCTTTTCAGATACCAAGTTAATCTGTGAACCAGAGTCCAATAATGCTCGACATGCTATTTGTTCTCCTGATTGATTTCTGAGGTGAACAATAGCTGTACTTAGCAGCACACCTTTAGTTTTGAATGTTGTGTTTGTACTCATTGGAGTGGGCTCTGTCGCTGAGGTGCATATCTTTGGTGAGTCGGCAACACAATCGGAAGTACCTGATGAAGTTGATGATTTTAAGCCATCATGTTGTCTAGAGTAGTCCAAATGAAGAAGTGTATTGTGCCCCTTTTGGCACTTAGAGCATCCTCCGAGTGTACAGTCCTTAGTAGCGTGACCTGAATTCAAACAATTTGCCCAGTGCCTTGATCTTTGTACCAAGCGCAGCCGGTTCTTGGCACTTAATTGCAGAAACTTCGGGCAAGCGTATAGATGATGATTTCCCTTGCAGGAAATGCATTTGAGTCCCACTGCAGCGACAGTGGTTAAAGCTTTATTTGGTATTAATCTTTTTCGTTGATACTCTGAACTAACTCTTGTTGTTCTTGCTAATGCCTCCAAGGAGTGAAACCGAAGCTCTAAGAATGATAAAAACTCCTTAAATGTTGGCAAAAGCTTTGGAGACTTCAATGATTGCTCCCAAAGAGTGAGGGTATTTCGATCCAACCGCTTAATGAGAATGTGCAGGAAAATTGGATCCCAGTGGGTGGTTTCTATCCCAAGGTTTTGCAAACTGAGTAGGCATTCTTGGGTAGTGTCATGCAGCGACTTTATAGATGCGGAATTCTCGTTGTGGATTGAGGGTTGTGACAATAATTTGTTGAGTGAGGCAGTCACCAGAAGTCGAGTATTTTCATAACGGCTGGTGATGGTTTCCCAAGCAGCAATATAATTGGCGTCGGATGTGGAAAAGTGCTGAATCAGTCTTTCTGCTTCTCCTGTAAGTGTGGTCTTCAGATACCACATCTTCCGAACGTTCGAAATTGGTTGATTATGGACCAATTCCGTATATAGATCTCGGAATTGGGTCCACTTCGAATAATCACCATTAAACTTGGGTAGGACCACTCTTCGTAATTTCGTACCCTGGTTTTGGGTAATAGCTGTCCTAGATCCAGAATTCGTTTTTGATCGTTGGTATAGCGTCGTTAGTGCAGCATGCACCTCATCTTCTGTCGTATGGAAACGCTCAGCATCATACACTAGGGGATTCGGCTCCTCCAAGAATTCCCATATTTTGTGATGGAAATTTCGTATAACCGCCCAGTCTTGCTCGATCGCCTTTAGCCTTATGAGATAGAATTCTTCAGTATGTTGATTGTCATCTTCAAGCATGCGATCTATGGAGTGTTTGGCCATTGCGATCATTGACGTTTGTTTCTTAATAAGTCTTAATATTTCCGCAGAGGCGGTAGGCTTTTTAGATGACAACATTTCAGTTTCCTCATGTCCAGGCAATTGGGCCGTTAATTGACGAGGAACCTTTGGAGTGCCTTTCTGTATAGTATCACCATTCGCTCCATTGGCATCATCTTTATCAGTCTCAGGCATAATTAAATGCAGAGTTTGCTTTAGTTCAAGGTAATTTTTTTGAAAAACTTCAAGTGTTTTTCCTTGAATATATGGCGTATCTGCCTTAACAGAACTCTTTACTGCTTCATGATTTTGGTGGAATTCCACCCATAGTGCTTCCAAAGCCTGCAATCTTTTCTGCTTGTATTGTAGTGTTTTGCGCTCGGCACTGTCCTTTCCAATGTTGGTATTTAGCCTTTGAAGCTCCTCAGTTAAGGCCTTCTGTCGGGTTATTATTTTAAAAACCTCTATCTCTTCCATGTTGTTATCGTATGTAGGTAACTGATTTATTCAGTTGTTGGTAACTGCACAGCTGTAGTGCTAAATGGAACTCTCTGGAAGCTCTGCAAGCCGGAACTCTGCTTCGCTATACCAGTGTTTTTAAGGCCCTGGTAACGCTTTTGTTGAAGGCCAGTGTTTAGGCCCTGGCAACGCCCTCACAATTAAACGTTCTCGACGTTTGTTGACGTAGAAATCACGTGGGGGTCACCAATGTTTAAACCAATACTGTTTTGTATCAGCTTGCTGGACAGGGTGCATAAACCTTGACCAGCCGTAGAGTTAAAATACACTCGGTTCTATGTACCGGTGTATTATCGTCGTATCTTTTTGTTAATACCTCGGTTCTTGTACCGTTGTATTATCGTCGCTATATTTTTCTTCAGCTAATGCCCCTTACCACTGGTAGGGGAAGCAATAGCAGTAAAAAGAAATGTAGTCGAGAAGGTTTGATCGTGAATGATAAAATTTTATTGTCTTACAAAACTATTTATACAATAAAAATGACGACTAAGCTAAAATTGTAACAAATAACAAAAAAAATATTTATTTCTGAATTAAAAGAAAACTTAACAAAAAAAAGGTAAAATTCGTAAAGTTCAATGGCCATATCCAATATTTGAATGCAATAATTTTGCTGACAGATACACAAAATTATTCATTCTATGGGAATTGGCTATTGAACGATGCAAGATACACAAATTTGAATGAATATGAAAGAAAATGCAAAAATGCGTTGAATTGATTTATAAAAAAGAATATAGCAAAGCTACGGTATCAATAAAATAACATGCAGAGAAGCTACATGACTATATTTGTTTGATGATTATATAAACAGATATAAAGGAGTTTTTTCAGTTCAATTTTCATTTTGGTATGGAAAAATTTGAACAACTGTCATAAAGAATCGTTTGAATCAGCAATAGGGCAATAATGTAAGGTATAAGGACCTATATAGGTCTCAATAACAATAATTTTTTTGAAATCAAATTAATTAAAATAGTTTAATTATGTTTGATGGATCAATAAACGTATGGTGTGGGTAGGTATCAATGGAATTTATTAAGGATATCAGGTACCTATAATAAGGTTGGAAGGGGTAGGTACTAAAATTAAGATACACATTCCAACTACTTTTAAGCGAGTGGGTAGTGGAGACAATATTAAAAGTTAACACAGTGGTTTTGTTTGTTTAGGGGCTGTGGGCTTTTGTTTTCTCGATTGAAATTTTTGCATTCAGTAGTAATCGAATAGTTTTTACTTGCGATTTAGGTACTTAAATGCAAGTTATGGATTCGTGCAAACAAAATTTTTTTTTTCTAACAATCAAACATGAAATAACGATAATAGAGAAGTTGAAAAAAGTGGGTCCGGAAATTCCGTCCGTCTGTCTGTCTGTCTGTCTGTCTGTTCGCGCCTTTACAGCCTAAGCGGATGAGCCGATTTGCTTCAAACTTGGTATTTGGTACTTATAAGGTAGTATCTCGGGGGGCGTTTTTCATTTTTGCTCTAGGTCGAAAAATAACGGTACCTGCCATACAATTTTGAACAAAAAGTTAGATTTTCTCGAAAACGGTTCTAAGGATTTTGATAAAACTTTCAGGGTGCTATTTTTTTACAGTAATACATCTTTCAGTTAGAATAAATTTTTCGAAATTTGTTCTATAACGGTACCTCACATATAACCGGTTTTTTCAAATGCGGTTTTATCGTAAACTATTATCCCGATTTCAATAAAATTTTGCACACAAGAAGTCATTTATAATTCAATTAATATTGCATTTCAAAATTTTGAAAAAAAGTTTTTCGATTTTTTAAAATAAAAAAAAATTGGTTTTCGAAATATTTAGAAAATGAGTGCATTGAATTTTTTTAATAAATTTCCCAGATGCCCAGGTTATAAGAAAGATTGCCTTATAATGACATACAAGAAAAAAAATTTAAAATATTTTTTCAAAAAGTTTAAAAAAAAAACACTGGTCGAACGATTTTCAAAATTTTTCTCGGAAACGGCTCCTACGATTTTGATAAAAATTTCTGAATGGTATTTTCTATGCAAAATCTATCTTTAAGTTGTAATGGATTTTTCAGAAAAAGTTTTATAACGGTACCTCCCATATGATCGGTTTTTTTTAAATCTGACTTTCTCGTTAACTAATTGATATATTTATTTTTACCAGTATTTAATACACTTTTGTTGTTTGTTCTTATTCTATCTAATTAATCCTTCCATGGGATGACCTTTTGCTTTGACCAATCCCTTCGACAAGCAGTGTCTCCTGAATTTGTTTCAGTCCTAAAGATCTGGCCAGCTTTTCAGATACCAAGTTAATCTGTGAACCAGAGTCCAATAATGCTCGACATGCTATTTGTTCTCCTGATTGATTTCTGAGGTGAACAATAGCTGTACCTAGCAGCACACCTTTAGTTTTGAATGTTGCGTTTGTACTCATTGGAGTGGGCTCTGTCGCTGAGGTGCATATCTTTGGTGAGTCGGCAACACAATCGGAAGTACCTGATGAAGTTGATGATTTTAAGCCATCATGTTGTCTAGAGTAGTCCAAATGAAGAAGTGTATTGTGCCCCTTTTGGCACTTAGAGCATCCTCCGAGTGTACAGTCCTTAGTAGCGTGACCTGAATTCAAACAATTTGCCCAGTGCCTTGATCTTTGTACCAAGCGCAGCCGGTTCTTGGCACTTAATTGCAGAAACTTCGGGCAAGCGTATAGATGATGATTTCCCTTGCAGGAAATGCATTTGAGTCCCATTGCAGCGACAGTGGTTAAAGCTTTATTTGGTATTAATCTTTTTCGTTGATCCTCTGAACTAACTCTTGTTGTTCTTGCTAATGCCTCCAAGGAGTGAAACCGAAGCTCTAAGAATGATAAAAACTCCTTAAATGTTGGCAAAAGCTTTGGAGACTTCAATGATTGCTCCCAAAGAGTGAGGGTATTTCGATCCAACCGCTTAATGAGAATGTGCAGGAAGATTGGATCCCAGTGGGTGGTTTCTATCCCAAGGTTTTGCAAACCGAGTAGGCATTCTTGGGTAGTGTCATGCAGCGACTTTATAGATGCGGAATTCTCGTTGTGGATTGAGGGTTGTGACAATAATTTGTTGAGTGAGGCAGTCACCAGAAGTGGAGTATTTTCATAACGGCTGGTGATGGTTTCCCAAGCAGCAATGTAATTGGCGTCGGACGTGGAAAAGTGCTGAATCAGTCTTTCTGCTTCTCCTGTAAGTGTGGTCTTCAGATACCACATCTTCCGAACGTTCGAAATTGGTTGATTATGGACCAATTCCGTATATAGATTTCGGAATTGGGTCCACTTCGAATAATCAACATTAAACTTGGTAGCGTCGTTAGTGCAGCATGCACCTCATCTTCTGTCGTATGGAAACGCTCAGCATCATACACTAGGGGATTCGGCTCCTCCAAGAATTCCCATATTTTGTGATGGAAATTTCGTATAACCGCCCAGTCCTGCTCGATCGCCTTTAGCCTTATGAGATAGAATTCTTCAGTATGTTGATTGTCATCTTTAAGCATTCGATCTATGGAGTGTTTGGCCATTGCGATCATTGACGTTTGTTTCTTAATAAGTCTTAATATTTCCGCAGAGGCGGTAGGCTTTTTAGATGACGACATTTCAGTTTCCTCATGTCCAGGCAATTGGGCCGTTAATTGACGAGGAACCTTTGGAGTGCCTTTCTGTATAGTATCACCATTCGCTCCATTGGCATCATCTTTATCAGTCTCAGGCATAATTAAATGCAGAGTTTGCTTTAGTTCAAGGTTAATTTTTTGAAAAACTTCAAGTGTTTTTCCTTGAATATATGGCGTATCTGCCTTAACAGAACTCTTTACTGCTTCATGATTTTGGTGGAATTCCATCCATAGTGCTTCCAAAGCCTGCAATCTTTTCTGCTTGTATTGTAGTGTTTTGCGCTCGGCACTGTCCTTTCCAATGTTGGTATTTAGCCTTTGAAGCTCCTCAGTTAAGGCCTTCTGTCGGGTTATTATTTTAAAAACCTCTATCTCTTCCATGTTGTTATCGTATGTAGGTAACTGATTTATTCAGTTGTTGGTAACTGCACAGCTGTAGTGCTAAATGGAACCTTGCCACTTGGTAAGGGATGGAGTGGGTGAAAGCTGCTATCTGGCCTGGAACACTGCAAGCCGGAACTCTGCTAACTGGAACTCTGCAAGCCGGAACTATGCTCACTGGAACTCTGCAAGCCGAAACTCTGCTACCTGGAACTCTCTGGAAGCTCTGCAAGCCGGAACTCTGCTTCGCTATACCAGTGTTTTAAAGGCCCTGGTAACGCTTTTGTTGAAGGCCAGTGTTTAGGCCCTGGCAACGCCCTCACAATTAAACGTTCTCGACGTTTGTTGACGTAGATATTTAAACCAATACTGTTTTGTATCAGCTTGCTGGACAGGGTGCATAAACCTTGACCAGCCGTAGAGTTAAAATACACTCGGTTCTATGTACCGGTGTATTATCGTCGTATCTTTTTGTTAATACCTCGGTTCTTGTACCGTTGTATTATCGTCGCTATATTTTTCTTCAGCTAATGCCCCTTACCACTGGTGGGGGAAGCAATAGCAGTAAAAAGAAATGTAGTCGAGAAGGTTTGATCGTGAATGATAAAATTTTATTGTCTTACAAAACTATTTATACAATAAAAATGACGACTAAGCTAAAATTGTAACAAATAACAAAAAAATATTTATTTCTGAATTAAAAGAAAACTTAACAAAAAAAAGGTAAAATTCGTAAAGTTCAATGGCCATATCCAATATTTGAATGCAATAATTTTGCTGACAGATACACAAAATTATTCATTCTATGGGAATTGGCTATTGAACGATGCAAGATACACAAATTTGAATGAATATGAAAGAAAATGCAAAAATGCGTTGAATTGATTTATAAAAAAGAATATAGCAAAGCTACGGTATCAATAAAATAACATGCAGAGAAGCTAAATGACTATATTTGTTTGATGATTATATAAAAGATATAAAAAAGTTTTTTCAGTTCAATTTTCATTTTGGTATGGAAAAATTTGAACAACTGTCATAAAGAATCGTTTGAATGAGCAATAGGGCAATAATGTTAGGTATAAGGACCTATATAGGTCTCAATAACAATAATTTTTTTGAAATCAAATTAATTAAAATAGTTTAATTATGTTTGATGGATCAATAAACGTATGGTGTGGGTAGGTATCAATGGAATTTATTAAGGATATCAGGTACCTATAATAAGGTTGGAAAGAAGGTAGGTACTAAAATTAAGATACGAATTCCAACTACTTTTAAGCGAGTGGGTAGTGGAGACAATATTAAAAGTTAACACCGTGGTTTTGTTTGTTTAGGGGCTGTGGGCTTTTGTTTTCTCGATTGAAATTTTTGCATTCAGTAGTAATCGAATTGTTTTTTTTTTTATAATTAACGCGCGCACAAGGGACTATTTGTTTCCCTTTTAATTTAACACACTGCGCAGGCATTAGGAAGATAGGGAGGGGAGAAATAGGAGGTGTCGATTAACATTGGTTTTAAATGTTTGCAAATTGAAATGGCAAGGGAAAATCTCGCCGGGTAAACCATTCCAAAGTCGTGTTGTACGGCTAAAAAAAGAATCCCTATATTTCACGGTACGTCCGAAATTGGGCTCAAGGGTAAACTGATGGGCATTCCTAGCAAGACGAGTATTACGGGCGAAACTTTTAAGGGGAGGAATGCAGCTGGCTACCTCGAGTGAACATTTTTTATAAAAGAAACGATAAAATAAGGAAAGACATGAAACATTGCGTCAGCAAAACAGTTAAGTGGATTAGAAGTAACAGACAGAAGATCATTTATAAAAATGAGGAAAAGAGTCGGAGACAGAACAGAGTCCTGGGGCACACCAGCATTTATTTTATGGGAATCAGACTTGAATCCGTCCAATACAACTTGTATTGAACGGTCCAGAAGATAACTTCTAATCCAACGAACAAGAGTATTATCGATCCCAAAAGCACGCATTTTCGATAAGAGAGCTTCATGCCAAACTCTATCAAATGCCTTGGAGATATCAAGAGCAATAATCTTACTTTCACCAAAGCGATGTAAAGATTTGTTCCACTGTTCGGTGAGATATGCCATCAGATCACCAGTGGAACGGTTGCTGCGGAAGCCATACTGACGGTCATGGAGAAGCTTACGATCTTCGAGATATTCCTTAAGCTGACGGTTAATCAGTGTTTCCATGACCTTAGAAAGAAGGGATGTCAGTGCTATGGGTCGGTAGGAGGAGGGGGAGGATGGGTCACCTTTCTTAGGGACAGGCTGGACAAATGCTGTTTTCCATCTTCTAGGAAAGATTCCAGAAGAGTAGGAGCGATGGAAAAGCTTACGCAGTGGCTTTGCCAGTGTGGAAGAACACCTCTTCAGAAGAATCGGGGGTATACCATCCGGGCCAGCGGATTTGTGTATATCGAGATCTTTGAGAACTCTTGCTACTGTACGAGTGCGGAAAAAAATCTGTCCCATGGAAAAATTTACATTCTCAAGTACAGGAGGGGCAACGTTGCTTTGCGGCAGCGTGGAGCTGGCAGCGAAATGGGCGGCGAGCAAGTTTGCCTTCTCTGAAGAGTAAATAATTGGTTTGTTACTGTCGATGAGCGTTGGAACCGAAGATGTTGAGGAGTTTTTAATATTTTTTACAAATGACCAAAAATTTTTACTGCCTTTGGGACACTGCAGAATTTTTGCCGTAATTTTTGGTCATGCAAAAATTTGGTTCTTTCAATAACGGAGTTGCATGAGTTTCTTGCTTGTTTGTGCTTTTTCCGATTTTCCTCTGTAGGGTTGGCTTTGTAAGAACGGAAACTTCCTTCTTTGAGCCTGATAGCTTCTTTACACTCAGAATTAAACCAAGACTTTTCTTTAGGTTAAATGCTTTTTACTCTGTTAGGAATAAAAGCACGCATCCCTAGAAGAATCACACTTGTGATCATTTCAGCACTGGCATCAATGTCACTATCGAGGAAGCATAGTGACCAGTTAAAGTTTCGGAAAAAAATATTCAGGCCGTCCCAGTTGGCTTTCTCGTATTGCCAAACGGTCCTGGTGGGAAGTTTTTCTTTAACTGGATGGGTGGAGGATGAGAAATTAGCTGAAATGACACAATGGTGTGGAGTGCCAAATGGAGAAGTTACACTAATGGTATATTTATCAGGGTGATAAGTAAGAAACAAGTCAAGAGTATGGGCGGCTTGCCCAGCAACATCCGGTATACGCGTTGGCACATCGATCAGTTGGGTAAGGTGATGTAACCCGGCAAAGAGCTCGACATACCTTCCTTCGGGTGTTGTCTGACCAGAATAGCGGAGCCAATTGGAATTGTGTACATTAAAATCGCCCGTAATAACGATTTCAGTGCGAGGACAAAGGGAAACAATTTTCGAGATGGAATCAGACAGCGCATCAAACTCGTTACAAGTGGAATTGCTGTCGAGATTTGGACTCCTGTAAATAAAACAATAATGAATGACATGCTTGCGGACAGTGAATTTGAGCCACAAGAAGTTAAAGTCCGTGTTGGAATATTGCCCATATTGGGGAAGGCTCTGGCAAGCAATATCATTCCTAACATAGACCACGACACCATGATGGGAAAAGAGTAATGGCACCAAGCTATATCCATGTAGAGCAAACTCTGATAAATCAGTATTTACTCCAACCTGGGTTTCACTTAATGCCAAAACAGCTGGCCTGTATTGAACAGTGTAGACGTACAGGTGAAAGAAATTCTTTCTTATACCACGAACATTGGAATACACGACACAAAAATCACTTACCATTTAAAAATACTTACACACAAAACACAATTCTGACTAAGTCGAACCATGCAGTGAAAATCCAAATTAATCTCTGTAATAAACAAACTGTCTTAGGTGTTATGCCCATAAGACAGCTTGCATACAAAAAATCAATTTAAATATTCGGCACAATAGGACAAACTCAGATGCCCTTATCCATTTACCGCAAGCACACGATGCCTACAGTAGATAAGAAAGAGGCAGTTAAGCTAAGCACAAAGGGTTGGGACAGATAAGAGGATAATTTGACTTGTTATGCAAGTGTGTCTTATTTTTTTTTTCTTTCACAGCGCGAATGGGCATCTTATCGTCTTCCAACGACGCGAGTGGATATTGTTATTTTCTTTACAGCACACGCAACACGCGCGTTTTTGCCAATTTCTCAAACGAGTGTGTAATATTATTTTTTTTTTAACACTCGCGATAACAATGCGCAATAATTTTTTTTTTTTTTTTGACTTTTGTTTATTTATTTATGCGCGCACCTCGACCTGACGTCCGGCCTCTATGAGCCTAAGATCGACACTGTTTTTACTTGCGATTTAGGTATTTATGGATTCGTGCAAACAAAATTTTTTTTTTCTAACAATCAAACATGAAATAACGATAATAGAGAAGTTGAAAAAAGTGGGTCCGGAAATTCCTTCCGTCTGTCTGTCTGTCTGTCTGTCTGTTCGCGCCTTTGCAGCCTAAGCGGATGAGCCGATTTGCTTTAAACTTGGTATTTGGTACTTATAAGGTAGCATCTCGGGGGGCGTTTTTCATTTTTGCTCTAGGTCGAAAAATAACGGTACCTGCCATACAATTTTTAACAAAAAGTTAGATTTTCTCGAAAACGGTTCTAACGATTTTGATAAAACTTTCAGGGTGCTAATTTTTTACAGTAATACATCTTTCAGTTAGAATAAATTTTTCGAAATTTGTTCTATAACGGTACCTCACATATAACCGGTTTTTTCAAATGCAGTTTTATCGTAAACTATTATCCCGATTTCAATAAAATTTTGCACACAAGAAGTCATTTATAATTCAATTAATATTGCATTTCAAAATTTTCAAAAAAAATTTAAAATATTTTTTCGAAAAGTTTAAAAAAAAACACTAAGAAAACTGGTCGAATGATTTTCAAAATTTTTCTCGGAAACGGCTCCTACGATTTTGATAAGAATTTCTAAATGGTATTTTCTATGCAAAATCTATCTTTAAGTTGTAATGGATTTTTCAGAAAAAGTTTTATAACGGTACCTCCCATATGATCGGTTTTTTTTAAATCTGACTTTCTCGTTAACTAATTGATATATTTATTTTTACCAGTATTTAATACACTTTTGTTGTTTGTTCTTATTCTATCTAATTAATCCTTCCATGGGATGACCTTTTGCTTTGACCAATCCCTTCGACAAGCAGTGTCTCCTGAATTTGTTTCAGTCCTAAAGATCTGGCCAGCTTTTCAGATACCAAGTTAATCTGTGAACCAGAGTCCAATAATGCTCGACATGCTATTTGTTCTCCTGATTGATTTCTGAGGTGAACAATAGCTGTACTTAGCAGCACTTCTTTTGTTTTGAATGTTGCGTTTGTACTCATTGGAGTGGGCTCTGTCGCTGAGGTGCATATCTTTGGTGAGTCGGCAACACAATCGGAAGTACCTGATGAAGTTGATGATTTTAAGCCATCATGTTGTCTAGAGTAGTCCAAATGAAGAAGTGTATTGTGCCCCTTTTGGCACTTAGAGCATCCTCCGAGTGTACAGTCCTTAGTAGCGTGACCTGAATTCAAACAATTTGCACAGTGCTTTGATCTTTGTACCAAGCGCAGCCGGTTCTTGGCACTTAATTGCAGAAACTTCGGGCAAGCGTATAGATGATGATTTCCCTTGCAGGAAATGCATTTGAGTCCCATTGCAGCGACAGTGGTTAAAGCTTTATTTGGTATTAATCTTTTTCGTTGATCCTCTGAACTAACTCTTGTTGTTCTTGCTAATGCCTCCAAGGAGTGAAACCGAAGCTCTAAGAATGATAAAAACTCCTTAAATGTTGGCAAAAGCTTTGGAGACTTCAATGATTGCTCCCAAAGAGTGAGGGTATTTCGATCCAACCGCCTAATGAGAATGTGCAGGAAGATTGGATCCCAGTGGGTGGTTTCTATCCCAAGGTTTTGCAAACCGAGTAGGCATTCTTGGGTAGTGTCATGCAGCGACTTTATAGATGCGGAATTCTCGTTGTGGATTGAGGGTTGTGACAATAATTTGTTGAGTGAGGCAGTCACCAGAAGTGGAGTATTTTCATAACGGCTGGTGATGGTTTCCCAAGCAGCAATGTAATTGGCGTCGGACGTGGAAAAGTGCTGAATCAGTCTTTCTGCTTCTCCTGTAAGTGTGGTCTTCAGATACCACATCTTCCGAACGTTCGAAATTGGTTGATTATGGACCAATTCCGTATATAGATCTCGGAATTGGGTCCACTTCGAATAATCACCATTAAACTTGGGTAGGACCACTCTTCGTAATTTCGTACCCTGATTTTGGGTAATAGCTGTCCCAGATCCAGAATTCGTTTTTGATCGTTGGTATAGCGTCGTTAGTGCAGCATGCACCTCATCGTCTGTCGTATGGAAACGCTCAGCATCATACACTAGGGGATTCGGCTCCTCCAATAATTCCCATATTTTGTGATGGAAATTTCGTATAACCGCCCAGTCTTGCTCGATCGCCTTAAGCCTTATGAGATAGAATTCTTCAGTATGTTGATTGTCACCTTCAAGCATGCGTTCTATGGAGTGTTTGGCCATTGCGATCATTGACGTTTGTTTCTTAATAAGTCTTAATATTTCCGCAGAGGCGGTAGGCTTTTTAGATGACGACATTTCAGTTTCAGGCAATTGGGCCGTTAATTGACGAGGAACCTTTGGAGTGCCTTTCTGTATAGTATCACCATTCGCTCCATTGAAATCATCCTTATCAGTCTCAGGCATAATTAAATGCAGAGTTTGCTTTAGTTCAAGGTAAATTTTTTGAAACACTTCAAGAGTTTTTCCTTGAATATATGGCGTATCTGCCTTAACAGAACTCTTTACTGCTTCATGATTTTGGTGGAATTCCACCCATAGTGCTTCCAAAGCCTGCAATCTTTTCTGCTTGTATTGTAGTGTTTTGCGCTCGGCACTGTCCTTTCCAATGTTGGTATTTAGCCTTTGAAGCTCCTCAGCTAAGGCCTTCTGTCGGGTTATTATTTTAAAAACCTCTATCTCTTCCATGTTGTTATCATATGTAGGTAACTGATTTATTCAGTTGTTGGTAACTGCACAGCTGTAGTGCTAAATGGAACCTTGCCACTTGGTAAGGGATGGAGTGGGTAAAAGCTGCTATCTGGCCTGGAATACTGCAAGCCGGAACTCTGCTAACTGGAACTCTGCAAGCCGGAACTATGCTCGCTGGAACTCTGCAAGCCGAAACTCTGCTACCTGGAACTCTCTGGAAGCTCTGCAAGCCGGAACTCTGTTTCGTTATACCAGTGTTTTTAAAGCCCTGGTAACGCTTTTGTTGAAGGCCAGTGTTTAGGCCCTGGCAACGCCCTCACAATTAAACGTTCTCGACGTTTGTTGACGTAGAAATCACGTCGGGGTCACCAATGTTTAAACCAATACTGTTTTGTATCAGCTTGCTGGACAGGGTGCATAAACCTTGACCAGCCGTAGAGTTAAAATACACTCGGTTCTATGTACCGGTGTATTATCGTCGTATCTTTTTGTTAATACCTCGGTTCTTGTACCGTTGTATTATCGTCGCTATATTTTTCTTCAGCTAATGCCCCTTACCACTGGTGGGGGAAGCAATAGCAGTAAAAAGAAATGTAGTCGAGAAGCTTTGATCGTGAATGATAAAATTTTATTGTCTTACAAAACTATTTATACAATAAAAATGACGACTAAGCTAAAATTGTAACAAATAACAAAAAAATATTTATTTCTGAATTAAAAGAAAACTTAACAAAAAAAAAGGTAAAATTCGTAAGGTTCAATGGCCATATCCAATATTTGAATGCAATAATTTTGCTGACAGATACACAAAATTATTCATTCTATGGGAATTGGCTATTGAACGATGCAAGATACACAAATTTGAATGAATATGAAAGAAAATGCAAAAATGCGTTGAATTGATTTATAAAAAAGAATATAGCAAAGCTACGGTATCAATAAAATAACATGCAGAGAAGCTAAATGACTATATTTGTTTGATGATTATATAAACAGATATAAAGGAGTTTGTTCAGTTCAATTTTCATTTTGGTATGGAAAAATTTGAACAACTGTCATAAAGATTCGTTTGAATCAGCGATAGGGCAATAATGTTACGTATAAGGACCTATATAGGTCTCAATAACAATAATTTTTTTGAAATCAAATTAATTAAAATAGTTTAATTATGTTTGATGGATCAATAAACGTATGGTGTGGGTAGGTATCAATGGAATTTATTAAGGATATCAGGTACCTATAATAAGGTTGGAAGGAAGGTAGGTACTAAAATTAAGATACACATTCCAACTACTTTTAAGCGAGTGGGTAGAGGAGACAATATTAAAAGTTAACACAGTGGTTTTGTTTGTTTAGGGACTGTGGGCTTTTGTTTTCTCGATTGAAATTTTTGCATTCAGTAGTAATCGAATAGTTTTTTACTTGCGATGTAGGTACTTAATTGCAAGTTATGGATTCGTGCAAACAAATTTTTTTTTTCTAACAATCAAACATGAAATAACGATAATAGAGAAGTTGAAAAAAGTGGGTCCGGAAATTCCATCCGTCTATCTGTCTGTCTGTCTGTCTGTCTGTTCGCGCCTTTACAGCCTAAGCGGATGAGCCGATTTGCTTCAAACTTGGTATTTGGTACTTATAAGGTAGTATCTCGGGGGGCGTTTTTCATTTTTGCTCTAGGTCGAAAAATAACGGTACCTGCCATACAATTTTGAACAAAAAGTTAGATTTTCTCGAAAACGGTTCTAACGATTTTGATAAAACTTTCAGGGTGCTAATTTTTTACAGTAATACATCTTTCAGTTAGAATAATTTTTTCGAAATTTGTTCTATAACGGTACCTCACATATAACCGGTTTTTTTCAAATGCGGTTTTATCGTAAACTATTATCCCGATTTCAATAAAATTTTGCACACAAGAAGTCATTTATAATTCAATTAATATTGCATTTCAAAATTTTCAAAAAAAAATTTTCAATTTTTTAAAATTAAAAAAAAAAATTGGTTTTCGAAATATTTAGAAAATGAGTGCATTGAATTTTTTTAATAATTTTCCCAGACGCCCAGATTATAAGACAGATTGCCTTATAATGACATATCAGAAAAAAAATTTAAAATATTTTTTCGAAAAGTTTTAAAAAAACATTAAGAAAACTGGTCGAACGATTTTCAAAATTTTTCTCGGAAACGGCTCCTACGATTTTGATAAAATGAATGGTATTTTCTATGCAAAATCTATCTTTAAGTTGTAATGGATTTTTCAGAAAAAGTCTTATAACGGTACCTCCCATATGATCGTTTTTTTTTAAATCTGACTTTCTCGTTAACTAATTGATATATTTATTTTTACCGTAGCTATTTAATACACTTTTGTTGTTTGTTCTTATTCTATATCCAAACCAATTGACGAATTCAGGGCCACGTATTGCGACTTGATTCGTAATTAAATAAATTGCACGACTGGATCGCACGTACTTGCTCATATGTGCAGTCACATTGTAGAATAAAATTTAAGAAAATTAAAGTTAACATCATTTATTCGATTTTTGTGACTTTTGATTGTTCGAATAAAGTAAGTTAAATTGTATTAAGTAAAATAATTTAAACGCAATTTTATTTCTTTAAACAAAAATCGTAGGAACAGTTTTTTTAATAAAACCGTTTTTATTCACCAACTTTTTTAAAAAAATAAAAAAAAAATAATTAAAGAATAAATACATAAGCATAAAATTAACATACATTTAAAGACAAAATTTAAAAAAAAATCACCAACCCGTTTTCAAAATATTGATTATTCAAAAAAAAAATGTTTAAATTATTAAAAATAAAAAAAATATATAGAAAATAATTTTAAATAATAAAATTTAAAAGTTGTATTTTTCCAAACATTGTACAATTTCAAAAAATTCGCTAAAGTATACTGGTTTAACTCGTGAGTAGGAACCAATATACTCCTCCTAGACGTTCATTCCAGCTTGAATAAAACTCTCAAAGTTGTGAGAACATACATATACTACCGAGATGTCTGTCGGTATAATAGTCTTATTAATACCATGAACTGCATATACAGTATCTAATGTTATAAAGCCAACAAATGAAAAAAAATCACGAATTGCTTGTCAGGCGATTACGAAATATATATATAAAAAAAATGGGCACGACTGGCACGTACTTGCTCTTATGTGCCTTATTACATTGGACGGCAAGATCTTTGACAAAAGCAAATAACATTTAGGTTGAAAATAACACAGTTTGAACTTATAAAAACTATCAAAACCACAATACGGTTTTTAGTAAAAATGAAGTACGCCACCACACGTCTTAAATAACAAAGAATTTATGAAAAAAATTATTTCGAAAATTGTAGGTTTTTTTATTTTAATTTTTTTGAAAAAATCTTTTTTTTTTGGAATTTTGGTATCCAGTTTTTTAAAGTTTATTAATATACATGTGGTTAAATAATTTAAAATAATTTTTTTTTATTAATTTTAAAAAATATTGATTTTTCAAAAAAAAAAATTCAAAAATTAATTTTAATTAGAAAAAAAGTTATTCAAAATTTTGATATGCAGATCAAATTGATTCCTAGATCTTTTCAAATATAAAATTTGACAGAAATCCAAAGAGCCGTTACCAAGAAAGCTCAAAATTTAAAAACCGTTATATGAACCGTTCTAATCAGATCATAGCCAATACTGACAAAAAAATCATCAAATATTTTCATCCAAATCGTTGTAGCCGTTTTTGAGAAAATAAGCTTTTCCCAAATGGGCATGTGGCAGGTAGGTACCGTTATTTTTAGCTCTAAAAATAACTTTTCAATTTTCCCTCTGGGGAATGCCAAAAGAATCACACACACCAAATTTGAAGATAATCGCTTAAGCCGTTTAGGCTGCAGCTCGTTATACATACTGACAGACAGACATTTCTTCTCGATCACTTTTTTAGACTTCTCTATGATCGACAATCGTAATGTCATGTTTCATTGTTATCTCAATTTTTTTTATATTCACGAATCCTAAACTTGCCTTAGTCCCTATAATCGCAAGTAAAAATAAAAAAAAAATAGGTAATTTTCATTACTCTAAAACAGCGTTACCACTTCATTGAAAATCATTGAAGCAGAATTGAGACAAAAATTGAAGCAGTTTGAGAAAAAGTGAAGCAGATTAGAAATTAGAGTTTTTGTTTTTTTTTTTCAATGTAATATTTATTTATAATGTTTATTTTATATTTATAAACGTATACAATATTTGTTACAGTAGTTTGAATATCATTTCTATTATATTAAAGTTGTTAAAGTTAAGTTTATTCTATTAAGGTAATAATTCATTTTATGAGCAGTTTATAACATCAAACTAAAAATAATAAATAAAGTAATTCAAATCCAAAATATTAAATAGAAATTTATATTGTTTGCTAGCGCTTTAATAATTGGCTGCACAAGACTATTTAAAATTTTATGCAGTTCTTATTTACTTCCTCTAAATCCGAATTTTCAACTTCAATTTGAAATTGTTCGAAATTTATTCCGAAAAATATTTTTTGCAAAGGAAGATGAAAATTAGGGTTCGTAAAATCTGATTTAACCCCAACATGTTGGGGTATTACGAAATTTGATTGTATTTTGATGAAAAAACTCTTCAATTAATGAAAAAATGTTATGTGCTTCAGTTTGTTCAGACTGAAATATTTTATTAATCGTGTTGATTTGTTTTAAAATGAATGAAAGAAAGAAAAAATATGATTTGTTATTGCAATTTAATCCTAAAAAAATAGATTCATTAAATCCATCGAAAGTTAAAAGGTGAAAGTAATTCCAAAGGGCAGTCCATTGCTCTAAAACTCGATCGATTACGCTTTGCAAAGAGAGCCAACGAGTTGAACTCACTCGTAAAATCTTATGAACCTGGACATTGAAATTTTCCTGAAATTCTTTGAAACTATCTTGCCGTTTTGGGCTGTGTGAAAAATGATAATAAATGTCTCTCAAAAGCTTTTCGAAATTATTTGGAAGAGATTTGCAGGCGTGAGAAGCACAAAGATGCAGCGAGTGACTCGTACAACCAAGATAAAACATTATTGGGTTTAACTGACGCAATTTTGCTCTTACACCGTTTATGTCACTTTGCATCACCGATGCGTTATCACTTGCTAAACCTATCATATTATTTATAGGAATTCGCAATTCCTGCAAATAAGACAGAATAGAACTAGTTATTCCATTGGCTGTTGAATCTTTTACTTTGCGTAGCCCTAAAAATTTGTCCCGAACACGTTTTACCATTTGCATCAGAAAAAAATCTTACAACTAAAACTAAGCACTTAGATGAACTTACATCGGTTGACTCATCAATAATAAGAGAAATTTTTTTCAACCGAAGCTGTGAAGCAACGACTTATTTTGAAAATGGTCCAATTACATCGTTAATCATTGCTGCATACTTTGTTCTCCCACACTTTATTGGAACCTTTGCATTTCCAAAAATATGTGCAAAAAGTTTTGGAAGTGAATTAATTAAAGTGAAGGGCAATGTGTGTTGTACACAGTACATAACACAAATTATTTCCATACGTAGCTTTTGCCATGAAGGCGCTTTCAATTCAGAACTTTCTACTGCATTTTTATTAAAGGTTGATTCAGGGCTTCTTTTATGTTTTGAATATGCAACCGCGTCTTAGCATGACGGTTTAAATGAGTTATGTTATTTGATAGTGAATCATGACAAGCCCTACGGTAAGCTCTGCCTTTTATTTGGCTTAGCCAATCTAGTTTTACCTCCCACTCGAATTTATATTTTTGATCGTAATTCTTCTTCAAACGACAATGTATTTTCATTTGAGTAAACTTGGACTTCGGAACGAAAGCTTGACGCGGAAGAACAATCAGAATAAGTCAAAGAGTTATTTTCATCACTGTCATGAAGAAAAAATGCATTTATCACTTTGCTAGCCATAGAACATTTTAGAGAATAATGAAGTTAATTACCTTTCCGAAATAACTACATCTTGCTGAATTTCTTGGATTTCTAAAATCTTCACCACATCATTCCTTGGAATTTTAACCGCATTTGTTTGTGCAGCAGCACCAGGGCTTTAAAAAAATTATATATAAACAGTTGTATGTATGTAAAAAATAATTCTATCGGCATACCTATCTTTGTTTACTACATCAAAATATCTTTTCATCGCAAATACTTTTGACCTGATTTGTATTTTTTAATAAGATTTAAGTTGCACGATAATAATTTTTGTAGCCAAATAAAACAAAGCACAGTTGCACTTCTAGTGTGATGCACGAGAACGACGAACCGTTAACAAATTTTAAGTCATCACTATATGAGTGATGAGAGTGCATGAAAACATTATTGGACTCAAGGTGGAGTGAAAGAGTTAACAATATTATTTAAATGACATTTTTCTTGCAGTGAAGTTTGATCTGGTTCACAATAATTTTCAGATGACTGATCTGGGTTTACAAGCAAAAGTGTAATAAGTTTTTTTTATAAATGTAGTACATTTAGAGAGTTTTCAAAATAATTGAAGCAAGAGTTTTAAAAATGAAGCAGATAAAAGTGCGAAGCAGGAAGCAGATTTTGAGAATTTTAGAAAAAGCGAAGTAGATCTACTCCAATTGAAGCAAAGTGGTATCGCTGCTCTAAAATAATGTAGAACTACAAACGTTTCCCTAGCGTATACTGGTTTAGCTCATCAGTAGGAACCAATATACTCCTCCTAGACGTTCATCCCAGCTTGAATAAAACTCTCAAAGTTGTGAGAACATACATGTACTATAGTATATTATACTAGTATTTTATACTTAAGCGAAACGTTTGTAATGTACAATGGTTGGAAAAATGCATTTTTTAAATTTTATTATTTAAAATTATTTTCTATATATTCTTATTATGTGTACAATGGATTTTATTAATAATTTATTTTAGAGTAATGAAAATTACCTAACACTTTTTTATTTTTTACTTGTGACTTTGTATATACACTGCATATAGTACTATCATGGAGCTTCATTTTTTAGTTCTGAATCAAGTCGCAATGAGGCGTGCTGAAGTTGCCAATTGGTGTGAATATAGAATAAGTACAGACAACAAAAGTTTATTAAATACTGGTAAAATATCGGTAAAGGTTCTCGTCTCCACTATTTAGAGTTAGTTTTGAATCAACCAGGAAGATGGCCAGACGAAAAATGACCACTATGAGAGTCCTATAGAAAATGTATATACAATGCTTGTGATTTAAAGGGACTATAAACCAAGTTATGCATTCGTCAAAAAAAACAAAAATAATTCTAGGAATCGAACATGTCTGTCTGTATGTCTGTCTGTCTGTCCGTATCGATTCCTACAGCCTAAACGTTCGAGAATTTTGTGACTGTTTAAATATTATCTACCATGCGTGGCCATGCGCGCGTATACATATAAACCTGTAGTCGTAGCTCACCATTTTTGCAATCGGCCGTGTGAAAAATCGTTGATGTGCGCCTAGCCTTAGTGTGAGTGTCGGATGAGACAAAAAGCATAGAAAAATAGTAGAGTATATTTTGTTTTGATAAAAGTGATGTTTTTATTAGTTCAACATTTTGAAAAAGATACAAGGTGTTTCGAATTAATATTATTGCTATTATGTTGCGACACGATATTATAAATGTGATTGGAACTTACAATCGCAACAATTATAAACTTGTAGATGTTTAGTGTAGGGGAAAAGGTATAGGTAGGAGACTAAATTAAATAAAACAAAAGTGCAGCTTGCATCGAAAAAACTAATTTCCCTTCTTTTTATAATTTTGACTAATAAAGTGAAACCTGGGATGTTTGTTCATAAATTTAACAGAACTTGCAGGATTGTACTAAAAACTAAAATAACCAAAAGTAATTATTTGCGCTACAGAGTGTACCAGAAATGCAACTTCTATAATGCGGGCGGCATTGGTGCAGTAGATAATATGTTTGCTCTGTCGATCAGCACCTGTGGAGGAGCGAAGACTTTGTTGACGACTTTCACAGTAAAATAGTTATATATATATATATAAACATCGCTTCATCTGCTTGAAAGAATGCAAAATCGAGCGTTAAGATTGATAGGAAATAAAACTGCCGCTGAAACAATTGCCCCACTCTAACACCGACGCAATGTTTCATGTCTTTCCTTATTTTATCGTTTCTTTTACAAAAAATGTTCACTCGAAGTAGCCAGTTGCATTCCTCCCCTTAAAAGTTTCTCCCGTAATACTCGTCTCGCAAGGAATGCGCATCAGTTCACCCTTGAGCCCAATTTTGGACGTACCGTGAAATATAGGGATTCTTTTTTTAGCCGAACAACACGAATTTGGAATGGTTTACCCGGCAAGATTTTCCCTTGCCATTTTGATCTGCTAACATTCAAAACCAATGTCAATCGGCACCTCCTATCTCTCCCCTCCCTATCTTGATAATGCCCGCGCAGTGTGTTCTACATAAAAAGGGAAACACATGATCCCTTGTGCGCGAGTTAATTATATAAAAAAAAGAAAAAAAAAACAAGTGGTTATTTTTAAAGTAATTCCAATAAAAAGTTGGTTTTTTTTTTGCCAAAAGTTAAATAATTTCAATCAATCTGTTGTATTTTTGCCTTAGATAAAGCAAACATTATTTAGGATTTAATTTTTCAATAAGAAAAGCTTTTTTAAAAGCTACAACATTTTACAACAAGATCTTTGGGCAAGCAGCCCAAAGCTATATCTACACCAAAAAAAACCATTAGTTACTATATACGAGAATAGCTCAGGTGGTAGAGTGGCCAATCGCTGCGCAGAGGAACTCAGGTTCGAATCCGGCCTGGGTGACTTTACCGACAAGTAGAGAAAGCCTATAGAAGGCGTGAAGAAAATCTCCCAACCAATGGAAGAGGAGATAGAAAAGGTGGTGCCATCTGATGGTGGGCAACCAAAATCGGCTGATGTCCCAATGACGTCATTGAAGAGGAGAAAAAAAACAAGTTAAGCTTAATATGGTTAAGAGGCAAACCAGAGCAACTCCAGCCATAGTGCAAACCGTAGAGGAGGTGATAAAGACCGCCGGCCGAGTTCAATGCCGCAGAGAAGATACTTCAGCCAAACTTAAGGCCCTTCAGATGGCTGAGCAGCAACAGCAGCAATTACAACAACAGCAGCAAGCACAGCTGCAGAAACAACAATCACAGCAGCAGCGAAAACAACAATCTGCTAAACAGCAACAGCAGCAAAAAGAACAGCTACAGTTAGTAAAGATGGATCAACCATCGACGTCCAGGAATGCACAACAACAGCAGCAGGACCAGCAGCAGCAGAAAAACCAATAGCATGTTGTGTATACATAAAATCATAATGCACCTGGGCATAGTTACCTACATCCGGGCACGATTGTGAGTGGTCAGTTATCACATAATTATTTTTGTTTTAATTGATCATGTTACATATTACCGCTGGCGATCGATATGCACAATGTGATTCATGAATAACAAACAAATTTTGCTAATAACTGGATGACTGCATTTAATGTGTCACAGTGGCTAAAAGCACCGAATTGCACTTGAATGGAATGAACTGAACGTTCATTCTATTCAAGAGGGAATTCGAATCTTTGTTGTCATTCGGGGCATCATATGTGGGTCATAGTAAAACAAATAATAAATAATAATTTTGTACTGCCCCAAATGCGACAATTTTGCTTGTTTACATACCCGCCAAGACCAAAATGAGCTTTATCTGAAAAGATGATTTTTTTGGCAAAATCGGCATCTTCTCTAAGTCGATCGCAGGCAGTAATGTCGCAATATTTCCCAGCGTATACACGACCATATTCGTTCAGCCGAAGGATAAAACTAATTATCTGTCAAATCACACATGAGGTAAGTGTTACCATTGACGAAATAAGCACTACTTGAACAAAAAGTTAGATGGCGGACCCTTTATAAATAGCTCTGAAATTGAAAAATGAAAGTCAGTCTTAAAGCATTCATTTTTGACTCATTTAATTTCGGGCGAAGACCTTAGAAATACTATCGAGCGTTTTGTCGCTTGGGTTGAAGCGGCTGGAGAGCTCAGCAAAATACTTACCAATAGGGACAATTAGACAAACTGATAAAAACCCAACATTACAACCCCAACATAACTTGGCGATCCTGCGAACCAGCGAATAAAAGAAGACAACATAACAATATAATTCCATAAAATCACTAGAAGACATCAATAAAATCTTCGAGAAATGGGAAAAGTTTCTGGAATACATACCTAAACCCATTACAAGTGAGACGGAAAACGAGGCACCAATCTACACCCCGACGGCAAAATCAGCTGGCCCAAAACCGCTATCCATAAAGGAATACAATAAAAGACAAATAGAGCAAAAGGAATGCACACAGAAGATAAAAGCTGCAGCTACTCCTACAATAAAAAATAAAAGAGAAGGAAGAAAACCTTTCAGAGGAAGTGTGAGGATTTGCAAAAAATCATTAATCTAAGCACTGGAGCCCAAAAAGAGGAGATCAAGAAACTTAAAAAAATATGGGTGGCAAGGAGTCCAAAGAAGAAATTACAAACAACAATAATGCAGCAGCGTCAACAACATCAACATTTAATGACGTAGACAGTAAGATAGTGTATTTAAATTGCATATTATTGATCATATTAACACTATGTAAATTGAATGATTACTATTAAAAATATTTAAGAAAACATGCATTCAAAAATAAAAATAATGTATAAAAAAAATAATAAATAAAAAAAAAATAATTACATACATGTATACTTTTATAATAAATGGAGTTCGAAATACTAGAAAAGCTACTACAAAATCTTAAAAAGTCACCATGTAGAACATATAGGTAGTGCCTATTATGTACAAAAAAACAAGCAAAAAGATCGACAAAGCATGGTCAGAATTAGTAGACAAAGCAGGCTTAAAAGACATCAAAGATTTAAAAGAAAAATTTGACAAATTAGTTGAACAGATAAATATTTACTTAAAAAGTAAGAGCACTAGTTTAAACATGGCAAATTTTGATTTAGTGACTGCCTCAAAGGTAATACCAGAATTCCAAGGAGATCATAAGAATCTCAATAATTTGTTAGGTTTGATTGAATTTTACAATGACACCCTTAAAGATGACACTAAAAAGAAACATTAATAAAGTTTATTGTAGCTACCAAGCTTGCAGAAACAGTAAAAACTAAAACTCTTACTGAAAAAACACCAACAAAATTTGAAGACTTAAAAAAAAATACAAAAAGCTTCCTTCAAGTCTAATAAAACTGCATCTAGGTTACATAAAGACATTTCAACATGTCATCAAGGCAATCAAACAATCCCGATTTTCGTTTCACGAATAGAGGCACTACTAGCTTCTTTAAATGAACTCAAAATCTCTGAACAAGGGGAAAATCACAGAGAAGTAATAGGAAAATTAAACGATCAGATAGGAATGACAGCTTTCAAAAATGGCCTATCAGAACCATACAAATCACTAGTAACAGCTGCAAGACCAACAAAACTTGCAGATGCTGTACAAGTAGCATTAGAAATAGACCCAGATCGATCAAACCAAATAATGCATTTTAATAGAGTACAGAGAAGTAGAAGTAACCCCAGAGGTAACTTTAACAAGAATTTTATTCGCTTTCCAAATTTTAACGCCTCCAACCAAAACATTAGTAGATATTTTATCCAAAACAAGGGTCAGTACACTAACAATAGAGGAAAACAAAGATAACAAGCGAATGTTTACAGGCGAAATTTTCAGGGAAACGGGTACGTCCCCGGTCAACAAAACCTGGGGTTAATGTCCAGAAGAAGTTAATTCACTTTGAAACATTACATGGACAGACTAATTTTGTAAAATTAAAAATAAAAGGAAGAAATCAACCAATGAGTGTGTACTGGAGCAGATATTTCAATAATAAAAAATAATGCATTAGGTACAAATAAGATAGAGTATGGTAAAAACTGTGAAATAAATGGTATATCTGAAGAATCAATATTAACAAAAATTGAATTATGCATAGAAGATATGAAAGTGGAACAAATATTTAATGTAACTGATGATGGTTTAAATTTTGCAACATATGGAATTTTGGGTAGAGACTTTATTAAAATACAATTGTAAGATTGATTTTGAGACGTGTGTACTGATAATATCATTAAATGGAGAGGAAATAATATTACCAATGAATATGAATACAAGAGAAATGTACATTTGTATTACGTTACCACCCAGATCAGAGATAATTCAAGATATTAATTAAGATTTCGAAGAAGATAGTGTAATTAATGGAAAGAAAATTAAGAATTGAATATTTTTAGCGAATTCATTAATACCGGCTATAGGAGTTAAGCATTTCAAAATTCTTAATACAAATGAAAAAGAAGTAATTCTAAAACATATATCTTTAGTAATAGAACCCATTTCTAAATATGCAATATTACAGTTTAAAAATAATTTAGTCGAAGGCCAATTTAAAAATATACAAAATGAAATAAAAGTAGACAATTTAGATGAGGACCCAAAAACCGAAATTTTCAAAATATGCAAGAAATTTCAGAAAATATTTCATTTAGAAGGAGAAATACTAACTAAAAATATTTTTTATGAACAAAAGATAACAACAATAGATAAAACACCAGTATACATATAAAATTACAGGCTACCTTATGCAAATTTGAATGAGATAAAAGATCAAGTTGAAAAACTAATATGTAGATGAAGATATAGTTGAACCATCTACAAGTCCAAAGAAAAGCACAGATGGAACTCAAAAATGGAGATTAGTAGTTGATTTTAGGTCTTTGAACAAAAAGGTGGATGATGATAAATTTCCTTTAACTCGTTTGGAAGATTTATTAGATAAACTAGGAAAAGCAAGGTATTTTTCAACCTTGGATATGACAAGTTCATTTCACCAAATTGCGTTACATCCAAAATCCAGACCACTAACAGCTTTTTCAACAGATACTGGGCATTTTCAATTCAAAAGACTACCTTTTGGATTGAAGATTTCAACAAATAGTTTTCAGAGAATGTTATCAATCGCACTTAGTGGCTTGCAAGCATCTGCATTCTTATATGTAGATGATATAATTGTGTTTGGTGCAAATCTGAAGGAACATAATAACAATCTAACAGAAGTCTTTAATAGGTTACGAGAATATAATTTAAAACTAAATTTGTATACGAAATTTTGCGGAAATTGCAAAACCATCAAATGAGTTATTAAAGAAAAATAAAATTTTCAGTTGGACACAAGGTTGTCAAATTGCCTCTGAAACCCTAAAAAAAACTAATGTCCCCACCAATCTTATCCTATCCAGACCTTTCAAAACCATTTATATTAACAACAGATGCTTCAAATTATGCTTTAGGAGCAATTCTTTCTCAAGGAGAGGTAGGCAATGATAAGCCCATAGCATATGCAAGTAAAGCATTGAAAGAATTACTTGGAATTCATTGGGGAATCAATCACCTTAGGCCATATCTGTATGGAAGAAGATTTATAGTATATACCGATCACAGACCTTTAGTTAGCTTACTCACACATAAGAACCCTTCATCTAAATTAACTAGAATTAGAGTAGACTTAATGGATTACGATTTTGATATAGTTTTTAAGCAAAGAAAAATGTATACAAATGCTGATGCATTATCTAGAATAAAGTTGAGTTCAGAAGAATCATTAGAAATGATACCAAAACAAAGTGTTAATGTCCTAACCAGAGCAATGAAGACAAAAGATAGAGAAAACACTAGTGAAAAAAAAAAAGAATCCGTAAATTATTCTAACCCCAGAAGAGACTGATCACCTCCACATATGGAAATGTATATCTATATCGGATACCAGAAACATTAAGAAGTTGCAATTTGAAAATATGAAGAATTTAATGGGGACCCCTAGAGAAACAATATATGCAGTTAAAGATGGAATACACGTTGGATACAATGATAATTCTCTATCAGAGCTAAAATTGATTTTGAAGAAATGTTATCTTATACAAAGCATGTGAATGATATTAACATTTTTTTTTAAAAATATCAGTACATAAATTTAAAGAAGTATTTAACGAACTGCAAAAGAATAAGAAAGGAAATTGTCTAGATATTATATTATACAATCCACCAAAAAGGATAGAGCATGTAGAAGAGAAGAAGAATTTGATAAAGAAGTATCATGATGATAAGTTAGGATGACACAGTGGAATACGCAGATGTATAGCAAAGCCTAAGCAAGACTATATATGGAAAAATATGAATATGATAGTTGGGAACTATATAAATAATTGTAAAGTTTGTAATGAAGTAAAAATTACTAAATATACTAAATATTACTAAATATACTAAAGAGGATTGAAACACCAAACACATCATTTGAAGTAATAACAATAGATACAGTAGGACCACTTAGACCATCAAATGGATACAGGTATATTCTCACCATCCAATGTGAGCTAACAAAGTTCATTGAAGCATTTCCATTAGTCACAAAAGACGCTATTTCAGTAGCAAAAACTATTGTAGAAAAATGTTTATTTTTAGTTAATTATATTAGAGTAAGTTAATTAAGATGATAGTTTTAGCTAGTTTTAAGATTTTTGTCTAGCTCGTAAATATAGTTATAAGTTAATATTAAAATAAAAATCTCTTAAAATTAAAAGTGAAAAAAGATGTTTGCTCCTGACCCGGAGGTCGTCAGTTCGATACACAGGTTGAGAAGAAATTTTGTCTTTCGTTCAACCCAACAGCAACATTTTGAAATGAGAACTCAAATTCAAAAAGCTTTACATTTTCATAATGGACATTTAAATAAAGACTTCATTCTAAAATAAATTGCACGACTGGATCGCACCAACTTGCTCATATGTGCGGTCACATCGTCGAATAAAATTTAAATAAAATGCACGACTGGGTCACATGAACTAGTTCTTATGCTAGATAATTGCTTAGTGGCTGCATATGTATGTATATAAAGCAGTGGCTGGCTCGAATAAATTCCAGCCGAGGCCCAATTTTCCTAATTTTGTGAAAATCGGGATCGGTGGCCATTTCGTTTTGAGCCCATTCACCGAATGTGTGACACGCTTGATGGGCGTTCGGCTTCAATTCTTGAACGAGTTGGATTTTGTAAGCCTGCAAACCAAGATCCTTCGGCGCGCGATGGCGGATGGACTCATTTGGGTCTTCTTCGATAGTCTGCTCCACCGAAACGAACCATTATTTTGGTAATATATTTGCACAATTTGCAAACTTTGTTCAGGAGCAAGTCTATTCATTATGAAATCGCAACCAAACTGAGCATAAATCAAGAGACAGTTGTCAAAAAGATCAACTCCGAAAATAGAATTGCCAGATTGAAAAACACACGTCTATTAAAATAAAAAAAAAATATATTTTTTTAGAAAATTCTTTATTTTTTTTTCATTAGTTTCAGAATTTTCTTGGAAAAACTAAGTATGCAATAAAATTTGAAAACTAAATGTCTATCGAAAAAAAAATTGAAAATACAGTTTTTTTTTAAAAGTCGTTTTTTTCTGAAAAACTTTTCGAAAAAATATTTTTAATTTTTTTCTAGTATGTCATTATAAGGCAATCTGTAGTTTTCATCTGGGAAAATTATTTAAAAAAATTCAATCCCATTTTCAAAATATTTCGAAAACATAATTTTTAAAAATTTTTTTTTTAATAGAAAAAAAAAGTTTTTGAAAATTTAGAAATACGATATTAATTGAATTGTAAGTGACTTTCTGTGTGTAAGATTTTATTGAAATAGGGACAATAGTTTACGATAAAACCGCATTTGAAAAACCGGTTATTTGAGAGGTACCGTTATAGAAAAAAAATTCGAAAAATTAATTCTAATTGAAAGATGTATTATTGTAAAAAATTAGCACCCTGAAAGTTTTATCTGAATCGTAGGAGCCGTTTTCAAGAAAATCTAACTTTTTGTTCAAAATTGTAGCAGGTACTGTTATTTTTCGACCTAGAGCAAAAATGAAAAACACCCCCCGAGATACTCCCTAATAGATACTAAATACCAAGTTTGAAGCAAATCGGCCCATCCGCTTAGGCTGTAGAGGCGCGAACCGACAGACAGACGGACGGATCCATAACTTGCATTTTAGTACCTAAATCGCAAGTAAAAGTCATCCCTTAAGGTCAAATAGTCAAGCAGTTAGAGTAGAGTTAGTGCTCCCATAGGACGGGTTTTTTCTTTGGCTATTTCGAAAATTGGTTATCCGATTACAATTAAAATTGATATTCAGGAAGATGTAAATAACTTAAGGAATTTCACATTAAAATAATTTCAAAAACATTTTTTTTTTTAAAAATCGTCCCTACGATTCATATCTTTTTTTCATATTTCTTAAAGAAATCAAATGACGTTTAAAATATTTCTCTTAAAAGAATCTTACGTACTTTTATGGAAAATCAAGTCACAAAAATCAAATAAATTTTGATGTTCTCTTAATATTTTTAAAAATTATTCGAATGTGTGACCAAAACCCCACAATGAGCAAGTACGTACGATCCAGTCGTGATTTTTTTACTTGCGATTTAGGAACTAAAATTCAAGTTATGAATTCGTGCAAAAAAAAAATCTAACATTCAAACATGACATTACGATGACAGAGAAGTTGAAAAAAGTGGGTCCGGAAATTCCGTCCGTCTGTCTGTCTGTCTGTCTGTTCGCGCCTTTACAGCCTAAGCGGATGAGCCGATTTGCTTCAAACTTGGTATTTGGTACTTATAAGGTAGTATCTCGGGGGGCGTTTTTCATTTTTGCTCTAGGTCGAAAAATAACGGTACCTGCCATACAATTTTGAACAAAAAGTTAGATTTTCTCGAAAACGGTTCTAACGATTTTGATAAAACTTTCAGGGTGCTAATTTTTAACAATAATACATCTTTCAGTTAGAATACATTTTTCGAAATTGTTCTATAACGGTACTTCTCAAATAACCGGTTTTTTCAAATGCGGTTTTATCGTAAACTATTATCCCGATTTCAATAAAATTTTGCACACAGGAAGACACTTACAATTCAATTAATATCGCATTTCAAAATTTTTAAAAACTTTTTTTTCGATTTTTTTTTTTTTAAATTAAAAAAAATTGGTATTCGAAATATTTTGAAAATGGGTAGATTGAATTTTTTTAAATAATTTTCCCAGATGAAAACTACAGATTGCCTTATAATGACATACTAGAAAAACATTTAAAATATTTTTTTTTAAAGTTTAAAAAAACGACTTTTTAAAAAAACTGGTCGAACGATTTTGAAATTTTTTTTTCGGTAGACATTTAGTTTTCAAATCTTATTGCATACTTAGTTTTTCCAAGAAAAATCTGAAACAAATAAAACAAAAATAAAGAATTTAAAAAAAAAAATATTTTTTGTTTGTTTTTCAATCTGGCAATACTTTTTTCGGAGCTTATCTTTTTGACAACTGTCTCTTGATTTATGCTCAGTTTGGTTTGCGATTTCATAATGAATAGACTTGCTCCTGAACAAAGTTTGAAAATTGTGCAAATATATCACCAAAATAATGATAATGCTGAAAATAATGATGACCCAAATGAGTCTATCCGCCATCGCGCGCAGAAGGATCTTGGTTTGCAGGCTTACAAAATCCAACTCGTTCAAGAATTCAAGCCCATCAAGCACGTCACACATTCGGTGAATGGGCCCAAAACGAAATGGCCACTGATCCCAATTTTCACAAAATTGGGAAAATTGGTCCTCGGCTGGAATTTATTCGATCCAGCCATGGCAGCCACTTCCCCGAAATCATTTTAAGAACACAATGCAAACCCTTATCTTTATAATAAAGCTAGATTCTTGGCCATAACATTAAACTGTATGCGTTTTATTTCTTGAAAACCACGTCTAAAAAAACACCCTCTATATACATACATATGCAGCCACTAAGCAATTATCTAGCATAAGAACAAGTTCATGTGACCCAGTCGTGCATTTTATTTAAATTTTATTGGACGATGTGACTGCACATATGAGCAAGTACGTGCAATCCAGTCGTGCAATTTATTTTTTATATTGTTATGTTGTTTTTTTTAAATCTGCTTCCTGAGACTACTCTATGTTTTAGAATTTAGAATTAGATACTGGAATTCAAGATGCTTCACATAACCAGGGCGCTCTTATTATAATAATTTATATTTGTTCTATTTGTTTACAAGAATGTTTTTTAAATATAAAACCACATGTTTGCCGTAAGTTTTTATTAATTTGATTTCCCAGATTTTATTTTATTTGTTAAAATTATAATATAAGTGAAATAAGAATTTTCGATGCACCGTCTTACATTTTTGACTGAAGAACAAATATTTGGAGTTTCATTGAAATCTATCTCCACACATCCAAGATATCATAATTTTAATCGAAATCAGAAGTCAATAGAAGTTGCATTTCTTAGATACCCTGTAGCACAAATAATTAACTATAATAATTACTTTTAGTTATTTTTGTACCTGAAACCCTTTAAGTTTTGTTTAATTTATGAACAAACATCGTAGGTTTGATTTTATTTGTGAATATTATAACAAAATTGAAATTAGTTTTTTTTTCTATGTATACTGCATTAAAATAATTACTTTTTTTTATTTAATACTTTATTTCATACAATGTTTTACAATTTACAATTATTAGTAATATAAATTCTTTTATCAATGTATTTTAAGTATCTACGAAATAGTTAAGTACAACCTTTTGTCAAAGTTACAAGAGTTGAATGTACTATAAGCAATCTATGTGAATAAATTCATAATATTATATTATGTTGATGGGGAATCAAATAGAAATAAGTTGCACGACTGGATCGCACGTACTTGCTCATAAGCGCGGTCACATCGTCCAATAAAATTTAAAAAACAAGGATAGGTATAGGTATAATTAGATATAAGCTATTTAACAATTGTTTACCTAATTGTTTAATTTTTACTTGCGATTATAGGTAGGTACTAAGTACAACTTATGCATTCGTGCAGAAAAAAATGAGATAACAATCAAATATAACATTACGATGATAGAGAAACATATTTGGAGTCACTAGCAAAATTCTGTCCGTCGTCTTTAAATTTGGAATACCTAGGTAGGTATAAGTTTATTTTGACATTCGACAGATAATTTATTTTATTTCCTTTTTAGCTGAAATATTAACGGTACCTGCCATATAACCGTTACGTAAAAGCTTATTTTACTCAAAAACGACCCCAGGAATTTTCTATGTGCATTAAATTTTGGTGAAAAAAAAAATTATGACGGTGGGCTAAAACTGGTACCTCCCATAGGAGCTTTTTTTGTCATCGACTTTTCTGACAACTGGTTAGGTAACCGATTACAACCAAAATTAATATTCAGGAAAATGTAAGTAGCCTAAGGATTCATGAAAATAAAAAAATTGAGATAACAATCAAACATGAAATTACGTAATTCCATGATAACTCACGTTACATTCAGAAAAAAATTCCAAAACGGTATTGAATTTTTTTCAAATTGCAGTTTCAATGTATTATTAATCGCGTAAAATGATATACTATTTGAAGGTCCAGTCAACTAACCGGCTTGCACAAAAGAAACGTTCATAGCTAATTCACGAATTATAATCTTTTCGCGAACACTTGTTGAACATATAAACTCGCTAATTTGAAAAGGTTGCGATAACGGCATATTATAAAAAATCTGTTATTTGACGGTTGCATAAAGTGCTGCCATTTATCATTGATAATTTGGTATGAAAAAAAAGTCTAAAAGCTTTAGGTATTTTTTCTGGCTTTGTGTCCACTTTTTATGGAATTACCCAGGAGCCGTTTTCGAGAAAAATTAGTTTTTCATTAAAAGTTATATGGTAGGTACCGTTAGTTTTGGAGCTAGAATGCCAATTCGAAAAACAGTCGAATATAGTACTCTAAAAATACTATATACCAAGTTTGAATCAAATCGGCCCAACCATTTAGGCTGTAGGAATCGATACGGACAGACAGACAGACAGAATTTTCTGACCCACTTTTTTCGACTTTCCTATTATTGTAATGTCATGTTTGATTCTTAGATTATTTTTCTTTTTTTACGAATGCATAACTATGACTATAAATCGCAAGTAAAAAACTTAGGTATTTCAAACTCAGAATTTCAGAAAAAAAATATAATATAAAAATATATAATATATATACAAATACATATTACTTATTTATAAATAATTACGACAGAAAACTTTGGGAAAACCCTCCGAAAAAGTCTGATTTTTTTATGAAATTTTGTGAGTAATTCTTCTAATAATTATAAAAAAACGTTTTAACAAGTTTAGGTAAACAAATCAAAAGAATTTAAAGAAATGCAGGATGACATCTAAATATATATATTTTAAACAAAAACACTCCTACACAACTAGACACACAAATTAACGCAAATAATAGTTTCCACCTTTTCTTATTTCCACATTGTATAGGTAGGTATGAACTGTCTACTTACTACTTACTATACAAATCTACAATAAATTTACAAACAATTTTTTTTTAAATGAATTTCTACCCATAGTTTGCACTTAATTTTTACCTACCTAGGTATCTGAATGAAAAGGAAAATTCAAAACAAAAATCGATGTCATCAAGGACATTTGTATACATATCGATATCCAGCAAGAACCAAGTTTGTGTCTAAATTTCAAGAATGTATGTGTATATTTTTTCAAAACGCCAACCTTCATAATAGTAAACAAAAATTGAAAATCCTAAAGAATTCGAATCTAAAGTTGGTCAATGATGTGTGTATTTATGTACCTATATATTCAAATATGACAAATGTGTATGTACATAAGTAAGTACCAGTGATCGTAAAAAACTTGAAAATCCCAAAGAATTCAAATCAAAAGTCTGGTCAATGACGTAGGTACCTATGTATAAAATACGTATTTAAAAACTAGTTTTCGTTCGTAAAAAAATGTAAACAATGAAAATGCTGGATCGTGTATAAATCCCAACAAAATAATATTCGCCTCAGCTAAGCAAAACAAGATACTTAACTATTTCATATTCGCGGTCTTTTTTTCCTGCCTCACATTGCACATACGCAGAAAACCAAGCCCAAAGCATAACACTAAAAACCATGCTCTTATTCTCTTTCTCACAAATAAAGTATCCCTACACTAGCACTCCAAGCGGCATGTGTGTTTATGATTTTTTCACGTCCCATGATAGTACTATAGCAGTCTATATACAATGCACAAAGTATTGATGTTATAATCACCTAGCAGAATTGTGTTCTTGCATGAATGCAATTCCAAAAAACGCAGAAAATTCTTCAGTAAAGGCTTTATAGCCTTAAACAAATATCAGATATATCACAACTGAAGCTTATTACATTATATCTGCGCTTTTTAATTTATGTTTTTAAATTTGTTTCCCTTCTATGCAACTTTTGAAAAATACACCAACACCACCAGCTGCGTATGCATCATTGCATGTCGCATCAAATAAAAAATTAGGTATAAGATAGATAGTCTCATATTTCATTTTCAAAAATCCAGATTTCCGATACAAAAATCAAATCTGGTAAATGATCTAAGGCACAGAGATAAGAGAAAAATGTATCAAAATTCTTTCTCAGACTTCGAATATTCTAATGAATTACCGAAAACCCAGAATATTTATCATTATTTGAATGGTCTATACAATAGCAAATACAGTGTTTTGTTAAAGGAAAGTTGCTATTATTATTCAATATTGAAAACATTATACAAAGAAAAGATAAATATTAAAACAAAAAGAAAATTAAATTTTATCTAGTTTTAAAAAATCATCAACATTAAAATTTTAATTGAAGGGGGTAACAATTTTTCTTATAAGTACAGTAGTACTAATCCAAACAAATTTGCATTTATTTTCATGCGAAGCAAGATTCAATTTGATTTTCATCTTCTCCAGTTATAGCTGATAACAGCGTGTTTACTCTCACTTCAACATTTGTGTCGCACACATCAAGTATGCCCAGTGTTGCCAACCACTTTTGTCGAAAAAGTGCCTAACTTGGAAAAAAAGATGCCTTTTCCAATAAAATAATGCCTAAACAAATTTTTGTAGGTAAATTGAAACAGTAGGTAAATCAAAAATTTAACACAAATGTAAAAAAAAATAATAAAAACAATTTTTATTTTCATAAAAAAACTTAAATTATCAAATCACAGAAAAATTGGTTGGTATAGGAACAAAATTTATGACATTTAAGTTTCCACATAAAATGTACAGTGGGAGCTTAAATAATCTTTAGAGAGTGACAGATAAAGTGTTCGGAAAATGGGCAGAGTTTAAATGTGGAAACACATTCTTTAAGACCGAAGTTACACATAAAATTCTGATTTTTTTTAGAATGTCTTAAAAAATAAAGTCAATGTTGAATAAAACAAAAAAAAATATTTGAAATACAAAAAGATACCTTTTTGGTAAAAAACAAGCCCCAAATCCCCTGGCTACTGAAATAATGCCTAAAAGGCACGAAAAAGCCTTAATTGGCATCGCTGAGTATGCCAACGATGTCAACCGAGCATTCCCTCTGCTCAAGGGAATTCAATTTAAACTCGAAAAAGTCAACCCTTTTCGTAAGAGATACATTCGACATTGATTTTAGCGAGCGCTTCCGTGTTCACATGACTAAGCAATAATTTCGTTACTCAGTTTGTTGATTTCAGCATACAAAACTTGCAGTGTTATTGTTTGTGCATCCGTAGCCACATCATGATCGTCGTCTTGGCAAGGAAGCAAAGCTGTTGAGTTTTTAAAAAAGAGATGATGTTGTTGGTGAATTTGTGGGAACACCGAAAGCCGTATTATTGACGTCATGGCAAGAGAGCGAAGCTGCTGATTGTGTGCGGGTGGAAGATGCACTTTTAGAGAAGACAGCTGCCGTTTGATTTATGGGAGTATCGGAATCGGATAAAGTTGATTTTCTCCTTTGTGTGACACAAATACCGCATTTGTACCCTTTGCCATTTCTCTCGAGAAATTCTATTTCTCTCTTATCCATTTTTGCGCACTTCGCGTGATAATATTTTTTCTAATTAAAACATTGAATTTTTAATTCATGTCTATCGATTTTTAAATTGCATAAGCCGCACTTCTGCTTATACTTTTTGCTTCATCGTCACCCGACACTCAATAAACTAAGATTTTCATACATGATTCAATACACAAAATCCTACCAGGTACGAGCACCCTACCACTACTTTATATCAGCACATTTTTTTTTCAATTTCTATCCTACACGAAAAAGTGTTGTAGATACTTAAATCAAGCCCAGCTTTGCTTCAACGCAGCGCTGCGTTACACATGTCTAAATAAGTAGGGCGCCCGTAATAAGGACTTATTTTCTTAAGGAGTTTTTGGTCGATCCCTTATTTTTTTTAATTCAATATTGAAAGACTATATAAAGTGTTGTCTTGTTTATCGGTTTTTAATTATATTGTTGTTTAGTTAAGTTAATGGTACATATGTCGTATTTATTGCGTAAAATGAACAAATTCAAAAAATTTATTTCGAAAATACACCTTTCTACAAATTTGCAAAATGTTGAGAAGATATACAAAATGTTGGTACCTGCAAGCTTGGTCCGGGGGGCAAACAAATTTACACGGTTCTAAAGGTAAGTAAAAATGGTATTACTTTACTTTTTTCTCAGTGCTGTTTTTTACATGTTTAAGAGAATATAGTTACAAATTAATAATCAACACTGCCAGACATTTTCCGTGGGGTGTTACTTATGCGAGACGCTTTAAAGCTCACAAAAAATAGTGTTACTTTTATTATTTTCTCAGTCTTGATTTTTATATATTGTATTCAGGGTACTACTCTAGCACTTTTTTGTGAGCAGCCAGAACAATTGGTTGGGGCAAACATTCCCCCAGACACACATAATGTGCCGCTATGAGTATGAGCGCGAGGTCATCATTCGTTCGCTTGAACCTGGGAGAGATATTGATACGACAAAATAATAACGGATTCTAATAGAGTAACTAAATACAAAAATTTTGTACTAAGGAACACCCCATTTTTGACCCCTCCCCAATTACAAAAGCTTGGAAATTAATGCCGCGACATATCTCCACGAGTACAGAAAGAAAATTCTCATTTATTACTCGCCCTCAGACATGAAACCTCCCAGCAAGATCTATCTCTCCAGAGCCTTAAAGAATATGATGGACAAAAGCTTGTTAGAAATCAAAGAAGAAATAATTTATTTATACATATATTTATTAATAAAAAAAACAATAAGAGTGACATTTTGCCAAGGGATATTATGCCAAATTTTAAAATTTGGCACAATGACGCTTTCGAAAGCGACATTGACAAAAATAAAAACATTTGGTTTAATGTCGCTTAGGTAGAGCATAAAAATATGTACATTTTTCGCACGGATTTGAAAACATTGCACATTTAGATGGTTATGAAATTTACTTCTAATTTCATAGCAGATTGCCCAAAAAGACGAAAATAATATAATGGTAATAAAAACTTAAAAACCCAAAGTAACATAGTGCCAAATTGGCAGTATGACGCTTTACAAAAGCGACATCAAGCCAAATGGTAATATTTGGCCAATTACACTTTCAAAAGTGTGATTATACCAAATTTTTCAATTTGGCACAATGTCACCGTGGAACTTAGTAGCGAATTAATAAGAAAAAATGGTCACGACTGGGTCGCACGTACTTGCTCTTATATGCCTGATTACATTGAAAACCAAGATCTTTGACAGAAGCAAGTAACATTTACGTTGAAAATAGCACAGTTTGAACTTATAAAAATTATCAAAACCACATTACTTAACGGTTCTTAGTAAAAATGAAGTATGCTATCACACGTCTTAAATAACAAAGAATGTATGAAAAAAATGTTTTGAAAATTGTAGGACCGGCTTTGATAAAATCCTGTTTTTTATTTTTAGTTTTTTGAATTTTTTTTGTTTAAATTTTGGTATGCAGTTTCTTAGAGTTTATTAATACACATGTGGATATAAAATTTAAAATATTTGTTTTTGATTAGTTTTAAAAATATTGATTTTTCAAAAAAAAAAAATTCAAAACTATTTTTATTAGAGAAAAAAAGTTATTGAAAAATTTGATATGCAGAATTAATTTTGCTATCTAGGTCTTTTCAAATATAAACTTTGACAGAAATCCAAATAGCCGTTACCGAGAAAGCCCAATATTAAAAAAACCGTTATGTGAAAGGTCTCGTTAATAGACTTTTCCCGTATATGTGGTTCTAACCAAATGAAAGCTAATGCCGTCAACAAAATTCTCAAAAAAATTGATAAAAATCGTTGGAGCCGTTTTCGAGAAAAATAAGCTTTTCCTAAACGGTCATATGGCAGGTACCGTTATTTTTAGGCCTAAAAATAAAATTTCAATTTCCGTATGCACAATTCATACAAATAAATAAAATCGAACAAGAATTTGTAATTATTGAAAAAGAAAAAGTAGAATTAATACAAAGTTACAACTCAATCATACACTTGATAAACACCACAAATTACAGACAACTAATTAACCAATTGAACGAACATGAACCATACAAACAATACAAATTTCTTAGTAAAATAAAAAAATGGACCCGACTGGGTCGCACGTACTTGCTCTTGTATGCCTGATTACATTGGAAACCAAGATCTTTGACAGAAACAAATAACATTTACGTTAAAAATAGCACAGTTTGAACTTATAAAAAGTATCAAAACCACAATACTTAATGGTTTTTAGTAAAAATGAAGTATGCCATCACACGTCTTAAATAACAAAGAATTTATTAAAAAAATTATTTTGAAAATTGTAGGACCGGTTTTGATAAAATCCTGTTTTTTATTTTTAGTTTTTTGGTTTTTTTTTGTTTAAATTTTGGTATGCGGTTTTTTGAGTTTATTAATATACATGTGGATATAAAATTTAAAAATATTTTTTTGATTAGTTTTAAAAATATTGATTTTTCAAAAAAAATTTTCAAAAATTAATTTTTATTAGAAAAAAAAGTTATTAAAAAAATTGATATGCAGAATTAATTTTGCTATCTAGGTCTTTTCAAATATAAAATTTGACAGAAATCCAAAATTAAAAAAAACCGTTATAGGAAAAGTCCCGTTAATAGACTTTTCCTGTATATGTGGTTCTAACCAAATGATAGCCAAAGCCATAAAAAAAAATCTCAAAAATTTTCATAAAAATCGTAAGCTTTTCCTAAACGGTCATATGGCAGGTACCGTTATTTTTAGGCCTAAAAATAAAACTTCAATTTCCCCTCTGGAGAATGCCAAAATAATCTTACACACCAAATTTGAAGATAATCGCTTTAGCCGTTTAGGCTGCAGCTCGTTATACATACTGACAGACAGACAGACAGATATTTTTTCTCGATCACTTTTTTAGACTTGCCTATGATCGTAATGTCATGTTTGATTGTTATCTCAATTTTTTTAAATATTCACGAATCCAAAACTTGCCTTATAGTCCCTATAATCGCAAGTAAAAAAGGAAAGAAAATAATAATTAAACCGCATAGAGAAATACAGATACTTCACAAAGATCAATATAGAAATTTAAAGAAATACCAACATGGCGAAACTGACGATAATCCATTAATCGCGACAATGACTTATGCACAATTCATACAAATAAATCAAATCGAACAAGAATTTGTAATTATTGAAAAAGAAAAAGTAGAATTAATACAAAGTTACAACTCAATCATACACTTGATAAACACCACAAATTACAGACAACTAATTAACCAATTGAATGAACATGAACCATACAAACAATACAAATTTCTTAGTAAAATAAAAAAATGGGCCCGACTGGGTCGCACGTACTTGCTCTTGTATGCCTGATTACATTGGAAACCAAGATCTTTGACAGAAACAAGTAACATTTACGTTAAAAATAGCACAGTTTGAAGTATGCCATCACACGTCTTAAATAAAAAAAGAATTTATTAAAAAAATTATTTTGAAAATTGTAGGACCGGTTTTGATAAAATCCTTGTTTTTATTTTTAGTTTTTTGATTTTTTTGTTTAAATTTTGGTATGCAGTTTTTTAGAGTTTATTAATATACATGTGGATATAAAATTTAAAATAATTTTTTTTGATTAGTTTTAAAAATATTGATTTTTCAAAAAAAAATTTAAAAATTAATTTTTATTAGAAAAAAAAAAGTTATTAAAAAATTTTATTTTTAGAATTAATTTTGCTATCTAGGTCTTTTAAAATATAAAATTTGACAGAAATCCAAATAGCCGTTACCGAGAAAACCCAAAATTTAAAAAAAAATGTAATATGAAATTTAATTTTTAATATAAAAATACGAAATAATGTTTTTAATGAAGAAATTGTTTTTTTTTTTTTTTTTTTTTTTTTTTTTTTACAAAATATAAGATTAAAAATTGGAAAACTAGTTTAAAAAGAACAATTTTATAAATTTTTTAGGTTTTTTGAAATTTTGAATGTTTTTTAGGTTTGCTGGTAGCTGGTTCATAATTGATGGTATCGCATAACTCAGTTGCCTTCTTCCGTAGTTGTTGTATACCGCTGGAATCTCGAGTATACCTTGCGCTCCTCTTCTGGTGTTTATGTTGTGTGAGATAGGTTGCTAAAACCTTACATCGTCGTAGTATTCTATTATAGCTGAGATTTTATAAATATTTTTAACATTCAAAACTTGAAAGAGAGATGATTTTTATCAATTATGTTAAAGATTCTATGTATATTTGAAGCGTTTCCTCAGGCCAATATTCCATACCTCAATCGAGATTCAACTAGCGAGTAGTAAACTTTTTTAGGACATCTTTTGTTGAATACTTTTCCAGATAAAAGAGAGCAAACATAGAACTTCTCATGCTACTCCTTATGTTCTCAGTGTGTTGGCGCCAAAGAAAATGATCATCGATTGTGACTCCAAGATATTTTATAGATGTAACTACTTCAATTGCATCACTTTTTTGAGCATGTGGAAATTTTTCGTTTTGAGAGAAGATCCCTATTCTTTCCCCTTTTTTGCTGTGGTGAGCGAATATGCATGAGTTTCGTATTGTTGGCATTAATGACCAACCCAAAATCATGACACCATTTAGAGACTTCATCAAACTCTTGTTGCATAACGTTAATAGCTGTTTTAAGGCACTTGTGTCTGAGAACAATTGCTTTGTCATCTGCGTAGGCAAAAACGGTACTATTTTTTAAAACTCCAAGAAGTGCGTTCGTAAAAAGGATGAATAGAACCGGACCAAATTTTGACCCTTGTGGTACGCCATATGTACATATTTTTTCTTCACTGCATGAATTACAAATTTTAACTTTGAAAGTCCTTTCCTTTAAATAATTCTCCATCCATTTCCATAATGTTCCTCTTATGCCAATTTTGTATAGAACCTCAAGTAGTTTTTCATGACTTAGAGTGTCAAATGCCTTGCTGAAGTCCACGAACATAACTAAAATATGATGATTTTTATTTAGGCTCATGTTGACGACGTTACAAAATTCCCAAGTAGTTTTCCCTTACTTTTTCCTCTTTCAAAACCCTATTGTTTGCTTTGCACTAGGCAGTGTTTTTCAATAAATTTGTCTAAGCGTTTTAAGACGACTTCTTCCAAGCATTTTTCAAAAGCGGGCAAAATAGAAATAGGCCTTTAGTTTTGTATTTCGTTTTTCTTTCCTCCTTTATAAATGGGTCGTATAAGTGATGTTTTTAAAACTTTTGGAATACATCCTTGCATCAGACTTTGGTTGATGATTACTTGCAAGATTAGTGTCAGAAAATCAGCATTCAGTTTGATATCACACGCTCTTATCCCATCAGCTCCTGGACTTTTGCTCGTTTTTAAATTATGCAGTATGTTTCGGGTTTCAATTTCATCAGCCTCTTCAATAAATATAGATTGAGCGATATAATGACTTGTCTGATTGGACTTTTTGTAAGTACAATTATGTATAATTTTAGATGCTTGTGTGGAAAAAAACTCGGCAAATTCTTCAGCTATGTCACAAACATTCGATTGAGTACAAAGATTGTTTTCTATTGTTTCATCAATTGATAGTTTTTTTCTACCCAATAGTTCATTTACAATACTCCAAGTTTTCCTCGGGTCATGTTTTGCATTTGTCAGTTTTGTTTTGTAAACGTTTGCCGTTTTTATTTGTATATTTTTGTTCACGTAATTTCGTAGCTTTTTGTAGTCAGATTTGTAAACTTGGTTTCTTGGGTTATTTTTCCACCTTTTATAAAACACGTCTCTTTCGTTAACAAATTTTTGTTTTGCATATATGTCCATCATTTTCTTCACAAATTGATTATAAAGCCGTTCGACGTCATGTTCATTTTCATACCAATTTGTTTGCTGAATAAGTTGATTTACTTTTTCTTGGTTTATTTTTGTTAGTTTTTTATTACATGTCTTTATCTGGTTCGTTTGTTGTTTTATACCGTAGAATGTTGCAAAGTGATCAGATATATCTGTTTCTATAACTGCTGAAAAGACATCGTTTTTCGGGATTATAACAGATATGTGGTCAATTAAAGTCCTGGTGCCTGTTGATATGTTAACTCGTGTACTTTTTTGAATAATGTTCATTAAACCTTTTGATGACATCATCTCATAATATTTTTTGTTGTTGTTATTGTCCAGATCGTTAGTGTCAATATTTATGTCTCCAAGAACTATTAAGTCTTTTTCGTTTTTAGTATGTTGGTCAAATTCATCGATAAATAATGTTTTACTTCGTGATGGTGGTCTATAAATTGCAAGAATATGTTTAATTCCCCATTAGTCTTTTGTTTTTATACTAAGACTATCGTAGCTTAACGCCTCAGACGAACATCATTCAAAATGTATGCCTTTTTTATGAACACTGCAATTCCTCCCTTCCCATATTTTGTCCTATGCATAAATTCAACATTAAAACCTTCAATGTGGTACAGGCAGTTTTCTTCTTCATGTATATTTATTTCAGTTAAAACAAAAATATTTAAATAACAAAGAAAACTTTCGATTTCGGCAATAAAAAAGTTCCAGTTTTTTCGAAGCGATTGAATATTAAAACTTACACAACAATAATTTAATTCTTTTAGTTCAATTTCATTCATACCCATGATACCCTGCACTACCCTACATTCAACTTCTATTAAATTATCTTGTTCTTCCATCATATCAGCGCTATCATCATTCGCTCTTCACATTTTCTCATAATATCGTAGATTAGTTATGTAATTTGTCAATATCATTTACCGTGCATATATGTATAATTTCTTCATTCTCGTATTTACGAGCTAATATTTTCCCCATAGCTTCCCATACAAATTTCCAGTTGCACTCTCTAGCTTTGTTTTTGCCAAGCCAAAGCAAGTGTTTTATTTTTGGTGTAAGGTGGTTGTTTACAAAAACAGGATTGTTGGTGTTGGTGGTATGCACATTACTTTTCTGTTCATCTCTCTGTGCGGCTCTTGCATTTTTGATGAAATTGGTTTTATGTCCCCTCTGGGAAATGCCAAAATAATCCTACACACCAAATTTGAAGATAATCGCTTTAGCCGTTTAGGCTACAGCTCGTCTCGACAGCTCGACAGACAGACAGACACAGACATTTTTTCTCGATCAATTTTTTAGACATCTCTATGATCGTAATGTCTTGTTTGATTGTTATCTCAATTTTTTTAATATTCACGAATCTAAAACTTGCCTTATAGTCCCTATAATCGCAAGTAAAAATTAGACATCAAATTAAACACTCATATTCCCCATCAGAAATCGAAAAGATTTAATATTTAAAAGATTAATAAATTTAGGTGGAAACATTCTTAAAATCATATTCGGAACTATGAATGACGATGATCGTATAAACATAGAAAATAAATTAAAAAATATAGAAGAAAATAACCATAATATTATCACAAATGTTAACTCGCAAATAAAAATAAACAAACATTTTAATGACCAATTAATAAAATTAAATGACATTCTAACAAATAGTAAAGAGACAGTTAATAATTTGAAGAAGTATAACTCAGAATTAAGCAATTTAAAGATTGAAATTGAATTTAAGGACAATTTAAAAGAAGTCACAGACTCCATTGACGAAATATCAGAAATAGTAATGACAAGCAGATCAGGAACACTAACACAAAACATTCTAACGAGTCAAGAAATTATAAATAATAAAATCACACTTGAAAAACTAGAAGGATTAAAGATAAATTTAGCTCAATATAAAGAAAATATTTTAATTATATTATTAATCCCAGAATACACAAAAGAAAAGTATAATAAATATTACATTCAAAACTTTCCAATAAAAAATAAAATATTAAGTTTAGAAACAAATGACGTAATTAATGTAAATAATACTATGTTTAACGTATCAAAAGAAATCAAAAACCTACAAAAATTTGAAAATAAATTTGAATACTAGTATTTTAGAAAATAAGATTATAAATTGTAAACCTATTAACTTTTATAAGAAAAATGAGATAATTGAAGAAGATCAATTCTTAATAAAAAAAAATCTAGAGAAAACTAATATATAATAAATTGTAACAATTTTAGTTATACTATAGAAGGAAATTATGTAATAGAAATGGAAAACTGTTAAATTATAATAAATAATAGAGTTTTTAATAAAAAAATTGTATCAAACAAATAAAATATTATCATTACCGAAACATAAGTATTCGGAAGAGTACCTAAAAGAAATAAATTATGAATCAATAGAAAACTTAAAAGAAATAAATGAAGTAAAAGAAGAAAGGAAAATGCTATATCTCAGCTTTTCAACAATAATGTTTATTATTATCATTATTTCGATTATAATTTGTGTTAGAATCAACAAAAATAATAACAATACTATTGTAAACTTGCCATCGGTCGCTTTTCAACCGATAGAAGTCTCTAAAGAGGGAGGAGTTTTATCCAATGAACCTCTTTATAAAGTAAGTCTGTTCTGAACAACTGAAATATCACGAACAAGACATATACAAATAGAAAAAGAATTCATGTTAGAGATAAGAAACAAAGTAACAAAATAAACAATAATCCTGAAAATACAACAACGATATGCTTATATGCTCTTATCTAGTGTAGACGGACTTCCATGAAGAAAGTCACGTACGCACATCCACAATACGATACCTATAAAATTATTATAAATAAGCCCAAGTGAAAAACAATAGACAGATCTTAAATTGACGTAGAACTCGCTAATATAAGAACTCTTTAATATAGTTGAATAAAGAATGAGCCTTGCTCTATGAAACTCGCAGTTTCTTTTTTTTTAAATCAAGTATTAAAATTTGTATATATTGGAATAATAAATTTATATACATTTATATTTAAAACAAAAATGGAACACAAACTACTTATCTTTTTGTATCTCCTATATCCTTTTCTCCTTTTTCTTCGATCCAAAATTAAAAAATAAAAACACTCCTCGATTTTTTTCTTCTCAAAATTCCTCGAGTTTCTTTTTTTATTTTTTTTTCTTCTCTTTTAAGGCTCTCGCAAGAGTGTCCTCCAAGCTCATTTTTAACTACCCACTTTTCTCCTTCGTCCTTTCCAGTCATTCACTCATACATACAACACAACCATTCGTTTTCGATATCTTCAACACGGCATTCTGGCTTGACGCTAACCAAGAGAGCCACCGTTGTGAGATCTAACGAAACTTTACTCTCACAATCACAAACACGGTTTCCACAAGTTGTTGGATGTGTTTCCAAAACTTGCCGAAACATAATGGACGTGTTCAGAACACTTCCCAACTATCTATTTTCGAGAAAAATTGAAAAAATATATAAAATCGAGAAGTCTCAACTAGGATTTTTTCTACCACTCTACTACACGCGGGATTCACACTTCTTAAATAACAAGGAATTTATGAAAAAATTATTTCGAAAATTGTAGGACAGTTTTGATAAACTCCTGTTTTTTATTTTGTTTTTTGAAAAAAAATTATTTTTTTAAATTTTGGTATGCAGTTTTTTACAATTTTTTAAAATACATGTGATTATAATACTTAAAATATTTTTTTTCATTAGTTTTAAAAATGTTGATTTTTCAAAAAAAAAAATTTCAAAAAATTAATGTTTATTAGAAAAAGAAGTTATTCAAAATATTGATATACAGAATTAATTTGGCTACCTAGATCTTCTTAAATATAAAATTTGACAGAAATCCAAAGAGCCGTAACGGAGAAAGCCAAAAACTAAAAAAAAACGTTATATGAAAGGTCCCGTTAATAGACTTTTCCCGTATATGTGGTTCTAATCAAATAATAGCCAATACCACCAAAAAAATTCTCAAAAAATTTCAATCAAAATCGTTGGAGCCGTTTTCGAGAAAAATAAGATATTCCTAAACGGTCATATGGCAGATACCGTTATTTTTAGGGCTAAAAATAAAATTTCAATTTTCCCTCTGGGGAATGCCAAAATAATCACACCCACCAAGTTTGAAGATAATCGCTTAAGCTGTTTAAGCTGCACCTCGTTATACATACTGACAGACAGACAGACAGATAGACATTTTTTCTCAATAACTTTTTTAGACTTCTCTATGATCGTAATGTCATGTTTATTTGTTTTCTCAATTTTTTTTAATATTCACGAATTCTAAACTTGCCTTATAGTCCCTATAATCGCAAGTAAAAAATAGATTGATATATAGATTGAGTTATAATGGTAAGACTCCACCTGACTCGTTATTTTTAAGGCTTTATTCTCGCTTCAGAACCGTGTTTTAACTCGAACACCTGCGTTTGTTGCTTTTGCAAAATAATGGCTAGGTACACCAGTGGTTGATGAGACCATGGTTAACCTTAACTTCAGCAATATTTTGCAGCCGCAACGAAAAAAAGAAAAGGGAAAAGAATGACCGAAGGGTAGTTTTTGTTGTTGAAACTGAGGTTGGCAAGGGAATTCCTCAAGGCTCAGTTTTAGATCCCTCAATATTTTCACTATTCATAAATGACCTTTCCGCATATCGCAGTTGCCAAATTCATCTATATGCTGATGATGTATTACTCTACATTTTTCGTTCGATTGGTTTGATGGAGGACTGCATATCACGTTTAAATGAAGATCTGCAACACATTCCTCATTGGTCATTTGATAATGGTATGAAACTTAATCCTGCTAAGTCAGTTGCTATGTTATGCTCTAGATCCCTATAGAATCTCCACTTTTTCTTGATAATGAAGTTATTGTTTATGTAAGTCAAGTTTGTACATCAACAATAATCTAACCTGCTGTAATGCCATCAGTGATGTTGTTAGAAAAATCTACTATGGACTTTGTTCACTAAGATCTTCATCAGCTTTACTTTCACCCAGTATGAAAAAACACCTGGTTAAATCGCTCATCTTGTCATATTTCAGCTTTAGTAGTTCTGTGTACCCTGTGTTGGACTGTGAGTGTAAGCGCAAACTAAATGTAGCTTTTAACGACTGCATCCGATTTATCTATTCCATTCCAAGGTATTACAGTGTATCACATTTACGTAACTCACTCTTTGGGATTAGTCTTGATGATTACTTAAGGTTCGGGCGGATTCTGAAATTCCATAGTGAATGATCACAATAGGTGTCCTAGTTATCTTAGTGAAAAAAAAACTGGTATTTGCCCAGTCGAATAGAGGACTGACACTTATTCTGCCGCGCTTTCTGCACAGTACTGATGAACGTTCATTTTATGTTTCTGCAATTCGTTTGTGGAATAGACTTCCACATGAATTGCAACGAACCACCACATCATGGGCTTTGAAGAGGAAACTATTTTTACACTTTTCAACTTAAACTTAGGTATTGTGCTTATCTTTCTATATTTCTATTTTGTATAAATTTAAATTATTATACTATTGAATTAAATGATCTCTTTTTTAAACTAATATCAAATGTTATTATAAAGCATAAATAATACATTTTTAATGTTTATTACTTTAAAAGATTAAAATCTTGTTCTATCATTGTAAGGCTTATACAATATACAGGGTGGACCAAAAGAAGTCATCCATCCGATGTTGTTTGGCTCTCTTTTTTTTCTAAATGAAAAACTTCACTCCTGTTTTTTCATTATGTTTATTCGAACCTTTAGTATTGCATTGATGATTGTATTGATGATATCGGCCAAATGGGCGCCGTGACAATTGATTGATTGATTTATGGAATTTTTCATCACTTTAGCGAGAACTTCGGGCCGACAGATTCTACCACTCGTGTCGAATGTTGTCATTGAGGCCTTTTAGAGTCTCGAGCTTGTTCACGTAAACACGGGACTTCAAAAAAAAAAAAAAAAAAAAAACCCACAAAATAGTCTGAAACGGTTAAATCGGGCCAGTGCAAATAAAAAATTCATAAACTGGCGTTTAAATTTTTCCGCTAATAACAATTTTACGTACTTTTTGTGAACAATGAAAACTCACAAAAACCGAATAAAAACTCTAAAGGTGCGTGTCCATTTGAGAGTACTTTCGCTAGTAAAATCTCGTGAGTTACTCTAAGGTTGCTGTCCATTTGAGAGTAATATTTTGGACATTTTAATATCGCGAACTCTCGGAAGAATTTCGAGAGTTGACTTCCTGATAATACTCTTATAAACCGTGTCCGTCGTCGCCAAATCGGTGCGGGGTCAACTCTCAAATTGAAAACGCTCAGCAATTTAGAGATTTTTTCCGTTTGAAAATTAGTGAAGAAGAATGTATAAAAGAAGCCGTTGGGCCCACTATTTTTAGTATCAGTCTTAATTATTTAGAACATGTATCAGAAATAAACATCTTTTTAGATATAGAGCATGTAGACATGTCTTTGGTGTCCAAAACTCACCTCGCTATAGAACAAAGTCTTGATAATAAATTACATAACTATACATGTTAACACGCTCCGCAATCAGCTGAGGAGCAGAGGAGGATCAGCAATACTTATAAAAAAGTGCTGAAAAACTATGAAGAATCTATGAAGAAGTCTGCAAAAGAAAGAATTCCAGCTATTTCGAACAAGAGGAAAAAAATAAAATATCCTGTGGAAATAAGGGAGCTGATATGGCAAAAGTTTTCAAGTGGCGCAAAAAAACAATGTTTTTAATAAAGTAACTAAAAAAAGTGGTAAAAATAACCTAAAAGTCTTTTTCCGAAATATTCTGCCAATGCAGTTTATTCGGAATTGATCCCTGTTAAAAGAACAAAAACAACAAAGTCACCAACGTTCTACACGCTTTGATAGTAAAAGAAAAGTTTGTTTCTATTCAAGTGGAGCGCAGTGTACATTTGTACATCTGATGTTCGCCTGGTGCTCAGAATACATTTGCGATCGATTGTGGTTGAAAAAACCACAGTAACTCAGTTAGCGTAACGCGTTACTTTTCTTGTGAGGATGAATCATGTTATTTCGTATGTGTAACGTGTCATCGATTTATAAGACGTTATCACGTCAAAAAAGTTATAGACTAAAAATATCTGTCTGTCCCTTCGGGCTCGACCCATGGCCTCTCCCGTTACTTTAATTCCCAGCCCAATAGCCCCTACTCCCCTAACTTTATCCGCTCTCACACACAGAATCCTTCTTTCTTAGAGCCTCTTTCCCCACCTACAGTCAGACTCACTAAACAATTTACCGACCAGAATTGTAATGGTCCTTATATTCTTTCGCGTTTCAAAGACAAACGAATCTACTCAAATGTTCGACTTTATCTTGCGTATCTTCATGATAAAGACGACAGTGTTTGCATTAATTAAGTAACGAGAACGAACCTTCGAGTTTCAATTCTTCGAGAAGGTCTCCCCACGCAACCTGCTGATCTATATTCTATGTTTGTACGTTACCATGAAACTTTAAACGTAAGCCCTTCTGATGTTGCAAACGATCTATCTTCCCTTGCTTCGTCTCTTAATTCTAACAGAAGAAACCGATCTAGCTTTTTCGGGAGACTTCGTTCTAAAACATCTACAGTCTTTTTAAATTCTCAAAAGCTTCCCTATGATGTGTTTGCATTGACCGAAACTAACCTGTCTCCTGATATACATGACTCTGAACTCTTTTCCACAAACTTTAACGTTTTTCGTATTGACGGATCTATTAATGCGGTTAATTCTTCTGGCCGTGGTGTTTTATTAGCAGTACACAATCGTCTTGACTCAATCCTATTTAAACATTCACACTCCAATGCCTTCGAATACGTCTGTGTTAAATTAAAATTACCTAAAACAACTGTCTTTATAATCTGCGGTTATATCAGACCTGCTCAACCTATCCAGTCCTACCAGCTAGATGTTGACGCTTTCGACACTATATTTGAAACTGCCGAATCTACTGACACTCTCTTTCCGAAGAAGAATCTTTTTACACAGCAATTAATCCATTTTCTGACAAAGAGATCCTCTTTACTGATCGTCTCTCCGACTTAGATCTTTTCCAACTGAGTGGGGTTAAAAATAATTTGGATCGTCAACTTGACTTAATATATTCCTCTGACGTCGATAATTGCGTTGTTTCAAAAAGCAATCATCTTCTATCTAAACTTGACTTATTCCACCCTCCTCTTTTTCTGAAGTTCTCTTATGGACTCACTCATGTAACAAATCTAACGGAAAGGCAGTCGTCCTTCAACTTTCGTTAAACCAATTTTACCAAACTCAATAACCTGCTAGCTCGCACTGATTTTACTACTTTCGGAGAATACCCTAATATTGACACTGTCCTTACTTGCTTTTATTCTAAGGTCTTCGAAAACCTTATACTTTCTGTGCCTATCGTTCAACAAAAGAACATTGCCTCCTCCCCACCATGGTACAACAATGAGCTGAAATCTTTAAGAAATAAGAGAAATAAACTTTGGCGGAAGTATCTCGTTACAGGCTTTGACGCCGACCTTCTAAATTATCAGTACTACAGCTCTCTTTTTTCAGAACTTTGTGAATCCCTTTACCATGAATATCTAAGTGTAATGCAAAATAACATTTTATCTGACCCAAGGTGCTTTTTCCACTTCATCAATGCTAAAAGAAAGTCCGACAGCTTTCCCTCCAATTTAAAATATATGAATTCCTCCTCAGATGACTCACAACAAATCTCGAACTTATTTGCTCAATTTTTCAGTCAGTCTTTTTCTACTGATAATTCCCAGCCCGATCCCGATTATTTTTCTTATCTTAATAACTGTAACCAAACATCCTTAACTTCAATTGTAATACCATCGATAATTATCGAAGATAATATAAATAAGTTTAATGATGATTATAGCGCTGGCCCGGATGGTTTGCCAGCAATAATCCTAAAAAAATGTTCTTCACACTTGATCGCACCCCTGACCACTATTTTTCAACTTTCATTGTCCAATAAAATTTTTCCTTCTATATGGAAAAAATCTTTTATAATCCCCATTCACAAAAAAGGTCCTTAGAATGATATCTCTAACTACCGCCCCATTGCCAAATTGTCATGCATCCCCAAACTTTTTGAAAGTATTGTTTATGATACAATGGTTTTTCATTGTAAACATATTTTCTCCCCTAACCAACATGGATTTTTAAGAGGTAGATCCACAACCACCAATCTAACAGACTTTGTCTCCGGCACTGTTTGTGCCATGGAAAACGGCAATGAAATTGATGTCATTGCAACTGATCTAAGTAAAGCCTTCGATAAAATTTCCCATCTATTGATCCTCTTCAAACTAAAAACTCTTGGATTTCCAATCGATTTCATCCAATGGATTGATTCTTATTTAAAAGATCGTCTCTATGAAGTTCTTTTCAGATCTTCTTTATCTGACCCTTACCCTGTTGCTTCCGGTGTTCCCCAAGGTAGCCATCTTGGTCCTTTAATCTTTATCCTTACAATTAACGACGTTGACTGTGTCATCAAAAACTCATATATCTCGATCTACGCCGATGATAAGAAAATTTATAAGTACATATCCTCTCCTTCTGATTCAGTCATGCTTCAAAATGATTTAAAAAAATTTTTGTATATGGTGTCAAAAAAACTTTCTTGAGCTTAACGTCAGCAAATGTCAAACTATTACATACTCCCGTAAAACCATCCCTCTGCCCCCTAGATCTTATGTATTAAACAATGAACCAGTTCAGCAAGTTAACTCCCTTTGCGATCTCGGCGTTACCTGCGATAGAGAACTAAACTTTCGTACTCACATCGACAATTCTATAAAGAGGGCTAATTCAGCTCTTGGCTTCGTAAAACGATGGTCCAAAGAATTTTCTGATCCATATGTTACTAAATCCTTATACCTTACATTTGTCCGACCTCTTTTTATTCACCAACTTTTAAGTAATAATATTGACTGCCCTTCCCTTCTGCAGAAAATATCCCTTAACACCAACCCTAGAAATGTTAGATCGGTTTCACTTTTTAATTTAAATTTTCACCGTACAAATTATGGATATAACGAACCCTTGAACCGAATGTTACGTACTACTAATAATATAATCTTCGCTTTCGACTTCCACTGTAGTAAGAACGACATTAAAACTTCCCATTTTAATTCCTCCTACCATTCCTAATGTATGTACCTGAACCCTGAACCCCACAATTGTTAGATTTAGGTTTAGTATTTTAAGAAATAAATGTTAGTTTTTAAGACTGCTTGAATTAAGCAAATAAATAAATAAATAAATAAATAAATAATACATTTTTAATGTTTATTACATAGTTAATAAGGTAGTTCGGAATTTAAGTCACTGGATACTTTAAAAGATTCAAATCTTGTTCTAATATTGTAAGGCTTATACAGGGTGGGCCAAAAGAAGTCATCCATCCGATGTTGTTTGGCTCTCTTTTTTTCTAAATCTCTTGTTTCCTTTTTGCCTGGGTGTATAATGAGCTGCAGCCTAAATGTCTTGAACGATTACTTTCCAACTTGGTATGTGTGAACCTTTTGAGGAATACTCAGAGGAGTTTTTTAAATTTTGTTTTTACGACTAAAAATAACGGCAACTACCACATAACCGTTGAGAAAAAATCTTATTTTTCTTGAAAATGGCCCTCTATAAGTTTTCTGTAACGGCTCATTGGCTTTTTTTCAAATTCTAGATTTTAGCAGATCTAAATAGCCGATTTAATTGGGCATACCAATATCCTAAAATTTTCGAAAATTCATTATTATTTAAGACGTGTGACGGCGTACTCCGTTCTTACTAAAAATCGTTAAGTGTTGTAGTCTTAGCACTTTTTATATGTTCAGACCATCCACTACTTTGCCATGTAAACTCTCGACAGCTACTCGCAAAATACGAACAAATAGTGAATAGTGTATCCATTGGCGAGTGACTCCCAAAAAGTTGAAATGTCGAGAGTAAAAAATAAACTCTCCGACAGCTTCTCTAAAGAGGGTGTCCACTGACGAGTTTGCTCTCGACAGTCACTTGAGAGCTGCTCGCAGGCTTATTACTATAAAACGGACACGCACTTTAAAATATCCTTGATGTATTTATATTTTATTCGACGATACGATGTGACAGCGCATAAGGGAAAGTACGTACGATCCAGTCGTGCAATTTATTTTCAGAAGCGATCGCATATCGACCGTTCTTCTATGCATAACACTGTTCTCTTATTGCTCTACTCAATGATACGCGCACGCAAAATAACGTGTCGGATTCTCGAATTATCTGTATTTGTCTTTGACTCTCGGTCTTATAAATAAATAAATAAATAAATAAATAAATAGGGTTAGCTGAAACTATTACCTCACCGATCATCATATTATTAATATACTGATTTAAAAACAAACTAACTTTAATGGTTCAATCAAATGCTCATAGGGGGGGGGGGGGTCCGGACCCGAGAACCCCCCCGTGGATCCGCCATTGCATTCGTATGCATCTACTTATATACTCGACTGAACAGAGGCATATCTACGTACGGAATTTTATTTTTTGTAAAATATAGGTATAGGTACATTATTATAGGGAATATAATTGAAATGTCATCTCCGATTGTTATTTTTGTTATCTTGATTTTTGCAATCTTCACGAATTCGAAGCTTGCCATACTATTACTACATATTTCATAAGGAATTTATACATAAATATTTACAAAGTTTAATTTGGTGGACAATTTCAGATATTTGATGCTAGCATTAACGATTGGCGCGTGATCGACGAGAAATCGCATACGGATGTGATTGAGAAAATTGTGGAACCCCCGAAGAAAATAATTTTTGTTGATGAATTTATCAACATCGAGAAAGAAACTAAATATCACCAAAACGTACAAAATATCACTGACATATCTAAGAAACACTTAGAACATAAACACACCACGAGCAATATCTACGATGAAGTTGATAACGTTGCCCGGGGTAGACATTATGATTCAGTTAAATTCGATTCAGGAAACGTAAGCCTTTTTTTCTATTTCTATTTTTCCTTTTTATACATATACTTATTTATATGTTTTTGTTTTGTTGCAGCTTGGAGTTAGTAGTATTAAGAAGAAAATGCCAACACCTCACCAACAGAACGACAAGTGTATTTGTGAAATTTGTACATGTGGGTAAGTTAACTATGGTACTGTGTTACTTTTTTTATATTTACATATATGCAAATTCCATAATAATGTTCTTGCTCGTATGTACTTGGCAAGCTAATCATATTAAAAGGCTTAACCTTGAAAGTAATTTAAGTAACATTAACGTAGAAAATAACACTATCTGAACTTATAAAAAGTGTAAAAACCACACCACTTAACGGTTTTTTAGTAAAAATGGAGTACGCCATCACACGTCTGTTTTTTAATTTTTAGTTTAAAATTTTGTTTTTTTTTTTTTATTTTTTTATGCAGTTTTTTAGAGTTTATTAATATACAAGTGACTATAAAATTTAAAATAATTTAGTTTAATTGGTTTTAAAAATATTGATTTTTGATAAAAAAAAATCAAAAATTAATTTTAATTCCAAAGAGGCGTTCCCGAGAAAGCCAAAAAATAAAAAAAACGTTATATAAAAGACACCGTTAATAGACTTTACCGTAAATTTTGTTCTGATTAAATGATAGCTGGTACCAACAAAAAATCCCCCAACAATTTTCATCGAAATCGTTGGACCCGTTTTCCAGAAAAATAAGCTTTTCCTTAACTGTTATATGGCAGGTACCGTTTTTTTTTAAATATATATAATATAATAAATATAAATATAATAAAATTTCGATTTCCCCTGAAGATTGCCAAAAGAATTACTACACATACCAAATTTGAAGGTAATCGCTTAAGCCGTTTAGGCTGCAGCTGGTTATACATACAGATGGACAGACTGACAGACAGAATTTTTGTTCGATTACTTTTTTTAGATTTCTCTATGATCGTAATGTCAAATTTTATAATTGGTGTTACGAATGCATAACTTGCCTTATAGTCCCTACAATGCAAGTAATAATAGTAAATATGGATTTTTAAGGTTAATTGCGCAAATATTCAATTAAAGTTCTTGTGCAAACCGCAGAAAACTAAATTGCACGACTGGATCGCACGTACTTGCTCTTATGTGCTTCGAATAATATTTGAAAGATATTATAGGAACTTCAAAGTTGTTATTTCATTTTTCTGACTTTTGATTCTTTGAAGAAAGGACGTAAAATCGTTTTTTGCCGAACAATTAAACGCCATTTTATTTCCTTAGAAAATGCGAAAAAGTGTGATTTTTTTTTTAAATCGTAGGAAGGGTTTTTAAATAAAACTATTTTTATTTAACAACTTTTTTTTTAAAATAAGAAAAAAATATTCAAGAATGCAAACTTAAAAACAAAAATTACTTATATTTTAAAACAAAATTGAAAAAAAAAATCAATCTACCGGTTTTCAAAATATTGATTTAAAAAAAAATTAAGAAAATTATTAAAAATACAAAAAAAAAAGTTTTAGAAAATATTTTAAAATAAAATTACTTAGGCTACCAACATCTTCCTAAATATCAATTTTTATTGAAATGGGATGACCATTTTTCGAGTAAGTCGAAAAAAACCGGTTCTATGGGAGGTACCGTTTTTAGCCCACCATCTTAATTTTTTTTCAACAAAACATAACCTATACCTACAGTAGTACACAGATTTTTTTTTTCATAAAAATTCTTGGAGCCGTTTCCGAGAAAAATAAGCTTTTACTTAACGGTAATATGACAGGTAGCGATAATACTACAATTTTTTTTAAAAAAAGGCCTCTGTAGAATGTCAAAATATCCTTATGTTCCAAATAAGGAAGACGATTGGCCAAACCGTGTAGGCTGAAACCAAACCGACTGCCAAATAAATAAAAGAGTTATGCCTTATAACGAATATGTATGTGAAAGACGATTTGAACGCGGCCTGCCAGACGTTTTCGAAATTGATAAGAAATCTTTTTTGGGAGTAATAGGTATAACCAAAATTGAATTATGCAAGAATATTGGAAATTACGCCCTGATTACGAAAATGTTGTTCCAAGACGTTTTAATGGTTGTGTTTGTCCTGCCAGACGGTTTAAAGGTTCTTAAAAAAAAACAAATTTTGAAATTCGTCTTTGAGTATAGAAAAACCTAATTATTTCTAACAACATAAATATTTGTGTCTTTTTGCTGATTGCTATTAATCAGTTCCTAATAAATAAAGTAAAAAACTGATATTTAAAAAAATAAAAGGCACGACTGGGTCGCACGTACTTGCTCCTGTGTTCTAATCCTTTTTAGGTACAGGCGTCTTTTTGACAAAGATTTAATTTTAATTTTTTTTTTGACGTGCAACTTCTTTAGAATCGTTGTGGTTTGAAGCGCGAACGAACATGCGTCACGATAAAGGGATAAACACATAAATATATAGGATTGTTAGCCTTTGCAGTTTCTTAGTGTATTATCTTCCACTTGTTGTTTACTGTTTATAATATAATTTGCTAATATTTAGAAAGATATAAAGGACTTTTTTCGGTTCAATTTTCATTTTGATATGGAAAAAATTGAACAACTGTCATAAAGATTCGTGGGAATCAGCAATAGGGCAATAATGCTAGGTATAAGGACCTATATAGGTCTCAATAACAATAACTTACTTTTTGAAATCAAATTAATTTATTAATTAGTTTAATTATGTTTGATGGATCGATAAACGTATGGTGGGGGTAGGTATTAATGGAATTTATTAAGCATATCAAGTACCCATAATAAGGTTGGAAGGAAGGTAGGTACTAAAATTAAGATACGCAGTCCAACTTCTTTTAAGCGAGTGGGTATAGAGACAATATTAAAAGTTAACACAGTGGTTTTGTTTATTTAGGGGCAGGTAGTAGATTTTTTTTTCTCGATTGAAATTTTTGCATTACTAGTGATCGAATGTGTCTTTATCATAGGCTTCCTTATGTATTCTGTGTGCTTCTTTGATGATGAAATGCTCTAAAATACGTAGGTATGTGTGTAAGTTTTCACCTTCTTTTATTTGACTAATGGCTAGGGCTTAGCTGAGCAATATGAAATACAATTTGGGGGAAAATATAAAACAAATGAATTTTTTATGAAATCAAAAAACACTATTCATAACGTTTTTTGAAAAAAAAAATGTTGTAAACCATCTTTTCTTTTGCTGTTTTCTATTTTATGAATTTTTGATTTCAAAATCGTTCGACCAGTTTTTTCCAAAAAATTTTGTTTTTGAAAAACTTTTCGAAAACATATTTTAATTTTTTTTGAATATGTCAATTAAAAGAAATCTATAGTTTATACTAGGAGAAAAAATTAAAAAAAAGTCTATAGATCCGTTTTCAAAATATTCAAAAAACAAAATATTTTTTTTTAAATTATTCAAAGATAGAAAAAAAAAGATTTTTGAAAATTTAAATAACCAATACTTTTTAAATCATAAAACACTATATATTTTGAAATTTCATCAAAATCCGTCAATTAGTTAACGAGAAAGTCTGATTTAAAAAAAACCGTCATATGGAGGTACCGTTATACATATTTTTCTGAAAAATCCATTACAACTAAAAGATAGATTTTGCATAGAAAACACCATTCAGAAAATGTTATCAAAATCGTAGGAGCCGTTTCCGAGAGTAATAAGTTTTTCATTAAAAGTTATATGGCAGGTACCGTTAGTTTTGGAGCTAGAATGCCAATTCGAAAAAGTCGGGTAGAGTCCTTTAAAAATACTATATACCAAGTTTGAATCAAAACGGCCCAACTGTTTAGGCTGTAGGAATCGATACGGACAGACAGACAGACAGACAGACATGCGGACGGAATTTCCGGACCCACTTTTTTTGACTTCTCTATCATCGTAATGTCATGTTTGATTGAACTTTTTTTTTAAAATAAGAAAAAAATATTCAAGAATGCAAACTTAAAAACAAAAATTACTTATATTTTAAAACAAAATTGAAAAAAAAAATCAATCTACCGGTTTTCAAAATATTGATTTAAAAAAAAAATTAAGAAAATTATTAAAAATACAAAAAAAAAAGTTTTAGAAAATATTTTAAAATAAAATTACTTAGGCTACCAACATCTTCCTAAATATCAATTTTTATTGAAATGGGATGACCATTTTTCGAGTAAGTCGAAAAAAACCGGTTCTATGGGAGGTACCGTTTTTAGCCCACCATCTTAATTTTTTTTCAACAAAACATAACCTATACCTACAGTAGTACACAGATTTTTTTTTTCATAAAAATTCTTGGAGCCGTTTCCGAGAAAAATAAGCTTTTACTTAACGGTAATATGACAGGTAGCGATAATACTACAATTTTTTTTAAAAAAAGGCCTCTGTAGAATGTCAAAATATCCTTATGTTCCAAATAAGGAAGACGATTGGCCAAACCGTGTAGGCTGAAACCAAACCGACTGCCAAATAAATAAAAGAGTTATGCCTTATAACGAATATGTATGTGAAAGACGATTTGAACGCGGCCTGCCAGACGTTTTCGAAATTGATAAGAAATCTTTTTTGGGAGTAATAGGTATAACCAAAATTGAATTATGCAAGAATATTGGAAATTACGCCCTGATTACGAAAATGTTGTTCCAAGACGTTTTAATGGTTGTGTTTGTCCTGCCAGACGGTTTAAAGGTTCTTAAAAAAAAACAAATTTTGAAATTCGTCTTTGAGTATAGAAAAACCTAATTATTTCTAACAACATAAATATTTGTGTCTTTTTGCTGATTGCTATTAATCAGTTCCTAATAAATAAAGTAAAAAACTGATATTTAAAAAAATAAAAGGCACGACTGGGTCGCACGTACTTGCTCCTGTGTTCTAATCCTTTTTAGGTACAGGCGTCTTTTTGACAAAGATTTAATTTTAATTTTTTTTTTGACGTGCAACTTCTTTAGAATCGTTGTGGTTTGAAGCGCGAACGAACATGCGTCACGATAAAGGGATAAACACATAAATATATAGGATTGTTAGCCTTTGCAGTTTCTTAGTGTATTATCTTCCACTTGTTGTTTACTGTTTATAATATAATTTGCTAATATTTAGAAAGATATAAAGGACTTTTTTCGGTTCAATTTTCATTTTGATATGGAAAAAATTGAACAACTGTCATAAAGATTCGTGGGAATCAGCAATAGGGCAATAATGCTAGGTATAAGGACCTATATAGGTCTCAATAACAATAACTTACTTTTTGAAATCAAATTAATTTATTAATTAGTTTAATTATGTTTGATGGATCGATAAACGTATGGTGGGGGTAGGTATTAATGGAATTTATTAAGCATATCAAGTACCCATAATAAGGTTGGAAGGAAGGTAGGTACTAAAATTAAGATACGCAGTCCAACTTCTTTTAAGCGAGTGGGTATAGAGACAATATTAAAAGTTAACACAGTGGTTTTGTTTATTTAGGGGCAGGTAGTAGATTTTTTTTTCTCGATTGAAATTTTTGCATTACTAGTGATCGAATGTGTCTTTATCATAGGCTTCCTTATGTATTCTGTGTGCTTCTTTGATGATGAAATGCTCTAAAATACGTAGGTATGTGTGTAAGTTTTCACCTTCTTTTATTTGACTAATGGCTAGGGCTTAGCTGAGCAATATGAAATACAATTTGGGGGAAAATATAAAACAAATGAATTTTTTATGAAATCAAAAAACACTATTCATAACGTTTTTTGAAAAAAAAAATGTTGTAAACCATCTTTTCTTTTGCTGTTTTCTATTTTATGAATTTTTGATTTCAAAATCGTTCGACCAGTTTTTTCCAAAAAATTTTGTTTTTGAAAAACTTTTCGAAAACATATTTTAATTTTTTTTGAATATGTCAATTAAAAGAAATCTATAGTTTATACTAGGAGAAAAAATTAAAAAAAAGTCTATAGATCCGTTTTCAAAATATTCAAAAAACAAAATATTTTTTTTTAAATTATTCAAAGATAGAAAAAAAAAGATTTTTGAAAATTTAAATAACCAATACTTTTTAAATCATAAAACACTATATATTTTGAAATTTCATCAAAATCCGTCAATTAGTTAACGAGAAAGTCTGATTTAAAAAAAACCGTCATATGGAGGTACCGTTATACATATTTTTCTGAAAAATCCATTACAACTAAAAGATAGATTTTGCATAGAAAACACCATTCAGAAAATGTTATCAAAATCGTAGGAGCCGTTTCCGAGAGTAATAAGTTTTTCATTAAAAGTTATATGGCAGGTACCGTTAGTTTTGGAGCTAGAATGCCAATTCGAAAAAGTCGGGTAGAGTCCTTTAAAAATACTATATACCAAGTTTGAATCAAAACGGCCCAACTGTTTAGGCTGTAGGAATCGATACGGACAGACAGACAGACAGACAGACATGCGGACGGAATTTCCGGACCCACTTTTTTTGACTTCTCTATCATCGTAATGTCATGTTTGATTGTTAGATTTTTACTTGCGATTTATAGGGACTATAAGGCAAGTTATGCATTCGTAAAAGAAAAAAATTCTAATAATCAAACATGACATTACGATGATAGAGAAGTCAAAAAAAGTGGGTCCGGAAACTCCGTCCGTCTGTCTGTCTGTCTGTTTGTCCGTATCGATCTCTACAGCCTAAACGGTTGGGCCGATTTGATTCAAACTTGGTATATAGTATTTTTAGAGTACTCTTTTCGACAGTTTTTTAAATTGGCATTCTAGCTCTAAAACTAACGGTACCTGCCATATAACTTTTAATGAAAAACTTATTTTTCTCAAAAACGGCTCCTACGATTTTGATAAAACTTACTGAATGGTGTTTTCTATGTAAAATCAATCTTTAAGTTTTAATGGATTTTTCAGAAAAAGTTTTGTAACCGTACCTCCCATATGACGGTTTATTTTTAAAATCAGACTTTCTCGTTAACAGACGTTAAATTGACGGATTTTGATGACATTTTCAAAATATATAGTGTTTTATGATCTTAAAAGTATTGCTTATTAAAGTTTTCATAAGCATTTTTTTTATAATTTTTAATAATTAAAAAAAAAATTATTTTGTTTTTTAAATATTTTGAAAACGGATCTATATATATTTTTTTTAATTTGTCTCCTAGTATTAACTATAAATTTCTTTAAATTGACATACTCCAAAAAAATTTTAAATGTGTTTTCGAAAAGTTTTTTTAAAAAAAACATTTTTTTGAAAAATCTGGTCGAACGATTTTCAAATGAAAAATTCATAAAATAGAAAACAGCAAAAGAAATAAGATGGCTTACAACATTTTTTCCAAAAAAACGTTATAAATAGTGTTTTTTTGATTTCATAAAAATTTTATTTGTTCAATATTTTCCCCAAATTTTTTTTTCTTATTGCTCGGCTGAGCCCTAGCCATTAGTCAAATAAAAGAAGGTGAAAACTTACACACATACCCACGTATTGTAAAGCATTTCATCATCATAAAAGCGTACAGAATAAATAAAGAAGCCTATGATAAACACACAAAAACAACTAACAAATAAAAAACTATTCGATTACTAACTGAATGCAAAAATTTCAATCAAGAAAACAAAAGCATACACCTGCCTATAAATAATCAAAACCACTCGCTTAACAGTAGTTGGAATGTGTAACTTAATTTTAGTACCTACCTTTCTTCCAACCTTATTATAGGTACCTAATATCCTTAATAAATTCCATTAATACCCACACCAAACGTTTATCGATCCATCAAACATAATCAAGCATAATTAAGATTTCAAAAAGTAAATTATTGTTAAATATACCTATAGGTACCTATACCTAGCCTTATTTCCCTACAGCTGATTCATACAAATCTTTATACTGGTTGTTCAAATTTTTCCATACCAAAATGAAAATTGAACTGAAAAAAGTCCTTATGTTTTTCTATTAGCAAATTATATTATAAACAGTAAACAACAAGTGAAAAATAATACACTAAAAAACTGCAAAAGACAACAATCCTATATATTTATGTGTTTATACCCTTATTATGACGCATGTTCGTTCGAGCTTAAAACCACAACGATTCTAAAGAAGTTACACGTCAAAAAAACATTAAAATTAAATCTTTGTCAAAAAGACGCCTGCACTTAAAAAGGATTAGCACATAGGAGCAAGTACGTGCGACCTGCTTGTATTTTAAGTAAAAGTAGTGAAGCAGAATGTCCTTTGTGGCAAGGAGATCGGTGGACCTGTGGAGGAATGGCCAAATATTTTACATTTTCCTTATTACAGTCATAGGTACTATATTCAAAAAAACCTGAGATAACAATAAAACACGACATTGTGCAATTTTATCGGAATCCCGCTTTTTTACAATCCCGTTTTTCAAAAAATCTCGCACAAATTTTTTTAAAATCCTGTCTTCTGAAATACTGTTTTTTAAAATCCTATTTTCTAAAATCCCGCTCGTAGTTCAAAATCCTGATCTATTAAAATATAATACTGCTTTATGAAATTCCGACAAATCCCGCCAATCCCGTTTATTTTACAAAATATGCTTCTCAAGATAAGTAAATACAATAGATTTTGGTTATATTCGGTTTTTTTATTATTTTTTAAATCAAAAAAAAAAAAAAAAAGAAAAGAAAAAAAATACTCGACAAAAAGAAAATTAGTTAGAATATTTGTGTAGTGGCCTAATTTTTTCAACTATTCAGATATTCACTGATGATTTTAAAAACAAGCCTCACATTGCCTAGCTATTGTGGCTTTAAACAGAATAGTTGAAAAAATTGCAATGTAAAATATTTGGCCATTCCTCCAATCTCTTTGTCAGAATGCATGGAGTTTTTTCGCGATTATTTATTAAACGAATGTTGTATAACAATTGAAATAAATACTAAAATTGAAAATTCTTACTAAATGAAACATTTACTTTTATTTTAAATAGAATTTTCGTTATAAATTTTTTAAATCTCGACAACATGGAGGCAGAAACAAGAACTTTCATTAAGGAAACACAGTGTTCATTCATTTATGACTATAATTTTATAATATGTATACGTATATTTATATTAACATTAGCTGTTTGCCCTATATAGCTCTCTTTTTAGTTTAATATTTTCCATAAATGTGTATAAACAGCTTAAATTCTTAATACAATTATTAAAACACGTTCTTTCCCTTAGTCTCTAGGTACAACAAAATGGTCTTACAGATTAATAAAGGCATTTTCTTAGGCTTTTTTTACATTGATGTTTTAAATGCCTACATAATTATTTATTTTTAAATATCAGTTTGATACATTAATTATTAGCAACTGATAAATAGCAATCAGCAAAAAGACACAAATATGTACATATGTACTTTAAAATAAATAGGTTTTTCTATACAAATTTCGAAATTTGTTTTTTTAAGAACCTTTAAACCGTCTGGCAGGACAAAAACTGCTTTGAAAACGTCTTGGACTTCATTTTCGTAATCAGGGCGTTATTTCCAATATTCTTGCATAATCCAATTTTGACTATACCCATTACTCCAAAGATTGATTTTTTATGAATTTCGAAAACGTCTGGCAGGAGAAACGGTAACATGAAAACGCCTTTCACCTATATTTCCTTAATCAGGACGTGATTTTCAATATTTTTGCATAATTCAATTTTGGTTATACCCATTACTCCAAAAAACGATTTTTTATCAATTTCGAAAACGTCTGGCTGGCCAAAAGTCGCGCTCAAGTCGTCTTGGACCTACACATTCGTTATCAGGCATGACTTTTCTATTATTTGCAGTCGATAGAAATTGGTTATATCGAATACAAAAACATACGGGTTTTTCGCGGTTTTTAAAGCGTCTGGCAACAGCATTGTCACACTTGAAATGTCTTCGACCAGCGTTTTTGTGATCAAACACACATACTGTTTGGAACTAGGCTAGATTTGAGTGGTTATAACAAGATTCCCCATTTTTTAAAAAACTATGTTTTCAACGTAGTATAGCGGGTTAAAGCTGGGCCTGCATATTGCCAGACTCTGGTTTCTATTATTAGATTTATACCACCTATCAATACATCCCACTTTTAATCGGTTACCTCTCACACCCAAAATCGTGCAGGTTAAATCTGTCTTATCTCTTATCAGTGTTATAAATCAGCTAAAGAAAAGAAAGGACTAGGATTTCAGAGATTGCGGGGGTTAATGTTGAAGAAAATGGAATTATAAAGCGAAGCAAATCAACGGAAGTGGAAAAAAGTAGGTGGTAGCCGATAGTTGAATTAGCCTTCTGGGTTATTTTGTCGATGTGTGTAAGGAAACTTAGCCCTCTATCACCAAGATCTCGGATCGAATCAACGTTAGGAATGGATTGATTGGAAATAAAATACTGACGGGTAGGCAATATTATGCGCTTACGTAAAAAGGTTATAGATTGGCATGTTATAACGCGTATTACCAAATTGAAAAGTTTAAATTTAATTTTTAGGGCTTAAAGTGACGTTTGCTGCGGGCAGTGGTATAGTCGATAAGGTGTGTGCTTATGAGCCCTGAGTTCGAATCTCAGGCTAAATATAGCAATTTTCCAAAAAACTCTTAGTTCAAGCTAGATGCCAATGAAAATATAAAGCCTTTAGAATATGCAAAAGATAGGTTGAATATTTTTTCCTGTCATAACTATTCGGTTGGCAGGTATTTAAATATATACGTAAAAAATAGTAATAGTAATGAATAATAATAAATAACAATAGAAAAAAATAGTCAGCATACACATTTTCAGTTGGTATATATAATTTGTCTATTAAAAAAAATTGTTAAGAAATGTATTTTTTATTCATCATATCGTGAACTAAATTTTTTCAGGTAACAAATATTTTCAATGTTTTACTTTACCTATTAAATTAGATATAAAATACTTCTAATCCATTAAACAGCTGGGTGAAGGGCGTTGTACACTCGGATCTTCTACTACAACTCGGTAGATGGGTGTATTCCATTATCCTTTTTGTATAAATCGATCATAGATACAAATCGAACCAGCTATTTAAATAAACAATTTTTCTCCAAAATATGAGCCTACCTCGGTTTTTATTTACCACTTATATTTGCAGCATTGTCACATGATTGGACGCGGGAATTCCAAATGTTTATTTGATAACTGCAGTTTGGTAAAAAGGTGAGCAATCTTTCTTTTGGCATCGATCCTCCAGTATGTCGATATAAGAATCATTGAGAGGAAGGGTTCATTGACTCGAAATAATTTTTTTTTATTCTGGATAGTAGCTATTTGACAGAATTGTTTCATACTCGCATTCAATTCCAAAAAATTCAAGAAAATTTAATTTCTTGTTGAATAATTTTATTGTCACCTTGAATTGCTAGACCGCGTTCAGCAATGAATTTGGTAGTACCTACTAACGATAATTCTGAGGATTTTTGTCCATACTGGATTTTTGCCTCTTGTATCGCTAGCTCTTATTGGGTGCTGTAGCTTTTCCTCGTTGCACTTAACTCAGTACTGATTCTAAATGAGTTTTTGAAATCTTAAATTCGTTTATACGATCACATCTATGTTTTTAGTCACTGAAGCTTTCTCCACTGTGTTTGGTGTTTTGAGTGGGCATTAATTTAAAAAAACTATATATATTCCCCATAGTTGGAGGAAAGCAAAGCCAGAAGCTTAAGATTTTCCAGGCATCTTTTGTATGGATATCTTTAAAATATTTTAAATCTATTGAAACACTAAATGATTGTCTTTTTCTTCAAGGTGACCTTCATTCATTAGCCAAATGGCCTAACGAAAATCAACAAAAACGTCAAAATTGTACATGCCACAGAAACTTTAACCCAATAATTTTTGACTGTAGAATTAACTACATCATTTTAGAAAGAGTCTCGTTAAAAAAGATGTGGGCGTAATTTTAGAAATTCAGTTTTTGTTTTCAAATCATATTGATTATATTATAAACAAAGCAAATAAATTAAGATTACTAGGATTTTATACGTAGAAATACAAGGGATTTTACAGATCCTTTTACCATAAAAATATTATATATTTCGCTAGTAAGATCGGTTCTTGAATATTATTGCATTTTTTGGAATCCCTATTATGCAACTCATGCTATGAGAATTGAGGGAGTTAAAAAAAACTAATTACTAAGTTGCTGTTTTTCAAATTAGAATGGAATATAGAAGTTTTGTGTAAGTGTTGTTTAAGTGTGTAAAGTCAGTCTAGTAACTGTGTAAGATTTGACTAATGTAGGGTTACAGATTGTTTAACCAACAGTGATGCCATAAATGGTTTAAAAATCTATTTCGACGGGCAGGGCACGAATGCCATAGATATCTGTCATAAGAGAAACAACTTAGTTTAATGATAAATTGAATCTGATTTTTATTCTGTCCAAAATACTTTTTTTATACTTATTCTAAACACTACCAACCCTTCGTTGGAAAACTATTTGGTGCTACCCAGATTGAGTAATCTCTTATCTAGGCTGCACTTATTCTTACATATGCACAATCCATAAGTCAATGCACTTAAGTATGTCATATAGTCACAGAGTCACACTTTATTTGATTTTGTTACGCATATCAATATTAAGAGGCGTCAAATATCTTTGACCAGTTTAATTTATTATTCTCTTTTGATATGCGGCGGCGTCTTCACTCATTAGTGTATAATGTACACGATACACTGAATAGGCATACAATTCATTATTATGAGTGCTTATACTATGACCATGCAGTTGGACACGTTTAGTGGGTTATGAAAATATTTCAAGAAACAAGGCATTGATTTTTGTACGTTGGCAATGAATTTAATTTTATCGTGGTGTAATATCGTTAGGTACACTACACCCTTACCCTCAAGCGAAAAATTATTTGAGGAGTAATTTATTATTTGAAGAGTAATTTTTTAAGTATTTAGGTGAACGTTGCTGGTTTGGTAATGTTTTACATATGGTTTTTTTTTTTTTTTATATGAGTTTCTGTTTTCTATTTTGTCTTTTTTTTATTTATTTACATTAGATAACTAGGTATATTATATCATATATTTCTTAATGCTATTATTGTGGAGTTTCTTATGTTCCCCATTTATGTCTACTACTGAGTTTACATTATTAGTTTCAATTATTTTGTATGGTCCATGGTAAAAACTTTGTAATTTTTTCTTACTTTCTAGTCTTACAAATACTAAATCTCCTATTTTAAAATCTGACGTGTTTGTCTTTTTATCGAATTTTAATTTTCTTTTACTTTTTACATTGTCAATAATTGAATGAGTTTTTGTTTGCGTACTTAAGTCTAGTTTTTATTTCATTTACATAGTTTTCTAAATTATATATTCTTTCATTATTATTAATTAAATCATTTGGTAGATAAGATAGCTTTCCGAATATTAATTCGTATGGTGTATAATTAGTGACAACATGTGGTGTTGTGTTATATGAAAATGTATAATATGGAATCCAAATGTTCCATTCATGATCTTGGGTAAAATTTAAAAGAATTTCAATCAATGGCTTCTTTCTATAGAACCTATGCTTTGATGATGATAAGGTGCTGAATAAACTTGTTTTATTTTTAGCCTTTCGCATATATTTCTCATTAGCTCATTTTTAAATTCAGTTCCATTGTCAGATTTAAGAATTTTAAAACATCCGTATTTTAAAATAAATTGTTCTACTAATGTTTTGGCTATGGTTTTCGCGTCTTTACTTTCGACATTGTATATACATTCTCTATAGTACTCTCATGGTGTCATTTTTCGTCTGGCCATCTTCCTGGTTGATTCGGAACTAACTCTAAATAGTGGAGACGAAAACATTTCCCGATATTTTACCAGTATTTCACACGTTTTTGTTATTTGTTTTTATTCCATATCCACACCAATTGGCGATTTCAGCGCGCCTCATTGCGACTTGATTCGGAACTAAAAAATTATGCTCCATGATAGTACTATATGTTGTGTATATAAAAAGCTTTCGATAGGGTATGCAACTACATATTTAGTGAGTTCACATTGCATCGTTAATATTATATCTGTATCCATTCGATATTCTTAGTGGTCCTACTGTGTCATTCTGTATGGTTTCAAAACTAGTTGTAGGCGTATTTGTCATGATCATTTTTTCTTTAATGTGTCTAGTTTGTTTATTTTTAGTACATAGTTCACAAGCGTTTACAAATTTCTTTACCATTTGTCTCATATTTTTCCAGACGTACTTTTGTTTAAGTTTTATTACTGTCTTTCGTATGCCTTAATGTCCTCCATGCGGTGTATTGTGGTAATCTTTAATAATGTTCAATTTTTCTGCATTTTTAATTATTCTTTTAGGGGGTTTATATATAAGTATTTTAATGGGCGAGTGTTTATCATCTGGTTGCAACCTATTACAAATATCTTTTAATTGTTCTTGTCCAATATACGTAAATATTAAATCTTCTTCACTAAGCGCTATTTCTTTTATGGGTACCCTTTTTAAATCTGATACAAACTTCTCCAGTGTCGAAACTTGTTTCGCTGGATTATCGCTGCATCTCACAATAACTTCATTTTTATTCATTTCAAAACTAGTATCATTTCTTTTATTACAACTCGCTTATTCAATTTTTAATTTTTTCACATTTCTGATGGCAGTTATGGATGTACAATCCATGAAGGTAGCTAGTCTTATGCTGAGATGTGTAGTTCTCCTCTATATTATTATTTTTATTGGTAATGTTTCTTGCCATACCCCTTGTTATTGCCATGATCCGCTCCTTGGAGTCGCAATCAGTTTGGCTTTTATTATTATCGTTATTTACCAACATGGATTGGAGTGGAAAAATATTTTGCTCTATTGATCAATAAATAAATTTAAACTATACAAAAATGTTTTTTTTTTTTTTTATATATATTTAATAAAATAAAAATAAAATTAAATTCAAAGTCGTAACTGACCATAGACCATTAGTATCACTATTTGCATACAAAAATCCATCTTCAAAATTAACGAGAATTAGAATAGACTTATCAAGACTATGATTTTGAGATAATCTACAAACAAAGTTCAGCAAATGCCGATGCACTCTTAAGAATAAAAATTGACAGTGACATTATAAAATCCATGCTGGTAAATAACGATAATAATAAAAGCCAAAGTGATTGCGACTCCAAGGAGCGGATCATGGCAATAACAAGGGGTATGGCAAGAAACATTACCAATAAAAATAATAATATAGAGGAGAACTACACATCTCAGCATATGACTAGCTACCTTCATGGATTGTACATCAATAACTGCCATCAGAAATGTGAAAAAAATTAAAAATTGAATAAGCGAGTTGTAATAAAAGAAATGATACTAGTTTTGAAATGAATAAAAATGAAGTTATTGTGAGATGCAGCGATAATCCAGCGAAACAAGTTTCGACACTGGAGAAGTTTGTATCAGATTTAAAAAGGGTACCCATAAAAGAAATAGCGCTTAGTGAAGAAGATTTAATATTTACGTATATTGAACAAGAACAATTAAAAGATATTTGTAATAGGTTGCAACCAGATGATAAACACTCGCCCATTAAAATACTTATATATAAACCCCCTAAAAGAATAATTAAAAATGCAGAAAAATTGAACATTATTAAAGATTACCACAACACACCGCATGGAGGACATTAAAGCATACGAAAGACAGTAACAAAACTTAAACAAAAGTACGTCTGGAAAAATATGAGACAAATGGTAAAGAAATTTGTAAACGCTTGTGAACTATGTACTAAAAATAAACAAACTAGACACATTAAAGAAAAAATGATCATGACAGATACGCCTACAACTAGTTTTGAAACCATACAGAATGACACAGTAGGACCACTAAGAATATCGAATGGATACAGATATAATATTAACGATGCAATGTGAACTCACTAAATATGTAGTTGCATACCCTATCGAAAGCTTTTTATGTACACAACATATAGTACTATCATGGAGCATAATTTTTTAGTTCCGAATCAAGTCGCAATGAGGCGCGCTGAAATTGCCAATTGGTGTGGATATGGAATAAAAACAAATAAAAAAAGCGTGTGAAATACTGGTAAAATATCGGGAAATGTTCTCGTCTCCACTATTTAGAGTTAGTTCCGAATCAACCAGGAAGATGGCCAGACGAAAAATGACACCATGAGAGTACTATAGAGAATGTATATACAATGTCGAAAGTAAAGACGCGAAAACCATAGCCAAAACATTAGTAGAACAAATGGAGAAGTTACACTAATGGTATATTTAACAGGGTGAGAAATAAGAAACAAGTCAAGAGTATGGGCGGCTTGCCCAGCAACATCCGATATACGCGTTGGCACATCGATCAGTTGGGTAAGGTGATGTAACCCGGCAAAGAGCTCGACATATCTTTCTTTGGGTGTTGTCTGACCGGAATAGCGGAGCCAATTGGAATTGTGTACATTGAAATCGCTCGCAATAACGATTTCAGTGCGAGGACAAAGGGAAACAATTTTCGAAATGGAATCAGACAGCGCATCCGTGTTGGAACATTGCCAATATTGGGGAAGGCTCTGGCAAGCAACATCATTCCTAACATATATCACGAGACCATGATGGAAAAAGATTAATGGCACCAAGCTATACCCATGTAGAGCAAATTCTGATAAATCAGTATTTACTCCAACCTGGATTTCACTTAATGCCAAAACAGCTTGCCTATGTTGAACAGTGAAGACGTACACGTGAAAAAATTCTTTCTTAGGCCGCGAACATTAGAATATACGACACGAAAATCACTTACCATTTCAAAATACTTACATACATAAAACATAATTCTGACTAAGTCGAACCATGCAGTGAAAATCCAAATTTATTTATGTTAAAAATAAACTGTTTTAGGTGTTATGCCCATAAGACAGCTTGCATACAAAAAAATAATTTAAATATTCAGCACAATAGGACAAACTCAGATGCCCTTATCTATATACCGCAAGCATTAGATGGTAATACGATGCCTACAGTAGATAAGAAAGAGGCAGTTAAGCACAATTTTCCTAAACGCTCGCGCTATGTTAATATATGATAAGGATATTGAGTGCGTGCAGATTATAAAATCAAATTGTTCTCGTCATATTTTTAAACAAGAAGCCTTAAAGCTTTATTTGTATAAATTAGTTAATATTAATGTTTAATTATTATTATAAAGACAATAATAATTAAACTTTAATATGAACTAATTTTAATTGTTATTTACTTGTATACACTCATCCACCAACTGTTAATTTTAAATTTATCTTAGTCTAAACGAATTTATATTCAGGTGATGAAATAAACTAAAACTGAAACAAGTATGGTACTTTCATCAAAATATGGAGTAATGGATGAATTTCTACTTACAAGTAGTCCTCTGGGAATGACACTCTTTGTGTGTAAACAATAATACATCGGGTCCCTTCTCTTAAAACCTCAACATTTAACTGGCCTGTGTTCCTGACCTGAGTTCATTTAGTTTTCTGCAAATATATTAGAATCTATAACAGATTGAAAAGATTGTCCTTATTGTGAAAAATAATTTTTTTATAATTTATGTTTAAGATCAAGCAGATATCGTTTTGAAGTGCTGCTGATAGCACCGATTTTATCTCTCGTCTCTTATAATCACTTCTGGAAACTTATATTCTTGAAAGGGACTTGTTTCCCCATTTCTTAAAAATTCCGGACCATGGACCGAAATTGCTGATTTTTATAGTCCTTCTAAGCTTGAACCTTTTGACACTTAGTCCGCTATATTAGGATTGCCCTTGATATTTTGCTATTGATTGGACTATGAAATATACTGAATTTTAACAACTCTATTTGCAACAATTTTTTTCCCGGTGTAAGAAGGTGTTTTAAGCCAGGCTGATAGCGTTGTTGAATATGTATACAAGCATATCTTGTCAATTTTCTTTGGAAGTATTTGAATTAGTCTATCCACTAATATCACAATAAGTACTGCTAGTTGTAGTTCCAGGCGGGCTATGCTGACAGTCTTCAACGGCACAAGTCTTGAATTTGAGCAAAGAAATTGGCAAAAGCATTTGTTGCTTTAAAAAAATTATCTCAAGTAAACGCATGATCCAAATGCAATTAAACTGCTATCAGAAAAGGCATGAAGTTCAATTGTCTTATCAGAAGAAAGTAACACGTATCCTGGGATAGGTTTTTATCTTGTTCATTTGTAAAAAATTTGGGTCTTTTCTGTTTGAACCTTATCATCCTAAGTCTTATTTGATTTCTACAACTCTTGTAAAAATAGCTTCCCAAAAACCAAGAGGATCAAAAACTCTTGTAAATTCAACCAAAACTGTTCGCTTCGTTATCTAAGTACTTATTTTATTTACCTTCTCCTCATTGAAGCTAAATTTGAAAACATCTTGTGAAGGATCCCATATAAGTCCTAAAGTTTTCACTATTTCAGACTGATGAAATGTCACTAATTGATCCTTACCTTCCTCAGGAGTTCCTTCTAGAATCATTATTGGAACAAAACTTTTTTCAATTCAAAGTTACCTTCTTTGAATAGGCAAAGTATTTCATTTCGCACCTCTTGGGCGTCATCAATTGTGCCAGATCCAGCCAAACACTCATCCACATAGACATTGTTTTTAACGGCTTGTGAGGCTCTATACAATTTATCTTGGTTGTCTTCTGCTAGTTTAATGGCACATCTGGTTGCTTGCTAAGAAGCAAATGCTATACCATAGGTGATGGTGTTTAATTGATATAGCTGCAACGGCTGTTCAGTGCTTTATCTCCAAAAAATAAGTTGAAAAGCTCGATCTTCTTCTCGCAATAAAACTTGCCGATACATCTTTGTTATGTATCGTTATATATGCTTTGGTGAAAGTAAGATTATTGCTCTTGATATCTCCAAGGCATTTGATAGAGTTTGGCATGAAGCTCTCTTATCGAAAATGCGTGCTTTTGGGATCGATAATACTCTTGTTCGTTGGATTAGAAGCTATCTTCTGGACCGTTCAATACAAGTTGTATTGGACGGATTCAAGTCTGATTCCCATAAAATAAATGCTGGTGTGCCCCAGGGCTCTGTTCTGTCTCCGACTCTTTTCCTCATTTTTATAAATGATCTTCTGTCTGTTACTTCTAATCCACTTAACTGTTTTGCTGACGACTCTACCCTCAGCTTTTCATATTCGTTCGATAATTCACGTCCTTCGCCTTCGGACGTACAATTGCAACGGTGCCGTATGTCAAGCTCATTAAACTCCGATTTATACAGCATTGTCAAATGGGGTAATAGAAATCGTGTGGAGTTTAATGCTTCAAAAACTCAATGCTGTCTTCTGTCGTTAAAGCTAAACATTCCCCCAATGCCATTGTCCATGAATGGCACTTACATCGAAGAAACCGAAAAGCTCTCAGTACTCGGTATGTGTGTCAACGACGACCTCCGTTGGAACGTCCATATATTTGAGATCGCTAAGAATGCTGCAAAGTGCTTAGGTTTTCTGTATCGGTGTAAGAAGTACTTTTCCCCATCTGATCTGGCTACAATTTATAAAGCGTTTATACGCCCTAAACTCGAGTATAACTCCCACCTCTGGGCAGGTGCTTCGCAAACATCGCTTCACCTGCTTGATAGAATACAAAATCGAGCGTTAAGATTGATAGGTAATAGAACTGCCGCTGAAACAATTGCCCCACTCGAACACCGACGCAATGTTTCATGTCTTTCCTTATTTTATCGTTTCTTTTACAAAAAATGTTCACTCGAAGTAGCCAGTTGCATTCCTCCCCTTAAAAGTTTCTCCCGTAATACTCGTCTCGCAAGGAATGCTCATCAGTTCACCCTTGAGCCTAATTTCGGACGAACCGTGAAATATAGGGATTCTTTTTTTAGCCGAACGACACGAATCTGGAATAGTTTACCCGGCGGGATTTTCCCTTGCCATTTTGATCTGCAAACATTCAAAACCAATGTTAATCGGCACCTCCTATCTCTCCCCTCCCTATCTTCGTAATGCCCGCGCAGTGTGTCCTACATTAAAAGGGAAACACATAATCCCTTGTGCGCGCGTTAATTATAAAAAAAAAAAAAAAAAAAATGTCCGCTGTAAGGACATATCTATGCATCCTGAATCTCAAAACTATTTGTTGACGAGCTTTCGGGTTTCATGACGGAATGATGAGGTATGACGTAGTGAATCTCTGTAATAATATTTTTGCTAATTGGTGTCATGTGTCCCATTGCTTCATATTCTTGCATGAAGCTGGTGTAGGATTTTTTGAGCTCTTAATCCTTGTTTATAATGAAAGATAACTTTTTCTTACTGTTTGAATCCCCTAAGAATATTGCAGAGTCCTCAATAAATGGTAACTTGACGAAAATATTATATTTGAAGCTCTGAATTGTATATCTCTTGAAGTTTTCTTCACATTGGTGTTCTTCTTTGGCTCTCAGTATTAATTTGAGTGTCATGATTTTCTGTTTCCCAGAATGAACGAATGAGTTTGTTCAACGAAGTCAAGATGGCTTTGTTACTACATGGCAAGTAGCGCTCGAATTTTAAGTTGAAGCACTATCAGCTACAATCCAACTTAACACTGTTTTACGCAAATTTGGTAAACCGTTTGAAATCCTCTATTTTGCTGGTAGAAACAGGTCAAAAATGAGTTCAGCTCCCAACAGCACGTGGACTTGATTGGCTTTGTAAAATAAAGCATCTGCTAGTTCAACGTGAGCTGGAAACATCATCAAGGAAATTTCGATTTCTTGGCTGTATTGGTAGTCCTGAGATTCGCTTCAAAAAATGCTTTATAGGCCGATGCTGGTTTCGAAAGTAGTGGATGCCACAATTTTTGACTTGTACTTTAAGACGCTTATACAACTAAGTGGAGTATCCTTGCGATATTTCTTAACTTTTAATTGTTGAATAAATGATGTCGTTACAAAGTTTAACTGGAATTCAATGTCAAGAAGAACTATGTGAGGTATTCGCACATCATATATCTTTGTCACCGCACTGATATTTGCCATTTTTCTGTGGCTGATGAAATTTTGGCAGAAGTTTTTGCAGGTGAAGTAAAGTGTTGTGGGGAATGTTGCATTTTAGCATTATCGGGATGAGCATGATTGGGTAAAATGGCAAATTTTTCCCTGCTTTCTTTGTCCAATTTTTGCAAGAGGAGATGTACTAAGGTGGTGATATCAATGTTCAGATTGGTCATAACTTGCAAGCACATCTTTGTGTTATCGTGGAGTCTTCTTAAACTGAAACTTGTTACCGGCCGTAACTGAATGCGTCAAGAAGTTGTTTAATTGAGCTGTCAAAAAGAATCTTTTTCATATTGCAGCGTTCAACAAGTACGCCCAAGTCACCTCGTAATTGCTGTCTGTTGGTTTAATATCTTCGATAAACCACTGGGCCTTTCCAGTTACATTTGCTCTCAAAAAATAGAGCTTTTGTTCTGGTGGTATCGGCTGGTCATGAACCATTTGCTTGAACAAATCATGGAATTGCAACCGTTTGCATTTAATTCTTGGTCTAAATTGCGATACAAACAAGTTATATATTTATTAAAACCTTGTCTTGTTGTTGATTTCCGCTATCTGTATCGTGAATTGCGATTTCTTACTTGAAGCAGTTGGATTTGAATAAATCCCTATCTTAGCTTTGGGAATTGCACCTTGTGGCTTCTCCTTGACATTTTTTTTATCTTCTTTTGTGGTTTTTACTGCTTTATCGAATTCGGTTTGACGATCATCTTGTTTTGAAAACTCCGAAATTCGACGATGCACATCATATGATCATTAGTTCAACTGCCTTTCGTACCCATTCAAAGAAATTATTCGTTTTCCTTGTGCTCCGAATATTTCTCTCGAAAATCGTGCCAGTTGAGTCGAATTCTGCCCTCAATTTCTCTACTTGCCCTTTTTCTTGTTCAGGTAATCTAAAGTCTTAATGATGGATCCATCTTTGTTGTAATTTCAAACCATGGTGCAAATGGATTCGCCTAGCTGATGTTGCTGAGCGGTGATATATTCAATTCCTTGGTCACCTTTGCTCATTGTGGATGTTTTTTTTAAATTAACTTGCACTTGAAAAGTATTTTTTTTTTATATAAATATATGCAGGTCAGTGAAACCTCTTTTTTTTGCTTGAATTTAGTTTTTATTAGAACAATATTTCGAAGGTCACTTAAACCCCTTTTTTACTTGAAACTTTTTTTTTATTACGACAACATTTTGAAGTTCACTAAATCCCCTTTTTTTTGTCTTACTTGACACTTTTGTATATATAGTAGTTCACTACAGGCCAATAAAACTGTTCTTAATATAGTCCTGCGAGGGTCTCCAATGTTGAATTTCCAAAAGAAAAATTATAATTTTAATTAAAATGAAAGAAGATGTCAGAAATTTTGAAGGTTTTCACAGAAGTGTCTCTATTTAATTTTTGAATATACATTTTTCGGTGGGAAAAAGTAAAACAAAAATCTGCAACTATGCAATGTAACTCCAAGCATGCGAACAGATGAATAGCAAATTATATATAAACTGAACATGAGCAGCGTAAACTACAACTGGTGCTACGCTGGGATTAATTAATAAATTTAGGAAATCCTTAAAAAATCGACCACTGAACATTATAGTTTCACACCGGAAGGGTCTTGGTAGCTCCATTGATACTGTGGCGCCAAACGGGAACAACGAAAATTACCGTTCTTCCTGGTTTAGTTGGCCCCAATAGCAAGCTGGACAGTTTTAGAAAAAATACCATCCTAGACAACCGGGTTGTCAATTGAGATAAATTAAAGAGACGCGCCGACATGCTCCAATGCATGCGCTGCCAAAGATTCGGGCATGTCGACATGAATTGCGGTATGCAGTCTCGCTGCGTGAAATTCAGTGAAAATCACAATGTAGGTGAGTGTAAACTCGTCCAAAAAAGAGTCAAAGATAAGACTGAACTAAAATACGTACTTTGCGGGCCAGGGACACCCTGCTAGCTATCGGGGCTGTCCTAAGTTTCAACAATCAAATCAAACAAAACTCTTAAGGTGTTGGACTGGCTACCAGTTTTTTCATTTCAATTGTTGCTGCATGATCACAGACCAGATATCTTTTTGGCTAGAGAAACCAAGATTAACCAGAAACAAAAGCCGACTCATAATAAGTACAATATCGTAACAAAGGACCGGCCGAACTCGTGGCCACGTTTTTGCAAAGACCTGACAAGAGAAAACCTCTCCAACAACGTCTCGTCACCAAACGAAAGGAATTTATCCAATGTAGAGATCGATGGATACCATCTTCAGATGGATGGTGTGATTAAACAAACGATGAATCACGATACAAAGAATAAAAATCAACTGAAATTTACGAGAACGCGACAATAGAATCACTATGCCGACAAAAAGTGGCTTTCTGACAGGATTAAAACTGTTGTACAGGTGATTTACTGACAGAAGCTTTCTGTTGATTAGGACCCCGAAGTCGTCAATCAATGTCATGTCGCTCATGAAGCAAAATTACAGATTGTCTTTTAACTCGAAATAGAGAATTTGAGCCGTTAAATCTAGCGAAACGAGTATGTTTCCCAAGATTTTTTAAAAACTGATAACTGAAGATGTGTTACAATTTTTCGAACTCCTAGTACAAGCTAGACGCCGTCCGTTGGTTTTAAATGGAAAATAGTCACCGAATTCTGTATCTACTTCGGCGAAAAAAATCTTTCTTGCCTTTCTAGTCGTTCTAACTAGTGTCATCGAGTTGCATTCTAAATGGCAATGTACCTTACAGACACATATTTAAATATTTTTAAATATTAAATTATGTTTTATTTCCAAAATTGCGTATAGCTCATTTGTACAACCGATATCTTTGGCAGATTGAATTACATCATCCCTTTTTTTTTTGTTAATTCTACTAATAACTTATTGCTAGACAAACATCTTAAAAAATCTAGCTTAATTATATGCTTAACTAACTTACTGGCAGGCTCTCTAAATTATCTAATGCCTTTTGGCCTGCTTTCAATTATTGATTTTAAAAATAGATTATTTGTTAAACCAAAAAAAAATTAGTAGAAAAAAAACTTGGGTTCTTTATATGTAAGTTGACTACATCTCCCAATTAAATAAAAACCCTAAATTAAAACCAAACATTTAACATTTACACTATTCTATCTTAAATTATATTTCTAAACCATTCCATTTCAAACATACAAATTTATGTACAAACTAAAGTACATTGTATATGAACTGCTATAGTACTATCATGGTGACATGTGGACCGTGGCGCTCCAAGCGGCTCTAGGTAAATTTAACTCGGTAAATTGAAGGAGGCGAACGAGGCGAACGCGGCGAACAAAGAGAATTCTAAGAGAAACTCTTTGAATATGTACTTTGCAGTTTGCAGTTTATATAAAACGTGCGAGTATAGATTTTTTTTGCACAACAGGATTGCTTCACACAAGCAGGGCTACGAGATGGCTAGTTTTAAAAAAGGAATGACAAAAAAAGAAGAAAAACGACTTTTGGAAATGAATAGTGTTTGGGGGGTGGGTATATGTTTAAGATGGTTGATAAGTTCATTTTGAGTTTTTTATTTTTTTCATATATAATTTTCGAGGGTAGGTAGATATTTAGGTATGTACCTACATACATACCTACATAATGTGTGTATTTACGTAGGTATACTTGTTATATTATCTCTGATAAAATGTTCCATTATTATTATTATTCGACAAAACAACATTTAAAATAATGTGCTATACCTTTTTTAAAGCCTGTTCAATCATATTATTTTAAATAAAGAATTTCAGAAAAAAAATATACATATAAAAGGCACGACTGGGTCGCACGTACTTGCTTCTGTGTGCTAATTTGTAGGGACTATAAGGCAAGTTATGCATTCGTAAAAAAGAATTCTAACAATCAAACATGACATTACGATGATAGAGAAGTCAATAAAAGTGGGGCCGGAAATTCCATCCGTCTGTCTGTCTGTCTGTCCGTATCGATATCTACAGCCTAAGCGGTTGGGCCGTTGGAATTGGCATTCTAGCTCCAAAACTAACGGCACCTGCCATATAACTTTTAATGAAAAACTTATTTTTCTCGAAAACGGCTCATACGATTTTGATAAAACTTTCAGAATGATGTTTTCTATGCAAAATCTATTTTTTATTTTTTATGGATTTTTCGGAAAAACTTTTATAACGGTACCTCCCATATGACCGGTTTTTTGAAATTAGACTTTCTCGTTATCTAATTGACGGATTTTGATAAAATTTTCAAAATATGTAGTGTTTTATGATTTAAATAATATTGCTTATCAAAATTTTCAAAAACATTTTTTTTTAATTTTTAAAAATTTATTAAAAAAGTTATTTTGTTTTTTGAATATTTTGAAAACGAATCTATAGATTTTTTTAATTGTTTCTCCTAGTATAAACTATAGATTTCTTTAAATTGACATAGTCAAAAAAATTATATATATATTTTCGAAAAGTTTTTCAAAAAACCGGTCGAACGATTTTGAAATGAAAAAAATTATAAAATAGAAAACAGCAAAAGAAATAAGATGGCTTACAACATTTTTTTCCAAAAAACGTTATGAATAGTGTTTTTTGATTTCATAAAAAAATTATTTGTTTAATATTTTCCCCCAACTTTTGCCACTAGTCTAATGAAAGCAAATTTCGTTATTTATATTATTATTTATTTATCGTTATTTATTTTAAAGCATTTTATGATCGTAACAGCATACAGTATACAGAATAAATAATAAGGACGCCTATGATAAACACATAAACATGCAAAAACAACTAACAAATAAAAAAAATACTCGATTACCTACTGAATGCAACAATTTCAATCAAGAAAACAACTCAACTCAACGGTCATATGGCACTTCCTTTACTTTTAGGCCTACAATTTAAATTTCAATGTCCCCTCTGGGGAATGCCAAAATAATCACACACACCAAGTTTAAAGATAATCGCTTAAGCCATTTAGGCTGCAGCTCGTTATACATACCTACTGACAGACAAACAGTCATTTTTTGTCGATCACTTTTTTAGACTTTGAAGTCGATTGGCTCATCGGTTAAGGCTATAGTCCAAAATACATCCGTCCATACAGACCTACAGACAGACGGACAGAATTTTGCCAGCAACTCAAATATGTTTCTCTATCATCGTAATGTAATGTTTGATTATTATCACAATTTTTTTATGTTCACGAATCCTAAACTTGACTCATAGTCCCTATAATCACAAGTAGCTTTGTGTGCATAAAATTCAACATCAACGATAACGAAGCCAATGAAATGAAAATTCAAAAAATAAAATCATTGTCGATCCTCTTCGTTGTTCACCGTCACCGAGAACAGGATATACACAATACACATACACATGTGCTTATTAAGTTTTCCTTTTTAGTATCTCCCTCACCCTCGCTCACACCATCTACCACACCGACGACCGGCCGATCGACCTGAATTTAGCTGAACATTTTATCAAAGATAATATAACAAGTATACCTACGTAAATACACACATTATGTAGGGATGTATGTAGGTACATACCTAAATATCTACCTACCCTCGAATGTTTTATATGAAAAAAATATAAAACTCAAAATAAACTTATCAACCAGCTTAAACATATACCCACCCCCCAGACACCATTCATTTACAAAAGTCGTTTTTCTTCTTTTTTGTCAATCCTTTTAACTAGCCATCTCGTCGCCCTGCTTGTGTGAAGCAATCCAGTTGTGCAAAAAAAAACTATACTCGCATCATTGTATATATGTAAACTGCAAAGAGTAAAGTACATGTTCACAGAGTTTCTCTTAGAATTCTCTTTGTTCGACTCGTTCGCCTCTTTCAATTTACCAAGTTAATTTTCCCTAGAGCCGCTTGGAACGCCACCGTCCACCGGTCGTCATGATAGTACTATAGCAGTCTATATACAATGGTTTCTTTTATAAAAAAATGTTCACTCGAAGTAGCCAGCTGCATTTCTCCCTTTAAGTCTCTCCCGTAAAAAACGTCTCGCAAGGAATACTCATCAGTTCACCCTTGATCTCAATTTCGGACGTACCGTGAAATATAGGGTTTCTTTTTTTAGCCGAATAACATTGTATATAAACTTCTATAGTACTATCATGGTGACATGTGGACCGTGGCGCTCCAAGCGGCTCTAGGTAAAATTAACTTGATAAATTGAAAGAGGCGAACAGGCGAACAAAGAGAATTCTAAGAGAAACTCTGTGAACATGTACTTTACTCTTTGCAGTTTACATATATACAATGGTGCGAGTATAGTTTTTTTTTTTGCACAACTGGATTGCTTCACACAAGCAGGGTGACGAGATGGCTAGTTTTAAAAAAGGAATGACAATAAAGAAGAAAAACGACTTTTGTTAATGAATGGTGTCTGGGGGGTGGGTATATGTTTAAGCTGGTTGATAAGTTTATTTTGAGTTTTATATTTTTTTCATATAAAACTTTCGGGGGCAGGTAGATATTTAGGTATGTGCCTACATACATACCTACATAATGTATGTACTTACGTAGGTATACTTGTTATATTATGTTTGATAAAATGTTCAGCTAAATTCAGGTCGATCGGTCGGTCGTCGGTGTGGTAGATGGTGTGAGCGAGGGTGAACTTAATAAGCACATGTGTATGTGTATTGTGTATATTCTGTTCTCGGTGACGGTAAACAACGAAGAGGATCGACAATGATTTTATTTTTTGAATTTTCATTTCATTGGCTTCGTTATCGTTGATGTTGAATTTTATGCACAAGTAGCTTTGTGATTATAGGGACTATAAGTCAAGTTTAGGATTCGTGAACATAAAAAAATTGTGATAATAATCAAACATTACATTACGATGATAGAGAAACATATTTGAGTTACTGGCAAAATTCTGTCCGTCGGTATGTAGGTCTGTCTGTACGGATGTATTTTGGACTATAGCCTAAGCCGATGAGCCAATCGTCTTCAAAATTAGAACTTAAGGTTATTTTGACATTTTACACAGGAGTTTTTTCAATTTTTACTTGCGATTATAGGAACTATAAGGCAATTTTAGAATTCGTGAATATAAAAAAAAAATTAGATAACAATGAAACATGACATTACGATCATAGAGAAGTCTAAAAAAGTGATCGACAAAAAATGACTGTCAGTCTGTCAGTAGGTATGTATAACGAGCTGCAGCCTAAACGGCTTAAGCGATTATCTTTAAACTTGGTGTTTGTGATTATTTTGGCATTCCCCAGAGGGGACATTGAAATTTAAATTGTAGGCCTAAAAGTAAAGGAAGTGCCTTATGACCGTTGAGTTGAGTTGTTTTCTTGATTGAAATTTTTGCATTCAGTAGGTAATCGAGTATTTTTTTTATTTGTTAGTTGTTTTTGCATGTTTATGTGTTTATCATAGGCGTCCTTATTATTTATTCTGTATGCTATATGCTGTTACGATCATGAAATGCTTTAAAATAAATAACGATAAATAAATAATAATACAAATAACGAAGTTTGTTTTCATTAGACTAGTGGCAAAATTTGGGGGAAAATATTAAACAAATAATTTTTGTATGAAATCAAAGAACACTATTCATAACGTTTTTTGGAAAAAAATGTTGTAAGCCATCTTATTTCTTTTGCTGTTTTCTATTTTACAATTTTTACATTTCAAAATCTTTCGACCAGTTTTTTGAAAAACTTTTCGAAAACATATATATAATTTTATTTGACTATGTCAATTTAAAGAAATCTATAGTTTATACAAGGAGAAAAAATTAAAAAAAAATCTATAGATCCATTTTCAAAATATTCAAAAAACAAAATAAGTTTTTAAAAAAAATATTAAAAATTAAAAAAAAAATGTTTTTGAAAATTTTAATAAACAATATTATTTAAATTATAAAACACTACATATTTTGAAAATTTTATCAAAATTCGTCAATTAGTTAACGAGAAAGTCTAATTTCAAAAAACCGGTCATATGAGAGGTACCGTTATAAAACTTTTTCTGAAAATCCATTAAAACTAAAAGATAGATTTTGCATAGAAAACATCATTCTGAAAGTTTTATCAAAATCGTAGGAGCCGTTTTCGAGAAAAATAAGTTTTTCATTAAAAACTATATGGCAGGTGCCGTTAGTTTTGGAGCTAGAATGCCAACTCCAAAAACTGTCGGGTAGAGCACTCTAAAAATACTATGTACCAAGTTTGAATGAAATCGGCCCAACCGTTTAGGCTGTAGATATCGATACGGACAGACAGACAGACGGACGGAATTTCCGGACCCACTTTTTTTGACTTCTCTATCATCGTAATGTCATGTTTGATTCTTAGAATTTTTTTTTACGAATGCATAACTTGCCTTATAGTCCCTATAAATCGCAAGTAAAAAACTATTCGATTACTGCTGAATGCAAAAATTTCAATCGAGAAAACGAAAGCTTACACCTGCCCCTTAATAAACAAATTAGCACACTGGAGCAAGTACGTGCGACCCAGTTGTGCCTTTTATATGTATATTTGTTTTTTTCTGAAATTCTTTATTTAAAAAATAATATGATTGAACAGACTTTTGGCTTTAAATAAGGTATAGCACATTATTTTAAATGTTGCCGTTATTTTTAAATATACCTATATAAATATATTTTAGTGTAAGATTACTTAGGCTACTTACATTTTCCTGAATATCAATTTTGGTTGTAATCGGTTACCTAACCAGTTCTCAGAAAAGTCGATGCCAAAAAAAAACTCCTATGGGTGGTACCAGTTTTAGCCCACCGTCATATTTTTTTAACCAAAATAGAATGCACATTGATTTTTTACATAAAAAAATCTTGGAGCTGTTTTTGACAAAAATAAGCTTTTACTTGACGGTTATATCGCAAGTACCGTAAATATTTCAGCTAAAAAAGAAACTAAAAAAATCCTATGTCGAATGTCAAAATAAACTTATATTCCAAATTTAAAGACAACTGGCCAAACCGTTTAGTAGACGGACAGAATTGTGTCAGTACTCAAATATGTTTCTCTATCATCGTAATGTTATAGGTATTTGATTGTTATCTCAAACTTTTTTTTCTACACGAATGCATAACTTGTACGAAGTAGTTACCTATAATAATTACAAGTAAAAATTAAACAATTAGGTATTACAAATGTAAAAAACCCGTGGTATTTTTAGCAATTCTATAGAAGATTAGTACAAAGAAATATTTTGGTTTAACTATAAATTTCTTTCCCGCGAGCTAAGCTGGGTAGGTCAACTAGTACCTATTATAAAAACCTCAAACAAACAAAAGATCTTTGTTACTATAAATCAATAATATATAATCAATCAATAATAATATAAATCAATTTAAAAACAATTTTTGATTGAATTTCTGCACATAGTTCATTCAGATAGGTACCTACATATGTATGTACCTATATGTATATGTAGGTACCTATCTCTATGGAAAGTTAAATTCAAAACAAAAATCCATCCACTGCAAGGACGTTTGTATCTTTGTATAAATATAACAAGAAGTAAGTTTGTGTTTAAATTTCAAGAATGAATGTGTACATTATTTGAAGACGACAACCTTCATAATAGTAAAAAAATTGAAAATCCCAAAGAATTCGAATCAAAAGTCTGGTGAATGGTGTATAGGTATATGTACAAATATGACAAATATGTATGTAGGTAGTGCTCGTACAAAACTTGAAAATCCTAAAAAACTCAAATCAAAAGTCTGGTCAAAGGCGTACGCATATATAAATACTTATGTAAGAACCAGTTCTCATATTACATATGCCATATAAAAAAAAAAACGTATACAATGAAAATGTTGGATCGTGTATAAATCCTTACAAAAAACTATTAGCCTCAGCTAAGCGAAACCATCATGTATTAACTTCAAAACTGCTAGCAGTTTATATACATATACACAGGTATACAATGAACAAAACAAAATACTGAATTATTTCATGTTCTCCTTCTGTTTTCTCTTGCCTCACATTGCACATGCGCAATAAACTAAGAACAAAGCATAACACTAAAAACCATGCTCTTAATTCTCTCTCACTCAAATAAAATGTCCCTACACTAGCACTCCAAGCGGCTCTAGGTAAAAAGATTTTTTCTGGTCTCATGATAGTACTATAGGCAATGTATATACAATGCCGAATAACACGAATTTGGAATAGTTTACCCGGCGGGATTTCCCCTTGCCATTTTGATCCGCAAGCATTCAAAACCAATGTAAATCGACATTTCCTGTCCTTCCCCATCTATCTTCCTAATACCCGAGCAGTTTGCTCTACATTAAAAGGGAAACAAATAGTCCCTTACGCGCGTTAATTATAAAAAATATATATTCTTGTAGCTGCAGATGCAAAGGCATTCTTACGCTGTATATCATTTCTTCAGTTCAATCAAGATTTAAATAAGTAAAATGAAAAAAATTTATTCAGTTTCGGATGTTTTCTTCACTTTAGTAAATTATTTTTAATTCATTTATGAAGAGATATACGTTACGTGCCCACATTAATGCAAATTTATTTGTAGTGCCATAAGAAATGTACAGGGACCGGTACACATATGTCGCTGAACGGGCATTTTTCAGTTTGTAGAGAAAATTATTCTCTCAGTTGTCGTTCTTGTTTCTTTTTTCTATGTCCAAACCGACGACTTCATAGTCATCCAGTATTTGAAAATACAAAAGTAAAAAGAACTTCGATTGATGAAAGAATATTGGAAGCTGTTACAAATGAGCTATCAATCAGCATTAGGCGCTTGGCTTTGCAATTCAATGTTTCCAAACATACAATTTCTAATGTACAGCATGGCATAAAGAAAATCTTTATCAATTCATACCTCTGCAAAAGAACTATTTCCCAATGATTTGGAAAAAAAGACTTAAGTTTTTACATGATTGCTAGAGCGGAGCTTGGATGATAACGAGTTTATTAGCAGAATTGTTTGGACGAATGAATCTTAATTTACAAGAGTTGGGATCAAACATATTTACGATCTTCACATATGGGCTGCGGAAAATCCATACTCAAGTAGACATCCATAATTTCAACACAGCAGTTGTAATTGGAAATACAAGCTATCACCTAGGCAGAATTCTGAAAACTATTTGGAGTTTCTGTAACATGATTTATCAGATTTATTTGAAGACATTCGACTTATGCAACAAGTACTCATCGTTTTTTACTTTTAATTGATTTTTATTTTTTATTTAACTTATATCTACTTAAATGCTAGACAAAAATCTTAAAACTAGCAAAAACTATCATCTTAATTAACTTACTGGCCCTATGCGGGCGCTCTAAATTATACTCTAACTTAATTTTAATTGCCTTTCGGCCTAAAAATAGCTTAAGTTTATCTTATATATAAAGGGTTTTTATTTTTCACCCAAAAAATGAAAAAAAAACTGGGTATCTTATCAGTTTATTAATCTGTCTTAAACTACTTAAGAACTAACTTAAAACTAAACTAAAAATAAACAAAAAATTAACTTAAAATAACTTAAAATACACCTAAAATACTTAAATCTAGAACAGCCACAGCAAGCTTTTTTTGATTTTTGTGTTTTTATATATATATTTTTTTTTTTTTGGTGCCGCCGCAACTGCCCTACCTAACTTAAAGCTACAATAGATATATATAGTCGGCCATAGGCGATATTTCGTCTTTGCAGACTGAAAATTATCGGGTTTTAGTTAAGCCACCAAAATTGGTGGACCTGATCTACTGCTTCCTTCCGATCCCGGTCGGGCACGGCCCTACTGAAACGGAGGCGCTTGCTTCGCTCCCAGCGACTATGTCTCGGTCGTAGAGGAGCCGCCTATCGACTGTTCTGCGGCCGACGTGGTAGATCAACGGAATCGCCGATTTATCCTGAATCAGCCCTCGACAAGTACTCATCGTATTACCAACCGGATGTCTTTCCAGCCCACTACGGTACTAAGGTTAAGAGATGGCTAGATAAAAAGTACGGTAATCGTTGGATAGGAAGAAATAGACACGTTCATAGGCCTGTAAGATCTCGACCTTACAGTATTAGATTTTTTATGGAGAATAATGAAAAACTTATTTATTCAACTGAATTAGCAACTTTAAATATTTTTTTTAATTTTTATCTGTCTGTCTGTTTGTTCCGGGTAATCTCGGGAACGGCTGGACTAATCTTGACGGACTTTCACTATCAAATTGCTGATGTTCTAAGGAGTAACTAAAGCTATTTAAATTATCCACTAGGTCGCGCGGGGGTGTTATTTTTTTTGGAAAATTCTTATTTAAGGTCAGATTTTGACAGGATTTTCTCGGGCAGAAAGCTGATATTGTAAGGATTAGGTAAGGCTATTTAAATGACCACTATTTTCCACCGGAGGCGTTATTTTTATTTATATATTATTAATATTTTTTTATTTTCGCCCCGATTTTGACGGCACTTTCACAGGCAGATACATTTTTCGAAAATGTATGGTAGAGCAACGTCTTAATTTCTTCTAAAAGCAAAAGCCTTAACGAAGCTTCTATTCTTAGTAATAACAGCGCAATTATCGTCAACATGGATCAAGGTACACCAGAGTAAGCCTTTTCTTAAATGCCCGATAAATGATATCAAAATTGGAGATAAGGTCTTAATTTTTTTACCCTAAAATCCTGAAAACGAATTAGTGGACACCCTGTTAAGTCAATAAATACTTATTCATTTTAATACGAATTAGAATTATTTGAAATTTTTGTAAAAATTACTCAAATATACTTTAATCAGGCGTAAGGTTACGTTTTTATTTTTTCTCTCTCTTCGATAGTCATGCAATTAATACTAACAAAAACTATTGCATTTGTAAATAAACTCAAAAGTTGTATGTTTTTTATATATTTTTAGTCGACATCACTGCATTAGCAGTAAGACGAATCCAACCTCTCTCGAAATAAGCCGAACAGTTACAAGTGAAGAAAGAAACAAAAAACAAAATGGTAAGATTAAAAAACCATACATAGTATTCTACAATAAATGAATTGCCGCGCGAATAATTCTTGTTCTGAACTCTTCTGGTTAGCGTTAAATTTGCAACTTCTCATAGTTAAAGTCACAATATTACTTTATGACAATTTAGCCCTAAATATAGATGTATAATTCGCATAGAGCTCAAAATTGGTACGAATGTTTGGAACACCATTCTAAATAAGGTGTGAAAAGTCCCAATCGATCCCGCGTCTGCAAATTTATTCTGGTCACAAAAATGTTTTTTACTTTTTGGATTTGTAAGCAAAATGGTTATAGTCTTATGATAAAAATAGTTCAGACAAATATGTAGATGTAGACGTTATGAATAGTTTTTTTTTTATTTCATATAATAGTAAAATAAAAGAAAACTTCGTGGTGCAGCTACGTATTTTAAAAAAATTCATGATCATAACAGCACACATAATAAATAATAAGGATGCCTATGATAAACACATAAACGCGCAAAAACAACTAACAAATAAAATAAATTGCACGACTGAATCGCACTTACTTGCTCTTAAGTGCGGTCACAGTTTGGAATAAAATTTGAAAACTATTAAGGGAACTTCAAAGATTATATTCGATTTTTCTGACTTTTGATTGTTTTGAAAAAAGTACGTAAGATAGTTTTCAGCAGAAAAATTTAAACGCCATTTTATTTCTTTAAAAAATGTGAAGAAGTGTGATTTTTTTTTTAAATCGTTAAAGCCGTTTTTTTAATAAAACGGTTTTTTTAACAACTTTTTTTAAAAAATTGAAAAAAATAATTCAAGAACACAAACTTAAGCACAAAAATAACGTACCTTTAAAAACAAAATTAAAAAAAATTCACTTACCCGTTTTCAAAATATTGATTTTTCAACAAAACAAAAAAATAAAAAATTATTAAAAATAAAAAAAAAAGTTTTCGAAAAAAATGTATGTTAACTTACTCAGGCTACCTACATCTTCTTAAATATCAAGTTTGATTGTAATCGGATCACCAGTTTTCGAAAAAGTCGAAGAAAAAAAAAACCGGTCCTATGGGAGGTACGGTTTTTAGCCCACCATATTAAATTTTTTTTCACCAAAATATAAAATTCTGGAATAAGAAATCGTGTAGAATTTAATGTTTCAAAAACCCAATGTTGTCTTTTGTCGTTAAAGCGAACAATACTCCCAATACCACTATCGATGAGTGGCACTTGTATCGAAGAAACAGAACACCTATCAGTTCTCGGTATGTGCATTACAGACCACCTTTTATGGAACGACCACATATTTGACGTCGCTAAAAATGCTGCCAGGTGTCTAGGTTTCCTGGCTACATTCTATAAAGCGGTTATTCGTCCTAAACTTGAGTATAATTCCCTTATTTGGGCAGGTGTTCCAATTACACACTTGAGTTTCGTAGACAGAATACAAAAAACCGCTTTGAAAATGATAGGCGACCGAACAATAACAGAAACATTTTCATCTCTTGAGCATCATCGGAATGTTTCCTGCCTTTCGATATTTACCGTTATTTTTACAATCAATGCTCTAGCGAATTAGCGAGCTGCATTCCTCCTCTGAAACAATTTAACCGTAACACTCGCAGTACTAGGAATGCCCATCAATTTATCCTTGAGCCCAACTTCGGACGTACATACAAAGATTCTTTCTTTAGCCGTACCACGCAAATGTGGAATGCCTTGCCAGACTCTTTTTTTCCCTCCCATCTGCATCGATACCTCCTTTTATACCCCTCCCTATTTTCCTTACGCCCCCACTGTGTTTAACATTTTAGAATTAGAAGTTTCAGACAGGACATTCAGACGCATTTATTTTGAAAGTATAAGAAGTGATCCCATCCAATACAACTTGCATTACCGGTTTGAAAGGTAATTTCTAATCCAGCGAAGGAGGGAAGCATCTAAATCGAAAGTACGCATTTTCGAAAAAAGAGCCTGGTGCCTGACTCTATTAAATGCTTGAGAAATGTCGAGGATATCTTCATCCGCTTTAGACAGAGTCCCAGCCTCGGCGCCATAGAGCAGGACTGGAATGATTAAAGTCTTATACAGAGTCTCATTTGTCTTTCGAGAGAGGGCTTTGCTAATTAATTGCTTTCCAAGCCCATAGAAATAGCGATTGGTAAGAGTAATTCTTCGCTTTATTTCTGACGAGATGTTGTTGTCAGATGTTATAGCAGATCCGGGGTAAACAAAGTCCCTAACTACCTCAAAGTTGTACCTGTCTATTGTGATGTTTTGTCCAATCCACCATTGTTGTGTGTCTCTTTTTGTGGACAACAGGTACTTCGTTTTAGCCTCATTGACTGCTAGACCCATCTAAGCTGCTTCTGCTTCAATGTTAGCACACGCTCCAGTAGCATCCTGCACAGCCGGATGCAAAAACCAGACATGGCTCTGCATAGCACGTCTCTATAAATGCTACCATACGCGGCCTTAAAATCGATAAAAAGTTGGTGGGTATCGATTTGGAATTCTTGGGTAGTTTCCAAGATCTGCCGTAGCGTGAACATTTGATCGATTGTGGACTTTCCTGGTCATCGAACTAGAGGTTTGGTCTGGTGAAACCTAGCACATCAGTTGCGGCATCTGTGATGGCTTGTTTTCAGTGTTGCCACTGGTCTTCGGCCCTTGATGCTGGCAGTACTGGATTTCTTGAGAGGTTACGGGATATTTGATCGGCATAGATTCAGACCTTTGCTACAACAAGGTAGTGATCCGAGTCGATGTTAGCTGCTCGGAAGGTGCAAACATCCAAGATAATAGAGGCGTGTCTTGCTTCGATCGCAACATGATCAATCCGGTTGATGGTTTTTTGATTTGGGTGTCGCCAAGTCCCTTTGTGTATATCGAGATGAGGAAACCGTTTGCATGCAATGATGACGTTATAAGCCGCTACGAAGTAAATTAACCCAAGTCCGTTTTAGACGTTGTGTCGTGTAGGCTATGTTTTCAGACAGTCCTACCAAAGATTTCCTCTTTTTTTGTTTTTTTTTTTTGTCGAGGAGCTCATAGAAGTCATCCTTGGTGGCCTCATCTTTATCCTCTGTGGAGGCATGAGCACATATTAGGCTAATGTTGGCGAATTTAGCCTTGATACGGATTGTCACAAGTCGCTCACTTACGTGTCGAAAGTCCAAGACTTCTTTTCTAAGTCTACCACTTATTATGAATCCGCACCCAAATAAACACTGTGCTCTTCTTCCACAATCACCGTAGTACACGTCACAGTTTTTCATCTTCCTTTTGCCCGGCCCATCCCGTTGCACTTCCTGAATGGCAGTAATTCCTGCTCCATCCGGAGTCAGTAAACCGCTTCGGGGATCTGAGCGCTGCTGTTGGCTCATTAAGGGCTCATCCGCCACCATCTCTATTTCAAAGCCCTGACTTGCATTGAATTGTCCCAATGACCTTATCTCCAAAGTAGCTCATTAGGGCATCTGCTTTGTTGACTGTTGACGCCACCGTTGGTCCAATAAGTTGGGCTCATCCGCCATACGTCCTCTTTCTGAGGGGCTCGTGCAAAACTTCTGCGAATTGATCAGAACAGTCAGTTAAGCAGAGCATTTAGTATTGTTTTTTTTCTGTGTTCAACACTCGCACTTAAAAGTTCAGCAGGCATGTCTGGATGGAGAGACCAGTGCCCGGTGATTACCGCGGCGTTGAAGCCGTTCAGTGACTACCCTATTCATACAGCACCCAACCACCCAAAAAATTGTATAAGATGGTTAAATTCGGCAAAGACGACAGCGAAGCCAAGAGGAATTGTGAACATTGAAATCGTCGGTAATAACGATTTCGTGCGTGTCCAGATTTGAGCTTCGAATGTCTTTTAGTTTTCGAAAAAAAAACCGGTCCTATGGGAGGTACGGTTTTTAGCCCACCATATTAAATTTTTTTTTCACCAAAATATAATGCATACCTACAGTAGTACACTGATTTTTTTTTATAAGAATTCTTGGAGCCGTTTTCGAGAAAAATAAGCTTTTACATAACGGTTATATGACAGGTACCGTTAATTTTTGAGCTAAAAAAAATTGAAAAAAGTCCTCCGTAGAATGTCAAAAGAACCTTAAGTTCAAAGTTTGAAGACGATTGGCCCAACCGTTTAGGCTGCAGTCCAAAATACATCCGTACAGACAGACAGACAGACAGACGGACAGAATTTTGTCAGTAACTCAAATATGTTTCTCTATCATCGTAATATATTGTTTGATTGTTATCTCAAAATTTTTAATCTGCACGAATGCATAACTTGTATTATAGTACCTATAATCGCAAGTAAAAACTATATACAAACCTTCAATTCCAATAAGTGCCCGTACAACCGAATTTTGGGAAGCTCTTCAGGGATGGTCAAATAACATTTTCTTAAGTTTTGTACCACTAGGCCCTGTACAAAAAGACAAGGGGGGGGGGGCGAAACTTTAATTTGTTAACATTTCTTATGATTTTCATAAATGACTTTTTTTCCCTTACGACTTACGGCAAAATCAAGTCCAAGTATTTTTTGTAGAACATTACATTTCCAACAATTTAGACTATTCAAAAATGTTATTATGTCAAGATGTTACCGAGATATCCACATGACATGATGTTTTGAAATCAAGTTTAATTTCCCAGAAGATTCTTTTGTCGATCGAGCGGCCGTGGACATTCAGGGCCATATTAGTGTTTTTCATTTGGAATGGCCAATTTAAGTTAACGCAATAATGCAAATATACCTTTTTATCATTTTAACTCTACATTCTACACTAAAAGAATACATTCTCAGTAGTACGTATGGTTGGGTTATGTGCATAAGAAGGTAAACATAGGGATTTGCCAAAGTTAAATAATGCTGAATCCCTGTTATTTAACTTCATGAAAGGGAAATAGCGCCATACGTTGAAATTCAGCGGTATTCCATTTTCCGATTGTATACTAAAAGACATTCGAAGCTCAAATCTGGACACGCACGAAATCGTTATTACCGACGATTTCAATGTTCACAATTCCTCTTGGCTTCGCTGTCGTCTTTGCCGAATTTAACCATCTTATACAATTTTTTGGGTGGTTGGGTGCTGTATGAATAGGGTAGGCACTGAACGGCTTCAACGCCGCGGTAATCACCGGGCACTGGTCTCTCCATCCAGACATGCCTGCTGAACTTTTAAGTGCGAGTGTTGAACACAGAAAAAAAACAATACTAAATGCTCTGCTTAACTGACTGTTCTGATCAATTCGCAGAAGTTTTGCACGAGCCCCTCAGAAAGAGGACGTATGGCGGATGAGCCCAACTTATTGGACCAACGGTGGCGTCAACAGTCAACAAAGCAGATGCCCTAATGAGCTACTTTGGAGATAAGGTCATTGGGACAATTCAATGCAAGTCAGGGCTTTGAAATAGAGATGGTGGCGGATGAGCCCTTAATGAGCCAACAGCAGCGCTCAGATCCCCGAAGCGGTTTACTGACTCCGGACGGAGCAGGAATTACTGCCATTCAGGAAGTGCGACGGGATGGGCCGGGCAAAAGGAAGATGAAAAACTGTGACGTGTACTACGGTGATTGTGGAAGAAGAGCACAGTGTTTATTTGGGTGCGGATTCAGACTTAGGAAAGAAGTCTTGGACTTTCGACACGTAAGTGAGCGACTTGTGACAATCCGTATCAAGACAAAATTCGCCAACATTAGCCTAATATGCGCTCATGCCTCCACAGAGGATAAAGATGAGGCCACCAAGGATGACTTCTATGAGCTCCTCGACAAAAAAAAAAAACAAAAAAAGCGGAAATCTTTGGTAGGACTGTCTGAAAACATAGCCTACACGACACAACGTCTAAAACGGACTTGGGTTAATTTACTTCGTAGCGGCTTATAACGTCACCATTGCATGCAAACGGTTTCCTCATCTCGATATACACAAAGGGACTTGGCGACACCCAAATCAAAAAACCATCAACCGGATTGATCATGTTGCGATCGAAGCAAGACACGCCTCTATTATCTTGGATGTTTGCACCTTCCGAGCAGCTAACATCGACTCGGATCACTACCTTGTTGTAGCAAAGGTCTGAATCTATGCCGATATCCCGTAACCTCTCAAGAAATCCAGTACTGCCAGCATCAAGGGCCGAAGACCAGTGGCAACACTGAAAACAAGCCATCACAGATGCCGCAACTGATGTGCTAGGTTTCACCAGACCAAACCTCTAGTTCGATGACCAGGAAAGTCCACAATCGATCAAATGTTCACGCTACGGCAGATCTTGGAAACTACCCAAGAATTCCAAATCGATACCCACCAACTTTTTATCGATTTTAAGGCCGCGTATGGTAGCATTTATAGAGACGTGCTATACAGAGCCATGTCTGGGTTTTGCATCCGGCTGTGCAGGATGCTACTGGAGCGTGTGCTAACATTGAAGCAGAAGCAGCTTAGATGGGACTAGCAGTCAATGAGGCTAAAACGAAGTACCTGTTGTCCACAAAAAGAGACACACAACAATGGTGGATTGGACAAAACATCACAATAGACAGGTACAACTTTGAGGTAGTTAGGGACTTTGTTTACCCCGGATCTGCTATAACATCTGACAACAACATCTCGTCAGAAATAAAGCGAAGAATTACTCTTACCAATCGCTATTTCTATGGGCTTGGAAAGCAATTAATTAGCAAAGCCCTCTCTCGAAAGACAAATGAGACTCTGTATAAGACTTTAATCATTCCAGTCCTGTTTTATGGTGCCGAGGCTTGGACTCTGTCTAAAGCGGATGAAGATATCCTCGACATTTCTCAAGCATTTAATAGAGTCCGGCACCAGGCTCTTTTTTCGAAAATGCGTACTTTCGATTTAGATGCTTTCCTCCTTCGCTGGATTAGAAATTACCTTTCAAACCGGTAATGCAAGTTGTATTGGATGGGATCACTTCTTATACTTTCAAAATAAATGCGTCTGAATGTCCTGTCTGAAACTTCTAATTCTAAAATGTTAAACACAGTGGGGGCGTAAGGAAAATAGGGAGGGGTATAAAAGGAGGTATCGATGCAGATGGGAGGGAAAAAAAGAATCTGGCAAGGCATTCCACATTTGCGTGGTACGGCTAAAGAAAGAATCTTTGAATGTTGGGCTCAAGGATAAATTGATGGGCATTCCTAGTACTGCGAGTGTTAGAGGAGGAATGCAGCTCGCTAATTCGCTAGAGCATTGATTGTAAAAATAACGGTAAATATCGAAAGGCAGAAAACATTCCGACGATGCTCAAGAGATGAAAATGTTTCTGTTATTGTTCGGTCGCCTATCATTTTCAAAGCGGTTTTTTGTATTCTGTCTACGAAACTCAAGTGTGTAATTGGAGCACCTGCCCAAATAAGGGAATTATACTCAAGTTTAGGACGAATAAACGCTTTATAGAATGTAGCCAGGAAACCTAGACACCTGGCAGCATTTTTAGCGACGTCAAATATGTGGTCGTTCCATAAAAGGTGGTCTGTAACGCACATACCGAGAACTGATAGGTGTTCTGTTTCTTCGATACAAGTGCCACTCATCGATAGTGGTATTGGGAGTATTGTTCGCTTTAACGACAAAAGACAACATTGGGTTTTTGAAACATTAAATTCTACACGAATTCCAGAATTTTAGATCAAAATTTAATGAACTAATCATACGCTGCTGTTGCAGTTCCACATCCGGCACATGAATGAGAGTCGTTAAAGACGAGCTTAGGAACCGATGATGACGAAGAATTCCGAATGTTTTTCACAAAGGACCAACAATTTTTACTTTCTTTGGGTCATTGAAGAATTTTTTGACGAATTTTTTGCTCATGTAAAAATTTCGTCTTGCGAATGTGAGCATTACAGGCCTTCTTAGCTTGTTGAACCTTTTTCCGGTTTTCCTCGGTAGTGTTGTTTCTGTAACAACAAAAACTTGCATCTTTCAACCATATGACCTTTTTGCAGCTCGCATCGTACCATGAGTTTTCCTTAGGTTTGATACTCTTTTTTACCTATTTGGGATAAAATTTCTCATTCCTAAATCAAATCCGCACTGGAGTCTACGTCACTACTAAGGAAGCATAGTGACCAGTTAAAGGTCCTGAAGAAATTATTGAGACCGTCTCAGTTGGCTTTCTCGTATTGCCTTCTTCCTTAACTATTAGCATAGTCAACTCTGAATGTACCCACCATTCTAAAAAATAAAACTTGGAAAACAAGATCGGACAATAAACTATAATTCATGCAGAACTAAGGCCCAATTTGAGTTTTCAATTCAATTATTATTAGTGTTATGTCTTAATAACAATAAAATTGAGCCGCCACTGCATTTCTTAGTGCACATTAGAGTTGCGCAAAACAGTTCCAGCAGCGGACCGGACATGGAACGATTCTTTTTCTCGTCGGAACTGGTTCCGGGAACCATGTCCGCGGAACTGTTAAAGTTTTGCGAACTACTCATCATGTTGATCCGTTCCGTATAAGTAGGTATTTTGTTGTTTTATTAGTTCCATGTCTATTTCTATATGCTAGTCTGAGCTTCATATAAATTATGTATAAATAGTTCTTTTCTTCCGTAGTTCAATTATTATTCACATTTCAGTGTGAATAGAGAAAAAAGAAAGTCAAGCACGGCTTACACGGTTGCAAAAATTATTATTAAAAATAAAATGCATTTGCATTACAAAAAAAAATTTTATGCAATTTTGTATTACTTGCATTACAAAAGTAATTTGTAATGAAAATATTTTTATTACAAATTTAATGCAATGTAAAATTTGTTAGGGGCATTCCAATGAAAAATACATATTTTTACAGGGTGTTTCCAAAAATTTGATTTTCGTTATATTTCGACGTAATTGGCTAAAATTGATATCGGATGGAGTCAACTAATCAAGAAAAAAAATACTGAACAAATATTTTTGGTACAGGGTGTTTCGAAAAAAAAACAATTTTCGTTATTTTTCGATAGAATTTGCTATAATTGCTATAATTGATATCGGTCGATGCTAGAAGTCAACTTATTAAGACAAAAATACTCAAAAAATATTTTCGGTACAGGGTTTTTTCAAAAAATAAAAAAAAAATCGTTTTTGTTCTGCAGTTTCTTTTTAATTAATATCGGATGATGCTTAGAGTCACCTTATTACAAAAAAATACTTAGCAAATTTTTTTAGTGCAGGGTATTTCGAAAAAAAAACGATTTTCGTTATTTTTCGACGGATATAGCTAAAATTGATATCGGATGATGCTTAAGGCTAAATATTCAAGAAAAAAATACAAAAAATTACAGGGTGTTTCCAAAAAAATTATTTTCGAATTAGAATTTAAATTGCTTTTTTTATTAGGTAGATACACCTTAATTTTCAAGAATCATGAAAAAACTGATTTTAGATTTTATTTTCAAATCGAGTAAATTCGAACATATGACAAATTATCTATTTATTTCATAAAAAAAATAAACTACAAATTTCAAACCGTACTTATACTTATCTTAAAAATTCACTGATTTTCATTCAAGTATTTAAAAAAAACTGGCCTACAGTCCACAAACCAAAGCAATAGTAATCTTTTAAACAAATGCTAAAAAACCAGACAACATAAGAAAGCTCTACAAAAATTGAATCGAATCCATTGGCTTATAATAGACTTTTGCTTAAAAAAATACGTAGGTATAGGGATTAGGTAAAAGCAAATCAAACTTCCATAGCGGTTGAAATCTATCTAAACATACATATAAAATCAAAACCCATGGGAATTTATACTTTTAGCCTTTACAACTAAGAAAAATAAACACTGCACAAATCACAAATGGACTTTCAAATAAAAATCTCTTCCAAAAATTAATTACCTCAAAATTACCAAAAATACAAAAAAAAAATCTTCACTTAATAAGTTGTTAGTTTCTTATTTAACTTAAACTTATAAATCAACAAATGGTCTGAACCAATAAGGTCTCAAGACCACAACACTTAACGGTTTTAGTAAAAATGGAGTACATCATAACACGTCTTAAATAATAATGAATTTATGAAATTCAAATATTGATAAAATCCTTTTTTATTTAACGTTTTTAAACATTTTTTTTTAAGATTTTGGTATGCAAGCCTTTTTTACCTACAGCTTTTTCATGAAATTTAAAATGATTTTATTTATTAGTTTTAAGAATAATGAATTTTCAAAAAAATAATCAAAAATTGATTATACAAAGATCGTGAGATCAGCGAAATCAAGCATCGTCGCGCGTGGTTACTGGAAAGATGGGGGACCGTCCGAAAACCAACTGCGTGCTGTTGACATGTGTTATGTGTTTTCTGTTTTCCGTCCTCTTCCTATCTTCTGTTCTGTCCTGTATCAATGTCGTCTTGTGTGTTGTCTTGTAATCGTCTGAGCCGATGGCCTCAGTATCCAGTGCTCATAAGTGTCTCTTCTTCGTAGATTTATCTACGGAGCAGATCAATATGTAATGTAATGTAAAAAAAAAACCCGTTATATAAAAGGTACATTTGATAAAATGATAGCAATTTTTTTACCAAAATACTCTCAAAAAATGTCATCGAAATCAAGCCGATTTAGAGAAAAATAGCTTTCCTTAGCGGTCATATGGCAGGTTCCGTTATTTTGACCCCTTAAAATAAAATTTCAAAAATCCCTCTTTGAAAATAATCGATCGAGCCGTTTAGGCTGCCAATCGTTATACATACATATGAACTTACAGACAGACTGACAAACTGATATTTTTGTGTCATTTCATCAAAATTTTGTTTATATTCAAAATTCCAAAACTTGCCTTATAATACTTACAATCCCAAGTAAAAAAGAACATATAAATATGGTGTTTTTTAATACAAAAAGAAACGTAAATACTATTGTATATATATACATACAGTGAATATTAAAAGATAAATACTTGAAAAAAAGAACATGGTACCTATAATAAAATTTCCAATTTCAATCCAATTTAGAACTACTAACATGATAAGAGATCGCACCGATTAACGTATATTTCCTTCATTCAAGAAAGACATGGAGATGGAACTACATTAACTATTAACATGATAAGCCGAATGTATCTAGTTCCATGTCCAGGTAGATGAATAAAGACATGGAACTACAGGAACTATTAACATGATAAGCGGTCACGTCGGACCGTTTAAAGTACACTTCATTTATGTTCATGTATGTATCTCAAGGTGGTTGTGGCTTGGGGTTGGTTGTGGATTTTCCTGAGGTGCATAAGCACAACTATTCTCGGTCTCTTTTACGTGCGTTGGCTCGGGAGGCTTGCAACAATATACGTATGAATAGTAAGTCACTGAAGACAGAACCATGAACATGTTCGTTCTTCGCTTTCGTCTATATTTTGTTGTTCTTGTTTTATATTTACGAAAACGAACACGAAGTATGAAGTCGAATCGGAGTTCGGACATGGACGTGTTTAAAATCAGTTTGTGGAACGAAAGGAAATGTGTCCGAGAGAGCACATAGTTTCTGGAACTATTACGGTCCGGAACTACCCAACTCTAGTGCACATCAATCAATCTATCCGATAACGATCTGGTTAAGCCATTGATTCACACTAATAGCCAAACACAATCGTCTGCGAAAAATGGACTAGGAATCAAAAAAAGGTATTACCCGCTGCATATGCACTTTTGTTTGAATTATGTATTATGCCGCCGCATGTACAATTTAGTTTTTCACTTCGCAACAAAAAAACTTGTTTGGGCACTTTAATTAACCCAAAAGACACATAGACAAAATTTGTTTCACAATGCACTGAACTGAATAAAATTTGTTTTAGCGCGCACCTGACTTATTTTTTTTTGTGTGGATTTTGAGGCTATTTTCAATTTTTTTATTTTTTTTGTAATTTTTATAATAGAGCCGGCAACAATTAGACAGGTTTTTTTTGTTTACATGTGAGCGAAAAAAACAACATAAATGGGCGAACAACATGCTGACACTTGATTTAGTTTTCTTCCGCGCGTGCACAGCCGATGGGAAGCTGATCGACACTCAGTATACTTAGCTTTTCATTTTCGTTTTGAGAATCTCACCCCTGCTCTTGGAAAGTGGATCTTTAACGGCAACGTATGTTAAGCTCATTAAATTCCTATCTTTGCAGCATCATAAAAATGGGGACAAGCAATCGTGTGGAATTTAATGCGTCAAAAACACAATATGGTCTTCTGTCAGAAAAGCGAAAAGCCCCTATCCATGGGTGGCATTTACATTTTCGAAACCGATCACCTTGAAATTATCGGTTTGTGCATCAATAGCAAAATCTTGTAGAACGTATTGTATTTTTTTCCGCACTTCAACCTTTTTATTTATATATTTGTTATTATTTATACATTTATTATTACGGTAAAACATGTACGAGTTTCAACAAATATATTTGTCGATTTTGTTTTAATCCATGTTCTTTTAAATTTTGTTGTTTAACGTAACTGTCTATTATTTTTTTTTTAATTCTTTAGAAACTGTACCAGAGTTCAATAAAAATCAAAAGGTATCGTCTTTTTGAAGCAATTTTATTAAGTTTTGTTTCAATAATTTTTAAACTTTTTAAGAATTTCAACATTACTAAAATTCCAAGCTCATCACCACCGATTCTGTTTTACAATTGTCTCTATCCGCGCACGCAAAACTACTTCGAACCAACGATTGAGCTTTCTTTTCTTAAGCTTGGAACCGTTAGATGACACTTTCGTGAGCATATAACGGGTTCAAGGTGATTTACTTTCCGTGGGAATTATTTCATTCCTATAAAAGAAAATGCAACCTGGCCAAAGGTAATTCTACACTTTCAAGTTCAAGGTTTTTACGGTATGCAGTTCTTTCATGGGAAATATTTTTTGAAATATTCCTACAGAAGGCGCATCGATTGCAGTCCGATAGTGGGTATGTAACATTTCTTTCCCCTTTTTTGAGAGGAAGAATTATTCTTTGAAGAGTAATAATTCTTAAAAATAATTGTTTCGCGCTATAACTTCATTTAATGGTGATTTTCCTTTTTACATTTTAAGTTTTTTTTTTACAATAATCTTTTTTTTTATATATGTAAATGAATAGATAATAATTTAATTTTTTTTTTGTTTTGGGCAAAATTTTAAGTTGACACACATTTTTATTTACAATAATCTAAAATAAAATATACATTTTTTTTACAATAATCTTTTTTTATATATATATAATATGCAAATGAATAGATAACAAATTTTTTTTTGTTTTGTGCAAAATTTTACGTTAACACACATTTTAATTTATAATAATCTAAAATAATATATATTTTTTGTTTACAATAATCTTTTTTTTTTATATATATATGGAATGAATAGATAACAATTTAATTTTTTTTTTGTTTTGGGCTTTTACGTTAACACACATTTTTAATTACAATAATCTAAAATAATATTTTTTTTTTACAATAATCTTTGTATATATATGTAAATGAATAGATAACAATTTTGTTTTTTTTTTGTTTTGGGCAAAATTTTAATTTAACACACATTTTTACAATAATCTAAAATAATAAATTTTTTTTTATTCTTTTTTTTTATAGATAGAAGATTATAGAAATAAAACTGTTTTTTATGTTTGTAGAAAATCTAATTTCTTTTCTACTTGTTATTTTTTACTAAGCACTTTCTACTGGTTGAGCATGTTCTTTCTCTAGCTGAAAAGATCGTGGAAGAGTGTGTGAATTTAAATTATATATGACGTGTAGTGAACTTAATCATAAAATAGTTTAAGGCGATTGTTGTGAACAACTGGGGTCTTCTTGCCTATCTCTATTTTGGAGTTCACTTCACTTATTATTTGTGAAATAGTATAAGGACCTTTCCACAAAGGGGATAATTTTCCTTTAGGGGTTTCGTTTCTGATTAACACCTTGTCACCAATGTAAAAACGTATGGGTTCTTAAAGAACAATCGTGATACTCCTTAGATCGTTGTTTACTTAGGAGAATATTGGGTCTGGCTATTTCATATATTTTTTGGAGCTTATACTTAAGTGTATGGTAGTAGCTTTCATGATTGTAAAGTGAGTCAGGGTCCCTTTTTAAATTTGATGGGACCTCTGCAGAAAAACCATATAAGCAGTCCATCGGGGTTAATATGTTACTATCATGTACACTATTATTATATATAAACGTGGCTGTCCAAAAGTATTGGTCCCATGATTGGGGATTTTCATCCACTATACTACGTAAGTACTCAACAAGGGGTCGATGTGTACGTTCCAGAGCTCCGTTTGACTGAGGGTGGTACGCAGAGGTTTGCATTTTTCCTAAATCGCTTAGGAAATTTGTACCCTGGTCGGTGACTAGTTGTTTGGTAATACCGTAACGAGTTATAATCAAAGAAAACCTGTGCAACCGTTATTTATTCTGCGTTTTGTAACGCATAACAATCGAACATCTTAGTTAGATTATCCTGAAACGTTAGAATGTATAGGTTATTAGAATGTGTTTTTTCGAGGGGACCTACAATATCTAAGTAAACTTTATCGAAAGGTTTCTCTGCAATATCTGTTATGACCATTGGTATTCGTAATGCGGGTGTAGCTTTCATAGTTTGAAATTTTTTACATGCTTTTATGTAACGTTTAATATCTCTTGGCATGTTTCTCCACCAGTATTTTTTGCGAATTCGGTGGTAAGTTTTTCGCATACCCTTGTGCCCACCGAAAAGAGAAGAAAAAGAGAGCATTACACTGCTTATTGCACCTTTTACTCTATGGAGGGGCATGAACTTCAGCTTTTATTAACAAAGTTTCACAATCTGGGCCAAAATTTTCATAGTTTGTTATTCTGTCAAGCTCTGGGTTCCATTTCTGGTTTTTCTCAGCCGGTTTCGATGACTTATGCTGAAATTGTTCTTCCGCTTGCGGGATACGACTCTGGGCGTCAGCAATAGTATTATATTTGCCTGGTTTGTATTCTATTGTGTAGTCATATTATGATAGTTTGTGGTGAAATCGAACTAGTCGAGTTGTAGGGTCTTTAACATTAAAAACGGCCTTTCAAGGGTTTGTGATCAGTGTACACCCTAAATTTTCGACCTTGAAGGAAACACCTAAAATTTTTCACAGCCCATACTATTGCTCTTTCTCAATACTTGAGTAATTACGCTCCGATTTATTTAGTGTTCGGCTAGCGTAGGCAATGGGTTGATCTATCCCGACGTCACCTTGAGACAGCACCGCCTAAAAGCTTTACTGCTTGCATCAGTTGTAAGGTTAAAATCCTTACAGAAATCAGGGTATATAAAAAGAGGTGGCGAAACTAAAAGATTTTTAATACATTGAAATGCCGTTTGGCAATTTTCAGTCCAATTGAATTTAACATTCTTTCGGAGGAGGTTGGTTAGGGGTCTTACTACTTTTGAAAAATTGGGAATGAATTTCCTGTAGTAGTTGGCCAACCCCAAAAAGGACTGTAACTCCTTAATCGATCGGGGAGTTGGACATTCTTGCACACAAGCTGTCTTTCTGGTTTATGGATGTGCTCCCTTTTCAGAACATATATATCCTAAATAGACGACTTTTTTTTGTAAGAACCTGCACTTTTCCGGTTGTAGTTTCAGGTGGTGTTCTCTTAATTTTTGAAAAACCCTTTTTAACTTACCGTTATGGTCCGCTAGATTTTTTCCATAAATGACAATGTCATCTAAATAAACAAAACATTCCAGGCCCTGAAGGCCAATAAGTACATAATTCATCAAACGTTGAAACGTATCCGGGGCTCCTTTAAGCCCAAAAAGGCATTCTTAAATTCGTAGTGACCATAATTCGACAACATAAATCGACAACAACTCGCCATTTTTTTTCACCTGAAGAGCCCACCTTTTTCGGAACAACTAACAGTGGTGCGTTCCTTAGGCTTTTGCTAGGTTGTACAATGTCGTTTTCTAGCATTTCCCTCATTTGATCGTTGATAATTTGTCTCTGGGTCTCTGGAAGTCTATAAATTTTTTGATTGATAGGAGCTTGATCCTGCACAATTGGTATTTCATGCGTTATCGAATTGGTGAAGGTAAGGTTGTCACCTTCTAAATGGAAAATATCACAATATTCGTAACATAGGTTTGTGATTGATTGTTTTTCGTCAGGGTTAAGATTTGGTCCAATATCGATTTTATCCTTAATTTTTTCCAACCGACATTCGTATGCAGTATTACTGGGAATGCTTTCATTGAAAGTTTGTTTCATTGACAATAATTTTTGCTTATTTAAAGTCTTCAATGAAACGAATTCATAATCTTTAGCCGGCCTAAAATTGAATTTAATTTTATTGATACTTATAGGTTTGGAGTTAGCATTTACATCACCTACCACTGCATTTTTACCCGCAGATATTATACAATTTGAAATAAACATTCCATCTTCTAACTCCTGTGATAAGCAGATCATGTCCTCTTTCAATTTTATTGGTATTTTAATTATTTTCTTATCCGCGCCGGTATTTCAATGATGTTATTTAGAATGATTTCAGTAGTGCTTTCAACGTCCACTTCACAAAAGGGTAGTTTGTTCGAGCTTTGGATACCATTGCCTCCTTTGTTTTGGTAGGAGGTTAATATGTTAGATTTTGACATACCAGAACCTTCTTCGCTAAGTGAAATGTTTTCCTGTGTCCGTTTAGGCACTTCAACTTTATTTTTAAGTATATTTTCAAAACTGGAACATTTTACCCTTTTCAAATGGCGAAGCGGGCTCTAGGACATCGACTCAAGAAGTTGAAAATATACTTAAAAACAAAGTTGAAGTAGTAGCTTTCATGATTGTAAAGTCAGTCAGGGTCCCTTTTTAAATTTGATGGGGCCTCTGCAGAAAAACCATATAAGCAATTCATCGGGGTTAATTTGTTACTATCATGTACACTATTATTATATACAAACGTGGCTGTCCAAAAGTATTGGTCCCATGATTGGGGATTTTCATCCACTATATTACGTAAGTACTCAACAAGGGGTCGATGTGTACGTTCCAGAGCTCTATTTGACTGAGGGTGGTACGCAGAGGTTTGCATTTTTTTATACGTAGCAGTTTGCAAAGATTTTTAAATAAATCGCTTAGGAAATTTGTACCCTGGTCGGTGAGTAGTTGTTTGGGAATACCGTAACGAGTTATAATTTGGTTAAAGAAAACCTGTGCAACCGTTAATGATTCTGCGTTTTGTAACGCATAACAATCGAACATCTTAGTTAGATTATCCTGAAACGTTAGAATGTATAGGTTATTAGAATGTGTTCTTTCGATGGGACCTACAATAGCTTAGTAAACTTTATCGAAAGGTTTCTCTGCAATATCTGTTATGACCATTGGTATTCGTAATGCGGGTGTAGCTTTCATAGTTTGACATTTTTTACATGCTTTTATGTAACGTTTAATATCTCTTGGCATGTTTCTCCACCAGTATTTTTTGCGAATTCAGTGGTAAGTTTTTCGCATACCCTTTTGCCCACCGAAAAGAGAATCGTCATAGTTCTTAAGTATAGTTTGGATTTCAGTAGTACTCGTGATTACTTCTACTTTTGTCTTGTCAGTGTCATGTATTAATAAATCCTGTGGTGTAATAGTTTGTGCATTCTTCTCTGTCTGTTGTCCCGTAATGCAATCCAGAATGTTACTTTCTTCATCCTTTTCGCCTGAAACTATCTCTTGATATTTAGAAGTGTTATTTGTTTTTTCCTCAGATTTAGAGTTTTTGTTTTTGAACGCGTGACTGCATTACACTGCTTATTGCTCCTTTCACTCTATGGAGGGGCATGAACTTCAGCTTTTATTAACAAAGTTTCACAATCTGGGCTAAAATTTTCATAGTTTGTTATTTTGTCAAGCTCTGGGTTCCACTTCTGGTTATTCTCAGCCGGTTTCGATGACTTATGGTGAAATTGTTCTTCCGCTTGCGGGATACGACTCTGGGCGTCAGCAATAGTTTTATATTTGCCTGGTTTGTATTCTATTGTGTAGTCATATTATGATAGTTTGTGGTGAAATCGAACTAGACGAGTTGTAGGGTCTTTAACACTAAAAACGCCTTTCAAGGGTTTGTGATCAGTGTACACCCTAAATTTTCGACCTTGAAGGAAACACCTAAAATTTTTCACAGCCTATACTACTGCTCTTTCTCGATACTTGAGTAATTACGCTCCGATTTATTTAGTGTTCGACTAGCGTAGGCAATGGGTTGATCTATCCCGACGTCACCTTGAGACAGCACCGCCCAATAGCTTCACCGCTTGCATCAGTTGTAAGGTTAAAATCCTTACTGAAATCAGGGTATATAAAAAGGGGTGGCGAAACTAAAAGATTTTTAAAACATTGAAATGCCGTTTGGCAATTTTCAGTCCAATTGAATTTAACATTCTTTCGGAGGAGGTTGGTTAGGGGTCTTACTACTTTTGAAAAATTGGGAATGAATTTCCTGTAGTAGTTGGCCAACCCCAAAAAGGACTGTAACTCCTTAATCGATCGGAGAGTTGGAAATTCTTGCACACAAGCTGTCTTTCTGGGGTATGGATGTGCTCCCTTTTCAGAACATATATATCCTAAATAGACGACTTTTTTTTGTAAGAACCTGCACTTTTCCGGTTGTAGTTTCAGGTGGTGTTCTCTTAATTTTTGAAAAACCCTTTTCAACTTACCGTTATGGTCCGCTAGATTTTTTCCATAAATGACAATGTCATCTAAATAAACAAAACATTCCAGGCCCTGAAGGCCAATAAGTACATAATTCATCAAACGTTGAAACGTATCCGGGGCTCCTTTAAGCCCAAAAAGGCATTCGTTTAAATTCGTAGTGACCATAATTCGACAACATAAATCGACAACAACTCGCCATTTTTTTTCACCTGAAGAGCCCACCTTTTTCGGAACAACTAACAGTGGTGCGTTCCATAGGCTTTTGCTAGGTTGTACAATGTCGTTTTCTAGCATTTCCCTCATTTGATCGTTGATAATTTGTCTCTGGGTCTCTGGAAGTCTATACATTTTTTAATTGATAGGAGCTTGATCCTGCACAATTGGTATTTCATGCGTTATCGAATTGGTGAAGGTAAGGTTGTCACCTTCTAAATGGAAAATATCACAATATTCGTAACATAGGTTTGTGATTGATTGTTTTTCGTCAGGGTTAAGATTTGGTCCAATATCGATTTTATCCTTAATTTTTTCCAACCGACATTCGTATGCAGTATTACTGGGAATGCTTTCATTAAAAGTTTGTTTCATTGACAATAATTTTTGCTTATTTAAAGTCTTCAATGAAACGAATTCATAATCTTTAGCCGGCCTAAAATTGAATTTAATTTTATTGATACTTATAGGTTTGGAGTTAGCATTTACATCACCTACCACTGCATTTTTACCCGCAGATATTATACAATTTGAAATAAACATTCCATCTTCTAACTCCTGTGATAAGCAGATCATGTCCTCTTTCAATTTTATTGGTATTTTAATTATTTTCTTATCGCGCCGGTATTTCAATTATGTTATTTAGAATGATTTCAGTAGTGCTTTCAACGTCCACTTCACAAAAGGGTAGTTTGTTCGAGCTTTGGATACCATTGCCTCCTTTATTTTGGTAGGAGGGTAATATGTTAGATTTTGACATACCAGAACCTTCTTCGCTAAGTGAAATGTTTTCCTGTGTCCGTTTAGGCACTTCAACTTTGTTTTTAAGTATATTTTCAAAGCTGGAACATTTTACCCTTTTCAAATGGCGAAGCGGGCTCTAGGACATCGACTCAAGAAGTTGAAAATATACTTAAAAACAAAGTTGAAGTAGTAGCTTTCATGATTGTAAAGTCAGTCAGGGTCCCTTTTTAAATTTGATGGGGCCTCTGCAGAAAAACCATATAAGCAATCCATCGGGGTTAATTTGTTACTATCATGTACACTATTATTATATACAAACGTGGCTGTCCAAAAGTATTGGTCCCATGATTGGGGATTTTCATCCACTATATTACGTAAGTACTCAACAAGGGGTCGATGTGTACGTTCCTGAGCTCCATTTGACTGAGGGTGGTACGCAGAGGTTTGCATTTTTTTATACGTAGCAGTTTGCAAAGATTTTTAAATAAATCGCTTAGGAAATTTGTACCCTGGTCGGTGACTAGTTGTTTGGGAATACCGTAACGAGTTATAATTTGGTTAAAGAAAACCTGTGCAACCGTTAATGATTCTGCGTTTTGTAACGCATAACAATGGAACATCTTAGTTAGATTATCCTGAAACGTTAGAATGTATAGGTTATTAGAATGTGTTCTTTCGAGGGGACCTACAATATCTAAGTAAACTTTATCGAAAGGTTTCTCTGCAATATCTGTTATGACCATTGGTATTCGTAATGCGGGTGTAGCTTTCATAGTTTGACATTTTTTACATGCTTTTATGTAACGTTTAATATCTCTTGGCATGTTTCTCCACCAGTATTTTTTACGAATTCGGTGGTAAGTTTTTCGCATACCCTTGTGCCCACCGAAAAGAGAATCGTCATAGTTCTTAAGTATAGCTTGGATTTCAGTAGTACTCGTGATTATTTCTACTTTTGTCTTGTCAGTGTCATGTATTAATAAATCCTGTGGTGTAATAGTTTGTGCATTCGTCTCTGTCTGTTGTCCCGTAATGCAATCCAGAATGTTACTTTCTTCATCCTTTTCGCCTGAAACTATCTCTTGATATTTAGAAGTGTTATTTGTTTTTTCCTCAGATTTAGAGTTTTTGTTTTTGAACGCGTGACTGAATTACACTGCTTATTGCTCCTTTCACTCTATGGAGGGGCATGAACTTCAGCTTTTATTAACAAAGTTTCACAATCTGGGCTTAAATGTTCATAGTTTGTTATTTTGTCAAGCTCTGGGTTCCACTTCTGGTTATTCTCAGCCGTTTTCGATGACTTATGGTGAAATTGTTCTTCCGCTTGCGGGATACGACTCTGGGCGTCAGCAATAGTATTATATTTGCCTGGTTTGTATTCTATTGTGTAGTCATATTATGATAGTTTGTGGTGAAATCGAACTAGACGAGTTGTAGGGTCTTTAACATTAAAAACGCCTTTTAAGGGTTTGTGATCAGTGTACACCCTAAATTTTCGACCTTGAAGGTAACACCTAAAATTTTTCACAGCCCATACTATTGCTCTTTCTCGATACTTGAGTAATTACGCTCCGATTTATTTAGTGTTCGACTAGCGTAGGCAATGGGTTGATCTATCCCGACGTCACCTTGAGACAGCACCGCCCAATAGCTTCACCGCTTGCATCAGTTGTAAGGTTAAAATCCTTACTGAAATCAGGGTATATAAAAAGGGGTGGCAAAACTAAAAGATTTTTAATACATTGAAATGCCGTTTGGCAATTTTCAGTCCAATTGAATTTAACATTCTTTCGGAGGAGGTTGGTTAGGGGTCTTACTACTTTTGAAAAATTGGGAATGAATTTCCTGTAGTAGTTGGCCAACCCCAAAAAGGACTGTAACTCCTTAATCGATCGGGGAGTTGGACATTCTTGCACACAAGCTGTCTTTCTGGGGTATGGATGTGCTCCCTTTTCAGAACATATATATCCTAAATAGACGACTTCCTTTTGTAAGAATCTGCACTTTTCCGCTTGTAGTTTCAGGTGGTGTTCTCTTAATTTTTGAAAAAACCCTTTTCAACTTACCGTTATGGTCCGCTAGATTTTTTCCATAAATGACAATGTCATCTAAATAAACAAAACATTCCAGGCCCTGAAGGCCAATAAGTACATAATTCATCAAACGTTGAAACGTATCCGGGGCTCCTTTAAGCCCAAAAAGGCATTCGTTTAAATTCGTAGTGACCATAATTCGACAACATAAATCGACAACAACTCGCCATTTTTTTTCACCTGAAGAGCCCACCTTTTTCGGAACAACTAACAGTGGTGCGTTCGTTAGGCTTTTGCTAGGTTGTACAATGTCGTTTTCTAGCATTTCCCTCATTTGATCGTTGATAATTTGTCTCTGGGTCTCTGGAAGTCTATAAATTTTTTGATTGATAGGAGCTTGATCCTGCACAATTGGTATTTCATGCGTTATCGAATTGGTGAAGGTAAGGTTGTCACCTTCTAAATGGAAAATATCACAATATTCGTAACATAGGTTTGTGATTGATTGTTTTTCGTCAGGGTTAAGATTTGGTCCAATATCGATTTTATCCTTAATTTTTTCCAACCGACATTCGTATGCAGTATTACTGGGAATGCTTTCATTGAAAGTTTGTTTCATTGACAATAATTTTTGCTTATTTAAAGTCTTCAATGAAACGAATTCATAATCTTTAGCCGGCCTAAAATTGAATTTAATTTTATTGATACTTATAGGTTTGGAGTTAGCATTTACATCACCTACCACTGCATTTTTACCCGCAGATATTATACAATTTGAAATAAACATTCCATCTTCTAACTCCTGTGATAAGCAGATCATGTCCTCTTTCAATTTTATTGGTATTTTAATTATTTTCTTATCCGCGCCGGTATTTCAATTATGTTATTTAGAATGGTTTCAGTAGTGCTTTCAACGTCCACTTCACAAAAGGGTAGTTTGTTCGAGCTTTGGATACCATTGCCTCCTTTATTTTGGTAGGAGGTTAATATGTTAGATTTTGACATACCAGAACCTTCTTCGCTAAGTGAAATGTTTTCCTGTGTCCGTTTAGGCACTTCAACTTTGTTTTTAAGTATATTTTCAAAACTGGAACATTTTACCCTTTTCAAATGGCGAAGCGGGCTCTAGGACATCGACTCAAGAAGTTGAAAATATACTTAAAAACAAAGTTGAAGTAGTAGCTTTCATGATTGTAAAGTCAGTCAGGGTCCCTTTTTAAATTTGATGGGGCCTCTGCAGAAAAACCATATAAGCAATCCATCGGGGTTAATTTGTTACTATCATGTACACTATTATTATATACAAACGTGGCTGTCCAAAAGTATTGGTCCCATGATTGGGGATTTTCATCCACTATATTACGTGAGTACTCAACAAGGGGTCGATGTGTACGTTCCAGAGCTCCATTTGACTGAGGGTGGTACGCAGAGGTTTGCATTTTTTTATACGTAGCAGTTTGCAAAGATTTTTAAATAAATCGCTTAGGAAATTTGTACCCTGGTCGGTGACTAGTTGTTTGAGGATACCGTAACGAGTTATAATTTGGTTAAAGAAAACCTGTGCAACCGTTAATGATTCTGCGTTTTGTAACGCATAACAATCGAACATCTTAGTTAGATTATCCTGAAACGTTAGAATGTATAGGTTATTAGAATGTGTTCTTTCGATGGGACCTACAATAGCTAAGTAAACTTTATCGAAAGGTTTCTCTGCAATATCTGTTATGACCATTGGTATTCGTAATGCGGGTGTAGCTTTCATAGTTTGACATTTTTTACATGCTTTTATGTAACGTTTAATATCTCTTGGCATGTTTCTCCACCAGTATTTTTTACGAATTCGGTGGTAAGTTTTTCGCATACCCTTGTGCCCACCGAAAAGAGAATCGTCATAGTTCTTAAGTATAGCTTGGATTTCAGTAGTACTCGTGATTATTTCTACTTTTGTCTTGTCAGTGTCATGTATTAATAAATCCTGTGGTGTAATAGTTTGTGCATTCGTCTCTGTCTGTTGTCCCGTAATGCAATCCAGAATGTTACTTTCTTCATCCTTTTCGCCTGAAACTATCTCTTGATATTTAGAAGTGTTATTTGTTTTTTCCTCAGATTTAGAGTTTTTGTTTTTGAACGCGTGACTGAATTACACTGCTTATTGCTCCTTTCACTCTATGGAGGGGCATGAACTTCAGCTTTTATTAACAAAGTTTCACAATCTGGGCTTAAATGTTCATAGTTTGTTATTTTGTCAAGCTCTGGGTTCCACTTCTGGTTATTCTCAGCCGTTTTCGATGACTTATGGTGAAATTGTTCTTCCGCTTGCGGGATACGACTCTGGGCGTCAGCAATAGTATTATATTTGCCTGGTTTGTATTCTATTGTGTAGTCATATTATGATAGTTTGTGGTGAAATCGAACTAGACGAGTTGTAGGGTCTTTAACATTAAAAACGCCTTTTAAGGGTTTGTGATCAGTGTACACCCTAAATTTTCGACCTTGAAGGTAACACCTAAAATTTTTCACAGCCCATACTATTGCTCTTTCTCGATACTTGAGTAATTACGCTCCGATTTATTTAGTGTTCGACTAGCGTAGGCAATGGGTTGATCTATCCCGACGTCACCTTGAGACAGCACCGCCCAATAGCTTCACCGCTTGCATCAGTTGTAAGGTTAAAATCCTTACTGAAATCAGGGTATATAAAAAGGGGTGGCAAAACTAAAAGATTTTTAATACATTGAAATGCCGTTTGGCAATTTTCAGTCCAATTGAATTTAACATTCTTTCGGAGGAGGTTGGTTAGGGGTCTTACTACTTTTGAAAAATTGGGAATGAATTTCCTGTAGTAGTTGGCCAACCCCAAAAAGGACTGTAACTCCTTAATCGATCGGGGAGTTGGAAATTCTTGCACACAAGCTGTCTTTCTGGGGTATGGATGTGCTCCCTTTTCAGAACATATATATCCTAAATAGACGACTTTTTTTTGTAAGAACCTGCACTTTTCCGGTTGTAGTTTCAGGTGGTCTTCTCTTAATTTTTGAAAAACCCTTTTCAACTTACCGTTATGGTCCGCTAGATTTTTTCCATAAATGACAATGTCATCTAAATAAACAAAACATTCCAGGCCCTGAAGGCCAATAAGTACATAATTCATCAAACGTTGAAACGTATCCGGGGCTCCTTTAAGCCCAAAAAGGCATTCGTTTAAATTCGTAGTGACCATAATTCGACAACATAAATCGACAACAACTCGCCATTTTTTTCACCTGAAGAGCCCACCTTTTTCGGAACAACTAACAGTGGTGCGTTCCATAGGCTTTCGCTAGGTTGTACAATGTCGTTTTCTAGCATTTCCCTCATTTGATCGTTGATAATTTATCTCTGGGTCTCTGGAAGTCTATACATTTTTTGATTGATAGGAGCTTGATCCTGCACAATTGGTATTTCATGCGTTATCGAATTGGTGAAGGTAAGGTTGTCACCTTCTAAATGGAAAATATCACAATATTCGTAACATAGGTTTGTGATTGATTGTTTTTCGTCAGGGTTAAGATTTGGTCCAATATCGATTTTATCCTTAATTTTTTCCAACCGACATTCGTATGCAGTATTACTGGGAATGCTTTCATTGAAAGTTTGTTTCATTGACAATAATTTTTGCTTATTTAAAGTCTTCAATGAAACGAATTCATAATCTTTAGCCGGCCTAAAATTGAATTTAATTTTATTGATACTCATAGGTTTGGAGTTAGCATTTACATCACCTACCACTGCATTTTTACCCGCAGATATTTTACAATTTGAAATAAACATTCCATCTTCTAACTCCTGTGATAAGCAGATCTTGTCCTCCTTCAATTTTATTGGTATTTTAATTAATTTCTTATCCGCGGAATTTCAATTATGTTATTTAGAATGATTTCAGTAGTACTTTCAACGTCCACTTCTCACTTCTTCACGGCTCTAGTACATCCACTTAAGAAGTTGAAAATATACTTAAAAACAAAGTTGAAGTGCCGACACGGACACAGGAAAACATTTCAATTAGCGAAGAAGGTTCTGGTATGTCAAAAGCTAACATATTGACCTCCTGCAAAAATAAAGGAGTCAATGGTATCAGCAATAAGCAGTGTAATGCAATCACGTGTTCAAAAACAAAAAAGTCTAAATCTGAGGAAAAAACAAATAAGACAGGGTTACAAAACACTTCTGAGTATCAAGAGATAGTTTCAGGCGAAAAGGATGATGCATTTGTCACACCACTTTTAAGAGCACTTTTGGCAAAATCCTCTAACTGTGTGATCACAGCTGGAGCTGCCTCTGCATCGTACTTGTGGCATGCAGCCTCCTTACAAAGCGTCAACATCTGTTTTATTATGTAAATAAATGCAGAGAGAGCGTCTAGTGGAGATTGCCGAATTGTTATTAATCTGTTTACCTGGCCCTGGTATGTTTCCCGTGGATGGTATGCTTGATTGAGAAGCCTTTCGGCTTCTTCAAAAGAGTTTATGGTGTTTGAGGCAATCAATTGATATGCTTCACCTCTGAGCCTTGTTGGAAATACTTGTAGGAAAAGTTCTTTTTCTGCTTCATTGAGGCAACCAAGAACTCTCTTACAGCATCCCAAAAATGTTTGCAGGTCTCTTGTTGTATTAACAGTTATTTCACCATTAAATGTTGGAACCATTTGTGCCAGTAGTTTAGATATTTTTGATATATCTACTGACATTTTTATTGTTTTATCGTTTCCTAAACAAAATGAATTTTTTTTCGAATCTGTGAGCGAAATGCTCAACCAGTTTAAAATGTTTTCTTCGTTTTCACTCTCTAAATTAGGTTCAATTTCGTTACTTCCTACTTCTAAATCTAATGACTTATCCTTATATTTTTGAATGGAGCGGGAGAGACAATCAAGCTTATTTAAATCTTTTTTAAATTCCTCAGTGCTCTCATGAAGTGCTTTTACTTTTTTTAAGCTATCCTCACGTTTTGCTTTTAAAGCTTTATCTAGAGCGTCAAGCTGAGGAATCGAAAGATTGTTTGTCTCTCGCGCTTGTTCGTTAATTAAATTTAGATACTGCTGCAGACTAACGTTAGGGTCGATTCGGATAGTTCCACTGCGTAATGTTTTAATTGGTACTGCTGCACTTCCTTCAGTAGTTTCCTTTGAAGTTGTTGACGCTGTGTTCCCTGCGGCTTCACTGTCTCCAGGAAATATATACGGATTTTTGTTTTTCAGACATAAAACACAAATTGTTCGGAGTTAGAGTTTTTGTAAATCGTTTTTTTTTCAGTTTAAATGCGTAGTTTGTTGTATTAACAAATTGCGTATTTTTAACTTTGGTTTTTTTTTGTAAAACCGACTTTTTACGTTGGGCGCCAATTGTTATATTTTTTTCGCACACTTCTACCTTTTTATTTATATATTTGTTATTATTTATACATTTATTATTACGGTAAAACATGTACGAGTTTTAACAAATATATTTGTCTATTTTGTTTTAATCCATGTTCTTTTAAATTTTGTTGTTTAACGTAACTGTTTTTTTTTAATTCTTTAAAACTGTACCAGCGTTCAATAAAAATCAAAAGGTATCGTCTTTTTGAAGCAATTTTATTAAGTTTTGTTTCAATAATTTTTACACTTTTTAAGAATTTCAACATTACTAAAATTCCGAACTCATCACCACCAATTCTGTTTTACAATTGTCTCTATCCGCGCACGCAAAACCACTTCGAACCAACGATTGAGCTTTCTTTTCTTAAGCTTGGAACCGTTAGATGACACATTCGTGAGCATATAACGGGTTCAAGGTGATTTACTTTCCGTGGGAATTATTTCATTCCCATAAAAGAAAATGCAACCTGGCCAAAAGGTAATTCTACACTTTGAAACTGTCGCTCGTATGAACTTTCGTATTGAGCATTCAAGTTCAAAGTTATAAAATTTACGGTATGCAGTTCTTTCATGGCAAATCTTTTGGAAATATTCCCACACAGAAGGCGCATCGATTGCAGTCCGATAGTGGGTATGTAACAAACGATCATATTTATGATGTTGCGAAAAATACCATACCATACCTTAGGTGGCGCCACCGGCCGGGGTGAATCTGGGCCTCAACCAACAAGCTTCTCCAGCCAGCTCGGTCCCTAGCTAGCTGCCTCCAAGTTTGCAAGTGGAGTCGGTTGAGGTCCTCTTCCGCCCGTCCCTCTGGAGTGGATTCAAAGATTTTCCGGGCCGGAGCATTGATTTCCATCCGCTCTATATGACTCAGCCACCTGAGACGTTGAAATTTTACTCTTTTGGCTAGGTTTTACATTGTATCTTTTTCTGCACTCTCCGTTAATGCATACGGTACCAAAAATCACACTGACAATCTTTCTCTCGGAGCAGACTAAAGCGTCAACTTTTGACAACGTCCTTGCGTCTGCACCGTAGAGCAGGACTGTAATGATGAGTGTCTTAAAAAGGGACAATTCAGTTGCCCGAGAGAGGGCTTTTGCTACTCAATTGCATTCTAAGCCCGAAGAAGCAGCGATTGGTGAGAGTTATTCTTCGTTTGAATTTAGCGCTGGTGTTGTTGTCTGGGTTAATAGCGGAGCCCAGGTAGACAAAGTCCCTAACTACCTCAAAGTTATAGCTGTCTATGGTAATGTTTTGTCCAACGCGTCAATGTTGGCTGCCTCTTCTTGGTGAAAGCTTATGCTTAGTTTTTTTCGGCTCTGGCGGAATTGTTGCTCTTAAGCTTACATATATCTTGCTTTATTTCATCCACATTTGGTGGGCGGACTTGTTAGTCTTCGCCCAGATAAAATGGATCATTCTGCCTGATAGCGGAATTCGTTTCGTTATCGCCCTTATGCAGTCTGCAGAAATGGTTTTTCTATATTCTCAACATCAACTGCGATTCCAGTAAGATATTGTCTCGATCGCCTTTGCAAGCTTCAGTTCGAGCTCTGTTTCTTTTTCAGTTTCAGTTTCTTTTTCTTTTGGTAAAACTTTCGAACTTCATTCCTGCAATAAACGCTCCTCATTTTCTCCGTGGCGCGCTTATTATGATTCTTTTTTCTTTTTGAGAACCGGTGTTCTCCTTTCCTCTTCTGCTCGTAGAACAGTTCTGGTGCTTTTCTGCAGCACCGGTGTGTATGCTTCTGGTTTAGCTGCGTGCGCTTGCCGACACTCATCATCAAACTTGGGGTTTCTTTCTGGTGGCCGAGTAAGACCCAACCCGAATCCACATCCAAATTAGCGCTGTTTTTGTTGTGGATAGCATTTGCCCTAATAAATATCGCAGTTTTTTATTTTTCTTTTGCCCAACCCGCCTCATCGCATTTCTTGGATGGTGGTTATATCTGCCTTACAGCGGTCAAGCTGCACGTGATCTGTTAAGGGACCTAACATTCCAAGTACGTATCCGAAATTCGTTGTCGTTATTTCGTTTGCAGGGTTCGTCATCAGTGAATCCGTCCGTATCCGACTAGATTTTGCCATGGCCGGGAAGTCACCCTGACGGCACATCCCCCAACCTGAAGGAACCGATAAACGGCCGGATATACCGGTCCTTATAGACCTGGGCTACGAAAACGTCGTAGTAACCCATATAAGGTGTTTACTAAGTGTTTCAGCCTGACTGGAACTGTAGACGCCACCGTTGATTTTATCTAGAGAATTCTTCCGCTGCCGCCCCGATGCAAGGAGAAGTGCCTTAGTGGTAACACTCTTCCCCCTCTTTCTCGTTTGCTGCCACCAACAACTTCCCAGAAGGGTTGGAACACAATCTCCAGTTGAGGTACTAGGCACCCAATGTTCACCACGTGGCGGTGAGAGTAGAAGTTGATAGACAGGGGTGATTTGTAAGTGCTTGTACTCAAAAACATATCTACCCTTTGATCATCATATTGCCAAAAGTGCCGCACGATCACACATCACAAGAACATACACGTCACTCGAGCATCGACGTAATGTTTCATGTCTCTGTCTTTTCTACCGTTATTTTTACGGTCATTGTTGCATTCCTTCCATTAAAAAATTTCACCATAATACTTGTACTTCCACGAATGCCGACCAATTTACTCTCGAACAAAATTCCGGGCGTACAGTTAAGTACAGAGATTCGTTTTTCAGCCGTACCACTCGAAAGTGGAATATTTTGCCTATTTCTTTTTCCATTCGCATTTTCCTTTTTTTCTAAGCTCACGCTGTATATACCAATATCAAAAGTATAGCACAAATTCTTTTAGCGTGTTGACTATAAAAAAAATCACGGTACCAAAATGACCACAATTCTGACTAAAACTAATCTATTTAAAGAACGGTAGATAGGTATTTTTTTTTTGTTAAAATTCCCTCGTTTGATCTTACTTTGCTTCCACAAAGACTTTACTCGTCTGAAATAAACCCCAAAAATGGTGGATTTATTTTACGCATTTTTATTTTATACTAAAAATTTGGGTTTTGTTAATGGTTAAACAGCTGCGCAATTAAAGAAATGCTCCAGGAAATAACTCATCAACGAAATAACTTACAAATTGAAAATGAAATAACTTGCGAAGTTGTTGAATAATTTCACTGTGGAATTATTCCCCAAATCAAAGATGAAAAAAGTCCCCAAAAGATCGTGAAATAATCTCCTAAGTAGGTATAAAATGTGTCCCCAAATCCCCATGATTGGGGATTTTCATCCACTATATTACGTAAGTACTCAACAAGGGGTCGATGTGTACGTTCCAGAGCTCCATTTGACTGAAGGTGGTACGCAGAGGTTTGCATTTTTTTATACGTAGCAGTTTGCAAAGATTTTTAAATAAATCGCTTAGGAAATTTGTACCCTGGTCGGTGACTAGTTGTTTGAGGATACCGTAACGAGTTATAATTTGGTTAAAGAAAACCTGTGCAACCGTTAATGATTCTGCGTTTTTTCAACGCATAACAATCGAACATCTTAGTTAGATTATCCTGAAACGTTAGAATGTATAGGTTATTAGAATGTGTTCTTTCGATGGGACCTACAATAGCTAAGTAAACTTTATCGAAAGGTTTCTCTGCAATATCTGTTATGACCATTGGTATTCGTAATGCGGGTGTAGCTTTCATAGTTTGACATTTTTTACATGCTTTTATGTAACGTTTAATATCTCTTGGCATGTTTCTCCACCAGTATTTTTTGCGAATTCAGTGGTAAGTTTTTCGCATACCCTTTTGCCCACCGAAAAGAGAATCGTCATAGTTCTTAAGTATAGTTTGGATTTCAGTAGTACTCGTGATTACTTCTACTTTTGTCTTGTCAGTGTCATGTATTAATAAATCCTGTGGTGTAATAGTTTGTGCATTCTTCTCTGTCTGTTGTCCCGTAATGCAATCCAGAATATTACTTTCTTCATCCTTTTCGCCTGAAACTATCTCTTGATATTTAGAAGTGTTATTTGTTTTTTCCTCAGATTTAGAGTTTTTGTTTTTGAACGCGTGACTGAATTACACTGCTTATTGCTCCTTTCACTCTATGGAGGGGCATGAACTTCAGCTTTTATTAACAAAGTTTCACAATCTGGGCTTAAATGTTCATAGTTTGTTATTTTGTCAAGCTCTGGGTTCCACTTCTGGTTATTCTCAGCCGTTTTCGATGACTTATGGTGAAATTGTTCTTCCGCTTGCGGGATACGACTCTGGGCGTCAGCAATAGTATTATATTTGCCTGGTTTGTATTCTATTGTGTAGTCATATTATGATAGTTTGTGGTGAAATCGAACTAGACGAGTTGTAGGGTCTTTAACATTAAAAACGCCTTTCAAGGGTTTGTGATCAGTGTACACCCTAAATTTTCGACCTTGAAGGAAACACCTAAAATTTTTCACAGCCCATACTATTGCTCTTTCTCGATACTTGAGTAATTACGCTCCGATTTATTTAGTGTTCGACTAGCGTAGGCAATGGGTTGATCTATCCCGACGTCACCTCGAGACAGCACCGCCCAATAGCTTCACCGCTTGCATCAATTGTAAGGTTAAAATCCTTATTGAAATCAGGGTATATAAAAAGGGGTGCCGAAACTAAAAGATTTTTAATACATTGAAATGCCGTTTGGCAATTTTCAGTCCAATTGAATTTAACATTCTTTCGGAGGAGGTTGGTTAGGGGTCTTACTACTTTTGAAAAATTGGGAATAAATTTCCTGTAGTAGTTGGCCAACCCCAAAAAGGACTGTAACTCCTTAATCGATCGGGGAGTTGGAAATTCTTGCACACAAGCTGTCTTTCTGGGGTATGGATGTGCTCCCTTTTCAGAACATATATATCCTAAATAGACGACTTTTTTTTGTAAGAACCTGCACTTTTCCGGTTGTAGTTTCAGGTGGTGTTCTCTTAATTTTTGAAAAACCCTTTTCAACTTACCGTTATGGTCCGCTAGATTTTTTCCATAAATGACAATGTCATTTAAATAAACAAAACATTCCAGGCCCTGAAGGCCAATAAGTACATAATTCATCAAACGTTGAAACGTATCCGGGGCTCCTTTAAGCCCAAAAAGGCATTCGTTTAAATTCGTAGTGACCATAATTCGACAACATAAATCGACAACAACTCGCCATTTTTTTCACCTGAAGAGCCCACCTTTTTCGGAACAACTAACAGTGGTGCGTTCCATAGGCTTTCGCTAGGTTGTACAATGTCGTTTTCTAGCATTTCCCTCATTTGATCGTTGATAATTTATCTCTGGGTCTCTGGAAGTCTATACATTTTTTGATTGATAGGAGCTTGATCCTGCACAATTGGTATTTCATGCGTTATCGAATTGGTGAAGGTAAGGTTGTCACCTTCTAAATGGAAAATATCACAATATTCGTAACATAGGTTTGTGATTGATTGTTTTTCGTCAGGGTTAAGATTTGGTCCAATATCGATTTTATCCTTAATTTTTTCCAACCGACATTCGTATGCAGTATTACTGGGAATGCTTTCATTGAAAGTTTGTTTCATTGACAATAATTTTTGCTTATTTAAAGTCTTCAATGAAACGAATTCATAATCTTTAGCCGGCCTAAAATTGAATTTAATTTTATTGATACTCATAGGTTTGGAGTTAGCATTTACATCACCTACCACTGCATTTTTACCCGCAGATATTATACAATTTGAAATAAACATTCCATCTTCTAACTCCTGTGATAAGCAGATCTTGTCCTCCTTCAATTTTATTGGTATTTTAATTAATTTCTTATCCGCGGAATTTCAATTATGTTATTTAGAATGATTTCAGTAGTACTTTCAACGTCCACTTCTCACTTCTTCACGGCTCTAGTACATCCACTTAAGAAGTTGAAAATATACTTAAAAACAAAGTTGAAGTGCCGACACGGACACAGGAAAACATTTCAATTAGCGAAGAAGGTTCTGGTATGTCAAAAGCTAACATATTGACCTCCTGCAAAAATAAAGGAGTCAATGGTATCAGCAATAAGCAGTGTAATGCAATCACGTGTTCAAAAACAAAAAAGTCTAAATCTGAGGAAAAAACAAATAAGACAGGGTTACAAAACACTTCTGAGTATCAAGAGATAGTTTCAGGCGAAAAGGATGATGCATTTGTCACACCACTTTTAAGAGCACTTTTGGCAAAATCCTCTAACTGTGTGATCACAGCTGGAGCTGCCTCTGCATCGTACTTGTGGCATGCAGCCTCCTTACAAAGCGTCAACATCTGTTTTATTATGTAAATAAATGCAGAGAGAGCGTCTAGTGGAGATTGCCGAATTGTTATTAATCTGTTTACCTGGCCCTGGTATGTTTCCCGTGGATGGTATGCTTGATTGAGAAGCCTTTCGGCTTCTTCAAAAGAGTTTATGGTGTTTGAGGCAATCAATTGATATGCTTCACCTCTAAGCCTTGTTGGAAATACTTGTAGGAAAAGTTCTTTTTCTGCTTCATTGAGGCAACCAAGAACTCTCTTACAGCATCCCAAAAATGTTTGCAGGTCTCTTGTTGTATTAACAGTTATTTCACCATTAAATGTTGGAACCATTTGTGCCAGTAGTTTAGATATTTTTGATATATCTACTGACATTTTTAATGTTTTATCGTTTCCTAAACAAAATGAATTTTTTTTCGAATCTGTGAGCGAAATGCTCAACCAGTTTAAAATGTTTTCTTCGTTTTCACTCTCTAAATTAGGTTCAATTTCGTTACTTCCTACTTCTAAATCTAATGACTTTTCCTTATATTTTTGAATGGAGCGGGAGAGACAATCAAGCTTATTTAAATCTTTTTTAAATTCCTCAGTGCTCTCATGAAGTGCTTTTCCTTTTTTTTAGCTATCCTCACGTTTTGCTTTTAAAGCTTTATCTAGAGCGTCAAGCTGAGGAATCGAAAGATTGTTTGTCTCTCGCGCTTGTTCGTTAATTAAATTTAGATACTGCTGCAGACTAACGTTAGGGTCGATTCGGATAGTTCCACTGCGTAATGTTTTAATTGGTACTGCTGCACTTCCTTCAGTAGTTTCCTTTGAAGTTGTTGACGCTGTGTTCCCTGCGGCTTCACTGTCTCCAGGAAATATATACGGATTTTTGTTTTTCAGACATAAAACACAAATTGTTCGGAGTTAGAGTTTTTGTAAATCGTTTTTTTTTTCAGTTTAAATGCGTAATTTGTTGTATTAACAAACTGCGTATTTTTAACTTTGGTTTTTTTTTTGTAAAACCGACTTTTTACGTTGGGCGCCAATTGTTATATTTTTTTCGCACACTTCTACCTTTTTATTTATATATTTGTTATTATTTATACATTTATTATTACGGTAAAACATGTACGAGTTTTAACAAATATATTTGTCTATTTTGTTTTAATCCATGTTCTTTTAAATTTTGTTGTTTAACGTAACTGTTTTTTTTTAATTCTTTAAAACTGTACCAGCGTTCAATAAAAATCAAAAGGTATCGTCTTTTTGAAGCAATTTTATTAAGTTTTGTTTCAATAATTTTTACACTTTTTAAGAATTTCAACATTACTAAAATTCCGAACTCATCACCACCAATTCTGTTTTACAATTGTCTCTATCCGCGCACGCAAAACCACTTCGAACCAACGATTGAGCTTTCTTTTCTTAAGCTTGGAACCGTTAGATGACACATTCGTGAGCATATAACGGGTTCAAGGTGATTTACTTTCCGTGGGAATTATTTCATTCCCATAAAAGAAAATGCAACCTGGCCAAAAGGTAATTCTACACTTTGAAACTGTCGCTCGTATGAACTTTCGTATTGAGCATTCAAGTTCAAAGTTATAAAATTTACGGTATGCAGTTCTTTCATGGCAAATCTTTTGGAAATATTCCCACACAGAAGGCGCATCGATTGCAGTCCGATAGTGGGTATGTAACAAACGATCATATTTATGATGTTGCGAAAAATACCATACCATACCTTAGGTGGCGCCACCGGCCGGGGTGAACCTGGGCCTCAACCAACAAGCTTCTCCAGCCAGCTCGGTCCCTAGCTAGCTGCCTCCAAGTTCGCAAGTGGAGTCGGTTGAGGTCCTCTTCCGCCCGTCCCTCTGGAGTGGATTCAAAGATTTTCCGGGCCGGAGCATTGATTTCCATCCGCTCTATATGACTCAGCCACCTGAGACGTTGAAATTTTACTCTTTTGGCTAGGTTTTACATTGTATCTTTTTCTGCACTCTCCGTTAATGCATACGGTACCAAAAATCACACTGACAATCTTTCTCTCGGAGCAGACTAAAGCGTCAACTTTTGACAACGTCCTTGCGTCTGCACCGTAGAGCAGGACTGTAATGATGAGTGTCTTAAAAAGGGACAATTCAGTTGCCCGAGAGAGGGCTTTTGCTACTCAATTGCATTCTAAGCCCGAAGAAGCAGCGATTGGTGAGAGTTATTCTTCGTTTGAATTTAGCGCTGGTGTTGTTGTCTGGGTTAATAGCGGAGCCCAGGTAGACAAAGTCCCTAACTACCTCAAAGTTATAGCTGTCTATGGTAATGTTTTGTCCAACGCGTCAATGTTGGCTGCCTCTTCTTGGTGAAAGCTTATGCTTAGTTTTTTTCGGCTCTGGCGGAATTGTTGCTCTTAAGCTTACATATATCTTGCTTTATTTCATCCACATTTGGTGGGCGGACTTGTTAGTCTTCGCCCAGATAAAATGGATCATTCTGCCTGATAGCGGAATTCGTTTCGTTATCGCCCTTATGCAGTCTGCAGAAATGGTTTTTCTATATTCTCAACATCAACTGCGATTCCAGTAAGATATTGTCTCGATCGCCTTTGCAAGCTTCAGTTCGAGCTCTGTTTCTTTTTCAGTTTCAGTTTCTTTTTCTTTTGGTAAAACTTTCGAACTTCATTCCTGCAATAAACGCTCCTCATTTTCTCCGTGGCGCGCTTATTATGATTCTTTTTTTCTTTTTGAGAACCGGTGTTCTCCTTTCCTCTTCTGCTCGTAGAACAGTTCTGGTGCTTTTCTGCAGCACCGGTGTGTATGCTTCTGGTTTAGCTTCGTGCGCTTGCCGACACTCATCATCAAACTTGGGGTTTCTTTCTGGTGGCCGAGTAAGACCCAACCCGAATCCACATCCAAATAAGCGCTGTTTTTGTTGTGGATAGCATTTGCCCTAATAAATATCGCAGTTTTTTATTTTTCTTTTGCCCAACCCGCCTCATCGCATTTCTTGGATGGTGGTTATATCTGCCTTACAGCGGTCAAGCTGCACGTGATCTGTTAAGGGACCTAACATTCCAAGTACGTATCCGAAATTCGTTGTCGTTATTTCGTTTGCAGGGTTCGTCATCAGTGAATCCGTCCGTATCCGACTAGATTTTGCCATGGCCGGGAAGTCACCCTGACGGCACATCCCCCAACCTGAAGGAACCGATAAACGGCCGGATATACCGGTCCTTATAGACCTGGGGTACGAAAACGTCGTAGTAACCCATATAAGGTGTTTACTAAGTGTTTCAGCCTGACTGGAACTGTAGACGCCACCGTTGATTTTATCTAGAGAATTCTTCCGCTGCCGCCCCGATGCAAGGAGAAGTGCCTTAGTGGTAACACTCTTCCCCCTCTTTCTCGTTTGCTGCCACCAACAACTTCCCAGAAGGGTTGGAACACAATCTCCAGTTGAGGTACTAGGCACCCAATGTTCACCACGTGGCGGTGAGAGTAGAAGTTGATAGACAGGGGTGATTTGTAAGTGCTTGTACTCAAAAACATATCTACCCTTTGATCATCATATTGCCAAAAGTGCCGCACGATCACACATCACAAGAACATACACGTCACTCGAGCATCGACGTAATGTTTCATGTCTCTGTCTTTTCTACCGTTATTTTTACGGTCATTGTTGCATTCCTTCCATTAAAAAATTTCACCATAATACTTGTACTTCCACGAATGCCGACCAATTTACTCTCGAACAAAATTCCGGGCGTACAGTTAAGTACAGAGATTCGTTTTTCAGCCGTACCACTCGAAAGTGGAATATTTTGCCTATTTCTTTTTCCATTCGCATTTTCCTTTTTTTCTAAGCTCACGCTGTATATACCAATATCAAAAGTATAGCACAAATTCTTTTAGCGTGTTGACTATAAAAAAAATCACGGTACCAAAATGACCACAATTCTGACTAAAACTAATCTATTTAAAGAACGGTAGATAGGTATTTTTTTTTTGTTAAAATTCCCTCGTTTGATCTTACTTTGCTTCCACAAAGACTTTACTCGTCTGAAATAAACCCCCAAAATGGTGGATTTATTTTATGCATTTTTATTTTATACTAAAAATTTGGGTTTTGTTAATGGTTAAACAGCTGCGCAATTAAAGAAATGCTCCAGGAAATAACTCATCAACGAAATAACTTACAAATTGAAAATGAAATAACTTGCGAAGTTGTTGAATAATTTCACTGTGGAATTATTCCCCAAATCAAAGATGAAAAAAGTCCCCAAAAGATCGTGAAATAATCTCCTAAGTAGGTATAAAATATGTCCCCAAATAGGTAAAAAATAAGTCACTTATTTGTTGAATAATTCGAATCGTAATATACCATTTTTAAAACTGACGGAGCACGGAGGACTAAGTTGTGCAGTTTATTGACGAATTAAAAAGTTATTGCTTTTTATGGTCCTCACAATAATCCGTCCATTTTTATAAGTAAATAAATAAGACTTATATTTCTTCAGCAGTCACATCTTTTTAAATTGTTCACTGCCCACTGGTTTTTTTCCTGAGTTATGGAAGTGGTCATTTACTATACCTCTTCTTAACAACGCTTTTTGAAAAAATTGTCTGTAAACATACTAAATTTCACTGTCAAAAATTTTTCGCACCTGAACAACACGGATTTTGTTCCCAAAAATGAACCATCACTAATCTTTTAGAATTTACTAATCACGTTAACAAAATATGAAAAACGGTTTTTAAACATAGGTATTATATCCTGACCTCAGTAAAGCAGTTGATAGTCTATATTTCTACTTAAATTAGAAAGATATGTTTTTCGAAAGTGGATAAAAAGGCGGCATTGATGCAGTAGATACGATTTTTGCTTCTTTTCGAGTGCCTTAGTCTGCTCTCGGATGAAAATTACTATATTATTGCTGGGGATTTAAATGCTAAACATGAAGATTGGGAAAATCATATCCGAAATCCAAGGGGATAGCATTTTTTTGATTGGATGGGTCGAAACTATATTCAGTATAAAACCAACCTTCTTCCTACAGTTAGACCATCGTTCCCAAGGAGCGGTGCTTTTCAAGATCTACTACTATTAGACTCAAGCCTGACATTAATTTACTCTGTGGGTCAACAGACAAGAAATTGTTTACGAATGGTTGAATATGACAGTGACCACTGCGGACTTGCCACCGTTATACAGCTACCAAACGAGCTTGTGGTGTTGAAGGAATTAGTGCGTATGCGCATTTAAATTTTTAGTAAGGCACGTTGGACACGTTTCTCTAACACCTTGATTAGAGAACTCTCTCAAACAACATTTCGCCTCCAAGCGACAGGAACTTATCGAACATAGAGATGGATACCTGCTTCAGATGAATGGACTTATAAAACGAACGATGGATAGAATAATCCCACGATAAAAAAAAAAAACAAAACGCAACTGAAATCTTCCGGAACGCTACAATTAAAGCACTAACAGACAAAAAAGTGTCTTTCTGACAAAATTAAAACTCTTGTACAGGCGATTAACTCACAGAAACGATCTGGAGATAAGGACACTGAAGTCGTCAATCAAAATGTCAACTCGCTCATTAAACAAAATCCATTAACTCATACTGGGATAATAGGATTCGGGCCGTTATTTCTTGAGACCCGAGTATGTTTTTCGAGATAAATAAAACCTTCAGAAAGAATAATCAAAACGATTTTCCGTTTCTTAAACTTCAGAAAACGACAGAAAACGAAAACATACTCCGAACCGCGGGAATAGATCTGGGGAATTTCCCTGTGATCGAGGATCCATTGGAGAAGATTGAGACTATGGGTTCTACTTTTCCGCAAGTGTATAAGGTAAATAAACGCATTCACCCAAATCACGATCTAGAGCTCTGCTGAATCACTTTTAACTTCGAAATTGCATGACGCAGTGGCGATCTGAGAATATTGGCTTTACCGGGTACAATAATGGCAATGGTGGCGTTAGCCAACCATTGCCGAGCAAAATGGACCAAGTTCCCAAGCAGGAGTCGATGGTATACCCAATATTATACTACGACATCTCCCTGAGTGACTTGGAAGACAGCTGTTGTACACCCTCTCCCGAAAAAGGAAAAGAATAATTCAAATCCGGCAAATCTCTGGTCGATAAGTCTTCTTCCGAGTATCATCAAAGTATTTGAGAAAGCTTCCAATGGAGCTCTGTAAAGTGGGCGGAGGAAAAAAAATTCCAGACATGCAGTTCGGCTTTGGGACATCACACAATTCATGCCGCGTCTATGCTAGTATCTGCTGTCCAATAGAATAATGCTTAGGATCGATGAACTGGTGCCTGCCTGGTTGATTTGGAAATGTCTTTCAACACCGTATGGTTCGAAGGACTTTATCTGAAGCTAACTAAATGGGGCATAAGTAAACCACTGTTATATATGCTTTATGACATGCTTAATGGTACAAAGTTTGTTGTCATGAGTGACAGTGTGACATCTATAACAACGTTTGAAAGGTCTACAGCAGGGAGCGGTGAACTCGCTGGTTTTTCTATATTCTCAACATCAACTGCGATTCCAGTAAGATATTGTCTCGATCGCCTTTGCAAGCTTCAGTTCGAGCTCTGTTTCTTTTTCAGTTTCAGTTTCTTTTTCTTTTGGTAAAACTTTCGAACTTCATTCCTGCAATAAACGCTCCTCATTTTCTCCGTGGCGCGCTTATTATGATTCTTTTTTCTTTTTGAGAACCGGTGTTCTCCTTTCCTCTTCTGCTCGTAGAACAGTTCTGGTGCTTTTCTGCAGCACCGGTGTGTATGCTTCTAGTTTAGCTGCGTGCGCTTGCCGACACTCATCATCAAACTTGGGGTTTCTTTCTGGTGGCCGAGTAAGACCCAACCCGAATCCACATCCAAATAAGCGCTGTTTTTGTTGTGGATAGCATTAGCCCTAATAAATATCGCAGTTTTTTATTTTTCTTTTGCCCAGCCCGCCTCATCGCATTTCTTGGATGGTGGTTATATCTGGCTTACAGCGGTCAAGCTGCACGTGATCTGTTAAGGGACCTAACATTCCAAGTACGTATCCGAAATTCGTTGTCGTTATTTCGTTTGCAGGGTTCGTCATCAGTGAATCCGTCCGTATCCGACTAGATTTTGCCATGGCCGGGAAGTCACCCTGACGGCACATCCCGCAACCTGAAGGAACAGATAAACGGCCGGATATACCGGTCCTTATAGACCTGGGCTACGAAAACGTCGTAGTAACCCATATAAGGTGTTTACTAAGTGTTTCAGCCTGACTGGAACTGTAGACGCCACCGTTGATTTTATCTAGAGAATTCTTCCGCTGCCACCCCGATGCAAGGAGAAGTGCCTTAGTGGTAACACTCTTCCCCCTCTTTCTCGTTTGCTGCCACCAACAACTTCCCAGAAGGGTTGGAACACAATCTCCAGTTGAGGTACTAGGCACCCAATGTTCACCACGTGGCGGTGAGAGTAGAAGTTGATAGACAGGGGTGATTTGTAAGTGCTTGTACTCAAAAACATATCTACCCTTTGATCATCATATTGCCAAAAGTGCCGCACGATCACACATCACAAGAACATACACGTCACTCGAGCATCGACGTAATGTTTCATGTCTCTGTCTTTTCTACCGTTATTTTTACGGTCATTGTTGCATTCCTTCCATTAAAAAATTTCACCATAATACTTGTACTTCCACGAATGCCGACCAATTTACTCTCGAACAAAATTCCGGGCGTACAGTTAAGTACAGAGATTCGTTTTTCAGCCGTACCACTCGAAAGTGGAATATTTTGCCTATTTCTTTTTCCATTCGCATTTTCCTTTTTTTCTAAGCTCACGCTGTATATACCAATATCAAAAGTATAGCACAAATTCTTTTAGCGTGTTGACTATAAAAAAAATCACGGTACCAAAATGACCACAATTCTGACTAAAACTAATCTATTTAAAGAACGGTAGATAGGTATTTTTTTTTGTTAAAATTCCCTCGTTTGGTCTTACTTTGCTTCCACAAAGACTTTACTCGTCTGAAATAAACCCCCAAAATGGTGGATTTATTTTACGCATTTTTATTTTATACTAAAAATTTGGGTTTTGTTAATGGTTAAACAGCTGCGCAATTAAAGAAATGCTCCAGGAAATAACTCATCAACGAAATAACCCACAAATTGAAAATGAAATAACTTGCGAAGTTGTTGAATAATTTCACTGTGGAATTATTCCCCAAATCAAAGATGAAAAAAGTCCCCAAAAGATCGTGAAATAATCTCCTAAGTAGGTATAAAATATGTCCCCAAATAGGTAAAAAATAAGTCACTTATTTGTTGAATAATTCGAATCGTAATATACCATTTTTAAAACTGACGGAGCACGGAGGACTAAGTTGTGCAGTTTATTGACGAATTAAAAAGTTATTGCTTTTTATGGTCCTCACAATAATCCGTCCATTTTTAGAAGTAAATAAATAAGACTTATATTTCTTCAGCAGTCACATCTTTTTAAATTGTTCACTGCCCACTGGTTTTTTTCCTGAGTTATGGAAGTAGTCATTTACTATACCTCTTCTTAACAACGCTTTTTGAAAAAATTGTCTGTAAACATACTAAATTTCACTGTCAAAAATTTTTCGCACCTGAACAACACGGATTTTGTTCCCAAAAATGAACCATCACTAATCTTTTAGAATTTACTAATCACGTTAACAAAATATGAAAAACGGTTCTTAAACATAGGTATTATATCCTGACCTCAGTAAAGCAGTTGATAGTCTATATTTCTACTTAAATTAGAAAGATATGTTTTTCGAAAGTGGATAAAAAGGCGGCATTGATGCAGTAGATACGATTTTTGCTTCTTTTCGAGTGCCTTAGTCTGCTCTCGGATGAAAATTACTATATTATTGCTGGGGATTTAAATGCTAAACATGAAGATTGGGAAAATCATATCCGAAATCCAAGGGGATAGCATTTTTTTGATTGGATGGGTCGAAACTATATTCAGTATAAAACCAACCTTCTTCCTACAGTTAGACCATCGTTCCCAAGGAGCGGTGCTTTTCAAGATCTACTACTGTTAGACTCAAGCCTGACATTAATTTACTCTGTGGGTCAACAGACAAGAAATTGTTTACGAATGGTTGAATATGACAGTGACCACTGCGGACTTGCCACCGTTATACAGCTACCAAACGAGCTTGTGGTGTTGAAGGAATTAGTGCGTATGCGCATTTAAATTTTTAGTAAGGCACGTTGGACACGTTTCTCTAACACCTTGATTAGAGAACTCTCTCAAACAACATTTCGCCTCCAAGCGACAGGAACTAATCGAACATAGAGATGGATACCTGCTTCAGATGAATGGACTTATAAAACGAACGATGGATAGAATAATCCCACGATAAAAAAAAAACAAAACGCAACTGAAATCTTCCGGAACGCTACAGTTAAAGCACTAACAGACAAAAAAGTGTCTTTCTGACAAAATTAAAACTCTTGTACAGGCGATTAACTCACAGAAACGATCTGGAGATAAGGACACTGAAGTCATCAATCAAAATGTCAACTCGCTCATTAAACAAAATCCATTAACTCATACTGGGATAATAGGATTCGGGCCGTTATTTCTTGAGACCCGAGTATGTTTTTCGAGATAAATAAAACCTTCAGAAAGAATAATCAAAACGATTTTCCGTTTCTTAAACTTCAGAAAACGACAGAAAACGAAAACATACTCCGAACCGCGGGAATAGATCTGGGGAATTTCTCTGTGATCGAGGATCCATTGGAGAAGATTGAGACTATGGGTTCTACTTTTCCGCAAGTGTATAAGGTAAATAAACGCATTCACCCAAATCACGATCTAGAGCTCTGCTGAATCACTTTTAACTTCGAAATTGCATGACGCAGTGGCGATCTGAGAATATTGGCTTTACCGGGTACAATAATGGCAATGGTGGCGTTAGCCAAAATGGAGCAAAATGGACCAAGTTCCCAAGCAGGAGTCGATGGTATACCCAATATTATACTACGACATCTCCCTGAGTGACTTGGAAGACAGCTGTTGTACACCCTCTCCCGAAAAAGGAAAAGAATAATTCAAATCCGGCAAATCTCTGGTCGATAAGTCTTCTTCCGAGTATCATCAAAGTATTTGAGAAAGCTTCCAATGGAGCTCTGTAAAGTGGGCGGAGGAAAAAAAAATTCCAGACATGCAGTTTGGCTTTGGGACATCACACAATTCATGCCGCGTCTATGCTAGTATCTGCTGTCCAATAGAATAATGCTTAAGGATCGATGAACTGGTGCCTGCCTGGTTGATTTGGAAATGTCTTTCAACACCGTATGGTTCGAAGGACTTTATCTGAAGCTAACCAAATGGGGCATAAGTAAACCACTGTTATATATGCTTTATGACATGCTTAATGGTACAAAGTTTGTTGTCATGAGTGACAGTGTGACATCTATAACAACGTTTGAAAGGTCTACAGCAGGGAGCGGTGAACTCGCTGATTCTCTTAACTACACAAGCAATCTCATTGGGAGTCTACCTCATGCATTTGTGTATGCCGACGTACAGAAAAGTCCAAAAATTGAATTTATCAAAATTCTCTTGCTACGTGATTTCGATAAAACTCAACAATACTGTAGTATTATGTGCAATAGGGTGTTCTAAATTTAAATAGGGAGTTCTGAATAAAATATATTAATATATTATTGGTTTACAAATAACATATTAATCTATTGTTGGCTTAAACATCCTCCCCAGCGTTGAGATCTTTGAGCTCAAATCCTATGTTATTTGGTGATCGTGTAGTCTTCATCTTCTTTCGTTTGAGCAGAAATAGTATACTTAGGACTAAAGCAGTCAAGAATGATAGGTACCCAATACTATATTGATGGATATCGTGATGAGAAAGTTTGCCAGGCAAGGTATGCTGTGTTTTATGATATGATATTTGCTTTTTAAGTAATGCTAAGTCTTCTTCTCCTCGAATGATAAGTTCCTGCCTTTTCTGGATTTCATATTGAAGTGGTTCAATGAGAAATTTTTCAAAAAATAGACTTAAGTTGTGTGTCGGCAAAAAAGGCACAGTTGACTTTGACGTGTAGAAATTACGAGCATTGATCGTCATGGTTGGCTGTTTAATAACACAGTCGGTTGACATTTTCATAAGTCCAACGCCTTGTAGTTTCGTTGCGATCATATCAGAACCGCATACTACTGAGAGCACTTCATCATGATGAAAGGCGAAAATCCAGTGGTTAGGATTATGAAGTTGAATCCACATTTTGTTCACATTGGTAGATTTAAGTTAACAATATGATGAAGCTGCTTATTATGATTAAGCATGTTAATTTCGCATTGATTTTCAACTGAGTGTGTGTTGAATATTGGATGCCGTTGCTAAAATAGATATTTTTTGTCGTCGATATGTATACATGCCTGATATTCAGATTGTGACAGTGCAAAGTGCTGATCTCTGAATGAAGTTACTGCAAGGAACGCTGTTGATGGTTGTATGAAGATGAAGGATGTATCTTTCTGAACCGGTAATGGTATTAATTTGAACAACTGGAACATCTGTGAATTTAATAGAGGCAATTTTACAAGTAAAACAATTGCTGATGTTGTAACTCTTGCTCTGACTCGAAGCAGTTCATATAGTTTTGGAAGATTATGTTCGTCATATCCAGGAAGTGTTAATGAACTTGGTATTATTGTACGAATTTTATCCAATTCTGTCAAAAGTTGTCTGGGAAAAAGAAGTAGAGCATTCATTCTTCCTTGATGAGAGTCTGAAACAGCTTCCAGAATTGCTATTTGAAGGCGTTGAAAACTATCCATTATCTGAGTGACATAGATTGTAACGTAGTAAAGGATTTCTGTTCTTACTAAAGTTTGATTCAGAGCGCTTAAAGAGTCATAAGCAATTGTTAATTGCTCTTTTACTTCATTAAACTGTTCCTTTATTGATGATAATGATTTATTTAGAATATTGGTCGTTGACTCAATTATTGTTGTTTGATTGCGGCTCAAGTCTAGTAAATGTTTTTCATTATTTTGGGCCATCTTGATGTTATCTTCAATATATTGCTAACTTATTTGCAACGGTTTCTACAAAGTCAAATGGAGATCTTCTCTTTCGAATTGCGATGCCATTTCTGTAATTTAGAATTTCATTAAGATGATGGCATTGCAAATACTGTTTTTGTTCCGAATATGTTGTTCCTCGCATTTTGCTTTCAGTTGTGTTTACGCCTCTTTGTATTCCTTGGAACTCTTGCCAATTACTTGTCATATTGAAGTAAATCAAAAGGTTCCATTCATCAGTTATGAGCCTTGCTTCGCCAATGTCTTCGAAAAATAGCCCGGGGTTACTGTCAAAGTGCTGAACATCTACTGCACTTGGTTTGTTGTTTTGTCCCATTGCTGTGGCAAGTAGAAATAAGCAAACCAATAGTGTTTTAATTGGACTTAGTTTCATTTTTTGACATGGCACAGAAGATGGTTCTTGATTGCTTCGTTTTCGAGCTACGCGTTCTTGTATTGGAAGGAAGCGGCCTTTAAGTGGATGTTTAGCTTTACTCTTGATTCTTAGACGGGAAGAACAACTAGTAGCTTTAGGGAGTGGAGCTTGAGTTGTTTCCATTTGGTCTGCACTAGTTAACTCCTGACATGATTCTTCCCTGTTTTTGTTTGGTTGAACCTCAGCAGGGAGAGGACACACTTTAGCAATGGATCGTCTAAGTTCACCTGAAGCAGTTTTAATGTCTACTACTCTCGCAAATTTGTCTAGTCCGGAAATGGTTCTTAAAACTCTTCCCATTAGCCATTTGAGAGGAGGCAAATTATCTTCTTTAATGAGAACTAACGTGGCTGGTTGGATATCAGCTTGAGGATTTTTCCATTTATACCTTTGTTGAATCTTTTGTAGATATTCGTTTGTCCACCTGCGCCAGAACTCCCGGTGAATAGACGTGACTAGGTTCCATCTTGCAACATGCGTAAGCTGAGGTGCCTTCGCAGCTTCTGAGTCAACCATTGAAATGAAAGAGGCTCCAATTAAAAAATATCCAGGTGTGATGGCCTCAAGATCATTAGGGTCATTTGAAATTGGAGTTAATGGTCTAGAGTTAAGAATTGCTTCTATTTGCGCAAGAGCTGTTGTTAATTCTTCTTGTGTTAATGATGCACTTGAAAATATACGCTTCATATGATGCTTGGCTGATTTTACAGCTGTTTCCCACAAACCTCCGAAGTGAGGAGAACGAGGAGGAATAGTTTTCCAGTCAATGGTTTGGCCATTGCAATAATTTTTGATACACTCCTCGCCCTTTTCAGTAAAAACTTTCAAATTGAGTTTATTTAATTCATTTCGAGCTCCCACAAAGTTTGTAGCGTTGTCAGAGAAGATTTTTGCTAGACAGCCTTGCCTTGCCACAAATCTCTTCAGGGCTCCAAGAAACGCCTGAGTAGTAAGATCTGTTACCAATTCTAGGTGAACCGCTTTAGTTGAGAAGCATACGAAGACGGAAACATATGCCTTTGTTGCTTGTTTACCACGTATTCTATAGTGAATGTATAATGGCCCGAAGAAGTCTACGCCTACATTCATAAACGGTCTTGCGGGTTGGACACGTTCTGGTGGTAAATTTCCCATTAGTTGCTCGATACTTTTTGGTTTTGATTTGAAGCAGTTCATACAATTATTTACTTTTAATTGTGCCAACCGTTTTCCTCCGAGAATTCAATAGGTTTGTATCGAAATTGAAAGTAGGGCTTGAGGTACAGCGTGTAAATGTTCTTTGCGTAGTTCAGACATCAATAATTTTGTAAAGTCATGCGAACTTGGAAGAATCATCTGATGCTTTGCTTCATATGGCAGATGGGAAGCGTCTATTCGTCCTTCTACTCTGATAATATTTCTTTTGTCAAGAAATGGTGCGGAAGAGTTAAATGGCTTCTTTGAGAGACACAACCATACTTATTAAATGCTTTTAAATCTTCTGAAAATGCGATTTCTTAAATATGTTTTACTATAGCACACGTTGCTGATTTCAGTCCTTGGAGAAAAAGAAGAGAGTCTACAAGCCGGTAATTTTTGGCTCGTTTTAAATTACTGATAAAGCGTATACAGTATGCTGAAACCTTCTGTAGAACTTTGAACGAGTTTTTATGATTGATTGGTTCAATAAAATGGCCCTTCTTGTTCGATGTTGCTGTGAGTACAGTTTTCATAACTTTCATCTCTAATATCTGCCGTCCTTCTTTTCTTAATGATTGTTTTGGCCATTCTGATTTAACCTTCTTCAAAAATGTAGAACCTTCGAACCAAACTGTTGACTTCAAAAGTTGTTGTGGAAAAACTCCTCGAGATAGAAGATCAGCTGGGTTGAGTTCTGATGTTATAAACTGCCATTGAGATTTTGTGGTTTCATCTTGGATCATTGTTATACGATTAGCTACAAAAGTCTTCAGTGGAGACGTTGTGTTTAACCAAGATAAAACAATTTGTGAATCCGTCCAGTATGTTATTTCTTGGAATTTGATAGGAAGGCTTTCTTTTACTAATTTAACTAACTGTACTAAAAGCTTGGCGGCACAGAGTTCTAAACGAGGGATCGTTTGTTGCTTTATAGGTGCAACTCGAGTTTTTGAGCATACTAATTGGACATTGACTTCCCCTTGCAGATTTGTTGATTTGAAGTAGACCACAGCTCCATAGGCACGTTGGGAAGTATCTGAGAATGCATGAATCTCAATACTTGTTGCGTTGTTCGTAATGATGTGACGTGGTGTTTTAAGGTAGTTTAATTCTTGAAGATCTTTTCCCAAGGACTGGTATCAATAAATTCGATGGGTTGTTAAGTAGTTATGGTGTCAAGTAAAAAAACTTGAATTTGCGTGTGATAGCCATTAACCCGAGATTGAATACACACATCCAGCTTTTTGCTTAACTTAAGTGGTTTGTTTCCCATTCCTGATACTTCAATGGGTTCGTGTTTCGTAATGAGGTGTAACTTTGAAGCAAGCTTTTCTGTTATGAAGCTCATTTGAGAACCGTAGTCGAGCAAAGCTCTTGCTTTAACCGGATTGTTTGTCCGATTGAGAATATTTACAACGGCTGTTCCCAATAGTACGAACTTTGAAGGTTTTGTAATATTTGATGTAGCTGAAAGGCTTGTCCTATTGTCGATCATTGGGAATTGTTGCTTCTGATTCTCTGTTGTTACGTGAAGCAAGGTGTGGTGAAACTTGTTGCATTTAGTGCAATGTGTTTCTTGACATGATGAAGCTTGGTGTCAAAGGCGCAAGCAGTTTATACAGCGGTTGAGAGATGTTATAGTTTAAAGCCTCTCTTGTGGTGAGAATTGAAGAAAATTTGGACATAAAAATATGGCATGTCTTTTCTGTCCACAAACAATGCATCTATTGGTTCTGTTTGTTGAAGCAAGAGCTACCTTTGTCCTTTTACTGAAATCTTCTGAATTTGTTCGAACTACTTTTAGTCCCATGGCTTCTAATGATTGGAACCGTAATTCTAAGAATGAAAGGAACTCGTTCAAAGATGGTAATGCTTTAAGCTGCTTAAGTGACTGCTCCCAAAGCATTAAAGTATTTCTATCAAGTTTCTTGACCAGAACGCTCATAAGAAGAGGATCCCAATTGGTGGTGTCAATATATTTTTCCAAATGGAAAGATCTTATAACTGAATTGGAGTCCCAATTCAAAGAGACAAAATCGAGACCGTCTGCTCAAAACGAGCTCCTAAGTGCGAGACAATCTCCAAAAGAATCCGTTAAGGACTATGGGGATCGTTTTATCAGTTTGCTCCTCGCCCTTGACGCCGACGTGTAGCTCTATAGAAAAAAAATCGGTTAGAGATTATTTAATAACAGAAAATAAAACTATGGCTATACGTTGTTTCGAGGACGGGATGAGGAACGTGAATTTAAGGCTGTTAGTAAAAGCACAAAATACTACAGATTTAAAAACGGCAATCTCATACGCTATTCTACAATCCCCGCGCTTGGAAAATGAAGTTCAAAACTCTAACTCCAAAGGTGCTAACAACAGGCCCACTTGTTCTACTTGCGGAAAAATTGGGCATTCATCCGCCTCTTGCTTCCTCCGAAATGGTCAGAACCGACCAATTTGTCAATCTAGTTGCTACCGCAATAATAATTTTCAAAATTTCACACCTCAGCAGAATATAAATAAAAGGCACGACTGGGTCGCACGTACTTGCTCTTATGTGCTAATCCTTTTTAAGTGCAGGCGTCTTTTTGACAAAGATTTTATTTTAATATTTTTTGTATGACGTGCAACTTCCTTAGAATCGTTTTGGGGTGAAGCTCGAACGAACATGCGTCACGACAAAGGGATAAACACATAAATATATAGGATTGTTAGCTTTTGCAGTTTTTTAGTGTAGTATTATCTTTCCACTTGCTGCTTACTGTTTATAATATAATTTGGTAATAGAAAGATACAAAGGACTTTTTTCAGTTAAATTTTCATTTTGGTATGGAAAAATTTGAACAACTGGCATAAAGATTCGTCGGAATCAGCAGTATGGCAATAATGCTAGGTAAAGGGACCTTTATACGTCCCAATATGGGACCAATGGAATTTATAAAGGATTTAGGTACCTATAATAAGGTTGGAAGGAAGGTAGGTACTAAAATTAAGATACGTGTTCCAACTACTGTTAAGCCAGTAGGTATAGAGACAATATTAAAAGTTAACACAGTGGTTATGTTTATTTATAGGAAGGTGTAAACTTTTGTTTTCTCGATTGAAATTTTTGCATTCAGTAGTAATCGAATAGTTTTTTTTATTTGTTAGTTGTTTTTGTGTGTTTATCAAAGGCTTCCTTATTTATTCTGTGCTTTTATGATGATGAAAAATACTTTAAAATACGTAAGTATGTATGTAATGTAGGTTGTCACTTTCTTTTATTTGACTAATGGCTTGGCTAGGGCTTAGCCGAGCAATATGAAATAAAATGTTGGGGAAAAAAATTTATGAATTCAAAAAAACACTACTCAACGTTTTTTGGAAAAAATGTTGTAAGCCATAATATTTCTTTTGCTGTTTTCTATTTTATGAATTTTTCATTTTAAAATCGTTCGACCAGTTTTTTCAAAAAAATGTTTTTTTTGAAAAACTTTTCGAAAACATATTTTAAAATTTTTTTTAGTATGTCAATTTTAAGAAATCTATAGTTTATACTAGGAGAAAAATTTTAAAAAAAATCTATAGATCCGTTTTCAAAATATTCAAAAAACAAAATATTTTTTTAAAAAAAATATTAAAATTTAAAAAAAAATGTTTTTGAAAATTTTGATAAGCAATATTATTTAAATCATAAAACACTACATATTTTGAAAATTTTAGTTAACGAGAAAGTCTGATTTTAAAAAAACCGGTCATATGGGAGGTACCGTTATAAAACTTTTTCTGAAAAATCCATTAAAATTAAAAGATAGATTTTGCACAGAAAACATGATTCTGAAAGTTTAATCAAAATCGTAGGAGCCGTTTTCGAGAAAAATAAGTTTTTTAATAAAAGTTATATGGCAGGTACCGTTAGTTTTGGAGCTAGAATGCCAATTCCAAAAACGTCGGGTAGAGCACTCTAAAAATACTATATACCAAGTTTGAATCAAATCGGCCCAACCGTTTAGGCTGTAGATATCGATACGGACAGACAGACAGACAGACAGACAGACAGACGGACGGAATTTCCGGACCCACTTTTTTTGACTTCTCTATCATCGTAATATCATGTTTGATTGTTAGAATTTTTTTTTTTTTTTTACGAATGCATAACTTGCCTTATAGTCCCTATAATCGCAAGTAAAAAGGAGGTACATTTCACAAGGTGTACCTACTGTAACGGGATGAATCACTCCCAACGTGATTGCAGGACGCGGTTGACTAATATACGGATGAAAAACCAGAAAATAAGGTTGATTGTATCATTTCAACCATTGCCGGTGATGCTTTCAGTACTTTAGGAAAATCTCCTGCGGTACTAATGTTCGAAACAGGTGAACACACAATTTCTATTAAACATACTTTTCAAGTCTTAAAAAATGAGATAAACCTTCCATTTGATGGAATATTAGGAAACGACTTCTTATCAAAATTTAATTCAAAAATTAATTATGAACAAAATCAGTTAGAGCTTAAAATTAAAAAAGGAGATACAATTTTGCCCAAAACTGAGGTTGAAAAAATAAACGAGAAGAGGAATAAAAATGCTACACGTTACGAGGTGGTACCTACGGGTAATATCAGCATAGAAGAAAACAAGGATGCCCTTCAAAAGTCTGATAAAAATAAGCTGCTACCAGCAAATTTAAAATTTGTGTCAGGGTCTGAATCCGATTGTCTACGGGCCGGATCAGATAGCTTATTACATAAGGACTGCAGGCTGAACACCTTGGAAAACTTCAATTCCAACTCTCCACCAAATTTCAAACCCAATTATAAAAAAGATGATAAATATAGAAATATAAATAAAAAGTATAAAAACCCAGCAGACAATAAGACTGAGGAAATATTTAAATACCCAGCAGAAAATAAGACTGAGAAAAATTTTAATAAAGAAAAAACTGAAAAAATTATTTTTAAATCTCGGGCACAACAAATTATTGACATCCCTTTCAGCTCTATCGGTAAAAATCAAAGTATAGTAATTCGAAAGCAAGAAATTTCACCAGGTATATATATAGGCGAAACCGTAACCAAACCACAAAATTCAAAAGTAAAAGTATCAATAATGAATATTTTGGACTCCAATCAGGAAGTCAGTATAAACGATATAAACTTTAAATACGATGAACTCGACAATTTCAATATTGTCGATACAAAAAATTTTAATAATCCATTAGAAAATAGGCTTAAAAAATTGGAATCACTTCTAGAATTCAAACATTGTAATCACGACGAAAAGAAATCAATTTTGAAAATCTGTCGAGAATACAATGATCTCTTTTATTTGGAAGGCGATCACCTTACGCATACAAATGCTATGCGGCACAAGATCATAACTGAGGAGGGAAAACCACCTCTGTACACAAGACCATAGACTTCCAGACAGCACAAAGCAGGAAATCCATAAGCAGGTGAACGAAATGCTAGAAGATGGCGTAGTTCAACCAAGCAGCAGTCCATGGAACTCACCCTTACTACTTGTTCCAAAGAAACCTGGACAGGATGGGACCAAAAGATGGAGAGTCGTAGTCGATTTCAGAAAATTAAATGAACTTACTGTCGGCGATGCTTACCCTCTACCCAACATAACTGATATTTTAGATCAGTTGGGAAGAGCAAAGTATTTCAGTACGTTAGATCTGGCGAAAGGCTTCCATCAAATCCTCATGGATAAAAAGGACAAATCCAAAACTGCTTTTAGTACTCCGTTCGCTATTGGGGTTGAAAAACGCTCCTGCTACTTTCCAAAGGCTTATGAATAATGTGCTCATGGGACTACAAGGTATTGAATGTTTTGTGTACGTAGATGACATAGTCATTTACGGCTATGATCTTAAGGATCACAATTCTCGACTTATTAATGTTTTAAATCGCCTTCGAGAAAATAATCTTAAACTCCAGCCGGAGAAATGTCATTTTGTTAGGAAAGAACTAACCTATCAGGGACATGTCATCTCAGAGGATGGGATAAAACCAAAACCTGAAAAGACTAAGGCAGTGAAAACTTTCCCAGTACCAAAAAAACCTAAAGACATTAAATCTTTCCTAGGTTTTGTTGGATACTACCGAAAGTTTATCCCGAACTTTGCTGAAATTGCAAAACCTTTAACAAGGTTATTAAAGAAAAGCATTCCTTTTAAATGGGATGCCTTTTGTGATGAAGCATTAAGGGCTTTGAAAGAAAAGATCATTAATCCTCCAGTTTTGACATATCCAGATTTCAGTCAAGAATTTCTGTTAACGACTGATGCAAGTGATATTGCATTAGGAGCCGTCTTATCACAAGGTCCTATCGGTTACGATAAGCCCATTTTCTTTGCTAGTCGAACTCTAAACGACGCAGAAACTCGCTATACCACCTCGGAAAAATAATTACTCGCAATCATTTATGCTCTGAGTCAATTTCGACCATATATTTATGGGAGAAAATTCACCATTGTAACTGTCCACAGTTCATTACAATGGTTAATTGGACGAAAAGACCCCACATCCAGACTAATAAGATGGAAAATTCTTCTAGAAGAGTATGAGTATAAAATCATTCACAAAAAGGGAAAATGTAATACCAATGCCGATGCACATAGTCGTATAACGAAAGACATTGAAACTAAAGTTCTAGTAACAACCAGAAACCAAAAACGAGTTCTTGAAGAAAATAACAATAATGAAATAGAAGTCGAAGAAGAACAACCGAAAAGATTAGATTCCCAAACAATAAATAATTTAATCTTCAAAACAGAGTCTATATTCCTCAATAATAAAGTGAAATTTAAAGCCATTCTTCTACCCTTAGTAGAAACCTCAGAAGAGAAAACCCTGATAAATCGTATATCTAATTTTATAAAACCCAACTTAGGGCAAACATCTTCATTTTTTCTTAAAGAAACAAAAACTACGTTTCTCGTCCTTACATTACCCCTACCTATAAGAAGCTTAACAGATCAAGAAATCATAAAAAACGGTCTGAACACAATAATAAATAAGGTTACCCAAGAAAAAATAGAGTCAATCGCATTATCAGTACCAATAACCAGTGAACCACAAAACGAGTTAAAGAATTTAATAACACAGGTATTTCAACAAAAACAATTTAAAACTTATGTTCATATCGACTCACGTAAATACATTGATAATATTGAAGCCATAACTAAAATACTACATGAGAATCACGAGTCACCTTTTGGTGGACACCAAGGAATCGTTAGAACAACAAAACGAATAAAATAATACTATTATTGGCCAACTATTTCCAAAGAAGTAAAATTGCCAAAAAAAAAACAAATTGTCGCGATTCAACAAGATTCCCATGAAAGTAACCACTACCAGAAAAACACCATTCGAGCGAATAGCTCTTGACATAGTAGGTCCATTACCTGCGAGTTACGACAACAATAAATATATCTTAACTTTTCAAGACGACTTGACTAAACTTTCAGAAGCAATTCCTGTACCTAATGCGGAAGCCACAACAGTAGCACGCATGCTAGTTGAACGTTTGGTATGCCGGTTCGGAATTCCAGAATCTATTCTCACCGACCAAGGAACAAATTTCCTAAGTAAATTGTTTAAAGAAATTTGCAAAATTCTTAAAACGAGAAAATTACAAACAACCCCATACCATCCGCAAACAAATGGTGCATTAGAACGAAGCCATAGAACATTAGCAGAATATCTTAGACATTATACTGATCGCGATACATTAAATTGGGATACATGGTTGCCATACGCTATGTTCGTGTACAACACAACACCCCATAGTAGTACAACGTACACCCCGTTCGAACTATTATATGGTTACCCAGCGCGTATTCCAAATTCCTTGACACAATCTCCGCAATTACAGTATAATTACGATAATTACGCTAACGAACTAAAAAGTCGTTTGCAGCATGGCTACAAAATTGCTCGGGAAATGCTCTATGAAAATAAGAAATTAAATAAAACATATTACGACAAGAACACTACAATAAAGAGATAAAAATACGCAACAAGACAAAAATAGTAAATAACAACGACTTAAAATCCATCATGGAATAATCCCCAACCAAAAAGAAACCTGGAACTGTAGCAATTATTAAATTCTCCGACCATGATGATCTTAAATTCATTTCCGAAAAGATAAACGAGTTAAAGTCAGACGAAGCCAAACCATTGACAACACTAAATGAGCACCATATACACCACTATATACTTACGTATACTGTTGTTATTGCAATATTGTTATTAAGTTGCTACAAAAAAGTCCGAACTTACAAATTAAGAAACAGAACCAAAACAAATGACAAATATAATGAAAAAATACAGACAATACAAATTGAACGCCCCACACAAAACGGTAACCCAACACCAGAACTAGTGCTTGGTATATAAATTATTTTTTTTTCGAAAGACGGTTACAACAAAGCAAACACAAATACGTGAACTAAAGCAAAAATCAAATTTCATGTCATTCTTGTTCAAAATGTTAATTTTTTTTTACAAAAAGAAGAAGAAAAAAAAAATGTATAAAGAATTCATTCAAAATAATGACAATGTTAAATTCTTCAAAAAAAATGTGCGTTCAACAAAATGTTAATATTTCATGAATGACGACAATATAATTTACTCAAAATAATGACATGTTAAATTTTTCAAATGTATAAGATAATTTTATTTTAAGCTATCTATTTTTAAAGATATAATAATATGTAACCATAATTATTTAAATTTCTAAAATTAATTTTATATTCTTAAAAACAATTAAACAGTAATACTTAAATGAAGAAAACTTCAATTCAACAAAAATGTAATATAAATACTTAGCCTATACCTACCTATGTACAGAAAATTGACCTCTTCTAGATCAAATTTCTTTTTCGAAGGGGAGGAGGATGTAGTGTGCACACTAGCCCTCTACATTTTTCTCACCCTCAAATGCATCTTAAAATATAAAAATATACACATATCATTGCATTTTCCCAATGCACCTAGTCAACCACACAGTAATACATGATTATTCTCATGGCACTCTTCACCAATCCATTTTCCATAAGCGAGCCCATAAGCGAGGCATCGAATTTCAAATCCACAAATTTGTCGTCACTAGGTCAGAACCGATATGAAGCACCCAAGCATGCATTAAATACTATGAGTGAGTAATAGACAACCAAAAATCGATGACCAATGCAATTCAACTGCAGGCATTGAAGGGAATCCCAAAACAAAACAAAATACTGATATCGGAACTCAAATGTATAGCAGCTAGGGTTAACGCTCTAAGTGTTTAATAGGTTACGACAAAGCGGCACATTTGTGGATGATTGAATAATAGTATTGCGAAAGAAATGGAATTTTGGTGACAAGTGACATGGTAATATTTTGATGATTGACATTTTTTATCTGGCACAAGAAAGTACATATTATGGGAAATGCTATGAAATGTGTATGAAATGCATATGAAATGCACATAGGAAATAAACTAAAGAAAATTGTATAAATAGTAAAGTAAATTTTAGTTTTAAGGCAGAGAATAATTACGTCGAACTCGAAAGGTCGTAGCCTATGCATAGCGACAGCAGGCCTTAGAGTTTAAATAAAATACAAATTACAAGAAAAATATTTGTTTTGTTTTAAAATATTCTCTCCTCGATATTGCTCTTCTCCTTTGTTTACGAAAGCACGGTAATACGCGGGTTATTACAGTTACCCCTAAAAAAACTGAACGGTTATGTCTTCTGATAATTCTAGAGAAATCAAAATTTTGGATTCTTGTGTCCAGGGTTTTCTTCTCATCAGAAATGTTGTCTTTAGCAGAATTTGTTTCTGCTTTTTTACTTATCGACTCTGCTAAGCTGGCTGTCCCAAACGGTATATTTGAAGGGTCAGACTCGATATCTTTAGGCACAATTGATTCTAATAATTGCTTTATATCAATGAATGCCTTTTTCATTTTCTCGTACGTTCTAGCTTGTACATACGGAGTGTCTTCTTTGACATGCTCTTTAATCTTTTCATGATTGTTATGGAACTCTTGCCAGAGAACTTCTAATAACTGCAATTTCTTGGCTTTATAGTCGACTGTTTTTTGGTCAGGACCGTCTTTGCCAATGTTGGTTTTGAGCCGTAGTAGATCGTCAGTAATGGCCTTCTGTCTGGCCACGATACTGTATACTTCTATTTCATCCATCCTAATGATTTCGTCACGAGTATGAATTGAATATCTACGTCTTCTGCTTGTAGACTCTGGAACACGGGAACTCTAGATACTCGGATCTCTGGAACTCGGAAGGCCAACGTCAAAGCTCTTGACTGACGTGTTTAAATCACGTCGGGATCACCAATGTTTATAGTTGAAATCTCTTTTGATTCATTCATTTATAAGTACCATAATACAAGTCTTATTCATGCAGATTAGACAAATGAGGTATTCGTATTCCTATGTATTCATGACACTTTTACATTAAGATTACAATCTTCTAACAAGTTATGGCCTTACAAATTTTTAGAGCGTTCTAAAACGCTGAACTAAACTGAACTAAAGTATAATAAGTTTCCAAATTATGACTGGCCAAGTGTTTAAAAAGATGGTTTTTGAAGGTGTTTGTTTTAATGATGCTTCGAATTGTTGTCGGCAATGAGTTCCATAATTGTGTGGCATGGACAAACAACGTACGCTCAGATTGAAGACAATAAGATCTTGGTTGAATAAAAATCGCGGTTCTTTGTGAGATACCATAAATTAATTGGCTGGCACTCAGGTTGATGAGGCTGCATTATATTATGAAACTGGATTAAAGACCTAAATTGTATGGGTTTACCTAAAGTCAGACTTACAATTTGCCTAGAAGATCTTGAAATATGCTCAAAATATCTTATATTGAATACATATCTTGCAAGGCTGTTGTATATAACATTAAGTGTTTCGCCTTTTTAAGGAGTCAAAAGTGGAGAAGACTTCGCATTCACATAATAAAATGGGTAAAAGAAGTGCTTCAATTAGCAACATCTTAGTTTTCACAGTAATATAGCTTTGAGATGACGATAGCGGGCTGTGACAGGCACGAAAAGATAGCAATTTTAATCAGGCAGAGTTTCATGTCTTAGGTATTGGAAGTATTTTAGCCTTCTTCCATAATATGTGTTCCTTATCAAATAAAACGATTGCGGAGTTCGAAATGTCAAAGTACACCATTATATCCCAGTGTGATTGTGTTAGCATTGGCCAAGGTCATCGTAGATGATGATAAAGAAAAAATGCGGCAGCATGTGCATTTGCTTCTATTATACTCTGCACAGAATTGTGTGGCAATGTGGTGGTGTAAGGATTGGCATTTTGTCTTTCAACCCAGCATGAATGTATGTTGGCTCTGTTTTCGACCAAATTCATCTCTTTCGGTGGCGGTGGTGTAAGATGGGCATCGACCATTGGATTTCCTAGTAAGGAACTCCTTGGTCACACGGCAGCATTGACATCGGCCTGAGGAGCACCTGGTATGCGTCTGCATTGTAATGCAACGGCATTGGCATCGGTCTGAGGAGCACCTGGTATGCATCCTTATTTTGTTGCGATGGCATAACATAAGTCGTCGGAGCACCCAATGACGAACAGGAATATGATGCGTCGGCATTGGCATTGGCCAACGGAGCACCCAGTGGCGAACGTAAATGTGATGCTACGACAATGGCATCGGTCGTCGGAGCACCCAGTGGCGAACGTAAATGTGATGCGATGAAATTTTTTTGATTTTGATGTTTGGCCAACCATGTCGGCGGTCGTGGTCATCAGATCCCATTGTTCTCTTGTTCATCTTTTCAGCCGGCTGGCTTTATAAAAAATGGTGGCAATACGACGCAATTCAGTGGTGGCAATAGATGCCAAATAAAAAGATTGCGGAGTTCGAAATGTTAACGCATCTAAAATATGTATGTGTGTTTTATTTCTACAAAGGAAAAGAGATTATTTCAAATATTTCTTACAAATTCTCCATTAGTTACTTACCCCAGTCCGCACTCCACGATCGTTTAACAAGGAATTCAAAGAATTCAAAATGGACGTATATAAAGTAATCTGATGAAGAGTGCAGACTACGGAAAGTACGAGAGAAATATATTTGGCAAGTTCTCTTCGTTTGACATCTGGTAGCGTTCAGTCTTTAACATCTGGTAGCGTTCAGTCTTTAAAATCTTGTAGCGTTCTTTAACAATATGGGATATTGACATGTGGTTTAATTTAATAAATCGGTTTTATATTTTAGGATTTGAGGAAGAATTTTTTAAAATTTAGGATTCATTTCCTCAATACCCACAGCGATAGACAACAATTGTTCATTTGTTAACTGAATTAAATTAAAACATTGTTCTGATTCATTGATATTTTCATTCGAATTATTATGCTGTGAGTCGTGAGATCTAAATTATTAAATTAAGTGTTGAAGAAACGGATACAGGCACAAACTGAGCACTTAGGAGGTTGCAATCTATGGTATTCGGGGCCTCTATCATTTGTTTACCATTACCAATAAATTTAAGCAAAGTGAGTTGAGGTCGACACATTGACAGGTAGAAGATTCATACTTTTAAAATAATCGAGTATTTAGCAAATAGCAATTTATGTCACCACACACAACTATGTTCGGAGCATTAAAAGAAAATCTTTCTAAAGTATATTCATAACCGGGGAAAGATTTATATTTTTATTTGGCCTGTAAATCACCTCAAAGCATTATACTCTCCAGTTCAAATGTTAACTTGGGAATCAAGTAATCAATAGGACAATTTTCATCTGACCTGCAAATTTCTTGATGACTTATTCTATTCCGTACAGGAGAACCAAGTCTCAGATAAGCCTATAACGTCGACCTGGGAGTTGATGAAGAACTACCGAAATTCGTCTAGTTTTGAACGCAAACTTTGAGATGACATATATTTAAACCTTTTTTTCCGCAGTATTTGAAATAAACTTTCATCCATTTCACCTGCTCCGGACCCATTACCATCATCATCTGGGTTTCGATTCCCGATTTGTAAAAATGTGAAATGATACATTTTTTGACGCCTTCACGCTAAATTCGATTGTAGATCTATGAAAAATTGAAAACGAACGTCAAGAACTTTTCATAATGATAAATTACTTTTCACAATCAAATCATTCCGTGAAGAGCACCGCAATTTTGAGACCAAGCAACGATGTGTAACCCAAGGCAAACGATGTAGGACCAATCTAATCTATTAATCTATTTATTTGTTTAAATAATTATACTATTTTTTTATTTCTTTTACGATATTTTGGAATGTTTCATTAAATAAATATAAATTAATAACACTTCCAATGCATTACAAACAAAAAATAAATCAGAATAAACCAAAAGCATTTTCATTTAGTACTTTTTAGTACACACTTTGAAAGCGGTTTATCACGATGGAATCGAGAATCGCATAAATCAGATTAATTTTCGTATGTACCATGGAGCACCAACAATTGCTCTGAGGATTTTGTTTTTAAATGTTTGCAATGTTTGTATATGGCTTGGTTTGACATAACATCAAAGTTGTATTCCGCAAGTCCACACAGGTTTTATTTTGGATTGGAATATTTTCCAATAAGCCAGTTTAGTTCTCGTAACTTAATATCGAGTTCGTCTCTTTTCTTTTTAACGTGCGTCTTCTATTTAAGCTTAGCATCAAGAGTCATGCCTAGATACTTTGCTTCGTTAGGAAAGAGTATGTGAACAGAGTTAATAGAGATGGCTAGATTGTAAGTAAAGTTAACATGTGTTGATTTGGACTCGTTTGGAACAATGCGCCATTTCTTCGTCCAATTTGTTATTTTATCAAGAGTTTTCTGTAGCTTTTTGGTTGCTCTTTCAATTGAGCTGGATGATGCAAGTATAATCGTATCATCTGCAAATATTGCTATCGTGACGTCTTCTTCTTGAGGTATATCTCGAATATAAAGAACGAATAATACTGCGCCAAGAACGCTTCCTTGTAGAACACCAGCATTTATTTCTTTAAATTCTGAATATTCAGTACCTTCTTTCACTCGGAAAAGTCTATTTTCCAGATAGGATTCCAAAATATAATATATTTGTTTTGTAAAAATCTGTCTTAATTTAAATCTTAAGCCGTCGTGTCAGGCCTTATCGAAAGCTTGCGAAACATAAAAAACGCGATTGAACATATCTTTCTCCCCTCTAGAGATTTTTTAATTTCATTTGTTATTCTGTATACTTGATCAATTGTTGAGTGGTTATTTCTAAAACCGAATTGGTGTTCGGAAATAAGCCGTTTCTCTTCTACAATTGGAAGTAGGCGCTTAAGTAATAATTTCTCGAATAACTTAGAAATTATTGGTAATAAAGATATTGGTCTGTAACTTCTTTTCATTAAGAGTTTTCCCTGGTTTTGGGACCATAATGCCTTCGGCCAATTTCCATTGCCGTGGAACGTATGCAAGCCTAAACGGGGCATTAATCAGATGTTCGACTTTAGTGATTGCTTTTCTCGGCAACTCTTTAAGAATGGATGCAATTATCAAGTCATATCCGGGAGCTTTTTTGTTTGAAAGTTTCCTCGAGGTGATCGGCAAACAGATCTGCCTTTTCTTTGTCTGTTTTAGCCCATTCTCCATTGTTAAGTCGAATTGGTGCGGATTGTATTTTGGGTTTTTAACACCTTTAATAGCTTTCCACAGAGAGTAGTTCGTAGTTTTTTCTGCGGAAAGACCTTCGAGATAAGTAGAAATCTCTTCTATTCGACTATTCATGCATAGCTTTGACAAAAGCGAAAACATAAACGATATTTACAAAATAAGGACAATCATGAACATTGTCTTTAAAATTGAACCGTTGAGAAGAAACTCACGACTGATTCCACAGTGCAAACGCTGCCAGTGTTATAATCATACGCAAACGTACTGTCGAAAGGATTAACGTATCGTCAAATACGCAGGTAATCATCCCTCGGAAGAATGCCATTTGACAAGCAGTCTCCAGCTATATGCGCGAATTGTAAAGCTAATCATCCGGAAAATTATCGCGGCTCTGAGGTTGCAAAAGAGATCCAAAAAAGGCGTGATACACAAAAAAAATGTAAAACCTTATCAAAATAAAAAAACTAAAGCCAGATGTTAATAAAAGAAGTGGAAAGAATGAGATCGTACACAAAGCCTTAAACCAAACACCTTAAGCGAAGGAGACGAAATCCATAAAGGAGAAGGCAAATAAATGAAACGAGTTCATCAAGTATTTTAGTATTTTCCTTGATTCTTCAAAGATTTGAAGAGCAAAATAGGACGAATAAAATAATATTTGAAAAATTGAGCATGCTTCTACCTAGAGTTCAAACAATATGTAATTAATTATGAAAATGGACCAGTTGTTTAAAATGTTTACATGGCCTATCTTCTAAAATGGACGAATTCGAAATACAATTGTCAAACGAAAAATTGACATATGCCTGATTTCTGAAACACACTTAAAAAAGGAGACCGTAATCAATATAAAAGTTTATTCTGCCTATCATGCGTATCACCCATCCTCTCTATTTATAAGTGAAAACATTGACCATTCCTTAAAGTCAACAATCGAACTTGAGAAAATGCAGTTTATGCAGTCAATATAAAATACAGACGTTCGACATATAGCATTGCATCAATATATTGTCCTCCCAGGTGCAAGATAGAAAAAACAGATTTCATAAATCTTGTTGAAGCTCTCGATTCTAAGTTGACTTTAATTTAAAACATACGTTTTGGGACGTTTTGGGGATGAAGATGCATATAAACCAGAGGGAGACAACTTTTTAAAGCATGCATGGAAACTACCGCTGACTTTTTTTCCACCGGAAAACCTACTTACTGGCCTACGGACGTAGCCAAAACTCCAGATCTATTTGACTTTTAAATAATAAAAATAATAAAAACTATACCAAGATCAAGGATAGCTATGATCTTCCTACTGATCACTCACCAGTCATGTTTACCGTAAGCGGAAGCCTAATAATAAAGGAAAGTGCGTTATTTTTTACAAACAACAGAACAAATTGGGAAGGGTTTCGTGCAGATTGCGAAGAGGCTATTACTTGAAGTATCATTGCAAACTCTGTTTGAATTATAAGATGAAGTCGACAGATTTATTAAAATCGTCCAAGATGCTGCCTGGAAAAACACTCCGCAGAATAGCAGAAAATAAATTCCTAATGAGCAAAATGTTTCAATTGAAATTAAAAAACTTATACTCGAAAAAAGAAAAGCACGTAAAAAAGGCAGCAATGCCGCGCTCCTCAACACAAAACTGTTTTGAATCACCTCTCCATTAAATGGAAAAATGCAATCATTCAAATTCAAAAAACCGTGAGATTTCTACTTATCTCGAAGGTCTTTCCGCAGAAAAAACTACGAACTACTCTCTGTGGAAAGCTATTAAAGGTGTTAAAAACCCAAAATACAATCCGCACCAATTCGACCTAACAATGGAGAATGGGCTAAAACAGACAAAGAAAAGGCAGATCTGTTTGCCGATCACCTCGAGGAAACTTTCAAACAAAAAAGCTCCCGGATATGACTTGATAATTGCATCCATTCTTAAAGAGTTGCCGAGAAAAGCAATCACTAAAGTCGAACATCTGATTAATGCCCCGTTTAGGCTTGCATACGTTCCACGGCAATGGAAATTGGCCGAAGGCATTATGGTCCCAAAACCAGGGAAAACTCTTAATGAAAAGAAGTTACAGACCAATATCTTTATTACCAATAATTTCTAAGTTATTCGAGAAATTATTACTTAAGCGCCTACTTCCAATTGTAGAAGAGAAACGGCTTATTCCCGAACACCAATTCGGTTTTAGAAATAACCACTCAACAATTGATCAAGTATACAGAATAACAAATGAAATTAAAAAATCTCTAGAGGGGAGAAAGATATGTTCAATCGCGTTTTTTTATGTTTCGCAAGCTTTCGATAAGGCCTGGCACGACGGCTTAAGATTTAAATTAAGACAGATTTTTACAAAACAAATATATTATATTTTGGAATCTTATCTGGAAAATAGACTTTTCCGAGTGAAAGAAGGTACTGAATATTCAGAATTTAAAGAAATAAATGCTGGTGTTCTACAAGGAAGCGTTCTTGGCGCAGTATTATTCGTTCTTTATATTCGAGATATACCTCAAGAAGAAGACGTCACGATAGCAATATTTGCAGATGATACGATTATACTTGCATCATCCAGCTCAATTGAAAGAGCAACCAAAAAGCTACAGAAAACTCTTGATAAAATAACAAATTGGACGAAGAAATGGCGCATTGTTCCAAACGAGTCCAAATCAACACACTTAACTTTACTTTTTTTAACTTAACTTTACTTACAATCTAGCCATCTCTATTAACTCTGTTCACATACTCTTTCCTAACGAAGCAAAGTATCTAGGCATAACTCTTGATGCTAAGCTTAAATAGAAGACGCACGTTAAAAAGAAAAGAGACGAACTCGATATTAAGTTACGAGAACTAAACTGGCTTATTGGAAAATATTCCAATCTAAATACTTATAACAAACTGCTTATCTAAAAGCAAGTGCTAAAACCTGTGTGGACTTGCGGAATACAACTTTGATGTTATGTCAAACCAAGCCATATACAAACATTGCAAACATTTAAAAACAAAATCCTCAGAGCAATTGTTGGTGCTCCATGGTACATACGAAAATTAATCTGATTTATGCGATTCTCGATTCCATCGTGATAAACCGCTTTCAAAGTGTGTACTAAAAAGTACTAAATGAAAATGCTTTTGGTTTATTCTGATTTATTTTTTGTTTGTAATGCATTGGAAGTGTTATTAATTTATATTTATTGAATGAAACATTCCAAAATATCGTAAAAGAAATAAAAAAATAGTATAATTATTTAAACAAATAAATAGATTAATAGATTAGATTGGTCCTACATCGTTTGCCTTGGGTTACACATCGTTGCTTGGTCTCAAAATTGCGGTGCTCTTCACGGAATGATTTGATTGTGAAAAGTAATTTATCATTATGAAAAGTTCTTGACGTTCGTTTTCAATTTTTCATAGATCTACAATCGAATTTAGCGTGAAGGCGTCAAAAAATGTATCATTTCACATTTTTACAAATCGGGAATCGAAACCCAGATGATGATGGTAATGGGTCCGGAGCAGGTGAAATGGATGAAAGTTTATTTCAAATACTGCGGAAAAAAAGGTTTAAATATATGTCATCTCAAAGTTTGCGTTCAAAACTAGACGAATTTCGGTAGTTCTTCATCAACTCCCAGTTCGACGTTATAGGCTTATCTGAGACTTGGTTCTCCTGTACGGAATAGAATAAGTCATCAAGAAATTTGCAGGTCAGATGAAAATTGTCCTATTGATTACTTGATTCCCAAGTTAACATTTGAACTGGAGAGTATAATGCTTTGAGGTGATTTACAGGCCAAATAAAAATATAAATCTTTCCCCGGTTATGAATATACTTTAGAAAGATTTTCTTTTAATGCTCCGAACATAGTTGTGTGTGGTGACATAAATTGCTATTTGCTAAATACTCGATTATTTTAAAAGTATGAATCTTCTACCTGTCAATGTGTCGACCTCAACTCACTTTGCTTAAATTTATTGGTAATGGTAAACAAATGATAGAGGCCCCGAATACCATAGATTGCAACCTCCTAAGTGCTCAGTTTGTGCCTGTATCCGTTTCTTCAACACTTAATTTAATAATTTAGATCTCACGACTCACAGCATAATAATTCGAATGAAAATATCAATGAATCAGAACAATGTTTTAATTTAATTCAGTTAACAAATGAACAATTGTTGTCTATCGCTGTGGGTATTGAGGAAATGAATCCTAAATTTTAAAAAATTCTTCCTCAAATCCTAAAATATAAAACCGATTTATTAAATTAAACCACATGTCAATATCCCATATTGTTAAAGAACGCTACAAGATTTTTTTAAAGACTGAACGCTACCAGATGTTAAAGACTGAACGCTACCAGATGTCAAACGAAGAGAACTTGCCAAATATATTTCTCTCGTACTTTCCGTAGTCTGCACTCTTCATCAGATTACTTTATGTACGTCCATTTTGAATTCTTTGCATTTCTTGTTAAACGATCGTGGAGTGCAGACTGGGGTAAGTAACTAATGGAGAATTTGTAAGAAATATTTGAAATAATCTCTTTTCCTTTGTAGAAATAAAACACACAATATGTATGTGTTAACATTTCGAACTCCGCAATCTTTTTATTTGGCATCTATTGCCACCACTGAATTGCGTCGTATCGCCACCATTTTTTATAAAGCCAGCCGGCTGAAAAGATGAACAAGAGAACAATGGGATCTGAGGACCACGACCGCCGACTCGCACCGTCAGCGGGAATGCGTCTATAAAACTAGACAATGACAGCACAGGAGTTCCTAAATAAGACCGATGCCAGTGTCGCCGCATCACATTCCTGTTCGCCACTGAGTGCTCCGATATCCGATGCCAATGCCGCCGCATCACATTCCTGTTCGCCACTGGGTGCTTTGATGGCCGATGCCAATGTCATCGCATCACATTTACGTTCGCCACTGGGTGCTCCGACGACCGATGCCATTGTCGTAGCATCACATTTACGTTCGCCACTGGGTGCTCCGTTGGCCAATGCCAATGACGACGCATCATATTCCTGTTCGTCATTGGGTGCTCCGACGACTTATGCCTATGCCATCGCAACAAAATAAGGATGCATACCAGGTGCTCCTCAGACCGATGCCAATGCCGTTGCATTACAATGCAGACGCATACCAGGTGCTCCTCAGGCCGATGCCAATGCTGCCGTGTGACCAAGGAGTTCCTTACTAGGAACTCCAATGGTCGATGCCCATCTTACACCACCGCCACCGAAAGAGATGAGTTTGGTCGAAAACAGAGCCAACATACATTCATGCTGGGTTGAAAGACAAAATGCCAATCCTTACACCACCACATCGCCACACAATTCTGTGTAGAGTATAATAGAAGCAAATGCCCATGCTGCCGCATTTTTCCTTTATCATCATCTACAATGACCTTGGCCAATGCTAACACAATCACATTGGGATATAATGGTGTACTTTGACATTTCGAACTCCGCAATCGTTTTATTTGATAAGGAACACATATTATGGAAGAAGGCTAAGATACTTCCAATATCTTAGACACGAAACTCTGCTAACCCTGATTACAGACCTATTGCTATCTTGTCGTTCGTGTAACAGCCTGCTATGGTCATCTCAAAGCTATGTTCCTGTGAAAACTAAGATGTTAAGATGTTGCTAATTAAAGCACTTCTTTTACCCATTTTATTATGTGAATGCGAAGTCTTCTACAATTTTGACTCCTTAAAAAGGCGAAACACTTAATGTTATATACAACAGCCTCGCAAGATATGTATTCAATAAAAGATATTTTGAGCATATTTCAAGCTCTTCTAGGCAAATTGTGGGTCTGACTTTAGGTAAACCCATACAATTTAGGTCTTTAATCCAGTTTAATAATATAATGCAGCCTCATCAATCTGAGTGCCAGCCGATTAATTCATGGTAGCTCACAAAGAACCGCGATTTTTATTCAACCAAGATCTTATTGTCTGCAATCTAAGCGTACGTTCTTTGTCCATGCCACACAATTATGGAACTCATTACCGACAACAATTCGAAGCATCATTAAAATAAACACCTTCAAAAACCATCTTTTTAAACACTTGGCCAGTCATAATTAGGAAAGAAAAAAAAATACTTTATATATTAGATTTATGGATGAATTACGCATATAAACTTATTATATTTTAGTTCAGTTTAACACTTTAGAACGCTCTAAAAAATTTGTAAGGCCTTAACTTCTTAAAAGATTGAGAAACGAAACTTTAACACAAAGTCCAATGGAATCAGGTTCATCCGCTCACCGTCCCATAACAAGACATGAACAAGACAGATTTAATAACCAACATAGGAACAATTTTCCTAGACAAAATCAGTTTCAACATACATACAGAACAGAATATGCTAAACAAATACGCGCAACACTTGAAAGTTCTGAAAGACGCCAATTGAAAACATCCCTTGAAAAATCGCAATTATATTAAGAAGAAGTGGAATTCTTAGGATATATCGTCGCACGAAATATAAAAAAAACAGATCCAAACAAAGTGAAGACAATACAGGAATTTCCTGAACCCAAGACTCTCAGACAGTTACGCAGTTTTCTGGGGATGATAGGTTACTATAGGAAGTTCATACAGGATAACGCACAGATTGCTTAGCCTTTGAATAAGTTCTTGAAAGGAGAAAAAGGACAAGTATCCACCTACTTGGCAAAAAGACTGAAATATTTCTTGACGACGCAGCAATCAAATCCTTTAAAAAACTAAAAAAACATCTAGTAACAGAATTTGAGCTAACAAAACCTGATTTTACAAAGAAATTTGTACTGACTATAAATGCCTCAAATGATGCAATCGCTGATGCATTAACTCACGGCGATAAACCTATAACGTTTATTTCAAAAACGTTATATAAAACTGAAACAAAATTCGCTACTAATGAAAAGTAGCTGTATGCAATAGTTTGGTCCTTGAAAAATGTAAGAAACTATCTTTACGGTTGAAATTCACACCGATCATCAGCCATTAACATTTGCAATTTCAGCTAGAAACCCGAATCCCAAGTTAAAACAATGGCATGCAATCATCGAGGAATATGCACCAAAAATGGTGTACAAACCTGGCAAAACAAATGTTGTCGCCGACACCCTTTCCAGGCAAAATTTAAATCATATTGATGACTCAGCGTCATCATCAGATAATGCTATGCATTTAGCAGAAAGTATTGACAACGCCCATATTCTAGAGACGAAACAGCCTCTAAACGCTTTTAAAAAAATAAAAAAAAACTTTAAAGGAAAAGTTAGGCAATGGTAGAATATAGAGTAGTAGCAGACTTAATACATCTTTTTAAAAGTTATATTCAACCTGGTACAGTAGCTTTATACTGCACTCCAGAAGATTTGTATAAAATCATAGAATCTTTACTAAATATTTTCACAAAGAAATTCCTTTATACCAAAATATTTGCCAACGACGTCGGAAATGCTGACGATCAAATTGCAATTATACAGCAAACCCATAAATGTGCTCATAGATTTTATAAGGAAAATATACAACAAATATTAAATATAATATAATATAAGTGATTTTAATACTTAAATGAATAACACTGGCCAAATTATAAGATACAATTTAAAGAATATGTCAGAAACTGGGACCGACATATGAAATTCTAATAAGTTTGATAGACACCCAATCAAGGTACCAATTGTTGTGACACGAATTCCGACAAAAGAGGGGGAGATATTACACCTAGATCTATTTTTGTCTGCAATTTAAAATTCTTAACGAGTATAGACGCCTATTTAAAATATTTGACAACTAAGCTTGTAGAATATAAGACGAATTTGGACGAGAAAGTCCTTGAACTATTACAAATTTTCCCAGAGGCAAAAAAAATGATATTAGACAATGAAAGAAGTTTTGCATCTATCCAATTCAAGACCTTAATGACTAATCTAGGAATAGAGATATATTTCTGCCCATCACAACATAGTAGATGTAATGAACAAGTAGAAAGTACTTATTCTACTCTTTTGGAACTGACTAGATGTATCAGGCAAGAATATAGCCTAATAAGTAATTTAGAAGCAATATTTAGGGCCGTTAAAGAATATAATAAAACTATACATTCCTCCACGGAAGAAAAACCCATAGATATGCTATTTAACAAAAAACGCATAATTTAGGACTTCAGTTAGGTATCACACAAGAAAAAATGCTTGAACATCATAACAAAAAAACTAATGTTAAACAATTCCAAAATAAAGATGTTATCTTTGAAAAAGTCGCAGCCGCCGCTTATGAAAAAATGAGACCTATATTCAAAAAACAAATAGTCAAAGAAGACCTAGGTAACTTAATACAAAGAAAAAAGAAAAAAAAATCACAAGAGTAACATAAATAAATTGCACGACTGGATCGCACGTACTTGCTCATATGTGCGGTCACATCGTCGAATAAAATTTAAATAAAATGCACGACTATACATACACATGAACTAGTTCTTATGCTATATAATTGCTTAGTGGCTGCATATGTATGTATATAAAGGGTGTTTTTTTTTAGACGTGTGGTTTTCAAGAAGAAATAAAACGCATATAGTTTAATTTTATGGCCTAGCTTTATTATAAAGATAAGGGTTTGCATTGTGTTCTAAAAATGATTTCGGGAAGTGGCTGCCGTGGCTGGATCGAATAAATTCCAGCCGAGGACCAATTTTCCCAATTTTGTGAAAATCGGGATCGGTGGCCATTTCGTTTTGGGCCCATTCACCGAATGTGTGACGTGCTTGATGGGCGTTCGGCTTCAATTCTTGAACGAGTTGAATTTTGTAAACCTGCAAACAAAGATCCTTCCGCGCGCAATGGCGGATGGATTCATTTGGGTCTTCTTTGATACTCTGCTCCACCGAAACGAACCATTATTTTGGTAATATATTTGCACAATTTGCAAACTTTGTTCTGGAGTAAGGCTATTCATTATGAAATCGCAAATCAAACTGAGCATAAATCAAGAGACAGCTGTCAAAAAGATAAACTCCGAAAAAAGTATTGCCAGATTGGAAAAAACGTCTATTAAAATAAAAAAAAATATTTTTGTTTAGAAAATTCTTTATTTTTTTTAATTAGTTTCAGACTTTTCTTGGAAAAACTAAGTATGCAATAAAATTTGAAAACTAAATGTCTATCGAAGAAAAAAAAATGTTGAAAATCGTTCGACCAGTTTTTTTAAAAAGTTTTTTTTTTTTAAACTTTTCGAAAAAAATATTAAATTTTTTTTTCTAGTGTCATTATAAGGCAATCTGTAGCTTTCATCTGGGAAAATTATTTAAGAAAAATTCAATCCACCCATTATATTATAAACGATATTAATTGAATTGTAAGTGACTTCCTGTGTGTAAAATTTAATTGAAATCGGGATAATAGTTAACGATAAAACGCATTTGAAAAAAAACGGTTATATGAGAGATACCGTTATAGAACAAATTTCGAAAAATTAATTCTAACTAGTACCTAAATCGCAAGTAAAAATAATTGATTCATTTCAGAAATGACATCGCTCCTATTTTTGTTATTGGCTACAATAACTTTAGCTGAACTTGTTGACTACACAGGACAAAACTATGTACTCATAGAAGAGGGAAATGCCGCTTTATATACCCATCATGAACAGATTTTTCATATAACTAAAATTACATACATAAAACAATTACTAGTTGATTTGAAGAGACAAACTAATAATGGGTGCAGGGAACTAACTTCACGGGCACTACCTTCGCATGAAAGTTAACTTCACCACTGGTGGGAACTAATTTCACTTTTTTTTGATGAAGTTAATTCCCACCGAAAGTGGGAACTTAACATTTTTGTTAGTAAGAATGCATTTAAGCTTTAATAAAAATAATTTTTGTGAAACATTAAATAACTTTTAACATCCAAAAGACTGCGCTCACGGTACGTTTCAAAATCCGCTATAATAATGTAATTTGTGTTAATTTAAGAGCTCTCTTCTAAGCTGACTATTGATCATGCGTTGATCTTTACTTAGCCTGAGACTGGTTCTTAATAAGACAAGGTGGTGTGACAAAAAAAAATTCAGTATAAAATGGAAATTTACTATGAATTTATCCCTGGCTTGCGTCAAACGAGCAAATTGTTATATCTTATTTATTTTAAAAAAAATACACGCGAAAAAATATTTCTCGTTATGCGTGCTATGCAAGCTCAAATTGCAAAGCTTGTGTGTTTTTTGACGGAAAAACAAAAACAGTTGTTCTTGGAAATGAAGCTCTTCATCCTCACGAAGATCAGAAAAGTGACATTCCTTAAAGCGCAAGTTAACAGCAAGGAAAATTTTTGATGGAAAGCAGATGCAGAAAGTGAAGGATGAAACGGTCGATGTTCAATTTAAGAAAGTAAAAAGAAACTTGAATAAAATAAGAAAACAAAGCTTGCCAAAATGTCCGGAAAAACCAATGGAGGTGCAAGAATGTTTTAAAAATAGGTAATTTCTGCAAAATTATGGAATGTCTCGATACAGAGAAGAACTGCAGTTTTACCAGCACACCATCTTGGAGGGCAATTTAAGTTATACCGTTTTTATGGCTACTAAAATAACGGATTTAATAAAGTCCAACTTCTCAGATCGTGAAAGAAGAAGGTTTTTAATTGATGGTACGTTTAACATTGTTCCAACATCCACCGGCTATAAGCAACTTATAAAAGCACATTTTGCGTATGCGGAACATGTGAGTACCATATTTTTTTTTCAAAAATTAAGTATTTAACAGCAACTGTAACTTTAAAATTGTTATCTTTAGTTTTCACGCAAATTTTTAATTTAAACTAAAGTTAATCTTTGCAAGCATTTGGTTTTAATTATTTTCGCTGCCAATGCAGTTTCAGTGCATTCTATAAAACAATAATTTCTTTGAAAATATGAACAATGCATAAATATTTCACTAATAGGTCTATCCCTTTTTGTACGTTTTGACCACTCATAAGACCGAAGAACTATATATCCACCTGTTCCAATTTGTGAACAGAAATTTGTTTGAATTTCGTTCGTTTTCTATTATGACGGATTTTGAAGCTGCGTTGCGGAATGGGCTTAGAAAGGTTTTTCCAGAAGTAGCACTCAAGGGATGTTGGTTCCATTATACCCAAGCCATCCGGAGAAAGGCCTCTAGAATTCAGGATTTTATTCCACCAACGAGGAAAAACACCAATGCTTTGAGGTGGTTCCAAAAGGTCCTTACTTTACCGTTATTAAGCCCAAAAAATTTAAAAAAAGCTTTTGATTTATTGAGAGCTGAAGTTTCAACACTAAATTTAAAACCTTTATCTATTTTGGCTGCTTACTATCAGTGGATTCTACGGGTAAATGGCAATAAATACAGAACGTTCAATTAGAAGAAAAAGTAAAATCGGTCTTCTTTTTTTTAGGAAACACCTATATATTTTTCTGTATACAATGAAAATATCCGCACTACAAGGCTGGCTTAAAAAGTCGACTTGGGAAGAAAATCCATAGACATGGAAATTTTCTAAAGTTTCTGGACTGTTTAGCTGACGAACAACACCACAAGGGACTTCATTGCAGCCACTTTGAGTGGGAATTAACTTCATCAAAAAAAAGTGAAATTAGTTCCCACCAGTGGTGAAGTAAAGTCCCATGTTAAGGTAGTGCCCGTGAAGTTAGTTCCCTGCACCCTAATGATGACTCTATAAGATTGTTACGCTAAAATAACGTGACAAAAATTTTGTTTGTCCCAAATCACCATTTTCCTTCCCATCCCACTTTTTTCCACTTTAAAGGTAAATCCTAACCAGAAAGAGAAAGGCAACAAGTTACTAAAAGCACTGTCGATAGGTGGTCCAGTGCCAACAAAGATGGCCCTAAGCCCAACATTTGTTATTTGCTTATTTATAAATGCTAAATTTATTTGTCATTCGGTTTGTATAGTATTGTTTATAGTAATTTGTTTAAATATGGCTCGTTAAAACGTGATTCGAATTAATTAATAGCAATCGCGTTTCAAATTATTTGAGTACCCTTCCCTGCTTTGTAGCTCTTCAGAAAGAATATTTAATAGTTTTAAAAATTGATTTGTCTTTCGGAATCAAAAAAAAATGTATTGAGTTAGCCTGAACACGACCCTTGAGTTTTCGAACCAGGAAAATGTCCCATGGTACGGCGAATTCGAGTGCATGAGAGAGTAGTATATGGGTGAGACCTCAGTTGCACACTACAGCAAAGATGGCTTAGTGTTGCTAATACACTAAAACTAACCGCTGCCAAGTATGGTAGAAATGAATATGTGTATGTATGCGTGTGTGCGTGTAGAAGAGAGGGCCGTGCAGGCGAAATGAAAGTTTGGCAAAAGTCAGCCTTTAACTAACTTTTAAAAACCATTTATTATTTTTTTGGTTTGTAATTTTATCGTAGCGGAGCTTTAAAGCAGGCAGGAGGATCTCAAAAACAAATCAAAAACAGCTAAGTACCATTTTCCTTCCATTCACCGTTTATACGAGATTGTACCTATACCGCTTTATTTAATGCGCCATATTTATTCTTTTGTGTAACTTGTGAGCATTTTTTTATTAACAGTTTTATAACGTTTTCAAAAGAAATTATTATAATTTATCTTAAACATATAATTCCCCTTCAGGGACATTAAAATATATAAGTATATTTCGCCTTCGGCCATCTGGGTTTTTATCCCTCAAAAGGTTTTCCAGATACCTTCCCTTTTCTTATATCTAAATACATTCTTATTTTTTTATTTCCCTTTAAAACTTTAGTTTCCTAAACATATGTATTTTTTTCCTCATTTCATTGGTTTGTATATTTCCAAACAAATATACTGGCGTCCAATTTTATTCGGTTCAGTGTAAGATTATCTATTCGAATTACTTTAATTACAATTATTTTAATTGCACTTAAATAATTCAAATCATTGAACTCACCCCCTTGCTAGCTAGCCCATTGCAGCATTCGACATTGCTGCTAAGTTATCAACCTCTCTGGTGTTTCTTTGTTGTGTTTGATAGCTGTCTGTTGGTCAGCGTATCCAGTTCTCAGTTCTGTTGTGGTTTAATCTAATAAAGTGTTGATAACAAGATATGCGGACTCAGGTAGAGACCCCTCACATGATACAGATATTGAAATTATAAAAACTTTGATTAACCAAGTGAAAGAGACTAATAGTAGAATGAGAAGAGCAATAAATACTTTAGGTACAATCTGGAAATGGATTGCAGGAACGCTAGACGACGATGACATTCCACTAGTAAACAATAAGCTCAACGAACTTATCTCGATTAACAATAAACAGTACACAACAAACTCACAAATATTCAATGCCATACGAAAACTATCTGACTCGTTAATTTCTATAAAAACTACCTATCATCATCAGTTAGTTAAAGAGCGCAATCGATTAATTATTATGGAATTACAGATTGTAATACAAACCATCACACTCTCTAAATCAAATATATTAAATACGGGTATTTTAAACCTATATGAAATAAAACAAATATTATTAACCATGAACACGAATCCATCACCTTAAGTGATAGTATGGACGTGTCAACTTTCAAAATATTACAAAATAAAGATGTAATAGTAGTGCTTATCAAATACCCTGTCATTGACAAACCATGTAAATTTTATAAAACTAGAGCTATAAGTCAATCGGACGGAAAGCTTGTAATTGACAAAAATATTGCAAATTGCAAAAATAAATATGTTAATATTGAAAAATGTTAATTAGAATTAAGAAATACTTATTGTAAAATTAGTCAGACTTATCATGTTTATCTAATTTGCTAAACAGTGTAGAAGCGCAATGCGATAAAATAAAAGAAAAAAAAAACAAAATATTGATATAGTCAAAGATCAGCTATCCTTAACGCTTAATGTTAACGGAAACCACATTGTAAACGATGAAACAATAAGTGGCACATATCTGTTAATATTTGTTAATAAAAGCAATATTGATGGAACTTTATATGAAAACCCCAAATCAACATGCTGGATTCGAACCTACGCTCATTCGCTTAGCAGTCCGACACACTAACCACTAAGCCACGGGGCACTACTCCGTATAATGGTAAGTAAAATAAATTGCACGACTGGATTTCACGTACTTGTGCGGTCACATTGTTGAATAAAATTTAAGAAAATTAAAGTGAAAATCAAAGAATTTATTAGATTTGTGTGACTTTTGACTGTTCGAATAAAGTACGTTTTAATCTATTCAGTGAAATAATTTAAACGCAATTTGATTTCTTTAAGAAATGTAAAACAGTGTGAATTTATTTTTCAAAATCGTAGGAACTTTTTTTAAATAAAATGGTTTTTTAACCACTTTAAAAAAAAAATAAAAAAATATTTCAATAATACAAACTTAAGCACAAAAATAACATAAATTTAAAAACAAAATTAAAAAAAAATCACTCACCCGTTTTCAAAGTATTGATTTTTTCAAAAAAAAATTAAAAAATATTATTAAAAATACAAAAAAAAGTTTTCAAAAAAAAAATTAATGCGAAATTAGTAAGTTACTACATTTTGAATATCAATTTTGATAGTAATCGGATTACCACTTTTCGAGAGTCTAAAAAAAACGTGCCTATGGGAGGTACCGTTTTTAGCCCACAATATACAATTTTGAGCTCACCAAAATATAATGCTTACCTACACAGTAGTAGTACACTGATTTTGTATCATAAAAATCTTTTAGCCGTTTTCGAGAGAAATAAGCTTTTACAAAACCGTTATATGACAGGAACCGTTAATTTATGAGTTAAAAAAAGTTAAAAAAAAACCTTTGTAGAATGTCAAAATAACCTTTAGTTCATAATTTCAAGACGATTGACTCAACCGTTTAGGATACAGTCCAAAATACATCCGTAAAGACAGACAGATAGACAGACGGACAGAATTTTGCCAGTAACTCAAATATGTTTCTATCTAGATAGTAATGTCATGATTGATTGTTATCTCAATTTTTTTTGCACGAATGCATAACTTGCATTATAGAACCTATGATCGCAAGTAAAAAGGAAGGTATATACAAATTAAAGTCTTTGCATGAGATGAAATATGCAATGGAGTCACGTTGTTTCGGAGTCTGTTGGGATGTTAGACATCTCTCTCCGCGGTTCTATCTTGACATCGATGTCTTGATAACAATTTGACGTTTGTGTTTTTTCTTTCTTTTTTTAGGGTTCATCTCATTATTTTTTGTCTGTCATGCAGGTAGTTGCTCTTTTTGTGCGCTTTAAAAATTTATTTTGCAGTGAAAAGGCCTGAATACAGTACTTTTATTAGTTTTTATTAACAAGAGTAAATGAGACAACATCTATATTTTTTTAATGGAATAAATGTTTTAAAATGATAAAATTAACAAATATAAGAAGAAGAATTTCTATCTATTGACTTTTGTCAGAGATACAAACACATTAGCCTCTCTTGCTTTAATGAAATATCAAGACATGAACTGCCCAGCGAAGAAAAAAGAAAATGGTCTGATATTTATGTCAGAGATCTGGTTAGCAATACAGATATCATGTGGAGTCGGCCTGTTAAAAACGATTGTCCCGATCTTTCCAGTATTCGACTTTGTATTTGTCTATTGTTTTTTGAAGACGTTTGAATCGCATTTTCTCTGTTTCCACTTGTGTTGCTTTCTTTATCTTCATCTTAAAGTATTTTATTATACAGAGGTTTAAACAAATCAATACTTTGACTATTATTGTGGCTGACATGTATGGTTTATTTTGTGTCGTTTCAATTATAGAGTCTAGTAAGTTTATATTATTTTAAATATTAATAGTAAATATTAATATTAAAGTTCCATCAATATTGCTTTTATTAACAAATCTTAACAGATGTGTGCCACTTATTGTTTCATTGTTTACAATGTGGTTTCCGTTAAGCAGGATAGTTGCTAACATCCCAACATACTCCGAAACAACGTGACTCCATTGGATATTTCATCTCATGTTGAAGATCCTGAGAGAAATTATAACGTGTGGAGTCGGCCTGTAAAGAACGAGGGGAGTTAACATCAGCATATACAATGAAGTCCGGATATCGGACATAAGCAAAATATTCATCAATAAAAAAGATGTCATAAACAAAATATTCATTCAATAAAAAAGATGTCATCATATTCCCAGCACCCATGCCGCGCCACTGATAAAAGAGAAGCCAAGCAGATGCTTGAAGTATCCCAAGCAAGCATTTGATCTGCGTACGTGAAGGACAGTTCGGTTATCCACTACTTATTTATAAATAGTTTTAAGTTTTTTATATAAAGTTTTTTAAACCTCAAAGAACAGTGCAAAGACTTTAATTTGTATATACCTTCCTTTTTACTTGCGATTAAAGGTTCTATAATGCAAGTTATGCATTCGTGCAAAAAAAATTGAGATAACAATCAATCATGACATTACTATCTAGATAGAAACATATTTGAGTTACTGGCAAAATTCTGTCCGTCTGTCTATCTGTCTCTCTGTACGGATGTATTTCGGACTGTAGCCTAAACGGTTGAGTCAATCGTCTTGAAATTATGAACTAAAGGTTATTTTGACATTCTAAAAAATTTTTTTTTTTTTTTAACTTTTTTTAACTCATAAATTAACGGTACCTGTCATATAACGGTTATTTCTCTCGAAAACGGCTAAAAGATTACTGTGTAGGTAAGCATTATATTTTGGTGAACACAAAATTGTATATTGTGGGCTAAAAACGGTACCTCAAGCGTAGGTTCGAATCCAGCTCATAGTCCCCTTTTTTTCGGGGTACTGCCTCTTGCGAGGAACTGACAAAACCTCCAAGAGTAAAATTTGTCTCGAAAAAGTGCATCTCATGTAGCCGTTCGGACTCGGCGGTAAACTGTAGGTCCCTTCCATTCTTGCAGATTAACAACACACACACAGGAATGGTTGAGAGTATATATAAAAGCAATATTGATGGAACTTTATATGAAAACCCCAAATCAACATGCTGGATTCGAACCTACGCTCATTCGCTTAGCAGTCCGACACACTAACCACTAAGCCCCGGGGCACTACTCCGTATAATGGTAAGTAAAATAAATTGCACGACTGGATTTCACGTACTTGTGCGGTCACATTGTTGAATAAAATTTAAGAAAATTAAAGTGAAAATCAAAGAATTTATTAGATTTGTGTGACTTTTGACTGTTCGAATAAAGTACGTTTTAATCTATTCAGTGAAATAATTTAAACGCAATTTGATTTCTTTAAGAAATGTAAAACAGTGTGAATTTATTTTTCAAAATCGTAGGAACTTTTTTTAAATAAAATGGTTTTTTAACCACTTTAAAAAAAAAAATAAAAAAATATTTCAATAATACAAACTTAAGCACAAAAATAACATAAATTTAAAAACAAAATTAAAAAAAAATCACTCACCCGTTTTCAAAGTATTGATTTTTTCAAAAAAAAATTAAAAAATATTATTAAAAATACAAAAAAAAGTTTTCAAAAAAAAAATTAATGCGAAATTAGTAAGTTACTACATTTTGAATATCAATTTTGATAGTAATCGGATTACCACTTTTCGAGAGTCTAAAAAAAACGTGCCTATGGGAGGTACCGTTTTTAGCCCACAATATACAATTTTGTGCTCACCAAAATATAATGCTTACCTACACAGTAGTAGTACACTGATTTTGTATCATAAAAATCTTTTAGCCGTTTTCGAGAGAAATAAGCTTTTACAAAACCGTTATATGACAGGAACCGTTAATTTATGAGTTAAAAAAAGTTAAAAAAAAACCTTTGTAGAATGTCAAAATAACCTTTAGTTCATAATTTCAAGACGATTGACTCAACCGTTTAGGATACAGTCCAAAATACATCCGTAAAGACAGACAGATAGACAGACGGACAGAATTTTGCCAGTAACTCAAATATGTTTCTATCTAGATAGTAATGTCATGATTGATTGTTATCTCAATTTTTTTTGCACGAATGCATAACTTGCATTATAGAACCTATGATCGCAAGTAAAAAGGAAGGTATATACAAATTAAAGTCTTTGCATGAGATGAAATATGCAATGGAGTCACGTTGTTTCGGAGTCTGTTGGGATGTTAGACATCTCTCTCCGCGGTTCTATCTTGACATCGATGTCTTGATAACAATTTGACGTTTGTGTTTTTTCTTTCTTTTTTTAGGGTTCATCTCATTATTTTTTGTCTGTCATGCAGGTAGTTGCTCTTTTTGTGCGCTTTAAAAATTTATTTTGCAGTGAAAAGGCCTGAATACAGTACTTTTATTAGTTTTTATTAACAAGAGTAAATGAGACAACATCTATATTTTTTTAATGGAATAAATGTTTTAAAATGATAAAATTAACAAATATAAGAAGAAGAATTTCTATCTATTGACTTTTGTCAGAGATACAAACACATTAGCCTCTCTTGCTTTAATGAAATATCAAGACATGAACTGCCCAGCGAAGAAAAAAGAAAATGGTCTGATATTTATGTCAGAGATCTGGTTAGCAATACAGATATCATGTGGAGTCGGCCTGTTAAAAACGATTGTCCCGATCTTTCCAGTATTCGACTTTGTATTTGTCTATTGTTTTTTGAAGACGTTTGAATCGCATTTCCTCTGTTTCCACTTGTGTTGCTTTCTTTATCTTCATCTTAAAGTATTTTATTATACAGAGGTTTAAACAAATCAATACTTTGACTATTATTGTGGCTGACATGTATGGTTTATTTTGTGTCGTTTCAATTATAGAGTCTAGTAAGTTTATATTATTTTAAATATTAATAGTAAATATTAATATTAAAGTTCCATCAATATTGCTTTTATTAACAAATCTTAACAGATGTGTGCCACTTATTGTTTCATTGTTTACAATGTGGTTTCCGTTAAGCAGGATAGTTGCTAACATCCCAACATACTCCGAAACAACGTGACTCCATTGGATATTTCATCTCATGTTGAAGATCCTGAGAGAAATTATAACGTGTGGAGTCGGCCTGTAAAGAACGAGGGGAGTTAACATCAGCATATACAATGAAGTCCGGATATCGGACATAAGCAAAATATTCATCAATAAAAAAGATGTCATAAACAAAATATTCATTCAATAAAAAAGATGTCATCATATTCCCAGCACCCATGCCGCGCCACTGATAAAAGAGAAGCCAAGCAGATGCTTGAAGTATCCCAAGCAAGCATTTGATCTGCGTACGTGAAGGACAGTTCGGTTATCCACTACTTATTTATAAATACTTTTAAGTTTTTTATATAAAGTTTTTTAAACCTCAAATAACAGTGCAAAGACTTTAATTTGTATATACCTTCCTTTTTACTTGCGATTAAAGGTTCTATAATGCAAGTTATGCATTCGTGCAAAAAAAAATTGAGATAACAATCAATCATGACATTACTATCTAGATAGAAACATATTTGAGTTACTGGCAAAATTCTGTCCGTCTGTCTATCTGTCTCTCTGTACGGATGTATTTCGGACTGTAGCCTAAACGGTTGAGTCAATCGTCTTGAAATTATGAACTAAAGGTTATTTTGACATTCTAAAAATTTTTTTTTTTTTTTAACTTTTTTTAACTCATAAATTAACGGTACCTGTCATATAACGGTTTTGTAAAAGCTTATTTCTCTCGAAAACGGCTAAAAGATTACTGTGTAGGTAAGCATTATATTTTGGTGAACACAAAATTGTATATTGTGGGCTAAAAACGGTACCTCCCATAGGAACGTTTTTTTTTTAGACTCTCGAAAAGTGGTAATCCGATTACTATCAAAATTGATATTCAAAATGATGTAGTAACCTTACTAATTTCGCATAAATTTTTTTTTTGAAAACTTTTTTTTTGTATTTTTAATAATATTTTTTATTTTTTTTTAAAAAAATCAATACTTTGAAAACGGGTGAGTGATTTTTTTTTTAATTTTGTTTTTAAATTTATGTTATTTTTGTGCTTAAGCTTGTATTATTGAAATATTTTTTTATTTTTTTAAAAAAAGTGGTTAAAAACCCATTTTATTAAAAAAACCGTTCCTACGATTTTGAAAAAATAAATTCACACTGTAAAACATTTCTTAAAGAAATCAAATTGCGTTTAAATTATGTCACTGAATAGATTAAAACGTACTTTATTCGAACAATCAAAAGTCACACAAATCTAATAAATGCTTTGATTTTCACTTTAATTTTCTTAAATTTTATTCAACAATGTGACCGCACAAGTACGTGAAATCCAGTCGTGCAATTTATTTTACTTACCATTATACGGAGTAGTGCCCCGTGGCTTAGTGGTTAGTGTGTCGGACTGCTAAGCGAATGAGCGTAGGTTCGAATCCAGCTCATAGTCACCTTTTTTCCGGGGTACTGCCTCTTGCGAGGAACTGACAAAACCTCCAAGAGTAAAATTTGTCTCGAAAAAGTGCATCTCATGTAGCCGTTCGGACTCGGCGGTAAACTGTAGGTCCCTTCCATTCTTGCAGATTAACAACACACACACAGGAATGGTTGAGAGTATAGGTCACTAGGCCTTGGCTCCTTAAGGAACTGTCGCGCCAATAAATTTATTTAAAAAAAAAAAATTATATTATACGGTTTAAGGGCAAGTTTAGGATTCGTGATTATAAAAAATAATCCCATGATATCAGCGAAATCAAGCATCGTTGTGCGTGGTTAGTGGAAAGATGGGGGACCGTCCGAAAACCAACTGCGTGCTGTTGACATGTGTTATATGTTTTCTGTTTTCCTTCCTCTTTCTATCTTCTGTTCTGTCCTGTATCAATGTCGTCTTGTGTGTTGTTCTTGTAATTGCAGTATAAACGGCTTTAGCGATTATCTTCAAATTAATTGTTTGTGATTCTTTTGGCATTTCCCAGAGGGGAAATTGAAATTTTATTTGTTAGGCCTGAAAATAACTGTACCTGTCATATGAATGTTAAGGAAAAGCTTATTTTTCTCGAAAACGGCTCCAACGATTTTGATTACAAAATTTTGAGAATTTTTTTTGGTAGTGGCTATCATTTGATCAGAACCAAATTTGCGGGAAGTCTATTAACGGGACCTTTTATATAACGTTTTTTTTTAATTTTTGGCATGCCTTAAATTATGATATGTGGCAAATCATTTGCAAAAGTCATTGTTATACCTAAGCAATATAAACCACCAACAGAAGTAACATTTTAGAGACCAATATCGCTTATACCAATTATGGTAAAAGTTTAACATTGCGTCGTTGTTCTAGAGGAGAAATTGTTTCAGCGGCAGTTCTATTTCCTATCAATCTTAACGCTCGATTTTGTATTCTATCAAGCAGGTGAAGCAATGTTTGTGAAGCACCTGCCCAGAGGTGGGAGTTATACTCGAGTTTAGGGCGTATAAACGCTTTATAAATTGTAGCCAGATCAGATGGGAAAAATACTTCTTACAGCGATACAGAAAACCTAAGCACTTAGCAGCATTCTTAGCGATCTGAAATATATGGTCGTTAAAACGGAGGTCGTCGTTGACACACATACCGAGAGCTTTTCGGTTTCTTCGATTTAAGTGCCATTCACGGACAATGGCATTGGGGGTATAGTAGTAGTAGTAGTAGAATGTGATATTATTTGATAATTTACAAAAGTTTACATATATTTACAAATTCACAAGTATATAGCATTGGCTTTTGCCGTCAGCCAGAAAAAAAAAAGAGTTTTATTCAAACATTATGTATAATAAAGATCAAAGTAAAATTGAAATTGAAAAGATTAGACTCCTTTAAGATGATCACAAAAAAAATAAAAATACATATTTTGTTTTTCTTATTAAAAAGCTTCATTTAAAATTTGATTTCTGTAGTTAAGGGCTGTTTTAACGTAGTAACATTATCCAATCTTGACCGTTCAAGACATTTGCAGCTTCATCAACAGTTAAATAGTTTTTCCCCAAGTGCTGTCTCCGTATTGCCTGCAGGATCGGACATGTGCCTATAAAATGGAGAACATTTTCTGTCGCACGAAGATTGCATAAACTGCATTCCGTACTTCAATCAGGTCCGTATGGTATGTAGTTCAGTCGTAGTTATTCTCCTCTGGTTTTTAAAATTAAAGAGATTGTTTCTATTGCGTATCGGTCGTTGAAGTAATTGTTAGGTCCAAGGTCGTATCTCAGGAGCTTATACATGTTTCGGGTACAACTCTGTTGGGCTGACTCCTTAAATTTTACAAAGAAAGAATCTTCAATCCTTCCCAACAATTCTGGAAAGATGTCTTTCCAATCACCAGTATTTCTTTCTACCAACTGGATGTCGTGCTGAACTCCAAGCCGTGACCATTATTCGAAGAACTGTGATTTTCGTGATAGCAGATATTTTGCGATAATATTTGGCAGACGGTGATTTGGAAGAGCCATAACCTTTGCAATGTAGAACAAATGCAACTTGAGCGAAAAGACGTAGAGCGGAGCCACCCCGGTCTCCAAATGTAGGTAGGTTTGTTTTCGGGGAGCCAAAAGTTCTTTTTCAAAAAATACCTCAGTAATTTTTCTACTTTCTTCCTACTTGACCAGCATAGCACATCACTGACCTCATAACTGCTTCGAAAAGTTTATATTTAGCACTCGGGGTTATCTGTTTTTTCCCAAGGACCCCTCTCCAGTTGCAGTTGATGCCTTTTTTGCTTCTATAAGCTTTTCCTGCAGATGCTTTTTTAACGACATCTGAGGATTAATGATGACTCGAAGATATTTATATTCCCCCACCAACTCCAGCTCTACATTTTCCCACATCCATTTCTCCTCCCTTGCATATCGCCCTGTGCCATTTCGAAATATCATTACTTTGGATTTGTTAGTGTTAACTGTAAGAACCCAATTACGGCAGTACAATTGCAATTTATTAATCATTATTTGCATCATATTTGGAGTCTCCGGAAAAATGTCGTCCGCATACATCAATTTTTTTATTACTGTACCAGCAAAACTAACACCTCCAGGCAAAAACGATATAAGGTTATCCAAAAAAAGCGAAAACAGAAGTGGACTCAAAAGACAGCCTGTTTGACCCCGGAAGAAGTATGAAACCAGGAAGATCCTTCATTTCTATCCCATACTGCTGTGAGGTTTTGCTCATATAGCCCTCGTTATGTTTTAAGTATTTTCGATGGTAAGCCTAGACAACAAAGTTTGTAGAAAAGGGCATTTCTGTCGATTGAGTCGAAGGCAGCCTTGAAGTCAACGAAGAAAGCATATAACTTTTTCCCCTTGTCTAGGTATGATCTAGCATAGCAATGGTTAGTGAAAATATGTTATCGACTGTTGAATATTCTTTCCTGAAGCCGGTTCGAAACTCGCTTGGAAGATTATTTTGTTGTATCCAGTTTAACAGTCTGTCTTGATTGACACCAGCAAAAATTTTCATAACAGAGTTTATAAGGGATATGCCTCTATAATTGTTAGGGTCGTTTACATCGCCTTTTTTAAACAGTGGGACGATAATATTCCGCCTAAAGCTTTCTGGAATTGCACCAGAATTGAAAATATAATTATAACTTTCAGTAAGCTTAATCAAAAAAGTTTCTGTAGCGTATTTGTAAAATTCGTACGGAACACGGTCATCCCCTGGAGCCTTGTTAAGATTGCATCTGTGTAGGACTCTCATTACTTCTTGAACTGAGAATGCACGGTCGAGATCTTCATTTTCTACTAAAGGACTAGCATATAATATTTGACTTGGTCTTGGTGGTGCACCTAGAAGCTGTTCGAAATGGTGAGCAAGTATACTCGTACTTATTATTGTTTTCATTGCAAAAGGTATACCGTTGAGTGTACGTGCCACCTTCCAAAAGGATCGACTGTCTCTTACTTCCGACAATCTTTGCATAAGGTATCGGGAGTATTGCTTTTGTTATTCTTTGCAAAGATATTTGAAAGCTTTATTCGCCTCTTGATACATCCTTTTTGCGAAATTCGATTTTGTTGCCCTGAGAAGTCTCAAAAAACCAAACGACTTTTTTCTTGCTCTCTCACAATCTGCATCGAACCATGGATCTTTCCAGCTTTTCAAACGGACTGTTTGAAATGATTGTGCGGCCTGAGATACGCATGTAACTAATGTCTCAATACCATGGACCGATTCAATTTGCTCATTACTTACAGAATCAAGAAATTGGTTAAGATTTATTTGATAGAGTTCCAAAAAAGAATTCTTCCATTGAAGTTTTGGTAACAGCATCATGTTTTCGTTGGTGTAACCCGGTTCTTCATCAAATCGACATTTAACATTCAGTGGTAAATGGTCAGAATAAACCAGCTCATCTACTTTTAAATCATCTACATACTCGAACCATTTTCCACGTATGAGACAATAATCTATTGTGGAACAAGATGTTCCTCTTATAAATGTAAAATGACCTTCTCGACAACTTTCAGTGCTCCCGTTCAACATGGTCAGACCAACCGATTCACACATTTCTATAAACCTTCTCCCATTTCCATCTATTTGCTCGTCCAGAGCAGATCTGATTATACTAATTGACGCTGGTGTAAAGTCTGGTTCCATCTGTAACATCGGAGAACTTCCTACCCTAGCGTTGCAGTCTCCGATCAGCATAATATTTTCTTTGCCTGGTTCCATTAGGAAATCGTACAATCCAGCTAAGTCATCCATCCATTTATTACAGTTAACATAAACCGGAACGATGTAAAATTGCTCATGTGTAATGGTCATTTCAATGACAATCCTGTTCATCTCCATGACAAATCGGCATCTAGTACATTCCTTAAATGATTTTTTTATTCCAAATAGACATCCTTCACTTGCTCTTCCGTATACATGAGTTCTCGTGGCTGGGGTCCATTTCAATATAAATTCTGGCAAATAGTTGTCATATTGTGTTATGTCACCATAGATGAAAGTTTCAAATAGTAGAAAAATGTCGCTTTCTCTTATTTTATCGAAAAAATTCTGAAAAACTAGTTTGCTACCTTAACCTGATATATTATATGAAATAATTTTACAAGGAATACTATTATTTTTTATTTCACTTAAAAGACTTATTGTGAATGTGGCTGACGGCATTTATGTTAAAAACGATTTGTCAGCACTTCATTTGTTTTGATGTTTGAGAAGCTCTGGTATGATTTTCGTTTATTGACATCTCATCTAACAGCCACTCCAGAAACGTCATTCCTCCGTCTTCGTCACATGTCAAAACATTGTTTTGGTTATAATAAAATATTTTACCCTCAATTTGTAGTGTTTCTCCTCGAATAAATGTTTTTATATTTCTATTTTTAGATGTTATTTTTGTTTTAATTTCGAATAGTTTTCGTCTTCTTTCTCTTGCCGCAGCGGGATAATCTTTATGGAGGGAAATACCGGTACCTCTCAGTTTTTTTGCTGATCTTAGAATACGTCCCACATCTTCTCTGTTTTGTAATTCCACAATTACGTTTTCAATTTTAGCATTTCTTGAGCGAATAAGACGTGTCTCTGAAATTACTCGTTGGTTTTGTGTTTCGAGCAAATCCATACCCAGGGCTTTCGCTTTTTCCACCGGCTGAACACCCATTTGAGCCGGAAAATGTAAAATTATATTTTTTTCATTTTCTGCGGGGGGAAATATTTTAAACCTTTTTTCAGCTTAAACTTCCTTTTCTTAAGATCAGATTTTTAAAAGACTCACCTACAAGTGTTAACAGCGGTTATAAAAAGTGCTTTTGAGCTTATATTTCGTTTAAAAACCACAAAATTTTTTTTTGGTATTACCCGTTTCTTCATTAAATCGACATTTAAAATTCAGTGGTAAATGGCCAGAATAAACTAGCTCATCTACTTTTAAATCATCTACATACTCGAACCATTTTCCACGTATGAGACAATAATCTATTGTGGAACAAGATGTTCCTCTTATAAATGTAAAATGACCTTCTCGATCACTTTCAGTTCTCCCGTTCAACATGGTCAGACCAACCGATTCACACATTTCTATAAATTTTCTCCCATTTCCATCTATTTTCTCGTCCAGAGCAGATCTCATTATACTAATTGACGCTGCTGTAAAGTCTGGTTCCATTTGTAACATCGGAGATCTTCCTACCCTAGCATTGCAGTCTCCGATCAGCATAATATTTTCTTTGTCTAGTTCCATTAGGAAATCGTACAATCCAGCTAAGTCATCCCTCCCTTGACTGCAAACTGCAAAGGGATCTTCCCAAACAGTACGAAACTAAAGAAAACTGAAGCCGGTGTACTAGGACCAACCGTGTATTTGTTATATACAATCGACATTGTAGTGGACAACAATGCTATAATGGCCACCTTTGCTGATGATACTGCAATATTTGTGCCAGATAAATCAGTTACAAAGGCTACTCAAAAATTGCAAAATGCAGTCGATAAAATTGATTCTACGCAAAAATGGCGTATCAAATAAAACGAAACAAAATCGAAGCATATAAACCTTACAAACAAAAACATAATTAATATTCCAATTTTTATTAACAGTATAGCAGTACCTTAATCCAATACCGCCAAATACCTTGGAATGACTTTGGATGCAAAGCTTAAATGGAAAGAGCACATCAAAAGGAAAAGAGGAGAACTAATCCTGAAGTATAGAAAAATGTACTGGTTGCCAGGAAAGAACTCGGACCTATCTTTCCAGAACAAACTAATGTTATACTAGCAAGTACTGAAACCCGTTTGGACATATGGCATCCAACTATGGTGTTATACAAAGAGAACAAATGCTGAACCCATCCAAAAATTCCAAAGCAAGGTCCTTCGTGGAATAATTAATTACTTTTGGTATATAAGAAATAACGATCTATATCATGACCTTCAAATTGAAATGGCTACGGAAGTGGATAAAACACATGCTGTATCACACAATTAGAGACTGCAAAGTCATACCATTTCCGAGATGCAGATAGTCTTAAATGTACGAAAAATGCTCGGATATTAAGAAGAACCAAGCCTCAGTCAGAACCAAAATCCAGTCGTGCAATTTATTTTTATTCGTCCGCAAATCTATGATGAAGAATAAATGAGTAATTTTTGAAAACAAAAAAAAAATTCTTCATCATTATAAAGTCATGCTCTCTTTATAATGCCTCTAAACCGGAAAATATAGTTTATAAAATTTATGCAACGTTGCATAGAGATTGTATAGGCTAAATGCGTTTGAAAGTTGAATAGGGTTTTTTTATATATTTGCAGAACTCAAACTGCAGCTCACGTTTGGCTTGCAGCAATGGAAGTTTATACAAAGAAACGATTAATATTTACGTACCTAGTGCATATAAAGTATGTTTTAAAAAGAAACGACGTTATTGAGAACATTCTTTTGTTGATCATCGGCTAATAAAGTGCCTATTTTATACATCGTTTACAAATATAATGGTGTGTCCACACCAAATAAACATTTCGGGAAACATTGTTTAAAAAACGTTTCTGAAAGGTTTCCCATTTGATAAAAAAACATTTAAGAAATTCTTTTTTTAACGCTGCGCTTACGGAAACTTTCTTTGTTTCCCATTTCGTCTCTTACCTTACTTTACCTGAGGTGGCGCTACAGTTCGGGGTGGACCTGGGCCTCAACCAACAAGCTCCTCCAGCTAGCTCGGTCCCTAGCTATCTGCCCCCGATTTCGCACGTGGAGTCAGTTGAGGTCCTCTTCTACTTGTGTGCGCCACGTGAGTCTCGATCTTACCCTACTGCCCCCCGTCTCTCTGGGGTGGATTCGAAGATTTTCCGGACCGGAGTATTGATGTCCATCCGCTCTATATGACCCATCCATCTGAGACGTTGAATTTTTACTCTTTTGGCAGCCGGTACAGTTCTTCATTCTATCTTATTCTCCACTCTCTGTTAATGCATACGGAACCAAAAATCACCCGGAGAATCATTCTCACGAATCGGCCTAAAGCGTCCATGCGTCTGCACCATAGAACAGGACTGGGATGATGAGTGTCTTATAAAGGGACAATTCAGTTGCCCGAGAGAGGGCTTTGCTACTCAATTGCCTTCTAAGTCCGAGGAATCAGCGTTTGGCAAGAGTTATTCTTCGTTTGAATTCAGCACTGGTATTGTTGTCTGAGTTAAAAGCGGAGGCCAGATAGACAAAGTCCATAAGTACCTCCAAGTTATAGCTTTCTATGGTGATGTTTTGTCCAAGACGTCGATGTTGGGTGTCTCTTCTTGATGACAGCATATATTTTGTTTTGCCCTCATTGACTGCTAAACCATCTTCGCCGCTTCCGTCTCAATACTCACAAAAGCGCTACTGACATCACGCTGCGTTCTACCGATTATGTGCCTTTGATGTTGGTGCGAGAGTTCTGCACTATTCTTTCAAGTATGATGCTGAAAAAGTCGCATGACAGCGTATCGCCTTGTCTAAATTCTTTTTTCACTTCGAAGGTGACGGGGAGGTCTTTACCGCGTGCGTTTTCCATCGTCATTTTACACAGGCGGACGAGTTTAGCAGGGATGTTAAAACTGTACATTGCTCTATATAACTCGTCTCTATAAATGCTGTCGTATGCGGCTTTTCAATCGATGAAAAGGTGGTGGGTATCGATTTGAAGTTCTTGACTTTTTTCCAAGATCTTCCGTAATGTGTATATTTGATCGATAGTGGACTTTCCTGGCCTTAAACCGCACTGATATGGACCTATCAGGTTTTTGACTAATGGCTTTAGGCGTTCACACAATACATCAGAAAAGATGTTGTAGACGATATTGAAGAGGCTGATATCCCATAGTTGGTGCAGTTCTTCTTCTTTTATAAAGATCGGACAAACTATGCTGAGATTCCATTCATCGGGCATGCTTTCTTCTAACCATATCTTGCTTATGAGTTGGTGCATACATCATACGCATACGGCAGCTAGGCCATCGGCTCCGGCGGCTTTATTGCTCTTAAGCTTAGATATAGCTAGCTTTTTTCGTTCAGATGTGGTGGGCGAAATGGTTGGTCTACTTCTTCCAGATAAAGTGACCATTCTGCCTGACAGCGGAATTCGTTTCCTCATCGCCGTTATACAGTCTGCAGAAATGGTTTTTCCATATCTCAGCATCGACTGCAATTCCACTACGATGTTCTCTTGATCATCTTTGCAAGCTTCAGTTCGAGCCCTGTCCCTTTGACAGCTTCTTGTTACCTCTTCGTAAAACTTTCGAACTTCATTCATGCAATAACAACTCTATATTTCCTCGATCTTACACTTCTCATGTTCCCTTTTTTTCTTTCTGAGAAGGCGGTGTTCCTCTTTCCTCTTTTGCTCGTAGAGCGCACGGGTAGTTCTGGTCCTTTTTTGCAGCGCTGCCTTGTATGTTTCTTTTCTATTTAGAGAATTCTAGAATTTTTGCGATTGCAGCCGTCCGACGTAAAACTTCCTCACAGTATTACCTCTTCTTGGGGTTGGTCGGGATATCCTCAGTCGTACCTTGGCTGCAACGAGGTAGTGGTCCGAGTAAATGTTTGCGCCTCGGAAAGTTCGGACATCCATCATACTGGAGTAGTGCCTGGCATCGATCGCAATGTGGTCAATCTGGTTGACAGTGGATTGATCAGGGGATCTCCATGTCCCTTTATGAGGTGTGGGAACTTGGTACTAGCTATTACAATATTTTTCCCCGCAGCAAAGTCAATTAGAATGAATCCTTTATCGGAGGTAGTGTCGTGCAAGCTGTGTTTTCCGATTGTACCACCAAAGAGATCTTATCTCCCTAGCTTTGCGTTAAAGTCGCTTAGGACAATTTTAATGCCATAGCTAGGGCACTCATATGTTTTGTCCAGGAGCCCAAAAAACGTTTCTTTGGTGTATTCATCTTTTTCTTCTGTGGGGGCGTGCGCGCATATAAGGCTAATATTGGCAAATTTAGCCTTGATGCGGACTGTCATGAGGCGCTCGTTCACACATTTGTAGTTCAAAATCTCTTGCCAGAGCCTGCCTCCAATAACGAATACATATCCAAATAAACCCTGTTTTTGTTCTGTATAGCAGTTGCAGTAGTAGATATCCCAGTTTTTCATCTTTATTTTGCCCGGCCCATCCCATCGCATTTCTTGGATGGCGGTTATGTTTGCCTTACAGCAGTCAAGGGTCTCCGCTAGTTGTTCGGCTGTACGTGGTCTGTTAAGGGACCTAACATTCCACGTACATATCCGAAATTCGTTGTCCTTATTTCGTTTGCAGGGTTCATCATCAGTGAATCCGTCCTATCCGAGGCTTGTGGTTGCTTCGCAACTAGTTGTTTTTGGCATGGCCGGAAAGTTACCCCGATGCACAACCCCGAACCTGGAGAACCAGGTCCTTATTGTGACTCCAAGAACGAAGAGCCGGATAAACCGCTCCTTATAGGCCTGAGCTCCGAACGTAGTAGCCCATATAAGGTGTTCACTAAGCAGTTCAACCTGACTAGAACCTATTGACGCCACCCTTAATTCCATCTAAAGAATTCTTCCGCTGCCGCCTGGATGTAAGAAGTAGTGCCTTAGTGGTAACACTCCTCCCCCGCTCTCTCATTTGCTGCCACCGTCAAGCTCTCCACTTGAGGTACTAGGCACTCGATGTTCACCACGTAGAGGTGAGAGTAGGAGTTGATAGAGAAGGGTGATTTGTGGGTGCTTGTACCCACACACATATCTACCCTTTGAACATTTCATCTCTACCTTTGTTAAAAGTTCAGTCGATAGGTTGTTCCTAGTGAAAAAAGATCGGATCTTAATAAAAGTTTTGAATGTGGTCCATGGATGATTAATTAATATTTTCTCAAGATTTGGACACTGCGCAAAACAGGAGAGGGTGAAAACTGCAAAATTTTCGACCTTAGATTAGGTCATCAAAAACTTTTTTTCCATTATTATATTATTATTATTGACTAGAATTAAATTTTCTACAATATTTATTATTTATACATGTTTTTATGTCAATTTGTTTCTGAGATATGACTTCAAAAAAAAAGGAATTTTTTTAAATTTTCTGAAAAATATGACTTAAGGTTTTCGCGGTTATTTACATATGACATTTTAATTGCTTTACGCGGCTTATCCTTGCAATTTAAATGTCATTCTCTAAAAAAGCCATTTAAATGCAGAATTTCATGTTATTTTTTCTCTTATACACGATTTATGATGAAGTGTTCTTGTAATTATGATTCTTAGTTAAAATTACCAACTTTTAAACACCTCGTAAGGCACATTTTGCTTAATAATTCGAATTTTTACAAAATCGGTACATATATACATGTTAAGAAATCAGATTAAATGATCAAAATAAGATCCTTTTTTGAATTCCATTTCTTAAAATGTTCAAAGTGTCTTCGTCCCTACCAAAAATCACCCGAAGCTGCGCTGTTCAATTACACACAATATGATGAAAGAAAAAAACGCATCTGCGGTGACGTACTAGTCTCATGCGAACCTGAGATTGTTTTTACCGCAAGAATAACGTGCGATACCACCGCCTCATCACACGCGTGTGTAAAGCACTCTATTTATTAACGAGTACTATAAGACGCAAAAGCGTCACGGCTGTGGCACCGCGCGTGGGCCCGGGCACAAGTAGACAGCATTGTAACGGGTCCGCCAAATAACTTTCTTTTTTTTTTTGAAAATGCTTCATCAACATCGAGTGTAGCTTCGGCTGTGTGAACGTAGCGCCGTCCTGTTGAAACCAAATGTCGCCAATATCCTCCTCTTCCATTTTTGTGAACAAATATTTGTTCAACATGGCCCGATAACGATCGCCATTGACTGTAACGGCCACTCCTTGCTCATTTTCGAAAAATGGCCCAATTATGCCTCTGGACCAAATTCCGCACCAAACAGTGACTCGTTTTGGGTGTATCGGCTTTACAATGTACCCCAAATGCGACAATTTTGCTTGTTTACATACCCTCGAAGATCAAAATGAGCTTCATCTGAAAAGATGATTTTTTTGGCAAAATTGATCGGCGTCTTCTCTAAGTCGATCGCAGGCAGTAATGTCGCAATATTTCCCAGCGTATACACAACCATATTCGTTCAGCGGAATCAGCGGAAGGACAAAACTAATTATCTGTCAAATCAGACATGAGCTAAGTGTTACCATTCACGAAATAAGCACTAGTTAAAAAAAAAACCTTAGATGGCGGACCCCATTGCCTATAGTACTAACATGAGACGAGAAAAAATCTTTCTACCTAGAGCCGCTTGGAGTGCTTGTGTAGGGACATTTTATTTGAGTGAGAGAGAATTAAGAGCATGGTTTTTAGTGTTATGCTTTGTGCTTAGTTTATTGCGCATGCGCAATGTGAGGCAAGAAAAAACAGAAGGAGAACATGTCGTTGGAACGACCATATATTTGAGATCGCTAAGAATGCTGCAAAGTGCTTAGGTTTTCTGTATCGGTGTAAGAAGTACTTTTCCCCATCTGATCTGGCTACAATTTATAAAGCGTTTATACGCCCTAAACTCGAGTATAACTCCCACCTCTGGGCAGGTGCTTCGCAAACATCGCTTCACCTGCTTGATAGAATACAAAATCGAGCGTTAAGATTGATAGGTAATAGAACTGCCGCTGAAACAATTGCCCCACTCGAACACCGACGCAATGTTTCATGTCTTTCCTTATTTTATCGTTTCTTTTACAAAAAATGTTCACTCGAAGTAGCCAGTTGCATTCCTCCCCTTAAAAGTTTCTCCCGTAATACTCGTCTCGCAAGGAATGCTCATCAGTTCACCCTTGAGCCTAATTTCGGACGTACCGTGAAATATAGGGATTCTTTTTTTAGCCGAACGACACGAATCTGGAATAGTTTACCCGGCGGGATTTTCCCTTGCCATTTTGATCTGCAAACATTCAAAACCAATGTTAATCGGCACCTCCTATCTCTCCCCTCCCTATCTTCGTAATGCCCGCGCAGTGTGTTCTACATTAAAAGGGAAACACATAATCCCTTGTGCGCGCGTTAATTATAAAAAAAAAAAAAAAAAAAAAAAAAAAATGAAATAATTCAGTATCTTGTTACTGCTGTTATCATTGTATATTTTATATATGGGATATGTAATATGAGAACTGGTTCTTACATAAGTATTTATACATGCGTACGTCATTGACCAGACTTTTGATTTGAGTTTTTTAGGATTTTCAAGTTTTGTACGAGGACTACTTACATACATATTTGTCATATTTGTACATATATACATCATTAACCAGAAATTTGATTCGAATTCTTTAGGATTTTCAATTTTTTTTTACTATTATGAAGGTTGTCGTCTTCTAATAATGTACACATTCATTTTTGAAATTTAAACACAAACTTACTTTTTGCTGTATTTATTCAAAGATAAAAACGTCCTTGGAGTGGATGGATTTTGAATTTTGATTTCCACTCAGATAGGTACCTACATATACATATACATATAGGTAAATACATATGTATGTGTAGGTACCTATCTGAATGAACTATGTGCAGAAATTCAATCAAAATTTTTTTGTAAATTGATTTATATTATTGTTGATTGATTATATATTATTGATTTATAGTAACAAAAGTCTTTTGTTTGTTTGAGGTTTATATAATAGGTACTAGTTGACCTACCCAGCTTAGTTCGCGGGAAAGAAATTTATAGTTAAACCAAAATATTTCTTTCAACTAATCTTCTATAGATTTGCTAAAAATACCACGGGTTTTTTACATTTGTAATACCTAATTGTTTAATTTTTACTTGCAATTATTATAGGTAGGTACTAAGTACAAGTTATGCATTCGTGGAGAAAAAAAATTTGAGAAAACAATCAAAATACATAGGTGGCTGTTTAGAGGAACTTAAATTTAAAGAATTTTGTATTTAGGCATTACAATGCGCCCCAAAGCTGGCGTTCTATTCATTTGCACATCATGATCATATGGGACCCACCATTCATATGCGCTCTGAATACATAAGTAAAGTTGTAATTACCATAGCTTTTAATACATCTTAGTCTAATTAGCTCTTACAAAAGGTTAAGGTAGTTACAGGGTAGACCAGTAGGCAGTTAAGAATTTGAAATTGGCAAAAGCTGTTCTTATATTATCAAAAGTTCAGCCAATAATCTTGAGGGACGCATCTTACTCAAATAGCGTAAAGAGTATGTGATAGGTTTTCTTGATAAGCTGTAATAACAAGTTTTATAAATACCTTTATTGTAAAGTTATTTAATGGTTACTCATTTAATATTTTCAGACAATCTCGAAGACAAGCCAAACGTTCGCAGAAACACATGGAGCAAATCCGATGTTGAAAATGCTCGACGTGGAATTAAAGTTAACAAAGACTCTAAACATGATACAAACATTAAAACAAGAGTTATAAACTCAATAGATCTTCCAACAGTAGTAATACCAGACGAGAGCCTACGACATGAAAACGAGTTAGAGGTTCAAGAAGAGAATATCTTTCATCGGGTCATAAGATCTGAAAAATTGCAAACTGAATTAGAAAAAACACTCAAAAAATCTAATGAATTGTATGCTCTTCAAAAGAAAGAATTTCAGCCAGCTGAACGTCCTATCCAAAAGCGGCCTGTTGATAACCTCAAACCAGAAGGAGAATTTTCAGGACCTCTTAAAGACCAGTTCCGACCAGCTGAGAAAGCTATTCGAATTATTTGCGAAGATAATCTCAAGACTGAAGGTGAAATGATATTTGAAGAAAAGCGGGAATACCAGTTTATTTCAAGACCGGACAAAGTGAAACCGATAGACAACTTGAAACCAGAAGGTGACTTTCACATTCCAGATAAAATCGAATACCATCCAGCTGAAAGGCCAAATCAAAAGCGACCGGAGGATAATTTACACCCAGAAGGCGAATTCTTTACTCCAGAAAAAACAAAGTTCCAACCAGCTGAAAGGCCTAAACAAAAGAAACCAGAAGACAATTTGCATCCTGAGGGAGAATTTTATGCTCCTGATAAGCCTTTGTTTACACCTAGTGTAAGATCCATACAAAATATTCCTCAAGATAATCTGCCGACGGAAGGTGAGTTTTATTCTCCAGAAAAAGAGCAGTACCAAGTAGCTGAGAGGCCGATACAAAAAAAACCAGTAGATAATTTAAAACCGCAAGGTGAATTTTATACTCCTGAAAAGCAACATTTTAAACCAGCTGAACGTCCCATCCAAAAGCGGCCTGTTGATAACCTCAAACAAGAAGGAGAGTTTTCAGTACCTCTTAAAGACCAGTTCCGACCAGCCGACAAAGTTATTCGAATTATTCGCGAAGATAATCTCAAGACAGAAGGTGAAATGATATTTGAAGAAAAGCGGGAATACCAGTTTATTTCAAGACCCGACAAAGTCAAACCGATAGACAACTTGAAACCAGAAGGTGACTTTCACATTCCAGATAAAATTAAATTCCAACCAGCAGAAAGACCAAAGCAAAAGCGACCGGAGGATAATTTACACCCAGAAGGCGAATTCTTTACTCCAGAAAAAACAAAGTTCCAACCAGCTGAAAGGCCTAAACAAAATAAACCAGAAGACAATTTGCATCCTGAGGGAGAATTTTATGCTCCAGATAAGCCTTTGTTTAAACCCGCTGAAAGACTCACACAAAATCGCCCACAAGACAATCTGCGACCGGAAGGTGAGTTCTATTCTCCAGAAAAAGACCAGTACCAAGTAGCTGAGAGGCCGATACAAAAAAAACCAGTAGATAATTTAAAACCGCAAGGTGAATTTTATGCTCCTGAAAAGCAACATTATGAACCTGCTGAACGTCCCATCCAAAAGCGGCCTGTTGATAACCTCAAACCAGAAGGAGAATTTTCAGTACCTCTTAAAGACCAGTTCCGACCAGCCGACAAAGCTATTCGAATTATTCGCGAAGATAATCTCAAGACAGAAGGTGAAATGATATTTGAAGAAAAGCGGGAATACCATTTTATTTCAAGACCCGACAAAGTAAAACCGATAGACAACTTGAAACCAGAAGGTGACTTTCATATTCCAGATAAAATCGAATACCATCCAGCTGAAAGGCCAAAGCAAAAGCGACCGGAGGATAATTTACACACAGAAGGCGAATTCTTTACTCCAGAAAAAACAAAATTCCAACCAGCTGAAAGGCCTAAACAAAATAAACCAGAAGACAATTTGCATCCTGAGGGAGAATTTTATGCTCCAGATAAGCCTTTGTTTAAACCCGCTGAAAAACTCACACAAAATCGCCCACAAGACAATCTGAAACCGGAAGGTGAGTTCTATTCTCCAGAAAAAGAGCAGTACCAAGTAGCTGAGAGGCCGATACAAAAAAAACCAGTAGATAATTTAAAACCGCAAGGTGAATTTTATGCTCCTGAAAAGCAACATTATGAACCTGCTGAACGTCCCATCCAAAAGCGGCCTGTTGATAACCTCAAACCAGAAGGAGAATTTTCAGTACCTCTTAAAGACCAGTTCCGACCAGCCGACAAAGCTATTCAAATTATTCGCGAAGATAATCTCAAGACAGAAGGTGAAATGATATTTGAAGAAAAGCGGGAATACCAGTTTATTTCAAGACCCGACAAAGTAAAACCGATAGACAACTTAAAACCAGAAGGTGACTTTCATATTCCAGATAAAATGGAATACCATCCAGCTGAAAGGCCAAAGCAAAAGCGACCGGAGGATAATTTACACACAGAAGGCGAATTGTTTACTCCAGAAAAAACAAAATTCCAACCAGCTGAAAGGCCTAAACAAAATAAACCAGAAGACAATTTGCATCCTGAGGGAGAATTTTATGCTCCAGATAAGCCTTTGTTTAAACCCGCTGAAAAACTCACACAAAATCGCCCACAAGACAATCTGCGACCGGAAGGTGAGTTCTATTCTCCAGAAAAAGAGCAGTACCAAGTAGCTGAGAGGCCGATACAAAAAAAACCAGTAGATAATTTAAAACCGCAAGGTGAATTTTATGCTCCTCAAAAGCAACATTATGAACCTGCTGAACGTCCCATCCAAAAGCGGCCTGTTGATAACCTCAAACCAGAAGGAGAATTTTCAGTACCTCTTAAAGACCAGTTCCGACCAGCCGACAAAGTTATTCGAATTATTCGCGAAGATAATCTCAAGACAGAAGGTGAAATGATATTTGAAGAAAAGCGGGAATACCAGTTTATTTCAAGACCCGACAAAGTCAAACCGATAGACAACTTGAAACCAGAAGGTGACTTTCACATTCCAGATAAAATTAAATTCCAACCAGCAGAAAGACCAAAGCAAAAGCGACCGGAGGATAATTTACACCCAGAAGGCGAATTCTTTACTCCAGAAAAAACAAAGTTCCAACCAGCTGAAAGGCCTAAACAAAATAAACCAGAAGACAATTTGCATCCTGAGGGAAAATTTTATGCTCCAGATAAGCCTTTGCTTAAACCCGCTGAAAGACTCACACAAAATCGCCCACAAGACAATCTGCGACCGGAAGGTGAGTTCTATTCTCCAGAAAAAGACCAGTACCAAGTAGCTGAGAGGCCGATACAAAAAAAACCAGTAGATAATTTAAAACCGCAAGGTGAATTTTATGCTCCTGAAAAGCAACATTATGAACCTGCTGAACGTCCCATCCAAAAGCGGCCTGTTGATAACCTCAAACCAGAAGGAGAATTTTCAGTACCTCTTAAAGACCAGTTCCGACCAGCCGACAAAGCTATTCGAATTATTCGCGAAGATAATCTCAAGACAGAAGGTGAAATGATATTTGAAGAAAAGTGGGAATACCATTTTATTTCAAGACCCGACAAAGTAAAACCGATAGACAACTTGAAACCAGAAGGTGACTTTCATATTCCAGATAAAATCGAATACCATCCAGCTGAAAGGCCAAAGCAAAAGCGACCGGAGGATAATTTACACACAGAAGGCGAATTCTTTACTCCAGAAAAAACAAAATTCCAACCAGCTGAAAGGCCTAAACAAAATAAACCAGAAGACAATTTGCATCCTGAGGGAGAATTTTATGCTCCAGATAAGCCTTTGTTTAAACCCGCTGAAAAACTCACACAAAATCGCCCACAAGACAATCTGCGACCGGAAGGTGAGTTCTATTCTCCAGAAAAAGAGCAGTACCAAGTAGCTGAGAGGCCGATACAAAAAAAACCAGTAGATAATTTAAAACCGCAAGGTGAATTTTATGCTCCTGAAAAGCAACATTATGAACCTGCTGAACGTCCCATCCAAAAGCGGCCTGTTGATAACCTCAAACCAGAAGGAGAATTTTCAGTACCTCTTAAAGACCAGTTCCGACCAGCCGACAAAGCTATTCAAATTATTCGCGAAGATAATCTCAAGACAGAAGGTGAAATGATATTTGAAGAAAAGCGGGAATACCAGTTTATTTCAAGACCCGACAAAGTAAAACCGATAGATAACTTAAAACCAGAAGGTGACTTTCATATTCCAGATAAAATGGAATACCATCCAGCTGAAAGGCCAAAGCAAAAGCGACCGGAGGATAATTTACACACAGAAGGCGAATTGTTTACTCCAGAAAAAACAAAATTCCAACCAGCTGAAAGGCCTAAACAAAATAAACCAGAAGACAATTTGCATCCTGAGGGAGAATTTTATGCTCCAGATAAGCCTTTGTTTAAACCCGCTGAAAAACTCACACAAAATCGCCCACAAGACAATCTGCGACCGGAAGGTGAGTTCTATTCTCCAGAAAAAGAGCAGTACCAAGTAGCTGAGAGGCCGATACAAAAAAAACCAGTAGATAATTTAAAACCGCAAGGTGAATTTTATGCTCCTCAAAAGCAACATTATGAACCTGCTGAACGTCCCATCCAAAAGCGGCCTGTTGATAACCTCAAACCAGAAGGAGAATTTTCAGTACCTCTTAAAGACCAGTTCCGACCAGCCGACAAAGCTATTCAAATTATTCGCGAAGATAATCTCAAGACAGAAGGTGAAATGATATTTGAAGAAAAGCGGGAATACCAGTTTATTTCAAGACCCGACAAAGTAAAGCCGATAGACAACTTAAAACCAGAAGGTGACTTTCACATTCCAGATAAAATTAAATTCCAACCAGCTGAAAGACCAAAGCAAAAGCGACCGGAGGATAATTTATACCCAGAAGGCGAATTTTTTACTCCAGAAAAAACAAAGTTCCAACCATCTGAAAGGCCTAAACAAAATAAACCAGAAGACAATTTGCATCCTGAGGGAGAATTTTATGCTCCAGATAAGCATTTGTTTAAACCCGCTGAAACACTCACACAAAATCGCCCACAAGACAATCTGCGACCTGAAGGTGAGTTCTATTCTCCAGAAAAAGAGCAGTACCAAGTAGCTGAGAGGCCGATACAAAAAAAACCAGTAGATAATTTAAGACCGCAAGGTGAATTTTATGCTCCTGAAAAGCAACATTATGAACCTGCTGAACGTCCCATCCAAAAGCGGCCTGTTGATAACCTCAAACCAGAAGGAGAATTTTCAGTACCTCTTAAAGACCAGTTCCGACCAGCCGACAAAGTTATTCGAATTATTCGCGAAGATAATCTCAAGACAGAAGGTGAAATGATATTTGAAGAAAACCGGGAATACCAGTTTATTTCAAGACCCGACAAAGTAAAACCGATAGACAACTTGAAACCAGAAGGTGAATTTCACATTCCAGATAAAATTAAATTCCAACCAGCAGAAAGACCAAAGCAAAAGCGACCGGAGGATAATTTACACCCAGAAGGCGAATTCTGTACTCCAGAAAAAACAAAGTTCCAACCAGCTGAAAGGCCTAAACAAAATAAACCAGAAGATAATTTGCATCCTGAGAGAGAATTTTATGCTCCAGATAAGCCTTTGTTTAAATCCGCTGAAAGGCTCACACAAAATCGCCCACAAAACAATCTGCGACCGGAAGGTGTGTTCTATTCTCCAGAAAAAGAGCAGTACCAAGTAGCTGAGAGGCCGATACAAAAAAAACCAGTAGATAATTTAAAACCGCAAGGTGAATTTTATGCTCCTGAAAAGCAACATTATAAACCTGCTGAACGTCCCATCCAAAAGCGGCCTGTTGATAACCTCAAACAAGAAGGAGAGTTTTCAGTACCTCTTAAAGACCAGTTCCGACCAGCCGACAAAGTTATTCGAATTATTCGCGAAGATAATCTCAAGACAGAAGGTGAAATGATATTTGAAGAAAAGCGGGAATACCAGTTTATTTCAAGACCCGACAAAGTAAAACCGATAGACAACTTGAAACCAGAAGGTGACTTTAACATTCCAGATAAAATTAAATTCCAACCAGCAGAAAGACCAAAGCAAAAGCGACCGGAGGATAATTTACACCCAGAAGGCGAATTTTTTACTCCAGAAAAAACAAAGTTCCAACCAGCTGAAAGGCCTAAACAAAATAAACCAGAAGACAATTTGCATCCTGAGGGAGAATTTTATGCTCCAGATAAGCCTTTGTTTAAACCCGCTGAAAGACTCACACAAAATCGCCCACAAGACAATCTGCGACCGGAAGGTGAGTTCTATTCTCCAGAAAAAGACCAGTACCAAGTAGCTGAGAGGCCGATACAAAAAAAACCAGTAGATAATTTAAAACCGCAAGGTGAATTTTATGCTCCTGAAAAGCAACATTATGAACCTGCTGAACGTCCCATCCAAAAGCGGCCTGTTGATAACCTCAAACCAGAAGGAGAATTTTCAGTACCTCTTAAAGACCAGTTCCGACCAGCCGACAAAGCTATTCGAATTATTCGCGAAGATAATCTCAAGACAGAAGGTGAAATGATATTTGAAGAAAAGCGGGAATACCAGTTTATTTCAAGACCCGACAAAGTAAAACCGATAGACAACTTAAAACCAGAAGGTGACTTTCACATTCCAGATAAAATTAAATTCCAACCAGCAGAAAGACCAAAGCAAAAGCGACCGGAGGATAATTTACACCCAGAAGGCGAATTCTTTACTCCAGAAAAAACAAAGTTCCAACCAGCTGAAAGGCCTAAACAAAATAAACCAGAAGACAATTTGCATCCTGAGGGAGAATTTTATGCTCCAGATAAGCCTTTGTTTAAACCCGCTGAAAGACTCACACAAAATCGCCCACAAGACAATCTGCGACCGGAAGGTGAGTTCTATTCTCCAGAAAAAGAGCAGTACCAAGTAGCTGAGAGGCCGATACAAAAGAAACCAGTAGATAATTTAAAACCGCAAGGTGAATTTTATGCTCCTGAAAAGCAACATTATGAACCTGCTGAACGTCCCATCCAAAAGCGGCCTGTTGATAACCTCAAACCAGAAGGAGAATTTTCAGTACCTCTTAAAGACCAGTTCCGACCAGCCGACAAAGCTATTCAAATTATTCGCGAAGATAATCTCAAGACAGAAGGTGAAATGATATTTGAAGAAAAGCGGGAATACCAGTTTATTTCAAGACCCGACAAAGTAAAACCGATAGACAACTTAAAACCAGAAGGTGACTTTCACATTCCAGATAAAATTAAATTCCAACCAGCAGAAAGACCAAAGCAAAAGCGACCGGAGGATAACTTACACCCAGAAGGCGAATTCTTTACTCCAGAAAAAACAAAGTTCCAACCTGCTGAAAGGCCTAAACAAAATAAACCAGAAGACAATTTGCATTCCGAGGGAGAATTTTATGCTCCAGATAAGCCTTTGTTTAAACCCGCTGAAAGACTCACACAAAATCGCCCACAAGACAATCTGAGACCGGAAGGTGAGTTCTATTCTCCAGAAAAAGACCAGTACCAAGTAGCTGAGAGGCCGATACACAAAAAACCAGTAGATAATTTAAAACCGCAAGGTGAATTTTATGCTCCTGAAAAGCAACATTATGAACCTGCTGAACGCCCCATCCAAAAGCGGCCTGTTGATAACCTCAAACCAGAAGGAGAATTTTCAGTACCTCTTAAAGACCAGTTCCGACCAGCCGACAAAGCTATTCGAATTATTCGCGAAGATAATCTCAAGACAGAAGGTGAAATGATATTTGAAGAAAAGCGGGAATACCAGTTTATTTCAAGACCCGACAAAGTAAAACCGATAGACAACTTGAAACCAGAAGGTGACTTTAACATTCCAGATAAAATTAAATTCCAACCAGCAGAAAGACCAAAGCAAAAGCGACCGGAGGATAATTTACACCCAGAAGGCGAATTTTTTACTCCAGAAAAAACAAAGTTCCAACCAGCTGAAAGGCCTAAACAAAATAAACCAGAAGACAATTTGCATCCTGAGGGAGAATTTTATGCTCCAGATAAGCCTTTGTTTAAACCCGCTGAAAGACTCACACAAAATCGCCCACAAGACAATCTGCGACCGGAAGGTGAGTTCTATTCTCCAGAAAAAGACCAGTACCAAGTAGCTGAGAGGCCGATACAAAAAAAACCAGTAGATAATTTAAAACCGCAAGGTGAATTTTATGCTCCTGAAAAGCAACATTATGAACCTGCTGAACGTCCCATCCAAAAGCGGCCTGTTGATAACCTCAAACCAGAAGGAGAATTTTCAGTACCTCTTAAAGACCAGTTCCGACCAGCCGACAAAGCTATTCGAATTATTCGCGAAGATAATCTCAAGACAGAAGGTGAAATGATATTTGAAGAAAAGCGGGAATACCAGTTTATTTCAAGACCCGACAAAGTAAAACCGATAGACAACTTAAAACCAGAAGGTGACTTTCACATTCCAGATAAAATTAAATTCCAACCAGCAGAAAGACCAAAGCAAAAGCGACCGGAGGATAACTTACACCCAGAAGGCGAATTCTTTACTCCAGAAAAAACAAAGTTCCAACCAGCTGAAAGGCCTAAACAAAATAAACCAGAAGACAATTTGCATCCTGAGGGAGAATTTTATGCTCCAGATAAGCCTTTGTTTAAACCCGCTGAAAGACTCACACAAAATCGCCCACAAGACAATCTGCGACCGGAAGGTGAGTTCTATTCTCCAGAAAAAGAGCAGTACCAAGTAGCTGAGAGGCCGATACAAAAGAAACCAGTAGATAATTTAAAACCGCAAGGTGAATTTTATGCTCCTGAAAAGCAACATTATGAACCTGCTGAACGTCCCATCCAAAAGCGGCCTGTTGATAACCTCAAACCAGAAGGAGAATTTTCAGTACCTCTTAAAGACCAGTTCCGACCAGCCGACAAAGCTATTCAAATTATTCGCGAAGATAATCTCAAGACAGAAGGTGAAATGATATTTGAAGAAAAGCGGGAATACCAGTTTATTTCAAGACCCGACAAAGTAAAACCGATAGACAACTTAAAACCAGAAGGTGACTTTCACATTCCAGATAAAATCGAGTTTCAACCAGCTGAAAGACCAAAGCAAAAGCGACCGGAGGATAACCTACACCCAGAAGGCGAATTCTTTACTCCAGAAAAAACAAAGTTCCAACCTGCTGAAAGGCCTAAACAAAATAAACCAGAAGACAATTTGCATCCTGAGGGAGAATTTTATGCTCCAGATAAGCCTTTGTTTAAACCCGCTGAAAGACTCAAACAAAATCGCCCACAAGACAATCTGCGACCGGAAGGTCAGTTCTATTCTCCAGAAAAAGACCAGTACCAAGTAGCTGAGAGGCCGATACAAAAAAAACCAGTAGATAATTTAAAACCGCAAGGTGAATTTTATGCTCCTGAAAAGCAACATTATGAACCTGCTGAACGTCCCATCCAAAAGCGGCCTGTTGATAACCTCAAACCAGAAGGAGAATTTTCAGTACCTCTTAAAGACCAGTTCCGACCAGCTGACAAAGCTATTCAAATTATTCGCGAAGATAATCTCAAGACAGAAGGTGAAATGATATTTGGAGAAAAGCGGGAATACCAGTTTATTTCAAGACCTGACAAAGTAAAACCGATAGAAAACTTAAAACCAGAAGGTGACTTTCACATTCCAGATAAAATTAAATTCCAACCAGCAGAAAGACCAAAGCAAAAGCGACCGGAGGATAACTTACACCCAGAAGGCGAATTCCTTACTCCAGAAAAACCAAAGTTCCAACCAGCTGAAAGGCCTAAACAAAATAAACCAGAAGACAATTTGCATCCTGAGGGAGAATTTTATGCTCCAGATAAGCCTTTGTTTAAACCCGCTGAAAGACTCACACAAAATCGCCCACAAGACAATCTGCGACCGGAAGGTGAGTTCTATTCTCCAGAAAAAGAGCAGTACCAAGTAGCTGAGAGGCCGATACAAAAAAAACCAGTAGATAATTTAAAACCGCAAGGTGAATTTTATGCTCCTGAAAAGCAACATTATGAACCTGCTGAACGTCCCATCCAAAAGCGGCCTGTTGATAACCTCAAACCAGAAGGAGAATTTTCAGTACCTCTTAAAGACCAGTTCCGACCAGCCGACAAAGCTATTCAAATTATTCGCGAAGATAATCTCAAGACAGAAGGTGAAATGATATTTGAAGAAAAGCGGGAATACCAGTTTATTTCAAGACCCGACAAAGTAAAACCGATAGACAACTTAAAACCAGAAGGTGACTTTCACATTCCAGATAAAATCGAGTTTCAACGAGCTGAAAGACCAAAGCAAAAGCGACCGGAGGATAACCTACACCCAGAAGGCGAATTCTTTACTCCAGAAAAAACAAAGTTCCAACCTGCTGAAAGGCCTAAACAAAATAAACCAGAAGACAATTTGCATCCTGAGGGAGAATTGTATGCTCCAGATAAGCCTTTGTTTAAACCCGCTGAAAGACTCAAACAAAATCGCCCACAAGACAATCTGCGTCCGGAAGGTGAGTTCTATTCTCCAGAAAAAGACCAGTACCAAGTAGCTGAGAGGCCGATACAAAAAAAACCAGTAGATAATTTAAAACCGCAAGGTGAATTTTATGCTCCTGAAAAGCAACTTTATGAACCTGCTGAACGTCCCATCCAAAAGCGGCCTGTTGATAACCTCAAACCAGAAGGAGAATTTTCAGTACCTCTTAAAGACCAGTTCCGACCAGCTGACAAAGCTATTCAAATTATTCGCGAAGATAATCTCAAGACAGAAGGTGAAATGGTATTTGGAGAAAAGCGGGAATACCAGTTTATTTCAAGACCCGACAAAGTAAAACCGATAGACAACTTAAAACCAGAAGGTGACTTTCACATTCCAGATAAAATTAAATTCCAACCAGCAGAAAGACCAAAGCAAAAGCGACCGGAGGATAACTTACACCCAGAAGGCGAATTCTTTACTCCAGAAAAAACAAAGTTCCAACCAGCTCAAAGGCCTAAACAAAATAAACTAAAAGACAATTTGCATCCTGAAGGAGAATTTTATGCTCCAGATAAGCCTTTGTTTAAACCCGCTGAAAGACTCACACAAAATCGCCCACAAGACAATCTGCGACCGGAAGGTGAGTTCTATTCTCCAGAAAAAGAGCAGTTCCAAGTAGCTGAGAGGCCGATACAAAAAAAACAAGTAGATAATTTAAAACCGCAAGGTGAATTTTATGCTCCTGAAAAGCAACATTATGAACCTGCTGAACGTCCCATCCAAAAGCGGCCTGTTGATAACCTCAAACCTGAAGGAGAATTTTCAGTACCTCTTAAAGACCAGTTCCGACCAGCAGACAAAACTATTCAAATTATTCGCGAAGATAATCTCAAGACAGAAGGTGAAATGATATTTGAAGAAAAGCGGGAATACCAGTTTATTTCAAGACCCGACAAAGTAAAACCGATAGACAACTTGAAACCAGAAGGTGACTTTCACATTCCAGATAAAATTAAATTCCAACCAGCAGAAAGTCCAAAGCAAAAGCGACCGGAGCATAACTTACACCCAGAAGGCGAATTCTTTACTCCAGAAAAAACAAAGTTCCAACCAGCTGAAAGGCCGAAACAAAAGAAACTAGAAGACAACTTGCGCCCTGAAGGGGCATTTTATTTTGAAAAGCCTATCCAAAAACATTCCCTTGATTACTTCAAATCGAAGGGAGGAAGCCTTGATACTATTGATGCATTTGTTTCTTCAAAACAATTGTTGCAACAAACGGGAAATCTTAAAACTAATATGCCTATTAAACCTAAGGATAATTTGGCCCTTGAGGGAAATTTAAATATTTATAAAAAGAATCTTATACAGCAAACCACAGATGTTCAAAAGGTTAAAAAAATACTACAAAAAGATAATTTAAAAATGGAAGGATCCATAGCATTTACCTCTGAGGAAAAATATAAGTCTGTGAAAAGGCCGCAACTGATAAGACCCAACGATAACTTACATCTGGTGGGTGAATATGATTTTATTGAAGGTGAAAATGTCCATAATGAAAAAGTATCTTCTAAAAACACGAATAATAATGTGAAGTTAGGGAGCGACGCAGTTTTGTTAATTAAAACAGATAATAACAAAAAAGAACTAAAAAACGCAATGGTCTGCAAGACTACTGCAATAAGACCTTCGGACAATCTCCATCCTGAGGGCTGTTTTGAATTCCCGACTTCAAAAGCCTTAGAAAATAAATCTGATTCAAGATTCTATAATATATGTGTTGCAACAACATCAAAATGTTCGCATAATAAATCTTCAATTTCGCTGGGTATGGATGATTCAATTTTAAAAACAACGAATCAAATAAGCTTCGCCAATGTAAAGACAGCTGCCAATACAAATGATACCAACTCCCGCAAGCCAACTGATGGATTAGTAGTAGTTTCTACAAAGAAAGTTACAACCGTAGTGAATAAAAACAATCGAAAAGAGCCTGAAGAGCAGTTTGTTAAGAGGCAAGATAAAGTCAACATAATTGAAAAAAGTTCAAAGTCTAAGCAAGAAACAAAAGTTTTAAACTCTTCGGAAATAAAGGAAGCTTCTGAAACGTTAAACATTAACAAAATTAATCAACCAGTTTCACATTCCCAGTCGCATCAAACTGAAATTGGAAATTTTGGAGTTTCCTCCTCGTCTTTTAAATCATTAAATCGAAGTATTCAAGGAATGTCTTCTATATCAAAATTTTCAAGTGCTTCTTCATTAAACAAAACTTCAGGGTCTAATACAACAAGTGAATTCGTTGATAGCGCTAATAATTTCGTAGATACTAAACAGTTTCATCACAAAAAAACTGCACTTACTTCCCAAGAAAATATTGCCAATTCCATATTGCATAGAAAAGCCACATCAGTTGAAAACAATTTGTTTGGCGGCTTAAGTTCTAGTGCAAAAATTCAAAAGCGAAGCATTAACAATTTACACGAACAGTCTGCAGTATTCCACTTTGGTGGAGAAAGGCAGAGCTACAGCACCATTCACAGACAAAATAGAGAACAAGATTCAAAGTCGACTCAAAGCCATCAAAAACTTGCGGATTACAATGGCATAGCATTTCCATCATACAGTCAAGACCGAAAAGTTACTCGAAAAACTGGTAACCAATCGTCATTTTTATTGGGACATGATAAATCAGTATCAACAAGTCAATACAAATCTGAGTATTCTATAGTACCAAATGAATCATGTGCTGTCCATCAAATTCAAAGAGGTGCTTTTAAGCACACTAGGGATACTAAAGAACACAAGTTCTTCAAATCGACAATCAATTGAAAACAATTAGAATAAATTCACAACTCTTTTTTCGAGCTTTAACGTAAGAAGCTTTGTGTGTGCTTCTCTTCTCAATTTTTATATTATACTAATTTTTTATTTTTATAAATTAAAGGCAAACATAAATAAAATAAATAGGTTGTTTTCTTCATATGAGCACTTTCTTAACTAGGAACACCTACCTCATCGAGTCAATGGAAAATTTAGCTAATACTATATAGCAAATTACGTAAAATGTTCAAAACCACTGGTCAGAAAGACTTTTTCTAGTCCTTTTGGCAGTGAAATTGCCAGTTCCGGTTTAATGTTGACCTACCTCATCGGGTCAATGAACAAATGAGGTATTAAATGAAAGCTTTGACCATCGTAATTAAGTATCTGCTGGTTGGACAAACTTAACATATACCAAACATGCGCCCGAACGCTTTTTTTCAATATGAAATTGTCTAAAAAAAATGTAAATTCTTGACTTCAGAAAATTCGAAGAAATTTACAGATTTTTTTTTAAAGTGGTCGGATGCAAGTTTGGCCGACCAGCAGATTCTTAATATAGACGGTGTAAGCTTTCATATGATACCCCATTTTTTTATATACGTATATATATATAATTAACGTTCGCACAAGGGACTATTTGTTTCCTTTTAAATGTATGTAAGTACACTGCGCGAGCATTAGGATAATATTGATGAGAAGGAAAGAAGGTGTGGATTAACATTGGTTTTGAATGCTTGCAAATCGAAATGGCAAGGGAAAATCTAGCCGGGGAAACTATTCCAAACTCGTCTTGTTCGACTAAAAAAAATACATTAAACATTGCGTCGGTATTCGAGAGAGGAATTCTTTCAGCGGCAGTTCTATTTCCTATCGATTTTGTATTGAATCAAGCAGGTGAAGCAATGTTAAGGAAGCACCTGCCCAGAGGTGGGAGTTATACTCGAGTTTAGGGCGTATGAACGCCTTATAAATTGTCTCCAGATCAGAAGGGGAAAAAAACTTTTTACACAGATACAGAAAACCTAAGCATTTCTGGCGATCTCCAACGGAGGTTGTCGTTGAAACACATACCGAGTGCTGAGAGCTTCTCGGTTTCTTCGGTGCAAGTGCCATGCATGGACAATGGCATCAGGGGTATGTTTACCTTTAACGACAGAAGACAGCATTGCGTTTTTGAAGCATTAAACTCCACACGATTCCTATAACCCCATTTTTCAATGCTGTATAAATAGGAGTTTAATGAGCTTGACATACGGTACCGTTGCAATTTTATGTCCGAAGGCGAAGGGCGTGAATTATCGAACGAATATGAAAAGCTGAGTAAAGAGTCGTCAGCAAAACAGTTAAGTGGATTAGAATTAAAGGACAGAAGATCATTTACAATAATGAGGAGAAGAGTGGGAGACAGAACGGAGCTCTGGAGCACACCAGCATTTATTTTGTGGGAATCAGACCTGAATCCTTCCAATACAACTTCTATTGAATGGTCAGGAAGATAGGAAATATCAAGCGCAATGATCTTACTTTAGGATTCGTCCCGCTGTTCATTGAGATATGCCATCAGATCAACAGTGGAACGATTACTGTGAAAGCTATTCTGACGGTCATGGAAGTACACCTCTTCAAAAGAACGGGGGGTATACCATCCGGAACAGCGGGCTTATGTATACCGCGATATATTTGAGAAATCTTGCTACTGTACGAGTTCGAAAAAAAATTTGTCCCATGGACAAATAAACATTCTCAAGTACAGGAGGGCAATGTTATTGTGAGGCAGCGTAGAGCATGCAGCGAAATGTGCTGCGAGCAAGTTTGTCTTCTCTGAAGAGTAGACAATAGGTTTGTCATTAGCGATGAGCGTTTTAACAGAAGATGTTGAGGAGTTTTTAATATTTTTTTACAAATGACCAAACTTTTTTACTGCCTGACTGCAGAATTTTTTATCGTAATTTCTGGTCATGCAAAATGTGGTTCTTTCAATAACGGAGTTGCAGACTTTTCCGATTTTCCTCTGTAGGGTTGGCTTCGTAAACTTACTTCTTTAAGTCTAATAGCTACTTAACACTCGGATTTAAACCAGGCTCTTTAGACTCAATGCTTTTTGAGTTTGGGAATAAAAGCACGCATCCCTAAAAGAATCACATTTTTGATCATTTCAGCACTAGCATCAATGTCACTATCTAGGAAGCATAGTGACCAGTTAAAGTTTCACAAAAAAATATTCAGTTGGCTTTCTCGTATTGCCAAAAAGTTTTTCATAAAGTTGATGGGTGGAGGACGAGAAATTAGCTGAAGAAACACTTTCCGTGATGGAATCAGACAGCGCAACAAACTCGTTACAAGTCGAATAACTGTCGAGAATTAGATATCTGTAAATAAAACAATAATGAATGACATGCGTGCGGGCAGTGAATTTGAGCCACAAGAAGTTATAGTCCGTGCTGGAACATTGCCCGTATTGTGGAAGGCTCTGGAAAACAATATCATTCCCTACATGGGCCACGAGACCATGATGGGATAAAAATAATTGCACCTAGCTATACCCATGAAGAGCAAATTTTGATAAATCAGTATTTACTCCAACCTGAGTTTCACTTAATGCAAAAACAGCTGGCCTGTATTGAACAGTGTAGTCATACACGTCCCATCCAAAAGCGGCCTGTTGATAATCTCAAACAAGAAGGAGAATTTTCAGTACCTCTTAAAGACCAGTTCCTACCAGTCGACAAAGCTATTCGAATTATTCGCGAAGATAATCTCAAGACAGAAGGTAAAATGATATTTGAAGAAAAGCGGGAATACCAGTTTATTTCAAGACCCGACAAAGTAAAACCGATAGACAACTTGAAACCAGAAGGTGACTTTCACATTCCAGATAAAATTAAATTCCAACCAGCAGAAAGTCCAAAGCAAAAGCGACTGGAGCATAACTTACACCCAGAAGGCGAATTCTTTACTCCAGAAAAAACAAAGTTCCAACCAGCTGAAAGGCCGAAACAAAAGAAACTAGAAGACAACTTGCGCCCTGAAGGGGCATTTTATTTTGAAAAGCCTATCCAAAAACATTCCCTTGATTACTTCAAATCGAAGGGAGGAAGCCTTGATACTATTGATGCATTTGTTTCTTCAAAACAATTGTTGCAACAAACGGGAAATCTTAAAACTAATATGCCTATTAAACCTAAGGATAATTTGGCCCTTGAGGGAAATTTAAATATTTATAAAAAGAATCTTATACAGCAAACCACAGATGTTCAAAAGGTTAAAAAAATACTGCAAAAACATAATTTAAAAATGGAAGGATCCATAGCATTTACTTCCGAGGAAATATATAAGTCTGTGAAAGGCCGCAACTGATAAGACCCAACGATAACTTACATCTGGTGGGTGAATATAATTTTAATGAATGTGAAAATGTCGATAATGATAAAGTATCTTCCAAAAACACGAATAATAATGTGAAGTTAGGGAGCGACGCAGTTTTGTTAATTAAAATAGATAATAACAAGAAAGAACTAAAAAACGTAATGGTTTGCAAGACTACTGCAATAAGGCCTTCGGACAATCTCCATCCTGAGAGCTGTTTTGAATTCCCGACCTCAAAAGCCTTAGAAAATAAATCTGATTCAAGATTCTATAATAGATGTGTTGCAACAACATCAAAATGTTCGCATAATAAATCTTCAATTTCGCTGGGTATGGATGATTCAATTTTAAAAACAACGAATCAAATAAGCTTCCCCAATGCAAAGACAGCTGCCGATACAAATGATACCAACTCCCGCAAGCTAACTGATGGATTGGTAGTAGTTTCTACAAAGAAAGTTACAATCGTAGTGAATAAAAACAATCGAAAAAAGCATGAAGAGCAGTTTGTTAAAAGGCAAGATAAAGTCAACATAATTGAACAAAGTTCAAAGTCTAAGCAAGAAACAAAAGTTTTGAACTCTTCGGAAATAAAGGAAGCTTCTGAAACGTTAAACATTAACAAAATGAAAACCCAGTCGCATCAAGCTGAAATTGGAAATTTTAGAGTTTCCTCCTCGTCTTTTAAATCATTAAATCGAAGTATTCAATTTTTATTTAAAATGAATTTTGATAATCGTTATGATATTGAAAATGATGTTGCTGCCTTCACTTTTAATGATTACTCGAATGGAGAAAACGTATTTTTAAATGAATCTTATTGTGATAACAAACTCTTTTTTGTACACCAAAACATCAGAAGCCTAAGAGAAAACTTGTCCGCTCTAATTACACATTTAGATTCCTTTCTTTGCATGCCTGATCTTATTTTTATTTCCGAAATATGGATTTACAATTTCGAAACTAGTGATTATTCGCTTCCTGGTTATAATTTTATAGCTAATACTAATGAAGATTATGCTGCTGGTGGTGTAGGGTGCTTTATTAGGAATGATTTTTGTTATGACTTCTCAGCTATTAATCTGGTGAGTGCTGATGTTTTAAAAATTGAATTTAAAGTGAATAGCGAGGACTTTTTCTTTTTATGTCCATACAGATTTCATAAATATGTTTTTTCGGTGTTTTATGAAGAATTTTTAAAGTTGTTTGATGATGAAAAATCAAAAAATTTGTTGGTCCTAGGTGATTTTAACATAGATATTCTGAAAAAAACGATGTAGTTTATTCTTTTTTAGATCTAATAGCCTTGCATGGACTAAATAAGGATTATTCGTGTTTAGAAAAATGCGTATTCAATTTTCAAATCACAGATCATTCAAGGACTGGTTTACTTCTGGAATGCGAAAATAAAATTAAATCTAAGAAATACACTAAGCAAGCTGTTGATAATGAATCTCCAAGAGTTGATCATAGTAAATTAAATAACATGCTTTATGTTTGAGTCTTGGGAACAAATCTATAATGAGAACGATGTATCAAGGTCGTATGATCTTTTTATTGAGATCTTAAAACGTAAAATGGAAATATGTTCATTCAAGCCAAATAACAAAAACATAAACAAAAGATTAAAGCCCTGGATTTCCTTAAGGTTAGTGAAAAGGATTAAAGCTAAGAACAAACTAAGGATAAAGTGCAACAGGCACAAGCAAAAACGAAAATTAAAGAAGAAATACAAAAAACTCTGCTTTGAATTCAAAAAGGAGATTAAATTATGTAAAGATTCTTATTATAGAAATCAATTTAGTTCTGCGTGAATGGCAAGTTGTGAATAGTATTATTAACAAAACGTCTTCAGTAAACCACCCTATCGAACTGTGCATCAACAACACTGTTTATAAGAGTGAAAGCGAAATAGATGATAAATTTAATAACTATTTTGTTAATTTAGCTGATAATACCGTTCCAAATGTTAGAACACAATTTTGTCAGAATTGCAATCGGAGTGTTTACAATAGAAACAGTAATAGTTTTTTCTTTGAACCTTTAACAGCAATAGAAGTGTCGAAAGCTATAACAAGTCTTAAAAATACTTATAGTTGTGGGAACGATGGTATTTCTAACCTTCTGTTAAAAAACATTAAATGGAATGTTATTGACATCTTAGCACACATATTAAATAATAGCGTGACATCTGGTATTTTTCCCGATGCAATGAAGTGTGCTGATGTAGTACCACTTTTCAAAAAAGGTGAAAAGGATAAAGTTCTAATTATAGACCCATTTCGCTGCTCCCGTCTATTAGTGAATTTTTTGAAAAACTTATCAAAAAAAGGATCGCGAAATTCCTCGATAAAAAAAATTTCTTTGCTTCTGCTCAGTATGGGTTTCCCGAAAGACAATCAACAGAAGATTCACTCTTGAATTTTTGTTCTATGTTTTTCAAAATTTTAGATGACAAAAAATTTAAAGCAGGCTCATTTGTAGATATAACAAAGGCATTTGATATGGTCAACCACAAAATCTTAGTAGAAAAGCTAGAGTGTGCAGGATTTAGGTGTTCTATACTCTTATGGCTCACTTCTTATCTTGAGAATCGACCTCAAAAGGTTAAAATTAATAAGACTAGAAGCAGTAAGGAATATACGAATATGGGCGTGCCACAAGGATATGTCATTGGACCTCTACTGTTTTTAATTTATATTAATTCTGTGTTCGAGCTGCCTTTCAAGGGTGCGTTAACAGCTTTTGCAGATGACATAGGATTCGCATACGAGACAAAAAGCCTATTAGACTTGACATCTGAAATTAACTGGGACCTTAGTATTCTTAGAGTCTGGTTTGCTAGCCACAATCTAGTGATTAGCTCTAAAACGAAATTAATGTTGTTTAGTTTGTCTAACGCTAATAGCCCTTTAGTTGACGTGTTTTACTACTCTCCCGATTGTCATAGTTATAAATTAGAACACTGTAAGTGTGAATCTCTATCCGCAGAGAATACTTTTGATGATAGTTCACGGTGTAATATGAACTGCTTTCAAATAGAAAATGTAGATGAATTCAAATATTTAGGCTTACATCTGAACTCAAAAATGAACTTCTCTACCCATACGGAAAAGTTGAGGCAGTACTTTCGTTCCGTTCTCAGGCATTTTTTTTATCTACGTTCTGTGTGTAAGGACGAACTCTTAAAAAATATATTACGGAATTTTCCATTATAAGATGCAATATGCAATAACCTGCTGGGGTGGAACCTATTCCAACAAAATTCAACCACTTTTCATACTACAAAAACTCATGATAAGAAAAATATTAAAAAAAGTCGCGTTGGGATCATAGTTTGCCATTATTTCAGAGTTTGGGGGTTCTTCCTTTACGCCACCTTTATTGCTTTACGGTATTAAAAATATTCTTTATGCGATCTGGTCATCGCAATTTAAGAGTTCTTAGAAACCATAACGTACGTGGAAACCATTCATATTTGGTAAACATTCCTCACTCACGCACCACTGCTTGTCGTAGATTCTTTAGTGTGGCATCTTGTAGACTTTTCAATGAATTGCCACTATATCTTAGATCAGAAACTTCAACGTCTAAATTTTTAAAAAACTTGAAATTTTGGTTGTTCACCTTAGATCATACATGCATTAAATCACTTTTTATGTAATTTGTGAATAACTTAAATAAAATTGAAGATATGTACGTAAACTGCACTTACTTCCCAAGAAAATGTTGCCAATTCCATATTGCATAGAAAAGCCACATCAGTTGAAAACAATTTGTTTGGCGGCTTAAGTTCTAGTGCAAAAATTCAAAGGCGAAGCATTAACAATTTACACGAACAGTCTGCAGTATTCCACTTTGGTGGAGAAAGGCAGAGCTACAGCACTATTCACAGACAAAATAAAGAACAAGATTCAAAGTCGACTCAAAGCCATCAAAAACTTGCGGATTACAATGGCATAGCATTTCCATCATACAGTCAAGACCGAAAAGTTACTCGAAAAACTGGTAACCAATCGTCATTTTTATTGGGACATGATAAATCAGTATCAACAAGTCAATACCAATCTGAGTATTCTATAGTACCAAATGAATCATGTGCAGTCCATCAAACTCAAAGAGGTGCTTTTAAGCACACTAGGGATACTAAACAACACAAGTTCTTCAAATCGACAATCAATTGAATACAATTAGAATAAATTCACAACTCTTTTTTCGAGCTTTAACGTAAGAAGCTTTGTGTGTGCTTCTCTTCTCAATTTTTATATTATACTAATTTTTTTATTTTTATAAATTAAAGGCAAACATAAATAAAATAAAAAGGTTGTTTTCTTCATATGAGCACTTTCTTAACTAGGAACACCTACCTCATCGAGTCAATGGAAAATTTAGCTAATACTATATAGCAAATTACGTAAAATGTACAAAACCACTGGTCAGAAAGACTTTTTCTAGTCCTTTTGGCAGTGAAATTGCCAGTTCCGGTTTAATGTTGACCTACCTCATCGGGTCAATGAACAAATGAAATATTAAATGAAAGCTTAGACCATCGTAATTAAGTATCTGCTGGTTGGACAAACTTAACATATACCAAACATGCGCCCGAACGCTTTTTTTCAATATGAAATTATCTAAAAAAAATGTAAATTCTTGACTTCAGAAAATTCGAAGAAATTTACAGATTTTTTTTTAAAGATGCAAGTTTGGCCGACCAACAGATTCTTAATGTAGACGGTGTAAGCTTTCATATGATACCCCATTCTTTTGTATACGTATATATATATAATTAACGTTCGCACAAGGGACTATTTGTTTCCTTTTAAATGTATGTAAGTACACTGCGCGAGCATTAGGATAATATTGATGAGAAGGAAAGAAGGTGTGGATTAACATTGGTTTTGAATGCTTGCAAATCGAAATCTAGCCGGGGAAACTATTCCAAATTCGTCTTGTTCGACTAAAAGAAATACATTAAACATTGCGTCGGTATTCGAGAGAGGAATTCTTTCAGCGGCAGTTCTATTTCCTATCGATTTTGTATTGAATCAAGCAGGTGAAGCAATGTTAACGAAGCACCTGCCCAGAGGTGGGAGTTATACTCGAGTTTAGGGCGTATGAACGCCTTATAAATTGTCTCCAGATCAGAAGGGGAAAAAAACTTTTTACACAGATACAGAAAACCTAAGCATTTCTGGCGATCTCCAACGGAAGTTGTCGTTGAAACACATATCGAGTGCTGAGAGCTTTTCGGTTTCTTCGGTGCAATTGCCAAGCAATGTTAACGAAGCACCTGCCCAGAGGTGGGAGTTATACTCGAGTTTAGGGCGTATAAATTGTCTCCAGATCAGAAGGGGAAAAAAACTTTTTACACAGATACAGAAAACCTAAGCATTTCTGGCGATCTCCAACGGAGGTTGTCGTTGAAACACATACCGAGTGCTGAGAGCTTTTCGGTTTCTTCGGTGCAAGTGCCATGCATGGACAATGGTATCAGGGGTATGTTTACCTTTAACGACAGAAGACAGCATTGTGTTTTTAAAGCATTAAACTCCACACGATTCCTTTAACCCCATTTGTCAATGCTGTATAAATAGGAGTTTAATGAGCTTGACATACGGTACCGTTGCAATTTTACATCCGAAGGCGAAGGGCGTGAATTATCGAACGATTATGAAAAGCTGAGTAAAGAGTCATCAGCAAAACAGGTAAGTGGATTAGAAGTACAAGACAGAAGATCATTTACAATAATGAGGAGAAGAGTGGGAGACAGAACGGAGCTATGGAGCATACCAGCACTTATTTTGTGGGAATCAGACCTGAATGCTTCCAATAGAACTTCTATTGAATGGTCAAGAAGATAGCTTACAATCCAACGAACAAGAGTATCATCGATTCTAAAACCACGCATTTTCGATAAGAGAACTTCATACCAAACTATATCAAATGCCTTGGAAACATCAAGCGCAATAATCTTACTTTCACCAAAGCGATGTAAAGATCTGTCCCGCTGTTCATTGAGATATGCCATCAGATCAACAGTGGAACGATTACTGTGAAAGCTTTTCTGACGGTCATGGAAGTACACCTCTTCAAAAGAACGGGGGGTATACCATCCGGGACAGCGGGCTTATGTATACCGAGATATTTGAGAAATCTTGCTACTGTACGAGTTCGAAAAAAAAATTGTCCCATGGACAAATAAACATTCTCAATGTTATTGTGAGGCAGCGTTGAGCATGCAGCGAAATGAGCTGCGAGCAAGTTTGTCTTCTCTGAAGAGTAGACAATAGGTTTGTCATTAGCGATGAGCGTTTTAACAGAAGATGTAGAGGAGTTTTTAATATTTTTTTTTACAAATGACCAAAGTTTTTACTGCCTGACTGCAGAATTTTTTACCGTTATTTCTGGTCATGCAAAATGTGGTTCTTTCAATAACGGAGTTGCAGACTTTTCTGATTTTCCTCTGTAGGGTTGGCTTCGGAAACTTACTTCTTTAAGCCTAATAGCTACTTAACACTCGGATTTAAACCAGGCTCTTTAGACTCAATGCTTTTTGAGTTTGGGAATAAAAGCACGCATCCCTAAAAGAATCACATTTTTGATCATTTCAGCACTAGAATCAATGTCACTATCCAGGAAGCATAGTGACCAGTTAAAGTTTCACAAAAAAATATTCAGTTGGCTTTCTCGTATTGCCAAAAAGTTTTTCATAAACTTGATGGGTGGAGGACGAGAAATTAGCTGAAGTGACACAATTGTCCGATGTGCCAAATGGAGAAGTTACACCAACAGTATACTTATCAGGGTGAAAAGTAAGAAACAAGTCAAGAGTATGGGCGGCTTGCCCAGCAACATCCGTTATACGCGTTGGCGCATCGATCAGTTGGGTACGGTGATAGAACCCGGCTAAGAGCTCGACATACCTTTCTTGGGGTGTTGTGGCAAACAATATCATTCCCTACATGGGCCACGAGACCATGATGGGATAAAAATAATTGCACCTAGCTATACCCATGAAGAGCAAATTTTGATAAATCAGTCTTTACTCCAACCTGAGTTTCACTTAATGCAAAAACAGCTGGCCTGTATTGAACAGTGTAGTCATACACGTCCCATCCAAAAGCGGCCTGTTGATAATCTCAAACAAGAAGGAGAATTTTCAGTACCTCTTAAAGACCATTTCCGACCAGCCGACAAAGCTATTCGAATTATTTGCGAAGATAATCTCAAGACAGAAGGTGAAATGATATTTGAAGAAAAGCGGGAATACCAGTTTATTTCAAGACCCGACAAAGTAAAACCGATAGACAACTTGAAAACAGAAGGTGGCTTTCACATTCCAGATAAAATTAAATTCCAACCAGCAGAAAGTCCAAAGCAAAAGCGACCGGAGGATAACTTACACCCAGAAGGCGAATTCTTTACTCCAGAAAAAACAAAGTTCCAACCAGCTGAAAGGCCGAAACAAAAGAAACTAGAAGACAACTTGCGCCCTGAAGGGGCATTTTATTTTGAAAAGCCTATCCAAAAACATTCCCTTGATTACTTCAAATCGAAGGGAGGAAGCCTTGATACTATTGATGCATTTGTTTCTTCAAAACAATTGTTGCAACAAACGGGAAATCTTAAAACTAATATGCCTATTAAACCTAAGAATAATTTGGCCCTTGAGGGAAATTTAAATATTTATAAAAAGAATCTTATACAGCAAACCACAGATGTTCAAAAGGTTAAAAAAATACTGCAAAAAGATAATTTAAAAATGGAAGGATCCATAGCATTTACTTCCGAGGAAATATATAAGTCTGTGAAAGGCCGCAACTGATAAGACCCAACGATAACTTACATCTGGTGGGTGAATATGATTTTAATGAAGGTGAAAATGTCGATAATGAAAAAGTATCTTCCAAAAACACGAATAATAATGTGAAGTTAGGGAGCGACGCAGTTTTGTTAATTAAAACAGATAATAACAAGAAAGAACTAAAAAACGTAATGACTACTGCAATAAGGCCTTTGGACAATCTCCATCCTTAGGGCTGTTTTGAATTCCCGACCTCAAAAGCCTTAGAAAATAAATCTGATTCAAGATTATATAATAGATGTGTTGCAACAACATCAAAATGTTCGCATAATAAATCTTCAATTTCGCTGGGTATGGATGATTCAATTTTAAAAACAACGAATCAAATAAGCTTCGCCAATGCAAAGACAGCTGCCAATATAAATGATACCAACTCCCGCAAGCCAACTGATGGATTAGTAGTAGTTTCTACAAAGAAAGTTACAACCGTAGTGAATAAAACCAATCGAAAGAGCCTGAAGAGCAGTTTGTCAACATAATTGAAAAAAGTTCAAAGTCTAAGCAAGAAACAAAAGTTTTGAACTCTTCGGAAATAAAGGAAGCTGCTGAAACGTTAAACATTAACAAAATGATCAGTGTCGATCCTAAGCTCGTAGAGGTCGGACGTTGAGGTGCGCGCACAAATAATTAAACAAAAGCCAAAAAAATAATTATTGCGCGTTGTTATCGCGAGTGCTTTAAAAAAAAAATAATACACACTCGTTAGAGAAATTGAAAAAAAACCCCTCGCGTGTGCTGTAAAAAAAAAATAATAATATTCACTCGCGTCGTAGGATGAATGATAAAGATGCCCACTCGCGCTGAGGAAGAAAAAAAAATAAATAAAACGCATTCGCATAACAAATTATCCTCTAATCTGTCCCAAGACCTTTCTGCTTACCTGCCTCTGTCTTATATACTGCAGGCATCGTATGACCATACAATGCTTGCAGTAAATAGATAAAGGCATCTGAATTTGTCCTATTGTGCTGAATGTTTAGATTGATTTTTTGTAAACAGGCTGTCTTATGGGCATAACACCTAAGACAGTTTGATAATTACAGAAGTTAATTTGGATTTTCACTGCGCAGTTCGACTTAATCAGAGTTGTGTTTTTGTATGTAAGTATTTTTACATGGTAAGTGATTTTTGTGTCATGTATTCAAATGTTCGTGGTTTAAGAAAGAATTTCTTTCACGTGTACGTCTAACTGTTCAACACAGGCCAGCTGTTTTGGCATTAAGTGAAACTCAGGTTGGAGTAAATACTGATTTATCAGAATTTGCTCTACATGGGTATATATCATGGTCTCGTGGTCTATGTTAGGAATGATATTGCTTGCCAGAGCCTTCCCCAATATGGGCAATGTTCCAACACGGACTTTAACTTCTTGTGGCTCAAATTCACTTTCCGCAAGCATGTCATTCATTATTGTTTTATTTACAGGAGTCCATATCTCGACAGCAATTCGACTTGTAACGAGTTTGATGCGCTGTCTGATTCTATCTCGAAAATTGTTTCCCTTTGTCCTCGCACTGAAATCGTTATTGTGGGCGATTTCAATGTACACAATTCCAATTGGCTCCGTTATTCTGGTCAGGAAGGAAGGCATGTCGAGCTCTTTGCCGGGTTACATCACCTTACCCAACTAATCGATGTGCCAACGCGTATACTGGATGTTGCTGGGCAAGCCGCCCATACTCTTGACTTGCTTCTTACTTCTCACACTGATAAATATACCATTAGTGTAACTTCTCCATTTGTCACTTCAGACCATTGTGTCATTTCAGCTAATTTCTCATCCTCCACCCATCCAGTTAAAGAAAAACTTCCCACCAGGACCGTTTGGCAATACGAGAAAGCCAACTGGGACGGCCTGGATATTTTTTTCCGAGACTTTAACTGGTCACTATGCTTCCTCGATAGTGACATTGATGCCAGTGCTGAAATGATCACAAATGTGATTCTTCTAGGGATGCGTGCTTTTATTCCTAACAGAGTAAAAAGCATCAAACCTAAAGAAAAGTCTTGGTTTAATTCTGGGTGTAAAGAAGCTATCAGGCTCAAAGAAGTAAGTTTCCGTTCTTACAAAGCCAACCCTACAGAGGAAAATCGGAAAAAGCACAAAAAAGCAAGAAACTCATGCAACTCCGTTATTGAAAGAACCAAATTTTTGCATGACCAAAAATTACGGCAAAAAATTCTGCAGTGTCTCAAAGGCAGTAAAAATTTTTGGTCATTTGTAAAAAATATTAAAAACTCCTCAACATCTTCGGTTCCAACGCTCATCGACAATAACAAACCAATTGTTTACTCTCCAGAGAAGGCAAACTTGCTCGCCGCCCATTTCGCTGCCAGCTCCACGCTGCCGCATAGCAACGTTGCCCCTCCTGTACTTGAGAATGTAAATTTTTCCATGGGACAGATTTTTTTCCGCACTCGTATAGTAGCAAGAGTTCTCAAAGATCTCGATATACACAAATCCGCTGGCCCGGATGGTATACCCCCGATTCTTCTGAAGAGGTGTTCTTTCACACTGGCAAAGCCACTGCGTAAGCTTTTCCATCGCTCCTACTCATCCATCCTCCCCCTCCTCCTACCGACCCTTAGCACTGACATCTCTTCTTTCTAAGGTCATGGAAACACTGATTAACCGTCAGCTTAAGGAATATCTCGAAGATTGAAAACTTCTCCATGACCGTCAGTATGGCTTCCGCAGGAACCATTCCACTGGTGATCTGATGACATATCTCACCGAACAGTGGAACAAATCTTTACATCGCTTTAGTGAAAGTAAGATTATTGCTCTTGATATCTCCAAGGCATCCGTTAGGTATTGGCATTAAGATTTCTTATCGAAAATGCGTGCTTTTGGGATCGATGATAGTCTTGTTCGTCGGATTAGAAGCTATATTCTGGGCCGTCCAAAAAAAGTTGTATTGAGCGGATTCAAGTCTGATTCCCACAAAATAAATGCTGGTGTGCCCTAGGGCTCCGTTCTGTCTCCGACTCTTTTCCTCATTTTTATAAAAGATCTGTCTGTTACTTCTAATCCACTTAGTTAACTAATTTGCTGACGACTCTACCCTCAGCTTTTCATATTCGATCGATAATTCACGTCCTTCACCTTCGGACGTACAATTGCAACGGTGCCGTATGTCAAGCTCATTAAACTCCGATTTATACAGCATTGTCAAATGTGGTAATAGGAATCGTGTGAAGTTTAATGCTTCGAAAACTCAATGCTGTCTTCTGTCGTTAAATCTTAACATACCACCAATGCCATTGTCCATGAATGGGACTTACATCGAAGAAACCGAAAAGCTCTCAGTACTCGGTACTTAGAAGAGTAAAGGGTGTAGCACAGTTTCGTCGATAGCTACTAATCTACTTTCAAAATCATATTTCTGTTTACTAGCATTTTACCTTAGCACATTATCGAGTTTTTTCTTTTTAGTCCTTATATTATATATTTATATTTTTCTTTCTAATAAATTTTCCTTTTTTTCTTCAAAGTGTTAGTTTCATTAAACATAAACACAAGCATAAAACTACTGTATTTTTCAATTTTCCTTATTTCGAACTATTTTATCATTTTATTTTATTGTTTTATTTCATTCTTTTTAATGTATACCTATCCATATTTATTTTCACACAAACTTATAAGAAGTTAATTCCTCCTGTATAAGCATTCATTGATTTAAATAAATAAAAAATAAAATAAATAAATAAACAAACGTAAAAAAATAAGAAAAAATTGGATCGTTCAGTCTATCACGTCATCATATTGATCCTTGTTTAAAACATGAGAATAGATAATGTTTAAAAAAAAAAATTGGCGAACACTCAACTAGAAGCCTCACGCCACGTCACTGCATCCAAATATAATCTTTAACATACAAATACCTTCCTTAAAAGATGAAATATCCTCCTTTTTCCATTGAATTCCCATTGCAATAAAAAATAAGCTACTCTATACCAAACCCTTTTGCAATATTAACAAATAACGAAATTCAATACTTTGACAAAAAATGTGAGCAAATAAAAAAAGTGTTGTACTGTAAGGAAGAAACAATTCAACACGTCAATATCAAAACAAGCTGTATGGCCAACCTAGTCACCAACAAACCTGCAAATTGCAAAACCACATATGCAGAACAGGAACATCAGATCTACCAACCTGAACTCAATTACATCCTTTTCATAAACATCCCAGAAACGGAAGTTAAATCAACATGTGGCCCGAAAACTCAAAACCTCAAAGGCACATTCATAATCCACTTCACGAACTGCAGTATCGAACTCAATCAAATACCATATCAGAGCAAGAACAAGATGTTCGATCCTAAGCCAAGAGCTAATGATTATGAAGGATAGAACTCGATGGCAAGGCTACGTGATAATAAACTTTACGATCATTTTCGTCTATACCTTGCATTTTTACATGACAAACCTGATTCTGTCTGTATTAACGGGAAGAACAAAATCAATGTCATCTTGTCTATTTTAAAAGAAGGTCTCCCAACTGATCCTCTTAGCCTAAAAGAAATCTACATCCGGTTTCATGAAAGTTTCAATAAATCCGCATCTTCAGTCTTAAAAGATCTTGCTACGTATTCTTCACACGTGAGCTCAAATCGTTCTATGCACTCGAATTTCTTTAAAAACCTCGTCTTTAACACCCATAATTCTACTCACCCTGTATCAAACGAAGTAACCCTTAGCACCTTATCTCTGTATTATCAGAACGTTAGAGGGCTCTGCACAAAAAACATCCTCAGTGTTCCTTAACTCACAAAAACTTCCTTTTGCCCTTACAGAAACAAACCTTGACTGCAATTTCCTTCATAGTGAATTATTTACTTCCGATTTTGTTGTATTTCAAGCAGATGGACAAATTAATGAAAATGGCCCCTGCGAACTAGGTGTTCTTTTAGCCGTTCACAACCGATTTATTGCAACTCTTGTCGATGTTTCTAAATCACCACTCACTCAACTAGTATGCATAAAATTCTATTCTATTTTAAAACGGTGTTTTTTCATATTATTTGTTGCTAAATTCACCCTTCATAACCCACTTCCGCATATCGACTGCTAGTTGATTCATTCGACTCTCTTTTTGATACTACCGAATCCAGTGATGATATTATTATCATTGGAGATTTCAATTTACCTGATTTGCGATGGTTACATTCTGAAGATGAATCCAGCTATGTTCCTTGTAATCCTACCTCTGAGAAAGAAAGTATTTTCTGTGATCGCGTTTTTGGGTCTGGCCTTTTTCAGATAAGTAATATTACTAACAACCTTGGCAGACAACTTGACCTCTTCTTCTCTTCCGACCCTCACAACTCAGTAGTTACCGAGAGTTTTTATCTTCTCTCTACCCTTGACCATTATCACCCTCCCCTTTCCCTTGTCCTCGCACTTGATCAAGGTATTTCCACGACTGATTCTGAAACATCTTTCTTTTTTAATTTTCGTAAGGCTGACTTCTCTCAACTTATAAATAAATTTATTGGCACGACAGCTCCTTAAGGAGCCAAGGCCTAGTAACTTATACTCTCTTCTTAATAGTTTAACTTAATAGTTTAATAAACCGTATTGATTTTAACTGATTCATTAACAACATAATCTCCATCGACGGATTCCATTCGAATCCCCTTATCTTACCCCCTTATGAATATGAATGATTAAAACTAATAAACCACCCTGGCTAAACGTCGTGATGTTGCTTATATACTCTTTGTGGACCAAATAATTACTGGTGCCATCGATTCTCTCAAACTTCTTGAAAATATTTTCCTCAATACCAATCCACGTAATCTCAGATCCATCGCTTTCCATAACCTTCCCACTCAACGCACCAATTATGGACATTTCAACCCTATCTCTCTTATATTACGTTTAGCCAATAGTTCACAACATGTTTTTGGTTTTAACACCACTTCATCTTGCCTTAAAAAGTCTTGTACTCCTGTCATCCATAATCTCTCAATTATTATTATTATTTTTTTTTTGTTAAAGATCGATCAGTGCTATTAATATGAACAGCTCATCATCCAACACAATCAGTTTTCAAACTCTACAAAGTTTTTCACTTTGAAAACAAAGAAGCAATACGCCACCTGGAAAAAAACACCAATCAAAAAATGATCCTCGACTAATCTTTAATCTTTATTTAACAAAAGTGGTATGTACAATAATATAAATCTTTTATAGTATTTAGATAAAAACATGCTTATATTTATATAATTTTAAACGAGTTTTTCTTTGATATATTTAAAAAAAGCATTAAATCAATGTTTTCGACTATTATTTGTTTAGGAAGGTAGAGGGAAAAAGAAAAAAAATCCCGGTTGGTTTTGCAAGTGAAGAAAAGTGAAGGAAAATAACATGTTTAAAATTATTGTTGTTTACTATTTATTTGATTGCGGTAGGGAGCGATTTCCTAAGTTTGACAGCATGTATGAAAAATAAACGGGATGAGTTTAAGTAGTTACTGAGATGAGGATTTATATTGATAGTTCTAAGGGAACAATTGAATGAGAGCCTTATAAATAAATGTGACGGAGTCCTAAGTTGAATAATTTTATGTAAAAATAAACAGTGCCTTACATTGATTTAGGTATAGCTGTTAAGTGCAACCCACTAAATTTATAGCGAATTCAGAGACATGGTCATACCTTCGAAGCCCACGTCCATAACGGACGGCATTATTGAAAGCAACTTGTAACTTCTGCTTGAGTAGTGAATCAAGATCGCTGTACATAATCTCAGCATACGAAATTAGGGGCAAAACAAGCGAAAATATTAGCCTGCGTTGAGTATCAACAGGAGTAAAGTAAGCTGAGTTCCACAGCTTTCTTAAGCACTCGTATATGCGACCGATGACAGCGTTAGTGTTTGTATCCTTATAGATGACGGTCAATTACGAATCCAAGGCAAGTACAGTGATCAACTGCTTTTATTTTACTAGCATTTAGCCATATGTCAGGTAGAGTGCTGAGATCAAACTTCTTTTTAGATATTGGGATGACTCAGGATTTAGTAGGATTCAAGAGCAGACCATTGGTAATGGACCAATCTTTTATTCTAATAAGATTTTTTTGTTATAATTAACGCGCACAAGGGAATATTATATGTTTCCCTTTTAATGCAGACACACTGCGCGGGCATTAGGAAGATAGGGAGGGGAGAGATAGGAGGTGTCGATTAACATTAGTTTTGAATGTTTGCAGATCAAAATGGAAAGGGAAAATCCCGCCGGGTAAACTATTCCAAATTCGTGTTGTTCGGCTAAAAAAAGAATCCCTATATTTCACGGTACGTCCGAAATTGGGCTCAAAGGTGAACTGATGAGCATTCCTTGAGAGACGAGTATTTCGGGAGAATCTTTTAAGGGGAGGAATGCAACTGGTTACTTCGAGTGAAATTTTTTTGTAAAAGAAACGATAAAATAAGGAAAGACATGAAACATTGCGTCGGTGTTCGAGAGGGGCAATTGTTTCAGCGGCAGTTCAATTTCCTATCAATCTTAACGCTCGATTTTGTATTCAATCAAGCAGGTGAAGCGATGTTTGCGAAGTACCTGCCCAGAGGTGGGAGTTATACTCGAGTTTAGGGCGTATAAACGCTTTATAAATTATAGCCCGATCAGATGGGGAAAAGTACTTATTACACCGATACAGAAAACCTAAGCACTTAGCAGCATTCTTAGCGATCTCAAATATATGGTCGTTTCCACGGAGGTCTTCGTTGACACACATACCGAGTACTGAGAGCTTTGCGGTTTCTTCGATGTAAGTGCCATTCATGGACAACGGCATTGGGAGTATGTTTAGCTTTAACGACAGAAGACACAAGATTCCTACTACCCCGTTTGAAAATGCTGTATAAATCGGATTTTAATGAGCTTGATATACGGTGCCGTTTCAATTGTACGTCCGAAGGCGAAGGACGTGAATTATCGAACGAATATGAAAAGCTGAGGGTAGTGTAGTGTGCACTCCAAGCCCTCTACATTTTCCTCACCCTCATCTGTATTTTCCCATACACTTGACCAGCCAAGTTAACACTCAAAAGATAAATATAATTTTCATATAATATTCCACCATATGATATTTCCATAAGCAAGCCACAATACTCTTCACCATTCAATTTTCCTAAAACAAAGTATCAAATTGCAAACCCAACAAATTTATCGTCACTAGGTCACAGTCATATCCAACACCATAAGCACTTATGCATACATTTCGAGCTCATAAAATACTATGAGTAATGAAACTGAATATTTTATTATATATCCTTAATGTAATAGCAGCTAGGGTTAGTGCTCGAAGTGTAAATGAATTAATAACAGAGCGGCACAATTGCGTACGAACAAACTGGGTTGCAAAAGAATTATAACTATTGACATAGTGAAAGAATGAGGAAATTCAAGTGGAATTTATTTGGAATATCGATATGGAAAAACAATGTATATTAATTTGATGATGAATAGATAATTTTAAATAGTTCAAGTAAAAGTATGTTATAAGGAAATGCATATGAAATACGGAATGCATACAAAATAAACAAAAGAACGTGATCAATGCAGACCGAAAATTGTATAAATAGTAATACTATTTTAGTTTTAAGGCAGAGAAAAATATTACTTCAAACTCGAAAGGTCATAGTCCCGCATTAAGACAGCAGGCCCAAGATTCAATAAACAAAATAATGCTTCAAAATATTTATAATCAGTTGTTTTATTTATTTTTAAAACATTTCTCTCCCCGAGATTGCTCTTCTCCTTGCTAAAGGAAAGCACGACAATACACGGGTCATTTCAATAGAGTCGTCAGCAAAACAGTTAAGTGGATTAGAAGTAACAGACGGAAGATCATTTATAAAAATGAGGAAAAGAGTCGGAGACAGAAGAGAGCCCTGGGGCACACCAGCATTTATTTTGTGGGAATCAGACTTGAATTCGTCCAATACGTGGAAGAACACCTCTTCAGAAGAATCGGGGGTATACTATCCGGGCCAGCGGATTTGTGTATATCGAGATCTTTGAGGTTTAGATTTTTTAGATTTAGATTTTTTATTATAAATTTCAAAAGTTTTTACAAATATTTGTGTTACCCACGAAGCTTTATGCTTATCTGTGGGTGGTTGAATTTTCAAGAACTATTCGAATTGATTTGAAGTGATTGTTATTAATTATTAATTAATTACATGTAAAATGAAGCTTAGTGTTTAATACAAAAATATGAACATAAAACAAAATATGGACATTTTTCGTTTTGAAAGAAGATCCATATTCCTTCTTTTTGGTGTGGTGAGCGAATATGCATGAGTTTCGTTTTGTTGGCATAAATGACCAACCCAAAATCATGACACCATTTAGAGACTTCATCAAACTCTTGTTGCATAACGTTAAAAGCTGTTTTAAGGCACTTGTGTCTAACAACAATTGCTATGTCATCTGCGTAGGCAAAAACGGTACTATTTTTTAAAACTCCAAAAAGTGCGTTCGTAAAAAGAAGGAATAGAGCTGGACCAAGTTTTGACCCTTGTGGTACGCCATGTGTACATATTTTTTCTTCACTGCATGAATTACAAATTTTAACTTTGAAAGTTTTATCTTTTAAATAATTCTCCATCCATTTTCATAATGTTCCTCTTATGCCAATTTTGTATAGAACCTCAAGGAGTTTTTCATGACTTAGAGTGTCAAATGCTTTGCTGAAGTCCACGAACATAACTAAAATATGATGATTTTTATTTAGGCTCATGTTGACGACGTTACAAAATTCCCCAAGTAGTTTTCCCGTACTTATTCCTCTTTGAAAACCATACTGATTGCTTTGCACTAGGCAGTGTTTTTCAATAAACTTGTTCAAGCGTTTTAAAACGACTTCTTCCAAGCATTTTTCAAAAGCGGGCAAAATAGAAATAGGCCTATAGTCTTGTATTTCGTTTTTCTTTCCTCCTTTATAAATGGGTCGTATAAGTGATGTTTTTAAAACTTTTGGAATACATCGTTGCATCAGACTTTGATTGATAATTACTTGCAAGATTGGTGTCAGAAAATCAGCATTCAGTTTGATATCACATGCTCTTATATCAGTATGTTTCGGGTTTTAATTTCATCAGCCTCTTTAATAAATTTAGACTGAGCGATATGTTGACTTGTCTGATTGGACGTTTTGTAAGTACAATTATGTATAATTTTAGATGCTTGTGTGGAAAAAAACTCGGCAAATTCTTCAGCTATGTCACAAACATTCGATTGAGTACAAAGATTGTTTTCTATTGTTTCATCAATTGATAGTTTTTTTCTACCCAATAGTTCATTTACAATACTCCAAGTTTTCCTCGGGTCATGTTTTGCATTTGTCAGTTTTGTTTTGTAAAAGTTTGCCTTTTTTATTTGTATATTTTTGTTCACGTAATTTCGTAGCTTTTTGTAGTCAGATTTGAAAACTTCGTTTCTTGGGTTATTTTTCCACCTTTTATAAAACACGTCTCTTTTTTTGCACAGTTCAATAATGTCTCTCGTTATCCAATTTTTGTTTTGTCGTTTTCTTGGTTTTTGAGTTTCGGTTGAGTTTGCATATATGTCCATCATTTTCTTAACAAATTGATTATAAAGCCGTTCGACGTCATGTTCATTTTCATACATTTCTTGCCAATTTGTTTGCTGAATAAGTCGATTTACTTTTTCTTGGTTTATTTTTGTTAGTGTTTTATTACATGTCTTTATATGGTTCGTTTGTTGTTTTATACCGGAGAATGTTGCAAAATGATCAGATATATCTGTTTCTATAACTGCTGAAACGACATCGTTTTTCGGGATTGTAACAGATATGTAATCAATTAAAGTCCTGGTGCCTGTTGATATGTTAACTCGTGTACTTTTTTGAATAATGTTCATTAAACCTTTTGATGACATCATCTCAATATATATATTTTTTGGTGTTGTTATTGTCCAGATCTTTAGTGTCAATATTAATGTCTCCAAGAACTGTTAAGTCTTTTTCGTTTTTAGTATGTTGGTCAAATTCATCGATAAATAATGTTTTACTTCGTGATGGTGGTCTATAAATTGCAAGAAGAATGCAAGACCATTAGTCTTTTGTTTTTATACTAAGACTATCGTAGCTTAACGCCTCAGACGAACATCTTTTAAAATGTATGCCTTTTTTATGAACACTGCAATTCCTCCTTTCCCAGATTTTGTCCTATGCATAAATTCAGCATTAAAACCTTCAATGTGGTACAGGCAATTTTCTTCTTCATGTATGTTTATTTCAGTTAAAACAATAATATTTAAATAACAAAGAAAACTTTCGATTTCGGCAATAAAACAGTTCCAGTTTTTTCGAAGCGATTGAATATTAAAACTTACACAACAATAATTTAATTCTTTTAGTTCAATTTCATTCATACCCATGATACCCTGCACTACCCTACATTCAACTTCTATTACATTATCTTGTTCTTCCATCATATCAGCTGTTATCATTCGCTCTTCACATTTTCTCATAATATCGTAGATTAGTTATGTATTTTGTCAATATCATTTACCGTGCATATATGTATAATTTCTTCATTCTCGCATTTACGAGCTAATATTTTTCCTGCAGCTTCCCATACAAATTTCCAATTGCACTCTCTAGCTTTGTTTTTGGCAAGCCAAAGCAAGTGTTTATTTGTTGGTGTAAGGTGGTTGTTTACAAAAACAGGATTGTTGGTGTTGGTGGTATGTACATTACTTTTCTGTTGATCTCTCTGTGCGGCTTTTGCATTTTTGGTGAAATTGGTTTTATGTGTGTAACTTGCAAAAGACACAATGATAGCTGATCTTTGCGGATTTTTTGCTCTCGTTCTTTAAAAATCTGTTATGTCATGTGGCTGAATAGGGCAGTAAGTGGTCTCTCCAAGGTTTTGCACTATTTCAATTAGGTTTTCATTTGTTGTGGGTTGAATGTTTTTAATTTCAACATTTGATTTTAATAGATGTTGTTCAAGTGTGTTAATTTTTGTTTCCATTCCATGTCGTCTTTTTTAAATTGTTTTCTTTTAGTTCTTTTATTTCATCTGATAGTTTTTTAATTAAGTCATTGTTTAGTGTTATGTTTTTGTTTATTTCTTCGTATTTGTTGGCACCAAAGTCACAGCTGGTTTTAATATCGGACTTCTCCCTCCTCATTGCTTTCATCTCTTGAAGAATGGCTACGTTGTAGTTTCCTCCTTCGCTACTGCACGAGTGCGGAAAAAAATCTGTCCCATGGAAAAAAATACATTCTCAAGTACAGGAGGGGCAACGTTGCTATGCGGCAGCGCAGAGCTGGCAGCGAAATGGGCGGCGAGCAAGTTTGCCTTCTCTGAAGAGTAAACAATTGGTTTGTTATTGTCGATGAGCGTTGGAACCGAAGATGTTGAGGATTTTTTAATATTTTTTTACAAATGACCAAAACATTTTACTGCCTTTGGGACACTGCAGAATTTTTTGCCATAATTGTTGGTCATGCAAAAATTTGGTTTTTTCAATAACAGAGTTGCACGAGTTCTTTGCTTGTTTGTGCTTTTTTCGATTTTCCTCTGTAGGGTTGGCTTTGTAGGATCGGAAACTTACTTCTTTGAGCTTGATAGCTTCTTTACACTCACAATTAAACCAAGACTTTTCTCTAGGCTTGAAGCTTTTTACGCTGTTAGGAATAAAAGCACGCATCCCTAGAAGAATCACATTTGTGATCATTTTAACACTGGCATCAATGTCACTATCAAGGAAGCATAGTGATCAGCTAAAGTTTCGGAATAAAATATTCAAGCCGTCCCAGTTGGCTTTCTCGTATTGCCAAATGGTCCTGGTGGGAAGTTTTCCTTTAACTGGATGGGTGGAGGATGAGAAATTAGCTGAAATGATACAATGGTCTGAAGTGCCAAATGGAGAAGTTACACTAATGGTATATTAATCAGGGTGAGAAGTAAGAAACAAGTCAAGAATATGAGCGGCTTGCGCAGCAACATCCGGTATACGCGTTGGCACATCGATCAGTTGGGTAAGGTTATGTAACCCGGCAAAGAGCTCGACATACCTTCCTTCGGGTGTTCTCTGACCAGAATAGTGGAACCAATTGGAATTGTGTACATTGAAATCGCCCGCAATAACGATTTCAGTGCGAGGACAAAGGGAAACAATTTTCGAGTTGGAATCAGACAGCGCATCAAACTCGTTACAAATCGAGTTACTGTCGAGATTTGGACTTCTGTAAATAAAACAATAATGAATGACAGGCTTGCGGACAGTGAATTTGAGCCATAAGAAGTTAAAGTCCGTGTTGGAACATTGCCCATATTGGGGAAGGCTCTGGCAAGCATTATCATTCCTAACAAAGACCACGAGACCATGATGGGAAAATAGTAATGGCACCAAGCTATACCCATGTAGAGCAAATTCTAAAAAATCAGTATTTACTCCAACCTGGGTTTCACTTAATGCCAAAACAGCTAGGCTGTATTGAACAGTGTAGACGTACACGTGAAAGAAATTCTTTCTTAGGCCGCGAACATTAGAATATACTACACAAAAATCACTTACCATTTAAAAATACTAACAAAACAAAACACAATTCTGACTAAGTCGAACCATGCAGTAAAAATCCAAATTAATTTCTGTAATAAACAAACTGTCCTAGGTTTTATGCCCTTAAGACAGCTTGCATACAAAAAATTAATTTAAATATTCAGCATAATAGGACAAACTCAGATGCCCTTACATATTTACCGCAAGCATTAGATAGTCATACGATGCCTACAGTAGATAAGAAAGAGGCAGTTAAGCACAAGGGTCTTGGAACAGATAAGAGGATATTTGCTACGCGATCATGTATTTTTTTATTTATTTATTCTTTTTTCCATAGCACGAGTGGGCATCTTATCTTTCTTCTAACGACGCGAGTGGATATTATTATATAGATCTTCATTGATGTTGTAAAACAGTTCTTCAAGCTGATGAAAAGGCATATCACGATGAAGCTGAACATCATCAATATATAAGTGCACCGAAGCATGTGAACAACATGAGGGCAGATCATTTATGAGCATGCAAAAGGGAATTGGACCGAGTATCGATCCCTGTGGGACTCCTAGAGCTGAACATTTTTCGCCAGAGATGACTCTGCATTCTACCTAAAAGGTAATCAGTTATTAGTTCACAAGCACGGTAACTGAATCTAAAAAGTTAAGCAGTTTCCACTTGAGAATACCGTGATTCACTTTATCGAAACTTTTGGAAGTATAGAGTAAGCAAAGAAGATTGATATGACCCTAATCGTAGTCAATCCTAATGTCATCTTAAAGATTACCCATGGTAGTAGTGCAGCTGTGATTTGCTCTGAAACTAGATTGTTTGTCATATAACAGATTGCAACTAGACAGGTGATTTAAAATTTGCTTCTCAATTATTTTTTCCAAAACTTTAGAAAGACAAGGAAGGATGCTGATTGCCCTGAAATCTGATGGTGATGTAGAGCCACGTTTCTTGACAATGGGAAGAACTTTGGCAGTTTTCCAATAAACAGGAAAAGTCGAAATGATAATGCACCAATTGATTGTATGGGTGAGATGGCTGAGAATAAGTGGCAAAATTAGTTTGACGAAACGGATTGGTACACAATCAGAGTCGGATTTGATTTCCTTCACATATTGCATAACATCACGTTCATTAACGATTTAAAAATCTCCTAGCCTTGTTACAGAACTTGGAATCGTTGAAGGGTTGACCAAATGGTAAGTAGTAGATACAGAATTACCAAGGAAGAAATCATTTAACACATCAGGAGCAAGACAACATTCTATAACTACTTCTTTGTAAACACCAATCTTTTTAAGCACTCTCAATTTCGTTTCCGATTATTTATATAATGAAAAAAATATATTTGTGTCTCATAAGAAACACAACGAATGAATTAAACGCAAGATTTTAATTTAATATATTATTTATTAAATTAGCTTTCTTACCACTGGTGGGGGGAAATCTTCAGCTGAACGTAGAACTAAGACTGAACTTACAATGGTCAATACAACCCTTTTTATATTAATTAAATGCGACATTTACAAATCTATCTTCCACTGAAGATCGTTTGCTTTCCTTTGTCTGTCTGTATTAAATTGCTCACAGAAGGAATCTATAGGAACTTAGTTAACTATGGGCATGAATCCCACTCACAAGATGCTTAAGGCGAATTGTGCTAATATGCACTTTTGTTTATTTCTTGTGATCGCATTTCATTTGAAAGATATTCTGTATCATTCATTATAATGATAGAGGGTGTTTAAAAAAATTATAATGTTATGTGAGGGTGTTCTATGAATGTAACCTCTCACAGTCTTGGTAGCGACACAGTGGTTGAATAGTCGAAACAATATAAGTTATAAAGCGTTAACTTTATCGACAATTGAGCCATAGAGCCAATGCATTTGCTAGGTGAAGACTGTAAAGGGTCAATAGAGTGTCAATCTGAAGCTTGCCAAGGCCGGACGTTGAAGTGCGCGCACAAATAATAGAAAATAAAAAAAAAAAAATTATTTGCGCATTATTGTCGCGAGTGTTAAAAAAAATACACACTCGTTTGAGAAAATGAAAAATACCCTTCGCGTGTGTTGTATAGAATAAAATAATACCCACTCGCGTCGCTGGTAGCAAGAAAAAAATACCCACTATCGCGGTGGAAGAAAAAATAATACACACTGGCGTCGCAAATACATCCTCTTATATGTCCCATGACCCTTGTGCTTAATTGCCTCTTTTTTATCTACTGTAGGCATGGTATGACCATCCAATGCTTGCAATACATAGATAAGGGCATCTGAATTTGTTCTATTGTGCTGAATGTTTAAATTGATTTTTTTTATGCCACCTGTCTTATCGGCATAACACCTAAGACAGTTTGTTTTGAATGTTAGTATCTTTAAATAGTAAATGATTTTCGTGTCATGTTCTAATGCTCGCGGTGTTCAATACACGCCAGCTGTTTTGGCATTAAGTGAAACTCAGGTTGGAGTAAATACTGATTTATAAGAATTTGCTCTACATGGGTATAGCTTGGTGCCATTACTATTTTCCCACTATGGTCTCGTGGTCTATGTTAGGAATGAAATGGCTTGCCAGAGCCTTCCCCAATACGGGCAATGTTCCAAAACGGACTTTAACTTCTTTTGGCTCAAATTCACTGTCCGCAAGCACTGTTTCATTTATAGGAGTCCAAATCTTAACAATAAATCAAATTTTAAGGAGTTTGATGTGCTGTCTGATTCCATCTCAGAAAATTGTTTCCCTTTCTCCTCACACTAAAATCATTATTATGGGCGATTTCAATTACCAATTCCAATTGGCTCCGCTATTCTGTCCAGATAAAACCCGATGGAAGGTATTTTGAGCTCCTTGCCGGGTTAGATCACTTTACCCAACTGATCGATGTGCCAACGCGTATACTGGATGTTGCTGGGCAAGCCGCCCATACCCTCGACTTGTTTCTTACTTCTCACCCTGATAAATATACCATTAATGTAACTTCTCCATTTGCCACTTCGGACCATTGTGTCATTTCAGCAGTGTCCCAAAGGAAGTAAAAATATTTGGTGATTCGTAAAAAATATTAAAAACTCATCAACATCTTTGGTTCCAATGCTCATCGACAATAACAAACCAATTGTTTACTTTTCAGAGAAGGCAAACTTGCTCGCCGCCCATTTCGCTACCAGCTTCACGCTGCCTCACAGCAACGTTGCCTTTCGTGTGCTTTAGAATGTAAATTTGTCCATGGGACAGATTTTTATCTGCACTCGTACAGTAGCAAGAGTTCTCAAAATGCGCGATATACACAAATCTGCTGGCCCGGATGGTATACCCCCAATTCTTCTGAAGAGGTGTTCTTCCACACTGGCAAAGCCACTGCGTAAGCTTTTCCATCGCTTCTACTCTTCTGGAATCTTTCCTCCATCCGACCTAAAGCACTAACATCCCTTCATTATAAGGTCATAAAAACGCTGATTAACCATCAGCTTAAGGAATATCTCGAAGATTGAAAACTTCTCCATGATCGTCAGTATGGCTTCCGCAAGAACCATTCCACTGGTGATCTGATGACATATCTCACCGAACGGTGGAACAAATCTTTACATCGCTTTAGTGAAAGTAAGATTTTTGCTCTTGATATCTTCAAGGCATCCGATAGGTATTGGCATTAAGATTTCTTATCGAAAATGCGTGCTTTTGGGATCGATGATAGTCTTGTTCGTTGGATTAGAAGCTATATTCTGGGCCGTCCAAAAAAAGTTGTATTGAGCGGATTCAAGTCTGATTCCCACAAAATAAATCCTGGTGTGCCCTAGGGCTCCGTTCTGTCTCCGACTCTTTTCCTCATTTTTATAAAAGATCTGTCTGTTACTTCTAATCCACTTAGTTAACTAATTTGCTGACCACTCTACCCTCAGCTTTTCATATTCGTTCGATAATTCATGTCTTTCGCCTTCGGACGAACAATTGCAACGTTACCGTATGTCAAGCTCATTAAACTCCGATTAATACAGCATTGTCAATGGGGTAATAGGAATCGTGTGGAGTTAATGCTTCGAAAACTCAATGCCGTCTTCTGTCGTTAAAGCGAAACATCCCCCATTGCAATTGTCCAGGAGTGGCACTTACATCGAAAAAACCGAAAAGCTCTCAGTACTCGGTATGTGTGTCAACGACGACCTCCGTTGGAACGACCACATATTTGAGATCGTTAAAAATGCTGCTTAGTGCTTAGGTTATCTGTAGCGGTGTAAGAAGTATTTTTCGCCATCTGATCTGGCTACAAATAATAAAGCGTTTATTCGCCCTAAACTCGAGTAGAACTCCCACCTCTGGGCAGGTACTTCGCAAACATCGCTTCAACTGCTTGATAGAATACAAAATTGAGAGTTAAGATTGATAGGAAATAGAACTGCCGCTGAAACAATTGCCCCTCTTGAACACCGACGCAATGTTTCATGTCTTTCCTTATTTTATAGTTTCTTTTATAAATAAATTGCACGACTGGATCGCACGTACTTGTTCATATGTGCGGACACATTGTTTAATAAATTTTAAGAAAATTATAGTGAACATCAAAGCATTTATTCGATTTTTTTGATTTTTGATTGTTTGAATATAGTACGTTAAATTGTATTGGGTTAAATAATTTAAACGCCATTTTATTTCTTTAAATGTAAAAATGTGTGAATTTTTTTTCAAAATTGTAGGAGCCGTTTTTAAATAAAACGGTTCTTTTTAACAACATTTTTTAAAAAATTCAAAAAATTATTCGAGAATACAAACTAAAACACAAAAATAACGTACATTTAAAAACAACATTTCAAAAAAAAATCACTTAGGTACCCGTTTTCAAATTATTGATATGTCAAACAAACATTTAAAGAAATTATTAAAAATACAAAAAAAAAAGTTTTCGAAAAAATTAATGCAAAATTACTAGGCTACCTACATCTTCTTGAATATCAATTTTGATTGAAATCGGTTAACCAGTTTTCGAGAAAGTCGAAGAAAAAAAACCGGTCCTATGGGAAGTACCGTTCTTAGCCCACCATATTAATTTTTTTTCACCAAAATACAATGCATACCTACAGTAGTACACTGATTTTTTTTATAAGATATTCTTGGATATTCTTCGTTTTTGAAAAAAAAAATTTGAAGACGATTGGCCCAACCGTTTAGGCTGCAGTCCAAAATACATCCGTACACACAGACAGACAGACAGAATTTTGCCAGTAACTAAAATTTGTTTCTCTATCATCGTAATGTTATGTTTGATTGTTATCTCAAAATTTTTAATCTGCACGAATGCATAACTTGCATTATAGTACCTATAATCGCAGGTAAAAAATGTTCACTCGAAGTAGCTGCAGTTTCTCCCATAATATTTTTCTCGCAAGGAATGCTCATCAGTTCACCCTTGAGCCCAATTTCGGACGTACCGTCAAACATAGAAATTCTTTTTTTAGCCGAACAACACGAATTTGGAATAGTTTACCCGACGGGATTTCCCCTTGCCATATTGATCTACAAGCATTGAAAACCAAGGTTAATCGACACCTCCTATCTCTCCCCCTCCGTATCTTCCTAATGCCCGTGCAGTGTGCTCTGCAATAAAAGGGAAACAAATAGTTGTGCGCGCGTTAATTATATAAACAAAAAAAAAAAAAAAAAAAAATTAAATCCTTATAGTGGAACGAAAAAGAAATAATTTATGAAAACTAATCGTACAGTTGCGCGAAAGAAGAATGAGGAACGATGACAAGATCCAGAAGACTAGGGGGGCAGTTAGGAGCAAAGCGAGTGGGATTACTGGTGTTGACGACATTCATTCCTACGGAAGACACTAAATCATTCATTTGAAAAGCGCGTGAATCTTGTTTGAGTAAATCCGTATTAAAATCACCGCATACTATAATATGTTCATAGATAGTCCAGTACTCACCAGGAACAGAAAAAAATGGAGCAGAAGAACAGTAACGATTGTTGTTATAAACACATGATATTAGGGCTGGGTGTACCTCGAAAAAAATGGATGTTTGTTAACAAATAATATAACTTTTTTATTTTAAAAGATATTTTAACCAAATAAATTTTAATATTTAGCTAACATACAAGACTTAAAATGTTCATTATAATAATTTCTTATTTTTTAAAATTGTAAGTTAGAGATCATAAGAAGGTATAAATTTATAGCTCTATCTTAAATCTTGGGGTTTTTTTCTTAGTAAATTTAATTTTTTTATTTTTTTTTATTTTTGTTTTAGAAATAAATTGAGTCAATACCGGGAGTAAAAGTATTTATTTTTTAATTCAACTTATTTTTTTATGAAAAAAAAATTCATCGAATCAGGCGCATTTTTTCCGATTTTACCGTGTTTGATAAGGTGTCACTTCTTCAATTTTCAATATAATTCATTCAAATGAAAAGAAATAAAAAGAGCAACTCACATATTTACAATAAAAAATATTATAAAAAAAATATTTTTAATTTTCTCGGTTTTAAACAAAAAAAAATTTAAAAAATGATTTTTTTTGTTATTTTTTAAATCTTTGTGAATGTTTTCATCGGTTTTCAAATTTCAATTTTATTCTTAATTTTATTTGAAAGCTGAGTTTTCAGGCTCGGGAGTAAAACTATAGTTTTAAAAAAAATATTGTTTTTAACAATCTAATCGCTGTTTAAAAAAGCTAAAATATCGATTGACTTTATAAAAAAAGTAAAGTTTTAATAATTTTGGTTTTATTTTTTTATTTCTTTTTCAACATTTTATCTTTTTACATCATTTTAGAAAATGTATTTAACGATAATAGTTTTTTTTATATTAATTTTTAAAAAATAGTCTAATTTGCGTTTTTTCCATAGAAATTTCATTGCTAACGCCATAAATAAATTTGTAGTTCGAACGATCTCCGAAGCAGAATTTGGTGCTGTTCTGCTCTTTTACTTTTTTCTCTTCTATTTGTTGTTGTTGTTGTTATTACATGTGTTCTGCTTTCTACTCTTTAGTTTCTACCCTGGCTGGTTCTGATATTTTTTTGTGTTTCAGTCTCTGATTTTAGTTGCCTCATTTTTCATTTCCAGTTCTACTGAGACTGATGGATGGGATGGGTGAAGGGATACATATTTTTGGTAAGGTGATTGCGGTGGGAAGTATTTTTTGTGGGTCTGTTTTTTTGGTGTGACAGTTTTTTTTTTGGTTTATGGACCATTTTGCAGAAAAGAAGGCGTATGGTGCCACACTCATGCGATTAGTTGTATTTTTTCGCAAAAAAGGAAAGGTGGAAAAGTTCATTTCGTTTTCTATGCAAACAAATTATTTTGGTTTGTATGTATACTAGATCAAAGATCTTTGACAGATACAAGTAGTATACAACATATACGTAGACGAATAACATGATCTGAATAGGTACGTGAAATTTGGCTCTAATTAAAAATTACCTATAAAAACGGTCCAATTTTTAAATCGACAAATTGCTTCAAAGCTAGGGAAAGGAAGCTCTAAAAATAAAACAGATTCGAACTGAATACGAAAAATGGCCACACAAAATTATAAGCTAAACAACAATATCAACAAAAATTTTTTTTTAATTTCAGCGGTTTGGGGCTTTTTTTACACATTTGTGGATAATTATAGGCCTACATTTCTTACTTATGCTCTTCTATTCTATTTCTACAATTTTTTATATAATTTAAGAAAAGGCTTACTTTGGTGTACCTTGGCCCATGTTAACGATAATTAACGATTTTGATGAAATTTTATCAAATTTTATTTTATATTTGAGAAGATTTAGATAGCCAAATTAATTCTGCATATCAACTTAAATTTAGTTTAGATTTTTTTTTAAATCAATATTTTTAAAACTAATAAAAAAACATTTTAAATTTCATAATCACATGTATATTAATAAAGTCTAAAAAATTGCATACCAAAATTTAAAAAAAAATAGTTTAAAAAAACTAAAAATAAAAACAAGAATTTATCAAAATCCGTCCTAAAATTTTCGAAATACTTTTTCATAAATTCATTATTATACAAACGTGTGATGGCATACTCCATATTTACTAAAAATCGTTAAGGGTTGTGGTTTTGACACTATTTATAAGTTCAGAACGTGTTATTTTTATACGTAAATGTTACTTGTTTCAATCAAAGATCTTGCCTTCCAATATAGTTAAGCACACAAGAGCAAGTACGTGCGAACCAGTCGTGCCCATTTGTATTGACAGTGTCTTATTCAGCAATGTAGTTTAGGGTTATATTTCTATTTTCACATTTTTCATAATGAAAAATTGGACATTGTTTTTGGGTGATTTCTTGTAAGTCTAAAAATATGGATTCATTTTCCATTATACAATTTGGCCCCAAATAAATAAAAAAAAAATTGTCTAGATATTTTATGAAAATTTACAAAACATCTGCGTTCAATATCAACAACACGTTGGCAAACGTTAAAATTGATCTAGGCTGTGCATACGAAGAGAAGGAATATTTACGTTTTAAAACGTCCATGCTCCTCATCTGAAGTCTGAATGAACCTTTGAGCTTAGAGCACGGAAAAAAGAGAATTTTATTTGTGCACCAATACACACAAGTACGTTTACTTGAGTTTTGAGTTCTGGTCTGAGGTACACCCAGCCTTAAACATTTAGTATAAAAGTCACTTACTTCGATAATAAAGAATTCAGTAATTAGCCCGCTAGATTTGGCAATAACTTTGGTTTTGATAGATGATTTCACATAAATTGCAACGCAATTTAATGAATAATGTAAAATTGGCAATCTCATACACCTAATCACAAAAATCGGGCTTAAACTAAGTTTGAATCACACAAACGACATCAATACAAGAACGAGAGAACAAGAACTTAAGATAATCAAGCTTACAAACATTAAGCCTACACGTGCATTTAAAAAAAACATTGTCATTTCCACAATCATCGGAATTCTCATAATAATATACCTTGTGAGGAAACATTAATCCAATACTCAGACAATACCAGAATCCAACACCAATAAAAATTATCAACAATCATCAGTAAACATAATGTGAGACATCTACAGCCTCTTCGACCGAATCTCTTTCCAGGGGTAGAACTTATGCATGTTACCTAACAACCAGCACATCGACCTATATCATACGCAACACTCAGCGGCCGAACTCAATCCAGCACCAAACACATCGACCATTGTTTCCCAAAGTTTGAATTACATATTAGCTTTTAATTTCCCTGAATACGAATTAACTATTTGTTTCTTTGTTTGTTAAAATTGTAATGGGGAGAGAACGATAACTTGGCTGACAAGATTTTATAAAAGGTTTTTGTAGAGGGGTCAAAAACAAGCACTTTTTGCTATGGGAGGAGGGGTCTATCTCCCCCCGTTTAGGAGGTAGGGGCACTTTTAGAAAAAATGGTTTAAATTGAAAACAAAATATTAAACAACAACGGCAACACTTACAATAAAGTGCTATACTGCATTTGAGAGCCAGAAGTTTGTTAGATAGACCCCTCCTCCCATAGTAAAAAGTGCTTGTTTTTGACCCCTCTACAAAAACCCGTTATCAAATCTTGTCAGCCAAGTTATCGTACTCGTGCCATTGTAATCCCATTAAACAATAATAAGTTTAATAATTTATTGTATAATATAAATACCCAAGAAAAAATTTATTAAGTTTAAATAAGTTTCTGTCGTCAAATCGAAAGTTTTTTTTTACATGATAACGTCTTATAAATCGATGAGACGCTACACATAAGAAATAACATGACTCATACTTATAAGAAAAGTGACACACGCTGGAATACTGTGTTTTTTCAACCAAAACCGATCGCCAGCACCAGGCGAACATAAAATCACTACTTCATCCCAAAAAAATAACTGCTTGGTGCGGTTTGCATGCCGGCGGCGTTATTGGGCAAATTTTTTCGTCGACGATAACGATCGTCACGTTACTGTGAATGGCGCGTTATCACTGATTACCGATTATTGTTGGCCTGAATTGGCGATACGGACTTTAATGACATATGGTTTCAGCAGGATGGTGCCACAAGCCACACAGCACACCTTACAATCGATTTATTAAAGAGCAAGTATGATGAGTGTGTTATCTCAAGAAATGAGCCAGTCCAATGGCCGCCTCGTTCGTGCGATTTAACGCTTCAAGACTATTTTCTTTGGGGCTGCGTTAAGTCATTGATTTATGCCAACAAGCCGCCGACGTTGGAAGAGCTCAGAGCCAACATTGAAGGCGAAATAGCGGCCGTTTTGGCAAATGATTTGCATTTTATATTGAAAAAAAGTTGTCAAGTCCTTTTTTGAAAACCCGTTACAAAGAGATAAAAAGAAATACAAAATGGGCTGGGTTTTGTTAAGGTAGAAAGTAGATGTATATAATTGCAATTGGATGTGTGTGTGTGGATTTAACGAGAGGGTTTGTGGGTAATTTTTTTCAACCAAAATCGATTGCAAGCGTATTCTGAGCACCAGGCGAACATGAAAAAGGACAGGCGCAAATTCCCAAAATAATTCAAAAAGAACAAGAAAAGAAAAAGAAATACAAAATAGGCGGAGTTTTGTTAAAGTAGAAAGTAGATGTAGATATTAGTAGTGTGTGTGTGTGTGTGTGTGTGGATTTAACGAGAGGGTTTGTGGATATTTTTTTTTGGTGCCTCTGAGGCTCGGTGCACACTTGCCTCATTTTGACGCAGCGGTTACGCTTTTGCGTCTAACATTACTCACAAATGATACGACGGCATCTGACGAGTGTGTTTACCACTCTATTTATTTTTGAGTACTGTAAGACGCAAAAGCGTGGCCGCGTCAAAATGACGCAAGTGTGCACCAGGCCTGAATTTTGACTAAAATCGATCGCAAACGTATTCTATGTCGACTATGTACTCCTAAACCACCCAACGGATTTTAATGGAATTTAGAGGGTTAATATAGTTTTGTCCAGGGATCGTTCCTGTGTAAAACAGGACGTAGTAAGGCGCGCCTAGTACCGCTAGTTAAATATAAAGCTGGTGCCGATTGGTACTAGTTTGTTGTTTTAGTTAGTTTTGTTACTAGATTTTTAGTACTTAGAACTAGAATTAAATACTATTGTATTTTTGGTACTGGATTTGGTAATAGAATTAATACTTAGTAGTAGATTTAGTAATAGATTTTTTTATGTAATAAGTGGAATTGTATATGGTGTGAGTTAACTGGCTGAATGTTGGTGTTGCTGCCATCAATGTTTTCTTATGACGTTATCACTTACAGACAACTAACTCTTTTAAATATCGCGAGCCGAAACTATAACTCGCGCACAACGTATTAGTTGCCATTATAGTGTTAAACGCACTGCGGGAGCATTTGATGGTTAAGGAGGGCAAGATAGAAGGTGTCGATTAACACTGGTTTTTATTGTTTTCATATGTAAATGGAAAGGGAAAACCCCGGCGTCGGCTACACTATTCAAAATTCATTTTGTTCGGTTAAAAAAAAAATCTCTATATTTCACGGTACGTCCGAAATTGGGCTCAAGGGTGAACTGATGAGCATTTCTTGCGTGACGAGTATTACGGGGGAAACTTTTAATAGGAGGAATGCAGCTGGCTTCTTCGAGTAAACATTTTTTTTATAAAAGAAACTATAAAAAACGGAAAGACGTGAAACACTTCGTCGCGTCCTCGAGAAGGGCAATTTCTTCAGTCATATTTTTTTATAGATCTTAATGCTTTAAGCGTATAAACGCTTTATAAATTGTAACCAGATCAGAAGGAGAAAAAACTTGTTGCGGCAAACCTAAATACATCGCAGGATTTTTGGCGGTTTCAAATATATGATCATTCCAACAGAGGTCGTCGTTGACACACATATCGTGTACTGAAAGATTTTCGGTTTCTTCGATGAAAATTCCATTTCTCGACAATGGCATGGGGGTATTTTAGCTTTAACAGCAGGAGGCAGCATTAAGTTTTCGAAGCAATAAACTCCTCACGATTCCTATCACCCCATTTACCAATGCTGTTTACATCTGAGTTCAATGAGCGCATTCGAAGTCCAAGGACGGTGGTATCATTGATACAAAAAGCACGCATTTTTGATAAAAGAGCTAGCAGTGAAATGGGCTTTGAACGAGTTTGCCTTTGCTGAAGAGTAGATAATTGGTTTTTCATTGGTGATGAGCGTTGGAAGAGAAGATGTTGAGGAGTTTTTAATATTGTTTTATAAATAACCAAAAATGATTACTGCGTTTGGGACATTGCAAAATTTTTTGCCGCAATTTTGGGTCTTGCAAAAAATTTGTTCTTTCAATAACGGTTGTTTCAGCGGCAGTTCAATTTCCTATCAATCTTAACGCTCGATTTTGTATTCTATCAAGCAGAAGAAGCGATGTTTGCGAAGCACCTGCCTAGAGGTGCGAGTTATACTCGAGTTTAGGGCGTATAAACGCTTTATAAATTGTATCCAGATCAGATGGGGAAAAATACTTCTTACAGCGATACAGAAAACCTAAGCACTTTGCAGCATTCTTAGCGATCTCAAATATATGGTCGTTCCAACGGAGGTCGTCGTTGACACACATACCAAGTACTGAGAGCTTTTCGGTTTTTCGATGTAAGTGCCATTAATGGACAATGGCATTGGGGGAATGTTTAGCTTTAACGACAGAAGACAGCATTGAGTTTTCGAAGCATTAAACTCCACACGATTTCTATTACCCCATTTGACAATGCTGTATAAATCGGAGTTTAATGAGCTTGACATATGGTACCGTTGCAATTGTACGTCCGAAGGCGAAGGACGTGAATTATCGAACGAATATGAAAAGCTGAGGGTAGAGTCGTCAGCAAAACAGTTAAGTGGATTAGAAGTAACAGACAGAAGATCGTTTATAAAAATCAAGAAAAGAGTCGGAGACAGAACAGAGCCCTGGGGCACACCAGCAGTTATTGTCGATGAGCGTTGACACCTAAGATGTCGAGGAGTTTTTTATATTTTTTACAAATGACCAAAAATTTTTAGTGCCTTTGGGACATTGCAGAATTCTTTGCCGTAATTTTTGGTCATGCAAAAATTTGGTTCTTTCAATAACAGAGTTGCATGAGTTTCTTGCTTGTTTGTGCTTTTTCCGATTTTCCTACGTTGTGGCAAAACGATTATTTTAGCTCGGCGGTCAAATCAAAACTAAAACTTTTATGCAAAGAAGAATGGAATCGAATGAGACAATAAAAACAAGCCTTCTTTCTTACCCGCCTTCGATTCCGCTAAGATGCACCTCACACACCCTCACGATCCTTGTTACCTTCTTCTTCAAATCTGGGATATAGAATTCTCTTTCTAAGAGATCCTGCGTCTTTTTTATCGCGAAGTGCCCTTGTTCATGCGCCATATTGATAATTTCCTGCTCCATTGCCGTTGGGATTACAATAAGTTCCTTGGCTTGATCTTTGTGTAATATCCCGGCCTTCAAGAAATAATCCTCATACGTTCCGCTTTGAAGAATTGTTTTTACTTGTTTTATCCACGGATCCGCCGTTTGTGCTTCTATGGTCCGAAGGTTTAGCGACTCTTCGATCAATAGGCAGGACACTCTACTTAGCGTATCCACATGATTTATCTTGGCTGCTGCACGATGTTTAATGACGTAATCAAAGTCCTGCAAGAACATAGCCCAACGCGACACCCTCGTCGGTACCTCTTTCTTCTCCATGGTCAACCTGAAAGAATTACAGCTCGTCACAATTTTGATTTTGGATCCCATCAAGTAGACCCTCCACTTCTTCAGCGCTTCGATAATGCCTAAGACTTCCAGTTCGTATGAGTGAAACTTCTCTTCTGTTGGCGTCGTCTTCCTGCTCATAAATTGGATGGGGTGAAATTGTTGGTCCTCTTCGTCTCTTTGTAGCAAAATTGCTCCGTAGCCATGCTTGCTTGCGTCTGTATGGACCTCGGTTAATGCCTTTGGATCAAACAGCTTGAGCACAGGCTCGCTGACCAATGCTTCCTTAAGTTGTTGAATTGCCACCATCTGTTCCAGCTCCATTTTGAATTCTGTCTTCTTTTTCAATAGGTCCGACAATGGCTTCGCGACCATTGCGAATGACTCCACGAATCTTCGGAAATATGATGTCAGACCAAGAAAACGTTGGAGCGACTCCTGGTCGACTGGCACTGGAAAACCGAACCGCTTTAGTTTTCTCTGCTGACGGACGGATGGTATTCTCCTCCACATAATATCCTAGGAAATTAATCTTCTTTTTCAGGAATTGACACTTTTCCCATCTTATGCGAACCCCTTCTCAGCAGCCACCCGTAACACAACCTTTAGTTTCTCAAATCCTTCATCTTCATCCTTGGCGGGAATAATCATGTCGTCTATATAGAGAATGACTATCTCTTCTGTTATCAACTCCCTCAAAACTGCAGAAATGTATCGGCAAAACACTGCTGGCGAATTAGATATACCAAATGGCACATAGCAGAATTCGTTCTGGCCATTGTGGGTGACGAAGGAGGTATACCTTCTTGAACCTTCTTCAATGGGAACATGAAGGAATCCATTGGCTAAGTCTAAAGTGGTATAAACCCTGGCGCCTTGTAGTCTGGCCAGCACATCGTCGATCAGGACCATTGGGAAATTATCCCTTATAACCTTTTCGTTTAGCTTCCTGTAGTCACAGCAGAGACGTTAGGTTCCATCCTTCCTCTGGACTAAGAAGATCGGTGGTATTCCGATATACTGGGCCGTATGACACCCTCTTGTCTCCATTTTGCCACTTGCTCCTCGACAATATGCTGGTCTGCGTACGACATCTTTCTTGGTCTCTGGTATACTGGGACTTCATCTTTTAGCAGTAATTTCATTTCTACAGGTGACTCCTTACTGCGTTTCGGCGTGTAACTTTCAACAAGAGCCATCAACTCTTCTCTTTTACCAACTTCCACATGTTTAACGTCTATTTCCATTTCACTTCGGAAATCTTCGGCAGCTGACAAACATATCGCATTGAACTCAGAGACGAGCTCACAACCTTCTCTTAATTCTTTAACTTCTTCAACTTCTTCAGCACCCCCAATCCCAGACTTCCATCTTTCCTGTTGCTAAAGTACTCCCATTCATGGTCTCCCAAACTCTTTCCTCTGCTACTTGCACTACCTCTAGTGCCCGCTCTGTTGCTGCTCGACAACACAGTTCTGGCTTTGGCTTCCAGAACTGGTTTTTTCTCCTGGTTCGCTGCTTTTTCCTCTTTAGTTATTCTTCTGACAAACTCAGCTCCTTCTTCTTTGATTGTCACATCTTCATTCCCCACCACCGCAGAATACGGAATATCTGACTCTCGGACTATGTGGAACATGAGTAATATTTCAATGCCATCTATCTGCACCTCTGCTTCCAGACAACCCATCGTAACAATTTTCTTTTGTCGGATTCCAGACAAGCTCTTCTTGGCCTCAGCACGACGTACTCCATCCTGATCAGGGCATCGTACCGCAGCAGATTGACGTCGCTTCCTGTATCGAATAATGCCGACACAAATTGCCCTCTGATACAGATGTCCTTGAAGATTCTGTTGTTTAATGTAAGGAAAACCTGAACATCAGACAAGTCTGCCACGTCATCTGTTGTTGCAGTATGTACGCGACTAAGGCGAGGTCTTCCTTGACTGCGTCTACCCTCTGGGATGGAATCGAAGATCCTGCGAGCCGGAGCATTGTTGTCCATTCGCTCTACATGACCTAGCCATCTTAAACGTGATATGCGTATTTTTTTGACCAGGTCAATGTCGCTGTACAGCTCGTATAGTTCTTGGTTGAACCTTCTCCTCCAAAGCCCGTTAACGCAGATAGAGCCAAAAATCTTCCGAAGAATCTTACGCTCGAAACGACTAAGGATATCTTCATCCGCTTTAGATAGAGTCCATGCCTCGGCGCCATAGAGCAGGACTGGGATGATTAGGGTCTTATACAGAGTCTCCTTTGTCTTTCGAGAGAGGGCTTTGCTACTCAATTGCGTATTTTTTTGACCAGGTCAATGTCGCTGTACAGCTCGTATAGTTCTTGGTTGAACCTTCTCCTCCAAAGCCCGTTAACGCAGATAGGGCCAAAAATCTTCCGAAGAATCTTACGCTCGAAACGACTAAGGATATCTTCATCCGCTTTAGATAGAGTCCATGCCTCGGCGCCATAGAGCAGGACTGGGATGATTAGGGTCTTATACAGAGTCTCCTTTGTCTTTCGAGAGAGGGCTTTGCTACTCAATTGCCTTCCTAGCCCATAGAAACAGCGATTGGCAAGAGTAATTCTTCGCTTTATTTCTGACGAGATGTTGTTGTCAGATGTTATAGCGGATCCGAGGTACACAAAGTCCCTAACTACCTCAAAGTTGTACCTGTCTATTGTTATGTTTTGTCCAATCCGCCGGTGTTGTGTGTCCCTTTTTGTGGACAGCAGGTACTTCGTTTTGGCCTCATTGACTGCTAGTCCCATCTTAGCCGCTTCAGCTTCAATGCTTGCAAACGTTCCAGTGACAGCTCGCCGAGTTCTGCTAATGATGTCTATGTCGTCAGCGTATGCTAGCAATTGCACAGACTTGAAAAAAATTGTCCCACTACAATTGATATGCGAGTTTCTTATAATTTTTTCAAGTATTAAGTTGAAGAAATCGCACGATAGCGCATCACCTTGTCGGAATCCTTTTTTGACGTCAAAAGCTTCTGTGAGGTCAGAACCAACCTTGACGGAGCAGCGAGAGTTCTCCATCGTCATCCTGCACAGTCGGACGAGTTTTGTGGGAATGCCAAAACCTGACATGGCTCTGTATAGCTCGTCTCTATAAATGCTATCGTACGCGGCCTTAAAATCGATAAAGAGGTGGTGGGTATCGATTTGGAATTCTTGGGTGGTTTCCAGGATCTGCCGTAGCGTGAACATTTGATCGATTGTGGACTTTCCTGGTCTGAAACCACACTGATAGGGGCCAATCAGGTTACTGACGAAAGGTTTCAGGCGTTCACATAGTACGGCAGAGAGGATTTTGTAGGCGATATTCAGGAGACTTATTCCTCTATAGTTGGCGCAGTTTAGAGGGTCTCCTTTCTTGTGAATCGGGCAAACGATGCTGAGGTTCCATTCATCAGGCATACTTTCTTCTGACCAAACTTTAGAGATGAGTTGGTGTATGCACTCCACCAGGTCATCTCCGGCCGCTTTAAAAAGTTCGGCGGGTAATCCGTCGGGTCCAGCAGCTTTGTTGTTTTTGAGTTTAGATATTGCTATCCTTACTTCATTTTGGTCAGGTGGACGGAAGTTTTGTCTGTCATCATCCATGTTGAATGGTTCATTCTGCCTGACAGCGGGATTTTGGCCTTCATCGCCGTTTAACAGTCTGCAGAAATGGTCCTTCCATGTACTCAGCACCGACTGTGACTCTACTACGAGGTTTCCATTCCTATCTCTACAGGCTTCTGTGCGGGATTTTTTTCCTTGGCATGTTCTTTTTACCTGTTGGTAAAACTTCCGCACGTTGTTCCTGGAGTAGCATCTCTCAATATCTTGGATCGCGCGCTTCTCATGCTCTCTCTTTTTCTTTTGGAGAAGCCGGTGTTCTTCCCGTCTTTTCTGCTTGTAAAGCTCGCGAGCAGCTCTCGTCTTTCTTTGCAGCGTCGCTTTATATGCCTCTTGTTTGGCTGCATGGGCCTGCCTGCATTCGTCATCAAACCAGAGGTTTCGTGGTGGTGGTCTGGTGAAACCTAGCACATCAGTTGCGGCATCTCTGATGGCTTGTTGGCAGTGTTGCCACTGATCTTCGGCACTTGATGCTGGCGGTACTGGATTTCTTGAGAGGTTACGGGATATTCGATCGGCATAGGTTCTGGCGGTTTCTTGCGATTGCAGCTTTCCGACGTCATACTTCCTCACAGTATTAATCCGTTGTTGTGGAGTTCGGGTTATTCGCATTCTTACCTTTGCTGCAACAAGGTAGTGATCCGAGTCGATGTTAGCTGCTCGGAAGGTGCGAACATCCAAGATACTGGAGGCGTGTCTTGCATCGATCGCAACGTGATCAATCTGATTGACGGTTCTTTGATCTGGGTGTCGCCAAGTCCCTTTGTGTATATCGAGATGAGGAAACCGTGTGCTTGCAATGGTGACGTTATGTGCCGCTGCGAAGTCAATTAGCCTAAGTCCGTTTTCAGACGTTGTGTCGTGTAGGCTATGTTTTCCGACAGTCCTACCAAAGATTTCCTCTTTACCTATTTTGGCATTAAAATCGCCTAGTACGATCTTAACGTCGTATTTAGGGCATTGCTCATAGGTTTTGTCGAGGAGCTCATAGAAGTCATCCTTTGTGGCGTCATCTTTGTCCTCTGTGGGGGCATGAGCGCATATTAGGCTAATGTTGGCGAATTTAGCCTTGATACGGATTGTCACAACTCGCTCACTTGCGTGTCGAAAGCCCAAGACTTCTTGCTTAAGTCTACCGCTTATGACGAATCCGCACCCAAATAAACGCTGTGGTCTTCTTGCGCAATCACCGTAGTACACGTCACAGTTTTTCATCCTCCTTTTGCCCGGCCCATATCGCATTGAACTCAGAGACGAGCTCACAACCTTCTCTTAATTCTTTAACTTCTTCAACTTCTTCAGCACCCCCAATCCCAGACTTCCATCTTTCCTGTTGCTAAAGTACTCCCATTCATGGTCTCCCAAACTCCTTGCTCTGCTACTTGCACTACCTCTAGTGCCCGCTCTGTTGCTGCTCGACAACACAGTTCTGGCTTTGGCTTCCAGAACTGGTTTTTTCTCCTGGTTCGCTGCTTTTTCCTCTTTAGTTATTCTTCTGACAAACTCAGCTCCTTCTTCTTTGATTGTCACATCTTCATTCCCCACCACCGCAGAATACGGAATATCTGACTCTCGGACTATGTGGAACATGAGTAATATTTCAATGCCATCTATCTGCACCTCTGCTTCCAGACAACCCATCGTAACAATTTTCTTTTGTCGGATTCCAGACAAGCTCTTCTTGGCCTCAGCACGACGTACTCCATCCTGATCAGGGCATCGTACCGCAGCAGATTGACGTCGCTTCCTGTATCGAATAATGCCGACACAAATTGCCCTCTGATACAGATGTCCTTGAAGATTCTGTTGTTTAATGTAAGGAAAACCTGAACATTAGACAAGTCTGCCACGTCATCTGTTGTTGCAGTATGTACGCGACTTTGCTCCTCTTTTGGTCGTCTTTGTCGACACTCAAACGATCTGGGTCCCATCTGTCCGCAGCTAAAACATTTAAATTCGACCTTGCAATCTTTTGCAAGATGCGAATTTTCCCCACATTTGAAGCATTTCTGTTGTTTTCCCTCGACCTTGACGGCTTGGCTGCTCGCCCCAGCCTGAGCTGCTCCTCTTTGGTAACTTGACTGCTGACTGGGTCCTCACATTCGCTCGTAAATCGATATTTGGGTCTTCAGTGTTTTAATAGTGGTTGCCTGGTAAAGGGCCACCTTATTCTGTCTGCTATCTGGGATGCCTTCAATAAAATATTCAATAAGGCTTTCTTCGTCTAATTGAATAGTCTTCCCGATCTCCATCAACGCGTACTAATACTCCCTCAATGATTCCGACGGTCTCTTTTTCCGGTGAGTTGACGGTGGACCTCCGCTGCGGAGACTATAACTCCGAATTCGTCCTTCAACGCCTTCTTCAAGGTCTTCCAATCCTTTATGCCCGATTGGCTTCGAACATAGAGTTTGGCGGCCCCCTTTAGCAGCTGTTTTGCGTTGATAAACTTTTGCAATTATTCCACTGCACGGTTACTGCGTTTTCTTCAAACTCGCGCAACCACAGATTAACGTCTGTGTTGCCACTGCCGAAGAAGGGCATCATTGAATCTTCAATATCTCGCAGGGTGAAAATTCCTCCCCTTTGGGGTCGGGCGTCCTCGTAAACCGACGGGCTTGTTTATTCGTCCTCATCGCCATCCTCTTCATTTGAATCCACGCCGACCGTGTGTTTTACAACCCTGGACAGCCGAAAATGCAAAAGGAGCCTCTCCTGTAGAGCGCTCTTCAACCCCGTCGTTGGTAAGTTCAGTTCAAGTAGTTTGTCCTTAAGTCCGTCTACTGTCAAAGCTAAAATAACTTCCCTCTCCTCACATTCGCTCGTAAATCGATATTTGGGTCTTCAGTGTTTTAATAGTGGTTGCCTGGTAAAGGGCCACCTTATTCTGTCTGCTATCTGGGATGCCTTCAATAAAATATTCAATAAGGCTTTCTTCGTCTAATTGAATAGTCTTCCCGATCTCCATCAACGCGTACTAATACTCCCTCAATGATCCCGACGGTCTCTTTTTCCGGTGAGTTGACGGTGGACCTCCGCTGCGGAGACTATAACTCCGAATTCGTCCTTCAACGCCTTCTTCAAGGTCTTCCAATCCTTTATGCCCGATTGGCTTCGAACATAGAGTTTGGCGGCCCCCTTTAGCAGCTGTTTTGCGTTGATAAACTTTTGCAATTATTCCACTGCACGGTTACTGCGTTTTCTTCAAACTCGCGCAACCACAGATTAACGTCTGTGTTGCCACTGCCGAAGAAGGGCATCATTGAATCTTCAATATCTCGCAGGGTGAAAATTCCTCCCCTTTGGGGTCGGGCGTCCTCGTAAACCGACGGGCTTGTTTATTCGTCCTCATCGCCATCCTCTTCATTTGAATCCACGCCGACCGTGTGTTTAACAACCCTGGACAGCCGAAAATGCAAAAGGAGCCTCTCCTGTAGAGCGCTCTTCAACCCCGTCGTTGGTAAGTTCAGTTCAAGTAGTTTGTCCTTAAGTCCGTCTACTGTCAAAGCTAAAATAACTTCCCTCTCCATTTTACAATAATAACAATTAATAAAATTAACTCCAATTTAAACTTTCTTTTATTAAAAAAAATAATCTACTTCTACTTTTGCCAAATACAACGCCACTTACCGCTGCTACTGCAAGCTTCCTTTGTCTTGGAGGTCTTCCTTCTTCTAAAATGGGCTGCCTCTTGTTGGAGCACACAACGACAACAATCTCTCGGATGATGCCTTAAGTTGCTGCCCTTTATTATTGTTGACCAGTAAAAAGTTTTTTTTTTATAAAAGTTCTTCTTAATTTTCTGCTTCTTTTTTTTTAATTATTCTTATTGGCCCAAAACTTTTCTACACCACTGTTTTTCATTTTTCGTTTCTATGTGTGGAATTTTTTACACGGCACTGTTTTTCTGACAACTGACTTTAGAGGAGATAGAAAAAAAATACCAGTTGATGCTCGTATATTTCTACACTTCCCCTTTTTCTGTTCTTTTTCTTTTCAACTGATCGTCTTGGTAGCGCAATTAAATCCCGTTGTTGCTATGTGCTCTGACGCGTCGTCTATAAATTTCTGGCTAAAAATGTTTTTTTTTTCTTTTCGATGTACTCGATTGTGAATGTTTTTTAATGCACTTGGAATGGAATCGAATGAGACAAAAAGAATAGAAATGATGAAGAGGGGCGCATATTCTTCGTGTTTCGTCTGTTCGTCGTGTGTATGCCTTGGTAAACCAGTTGCGTGCGTCATTGTCTTCGTGTTTCGTTAGAGAACACTCCCCGAAGTTGCCCCATCCTACATTTATATATTCTGGCGGACATTCAGTTTGAGTCTTGTAACATTTTCCATACTGAGAAAGGCACTGGCAAGCCGTGATGGAAAAAATATAATGGCACCGATATTTATTTATGGTGTATGCCGTACACCCATAAAGAGCAAATTCTGATAAATCAAACTCCAAACTGAGTATCACTTAGTGCAAAAACAGCTGGCCTGTATTGCACAGAGTAGGCATAAACGTGCAAAAAATTCTTCCTTAAGCCTTGAATATTCGGATGAACTAGAAAAATGTATTATTAATACAAAAAAAATATTAACACTCAAAACACAATTCTGGGTAAGTCGAACTGTGTAGTGTTAGCCCAAAATAATCTTTGCAACAGAAAATTGTCTCATGTGTTGGCCCCATAAGAATAATAACATAAAACAAATTTATTAAAATCAGACATCACAATAAGACAAAAGACAAGACGCCCTCATGTATGCACCGCATGTATATAAGATTAAAATACAATAGTTCAGATTTATTAAAAAAAAGATTATTATGATCAGAGAAAGGGCAATAAGGATAACACACAAAGCAGTTTCGCGACGCTTTTTTTTGCTCTACACAGCAAATCCAGGTCTAGTTGGTATGATGGGTGAATCGACACTGTTAATAATAAGAGGAAGTCTTATCCGCATCAGTCTGTTCTTAAGCTAATTGAAAAATCTTGTCAAGAGTAATGGCCATCATGTTATTACATAACTGCTTGTGGACTATTTTCAAAGTGCATTTATCTATAATAGTGCCCCGTGGCTTAGTGCTTAGTGTGTCGAACTGTTAAGCGAATGAGCCTGGATTCGAATACCGCTCATAGCCACCTCCTTTTCTGAAGTACTGCCTCTTGCGAGGAATTTGTCTCGATATAGTGCACCTGGTGTAGCCATTCGGACTCGGCGGTAAACTGTAGGTCCCTTCCATTCTTACAGATTAACAACACACTCACAGGAATGGTTGAGAGTATAAGTCACTAGGCCTTGGCTCCTTAAGGAGCTGTCACACCAATAAATTTATTTATTTATTTATTAAACTGTAATTTTAACTACTTCGAATTGTGTTATAAATGGCGATAGTAGGCAAAATTGTGAAAACATTTCTAAAATTAATTATTTTTTTAGATTATATTAAACCAAATATCATCCGATTTGAAGTTATACTACAAAAAAAGTTTGTAAGATCTGGCCAAAATCGATGAAATTTTAAAGAAAGCCGACGAATTAAATACAGCCACCGAACATTTGCAGAGCCTGAACAATGGCAATTTCAAGATATTGAAAATCAAGCTTCAAGAAACTGTGAATCTATTAAGTCTTTTTGTGAAGACTCGATAACAAGCCACTTAAGCAATTTCAGTCGACCACTCTAAACTAAACTTAAAACTGGTAATAATGGACTCATCTTTTATAACAAAAACAGCTCTCTCAGTTCCTGCCTTTTCTATTGTGGCCGTATTGGAACCTACTGTTTCTCGTCGCGGTCCCGATGGTATCCCTGCTATATATCTAATGAAATGCTCCTCCCAGTGGCGGATCCACGGTGGAGTTCTTACAGTTCGCCCCCCCCCCCCCCCCCCCCAATAAACATTGAATGCAAACAAAAACGTAAACCTTGTTTATTTTTAAATCAGTATTTTTAAATAATATGATGATCAGTTTCTTTTCGAACAATGTTTGATAAGTTAATTGTTTCATCCAGTTGCCTATCTAGTTTGTAGTTGCATTCTTTTAGATGAACTCGAAGGTCGTGAGCCATGGAATTAAGACCGAAAGCCAAAGAAAAATATATTCGAGGATCCGATGCGTTAATTGTTTGCGTACGCGTATCATAGAGTAAAGGAATTAAAAGAGAGTTTTATATATAAAAGATCGTTCGATATGCGATCGCTTATGAAAATAAATTGCGTGTCTAGATTGCAATCTACTTGCTCTTACACCGGGACCGCGGCGGGGGACTCATCAAAATCGTAAGTAAACATAATAATTTTTCTCTTAATATAACATAAAGTTCCTGTAGTGGAAATGTAAGAATTTTGATATAATTTTTTTATCTTATTTTTAAATATTAAATTTAAAGTTATTTTCGTTTTATTAATAGTTTTTTTATTGCTAATTAAATTTATTTTTTCATTATGTGAAGAAAATTATTTTTGTTTGGCTTGTTTAAGTTGTAGCTAAAGGTGTATGAAGGCCTTGAAAAGGCCGTCCTTTGGTAGGATTTGGTGGAACATGTGACAGACCAAGGGACATGGGTGTGTGACTGGTTTGTCGTTTTAGGGACTGTCTTCGTATAGAATTGGCCAAGAAGACAGCATTTTGGAAGTATCCTTCAGAAGACGAGCTTCTGAGGTTAAGCATAACGGTATCTAAGGGAAGAAAAGTGTAGTGCATTAGTTTAAGGAATTGGTTTATGTAATTAGATTAAGTATTTTTTGTATTATTGGTGATGGGATTTTTTTTTAGTCTTATTAGTTTTATTTTATTGTGGGTTTAGTTAGGTAAGATAGTAAAAATAAACCCACTTTACTTACGTGTTCCCTTGGTTAACGTTAAGGTCCCAGTTTTTTTTAGCCATTTCCTTACTCTTTTAACGTAGAGTTATCCTTATCCACATCGTTCCATTCCTTATTCCTTTTTTTTCTGACTTTGGCACGATAATTTTGTTTTCCAAACAGGTGGGAACAGTACAGCCGTAAAAACCTACCCCAATCTATCGAGTATAGCCGTGCAACGATAAGGGTGCCACCGTCCTTAATAGAAGTTGAAACCTAATTCGCAACAAAAAGTTTTTTGGCAAGAATGGCAATGTGACTTCTAACACATTTGATATTAAAAATGGTCTCAAACAAGGGATACGAGAAGGAACAGGCGCAAGCAAGTGATCGCTGAGCCGCTTGGATATCCCTGTCGAGTAAAAGGGTGAAGGTGCTTTCCTTAATGGTCTCAATAAGGGCAATGATTATCTAGGGATGCCCTGTGTGGTTCAATGCTTCACCATCTTTTTGGAAAAGATTTGGGTGTTTGAGAGGCAGTGTCTTCGTAGCCGCCTTGGACTTCACAGCGAGTTGGAGTACAAACACTACTATTCCAACGAGTTCATATACAAACAGGATAAATAACTCATTACTTAAGCTCATTCGAGGTCACGTTGCAAGGGCGATGACCTCAACTAATGGACAAAGATGAATAGTCAAGGACTGATGTATGATAGATCGGCAATTCCGTTTATCTTCACGTCGCGTCGGCCACAAACCAGTCAATAGGCGGCCCCATTACGACGGAGACATCCTCGCTGGGAGCGAAGCGTAGCGCCTCTGAGGGACCGGAAGGAGGTTATTAATAATATCCATCGGTTTTGGTGACTAAGTCTATATCGCTAGTAGCAATCGACTTATAGTCTATGGTCGGCTTAAATATTTTTAAGATAGGATAGTTACGGTGGCACCAAACAAAAGTACAACAAATTTAAAAAAATACACGAAAAATTAAAAAAAAAAAAATTCAAATTTAAGTATCTTAAACAATAAACAAAATAAAAACATGAAATACTTTTTCTACTTTCCGGCGAAGTTTAATTTCTGATCGGAAATTGGCCTATAGAAAAGTTGTAGATAATTAAAACACCTACAATTTTGCTTCAGTGTACTTTTCAACATAACTTCAAAATTTCGAGTATTTGTACAAACTTCAGTCCTTAAATAATCCTAATTTGTCGGAAATTTGCAACTCAAATAGATTCTGAGATGAAATTTCGAAAAAAAATCAACTTTTCTTCAATCAAAAACTTTCACGAAAAATTTTAATTTTTTAACATTTTAATAGCTCATTTTGTTCGTCTTGAATTAAAATTTAAGATAAAACAAATACCCTTACACCCTTTCAAAAATAATAAAATAAAAATGACGACGCCTGCAAACTAATTTTTTCAATTATTGAAATTTCTTACAAATAAATATTGAGCTAAAATACAATAATACAACATATTTAACATAATAATTTATTTTTTGCCCTTTTCCTTATCTCTTTCAGAGGCAATTGAGGCTACTGCCGTCCTTTAACATTTGTTTTTCAGTTTTTACTCTGGTTAAAAAAAATTGTTTTTACAGTACACATGTCATGGACATTCGAAAATGTTCAAAAATGCGTTTTTACCTTAACTTATTAAATAATTAAACTTTCACTTTCTTTTACAAGAAAAGACTAGCGCACACCGAACGCCGCATGCAATTTTTTTCAAAATCGTGGAAGTAGATTATTGCCTTTTTATAAATGAATTCTAATTCATGTGGGAATTAGGAAAATTTCTTGCCTGTAAAAACTGTTGGCCTGTCAAACGATCAGCTGCTTTAATTGAAGGTATATCGCTTAAACGTTAATATGCGCTAACCATCGCCGTAGCGATTAGAATCGCACCAGTCTTAAAGTCTTAACTTTAAAAGTAACAAAGTCATATTGTATCAATTTATACTAAACTTAGTTATATGTATAGCTGCCATGTGCATCAACAAAATATGTCCTGTCCTGTCTTTCAAATACAAATAATTGACATTTTCCTAGGCACATTTCTAAAAAGAAGCCCGATTAAAAACAAAAATTAATACATATTTTGTGATGAAATAAATTAACGTTTATATTTTAAATTCAATTTTTTCAGTATTAATACTATGTATATTTAAAAGAACAGTAAATTCACACAATGTTTTCTTTATTTATTTTATATTAAACATGATAAGACCAATATATCTATCTACATTATAATTTGTATATCTTAAAATAACATTTAAATATTGTTGGAAGACATTTAAGTTATTTTTGTAGTATATTTTCTTACTTTACTTAGCTTTTTTCTGCTTGTCATAAAACATTGGAAGACTTGTTTCTTTATTGGAAGACAAAAATAAATCACTTATAAATATGTATTTGTTTCTTACATCAATACTTGTTTTTAAATATACTTGCATCAGTGCCTCACTTGACTTAATGATAAAATAACATTATGTTTGTTTTTCGTCACAAAAATAAATGTACATATGTAATTTAAATAAAAATTGACATCAAAATACATTTATACAAAATGTATCAAGTATACATTTTATATAATTTTGTATAATAATAACTTGCCATTACTTCACATAATTTATGTATATGTTCTTGGTATAATATAACAAAACAAAGAATTGAATATTTTGAACTTAAGTCTATATCTATACCTACATATATCGCAAATGAAAAGATATCCCTTAGGATTTATATTTTATAATATTTTGAATATATGTATATAATATTTTTTTCATCTAGGGTCGCAACGCAAGTTTATTTTATTTTAAACTAAATAAAATCGATAAGTGTGATCCTAAAAAAATATTTTCATTTATAGCATCTGTCATAAACATGAATACTCTTTAAAATGGTAGGCCAATTTCAAAAGCTTCAATAAGTGCATTTCCAGAATCATAAACCCCGATTACACCAAACAGCACTCCTAAGAATATAATTAAGTAGTCATAAGCTACAGCTCTTTGGTCTAATAAATGTCCCTTGATTTTAAGATGAAAATAACAAGGCCAAATGAAACTTAACATCGTACCAGTGAAGCTTCCAATAAATCCCATTAGGATCGAAAAATGAGGAATAAATATTGCCATCATTATGGTAGAAAATATAACCCCAACTCTAAATCCAAGGCCCCATACTTTAAGCTCTCCATCCAAGTGCCAAATAGAAGGAAATTTAGTTTTTGGAGATCCACGGAAAAATGATCTTTCTAATAGCTCACAGGCTGCATAGTAAGGTAATGGATAACTTAGTATGGCTTTGATGACCAAAAAAAAATTAACCATTCCTTTGAAGCCTTGAGAGTGTAAGTTATTCGTTATCACTTGCTGGGTATCGTTCTGAAATGTCAAAAAACATAAATAACCGAAGGCAGCCTTGAATATAGCGGCTGCTATATGAGACCAATCCAACATCCAGTTAAATTTCGATCTATCAATCATATTACCTTCCAAAGTGGGAAGGAATATTTGAGAAGTATACGAAAAAACAATCACACCCAAAGAAATTGGAAATTTCTCCATATCAATGCTCCACCTGACTTTTGACCATCCCCAGTCTCCAATCTGCAATAAGCAATAGCCGAGAATAACTGCGTTGATAACTAAATGTGACATTGTACACCAAAAAGATAAAAGGGACACCATCTTTAACGATTTGAGAAATCCCAATGGCAGAAGAAATATTCCCGTCAACATCATCCATGACCTAGAATCTAAAGACCCTTGTGGATAAGTACCAGCTAAAAGATCACCACAAACTACAACGTACAATATACACGTCATAAGAAGTTCAATAATTTGAGCAACACTTACAGCTTTAGCACCATATTTAGGACCAAAACAAACTTTTGCAATGGAAACGTAACTATCCCGAACTCGAACAGGTTGACCTGTGTTTGGATCTGGTTCGTAAAGACATTGAACAAGAACTTTTCCGGTGTAGCAGCATATGTGAGCTATGCCAACCATGGCTATAATTGCCCAGTATCCTCCATGTAAAACTGCAAAAGGCAATGACACGATAAACATTCCTTGGATCGCATTGGTAACATTCCACGCTGCTTGAAATTCATTTATTTTAGCACTAGAACCTCCCTCGCCTTCACATACAAATGAACTATCTCCAGAAGCAATGCTGCCCTGCCTGAAAAAAAATAAATGTTAAATACAATCATTTTGTATAATACATGGTGCAATGATAATAGCTTGAACCAAATCACTTGGCCAACGGTCGGTTGAGCGGAGAGAAGATTAAGAGAAAAAAAAATGTTGCGCAAGAGATTAAATGAGTACAATGCCAGAGATGAAATACTTTTCTTGAAAACATGAAAATAAGTTATAGTCTGGGCGGCGGCTGCAAAAACACCTAACTCATCAAGTTAAAAAAAATTTCAGTTTTCTAGTAAGAGATGAGTTGGAGTAGGTGCAAAAACGCCAGGTCTTCCAGTCCTAATCCTGGTGCGATTGGCGTGGGAGGGCAAAATAGGGCACGTTTTTTGGGTGACTGTATACTCATCGAGTTAAAGCACCATTTTGCCATGGTGGTCTAAGTCTCAATTAGTATAACAAAAAACCACAGGTCTTCGAGTTAAAGGATGAATTTGGTAATTACATATGCTTCTAAGATTCAGAGGCCTTCCGGGTGAAAGCTTGGCAGTTCTTTCACTAGACCTGATTTTATATGGATAGGGAGTATGGGGGGATTTTTCGTTTGAAACTTATTCTTTCCTATGTTATGAATTGACTTAATTAAAAAAATTGATGTCAAATCAATGGTCAGACTATGCCATTTCATTATATAACAATTAGTATAACAAAAAACCACAGGTCTTCGAGTTAAAGGATGAATTTGGTAATTAAATATGCGTTTAAGATTCAGAGGACAATGTCAACGGCCTTGGCTCCGATAAAGCATCGCTTCCCGTAGTCGATCAGCAACTGTGAAGGAGTGTAGACTTGTTGACGACTTTCACAGTATTATTTCCAAGTGTTTACTTAATTATAAAAGTATTTAAAGTAAATTATTAGTTTATTTGCCAAAAGGCAAATAATTAAATTTGTTTTTTGCTATTAATATAGCCAAAATTAATTTGGCATTATATTATAATAAAAAAAAAAAAAAAAAAAAAAAAAAAAGCTTTTTTAAAAGCTACCGTCCTCGAACTTTGGACAAGCCAGTCCAAAGTTATATGTACCAAAAACCCAAGATTTACCATATAAGCTATTAGCTCAGGTGGTAGAGTGGCCGATCGCGGCGTAGAGGAACCCAGGTTCGAATCCGGCCTGGGTGACTTCACCAACACTTTTTGGGAAAAAGTGTTGGAAAATAGAGAAAGCCTAGAAGGCGTGAAGAAAATCTCCCAACCAATGGAAGAGGAGAAAGACAAGGTGGTGCCATCGGATGATGGGCAACCAAAATCGGCTGATTCAGCAATGACGTCAGTGAAAAGGAAAAAGCGACAGGTGAAGCCAAAACCTAATCTTGTCAAGAGGCAAATAAGAGCAGCTCCGGCCCAAGTTCAAGCCGTAGAGATGGAACCAGAGCGGCCAGCCAAGAAGAGTGCCGCAGCAAAAATACGACTGCAGCTGGAAGTTGCTGGTGTGAGGTCGGACATATCTGTGTCGTATGTGTCCGACGAAGGGGAGGGGCACTACACCAGTACCCCAGACGACACCCAAGTTGCCGAAGACCACATGACCGTGGAGCTAATCCCTTCCTCATCGGAATCCGACGATGAGGAGGAAATTACCAACGTAGACTACCAGGTTGTAACCTGGGACAAATTAAAGAGACGCGGCGACATGCTTCAATGCATGCGCTGCCAAAGGTTCGGGCATGCCGCGGCGAACTGCGGTATGCAGTCTCGCTGCGTGAAATGCAGTGAGAACCACAATATAGGTGAGTGTAAACTCGGACAGGAAAGGGTCGAAGATAAGACTCTACTTATATGTGTGCTTTGCGGGGGCGAGGGGCACCCTGCTAGTTATCGGGGCTGTCCTAAGTTTCAGCAGATAAAGCAAACAAAAGCTCCGAAGGTGGTGGAGAGGCGACCTATTTTTGCTCCTGCACCGATAGCCGTTGTGCCCCAAATCTCTTACGCCCAAATGGCGGCAGGGAGGGCAACAACAACGGTACAGCCACAACCAAAGGTTGCCAAACAGGCCCCCGTGCCTACGGCACCTGCGGGACAGGCCGATATAATGACTGTGTTGCTGGCCATGCAGGCCCAGTTAACCAGCCTACAACAACAGCTCGGAAAGCAGGAGGAAAGACTAGACCGTGTCTACGCTTACCTTCCCAGCTTAGGGCAACTTAAACCATAATGGGCGCGCTGTACGAGAACCCCTTTAAAATCCTGGCTGTGAATGTAAATTCACTAATCAGGACCGAACGTAGAGCAAATTTGTTTCAATTGTTGCATGATCACAGTCCAGATGTCTTTTTGGCTAGCGAAACCAAGCTAAACCAGAAACACAAACTGACTCATAATAATTACAATATCTTAAGAAGGGACCGGCCCAACTCCACTCGTGGGGGAGGGGTCGCTATCTTTTTACGAAAAGGTATTGATCATAAGGTCATATATAATAGTGAAGTGCGAAGATTCGAGATGCTAGAAGCTTGCATCATATGCATTCCTCTCCAACATGGGAAGCGAATGTATGTGATAGCAGTGTACGCACCAGAAGCACCTCAACCTGCAAACTTTATTGCAGAGCTCGAAAAACTTTTCGAGTGCCTTAGCCTGCACTCGGATGAAAATTACTTTATTATCGCTGGGGATTTCAATGCCAAACACGAAGATTGGGGAAATCAAATCCAAAATCCAAGGGGATACCATCTTTTTAATTGGATGGGTCGACACCATGTTGAGTATAAAATCGACCTTCTTGCTACAGATAGACCATCGTTCCCAAGGAGCGGTGCTTTTCTAGATCTACTACTGTTAGACTCAAGACTGACAGTAACTGACTCTGTGGGCCAACAGACAAGAAACTGTTTACAGACGGTAGAATACGACAGTGACCACTGCGGACTTTCCGCCGTCATACAGCTACGAAATGAACTTGTGGTCTTGGATGAATTTGTGCCTGCGCGCTCTTACAATTTTAGTAAGGCACGCTGGCCACGTTTCTCCAACATCCTGACAAGAGAACTCCTCTGTAACGACATTGTGCCTCCAAACGACAGGAATCTATCGAACGTAGAGATCGATGGATACCTGCTTCAGATGGATGGTGTAATTAAACAAACGATGGACAGAACGATCCCACGATACAAAGAACATAACGCAACTGAAATGTACAAGAACGCGACAATAGACGCACTACATAGACAAAAAAGTGGCCTCCTGACAAGATTAAAACTCTTGTACAGGCGGTTTACTGACAGAAACGATCTGGAGATTAGGACACTGAAGTCTTCAATCAAAAATATCAACTCGCTCATTAAACAAAACTATCGATTGTCTATTAACTCTTACTGGGATAATAGAATTCGAGCCGTTAATTCTAGCGACCCGAGTATGTTTCCCGAGATTAATAAAATCTTTAGAAAGAACACTCAAAATGATCTTCCGTGTCTTAAGCTCAAAAGAACGACAGACAACGAAAACATACTCCTGACCGCAGGAGTAGATCTGGGGGACGCCGTCTTGGACGACGACTTCTTTGTGATCGAAGATCCAATGGAGAAGGTTGAGACAGTGGGTTCTGCTTTTCAGCAAGTGTATAAGGTGAATGAGTCCATTCATCCAAATCACGACCTGGAGAACAGAGCTCTGCTGAATCACTTCTACCTACGAAATAGCATCACGCAATGGCGATCTGAGAATCTTGGTTTTACAGGATTCAATGAAGACTATCTGGCAAATGCCACCGTCGCCGAGCGAAATGGGCCAAGTTCCCTGCTCATCTCGAAGGTCGAACTACAAATGATCTTCGCATCATTAAAGAAAAAGAAGTCAGCAGGAGTCGATGGTATACCCAATGTTGTACTGCGACATCTCCCTGAGGATGCAATTAACATATACACAACACTGTTCAACAACGCGCTGAATAATGCATATTATCCAGTGAGTTGGAAGACAGCTGTAGTACATCCTCTCCCCAAAAAGGGAAAGGACAATTCCAATCCGGCAAATCTCCGGTCGATAAGTCTTCTTCCGAGTATCAGCAAGGTATTCGAAAAAGTTATTAATAGAGCTCTGTCCAAGTGGGCCGAGGACAAAAATATAATTCCAGACACCCAGTTCGGCTTTAAGGCGGGACATGACACAATTCATGCCGCGTCAAAGCTAGTATCTGCTGTCCAATGGAACAATGCTAAGAATCAATGCACGGGTGCCTGTCTGGTTGATTTGGAGAAGGCTTTCGACACCGTATGGTTAGAGGGTCTATATCTGAAGCTAACCAGATGGGACATAAGTAAACCACTGCTATATATGCTTTATGACATGCTTAATGGTAGAAAGTTTGTTGTCAAGAGTGGCAATGTAACATCTACCACAACGTTTGATATTAAAAACGGTCTGCAACAGGGAGCGGTGAACTCGCCGATTCTTTTTAGTATTTACACCAGCGATCTCATTGGGAGTCTACCTCATGCAATTGCGTATGCCGATGATTTAGTTGCATACAGAACAGGTCCAAAAGTTGAAGTCATCAGAATTCTCTTGCAACGTGATTTCGATAAAATTCAAAAGTACTGTAATGATTGGAAGCTGAAAATTAACTTCCAGAAATGTGAAACTATCCTGTTTAGAACCCCTTTGTCTGGGGCCTCTAGGGATACGAGAAAGAACTGGCGCAAGCTAGTGATCGCTGGGCCACATGGACATCCACTGGCGAGTAAAAGTGTAGTAAAGTACCTTGGCATCTGGTTGGATCAGTATCTATATTTCAATCGACATGTAGAGGCTGCTCTGACCAGGGCTAGGGGAGCTTTTGCCCTGACAAGACGGTTGTTTTATAGCAGCCGCCTTGATAGCAGGGTGAAAGTGATTTGCTACATGGCCCTAATCAGGCCGATGATTGCCTATGGATGCCCTGTGTGGTTCAACGGTGCACCATCTCTAATGGAAAAGATTCGGGTGTTCGAGAGACAGTGCCTTCGCGCTTGTCTCGGTCTTTATAGAACACCAGAGTCGGAGTACAAACATTATTATTCCAACGAGGTCCTATACAACGGGGCCAATATAAACAGGATAGATAACTTTTTAATTAAGCTCATTCGCGGACACATTGCAAGGGCGATGACCTCAACTAATGGACAAATCTTTGGGGCTTACTACCCCCAAGATGAATATTTTGAAAGCACACGTTCGAGTGGTTTTATCCCGCCCGAGGCTTTCCTATACCTTGATAGTCGAGGGCTGATTCAGGATAGATCGGCGATTCCGTTGATATACCACGTCGGCCGCAGAACAGTCGATAGGCGGCTCCTCTACGACCGAGACATAGTCGCTGGAAGCGAAGCAGAGCGCCTCCGTTTCAGTAGAGCCGTGCCCGACCGGGATCGGAAGGAAGCAGTAGATCAGGTCCACCAATTTTGGTGGCTTAGCTAAAACCCGACCATTTTCAGTCGACATAGACGAAACATCTCCTATGGCCGACTTACATATATCTTTAATATCTTTAAGTTAGGTAGGGCAGTTGCGGCGGCACCAAAAAAAAAAAAAAAAAAAAAAAAAAAAATATAAAAAAATATAAAAAAATCAAAAAAGTCTGCTGTGGCTGTTCTAGATTTAAGAATTTTAGGTTTATTTTAAGTTATTTTAAGTTTATTTTTAGTTTATTTTAAGTTAGTTTTTAAGTCGTAGATTAAGAAATTGATAAGATACCTAGTTTTTTTCATTTTCTGGGTGAAAAATAAAACCCTTTATATATAAGATAAACTTAAGCTATTTTTAGGCCGAAAGGCAATTAAAATTAAGTTAGAGAATAATTTAGAGCGCCCGCATAGGGCCAGTAAGTTAATTAAGATGATAGTTTAAGCTAGTTTTAAGATTTTTGTCTAGCATTTAAGTAGATATAAGTAAAAGAAAAAATAAAAATCAATTAAAAGTAAAAAGTAAGCATCGCTTCCCGTGAGATCAGCGAAATCAAGCATCGTTGCGCGTGGTTAGTAGAAAGATGGGGGACCGTCTGAAAACCAACTGCGTGCTGTTGACATGTGTTATGTGTTTTCTGTTTTCCGTTCTCCTTCTGTCTTCTCTTCTGTCCTGTATCAATGTCGTCTTGTGTGTTGTCTTTGTAATTGTCTGAGCCGATGGCCTCAGTAGCCAGTGCTCGTAAATGTGCCTACTTCGTAGATTTATCTACGGAGTAGATTAAAATGTAATGTAATGTAATGTAAGATTCAGAGGCCTTCCGGGTGAAAGCTAGGCAGTTTTTTCACTAGACCTGATTTTATGTGGATAGGGAGTATGGGAGGATTTTTCGTTTGAAACTTATTCTTTCCTATGTTATGAATTGACTTAATTAAAAAAATTGATGTCAAATCAATGTTCAGACTATGCCATTTCATTATATATAAGAATCTCAGGTAACACCCCAACAGTTTTTCAAACAACACAAATGATTTTATGAGGGTAGGCGCAGTTTTCGTTTTAAACATATTTTTCCTGTTACTCATTGAGTCAATGAATACGAATTATATCAATAAATGCTCAAACTATGTCATATTAATATATATTTGAATTTCAGGTAACTATTTCATAGTAAAAAAAAAATTATGCCCAAGTAAAGTGGATCATTTAAAAAAGGTTGTAGCTATATTAACTCAATGTGAATTTACCATTAAAATTAAGTTACTCATCGAGTTAAAGGATGAATTTTGTATCAAATAAAAAATAATTACTTCTTCTTTTAAAACTAAGAGGTCTTCCGGGTGAAAGCTTGGCAGTTTCATCACTCAGCCTGATTTTATGAGGGTAGGCAAAACTGCGAGGTTTTCGCTTAAAACATATTTTTCCTGTTACTCATTGAGTTAGTGAATAAAATTTATAAATAATGAATATAGTGAATAAAATTTATATCAATCAATGCTCAAACTATGTCATTTTATTATATATAAGAAACTAATGTCCTGATATCCCCAAAATTTTGTCATCAAACAAAAATCAACCATATTAAAAGTTCATCACATCAGAAATTGTTTTATAAAACTGTTTTACAAAACATTATGGCTATTAAACAATAAAAAAGTAATTTTAACTAGTGGTGTTTTGTTTTTTTAATTTCTTCTATTGATTTATTGTTGATTTTAAAATTCCGATTCTTCTGAAGAATGGGAGCTGCTTCCTACATAAGTTTCTTCGAAAATGTTGCTTTGTTCTGTTGATTCTTCAGTTTCATATCTTAAGACATCCTCTACTCGTATGGGCGTTGGATCTCCTTCAAACCAATTTGGTTCAAACGAATTTGTGCTAGTGCTTATGATTCATCAACAGTCTTCGGGGTTGTTTTTCTGGCAATTGGGTTCGGAAGCAGGGAACCACATTGAGCTTATGAAAATAGCCCTTAGAATTTGTTGCTTTAAAGAGTTCTAACATGGTGCAATGTTGCCAGAGTCATAACCTATGTATTTTCCTCAAAAATGGTCCAGCCGTTGATTGTCATCCATATTTTTTGGTAAATATATCCACTATTGCCTTATTCACATCTTCACCACTACTGCTGTACAGTTGATTTGTAAATGTTTGGATCACTTTCATTTTAGTCATATCGTTTATTACAGCTGGATCAGTAAGCTCTGCAAATATTTCTTGTTAACTGCTTTTGGACTTCAAAATTGTTAACGGTTTAATTGTTACCTTTCCTTTGAATGAAGTATTATAGTCAAAGCCAGTAAATGCATGCAGATATGGAAGAGCTTTGCAGAGTTGTGCGCCTGATTTTTCAAAATCAGTCTTTATGACCCGTTCACTGAAAAGTATTGATGATTGCAATCACACTTCCATATGTCGGTCGTTCACAGTTTCAATACTTTTTAAATGAACGAGAACGATACGAGATACGATGCGGAAAACGAAACTGAAATTCAATCAATCATTGAATGCAATACAGAATACAAAATACACAATACACAAAGAACCAGACCAGAGATAGAGAATGATTGAAATAAATTAACGAAACAAAGTGAAACTGAACTGAAATTTAAGTATTTATTTTACAAAGAGAGTGAGACTAGAGAGAGAGACATACACAGATACATACACTTAACTTAGTGATTTACTGACGAAACACGGATGTCGATGTTGGTGTCGGATAGATCCAAATGCAGAGATACATATCATATATGGAAACCATGCAAAATGTTTTATTCACAATTGCATTCAAAAGTCACAACACAACATTTCGATGAGCGGTATGGCATGGGTATACATTGAAACGAGAGAAAGAGGGTAGATATGGGATTGATTGGTAAAATGATTGATTGATTGAAAAGAACGAATCTTTGAAATGACCGAATCATAAACGATTGAATCTTTGAAAATGAACGATTGACACAGGTCTAACTTGAAGATGTTAGCCAAATTTCTTTAGCGGGAGGTGTACCCATGTTGCCCAATAAAATGATAAAAATGTCCGTATCAGATGCCTGAATTAGTGCTTTACGCTGCAAACAAATTTTCGAGAGGTGGAAGCACATACGTGTATCAGCTCCTCATGGTGACATTCAAGTTGGGGAACTAAACGTTTTGAAATATTTTTTCCTTGCACTTCGTACGAATAACATGACTCTCCAACAGTCAAAAAGACTTTTTTATGCAACATGATTTTTCCAGAGAAACTAAATATTTTATAATATAAACAAATACTTATGATTTTTATTTAAAATGAACTTATTTCTTTCATAAATAAGTCAGATTTTCCTCTCTCTGTAACAATCGGTTTGAGGTCTGCTATAGCTGAATCATATATTTTTTCAAGTTTCTACCTTAGTTTCTTATATATATCATAAAATGACATAGTTTGAGCATTGATTTGATATAAATTTTATTCATTAACTCAATGAGTAACAGGAAAAATATGTTTTAACGAAAACCGCAAAATTTTGCATACCCTCAAAAAATCAGGCCGAGTGATGCAATTTTCATCCGGAAGACCTCTTAATTTTAAAAGAAGAAGTAATTACCTTTCATTTGATACCAAATTCATCCTTTAACTCGACGAATAACTTTCTTTAATAGTATATTCACCTTTAATGAATATGCAAGCTTTTTTCGAAACAATCGGTGTTAACTGGACAAACATTTGGGTTGTTTTAAAAACTGTTGGGGTGTTACCTGAGATTCTTATATATAATGAAATAGCATAGTCTGACCATTGATTTGACATCAATTTTTTTAATTAAGTCAACATAGAAAAAAATAAGTTTCAAACGAAACCCCCCACCACCCTCCCCCAAATACTCCCTATCCACATAAAATCAGGTCTAGTGAAAAAACTTGCAAGCTTTCACCCCGAACCTCTGAATCTTAAAAGCATATGTAATTACCTTTCATTTGATACCAAATTCATCCATTAACTCGATGAGTACAAAGGTCACAAAAAATCAACCACTTTAATGACAATCCCACCAGGATTTCAAGAGGAAGGCCTGTGTTTTTTTGTTTTACTAATTGAGACTTAGACCACCATGGCAAAATGGTGCTTTAACTCGACGAGTACACAGTCACCCAAAAAACGTGCCCTATTTTGCCCTCCCACGCCAATCGCACCAGAATAAGGACTGGAAGAGCTGGCGTTTTTGCACCTACTCCAACTCATCTCTCACTAGAAAACTGAAATTTTCTTTAACTCGATGAGTTAAGTGTTTTTGCAGCCGCCGGCGCCGCCCGCTCTATTACCCCATGTAAAGGAAGTCAATTACTGGAACTTGATGGTGTGTATCTTTCAAAATTCATGAGATGAGCAGAGAAATTTGAAAATAGCTGCGCGGTAGAGTAGAAAAGTAAATTGGGTCAAGCTATACTACAAGGATATGCATTCCTGCAGATTAAAAATGATATTACGATGATAATGAAACACATTTGAGTTAGTGAGGATATTCTTTTTGTCTGTTTGTCAGTCTGTAGATACGGGTCAATTGTCTTCAAATTCCAAACATAATTTTTTTTTTACATTCTACAGAGGGCTTTTTCAATTTTTTTAATCCATATATTTACGATACCTGTCATATATGTATGTACATAACTATTAAGAAGAAGCGCAGATATTGAAATGTATAGTACCTACCTCTATTATCTGTGGCAAAAGAATATTTTTCTCGGTGTGAATAATGTTTTGGTAAGCAAAACGTATGCTGGTGAGATAAAAACGACACATCCCATAAGACCGTTTATTCAATTCTAATCAAAATTGATATTCAGGAAGATTTTGGCAACCCAAATAATTTCGCATCAAATTATTTTCAAATACAGTATTTTTTGTATTTTTAATAGTTCTTTAAACTCGTTTTAATATAACAATATATTGAAAATAGGTGGTTGAATTTTGTTTTATTTTTTAAATATATTGCACTACGTGATAAGTTTCTGTTCTCATTTTTATTTTATTTTTAAAAGTTGCTTTAAAAATTAGTTTTTTTTTTAACCGTGCCTACGATTTAAAAAGAAATGCTTACGTTCATATCTTTAAAGAAATAAAATTTCGTTTTTATTTTTCTGCTGAAAAATGTTTAGCGTACTTATTTCAAACAATCAAAATTCACAAAAATCCAATAAAACTTTGAAATGCCCTTAGGCGTCAGGTATGTTTTTTGGTTGTTGATATATTGATGATTAACCAGTGAAAAAAAGCGAATACAATAAGTTGAAATAAATTCTGGAATGCTTGGAAAGAAATGTCAACCAGATGAAATGTAGAAAAAACTTTTGGGGTTGAATTAAAAGTGAATTAAGGAGTGAATATAACGTTTTATTGGGACTTCCGTTACTGCCCTAGCTCATCATCATTATTGGCACAACAACCGGGATCCGGTCTGGGCCTCCTTCAACAAGTTCTTCCATACATCCCAATTGATGGCCACTGCCATCCAATTGCGCACCCCAAGGCTTCTAGCGTCCTGGTCTACGCAATTCTTTCGACGCAAGCAAGGTCTGCCACGTTGTCTTCTACCATGAAAAGAACTGCAAAAGACTCTGAATTGGTTCCTCTTCGCTCATGCGAGCTAGGTGCCCATTCCACAGGAGTTAAGCGAGCTTTATTTTTTCCACATCTGCTTCGAGGTAGATTTCTTACAATTCATGATTGTATCTTCTCCGGAATCGTCCACCCTCGTCGATGTCGTCTGCGTAAGCCAATATCTGGCTGGACTTAGTGACGATAGTCCCTCTTGTTGACGTTCCAGAGTCACGGATAGTGATGGGCATAATCGAATGTTTCAATAATCGAGATAGTATTCGAGTGATCCAAATAATCGCATGATCATTCGAATTATAAAATAGTAACAAAATTGGAATAGTTTACCTTAATTTCTTGCTTGTCTGCAATAGTTACTTAAACCTTTAAATTTCAAATACCTGAGCAACAAGAACAAGAACAAGAACAACCATACATTAATAAAAAGAAATCACAGCAACAAAATAATTAATGAATGACCCACTAACCATAAAAATAAAGGTAGAACTAGTCAAAAACACGATAGGCACGCGAAAAAACAATACGAATTCCAAAATATTGGTAAACATAACGGTAACATAAAACAAAGAGTGAAAAAATAAAAATATTCTAATAGATGCATAACAAACGCCCAAATACACCATGACCAAAGCCTATTCTATAAAAGCATTCGTTGTTATATATACATTATGAGGAAGTATGACGTCGGAAAGCTGCAATCGCAAGAAACCGCCAGAACCTATGCCGATCGAATAGTCAGTGCTGAGGTCATGGAAGGACCATTTCTGCAGACTGTTAAACGGTGATGAAGACCATAATCCCGCTGTCAGGCAGAATGAACATTTCAACATGGACGATGACAAACTTCCGTCCACCTGACCAAAATGAAGTAAGGATAGCAATATTTAAACTAAAAAACAACAAAGCTGCTGGAAAGCAATTGAGTAGCAAAGCCCTGTCTCGAAAGACAAAGGAGAATCTGTATAAGACCCTAATCATCCCAGTCCTGCTCTATGGCACCGAGGCATGGACTCTATCTAAAGCGGATGAAGATTATCTTAGTCGTTTCGAGCGTAAGATTCTTCGGAGGATTTTTGGCCCTATCTGCGTTAACGGGCTTTGGAGGCGAAGGTTCAACCAAGAACTATACGAGCTGTACAGCGACATTTACCAGGTCAAAAAATACGCATATCACGTTTAAGATGGATAGGTCATTTAGAGCGAATGGACAACAATGCTCCGGCTCGCAGGATCTTCGATTCCATCCCAGAGGGTAGACGCGGTCAAGGAAGACCTCGCCTTAGGTGGCGCGCTCAAGTGGAAGACGACCTCAACTAACTTGGAGTGCGAAACTGGAGGCAGCTAGCCCAAGACCGAGCTGGCTCGAGAGGAACGTTGGTTGAGGCCCGGGTTTGTCTTGAACTGTAGCGCCCCCTAAGTAAGTAAGTAATCCCGTTGGCAGGGTGCTAAGGCGGATGAAGTGTTTTCTTTGTATTTTTTCGCGTACCAAGTTTGGTTTTTTAAATAACTACAGATGGCATGGTCCCTCAGCTAGATTTATCTGGCGATGCTAAGTCTCAAAATCCTTCCGAATGATATAAACACCTATTTTTTGGCCGTCCTTCAACACTCAAACACTTTTTTCTTACTGTAACGGTAAATTTTACCACAACAAAAACTACCCTTCGGTCGTTCTTTTCCCTTTTTTTTCGTTGCGGCTGCAAATTTTTGGCGAAGTTGAGGGCAACCATGGTCTCATCAACCACTGGTGTAGGTTAGGTTTTATAAAAGTTGAAAATGATTTAAAAGTAACGCTCCTCTTTGTATCTCCGATTTCGTTAATTAATTCACTTTTCGAATTCCGCGTGTTAATAGTAGAGTAGTAGGAAAAAGCCTAGTTGAGACTTCTTCTCGATTTTATATCTTTTTCAAATTTTCTCGAAAATAGATAGTTGAGAAGGGTTCTGAACTCGTCCCTTATGTTTCGGCAAGTTTTGGAAACACTTCCAACAACTTGTGGAAACCGTGTTTGTGTGTGTGAGAGTAAAAATTCGTTAGATCTCACAACGGTGGCTCTCTTGGTTAGCGTCAAGCTTCCAGGAAGCCAGAATGCCGTGTTGAGTGTATCGAAAACGAATGGTTGTGTTGTATGTATGAGTGAATAACTGAAATGGACGAAGGAAGAAGGGAGTAGTTAAAAATGAGCTTGGAGGACACTCTTGCGAGACCTTAAAAGCAAGAAGAAAGGAAAATCGAGGAATTTTGGAGAAGGAAAAAAATCGAGGAGGAGACATTTGTTTTTATTTTTAAATTTTGGATCAAGGATTTTTCAAACTCAAATCAGGATTCGGGACGTGAGAGGTTAAAAAGGAGAAAAGGATATGGGAGATACAAAAAGATAAGTAGTTTGTGTTCTATTCTGACTATAAAAATATATACATATTTTCTTTTATTCCAAAATATTTATATATATTTATATTTATATTCGAGTTTCCCATATCATTTTCGGGACGCGCTTTAGTCGTATTAAAAACCCATTTTTTTTGTTTTATTTACTTTGTTTTTTATCTGATTTTAATTACATTTCTTTTTGTAATTTTCTTAATATCAAACGGCCATTTTTAATTGTTCAAACCACCCTTTTTATTTGAAAACTTCTATCTTCTATCCCACGGTTTCCCAAAATAAAAATTAGTAAGCAATCTAAGCTCTCTTATATTTCAATAAATATTGTATATTTAGTTTTGGAATTTTCTAATTCGGTTAAAAAAAAATTCCTGGCGCCCACTTTATCTGCACTCTACTGTGCAACAATAAATGAACATACATATTTTTTTCTTTTGATAAACTATTCTGATTCAATAAATCAACTAGTTTATCAAAAAAACCCCAAAATTCTTCCACTGAACCCATCCCAGCTGAGCAGCCGTGGTCACAGCTTTTCTAATCAAGCTGTTTTTACACTTTTTTTGCATTCTTTTTTTGTGTATTCGTTCGTGGTCGTGCTAATAAAAAGTAATATAGTTGCGCGCGTCATCGTCGTCGTTGTCGTTGTTATCGGTACGCATTAAATTGCAGTGTTCGAGTCGCGGCAAAATGTGTAACAAATTGGGGCCCAAAGTGGAAATTTTTTTTTTTTGTTGCATTGTGTGGTGTTTTTATTTTCTTATCAATCTTTGGATTGGAATACTAATTGTTTTTTTTTTTGTTTTGGTGTCACTTTTCTACAGAAAGGCAATACAGACAGATAACTTTTCTGGTGGAAAAATAAATCTTGTGAAGGAAAAAAGGCAGAACAAGGAAAGGGGATCCAACAAAGGAGGCAGAAGTGCAGCAATGACTTTTTTTGTGATATTTTTTTTTGTTTTGTTATTGTTGTAAACTTGTGGTTAATTCTGTGGTGTCCATTGTTTTTATATATATTTTTTGTTATATTATATTCATTTTTGTGTGTTTTATATTTGAAGAGGACATTTTGTTTTTAATGCATTTTTTCTCGCATGGGACATTTTTTTTGCGATATATATTTCGTGTTTTACAAAGTTAATTGAGTTAAAAGTGGATTCAGTTCTTTTGAGTGTTTTTTTTACGATTGATTAGTTCTTTTTTTTTGAGTTTATTTTCAATTTTGTTGGAGTGATTGAGTGCGTGAGTCTTAGGGCTCCCATATTGGGTTTAAAAAAAATATAATTTTTTTTTATTTTTATTTTAAATAGAGTAGGTAATTTATTTTTTTTAGTTCTTTTTTTTGGATAAGGTTTCGGAGATTTCTTTGGTAGGGCTGCCAACCTTTTTTTTGTTTTTTTTTGTGATTTATTTATTTTCGTTGTTTATTTTCTTTATATATATTTTTTCTTCGACGAGGAGGGCGAATTTGAAGAAGAATAACAACAAAAAGGGAAACCAACAAGCAGAATTCATCTTACGGTTCCTGGTAGTAGATCTGCCAATACCAGTCCATCGACATCGTTGTTTGTTGCAATCGGACTGACCTCTAGGACTACGTGCGAAGTGAATATTCAGTTGTGTAGGGACGATAATTCGGTTAGGAGAACGGATTTGGGAAATAGAGTTGTGAATGTAGATAGGAATGTGTGTTGAGCGTGTAGGAAAGTGGAGAGTTAAATTTACTGGTGAGTCTGATGGGTCATCACTGAATTCCTTCTTAGAACGGGTAGAAGAACTTCGATTGGCTAACGAAGTTCCAGAAACCCACCTTTTTACATCTGCTTCGGAGCTTTTATATAGTAGGGCGCTTATGTGGTTAAGGACGGTTCGAGATGATATTCTCAATTGGCAAGAACTCGTGCAGGAGCTCAAGGCCGAGTTCCTACCTGCCAACTACGATGATCTGCTATTAAAGGAGATCAATCGTCGTTCGCAAGGGGAAGGAGGAAACATTTGGGGCTTATTTAGCTACTATGAGGACATTGTTCCGACGATTGTCAGAACCTTTGTCAGAGGGAAGGATGCTTTCGATTTTGAGGAAAAATTTGTACCCCTTCTTTCAGGTTCAAATTGCGAGTGCTTAACCAAAAATGGTGAAAGAACATGGTTTGTTAGGTAGGGAATTAGATACCTAGAAGGTGAACGTGGATAATTTCACTCCTCCTAGTAGGGGTCGCAATTTATTCGAACCCGAATGTGGGTACATCAGGGCAAAATCGTGTGGCAGTTGTCGAATCGGTTCCGGTTAATCCATTCCGTCATCCAGTTAGGTGTTGCAACTGTAACAGGGAAGGTCATTTCGCCCATACTTCTGTTCTGTTGCAAGACGTTGTTTTGGTTGTGGTGCTTTAGGGGTGTTTCGATGGGATTGTAGGCGGTGTTCGGGAAATGGGGAACGGGCTCTTTTTTACCAGGGCGAGAGACCCGTCGGCGTTAATTAGGTCGTCTGCTGGCGTCCTGTTGGATGATCGAGTTCACTTGATTTTCAGCGGCAAATGGTAGAGATAGTAGAACATATTTAGGAGTACAAATTTACAGAATCAAGTTTTTAGGATTGCTTGATTCGGGAGCTTCACGCACCATTGTAGGAGGGGATGGGTGGAAAATTTTAAATGAAATAGGACTTCAGTTAATGAAAAGCAGTGTTGGCTCAGTAGCGTTAGCAGATGGGGCGAAAGTAGGAGTAGCTGGGTCTATTTCTCTACCAGTGGAGGTTGAGGATAGATCGATTTTAAAACGATGTCTAGTAATACAGAATCTTCCACACCAATTGAGCTTAGGTGCCGATTTTTGGGCACTATCGGGCATAGTCTCGGATTTGAGAAGTTTTTGGAAGTTTTCAAGGCAAGAAATCTTGGCTTCGGTAACAGACACGGTAGCGATTAGAGAAAAATCGGATTTGGACTATTTGGAAAATAGGAAGTTAGAACACTTGTTAGGAGAGCTTTTCAAACCAATGACCGAGGAATTAGGGTGCACCAACTTAGTTGAGCACAAAATTAGGACGTCCGCAGAACCGTTAAAGCAGCGTCACCTGCGATTCAAAAACACATCGATCAGGAACTCCAAGAGATGTTAGAAGCTGGAGTGATCGAGAAGTCCAAAAGTCCTTGGGCATCCCCGATTCTTCTTGTTAAATAGAAGGATGGTAGTTTTCGGTTCTGCGTTAACTATAGGAAACTAAATTCAGCGATTTTGGACAAGCTTCGAAACGCGAAGTACTTGTCTTCATTAGATATTAAATCTGCTTATTGGCAGATTCCAATGGAGGAAGAATCGCGTAAGTACACAGCCTTTACCGTGCCAGGGCTAGGTCTCTTTCAATTTCGACGTTCTAGGTCCCGACATAGGACCGTTCGTCTTTGTGTTTTTGGATGACATTATCATTGTCACCGATTCATTTGAGAAACATCTAGAAATTCTCAAAGAAGTTTTCAAAAGGCTAGGAGAGGCGGGTTTAAAAGTAGGTAGGGAAAAGTGTAATTTCTGTAGGGCTTCTTTGAAATTTCTAGGTTATGTAGTTGATAGAAACGGGTTCCATGTAGACCCGGGAAAAATGGAAAGCATGGTGAGGATTCCTCCACCGAAAAACGTGAAGGAAATTAGGAGTTTTGTAGGAACTATTTCTTGGTATCGAAGATTCGTACCAAACTTTGCAATTTTAGTTAGGCATCTTACCGATCTCTTAAAGAAAGGTAAGAAATTTGAGTGGACCCAAGAATGTGAGGAAAGTTTTAAGAAAGCCAAAGAATGTTTGGTTACGGCACCGATTCTGACATGTCCAGATTTTTCTCGGCCGTTTGTTGTCCAAACAGACGCGTCAGATTTTGGTATCGGGGCCGTACTTTCGCAGGAGTTTGAAGATGGCGAAAAAGCCATATGTTATTTGAGTCGGTCATTGAATAGGAATGAAAGAAATTACTCTACGACCAAAAAGGAATGCTTGGCCGTACTATGGGCGATCGAAAAGTTGCGACCATATGCCGAAGGCGTTCGATTTACTATCGTGACTGATCATCACTCTTTGGTATCGTTAAGTAACCTTAAGGATCCCCAGGGAAGATTAGCTCGTTGGGCCATTCGGCTCCAGCAATTTGATTTCAAAATCATCCATAGAAAGGGCAAAGAAAATGTCGTTCCTGATATTTTATCGCGAGGAGTTAAAGATTTAGCTGGAATCTCAGAAGCAGAAGCTCATTAGAACACCCATCCTGGAGAGTAGAGGACGGGTGGCTCTATAAACATGTTAGGGTGAACCATGTCGTGGTTCATGAAGAGAGTGAGGGATGGAAGTTAGTGATACGTAAAAATGATAGGTCGAGAGTTTTGAACGAGTGCCATGATGCTCCATTAGCAGGATACATGGGAGTTAAAAAAACGTTTGGTAGGCTGGCAGAAAAATGTTATTGGCCCAAAATGAGAGGGGATAATACAAAATACGTTAGGAATTATAAGATTTGCTAACAAGTGAAACTGGTTAACGAGAAACCAGCTGGTCTTATGACCGAGAGGGTATGAAATTCCCAACCGTGGGAAAAGATCTGTGTGGATCTGGTAGGTCGACTACCGAAGTCGACGCGCGGCTTTATGTATATATTAACGGTCTTCCATTATTTCAGTAAATTTCCCTTATTGTTCGCGTTACGGTCCGCCACGGCGAAAACGGTTTAGCGGGAATTGGAAGAAAACGTTTTTCTTCTCTTCGGTGTTCCAAAGTGGATCGTCTGTGACAATGGTCCCCAGTTCCGTAGCAAAGAACTGAAGACGCTTAGTGAAGCGTACAGGTCACAACTTAGGTATACGGCCCAATACCACCCGCAAGCAAATCCTGCGGAGCGCATTAATCAAATAATTAAGACTACGCTCCGAGCGTACGTCTCCGAAAACCAGCGGAGTTGGGATTCGCAATTGGCAAAAGTGGCCTGTGCGATCCGAACTTCGCAACATGAGGTGCTAGGTGTTTCGCCATATTTCGCGAACTTTGGTAGGAACATGGTTACTAGTGGCCATAATGTAGGGCTTAGAGATAGAGATAGTGATAGGGAACAAGATAGAGGGGATACCGTTAGGCAGTTTCAGAAACTGAGACAGGAGGTAGCTAGGAAGTGGAGGCAGCGGGAAAGAAGACCGCAAAACTTATAATTTGAGTAGACGAGACACACAGTTTCAACTTGGTGATCTCGATTGGCGTAGGAACTTTTCTTTGTCCGATGCGGCAAACTATTTTGCAGCAAAATTAGCGACCAAGTTTGTTGGTTCATTTAGGGTCGGTAGGAGGGTGACACCTTGGATATAGACGATAAGGGGAAAGATCGGGGAACGTGGCACGTTAAGGATTTAAAGCCATATATTGACACTTAGTCAAAAGTCCCTTGTTTTTTATTGACGTTGTAATTATTTGTACTGTTTTCTTTTGGTATTTTGTCAAATTTTATATTTTCATTTCGTGTCATTAATAACTTTTTTTCTAATATGATGGTAACCTGTGTTGTGTTGTTCACCCTGTTGTTTTACCCTCCAATCCTGGCTGAGCCTTAAGAAATGGTTTATTTTTTCTGAAAAGTAAACACATTTCTTGGGAGGTAAGGGTGGGATTTGTTACGGTAAATTTTACCGCAACAAAAACTACCCTTCGGTCGTTCTTTTCCCTTTTCTTTTTTTCGTTGCGGCTAGAAAATTTTGGCGAAGTTGAGGGCAACCAATCAATCATTGGTGTACCTAGCCAATATTTTGCAAAAGCAACAAACGCAGGTGTTCGAGTTCCAGCACGAGGTTTTGAATAGAGAAGAGAGCCGGCGGATGAGTCTTTAAAGTAAAGAGTCAAGGGACTCCAACCCGCATCAAATCATTTTCCAATTTCCAATATAATTTAAAGTAACGTAATCTTAAGATTAGTTTAAAATGACGTAAATTAATTAATGTACAAAATGCGTTTTTAACGTGTGTAAGGTTAGGTTTTTTAAAGTTGAAAATGATTTAAAAGTAACGCTCCTCTTTGTATCTCCGATTTCGTTAATTAATTCACGTTTCGAATTCCTCGAGTTAATAGAAGAGTAGTAGGAAAAAGCCTAGTGGAGACTTCTTCTCGATTTTATATCTTTTTCAAATTTTCTCGAAAAAAGATAGTTGGGAAGGGTTCTGAACTCGTCCATTATGTTTCGGCAAGTTTTGGAAACACATCCAATAACTTGTAGAAAACGTGTTTGGTGTGTGAGAGTAAAAATTCGTTAGATCTCACAACGGTGGCTCTCTTGGTTAGCGTCAAGCTTCCAGGAAGCCTGAATGCCGTGTTGAGTATATCGAAAACGAATGGTTGTGTTGTATGTATGAGTGAATGACTGGAATGGACGAAGGAAAAGGGGAGTAGTTAAAAAGGAGCTTGGAGGACACTCTTTCGAGAGCCTTAAAAGCAAGAAGAAAGGAAAAAAAATCGAGGAGGAGACATTTGTTTTTATTTTTAAATTTTGGATCGAGGATTTCTGAAACTCAAATCAGGATTCGGGACGTGAGCGGTTAAAAAGGAGAAAAGGATATAGGAGATACAAAAAGATAAGTACTTTCTTTTCTATTCTGAATATAAAAAATATACATATTTTCTTTTATTCCAATATATATATATATATATTTATATATATATATATATATATATTTATATATTTTTCGATACAAAGCAAATCAAAATGGAAAGGGAAAATCTCGCCGGGTAAACTATTCCAAGTTCGTGTTGTTCGACTGAAAAAAGAATCCCTATATTTCAAAGTACGTCCGAAAATGAGTTCAAGGGTGAACAGATGAGCATTCCTTGCGAGACGATTGTTACGGTAGAAACTTTAAGGGGAGGAATTCAGCTGGCTACTTCGAATGAATATTTTTTTTATAAAAGAAGCGATAAAATAAGGAAAGACATAAGTTGCGTCGGTGGTTCAGAAACATTCCTATTTCTTATTATTTTTTTGTATTTATTCAGTCAAACAGAATAAAAGGGTTCTTACAGACCAATTATGCTATACAAAGGTTCAAAATACATACATACATATACATATAATGATTAAAACCGCGATATCTCACGAATGGTAAGTCGTAAGAGAAAAAGTGACTGAGCTATTTTTGTAGAGAATTGTATGATCTACAACTTTTATCTCACCTATTTTCACAATAAATCTTACCGTTTTCGAGAAAAATGGAAAAAACCTTAATTTCGTATGTTTGACGTTGAATAAAATTTTTTGCAGATGTAGGATCGAATGGGATTTTTGACATTTCATATATAATGATGTATTTAACGTCTTAGCCAATTTTTAGCTCTATGCGAATTTTGGCTAAGTCAAATGTCTATTTTGACTGGACTAATAACACAATGTTAAAGTTTACGCTCTTTTTTGTATTCTATCTAGCACGTGTAGCGATGTTTGCGAAGCACTTTCCCAGGGGTGTGAGTTATACTCGAGTCTTGGGCATATAAACGCTTTGTAAATTATAGCCAGATCAGATGGGAAAAAAACTTTTTGCATCGATACAGAAAACCTAAGGACTTAGCAACATTTTTGGCGGTCTCAAATATATGGTTGTTCCAACGTCTTCGTTGAAACACAAACAAAGTTCTGAGAGTTTTCGGTTTCTTCGATAAAAGTGCCATTCATAGGCAATGGCATTTGGGGTATGTTAAGCTTTAACGACAGAAGACAGCACTGAATTTTCTAAGAATGAAACTCCTTAAGATTTTAGGGACAGGCTGGACAAATGCTGTTTTCCATCTTCTAGGAAAGATTCCAGAAGAGTAGGAGCGAAAAGCTTTGCCAGTGAGGAAGAACATCTCTTTAAAAGAATGGTTGTATACCATCCGGCCCAACGCATTTGTGTATATCGAGATCTTTGAGAACTTTTCCTCCTGTACGAGTGCGTAAAAAATCTTTGCCATGGAAAAAATTACATTCTGAAGTACAGGAGGGGCATCGTTGCTATGAGGCAGCGTAAACCTGGCAGAAAAATGGTCTGCGAGCAAGTTTGCCTTCTCTGAAGAGTAGACAAGAGGTTGAGGAGTTTTAATATTTTTTTTTACAAATGACCAACAAATTTCACCTTAAATTGTATGTAATTGTTTTTTTTTAATGGTAAGTAACTTCCTCGTTGCCTTTTTAAACGTTCGTGGGATAACGAAACATTGTTTTCATGTATACGTCTTTACTTTCTTTGAAATTTAGCTTTCCATATTCGTTCGATGATTCTCGTCCTTCGCCTACTGATGTACAATTGCAACAGCACCGTATGTCATTAAACTCCGGTTTATACAGCATTGTCAAATGGGGTAATAGAAATCGTGTGGAGTTTAATGCTTCGGAAACTCAATGCTGGTTTATGTCGTTAAACATACCCCATTTTATTGTCTATGAATGGCAATTGCATCGAAAAAAACCGAAAAGATCTCAATAGTTGTTATGTACGTCAACGACGACCTCCGTTGGAATGAGAATATATTTGAGATCGCTAAAAATAGGTTATCTGTTTCGATGCAAGAAAATTTTCCACCCTATGATCTGGCTACAATTTATGAAGCGTTTATACGCCTAAAACTTAAGTAGAACTCACACTTCTGGGCAGGTGCTTATCAAACATCGCTACACCTGCTCGATAGAATACAAAACAGCGTTAAAACTAATAGGAAACAGAAATGTGTCTGAAACAATAGCCCGTCTCGAACACCGTCGCAATGTTTCATATCTTTCCTTGTTTTATCGTTTTTTTATAAAAAAAAGGTTCACTCGAGGTAGCCAGTTGCATTTCTCCCCTTAAATTTTTTTTCCCGTAATGCTCGTCTCCCAAGGAATGCTCATCAGTTCACCCTTAAGTCCAATTTTGGACGCACCGTGAAGTATAGAGATTCTTATTTTAACCAAAAAACACGAATTTGGAATAGCGGCGAGGTTTTTCGCCATTACAATTTCAATCCATTCAAGACCATTTCTATCCCTCCTTTCCTAATTTCCCAATGCTCGCGCAGTGCGTTAAACATTATAAGGGCAACAATAATATGAATTTTTTTAATTTTAAGGTTCTGCCAGTCATAATGGAAGGGAAAAACAGAGTCTGGCAAGCCATTCCACATTCTCATATTCGTATTTGACTGTACGTCCGAAGTTGGGCTCATGGATAAGTTTATGGGTATTTCTTCCAGTGCGAGTATTACACTTTGCAAGATTTATATACGTGTTTGCCAGATTTATATACGCGATTTTCAGGACATTAATCCAAGCTCGTGTTTTCGAGGCTTATATGGATGATCTCATCATTCCATCAAAGGATGAATCAGAGGGCATCGAGAAATTCAAAGCTGTCCCATTGTATAAATACATATATCATTGACCGGACTTTAGATTCGAATTCTTTAGGATTTTTAATTTTTGTTTACTATTATGAAGGTTGACGTTTTGAAAAAATATACACACACATTCTTGAAATTTAGACACAAACTTGCTTCTTGCTGGATATCGATATGGTACCTATACAAATGTCCTTGATGACATGGATTTTTGTTTTGAATTTTGCTTTTTATGCAGATAGGTACAAATTAAGTGCAAATTATGGGTAGAAATTCATTTAAAAATATAACGGGTGATTTTTTTGAGGTTAGGATTTTCATGCATTAGTATTTGACAGATCACGCGGGATTTCAGACATGGTGTCAAAGAGAAAGATGCTCAGTATGCTTTGACATTTCATCATGAATAGACTTACTAACGAGCAACGCTTGCAAATCATTGAATTTTATTACCAAAATCAGTGTTCGGTTCATTCACCGTAACGTTGCGTCCAACAGCATCTTTGAAAAAATACGGTCCAATGATTCCACCAGCGTACAAACCACACCAAACAGTGCATTTTTCGGGATGCATGGGCAGTTCTTGAACGGCTTCTGGTTGCTCTTCACTCCAAATGTGGCAATTTTGCTTATTTACGTAGCCATTCAACCAGAAATGAGCCTCATCGCTGTCGATAAAAAAGCGGATTTTCTGCCAACTTTTCTAGGGCACTGATTTTGGTAATAAAATTCAATGATTTGCAAGCGTTGCTGGTTAGTAAGTCTATTCATGATGAAATGTCAAAGCATACTGAGCATCTTTCTCTTTGACACCATGTCTGAAATCCCGCGTGATCTGTCAAATACTAATGCATGAAAATCCTAACCTCAAAAAAATCACCCGTTAGTTTGTAAATTGATTGTAGATTTGTATAGTAAGTAGTAAGGAGATGTTCAAACCTATACAATGTGGAAATAGAAGAAAAGGTGGAGACTATTATTTGCGTTAATTTGTATGTCTAGTTGTGTAGGAGTATTTTTGTTAAAAAATTATTTTTTATATAATTATATTACTACTTTCTACGCATTGTTCATTCGATAGGTACCTACACATACATATGATATTTTATGTAAGTACCTATCTGAATGGAAAGCAAAATTCAAAACAAAAATCCATTTCTGTAAGCACGTGTGTATAAATACAGCAAAAAGTAAATTTGTGTTTAAACTTCAAGAATGTACATACATATGTATGTGTACCTACATTTTTTGAAGACCTTAATAGTAAACAAAAATTGAAAATCCTAAAGAATTCGAATCAAAAGTCAATGATGTATGTATGTATATGAACAAATGTCATATTTGTATATACATAGGTAAGTACTACCAGTGCTCGTAGAAAACTTGAAATTCCTAAAGAATTCGAATAAAAAGTCTGGTCAATGACGTACGTATGTAAGAACCAGTTCCCGTCCATATAAAAAAAATGTAAACAATGAAAATCTTGGATGGTGTAAAATCCCAACAAAAAAGTATTCGCCGCAGCTAAGCCAAGCCCCTTTACCAATTATTTCATGTTTGCCTTCTTTTTTTTCCTGCACATGCGCAATAAACTAAGCAAAGCATTACACCAAAAATCATGTTCTTTATTCATCTCTCACAACCTACCGAGTTAGAAAACACACATGCCGCAGCAAGGCATGGGTTGCGCTTTAATTGGAACACATGCCAGTTCCTGATGAGGAAGATCGACTTCCTCGGATATGTGATAGAGAACAGCGCGATTAAACCATCAGTATGGAAAATGTCGTTCCTGATATTTTATCGCGAGGAGTTAAAGATTTAGCTGGAATCTCAGAAGCAGAAGCCCATTAGAACACCCATCCTGGAGAGTAGAGGACGGGTGGCTCTATAAACATGTTAGGGTGAACCATGTCGTGGTTCATGAAGAGAGTGAGGGATGGAAGTTAGTGATACGTAAAAATGATAGGTCGAGAGTTTTGAACGAGTGCCATGATGCTCCATTAGCAGGATACATGGGAGTTAAAAAAACGTTTGGTAGGCTGGCAGAAAAATGTTATTGGCCCAAAATGAGAGGGGATAATACAAAATACGTTAGGAATTATAAGATTTGCTAACAAGTGAAACTGGTTAACGAGAAACCAGCTGGTCTTATGACCGAGAGGGTATGAAATTCCCAACCGTGGGAAAAGATCTGTGTGGATCTGGTAGGTCGACTACCGAAGTCGACGCGCGGCTTTATGTATATATTAACGGTCTTCCATTATTTCAGTAAATTTCCCTTATTGTTCGCGTTACGGTCCGCCACGGCGAAAACGGTTTAGCGGGAATTGGAAGAAAACGTTTTTCTTCTCTTCGGTGTTCCAAAGTGGATCGTCTGTGACAATGGTCCCCAGTTCCGTAGCAAAGAACTGAAGACGCTTAGTGAAGCGTACAGGTCACAACTTAGGTATACGGCCCAATACCACCCGCAAGCAAATCCTGCGGAGCGCATTAATCAAATAATTAAGACTACGCTCCGAGCGTACGTCTCCGAAAACCAGCGGAGTTGGGATTCGCAATTGGCAAAAGTGGCCTGTGCGATCCGAACTTCGCAACATGAGGTGCTAGGTGTTTCGCCATATTTCGCGAACTTTGGTAGGAACATGGTTACTAGTGGCCATAATGTAGGGCTTAGAGATAGAGATAGTGATAGGGAACAAGATAGAGGGGATACCGTTAGGCAGTTTCAGAAACTGAGACAGGAGGTAGCTAGGAAGTGGAGGCAGCGGGAAAGAAGACCGCAAAACTTATAATTTGAGTAGACGAGACACACAGTTTCAACTTGGTGATCTCGATTGGCGTAGGAACTTTTCTTTGTCCGATGCGGCAAACTATTTTGCAGCAAAATTAGCGACCAAGTTTGTTGGTTCATTTAGGGTCGGTAGGAGGGTGACACCTTGGATATAGACGATAAGGGGAAAGATCGGGGAACGTGGCACGTTAAGGATTTAAAGCCATATATTGACACTTAGTCAAAAGTCCCTTGTTTTTTATTGACGTTGTAATTATTTGTACTGTTTTCTTTGGTATTTTGTCAAATTTTATATTTTCATTTCGTGTCATTAATAACTTTTTTTCTAATATGATGGTAACCTGTGTTGTGTTGTTCACCCTGTTGTTTTACCCTCCAATCCTGGCTGAGCCTTAAGAAATGGTTTATTTTTTCTGAAAAGTAAACACATTTCTTGGGAGGTAAGGGTGGGATTTGTTACGGTAAATTTTACCGCAACAAAAACTACCCTTCGGTCGTTCTTTTCCCTTTTCTTTTTTTCGTTGCGGCTAGAAAATTTTGGCGAAGTTGAGGGCAACCAATCAATCATTGGTGTACCTAGCCAATATTTTGCAAAAGCAACAAACGCAGGTGTTCGAGTTCCAGCACGAGGTTTTGAATAGAGAAGAGAGCCGGCGGATGAGTCTTTAAAGTAAAGAGTCAAGGGACTCCAACCCGCATCAAATCATTTTCCAATTTCCAATATAATTTAAAGTAACGTAATCTTAAGATTAGTTTAAAATGACGTAAATTAATTAATGTACAAAATGCGTTTTTAACGTGTGTAAGGTTAGGTTTTTTAAAGTTGAAAATGATTTAAAAGTAACGCTCCTCTTTGTATCTCCGATTTCGTTAATTAATTCACGTTTCGAATTCCTCGAGTTAATAGAAGAGTAGTAGGAAAAAGCCTAGTGGAGACTTCTTCTCGATTTTATATCTTTTTCAAATTTTCTCGAAAAAAGATAGTTGGGAAGGGTTCTGAACTCGTCCATTATGTTTCGGCAAGTTTTGGAAACACATCCAATAACTTGTGGAAAACGTGTTTGGTGTGTGAGAGTAAAAATTCGTTAGATCTCACAACGGTGGCTCTCTTGGTTAGCGTCAAGCTTCCAGGAAGCCTGAATGCCGTGTTGAGTATATCGAAAACGAATGGTTGTGTTGTATGTATGAGTGAATGACTGGAATGGACGAAGGAAAAGGGGAGTAGTTAAAAAGGAGCTTGGAGGACACTCTTTCGAGAGCCTTAAAAGCAAGAAGAAAGGACAAAAAATCGAGGAGGAGACATTTGTTTTTATTTTTAAATTTTGGATCGAGGATTTCTGAAACTCAAATCAGGATTCGGGACGTGAGCGGTTAAAAAGGAGAAAAGGATATAGGAGATACAAAAAGATAAGTACTTTCTTTTCTATTCTGAATATAAAAAATATACATATTTTCTTTTATTCCAATATATATATATATATATTTATATATATATATATATATATATATTTATATATTTTTCGATACAAAGCAAATCAAAATGGAAAGGGAAAATCTCGCCGGGTAAACTATTCCAAATTCGTGTTGTTCGACTGAAAAAAGAATCCCTATATTTCAAAGTACGTCCGAAAATGAGTTCAAGGGTGAACAGATGAGCATTCCTTGCGAGACGATTGTTACGGTAGAAACTTTAAGGGGAGGAATTCAGCTGGCTACTTCGAATGAATATTTTTTTTATAAAAGAAGCGATAAAATAAGGAAAGACATAAGTTGCGTCGGTGGTTCAGAAACATTCCTATTTCTTATTATTTTTTTGTATTTATTCAGTCAAACAGAATAAAAGGGTTCTTACAGACCAATTATGCTATACAAAGGTTCAAAATACATACATACATATACATATAATGATTAAAACCGCGATATCTCACGAATGGTAAGTCGTAAGAGAAAAAGTGACTGAGCTATTTTTGTAGAGAATTGTATGATCTACAACTTTTATCTCACCTATTTTCACAATAAATCTTACCGTTTTCGAGAAAAATGGAAAAAACCTTAATTTCGTATGTTTGACGTTGAATAAAATTTTTTGCAGATGTAGGATCGAATGGGATTTTTGACATTTCATATATAATGATGTATTTAACGTCTTAGCCAATTTTTAGCTCTATGCGAATTTTGGCTAAGTCAAATGTCTATTTTGACTGGACTAATAACACAATGTTAAAGTTTACGCTCTTTTTTGTATTCTATCTAGCACGTGTAGCGATGTTTGCGAAGCACTTTCCCAGGGGTGTGAGTTATACTCGAGTCTTGGGCATATAAACGCTTTGTAAATTATAGCCAGATCAGATGGGAAAAAAACTTTTTGCATCGATACAGAAAACCTAAGGACTTAGCAACATTTTTGGCGGTCTCAAATATATGGTTGTTCCAACGTCTTCGTTGAAACACAAACAAAGTTCTGAGAGTTTTCGGTTTCTTCGATAAAAGTGCCATTCATAGGCAATGGCATTTGGGGTATGTTAAGCTTTAACGACAGAAGACAGCACTGAATTTTCGAAGAATGAAACTCCTTAAGATTTTAGGGACAGGCTGGACAAATGCTGTTTTCCATCTTCTAGGAAAGATTCCAGAAGAGTAGGAGCGAAAAGCTTTGCCAGTGAGGAAGAACATCTCTTTAAAAGAATGGTTGTATACCATCCGGCCCAACGCATTTGTGTATATCGAGATCTTTGAGAACTTTTCCTCCTGTACGAGTGCGTAAAAAATCTTTGCCATGGAAAAAATTACATTCTGAAGTACAGGAGGGGCATCGTTGCTATGAGGCAGCGTAAACCTGGCAGAAAAATGGTCTGCGAGCAAGTTTGCCTTCTCTGAAGAGTAGACAAGAGGTTGAGGAGTTTTAATATTTTTTTTTACAAATGACCAACAAATTTCACCTTAAATTGTATGTAATTGTTTTTTTTTAATGGTAAGTAACTTCCTCGTTGCCTTTTTAAACGTTCGTGGGATAACGAAACATTGTTTTCATGTATACGTCTTTACTTTCTTTGAAATTTAGCTTTCCATATTCGTTCGATGATTCTCGTCCTTCGCCTACTGATGTACAATTGCAACAGCACCGTATGTCATTAAACTCCGGTTTATACAGCATTGTCAAATGGGGTAATAGAAATCGTGTGGAGTTTAATGCTTCGGAAACTCAATGCTGGTTTATGTCGTTAAACATACCCCATTTTATTGTCTATGAATGGCAATTGCATCGAAAAAAACCGAAAAGATCTCAATAGTTGTTATGTACGTCAACGACGACCTCCGTTGGAATGAGAATATATTTGAGATCGCTAAAAATAGGTTATCTGTTTCGATGCAAGAAAATTTTCCACCCTATGATCTGGCTACAATTTATGAAGCGTTTATACGCCTAAAACTTAAGTAGAACTCACACTTCTGGGCAGGTGCTTATCAAACATCGCTACACCTGCTCGATAGAATACAAAACAGCGTTAAAACTAATAGGAAACAGAAATGTGTCTGAAACAATAGCCCGTCTCGAACACCGTCGCAATGTTTCATATCTTTCCTTGTTTTATCGTTTTTTTATAAAAAAAAGGTTCACTCGAGGTAGCCAGTTGCATTTCTCCCCTTAAATTTTTTTTCCCGTAATGCTCGTCTCCCAAGGAATGCTCATCAGTTCACCCTTAAGTCCAATTTTGGACGCACCGTGAAGTATAGAGATTCTTATTTTAACCAAAAAACACGAATTTGGAATAGCGGCGAGGTTTTTCGCCATTACAATTTCAATCCATTCAAGACCATTTCTATCCCTCCTTTCCTAATTTCCCAATGCTCGCGCAGTGCGTTAAACATTATAAGGGCAACAATAATATGAATTTTTTTAATTTTAAGGTTCTGCCAGTCATAATGGAAGGGAAAAACAGAGTCTGGCAAGCCATTCCACATTCTCATATTCGTATTTGACTGTACGTCCGAAGTTGGGCTCATGGATAAGTTTATGGGTATTTCTTCCAGTGCGAGTATTACACTTTGCAAGATTTATATACGTGTTTGCCAGATTTATATACGCGATTTTCAGGACATTAATCCAAGCTCGTGTTTTCGGGGCTTATATGGATGATCTCATCATTCCATCAAAGGATGAATCAGAGGGCATCGAGAAATTCAAAGCTGTCCCATTGTATAAATACATATATCATTGACCGGACTTTAGATTCGAATTCTTTAGGATTTTTAATTTTTGTTTACTATTATGAAGGTTGACGTTTTGAAAAAATATACACACACATTCTTGAAATTTAGACACAAACTTGCTTCTTGCTGGATATCGATATGGTACCTATACAAATGTCCTTGATGACATGGATTTTTGTTTTGAATTTTGCTTTTTATGCAGATAGGTACAAATTAAGTGCAAATTATGGGTAGAAATTCATTTAAAAATATAACGGGTGATTTTTTTGAGGTTAGGATTTTCATGCATTAGTATTTGACAGATCACGCGGGATTTCAGACATGGTGTCAAAGAGAAAGATGCTCAGTATGCTTTGACATTTCATCATGAATAGACTTACTAACGAGCAACGCTTGCAAATCATTGAATTTTATTACCAAAATCAGTGTTCGGTTCATTCACCGTAACGTTGCGTCCAACAGCATCTTTGAAAAAATACGGTCCAATGATTCCACCAGCGTACAAACCACACCAAACAGTGCATTTTTCGGGATGCATGGGCAGTTCTTGAACGGCTTCTGGTTGCTCTTCACTCCAAATGTGGCAATTTTGCTTATTTACGTAGCCATTCAACCAGAAATGAGCCTCATCGCTGTCGATAAAAAAGCGGATTTTCTGCCAACTTTTCTAGGGCACTGATTTTGGTAATAAAATTCAATGATTTGCAAGCGTTGCTGGTTAGTAAGTCTATTCATGATGAAATGTCAAAGCATACTGAGCATCTTTCTCTTTGACACCATGTCTGAAATCCCGCGTGATCTGTCAAATACTAATGCATGAAAATCCTAACCTCAAAAAAATCACCCGTTAGTTTGTAAATTGATTGTAGATTTGTATAGTAAGTAGTAAGGAGATGTTCAAACCTATACAATGTGGAAATAGAAGAAAAGGTGGAGACTATTATTTGCGTTAATTTGTATGTCTAGTTGTGTAGGAGTATTTTTGTTAAAAAATTATTTTTTATATAATTATATTACTACTTTCTACGCATTGTTCATTCGATAGGTACCTACACATACATATGATATTTTATGTAAGTACCTATCTGAATGGAAAGCAAAATTCAAAACAAAAATCCATTTCTGTAAGCACGTGTGTATAAATACAGCAAAAAGTAAATTTGTGTTTAAACTTCAAGAATGTACATACATATGTATGTGTACCTACATTTTTTGAAGACCTTAATAGTAAACAAAAATTGAAAATCCTAAAGAATTCGAATCAAAAGTCAATGATGTATGTATGTATATGAACAAATGTCATATTTGTATATACATAGGTAAGTACTACCAGTGCTCGTAGAAAACTTGAAATTCCTAAAGAATTCGAATAAAAAGTCTGGTCAATGACGTACGTATGTAAGAACCAGTTCCCGTCCATATAAAAAAAATGTAAACAATGAAAATCTTGGATGGTGTAAAATCCCAACAAAAAAGTATTCGCCGCAGCTAAGCCAAGCCCCTTTACCAATTATTTCATGTTTGCCTTCTTTTTTTTCCTGCACATGCGCAATAAACTAAGCAAAGCATTACACCAAAAATCATGTTCTTTATTCATCTCTCACAACCTACCGAGTTAGAAAACACACATGCCGCAGCAAGGCATGGGTTGCGCTTTAATTGGAACACATGCCAGTTCCTGATGAGGAAGATCGACTTCCTCGGATATGTGATAGAGAACAGCGCGATTAAACCATCAGTATGGGAGACTAGAGCTGTAGCCGAGTATCCAGTGCCGAGAGATCAGAAAACGCATCAAAGTTTCTTAGGCTTGACATCGTATTTCCCAAGATTCATTGAGGGATATGCAACGGTCGCCAAATCATTATTGGACCTGTTGAGGAAGAACTCCAAGTTTGAACTGGAAGTGGAACATCTAGCTGCATTCGAACAACTCAAGGCAACGTTAGCTAAATCGCCTGTGTTAAAATTGTTCAACCCACGAGTAAAGACGGAGATCCACACGGATGCCAGCAAATTTGGATACGGTGCTGTCCTGCTACAGAAAGACGCAGATGACCAACTGTTGCACCCGGTACAGTACAGTAGCAGGAAAACTAGCAAATTTTAGGAGAAGTTCCACTCGTATGAATTGGAAGTGTTGGCGATTATTGAAGCTCTTAAAAAGGGGCGAGTTTATGTCTTGGGGAGCCTGTTCAAAATCATTACGGACGTTCCTCTCCGAGTAGCTCGTTGGGCGATGTTCTTGCAGGAATTCAACTATGAGATCGAACATCGGTCGGGCTCGAAGATGAAACACGTAAGTACATTGAGCAGGGTGTATTGTATGATGCTGGACGATACCATGAACCGTCGAATACGAGAGGCACGGCTGAGGGATGGCTAGATTAGAGCAGTTAGGAAAATACTATTCGCCATATGAAGATTTCTTCCTGAAGGCGGGGTTATTGTGCAAGGATCCCATCAAGGAACTTGTCGTGGTACCCACAGAGATGGAGAAGGAGTTGATCGGGATGGCACACCTGCAAGGGCACTTTTCCACAATGAAGACGCAAGATTTGTTGGAAAAAGCTTATTTCATCCCAGGAATAACACGGAAACTAACAGAGGTAGTCAAGAATTGCGTGAAATGTCTCAAGGCCGAGTCGAAAGCAGGGAAAAAGGAAGGATTGCTGAGAAAAATCAATAAGGGGACAAACCGTTAAGAACATTCCACATCCATCACGTTGGACCAATGGAGCAGACACATAAGCAATACAACCACATCTTTGTTGTAGTAGATGCTTTCAACAAATTCGTATGGCCTTATCCAACGAAAAGCACGGGAACAGCTGAAATGGTGGAGCGGTTGAAGAAACAAGCTTCTTTATTCAGTTATCCACGGAGAATCATATCCGATAGAAGAACAGTTTTACATCAGCAGCATTTGCTAGTTATTGCAAGGAGGAAGACATCATACAAATAAAAATTGGAACAGGTGTGCAACGCGCAAATGGTCAGGTCGAAAGGATTCATAAAATCATTGTGATAATGGTAGAGAAGTCGAAAAAAGTGCGTCCGGAACTTTCGTCTGTCTGTCTGTCTGTTCGCACCTATACAGCCTAAGCGGATGGGCCGATTAACTTCGAGCTTGGTATTTAATATTTATTTGGCAGTATCTCGGGCGATTGTTTTTCATTTTTGCTCTAGGTCGAAAAATAACGGTACAAACCATACAACATTTAACAACAAGTTTGATTTTCTTGAAAATGAATCTAACGATTTTAATTAAACTTTCATGGTGTTATATTTTTAAAACAATAATTTTGTCAGTTAGAATGAATTTTTCGAAATTTGTTCTATAACGGTTCTCATAGAACCGGTTTTTTAAATGGGGTTTTATCGCAAACCATCACCCCATTTATAATTCAATTAATATTGCATTTCAAAATTTTCAAAAACTTGTTTTTTCGATATTTTAAAATTTAAAAAAAAATTGGTTTTCGATATATTTTGAAAACGAGTTGATTGATTATTTTTAAATAATTTTCCCATATGAAAACTACAGATTTTCTCATAAACAACATTCTAAAAAAAATGTAAAATATTTTTTCAAAAAGTTTTTTTTTCGAAAAAATGTTAGGAATGATATTGCTTGCCAGAGCCTTCCCCAATATGGGCAATGTTCCAACACGGACTTTAACTTCTTATGGCTCAAATTCACTGTCCGCAAGCATGTCATTCATTATTGTTTTATTTACAGGAGTCCAAATCTTGACAGCAATTCGACTTGTAACGAGTTTGATGCACTGTGTGATTCCATCTCGAAAATTGTTTCCCTTTGTCCTCGCACTGAAATCGTTATTGCGGGCGATTTCAATGTACACAATTCCAACTGGCTCCGCTATTTTGGTCAGACAACACCCGAAGGAAGGTATGTCGAGCTCTTTGCTGGGTTACATCACCTTACCCAACTGATCGATGTGCCAACGCGTACATCGGATGTTGCTGGGCAAGCCGCCCATACTCTTGACTTGTTTCTTACTTCTCATCTTGATAAATATACCATTAGTGTAACTTCTCCATTTGGCACTTCAGACCATTGTATTATTTCAGCTAATTTCTCATCCCCCACCCATCCAGTTAGAGAAAAACTTCCCACCAGGACCATTTGGCAATACGCGAAAGCCAACTGGGACGGCCTGAATATCTTTTTCCGAAACTTTAACTGGTCACTATGCTTCCTCGATAGTGACATTGATGCCAGTGCTGAAATGATCATAAATGTGATTCTTCTAGGGAGGCGTGCTTTTATTCCTAACAGAGTAAAAAGCATCAAACCTAAAGAAAAGTAATTCTGAGTGTAAAGAAGCTCGCCGCCCATTTCGCTGCCCGCTCCACGCTGCCTCAAAGCAACGTTGCCCCTCCTGTACTTGAGAATGTAAATTTTTCCATGGGACAGATTTTTTTCCGCACTCGTACAGTAGCAAGAGTTCTCAAAGATCTCGATATACACAAATCCGCTGGCCCGGATGGTATACCCCTGATTCTTCTGAAGAGGTGTTCTTCCACACTGGCAAAGCCACTGCGTAAGCTTTTCCATCGCTCCTACTCTTCTGGAATCTTTCCTAGAAGATGGAAAAGAGCATTTGTCCAGCCTGTCCCTAAGAAAGGTGACCCATCCTCCCCCTCCTCCTACCGACCCATAGCGCTGACATCCCTTCTTTCTAAGGTCATGGAAACACTGATTAACCGTCAGCTTAAGGAATATTTCGAAGATCGAAAGCTTCTCCATGACCGTCAGTACGGCTTCCGCAGCAACCGTTCCACTGGTGTTCTGATGACATATCTCACCGAACAGTGGAACAAATCTTTACATTGCTTTGGTGAAAGTAAGATTATTGCTCTTGATATCTCCAAGGCATTTGACAGAGTTTGGCATGAAGCTCTTTTATCGAAAATGCGTGCTTTTGGGATCGATGATACACTTGTTCGTTGGATTAGAAGCTATCTTCTGGACCGTTCCATACAAGTTTTATTGGACGGATTCAAGTCTGATTCCCATAAAATAAATGCTGGTGTGCCCCAGGGCTCTGTTATGTCTCCGACTCTTTTCCTCATTTTTATAAATGATCTTCTGTCTGTTACTTCTAATCCACTTAACTGTTTTGCTGACGACTCTACCCTCAGCTATTCATATTCGTTCGATAATTTACGTGATTCGCCTTCGGACGTACAATTGCAACGGTACCATATGTCAAGCTCATTAAACTCCGATTTATACAGCATTGTCAAATGGGGTAATAAAAATCGTGTGGAGTTTAATGCTTTGAAAACTCAATGCTGTCTTCTGTCGTTAAGACTAAACATTCCCCCAATGCCATTGTCCATGAATGGCACTTACATCAACGAAACCGAAAAGCTCTCAGTACTCGGTATGTGTGTCAACGACGACCTCCGTTGGAACTACCATATATTTGAGATCGCTAAGAATGCTGCAAAGTGCTTAGGTTTTCTGTATCGGTGTAAGAAGTATTTTCCCCCATCTGATCTGGCTACAATTTATAAAGCGTTTATACGCCCTAAACTCGAGTATAACTCCCACCTCTGGGCAGGTGCTTCGCAAACATCGCTTCACCTGCTTGATAGAATATAAAATCGAGTGTTAAGATTGATAGGAAATAGAACTGCCGCTGAAACAATTGCCCCAGTCGAACACCGACGCAATGTTTCATGTCTTTCCTTATTTTATCGTTTCTTTTACAAAAAAATGTTCACTCGATGTAGCCAGTTGCATTCCTTCCCTTAAAAGTTTCTCCCGTAATACTCGTCTCGCAAGGAATGCTCATCAGTTCACCCTTGAGCCTAATTTCGTACGTACCGTGAAATATAGGGATTCTTTTTTTAGCCGAACAACACGAATTTGGAATAGTTTACCCGGCGGGATTTTCCCTTGCCATTTTGAACTACAAACATTCAAAACCAATGTTAATCGGCACCTCCTATCTCTCCCCTCCCTATCTTCCTAATGCCCACGCAGTGTGTTCTACATTAAAGGGGAAACACATAATCTCTTGTGCGCGCGTTAATTATAAAAAAGAAACGACTTTTAAAAAATAAAACCATTTTCAATATTTGTTTTTATAGAGACATTTAGTTTTAACATTTTATTGCAAACTTAGTTTTTCCGAAAAAACTCTTAAACTAAATAAAAAAAAAAATTTTGAGTTTTTTTTGCTTTGTTTTTAAAAACTTTTTTTTTCGAAAAATTTAAAAAGAAAAAACTTTTTTTGAAAAAAACTGGTCGAACGATTTTGAAATTTTTTTCCTTAATATTCAAAACTGTAAAAGAACTTAGATGGCTTACTTCATTTTCCAAAAAAACGTTTTAACTAGGGATTTTTTAGTGATTAGCAAAATTTCAAATGATTTTTTCTCTGTTTTTTTCAAAAATTCCAAGCCCCAAGACCACTATCACACATTAGAGCAAGTTCGTGCGACTCAGTCATGCACTTTATTTAAAGTTCAGATAGTGTTATTTGGAACTAACAAAAATCGTGCGATCAGAGGAAACAATATTAATATAACGATCCCAAATGAACATCAAGTCGATCCACAGGAAAAGTTTAAAGCACAATGAAAACCTTGCTTGGAAACGATAACCCGCAAAACTTATCGAATGCAGTGAAATTAAGTAAAACCACAAATATTATCAAACTTAAAATAGACACTCGTTCTAATGAAATCGCTTATAAAATGATAAATAATTCCTACAACCAGAAGGCACCGGTGTATATATCCAACGTGAATTATCGAAGCTAATGCAAATGAAACGCAGAGTCCTTTTAGGCTATAGAAAGTTTATAAACCTTAAAATGTTAAAAACACCGTGCGAGCATTAAAGCAATAAAGAAGGATGTAAAAGGAGATGTCGATGAACATTAGTTTTAAAATTCAGCATATCAAAATATAAGGGAAAAGCCGAGCCAGGTAGAGCGTTCCACATTCTTTTGGTGCGACTATACTCTGTTAAATTTATATTTTCAATACAGGTAAGATAAAACATTTGCCTTTCACTCTTACTGTTATGGATTTCAATAAGCTATCTCCATTTTGAAGCTCTCAAATGTTTGCCCGAATCGGCATTATAAATTGGTATAATTCTCACACAAATGTAGGTATGGTTACCAACTGTTTATTCAAACTTGCTCAAATAGAAATTCTTCCTTAAAAAATTGCACAACTCGAATAAAATTTAAAAATTTTAAGGTAATTTAAAAGTTTTTATTTTGACTTTTGATTGGTCGAAAAAAGTACGGAAAATACTTTTCACCGGAATAATCTGAACACCATTGTATTTCCTTAAAAAAATTAAAGGAGCAGGACTTTTTTTTAAAAAAAAGGTACCGTTAATATTTGAGCTAAAAAAACAAAAACAAAATAAGGCCTCTGAAGAATGTCAAAATAATCTTATGCTATAAATTTGAAGACGATCGACGGAACTTTCATAACAAAAACCAAAGAAAAAGGTATTATAATTTCCATTAATGGCGAATGGTAACTCTCCAGTAGAGCTTTTTTTTAAATAAACACAATAAGTGAGAGGCAAATTGATAATCAGTCTTCTCGCGTTCTCGCAGCCTGGGAGCAGGTCTTGGTAAAATGTACGTGGGTTAAATGATATATAACAACAACAATTTCAATGTATTTCAGGGTTCTCTTCTATATTTAAGTGGCAATTTCTAAGTTAAGTGCGATGCAAACACTTGCAGGTACCAGTGTGCTGGAAAGCTCTCTTCCATAAGGTATGTACTAAAAATATAAATTGAACAGAGTATAAAGGAAGAATCTCTGGAATTAACAGTTCGTCCGAAGTTGAGCTCGAGTCATTTCACAGAAGATGGTCTGTAATGTAATGGGTTTCTTCGATGCAAGTGCCATTCATGGAAAGTGAAATTGGGTGTATATTCCGCTTTAAAAAAAAAGTCAACATTGAGTTTTTGAAACATTAAATTTTTCACGATTCCGTATTCCTCATTGTAAAATGCTGCCAAGATCAGAATTAAATAAACAGTGCAGTTGCACGTCCGAAGAACATGGATGTGAATCTGGAAACGAATATGAAAAGCTGAGAGTACTGTTGTCAGCGAAACAATTAATTGGATTAGTTGTTTCAGATAAGTCGTTGATAAATATAAGGAAGAGAGTCGGAGAGAGAACAGAGCCCTGGGGCACACCAGCATTTATTTCATGAATATCAGATTTGAATCCGTCCAACAAAACTTGCAGTTCGAAAGGTAATTACTAATCCAATGAAGAAGAGATTCATCGAGTCTAAATGCACGCATTTTTGATAAAAGGGTTTTGTGCCAAAACTCTATCAAATGCCTTAGAAATATTAAGTGCAATAATTTTGCTTTCACCAAAACGATGAAAAGATTGGTTATACTTTTCGGTGAGATAAACCATCAGACCACCAGTGGACCTGTTGCTACGAAATCCGTACTGTCGGTCATTAAGAAGCTTTCATTTTTCAAGATATTTCTTAAGGTGAAAATTAATCAGCGTTTCCATAACCTAAGAAAGAAGGGAAGTTAGTTCAATTGATCCATAGTTTTTGGGGGAAGAAGATTCGCCATTTTTAGGGATGGGCTAGACAATTGCTGTTTTCAATCCATTCGGAAAGAGACCTGATGAATAGGACTGATGGAAAAGCTTACGCAGAGGTTTTGCTAATGTTGAAGAATACCTCTTAAGAACAATACCGGGGATACTATCCGAGCCAGCGGATATGTGTATGTTAAGATCTTTCAATACTCTTGCGAACTGAACGAGTGCGAAAGAAGATTGGTCGCATAAAACCATTTACGCTCTCGAGTACAGGAGGAGTTCTAATACCTGCTGGCAGCGTTGAGCTTGCCGCAAATCTGACTGCAACCAGATCTTTTTCTTGAGAACTGACAGCAGGAGAATCATTGAAGGCGAGCGTAGGAACCGATGATGTCGAAGAGTTCCTCACATTTTTTTACAAATGACCAAAATTTTTATTGCCTTTGTGACATTGCAGTATTTTTAGCCGAACTTTTTGTTCATGTAAATATTTTGTCTTACGAATATGAACATTGCAGACCTTTCTAGATCGATGAAACTTTTTCCGGTTTTTCTCGGTGATGTTGGCTTTATAACAGCAGAAAGTTTCATTTTTTAAACTGATAACCTCTCTGCAGCTCGAATTAGACTATGACTTCTCCTTAGGTTTGATACTCCTCGACTTCTTTGGGATAAAATTTATCATTTCTAAATGAATAAAATTTGTAATAATATCTGTGTTGGCATCAATGTCACTATCATCGCGGAAGCATAGTGGCCATTTAAAGGTCATGAAAAAGTTGTTGAGACCGTCCCAGTTGACTTTCTCGTAGTGTGAAACGGTTCTCCTGTGATTTTTTCTTTAACTGAATGGAGTTGGCACTAGAAATTCGCAAAAATGCCATGTGCCTAGAGGCGGCAATACACAAATTGTGCATTTGTAAGGGTCAGAGGTAAGAAAGAAGTTTATAGTGTTGGCGGTTTGCCCTGCAATTTCAGGCATTCGGGTTGGCTCATCAACGAGCTGAGTAAGGTGATATAACTCAGCAAAAATCTCAAAACACTTTCCTTCGGGTGTAGTCTGGCCAGAAAAGTGAAGGCAACTAGAATTGTGTACATTAAAATCTCCCGTAATAACGATTTTAATGTGAGGGTAACGGGAAACAATTCCTGGAATGGAGTCAGACAAAGCATCAAATTCGTTAGAAGTTGAAATTCTGTATAAATTTGGGTCCTATAAAGAAAACATATATTTATCGTTAATTTTAACCACATGAAATTGAATTCTGTTTTTATGTACAGACCGAATTGTGGTTGAAGTGCAACCTTATTCCTTATATAAACGGCGAGGCCATGTTTTGCAAAGAATAAAGGCACAAGTTAATACACATGCAAGTAAAATTCCCAATGATCGGTATTTTCCCCGACTTGTATTTCACTAAGTGCCAATACAGCTGGTCTGTGCATCACAGGGTGCATATAGGCAGCATAGAAATGGTTTCTTAGTCCGCGATTAAAAAAGAATTAAAAAAAACCAGGACGGACAAATATCTATGATCAATACTCCACTAAGCTCCAATTTGAACTTCACAATACAAATTATTTTCAGTGCTATTTATTTATTTACCAGTGTTAGTTATCTTTTTTTTTTGTTGTTGTTATTTGGGTGATTTATTATTGCATAAGTATGATAAAAATGTTCAAATATTTCGTAGCACACAAATAGTCGAGAGCAACAAAAAAGGAACACCTGGCCTTCCACTGTATGCGGCTTCTCCGATGGCTAAGGCAAGTTGATCGACACTGATGATATATTCCTAAATATGAAAAATTTGATGGGGAAGCATTACAAGAAATGTTTGAAATGAAAATGAATTTTGATACTGTCAAAGATCTGCCAATGTCGTCTTGCAATAGACGTCAAAACGATCGTATTAGATTAGAAGATGCTACTCCACGAGGGATGTCGTCCGATAAAAATGTACCAGGAAGTAGTACCTTTGTACGGAATTGAGAATTAGCAGCCGGCAGCACAATATTAAACTTTAATTCAAATATTTTAGCTTATAATATATCAGGTCTTACAAATAAATAATTGTTCCTGATTTTTTCAATTACATTAAAACCTTTGATTTATTTTTTTTTCTTCGAAACACACATAACCAATAAATACACAAACAAATTTTCAAATTACTTTAATGGATTCAAACTTTATTTTAAAGATGCAATCAAAATATCAGAAGATGGGAGAGCAAGCGGCGGTAGTGTCTTTGGAATAAGAACAACATAATTTAAAACAAATGAATTTGTTCAATATGAATAAGTCAAAGTAGTCAGACTTATAAAACCAAAGAATATGAAGACTCAAATGCAATATATAAAAGGCTATGCTCTCTTAAAAATGTGAGTTTCAAAAACAACCAACAAAAATACGTGATATTTCTAATCAATAAAAAGGGTGATTATAATAACATTGAAAACTACCGTAGAATCTCATTCATAAACACCATTGCTAGAAGTTTTTGCGATGTACTTCTGAGCAGGCTTGAAAATTAGGTTGACAATCATGAAATTCTTATGGAATTTCAGAAGAAATTACTCATGTGTTGACCAAATATTTAATCTCACCTCAATAATAAAAGCATATCGAGCTAGAAAAAAGAAAGTATACTCATTGTTCGTTGATTTAAAAGCAGCGTTTGACCTTGTAACTAAAAATACACTGTTATACAAGCTGTCACAAGTAGGCCTGTCGTCAAAATGTATCAGCGTTGAAAGAAATGTATACAGGCGCGCAAGCATTAGTGTGGGATGGATCAGCTTACTCTCAGTGGTTAAATGTACTTTTATATGCAGATGACCTAGTACTACTATCTCCTGAAAACTTGCCAGTGATGATTAACCGTCTTTCAAATTATTATCAAACTTGGGGCCTCTCTATAAACATTGAAGACTAAAAAATTATCGTCTTCTCAAATAGCTCCCAAAGTTCAAATAGAAATAATGGTACTATTTACAAGCACAACGAGATATAAGTTACTAAGGAATATACATACCTATGACTGAAAATAAGTTCGGTTCTAGATTTCAAGAACCACCTCCAACCAAAAGCTACTGCTTCCCAGAGCCTGGTCAACATGACGTGGCGAAAAATATTTTCCAACAAAAACATCACTCTTTCAGCCAAGTACAAATTTTACGAAAGCGTAGGAAAATCAACACTGTTATGCTGCTCAGATTTGGGAACAGATGAATTTGAAGTGATTGAAAAATGTTATCGAAATTTTCTGAAAAAAATGTTTCAACTACCAAGAAACACCCCAAATTATGCATTGTATCGTCAACGGCCTTGGCTCCGATAAAGCATCGCTTCCCGTCAGTCGATCAGCAACTGTAAAGGAGTGTAGACTTGTTGACGACTCACAGTGGAAAAGTGATATTTTCAAGTGTTTAATTGATTAAATACAGTATTTAAAGTAAATTATTAGTTTATTTGACAAAAGGCAAATAATTAAAGTTGCTTTTTTGCTTTGAATATAGCTAAAATTAATTTGGCGCTGATATTCTTATAAAAAAAAAAAAAAAAAAAAAAAAGCTTTTTTAAAAGCTACAGTCCTAGAACTTTGGACAAGCCAGCCCAAAGTTATATGTGCAAAAAAACCAGCGTTTACCATATAAGCGATTAGCTCAGTGGTAGAGTGGCCGGAAGCGGCGCAGAAGGACCCAGGTTCAAATCCTGCCTGGGGGACCTCACCAACACTTTTTGGGAAAAAGTGTTGGAAAACCGAAGTAGCCTAGAAGGCGGCAGGTTACCATCCCAGCCAGTGGAAAATAGAGGCAATAAGGTGGTGCCATCGGATGATGGACTAGCAGTGAAATCGGCTGACTTTGTAATGACGTCAGTCAAAAGGAGAAAGAGGCAGGTAAAGATAAACCTAATCTGGTTAAAAGGCAAACCAGGGCAACACCGGCCACAACTGAAATAGTGGAAAAAGAAGAAGTGCGGCCAGCAAAAACAAATGCCGCAGATAAGATTCGTCAGCAACTTGAAGTTGCTGGACTATCGTCGGACATAGCAGTGTCGTATGTGTCCGACGAAGGGGAGGGGCACTATACAAGGGGCACTATACCCCTGACGACACACAAGTTGCCGAAGACAACAACAACAACAACAATCATACAGAAGAAATGCGTTCCTCATCAGAGTCAGATGATGAGGAAGAAGTCATAAGTGAGTTCGACCGCAAAATCCTGGCGGTCAGAGCCAAACAGGAAAAAAGAAGGAAGGATGAAAGGCTCGCCAAAGAGCAAAAGGAGGCAGCCAAGCTTAAGGCCCTCCAGACGGCTGAACAACAGCCTGCTAAACAGCAACAGCAACAACAGAAAAAAGAACAGCAAACAAAGATGGATCAACCATCGACGTCTAAAAAGGCACAACAGCAGCAGCAGAACCAACAGCAGCAGCAGCAAAACCAACAGCAGCAGAGACAACAGCAGCTGAGACAACAGCAGCAGAGTCAACAACAGCAGACACAACAGTAGATGCAGCAGCAACATCCATCGCAGCCAACACAAAAAAAAGGTAAGGTGCCGCCCATAAATATATACAAATTAAATATTAAAGATATAATAGATATATGTAGGGACGCCATAGGTGAAACTTTTTAATCAAACGGCTGAGTAATGATAGACATGCTATCCACTGCTACTCAGTGGATCAGCATAAAATAGTAAAAGAGATTCTCAAAAAAACGGCCACTGAACATTACAGTTTCACGCCGAAAGAGGAAAAAACTCAAACGGTCCTCTTAAAGGGCCTTGACAGCTCCACTGATACGGTGGCGCTTCTAAATGAACTCCGTCGGGTAGCGACGAACGATCTCGAGTTCGTGGGGGTCAAGCCTTTCACGACTGTCGGAGCCAGACGGGAGCAACGGAAATTACCGTTCTTCCTAGTTCAGCTGTCGCCCAAAAGCAAACTGGATAGATGAAGGTGCATTTAAAGCCTACTTTAATCGTCAGAAACTTAATGCTGTCTTCAGTCGTTTAAGCTTAACATGCTGCCCTTGCCATAGTTCATAAAAGGCAGTTGCACCGAAGAAACCAAAATATTTCTGTAGGTACTCAATATGCATGTCAACGCACATCTACGTTGGATCGACAAAATACTTCAGATAGTCAAAAAATGCTACTAAGTACTTATACTATACATTTACTGATGCAACAAGTTTTTTCCCTTTTGATCTGAATGAAACTTTTATAAAAAAAATGGTCACTCGGGGTTACCAACTGCATTCCTCCACTTAATAATTTCTTCCGCAATACTTGTGCAGCTCTTAATGCTCATAACTTCATGCTTGACGCTTGAGCCCAATTTCATCCGTACCGTGAAATTCTTTTTGACGCAATAACGTCTTATAAATCGATGACAGACTACACGTACGAAATAACATGACTCATGCTGATTAGACTCATGCTGATGACTTCTTGCTGATGTTATCTGCGAAACTGTGGTTCTTTCAACCAAAATCGATCTCAAGCACCAGGTGAACATGAAAAAACAGGCGCAAATTCCCAAAATATTTCCACTTAAATACAGCGGCAGTATCAGCGCAACCTACAGGTGAATCGGTTCTTAAACCTTACGATTTTCTGAAACATTGTGAGAAACGTATGTGGTGGCGGGGGTACAAAAATCGCTAGTTTATCACCCATTCTCCTTTGTGCTATCCTGACTTTGCATCAATCTGTTTAATATCTATTCTTCATTTTTAGGTAGTCGTCGGCTATTTGTTTTTAATTTAAGGGTTGTTGTTGTTGGTTGCTCCGAAATAAAGAAGAAACCATTGTAAATAAACTTCTAGCAGTCTATCTATATACAATAATACCAAAGAATATAGAATTAATTCTATATTCCTTGGCAGTATAGTAATATTAAGATGGGTGTTTCACTTAGCGCCATATAATTTCGCGATCTCATTCTAAAGTTTTCTTCTGAGTGGAGATTGCAAAGTCCTCTTTTATACACATAGGCATATGCCGCAGGCGAAGTTTGAAGGAGTTGAGAAGTGAAGTGGGGATCATAAACACGCAGGAACCGAGAATTTGTTGCGATTGTCTCATTTTCGTTTGTTATTTTCATTGCTTGCTTTATTAATATCTGCCTCAGTTTGTGGTCAGATGTATGTTTTGCTATAAGTAAGAGCTGCTTGCTTTATTATTATCTTCCTCAGTTTGTGTTCAGATGTACGTTTTGCTATAAGTAAGAGCTGCTTGCTTTATTATTATCTTCCTCAGTTTGTGGTCAGATGGATGTTTTGCTTTAAGTAAGAGCGAGAGCATTGAAATAAACAAACGTAAAGACATGTAAATACATATGCAATGTTAGAAAATCGCAGAACTGAAAAGATGTATGTACCTACATATATATATAAAGTGTTAGCAACTTATGAGTGAAATTTATAATGCAACAAGCGTATTAAAATTTTTCGTGCATTTCCAAATGTTTTACAGGGTTCCTTCAGATTTTCGAAGCATCCATGTTTGGTTGAGAGATACATATGTATATCACTAGTCCTTGGCTTATGCAGCTTCAACTACACATGTATATCTTCTAACAGTATATACAAATTAAACCACGCCAGTGATTTCAAAATTATATTTGTGAATTACAATAAAGGTTCTTATTTTACTACAAAATGTGTTTGTATTAAGATGGAAATGTTTAAAGAAAGAAATTTTAGAATCGTAGGTGATTTTAAAATCGACTATGTGAATATCCGCGGACTAAGAAAGAATTTCTATGTCACGTATGTTCATACTGCGATGAACAGGCCAGATGTATTGGCACTTAGTGAAACACAAGTCGGGGAAAATACCGATCATTCGGAATTTTCCTTACATGGGTATTCACTAGTGCCCTTATTCTTTGCCAAACATGGCCTCGCCATTTATATAAGGAATGATGTTGCATATCAACTTTAACCACAATTCGGTCTGTGCTTAAACACAGAATTCAATTTTATGTGGTAAAAACTATCGATAAATAAGCGCATAATTCATGTATGTTTTCTTTATAGAAGCCGAAATTGAGAGAGAGTTTCAACTTCTAACGAATTTGATGTTCTGTCTGACTCCATTCAAAGAATTGTTTTCCATGATCCTCACACTGAAATCGTTATTACGGGTGATTTCAATGTACATAATTCAAGTTGGCTTCGGTCGGGTCAGACAACACCCGAAGGAAGGTATGTTGAGATTTTTGCTGAGTTTAACCATCTTACTCAGCTCGTTGATGAGCCAACCCGAATTCCTGACATTGCAGGCCAAACCGCCAACCGCCTTGACTTGTTTCTTACCTCTGACCCTGATAAATACACATTTTGTGTATTACCGCCTCTAGGCACATCTGACCATTGTGTCAACTCTGCGAATTTCTCGTGCCAACCCTTTCCAGTTAAAGGAAAAAACCCCAGGAGAACCGTTTGACCATACGAGAAAGCCAATTGGGACTGCCTCAATAACTTTTTAAGGACCTTTAACTGGTCACTATGCTTCCTCGGTAGTGACATTTCTGCCAGGGCAAACGTGATTACAAATTTAATTCTTTTAGGGAGGAGAAATTTTATCCTAAATAGGTCGAAGAGTATCAAACCTAAGGATAACTCATGGTTTGATTCGAGCTGTAAAGCGGTTACCAGGTAAAAAAAAAATAATTTTCCGTTAATATAAAGCCAACACCAACGAGGAAAACCGAAAAAAGTTTCAACAAGCGAAAAAGGCCGGCAATGCTTATATTTGCAAAAACTGAATTTCTGCATGAACAAAAAATTCGGCAAAAAAATACTGCAATGTCCCAAAGGCAGTAAAATTTTTTGGATATTTGTATAAAAAATGTAAAAAACTCTTCGTTATCATCGGTTCCTACGCTCGTTTTCAATGACACTCCTGCTGTCAGTTTAAGCTTAAGAAATATCTCGATAAACGAAAGCTTCTTAATGACCGGCAGTACGGCTTTCGTAGCAACAGGTCCACTGGTGATCTGATGGAATATCTCACCGAAAAGTGGAAAAAATCTCTTCACCGTTTTGGTGAAAGCAAAATTATCGCACTTGATATTCTAAGGCATTTAGGCATAGAGTTTGGCATCAAGCTCTTTGGTCGAAAATGCGTGCATTTGGACTCGATGAATCTCTTCTTCATTGGATTAGTAATTACCTTTCGAACCGCTCAATACAAGTTGTGTTGGACGGATTCAAGTCTGATATTCAAAACATAAATGCTGGTGTGCCCCAGGGCTCTGTGTTGTTTCCGACTCTCTTCCTTATATTTATTAATGATTTATTAACTGAAAGAACCAATCCAATAAATTGTTTTGTGGACAACAGTACTTTCAGCTTTTCATATTCGTTTCCAGATTTACATCCATGTTCTTCGAATGTGGAACTGCAACGTCAGTTGCATTCATTAAATTCTGACCTTGACAGCATTGTACAATGGGGAATAAAAAATCGCGTTTAATTTAATGCTTCAAGAACTCAATGCTGTCTTTTGTCGTTAAAGCGGAATATACCCCCAATGCCACTATCCATGAGTGGCACTTTCATCGAAGAAACCGACCACCTCTCAGTTCTCGGTATGTGCATTACAGACCACCTTCTGTTGAATGACCACATATTTGACGTCGCCAAGAATGCTGCGAGGTGTTTAGGTTTCCTTCGTAGATGCAAGAAGTTCTTCACCGCGTCTGATCTTTCTACAATATATAGAGCATGTATTCGCCCAAAACTTGAGTATAATTCCCACATTTGGGCAGGTGCTGCAATAACGCACTTGAGTTTTCTGGATCGCATTCAAAAAAGAGCTTTACAATTAATTGGTGATAGAAATATTACGGATTCAATTACATCTCTTGAGCACCGTCGTAATGTAACGTGTCTTTCATTATTCTATCTTTATTTTTACAAACAGTGCTCCAGTGAAATAGCCAGTTGCATTCCTCCACTTAAATAATTCAACCGTAATACTCGCTCTGCTAGGAATGCCCATCAGTTTACCCTTGAGCCCAACTTTGGACGTACTGTTAAGTATAGGGATTCTTTCTTTAGTTGAACAACACGAATGTGGAACGCTCTACCTGGTTCGGTTTTTCCCTCCGATTTTGATATGCAGAATTTCAAAACTAATGTCCATCGACATCTCCTTTTACATCCTTCCCTTCTTCCCTAATGCTCGCACGGTGTTATAACATTATAAGGGTAGAAAAATAACCCCTTTCGCGAGTGCCTAATTTAAAAAAAAGGTAAATTAATCTCGAAAAGTTGTAATTTACGATTGAAAAATGCTAAATTATGGCTCTCAATTCGTAAACCAATATTATTTGATTGCAAGCTGTTAAAAAAAGTTTAGTGTTTTACAAAATAAAGATTTCTAATCTTAAACTTATAGATGGTAATCTACAACAAACTTGTGTAATTTACAATAGAAGAAAATCCAGAATTGATACAAATTGGGATCAATTTGCGATATGCATGATTGTTTTATTTCTCTTGGTTGAATTACTGATACTAAAAAGTGTTGATTTACAAATTTCGAGTGTCAATTTCTTCATTTCGTCTGTTTTTGTAAATTGCAAACCAATAGTCTTAAATTACAAATATCCGAGCTAGGGTGTAAACCTAGATAAAATATTCGTAATTTAAAGCTCATTTTTCTTGATTTGATTCTAGAATTCTCTCCGTTTAATTAAATTGGACAGCAAGATCTTTGACAGAAACAAATAAGATCTACGTTGAAAATAACACAGTTTGAACTTATAAAAAGTATCAAAACCACAATACTTAACGGTTTTTAGTAAAAATGGAGTCTTAAATCACAAAGAATTTAAGAAAAAAGTATTTCGAAAATTGTAACCGGTTTTTTATTTTTTGTTTAAATTTTTTTTTTTTGAAATTTTTGTATGCAGTTTCTTAAAGTTTTTAATTTACACCTGATTTTAAAGTTGTTAATATTTTTTTTGATAAGTTTTAAAAATATTGAATTCCCACCCAAACAGACAGACAGACAAACAGACAGACAGAAATTTTTTGTCAATGACTTTTTAAGGCTTCTATATGATCGTAATATCATTTTTTGTTGTTATTTGAATTTTTTTATATTCACTAATCCTAAACTTGTCTCATAGTACCTATAATCACAAGTAAAAAAAAATGGGCAGGACCGGTTTTGATAAAATCCTGTTTTTTATTTTCTATTTTTAGTTTTTTGAAAAAAAATTTTTATTGAAATTTATGAATGCAGTTTTTTAGAGTTTATTAATATACATGTGAATATAAAATTTAAATTTTTTTTATGAGTAGTTTTAGAAATATTGATGTAAAAAAAAAATTTAATTAGTTTTAATTAGAAAAAAAAAGTTATTAAAAATTTTGATACGCAGAATTAATTGAACTACCTAGATCTCCTCAAATATAAGATTTGACAGAAATCTAAAGAGCCGTTACCGAGAAAGCCCAAAATTAAAAAAACCGTTATATGAAAGTACCGTTAATAGACTTTTCCCGGAAATTTGGTTCTAATCAAATGATAGCCAATACTAACAAAAAAATTTTCAAAAATGTTCATCAAAATCGTTGAAGCCGTTTTCGAGAAAAAATAAGCTTTTCCTAAACTGTCATATGGCAGGTACCGTTATTTTTAGGCCTAATAATAAAATTTCAATTTCCCCTCTGGGGAATGCCAAAATAATCATACACACCAAATTTAAAAATAATCGGCTTAGCCGTTTAGGCTGCAGCTCGTTATACATACAGACAGACAGACTAACAGACATTTTGTCTCGATCACTTTTTTAGACTTCTCTATGATCATTTTTGATTGTTATCTCAACTTTTTTAATATTCACCAATCCTAAACTTGCCTTATAGTCCCTATAATCGCAAGTAAAATGATTGCGTTAGTATGTATATATATTTTCCACACAAAAATTATGAAAAGATTACATGCCGTTTTCAATAAAACAATAGCTTTCACTATTATTATCTTTAAAAGAACCTTTAAACACAAAACAAATCAATTCCTTGTTAAGTTTGAAATTGAACAATATACACTAACAGCCAATTTTATAAACGCATTATGGAGAGTGTATAACGTTACCTCTACATAATGCCTCTAAAAGGGAAAATACATAATATAAAATGTATGCAGGGTTGCATAGAGATTGTATAGGCTAAGCGCGCTTGGATGTTGAATTGAGCTTGTATAAATTTATTCATGATCTCCGCCATTTTAATGGAATCTAGAATACTTTCCCTAGATTTAAAGGCATACAAAAGTAATAGATACCGTATTTTAATACTATTTTAGACACAAATGCATAGACAAACAAAATTTCATTAAAAATGCAAAATCCAAAAAATAATTGAAAACACACCATCTTGGTTTGTTTACGAAAAATTTAAGGGAAATCCACTAATTTTTGTTTCCCTTACTCTACCATACCATATGATCTAGTATCTTTTTGAACCTTTCACTCGTACTTATTATTCATTATCCCTGCCTATTCTTATACTCATTCTAACTAATGACTTTTTGCAAACAAACCATACAACCTACTCTTTCATTATCTTCTTTCATTCTACTCTCCAAAACCCATACAAATGTATAAAAGCTTACACAAAAATCTATAAGATCTCCCAAACTAAAAATTGCCAACAGAACAGAACTTCATGATACATTCATAAAATGGACGGTGATCTCGCGTAGATTTGCACAATGTACATATTTTTCTTTCATTTTTGTTGGGTATTTCCGGTGTAAAGCGTAATTAATGATATGCAAGTGTTTATTCGTAATTAATTATTTAGTTTAAAATTAAGGGTTCATCGACGTAATGTGTCATTTCGTTAAACATAATTTAGAGGTGCTCGAGTTTCCAGCATGGGCGATTCTAGTTATTAGATATTATATCTACATATGCAAGCATTTAGTTGTAAGCAGTTTCTGCTGAATTATTTTAGTCAAGGTATAAATATATTTAAGCGTCCAGCTTGGAGGTTCACATGAAGATTTACATAAATGTATATCCTTACTCTGAATTTTTTTTTCAGAGATCAAAACATACCTACAGAAAATAATAGAAACTAAAGTGAATAATAATAATCTTGGATTTTTGACGTGATAACGTCTTATAAATCGATGACAGGCTACACGTACGAAATAACATGAATCATGCTGATAAGACTCATGCTGATAAGACTCATGACTGATGCTAACCGTGATACTGTGGTTCTTTCAACCAAAATCGATCGCAAGCACCCGACGAACAGGCGCAAATTCCAAAATAATTCCACTCAAATTCAAAAAAAAAAGAAGAGAAAAAGAAATACAAAACAGGCGGAGTTTTGTTAAAGTAGAAAGTAGATGTAGATTTTGGGATGTGTGTGTGTGGATTTAACGAGAGGGTTTGTGGGCTGTATATTGGTGTTGCTGCCATCAATGTTTTCTTATGACGTTATCACGTAAAATTATCGTCCGTCAACCCACTTTACAGACAACCAACTCTTTTTTTTAATACTCACCTGTATCCATCGGATTGCTGATATCTGCCATTGAATTCGTCGCTTATAAATGATGTTTGCTGTATCTCTTCACTTTTGTATTCATTATTCTCTGCACCAAAATAACCATTGGGGTTACGGAAGGGGTTAAGTGTATTTGTTTCGATAGTGTCTGCATAGAAATGTAGGTTTATAGCATCAAAATGAAAATACAATTTATTTTACCGTTGCAATTTTCTTCCGGAAAGTTATTTGCGTGTGTAAATTGACGTGACTGGTTTTGCCCTGGCTGCTCATACTCACGTTTATCAGGCATTTGTTGCCTCGCTGTCTGCAAAGCTACATTGAGAACATTTTTTAAGGGTGGCAGTGGTGTTGATTTAATTTTTTCAATAAAAGAAGGCATGATGACTGCTAGTAGTGAAAATCGATTTTATGTAGGTATATCTAGCTACTGAATTTTCAAGTTATGTAGGTACATATGTATGTAGAAAAAGTTATTATTAGAAAATTGATACCAAAAATGTATTAAATTATAGCTCGGAGAAGAAATTATATTAATTTAAATGTTTACTCTTATTAAAGCACTGCTTTAAAATAATAAACGTATAAAAATTCGAACGAACATTTCCCATGTTTTGGAACATGCACTTTATTTTATTTAAAAAATGGCCCCATAACTAAGGAATAATGTTTATTAAGTTAAAAATCTTTATTATTAGAACAAAAAATTAATTATTTAAATGTTAAGATATCTTACATAAAACTAAAATTTAACTATGTTTAAACACGCTGCCGAAATTGTAACAAATGACGAAAAGAAATGAAAATTGTGAAATGATTCGTTTTTGCGCATGTCATATCCTTTTCCTAAAAGGAAATACGAAAGTATACCTTTATGCATAATATTAATGGTTATGTATATCTACCATATACATAATCTAGCATAGTTTCTCGATCTGTTTACTAAGAGAACCTTGAACATGTTAAGGGTGCTGAGTAGTCACACTTGCAATAAACTTTTTATATTATTTAGACTTTATTAAACTATTGTTACCTTAAGGAAGTTATTTTACTTAACAAAAACAATTAAGTAGGTAACCACATCGGAATAGGGAGAAAGTTTATTTTAGTTTATCAAAACTAGAATCGCCCATGCTCGAAATCCTAGCACATAAGTTTGGACAGTTATTTACGGATATAAGAAGCACCCATATAAGGAAAACTCGCTTATAAGAAACACAATGGGAAACACTGCGTCGTTTCCTAAAAAAAAAAATCGAAATTAAACGTAAATAAGTAACTCGCATATAAGTAAAACACTGTTATAAGAAAGTATTTCTTACCCACCAAAATCAATTAGAACAAAAAAGTACGCTTATAAGAAATTTAACGTTGCCAAAAACTTTTTAGCCAGTCGAACTTTCTAAGCCCTCCGAGATCTCAGTGTTGCCAGTAATATTGACCGTGTAAGGGCTTTATTGCGCAAAAAACCGAAAGGTTTGCTCAATTATTGTGTATAGTTAAAAAAAATTAATATTTTTTGAAACTTTTTCAATATCTTTCGCAATATACTGCGTCGTGTAAGGAAAATGTTAATACTTACTTTACAGATTTAGGTTTTTATTCGATCAAATACAAATATGTATGATCAACGCATTAATGTAATTCGTTGTGACTGTTCTTTCTTGTCGTTGATGTCAATGTATATAAAAAAATCGTTTTCAAACAGTTTGCTATTTTTCAACAACGAAGCTACATACACAGAATAAACTGCAGGGAGCAATATTGAGCAATAATATTGCATCTTGTAAGGACGACGCTTTTTCACGCAATATTTTTGGCCAATTTTTTGTGAAATAATATTGCGTGGTGTAAGGGCCGCATTATACTTTTTGAATTCGTTTGCTCAATTTTATTTTATCCAAGAAAACTCTGTTGAAAGGAAAGATATACAAAGTTTTGTTAGAGTTAGCTGGGAAATTGTATTCAAAATAAAAAGAACATCGAAATGTAAAGAAACAAGGGCGTACGCCCTAAATATTTAATTTTTTTTTATTTTTGCTGTTCAAAAGATTTTGAATATATTTTTCATATTTATAGGTATAATTGCTACGAAAATATTATTGCATGGGTAGGTTCTTAGTTTTTCCAAGAAAACTATTTATTATTTCAAAACTTTTTTTTTTACGAATGCTTTGCATTATAGGTAGTAGAGGTACTTTCCTATAATCACAAGTAAAATAAAACAATAAACGAAGAAAAACCTACACACTAGTTGAGTGACCCAAATCTTATAAATTTATTTTCAAAAGCTTTAAAAAAATAAAACCCGAAAACTCTATGAGAAAATACACAAGAAAAGCCCTTAATCGTTAGAACAATAGATATGTAACTAATACCCTAGAAGCTATCTATACCTACCTACCTACTCATAAGTTCTATAATATACAAACAGCGATAGCAGTGTGGTGAATTGTGATATGCTTTATTACATACACACGTACATAACTAGTGTTCAGCTGATAATAGTAAAAACAACAACAGTAATTATAGTCAAAAACTTCCAAAAGAAACTATGGATATAAGAAATTTTTTTGCAGGTGAGTACCTACCTACCTATATATGTACCTTCAAAAAATTAAAATGCATCGTATTTGGACTCATATTTACATTAGGTTTGTTCGATGTTCCCCGCCCCAGTGCGCATTGGGGAATGTCAGTGCATTTCGTTTAGCTGTCAAAAAACTGTGTTTCTGCTCGGGGTTTCATTTAACATCGAACAGCTCAGTGCAACAGTTTTAGTTTTTTGACATTTCATTTATGTATTAATTTTCTTTACAAAGTCTACAGTTTTTCCATTTCCATCAGATAGAGTATATCTCGGCATTTTATCTAAAATTACAAAAATAACTTAATAATTGCAAAATAACCTACAAAATATCTTATATTTATCAGATATTGCACTCCAAATTTGTAAAATAAAATTTGTTTTAACTTCTACCACCAAACACCAACAGCTGATTTGAATTTTGACAGCACTGATTTCTTACACCGACCAAAAACCTGGGGCGTGAGAGTGTGCACTCAGTGCGTGCTCGGGGTTGACATCGAACACAGTGCAAAAACACTGGGGCGAAAAAAGTGTCACATAAAACACCTCAGTGCGAATCCAGTGTACACCAGTGCGCCCCAGGGCAGACATCGAACAAAGCTATTGTAAGAATTCGCTAAAAAATTATGGGATATTCTATGAAAGAAATTATAAAGAACTCCTTTTTCTCTTCGTTGATGTATTCTTGACCTTACATACAACGAAAAAACACAATAGAATAAAATTTTCTTTTGGGTAATATTTGACAGCTAACTTAATGTCATTCTTAGTTCCAACTCTTGTTTGTTTGTGAAATTTTGTGAATTTGCCAGTGCCATAACAATTGTAAAATTTGACTTTGAAATATTTTAGCTTCTCAAAAACGAAAACACGTTTTGACTAATGAGTCTGATAGGAACAAAACCAGCCAAAATGAAACCTCTACTCCAAACCATGATCCAACAATTTCTCCGTATGTTTCTCAACCAAGAGTTTCAACAGCTTCAACATCTTTGTTGTTGCATACATCGCGTCCAGAAGAATATCCCTTGAACGATATAGGAGAATGTGTTGGAAGATTACAGGTTATGCCTACAAATGAAAAAATTGAAATTTTGAAAAGATGTTGGAAACCACCAGTAAATTATAATTTTAACGACGACGTTGAAGGTTGTAACAGGAGATTTAAATTTGAATGGTTGGAAACATATTTCCCTTGGCTTCAATATTCAAAAAAATTTAAGGGTGCGCTCTGTTTGTACTGTGTACTTCTCCCACCTCAAAATGTTCAGGGTGTTTTCGGGTCATTTATCAAAAAACCTTTTAATCGTTTCAAACATATGCATGAATATTGCAAGAGTCACTTTTCTAATCATTGGCACTTGGGAGCAGTCAAATCAGCAAAGAGCTTTTTGGAGGCAACACCTGTAAATGTTTCTATTATATCTGGACACAAAAAATTGCTGGAAGAAAACAGAAAAATTATTTCAGCAGTCATCTCGACAATTATATTTTGTGGTACCCATGATATGCCCCTAAGGGGAAAAAACCAAGATGAAGGTAATTTTGTGTAAAGATTCCTTTAATTTCTTAATTTTTTTTGTCCTTAAGGTGTGTTTCAAGACTTACTTCGACTACAAGCCAAGGCAGGTGATCAAAGTCTCACGCAACATTTTAAAGATGGAAAGAAAAATGCTACATACCTTTCTCCCAGAATTCAAAATGAAATAATTCATTTGTGTGGACAAGTTATCAGGGACCAAATTTTAAAGGACGGGAAAGATGCCTGTGCTTATTCGCTGATGGGGGATGAAAGTCGTGACATATCAGGCAAAGAACAGCTTTCAATTGGTCTGCGATTCTATGATATGAAGGAACATGTTATTCGAGAAGCTTTTGTAGGTTTTTTAGAGTTGAATGCCATGGATGCAAAGTCTATTACCTCTGCATTAGATAAATTCGTTGAAGATGCAGGAATAGATCCTCTTAAATTCAATGGACAAGGCTATGATGGTTGTTCAACGATGTCGGGAAAGGACAACGGTCTAAGGCTTTGTATTTCCATTGTGCTAGTCACAATTTGAATTTAGTTGTTAACGATCTAAATGACGTTCCGGAAATTCGCAATACAATAGGTACTATCAAGGATGTCATCAACTTCTATCGTAATTCCCTTACAAGGAGAAAATATGTTCCGAACATTCCAGCCTTTTGCGAAACTCTATGGTCCGAAAAGTACAAAAGCGTTGCAGTTTTCAAACAGCATTTCAGTAGCATCGTTAAGGGATTAAAACAACTATCTATTGAAGGAAACCCTGCTACAAAAACAACTGCTTTCCAGCTGCATAGTGCTGTCACTCAGACAACGAACGTTTATTACATGTGTTGTTTTAATAGCGAAATACTCTGCCTACCTTGAGCCTGTTGTGAATATTCTTCAATCAGAAAAGTTAGACCTCATTGCATGCACGAAGCATGTGCAGAAAGTCATCAAACTAGCAAAAATTCACCGCTCTCAAGTTGATTCAGGAATAGAAGAACTTATGGTTGATTCTAAAATAATTGCAGACGAAATTGATGTCGAACTTCAAATGCCTAGAATAGTGGGCCGCCAAAAACATCGGTCAAATCATCCTTCATCAAATGCTGTTGAATTCTGGAAGAGATCACTCTTGATTCCGTATCTGGATTCATTAATTATGGCACTTGAACGTAGATTTCCGGAGGAAAATATACCAGCTTATTCACTATTTCTGTTGCATCCATCTAATATGTTAAAAATGAATGTTCAAGATTTTAAAATAAGATCAAAAATCTTTACCGATTTCTACTCATTACAAGGTTTAAATGGAGAGGCTGAGTTATGGTACGATCATTGGAAAAGTATGGAATTAAGCTCAGAAAATCTTCAAAAACTGGACTTGTGTAATGTTTTACAAGAAGCAGAAGTTTTTTTCCCGGTAACAAAACTTGCTCTTCATATTGCCTTAGCATTACCCTGCACCACAAGCTCGGTTGAAAGGACCTTCAGCACGTTAAGAAGAGTAAAAACTTGGCTTCGTTCAACCATGGTTGAAAATCGTTTGAATGGTAATTGAATAGTCTTAAACATTTCAGATGATAGATAGGTGATGAAATGTTTAAATTTACAGGTTAATGCATGTTGAGTGTCCACAGGAGGTATGTAAAGGAAATTGAAGAAGAAATTGTGAAAGAAGTGATGGAAAGATTTGCTCAGGACCCACGACGTTTGGCTTTAATTTAGATGTGCAATTATATATCCCTACTTTAATTTATTTTGAAAATGTTTGCATTTATTTTGTGACCAACTTCCACAAAGAATAAAATACGCAAACCAAAAAAATCTTTGTATGTATGTACATATGTAGGTACATTGAATTAATTTTCAAAAATTAAATCTGTTTCAAACTAAGGTAAGATTTTTATTATCACGTAAATTTGTATTGGTTTTTGAATGAGTTTCCCCCGCCCCCCTGATCAAAATCCTGCGTACGCCCTTGTAAAGAAATCTGAACTGGCTGCTTGTAAACGCCATCTTGGATTACCACCTTCATTGACACTTTTCAATAAAAGAAAAGCTTTAAATTATAGAAAACACCATTAATATTCGGACATTTGCAAGTGACTTGTTTTCGCTATCGTTTCTTAACAATATACCATCGAATTGAAGATACTAATGTTGAAGCTAATTAAGGTTGGCTTCATCGATAGACAAAGAACGAGAACATTGATGATAATGCAAGAACGTGTTCAACGCTGGCGAGACTGGTTTTGATGTACATTTATACAGTACAGGTACAGGACAAGTGGAAGATATATTTCAGGAAAGCAAACTATAAGCGGCCAAAAAATCCCTAAGACATAATTACATTGTTTTTGTTATGTGGTGAACAATGCGACGGCCGTGTCAAAAGCTCAATAATTACACACCTAACATTATTGAAATTACTTTCCTGCTCGTCAAAAAGAACAGCCGTTGGCGCCTTCCTTGTATTGAAACGATTTTTCGAAGATAACAAAGAACACAATTAAGAGACTATTTAAAAACTTTTTTTCAAAAGTGTTCACAATAAGTCACTAAGAAAAAAATCGAGGGTTATTTCTTTGAGATGTAAAAATAGTTCCTGTACATTTAAATGCACTTTAACTGCATAGAATCCCAATATTTTATTTTATTTTATTTATTTATTCATTTTGTTGTTTGTTTGTTAATAAAGATAGGTATTTATTTTAGTTTTTGTTTAAATTTCATTTAATGTTCAAATTTAATTGAATTTTTTTTGCTAAGGTGCAACAATTCTTACTACATATTTTTGATTTCTTATTAACTTATCCCAGCGTTGGACCAGTTGAAAATTTTGTAGTTCACGCTTTTCGTGTTCAGTTTATATATAATTTGCTATTTATCGAGGGTTATTTTTTTGAGATATAAAAATTGTTCCAATACATTTAAATGCACTTTAACTGCATAGAATCCCAATATTTTGTTTTATTTTATTTATTTATTATTTTTTTTTGTTTGTTTGTTAATTAGTTCACGCTTCTCGTGTTCAGTTTATATATAATTTGCTATTTATCTGTTCTCACGCTTGGAATCATATTTCATAGTTGCACTTTTTTTCCCACCGAAAAATGTATCTATTCAAAAATTAACGTCCAGGCTGCAGCTCGATATACACCCGGACAGAAAGACAGACAGACGTCAAACAGACGAATTTTTTAAGCGTCTCTATGATCAGTAATGTCATTTTGGATTGTTATCTCAATTTTTTTATGTTTACGAATACTAAACTACCTATAATTGCAAGTAAAAAATGAGGTTTTAGTGATCTTCGAAATATTGTCTTAATAAAAAAAATCAATTTAAAAAAGGAGGTTTTAGTGATCTGTAATACATTTATATAAAAAAAACATTTCAAGTGCAAGTTAATAAACAAAAAAAAACACATTCACAATGAGCAAAGGCGACTAAAGAATTGAATGCATCGCCGCTGAGCAACAGCAGGTAGGTGAATCCATTGTTCGAAATTACAACAAGGATGGATCCATCAGGAAGATTTTCGATTACCTTAACAAGAAAAAAGGCAAGTAGAGAGATTGTGGGAAGAAGACTCAACTGACACAATCTTTCGAGAGAACTATTCGGAGCACAAGGACCACGAATATTTTGGAAAGGATTATTTTAAGCTGTTGCGAAAGGCAGTTGAACTTATGATCACTGATGTGCATAGTCGAATTGCGGAGTTTTCAAAACAAGATGATCGTCAAACCGTGTTCGAGGAAGCAGTGAACACCACAAAAGAAGATAAAAAAATATTTCAAGGAGAAGCCACAAGGTTCAATTCCAAAATCTCAGATAGGGATTTAGCCAAATCCAACTGTTTCAAATACAGAACAGCGATTCACAATACGGAGAGTGTAAATGAACAACAAGGCAAGATTTCACTTGTTAATAATTATATATAGATGAATTCGTTAACCAAGGTCGATGAGCAATCATTCTTTAATAAAAGTTATCAATTCTGTCAAATAAAAATAAGAAGTTTGGAGCAGAATTGGGATAAGATAAATTGTTTATAACACAAGTTAGACCAGGAAAATGTTACTATTTGATCAACTCCAAGCTCTTTCTAAACATGATTTGATCTTTGAGTCTATCGTTGCCTACGTAATACCACCGTTCGTCTCATTCGTTCAGCAAGTCAGTTGGTAAAAACAACCTTTTTGTTTTACCTTACCTTACTCGCATTTATATAACCATACTGACTATCCGTCCCAATGGAAAAAATCAAAAATAATTCCAATACCTACCTCAAAATAGTGCCAACACTTATGCAGAAGCAACTTACAGCTTACTCCACCCACAATAACCTGTGAATAACCAATCAATTAGGTTTCCGCTCAGGTCATAGCATTACTCGTATAACTGCATTACTGGACGATATTGAACATGTGAGGAATGCGATAAATAAAGATCAGGTAACGTTTTAAGTATTGCTATTCTAAAGGCATTTGACACCCTCAATTACAATATATTGTGCTAAAAACTTTTTATACAACTTCTCTCCAGAATCTGTAAAGCTTATTTTATCTTATCTTTTTGGAAGACGCCAGTGGTCGTTATTGGAGACCAGATCTTAAGTTTTCTGCCGCAAAATTACAGAGTTAAAGCCGACATTATCAAAAACTTAGTATGAAATTAGGTCATATTTTCATACAAATTTCAACCTAGTCTCACACTAAATATGTTTAAATGTCTAGTTAAATGACTATAATTTTGCTGTTATGAATTATGAAATATTGAGAAAATAAAGATGTATTTAAAAAATAAAGAATAACTAAGTAAACAAGATTAGTAAAGTTATAATAATACAAATAATTTCATATTTTTTAACCAATATCAAGATCAAACCTGGATCGTAATCTAGATGACTCTGGGGACGGATTACTTTGTACATTTTATTTTTTATTTTATTTCTCTTTTGTTTTACCCGTCTTACCAAAATTTTCATTCGGTTTATTGTAATAACGTCTAAGACTCGAAAATCTAACTCTTTTCAAATAAGATTTATTAGTTTGATTTACTTGTGCTTGAGTTGGTCTTCCTAGATTTTCAATTAAATATCTTACTAAACTTAATTTTTTTTTAATTTTGACAGGTTTCCATTGAACATATCTTCCATATTCACATTTATATAATACAATTTCATTTTCTTTATACTCATTTTTTTTTATTTAAAATTGGTTAAGCACAATTTTCACTTATTTGTACATTTTACTTTTTTTTTTTTTTTTTTGTTATTTTCGTATTCCGGTTTTATTAAGTTCAAGATTTTTCTTGGATTATAGGAAAATAATAAATCCGAAGGCGATTTGTATGCTGTTGTTGTGAGTGCATTTCTGTAATAAACAATTCTGAGCTAAGGACTCTTTGAAACTCCTTTTTCGTACGTGCTTTTTCGAAGCAAAATTTCTATAAAATTGTTTTTATCATTTGGACATCTCTTTCCGCGAGCCCATTAGATTGAGGGTGAAAACAAACCAGATCCAAATTGCCGACCGTTGTCCAAAACCAACTCTTTAGGTAATCCATAGATTGAAAATCAGCAACATAAACTGCTCTATAACTGATTCTGCGTTAGTATTTTTCATTATTTTGGCATCTATCCATTTTGAGTAATGGACAACCAAAATAAAAAAATCTATACCTTCTAGCTTACAAAAATCTATATTTACCTACTGGTTTTAAATGGGTAAAATGTTTTTGGCCAATTAATTTTACTTTTACCAGTTAAATGTCTTTGAGTTAAATGACATACTGAACACGTATTAATATATTCTTCTATATCCTGGTTTATCATTGGCCACCAAAGAGCAAGAATTTGTTATCGAACAATACCAGGATGTTCAGCATGTAATAACTCTAGATATACTCTTAATGTACATGGTACGATAGTAGTACGGAAAAAACCGGAATCAGGACAATTTTTACACACGCCCAAACTTTCTGATAAACTACCAATATTTCCACAATAATATTGGATATTTTTAAAAGGTTATCACATTATTAAAAAAATTATTGTATTAATACAAAAACTGTCATCACTTTTAAATATCCAATAAATATTAAATTTTCAGATACGGATACATTTTCTGATAAACTACCAATATTTCCAAAATAATATTAGATATTTTAAAAAGTTATCATCTTATCATATTAGTGAAAAAAACAGAAAATTTCATTATTTTTAAATATCCGTTTAAAAAAAAAAACATCAGGACAGTTTTTAGACACGGATACATTTTCTGATAAATAGGCATAAAAATAAAATTATCATAAATGCTGAAGAAAATTAAAACATGAAACGTTTAAAGGTTTCACACGTTTTTAAAAGGCTTAGAACTTATTTTATTTTATTTATAAAAAGTAATATTAAAAAATTTAAATACAAACAAATAAATAAATAAAAATGGAGGAGCCTAAAGTCAAATCAAAAACAAAGAAATTTACTAGAAAACAGAAAATGTTACAAATATTTTAGACAAAATAGGTATAGACACTATAAGTTAAGAGGCAAAAGAAAAAAATGATTAATTTGTTACCAATCTTGAATGTTTCTGATTTAAAGGAAATATGTAATCGTAATATTGATATAAATAAACTTTGAGAAGAATTAAAACCTTTTATTAACGATGAAAAAAATTGTAGATATTTTAACTGATTGGTTAGGTAAAATATGTTATTTTCGTACAATTTTAAATTCAAGTTTTAAATTTATTTTAAATAAGTACATACATGAAATCACAGACCAAATAATTTTTTTAAATTTATATTAAAATTAAGTTTTTTTTTGCAATTTATATTTATAAAATTTACCTAAAATAGGTTCATTATTCAAATCTTTTATTGAATAAGTAATAGAGTGAGTTAAATGAATTTCACTAACTTAAAAATTTCGTGAGTCCAATTATTTTTGTATTTATTTTCAAACACCTTTTTAAAGCAATATATTCTATCTCTATCTCCTATTTTAAATGTTTGATTTTCTTAAGATTCAATAACAGGAAACCGTTTATTTAAAGTTTCTTTTTCATTATCTTTATTTGCTTCACACGGACGCATCCAATAGTTCTATGAATATTTTTATTGTTATATTCTGTTTTTTTTTTTGTATATAATTAACGCGCGCACAAGGGACTATTTGTTTCCCTTTTAATGTAGAACACACTGCGTGGGCATTTGGAAGATAGGGAGGGGAGAGGTAGGAGGTGTCGATTAACATTGGTTTTGAATGTTTGCAGATCAAAATGGCAAGGGAAAATTCCGCGGGGTAAACTATTCCAAATATGTGTTGTTCGGCTAAAAAAGAAACCCTTTATTTCACGGTACGTGCGAAATAAGGCTCAAGGGTGAACTGATGAGCATTCCTTGCAAAACGAGTATTACGGGAGAAACTTTTAAGGGGAGGAATGCAACTGGCTACTTCGAGTGAACTTTTTTTTCTAAAAGAAACGATAATATAAAGAATGACATGAAACATTGCGTCGGTGTTCGAGAGGGGCAATTGTTTCAGCGGCAGTTCTATTTCCTATCAATCTTAACGCTCGATTTTGTATTATATCAAGCAGGTGAAGTGATGCGAAGCACCTACCCAGAGGTGGGAGTTATACTCGAGTTAAGGGCGTATAAACGCTTTATAAATTGTAGCCACATCAGATGGGGAAAAATACTTCTTACACCGAAACAGAAAACCTTAGCACTTAGCTATATTCTTAGCGATCTCAAATACATGGTCGTTCCAACGGAGGTCGTCGTTGACACATATACCGAGTACTGAGAGCTTTTCGGTTTCGTTGATGTAAGTGCCATTAATGGACAATGGCATTGGGGGAATGTTTAGTCTTAACGACAGAAGACAGCATTGAGTTTTGGAAGCATTAAACTCCACAAGATTCCTATTACCCCCTTTGACAATGCTGTATAAATCGGAGTTGAATGTGCTTGACATACGGTAACGTTGCAATTGTACGTCCGAAGGCGAAGGACGTGAATTATCGAACGAATATGAAAAGCTGAGGGTAGAGTCGTCAGAAAAACAGGTAAGTGGATTAGAAGTAACAGACAGAAGATCATTTATAAAAATGAGGAAAAGAGTCGGAGACAGAACAGAGCCCTGGGGCACACCAGCATTTATTTTGTGGGAACCAGACTTGAATCCATCCAATACAACTTGTATTGAACGGTCTAGAAGATAGCTTTTAATCCACTGCACAAGAGTGTCATCGATCCCAAAAGCACGCATTTTCGATAAGAGAGCTTCATGCCAAACTCTATCAAATGTCTTGGAGATATCAAGAGCAATAATATTACTTTCACCATAGTGACGGTCATATAGAAGCTTTCAATCATCGAGATATTAGGCTGACGGTTAATCAGCGTTTCCATGACCTTAGGATGAAGGCGTGTTAGAGCTATGAATCGTTAGTAGGAGCCTTTCTCATAGACAGGCTGGACAAATGCTGTTTTCCATCTTCTAGGAAAGATTCCTGAAGAGTAGGAGTGATGGAAAAGCTTACGCAGTGGCTTTGCCAGTGTAGAAGAACACCTCTTTAGAAGAATCGGGGATACCATCCGGGCCAGCGGATTTGTGTATATCGAGATCTTTGAGAACTCTTGCTATTGTACGAGTGCGGAAAAAAATCTGTCCCATGGAAAAAGTTTACATTCTCCAGTACAGGAGGGGCAACGTTGCTGTGCGGCAGCGTGGAGCTGGTAGCGAAATGGGCGGCGAGCAAATTTGCCTTCTCTGAAGAGTAAACAATTGGTTTGTTATTGTTCATGAGCGTTGGAACCGAAGATGTTGAGGAGTTTTTAATATTCTTTACAAATTACCAAAAATTTGTACTGCCTTTAGGACACTGCAGAATTTTTTGCCGTAATCATCATGCAAAAATTTGGTTCTTTCTTTTTTTTTCTTTTTCTTGCTTGTGCTTTTTCCGATTTTCTTTTGTAGGCTTGGATTTATAAGATCGGAAACTTGCTTCTTTGAGCCTGATAGCTTCTTTAAACTCAGAATTAAACCAAGATTTTTCTTTAGGCTTAAAGCTTTTTGCTCTGTTAGGAATAAAAGCACGCATCCCTAGAAGAATTACATTTGTGATCATTTCAGCACTGGCATCAATGTCGCTGAAAAAAATATTCAGGCCGTTCCAGTTGGCTTTCTCGTATTGCCAAACGTTCCTGTAGGAAATTTTTTTTTAACTGGATGGGTGGAGGATGAGAAATCAGCTGAAATGACACAATGGTCTGAAGTGCCAAATGGAGAAGTTACACTAATGGTATATTTATCAGGGTGAGAAGCAAGAAACAAGTCAAGAGTATGAGCGGCTTGCCCAGCAACATCCGGTTTACGCGTTGGCACATCGATCAGTTGGGTAAGGTGATGTAACCCGGCAAAGAGCTCGACATACCTTCCTTCGGGAGTTGTCTGACCAGTATAGCGGAGCCAATTGAAATTGTGTATATTGAAATCGACCGCAATAACGATTATAGTGCGAGAACAAAGGGAAACAATTTTCGAGATGGAATCAGACAGCGCATCAATTTCGTTACAAGTCGAATTAATGTCGAGACTTGGACTCCTGTGAAAAAAAAACAATAATGAATGATAGGCTTGCGGACAGTGAATTTGAGCCACAGGAAGTTAAAATCCGGGTTGGAACATTGCCCATATTCGGGAAGGCTCTGGCAAGCAATATCATTCCTTACATAGACCACGAGACCATGATGCGAAAAGAGTGTGCGGAAAAAAAGAAAAAGAGAAAGCGTGTCGCCAAGTTACATGTGATTCATAAAACGTATATCCTCAATCAACCTTTAGGATCTGAGTCACGCTTTTTGAGATAATGAAAAGTCCGCCACCACGAACAATTTCCACCAACATTAAGTCCGCCACCACGAACAATTTCCACCAACATAAAGTCCACCATCACGAACAATTTTCCCCAACATAAAGTTCCGCCGCCACAAAAAAGAAAATCCGCACCAACAAATAATAACCAGACTAACAACCAACGACTCAGCAAGTAGCCATTAACGCCAATAAGTTTACACATTCCACTTCCAGAATCTAAAACCTAACTTCTTCTCAACTTGACGCACATGTACTTTTTCAACATGGAAGTGGATCCGGCCTTACCTTTTTAAATATTTCTTTTTCTTTTTAAGAATTTCGACCGCAAAAATCTCAAACTGATTTCAGAAATGTTTTCCGAATTTTCCACATATATATATGTCAAAATTTTAATTTTCTGGTCGAAACCCTAGAATTTTCCAAGATTCGCACATGTTTTCCATCCATACAACTTCGTCCCTTTTGTGCTAGTTAACGAAACCTTATGCCCTATTTACTTCCTTTTGATTTTATTTGCATTAATATTAATATACATTTCTCATAATTCGATACGTATTTCTACTTTCGCTTTCCAACTATTTTCCCACTCTAAGCGTGGTCTTGTGGTCCTGTCGGTCACCAGTCCAGTCACTGCACCGACACTCCCAGGTTCCAATCCTTCATTCACCATCCTTTTTTTTCTTTTTTTTCTTCCTTTTTTTTAAGTAATATTTTGGGTCACCCATTTATAACCTCGAACTTTTTTTTTTACTTATCGTTAGTGGTACCTTAAAAAAATGTTCACGCCATAAAACTTGCTCATCCATTCAAATCCATTCAGTCAGTACATTAATACAAATACCCTAAAAATATGAAATTCTATTTACCTCACGTTACTCTTTTTTTAGTCTTACCCTTTCCCTGTTATACTCCCTATAGTTAGAGTACCTACATACAGCTTTTTACAAACCTGGTTACTTTACCGAATTTAAATAATAAGGCTAAAGGAACAGGACAAAAAATCTAAGAGAGTCTCGTGCACAGACTGATAGCCGGGCAGATCAATGCTGTTTGTTTTACTTATTTCTTTATGTCCTTACAATGATACACTCCCACTCGTTTTCCCTTCAAATCTTCAAGTTCATACAGGCTATTACCTATTGCTTTTCGGATTCGCATTTTAAAAATTTCGGACCAAATTCTGTGTTCAGTTTCTTTGACGTATCACTCAAGATAAAAATCCTGCGGAAGACTGTGTCACCAAATATGAATTTAATGTTCTTGCTGCGCGTGTTATACGAATTTTCGTATTTCGAGTGTGCATTCGCTAGAGATTCCTTTATATGGGTATGCGGGATGTTCATCTTTGCTGCCTTACGTAGCACATTTATTTCAGCATTGTTTAAGCAACCCAGTTTACGTAGCAATTTGTACTCTGAGCCATGTTCAACCATGGTTTGACCAAACAGTACCTCGTACGTTGACATTCCTATCGCCGAATGTAAAGCAGTGCGGAGTGCGCAAGTTGTATAGGGAATATTGGCGTCCCAATTTCGCTGGTCTTGGTCAATATATGACCGAACTGCTGCCAATATTGAGTGATTAACCCCCTCGCTCGGGTTCGCGTGAGGTGAGGTGCTGTTCTGACGTGGTTGATACCGTACAAGGACATCAACTTTTCGAACTCCTTGCTCGTAAACTGCTTTCCATTGTCCGATACGATTGTCTCAGGCACACCCAGCACGCAGAAAATCTCCTCCGGCAAAAGTTTTATTACAACACCACTATTCGCTTTCCGAATTGCTTTTATCACGACAAATTTCGTGAGTTGGTCCAGCGCAATAAATATATGGGTGTTGCCTAACTTCGACCGGGGATATGGTCCCAAAAAATCTATAAAAAGAAACTGGAATGTTCTTTCAACTTCGAAGGCTTTTCCCATAGGTGGTCTCATGGTACTATTTGAGGCTTTGGTCATTTTGCATGTATCGTATTTCCCAATAAAACTGGTTTCGTAATCGATGCAATGTTTTCGAAATACCGCCATGCGAAGCTCGAGGTGGCCATTGAGCAAGCGTTATCAAGCGTTCTATAAGAATTTCAGGAACACAAAGCTTCCAGATGAGGTAGTCCTGTAAAGGATTCCCTGTGCAATGGTTGACCTTCTTGTAAACGAAATTGTTCGAGACTTGAAGGTCAGGGAGCTGATCCTTTTTTTTCGACGTGTACAATAAGCTTGCACTATTCCTTGGACTGGTCAGAAGGTTCTATCACCATCGATTCATCAAGGAATCTACTTCATATATCCTTAATAGGGCATCGGGGACCACATTTTGCGAACCTTTTCGATATTTGATGGTAAATTAAAAACCTTGAAGCTTAAGGCTCCATCTAGCCAAACGTCCACTCAAATCTTTCTGGCTCATCAACCACTTTAAACTCGCGTGGTCGGTTATGATCCTGAAGGGCTGTCCTTCCACATTGGGTCGAAACATCTTTACCCAACTACAGCTGCCAGGCATTCTCTCTCAGTTGCGCTTTATTAAGTTTTTGGGAATGGTAATAAATCGGCCTTTCAATACCTTCCTCATCTAATTGGCACAAAACACACCCAATTCCTGAGTGTGAAGCGTCGCACCAAATTACGAGTTCCTTATCAAAATTTGGATGAACTAGTAAAGGGGCAGTGGTCAACATTTCTTTTTGCTTATGGAAAGCTTCTACGGCGTCTTCTCCAAACTCAAACTTTTTCCCTTTTTTCAAGGTTTCGGTTCTGGGGCTAGCAAGGGTTGAAAAGTGACGGTACCATCCAGCCAACCCGAGGAAGCTCCTAACTTGCCTCAACGTTCTTGGAATGGGAAAATCCCTAATACCTGATATCTTACCCTGATCTGTCTTCATACAACCGTCTCCTACAACAAAACCCAGAAATTTCAGTTTTTTGAAGCAGAACTTCGAGCAAAAAAAGCAAAGCATCTACATACGGAAATATTTTTTCTCGCAGAGCCCTGGCACCACCTTGTCTATTACTTAACACATTGTTTGGGCCGCATTTTTGAGACCAAAGGGCATAACAGTGAATTGCATTAATTGCCAACCCAGAACAGAGAAGGCTATCTTCTCGCTTGATGCTTTCTCCAAAGGTATCTGCCAAAACGCATCCTTCAAGTCCACGCTAGAGATATAACGAGTATTTTGAAGACGTTATAGCAAACCCTCTATATGAGCCATTGGATACGCATGCCCTTTTGTCTTAGTGTTAACTTTTCGGTAATCTAAACAAAGCCGGTTTTTTCCCGGTTTTCTCACTAAAATCACCGGTGAACTCCAGACGCTTGAGCTTTCTTCTAAAACACCAAGAGCGAGCATGCGCTTCAATTCCTCTTCCAGTAGCTTTTCAACCGCTGGAGAAACAGGATAGCGGCGCTGTTTTATCGGTTCCCCGTCTCCTGTGTCAATTATATGTTCCACTAATAAAGTCTTTCCTAAGCCAAGTACAGCAAAGGACGGAAACTTGCTTATGGATTGCCGTAATGTCTGAGATTGTAAGTTAGTTAATTCATGAGCATTTGTCTTTTCCTTGTTGGTCCACATCGAGAGTCAGCTCCGATATAATATGTGGAGCGATTCTGAATTTCCTTCAAAAGTCCACGCCTAGGTATAAGGACCGCCGCACAGATGGCACGAGGTACAAGAAAAGATCTTTATTTTCTCCTTTGTAGGGGATTTTTTCCAACATTTTCCCCACTATTTCCTGATTCATGCCATCAGCCGTTCTAACACCCGATGTAAATTTAATGAGTTTGATATTGTTATCATTTACAAAATCCATCCCACCCACGCCCAAACAACTTATGCTCGAGCCACTATCGAGCAACCCTTGCATTTGCCTACCTAAGACTTTCACTGTAACGTAACAACGGGGATCATCGGAATTGCACAGGATAGTTGATTCTATCGATTCATAAAGTTTCTTTGTCTCCTTGAAATTCTTCCGCAACTTTGAAATCCTATCTGAAACATTATTATTTTAACTTTGTGTCCCAAAAATTCTTTGCCTTACTTTGTAGTAATTTTGTACGAATTCGTGTAAAGTTTTGGGTGCACATTTGTGTGGAGTGTCCCTAACTACTGAAGTCGAGTTTTCTTCTCTTTGGTTTTGTATGCGTTGGAGTATTTTTACTGGAGAAGGATGTTTGCTGTCAGGTGTAAAGAAATTAATGTGGTTCGATGGTTCAATGTCTATGCTTCCGGATTTTTCCGCTGTGAACAGTTCCCCCGGGTCAGTGAACTGTTCTTTGAGTCATTTCCCGTGCATTTAGGGCATTGATGGGAGGCGACATTACTTTGGCCACATTTGAAGCAGAAAAATTTTCGCTGCGGATCTGGGCATTCAAAGAAAGAGTGACCTTTGTCTTTGCAATTTCGACTGATTTCGACTGTCTCTCTTGAGCTGGAATGCTTCAAGTTAATGGTCCTAGATCTCTATACTGGATTCTCTATTGTTTTCAGTTGCTAGCTCAGAAAAATTTTTACGAGTAGGTGTTGTAATTTTTTTATTTTTTTCGAGTATGGTTTTCTGTGAGCTTTCGTGATCGTTAAGATAGTTTTCTATCTTACGGCATACGTATACCATCTCTGGTAGACTGTTCGTATGAAAGGTTATTAAGAGTTCACCCATTCCCTTTTTTACGTTGAGTTTGAGCAACTCAATTGGATTGCAGCATAAAAGTCATCGAAAGACTCTGTTGGACTCTGGTGTCTATCGAACAATTTTCTGAACAGTTTTGAGTCCGTCTCTAGACTTTGATACTTCTCCAACAAGGCCAAGCGAAAGGCCAACCAATTATCGTTTGGGTGTGCTTTCACATATCCCCAATACCACTTCTCTAACGAACCTTTTACGAAATGGTGAAAATTAAGTACCACTTCTTCCCAAGTCGTCTTGAAGATGAGTAACTTCAGGCGTTCGAGTCTGAACTGAAAATCGTGAACTGTCATTTGACTTATGTCGAACTGAAGTCCCCTCTTGTGAAAGTGGTTAAATTTGCTACTCGCAGAACTACTACCGGCAGGAAAGGTATTATAATTATTATCTAGAGTATTACATAAGGTTAAATCATTGATTTGCCTCAAAAAGTCATCTGCATTAGTAGTATTGTTTAGGTTGGTAGGATGTGTTGTTAAGCGAGCTTGAGGGCGCGCAGGAATATCTTAACTAGGTTGTAGTCGATTAAACGAGGAATATCTCCTATGTAGAGAGAGAGAGAGCCTTTGTGGTGTAGTTGACGGCGTTATAGCCGCAGGGGTCTGTCTTACTATGTTCGCGATTTCAAAGTGCAAACTACGCCTAGTTTTTTCTGCTTCGCTCCTCAAAAATTCTAAGTCTCTAGCGCGAGTTAATGCCAGTAAGCATTATAAACCATTTTCTAAAAGAAATACAGTCAGTCACGTAGTCCCATTCAAACATTAAACATAATTTAATAAGCTGGTATATAAGAAACCTCCAGATTTTCCAAGAAAAGTAAATAAATACAGATAGTAACAACAAAGAAGTTTATCTTGCAAATGTTTATAAAAAAGTACTTAAATACATTAATCCAGATCACATAAATACTGATTGCAAATTCAGCACCACTGTTGTGCCGGTTTTTTACACCGAATTTTTTACCGGGTTTTTTACATGTAAAAAACTTGGTGTAAGAAACTTAAAATTTCATGTTAAAAAATCATTTGATGTAAAAAATGGTAAAAAATTGTAGAATCATAAGTAATTATTTTTTTACTTGCGATTTATAGGGACTATAAGGCAAGTTATGCATTCGTAAAAAAAAAAAAAAAATTCTAACTATCAAACATGCCATTACGATGATAGAGAAGTCAAAAAAGTGGGTCCGGAAATTCCGTCCGTCTGTCTGTCTGTCTGTCTGTCTGTCCGTATCGATATCTACAGCCCAAACGGTTGGGCCGATTTGATTCAAACTTGGTATATAGTATTTTTGAGTGCTCTACCCGACAGTTTTTCGAATTGGCATTCTAGCTCCAAAACTAACGGTACCTGCCATATAACTTTTAATGAAAAACTTATTTTTCTCGAAAACGGCACCTACGATTTTGATAAAACTTTCAGAATGATGTTTTCTGTGCAAAATCTATCTTTTAATTTTAATGGATTTTTCAGAAAAAGTTTTATAACGGTACCTCCCATATGACCGGTTTTTTAAAATCAGACTTTCTCGTTAATTAATTAACGGATTTTGATGAAATTTTCAAAATATGTAGAGCTTTATGATTTAAATAATATTGCTTTTTAAAATTTTCAAAAACATTTTTTTTTAATTTTTAATAATTTTTTTAAAAAAATATTTTGTTTTTTGAATATGTTGAAAACGGTTTAATAGATTTTTTTTAAATTTTTCTCCTAGTATAAGCTTTAGATTTCTTTGAATTGACATACTCAAAAAAAAATTAAAATATGTTTTCGAAAAGTTTTTCAAAAAAAAACATTTTTTTGAAAAAACTGGTCGAACGATTTTGAAATGAAAAATTCATAAAATATAAAACAGCAAAAGACATAAGATGGCTTACAACATTTTTTCCAAAAAACGTTATGAATAGTGTTTTTTTGATTTCATACAAATTTTTCCCCCAATTTTATTTCATATTGCTCGGCTAAGCCCTAGCAATTAGTCAAATAAAAGAAGGTGAAAACCTACATACAAAGGTATTTTGAAGCATTTCATCATCATAAAAGCACACAGAATAAATAATGAGCCTATGATAAACACACAAAAACAACTAACAAATAAAAAGAATTATTCGATTACTACTGAATGCAAAAATTTCAATCGAGAAAACAAAAGTTTACACCTTCCTATAAATAAACAAAACCACTGTGTTAACTTTTAATATTGTCGCTTTACAAACTCGCTTAACAGTAGTTGGAACGTGTATCTTATATTTAGTACCTACCTTCCTTCCAACCTTATTATAGGTAAATAATATCCTTAATAAATTCCATTAATACCTACCCACATCATACGTTTATCGATCCGTCAAACATAATTCAGCTATTTTAATTAATTTGATTTCAAAAAGTAAATGATTGTTATTGGGACCTATATAGGTCCCTATACCTAGCATTATTGCCCTACTGCTGATTCCCACGAATCTTTATGCCAGTTGTTCAATTTTTTCCATACCAAAACGAAAATTAAACTGAAAAAAGTCCTTTATATCTTTCTATTAGCAAATTATATTATAAGCACTAAACAACAAGTGGAAAGATAATACACTAAAAAACTGCAAAAGCTAACAATCCTATATATTTATGTGTTTCTCCCTTTATCGTGACGCATGTTCGTTCGAGCTTCAAACCACAACGATTCTAAAGAAGTTGCACGTCAAAAAAACATTAAAATTAAATCTTTGTCAAAAAGACGCCTGTACCTATAAAGGATTAGCACACGGGAGCAAGTACGTGCGACCCAGTCGTGCCTTTTATTTTTTTATTGATTTTACAAAATAAAATTAAATATAATTCATTTATATTCATATTGTACTGTTTTAAGAATAATGTTATTTAAAGGAGGTACCCACACCCATGTTTATTTGTTTGAACTTCAAATGCTATGTTTTAAAATTAAACTGGGTCATAATTATCGTCATCTAACTCCAAAGCAAACTCCGGGCTTCATTTCGTTTGATGTTTAAAGTAAAATAAATGTGAATCAAATTCTTTGACCTTTCAAACGTCAGGCGATTTCGAAGAGGAGAATGTATTTGCGCCCAATTCGAAAAAATCTTTCAACAATTTGGCCCATGTTGATTAACCTCAAGCAAAGGCTGTTGTATTTCATTTCTGCTCCAAAATACTTCAGGTTTCTTTATATCTCTTTCATAAAGCACTTCAAAAAGTCCGGTTTTATGCTTCAAATCATTGTATATACATTGCCTATAGTACTATCATGAGACGAGAAAAAATCTTTTTCCCTAGAGCCGCTTGGAGTGCTAGTGTAGGACATTTTATTTGAGTGAGAGAGAATTAAGAGCTTGGTTTTTAGTGTTATGCTTTGTGCTTAGTTTCCTGCGCATGTGCAATGTGACAATGTGAGGCAAGAAAAAACCGAAGGAGAACATGAAATAATTCAGTATCTTGTTTTGTTCATTGTATATATGTGTATAAACTGCTGGCAGTTTTGAAGTTAATATATAATGGTTTCGCTTAGCTGAGGCTTAGTTTTTTGTAAGGATTTATACAAGATCCAACATTTTCATTGTTTACGTTTTTTTATATGGAATATGTAATATGAGAACTGGTTCTTACATAAGTATTTATACATGCGTACGTCATTGACGAGACTTTTGATTTGAGTTTTTTAGGATTTTCAAGTTTTGTATGAGCACTACCTACATACATATTTGTCATATTTGTACATATATACATCATTGACCAGACTTTTGATTCGAATTCTTTAGGATTTTCAATTTTTTTACTATTCTATTATGAAGGTTGTCGTCTTCAAATAGTGTACACATTCATTTTTGAAATTTAAACACAAACTTACTTCTTGCTGTATTTATACAAAGATACAAAGGCCCTTGCAATGGATGGATTTTTGTTTTGAATTTTACTTTCCATTCAGATAGGTACCAACATATCCATATAGGTACATAGATATGTATGTGTAGGTATCTTCGGAATGAACTATGTGCAGAAATTCAATCAAAAATTGTTTGTAAATTGATTTATATTATTATTGATTGATTATATATTATTGATTTATAGTAACAAAGATCTTTTGTTTGTTTGAGGTTTATATAAAAGGAACTAGTTGACCCACCCAGCTTAGCTCGCGGGAAAGAGATTTATAGTTAAACCAAAATATTTCTTTGTACTAATCTTCTATAGAATTGCTAAAAATACCACGGGTTTTTTACATTTGTAACACCTAATTGTTTAATTTTTACTTGCAATTATTATAGGTAGGTACTAAGTACAAGTTATGCATTCATGCAGAAAAAAAAATTTGAGATAACAATCAAATACCTATAACATTACGATGATAGAGACACATATTTGGCAAAATTCTGTCCGTCTACTAAACGGTTTGGCCAGTTGTCTTTAAATTTGGAATATAAGTTTATTTTGACATTCGACATAGGATTTTTTTAATTTCTTTTTTAGCTGATACTTGCGATATAACCGTCAAGTAAAAGCTTATTTTTGTCAAAAACAGCTCCAAGAATTTTGTATGTAAAAAATCAATGTGCATTCAATTATGGTTAAAAAAAATATGACGGTGGGCTAAAACTGGCACCACCCATAGGAGTTTTTTTTTGGCATCGACTTTTCTGAGAACTGGTTAGGTAACCGATTACAACCAAAATTGATATTAAGGAAAATGTAAGTAGCCTAAGTAATCTTACACTAAAATATATTTATATAGGTATATTTAAAAATAACGGCAACATTTAAAATAATGTGCTATACCTTTTTTTTTAAACTTATTTTTCTCGAAAACGGCTCCTACGATTTTGATAAAACTTTTAGAATGCAAAATCTATCTTTTAGTTTAAATATATTTTTGAGAAAAAGTTTTATAACGGTACCTCCCATATGACCGGTTTTTTATAAATTAGACTTTCTCGTTAACTAATCGACGGATTTTGATAAAATTTTCAAAATATGTAGTTTTTTATGATTTAAATAATATTGCTTAACTTATTTTGTTTTTTGAATATTTTGACAAAGATTTTTTTAATTTTTTTTCCTAGTATAAACTATAGATTTCTTTAAATTGACATACTCAAAAAAATGTATATATATGTTTTCGAAAGTTTTTTCAAAAAACTGGTCGAACGATTTTGAAATGAAAAATTTATAAAATAGAAAACAGCAAGAGAAATAAGATGGCTTACAACATTTTTTCCAAAAAACGTTATGAATAGTTTTTTTTTGATTAAACAAATAATATTTTCCCCCAAATTTTGTTTTATATTGCTCGGTTGAGCCCTAGCCACTAGTCTAATGAAAGCAAATTTCGTTATTTATATTATTATTTATTTATCGTTATTTATTTTAAAGCATTTTATGATCGTAACAGCATACAGCATACAGAATAAATAATAAGGACGCCTATGATAAACACATAAACATGCAAAAACAACTAACAAATAAAAAAAATACTCGATTACCTACTGAATGCAAAAATTTCAATCAAGAAAACAACGCAACTCAACGGTCATATGGCACTTCCTTTACTTTTAGGCCTACAATTTAAATTTCAATATCCCCTCTGGGGAATGCCAAAATAATCACACACATCAAGTTTAAAGATAATCGCTTAAGCCATTTAGGCTGCAGCTCGTTATACATACCTACTGACAGACAGACAGTCATTTTTTGTCGATCACTTTTTTAGACTTCATGTTATGTCATGTTTCATTGTTATCTAAATTTTTTTTTATATTCACAAATTCTAAACTTTACCTTATAGTCCCTATAATCGCAAGTAAAATTTGAAAAAAACTGTGTAAAATGTCAAAATAACCTTAAGTTCTAAATTTGAAGTCGATTGGCTCATCGGTTTAGGCTATAGTCCAAAATACATCCGTACAGACAGACCTACAGACAGACGGACAGAATTTTGCCAGCAACTCAAATATGTTTCTCTATCATCGTAATGTAATGTTTGATTATTATCAAAAATTTTTTATGTTCACGAATCCTAAACTTGACTCATAATCCCTATAATCACAAAGCTACTTGTGCATAAAATTCAACATCAACGATAACGAAGCCAATGAAATGAAAATTCAAAAAATAAAATCATTGTCGATCCTCTTCGTTGTTCACCGTCACCGAGAACAGGATATACACAACACACATACACATGTGCTTATTAAGTTTTCCTTTTTAGTATCTCCCTCACCCTCGCTCACACCCTCTACCACACCGACAACCGACCGATCGACCTGAATTTAGCTGAACATTTTATCAAAGATAATATAACAAGTATACCTACGTAAATACACACATTATGTAGGGATGTATGTAGGTACATACCTAAATATCTACCTATCCTCGAATGTTTTATATGAAAAAAATATAAAACTCAAAATAAACTTATCAACCAGCTTAAACATATACCCACCCCCCAGACACCATTCATTTACAAAAGTCGTTTTTCTTCTTTTTTGTCAATCCTTTTAACTAGCCATCTCGTCGCCCTGCTTGTGTGAAGCAATCCAGTTGTGCAAAAAAAAACTATACTCGCATCATTGTATATATGTAAACTGCAAACTGCAAAGAGTAAAGTACATGTTCACAGAGTTTCTCTTACAATTCTCTTTGTTCGACTCGTTCGCCTCTTTCAATTTACCAAGTTAATTTTCCCTAGAGCCGCTTGGAACGCCACCGTCCACCGGTCGTCATGATAGTACTATAGCAGTCTATATACAATGCTTCAAATCATGTCAGTCTTTAATGCCCTCTCCTGTTACATTTCTTAGAAGAAAGTTATTGATAAGTCCTATTTCATTACTTGTAAGGATTTCACTATCGAAAAAAGGGTGCAAATAATATGCAGTTAAAGCATACTTATTCAGTGCCATATTCCGACGATGTTGCACATTTTTCTGCATCTGAGCTCTCATTTTTTTCAGGTACTTTCAAAGTCAACCATTTTTGTGCCGCATCTGCTAGAGATGCTGTTGGATTTTGACAGAAATTTATTAATTCACATACAGGATCCAACATTTCTTTTTCTTATTAGTAAAGTTTTGTATTTTCGGAACTTACCGCGTTCGAAGAAGTTTCATACCTCGTGGTCACGGGATAAGACGAAGTATGCAACTTCTTCGAAACGTCGGGTAGAAAGAAATAAGAAAATATTTCTTATAACGCGGTAAGTTCCAAAAATACAAAACTTTACTAATATGAATATCGTCCGCGAAAATAAAAACCTAAAATCTCATATTTCTTTTTCTTCTTTGATACTTTCAACAAACTCGTCATCAAAAACGATTTTAGATATGTACATTTGCTTTTACTTTTTTGATTGTCCGTCCGTTATTATTTGTTTCATATGCTGCAAATTATGCAAAAAAATTTCATATGAATCCCGATGAGAGCACCATCGCGTTTGAGAAGACAATTTTATTCATCTACCTCCTTTTTTAATAATATAATTTTCAAAATCTGTGTTTTTAAACTCTTTTTGGATAAAGCTGACATTTTCAGACAATTTTTGATTAATAATAGCTTTTGCGAGCAGGTTCCCGGTGTGACAACTGCAGGTGCTATGCCATTAGACATGTCTTACGTTTTGACCCATTTTTGTCATAGCAATTGCGTTGTCGGACACAATGGCATAAACTTTTGTCGCATAAAGTTCATTTTCTAAATCAATGGACTCATAAGCAATATTGCTAAGTAGGTCTGCTGTTTCAGATTCACCGCTAAGATCCCAAGCGTTCCATTAGAAACATGAATCATACTTACAACAATTTTGGAGTTGCTAGATGAATTTTTCCATCCATCAATCATTGTATATACATTGCCTATAGTACTATCATGAGACGAGAAAAAATCTTTTTACCTAGAGCCGCTTGGAGTGCTAGTGTAGGGACATATTATTTGAGTGAGAGAGAATTAAGAGCATGGTTTTTAGTGTTATGCTTTGTGCTTAGTTTATTGCGAATGTGCAATGTGAGGCAAGAAAAAACAGAAGGAGAACATGGAATAATTCAGTATTTTGTTTCGTTCATTGTATATATTATGTATCTACAATGCTAGCAGTTTTGAAGTTTATATATTTACAATGGTTTCGCTAAGCTGAGGCGAATAGTTTTTTGTAAGGATTTATACACGATCCAACATTTTCATTGTTTACGTTTTTTTTATATAGAATATGTAATATGAGAACTGGTTCTTACATAAGTATTTATACGTGCGTACGTCATTGACCAGACTTTTGATTTAAGTTTTTTAGGATTTTCAATTTTTTTTTTTACTATTATGAAGGTTGTCTTCTTCAAATAATGTACACATTCATTCTTGAAATTTAAACACAAACTTACTTCTTGCTGTATTTATACAAAGATACAAACGTCCTTGCAGTGGATGGATTTATGTTTTGAATTTTACTTTCCATTCAGATAGGTACCTACATATCCATATAGGTACATACATATGTATGTGTAGGTATCTATCTGAATGAACTATGTGCAGAAATTCAATCAAAAATTGTTTGTAAATTGATTTATATTATTATTGATTGATTATATATTATTGATTTATAGTAACAAAGATCTTTTGTTTGTTTGAGGTTTATATAATAGGTACTAGTTGACCTACCCAGCTTAGCTCGCGGGAAAGAAATTTATAGTTAAATCAAAATATTTCCTTGTACTAATCTTCTATAGAGTTGCTAAAAATACCACGGGTTTTTTACATTTGTAATACCTAATTGTTTAATTTTTACTTGCAATTATTATAGGTAGGTACTAAGTACAAGTTATGCATTCGTGGAGAAAAAAAATTTGAGATAACAATCAAATACCTATTACATTACGATGATAGAGATCTATATATAACATGGCAAAATTCTGTCCGTCTACTAAACAATTTGGCCAGTTGTCTTTAAATTTGGAATATAAGTTTATTTTGACATTCGACATAGGATTTTTTTAATTTCTTTTTTAGCTTAAATATTTACGGTACATGCGATTTAACCGTCAAGTAAAAGCTTATTTTTGTCAAAAAACAGCTCCAAGAATTGTTTATGAAAAAAATCAATGTGCATTCTATTTTGGTTAAAAAAAATATGACAGTGGACTAAAACTGGTACCACCCATAGGAGTTTTTTTTGGCATCGACTTTTCTGAGAACTGGTAAGGTAACCGATTACAACCAAAATTGATATTCAGGAAAATGTAAGTAGCCTAAGTAATCTTACACTAAAATATATTTATACAGGTATATTTAAAAATAACGGCAACAAAATAATGTGCTATACCTTTTTTAAAGCCAAAAGTCTGTTCAATCATAATATTTTTTAAATAAAGAATTTCAGAAAAAAATAAATATACATATAAAAGGCACGACTGGGTCGCACGTACTTGCTCCTGTGTGCTAATTTGTTTATTTAGGGGCAGGTGTAAGCTTGTTTTCTCGATTGAAATTTTTGCATTCAGTAGTAATCGAATAGTTTTTTACTTGCGATTTATAGGGACTATAAGGCAAGTTATGCATTCGTAAAAAAAAATTCTAAGAATCAAACATGACATTACGATGATAGAGAAGTCAAAAAAAGTGGGTCCGGAAATTCCGTCCATCTGTCTGTCTGTCCGTATCGATATCTACAGCCTAAACGGTTGAGCCGATTTGATTCAAATTCAAACTTGGTATATAGTATTTTTAGAGTGCTCTACCCGACAGTTTTTCGAATTGGCATTCTAGCTCCAAAACTAACGGTACCTGCCATATAACTTTTAATGAAAAACTTAGTTTTCTCGAAAACGGCTCCTACGATTTTGATAAAACTTTCAGAATGATGTTTTCTGTGCAAAATCTATCTTTTAATTTTAATGGATTTTTCAGAAAAAGTTTTATAACGGTACCTTCCATATGACCGGTTTTTTGAAATTAGACTTTCTCGTTAACTAATTGACGGATTTTGATAAAATTTTCAAAATATGTAGTGTTTTATGATTCAAATAATATTGCTTATTAAAATTTTCAAAAACATTTTTTTTTTAATTTTTAATATATTTTTTAAAAACATTTTGTTTTTTGAATATTTTGAAAACGAATCTATAGATTTTTTAAATTTTGTCTCCTAGTATAAACTATAGATTTCTTTAAATTGACATAGTCAAAAAAAATTATATATATGTTTTCGAAAAGTTTTTCAAAAAACTGGTCGAACGATTTTGAAATGAAAAAAATATAAAATAGAAAACAGCAAAAGAAATAAGATGGCTTACAACATTTTTTTTCCAAAAAACGTTATGAATAGTGTTTTTTGATTTCATAAAAAAATCATTTGTTTAATATTTTCCCCCAAATTTTGCCACTAGTCTAATGAAAGCAAACTTCGTTATTTGTATTATTATTTATTTATCGTTATTTATTTTGAAGCATTTCATGATCGTAACAGCATACAGCATACAGAATAATTGATAAGGACGCCTATGATAAACACATAAACATGCAAAAACAACTAACAAATAAAAAAAATACTCGATTACCTACTGAATGCAAAAATTTCAATCAAGAAAACAACTCAACTCAACGGTCATATGGCACTTCCTTTACTTTTAGGCCTACAATTTAAATTTCAATGTCCCCTCTGGGGAATGCCAAAATAATCACACACACCAAGTTTAAAGATAATCGCTTAAGCCATTTAGGCTGCAGCTCGTTATACATACCTACTGACAGACAGACAGTCATTATTTGTCGATCACTTTTTTAGACTTCTCTATGATCGTAATGTCATGTTTCATTGTTATCAATTTTTTTTTATATTCACAAATTCTAAACTTGCCTTATAGTCCCTATAATCGGAAGTAAAAATTGAAAAAAGCTCCTGTGTAAAATGTCAAAATAACCTAAAGTTCTAAATTTGAAGACGATTGGCTCATCGGTTTAGGCTATAGTCCAAAATACATCCGTACAGACAGACCTACAGACAGACGGACAGAATTTTGCCAGTAACTCAAATATGTTTCTTTATCATCGTAATGTAATGTTTGATTATAATCACAATTTTTTTATGTTCACGAATCCTAAACTTGACTTATAGTCCCTATAATCACAAAGCTACTTGTGCATAAAATTCAACATCAACGATAACGAAGTCAATGAAAATTCAAAAAATAAAATAATTGTCGATCCTCTTCGTTGTTCACCGTCACCGAGAACAGGATATACACAATACACATATACATGTGCTTATTAAGTTTTCCTTGTGAGTATCTCCCTCACCCTCGCTCTCACCATCTACCACACCAACGACCGACCGATCGACCTGAATTTAGCTGAACATTTTATCAAAGATAATATAACAAGTATACCTACGTAAATACATACATTATGTAGGTATGTATGTAGGTACATACCTAAATATCTACCAACCCTCCAAAGTTTTATATGAAAAAAAATATAAAACTCAAAATAAACTTATCAACCAGCTTAAACATATACCCACCCCCCAGACACCATTCATTTACAAAAGTCGTTTTTCTTCTTTTTTGTCATACCTTTTTTAAAACTAGCCACCCTGCTTGTGTGAAGCAATCCAGTTGTGCAAAAAAAAAAAACTATACTCGCATCATTGTATATATGTAAACTGCAAACTGCAAAGAGTAAAGTACATGTTCACAGAGTTTCTCTTAGAATTCTCTTTGTTCGCCTCGTTCGCCTCTTTCAATTTACCAAGTTAATTTTACCTAGAGCCGCTTGGAGCGCCACGGTCCACATGTCACCATGATAGTACTATAGAAGTTCATATACAATGCCATCAATAAGTAGCACAGAATCATAACACTTAAATGAACGCGATTCATTTAAGCAGGCTTGGTAAGTTGCATCGAGAAGTTTCGTTGATAATTTTTTTCTGCTTGGAATGAGAGTCCCATATGAAAGGCTTGAGTGCTTTTATCATTGTTTGAAAATGAATTGATTCAATGGTATTCAATGAATTATTGCAACCATAACAACATTTTGCGATGACGGTATCCAACTCTTCCTTCTCTTTTTGGCTTCTTTTGTCCACAACATTTAAAATTGTGTTTTTTTTCTCTTTAGAGTTTTTGGCCAAATTACTGCAACATGGAACAACGAACGATTGGTATTTTGAGGGGCGCTTGGAAGAAGAAGCATTAAATGACCTTGAAGATATAGGGCACAGAGATGATGACGATGAGCAGGTTGAATTTGAATTATACTCCGTTTCCGTTGTTGGTGATGAAGACCAGATTCTTCATCAACTGGGTTTTGTTCTTAGTAATTATAATGATATATTATTGCTCTCTGAACCATCGTTTATGTTGCCTGAAGTTTCAGAAACATTTTTGTTTGCTTCAGGTTCAGAAGATACTGACATGTTAATCTTTAATTAAAAAAAGTAGATCTTAAATAACTAGAAGCGATAGATTATAAATCATACTTACCTTATCATATCTAAATTATCATCCAAGGAAAAGTTTTCTGATATATCGTTAATAGATGTGTCCATTCCCGTGATATCCACAATCTCAACTTCTTCAAGCTCAATAAATTGAGCAGCTTCTTCGGAAAAATTCAAAGGCTGGCAACGTTGACCGATAAGAAGTTTAGATTTATTCTACAGTATTATTATAGCAAATGACATAGAAAAAAAATTACCGATGTCTGACCAGCCTATTAAGAACGGTGTTTTGTAAAGTTTGCTTACATATTGTTACAGATGTCATGCAATTCCATACTGAAAAGAAAAAAGAAAAAAACGAAAAAAAAATATAGAAAAAAAGGAAAAGTAATAAAATTATACCCTTGTAGAAGGCTTAGCAGAGCCTTGTGCGCACACTGCATATAAAGAGCAAAAGGAAAAAAAATAAGGAAATCTTCACAGGTAATACCATGCGTTTTTTCTTTTTGTTTTTTTTTTTACCAAGCCTAATTACGCTTGATTATCTTCACAGTGCAAAACCCCTTTGCCAATGATCCCCTTGGCGGGGAAAAGTAACATTTTTCTACGCAACGCCACTACCATCAGCACAAAGAAAGATTACGCACGTGCAAGAAACATAAAAAAAGACAAAACATATATATTCCCTGGCTAAGTAATCAGAGCCATCATTCTCCAAAAAAAACCGACAGCAAGCGCCAATTTCACCACAACAGTTACCCAAGCAGCAAAAAACTGCTTACTGTGCTTGCACAAGGGTGTGACGAGACACGTGCAGGTCAGCTCTACAGTTGTCTGGCTACCGTGGTCCAAACGCATTGTATCTCGTGGCTGCAGTCAAACGATCGTGCTAAGGTGGTGGAAACCGTGGCGGTTCAGTGCTGTAGTGCTAAATTGCTGTGATTCTTTTTGTGCGAGCTTGGAATTGAAGTGTTTTTTTTTGGCTGTAACAACCCCCAAAAGCCCCAAGTAAAAAGGGCAACCAAGAGGAGCATACATATAAAGGAATAATGTGCTTTTAGATTGTGATTTATGAAGTGTTTAGAAAAAAAAAAAAGATCCTTGTCTGAAAATTAATTTCCTTTCTTTTACCTTAGAGATCACGCATGTAAATTTTGTTATATAGATTTTTAGATAAGTTAAGCAAACAAAAGTAGAAGAGCTCAGTTACAAAAAAAAAAAGAACAAAAAAGAGAAAAAGAAATATTAGAAGTGCTAATGAAAGTAATGTGAAGTGTGAAATTAGGATAAAGAGCATGGCAGGTGGTGATGGAAAGATTTGTATCTCCATTTTTTTTAGCGTCATCAAGCAACGCAACGGAACAACAGAATTGTGCACAATCTCGTCGTAACGTAAGTGAGTAAGGTGAGTTTCACTTTTCTTTTATAAATTTTTTTTTATTTTACTATTAGTATATTATTTGATATCTCATTTTTCATTATTTGCCTTGCCAGGTTTAATATTTTTTTTGCACTATTAAGTTATCTTACATTTCATATAATCTGAGAAAATAGTATAAAAGGAAATAAAACGTAATACCTAAGTCACTCAAAATGTAATTATATATTAAAGATACCTCAAATGCACACTCAATTAAACGTACATTCATGTAAACATTTAATTTACTTTGCTCAGATACATATGTATTTAGCTTGTCTATATTCGCTGAATGGACTTACCTTTGATTGTTTGCTAGATTTACCTAACTTGAATGATGAATTGTATTTAATTACATGTTTTTTTTTAACGATCATTTTAAACTTACCTTTTCATTATTTATATTCAACTTAATCTTAGATATCACTACACTTACCTTTTGTTCATTCCTATTCAAATCAACTTGTTGATCAGTGTATTTACTCAGATGGTAACTTTGACTTACCGTGCATTTATCCTACCTTACATGTATCGCGAATGCGTAAGAATTGAACTTCATTCTGTTTAATAGTTAAGACTAAAGTATGTTATTTTTTTTTCTACCAATAATTCATAATAAAGTGTTAAAGAAAGTTTACTTAATGTGTTGGTAACAGAGTTTTAGTGGGGTCATGTGTGGGTCAATCGCGAGGGTTTCAGAGATCGATTGGATCGTATAAAATCTTGTCGATCAGCTACAGGGACAGCAATCTTGTGACAAAAAACCATTCGAGTATAAGCTGTCAACCGGTGAACACGATGTGTCAGACGGAGGGAATCAAACAAGATACTCGAGGCAGTTTACACCTTCTGCCTAATAAACAAAACTACATAAGCGAAAGTGTCCGTCCGTTGTCCTATGGTTATCCATGTTATAAAAATCTTGGCATGAACAAAATGCTTTTGTTTGCGTCTGGATATTCGCGGATCAAGAACCTCGCCCACCGACGTTCCTAGCTGTGCACTATGCAAGCATGCCAAGTCCGGTCCCGACGAATAGATTTCCCGAGTTTAAGTAGACGCTGCAACAATATATTACAAAGCGCCATGTGTTTTTTATTTGACTTGAGAAGCACAAGGTTCAGCTCTTCGAAGTTCGTTGTTTTTGGACGTGACATTTTGTTTAGTATTGTTAGTGTTAACTTAAATGAATTTTATGTTAACGATGGTGTTCTCTAACCAAAATCTTGACTACGAATGACAAATTCTGTCAAAATATATTTTTTTCTGTTCTTTTACCATTTTATACCATTTTCTACTTTTTTACGTTTTTTACGTAAAAAATGTAAGAAACTGTTTAATACACCAAATCGCCCATCACTGCTCAGCGCGGGGATCATTTTTGAAGAATCAATATCGCAACCGTCACGTCGTCGTCTAAATCAGAATTCGTTATTCGGCAATGTATCGCACTGAGTGAATATCTGTTGATATCACAGGCAACAAGGTCCGAAGGAAACGTCCTGTTTTATATTAATAATTAGAAAATTAAAAAGTATAATTTTATAAGTAGAAGTTTAAATGTAACTAGTAAAATTAAGTTTATCGTAAGTTTTAAATTTAAATAAATATTTTTTTTTTTAAAACTCTTGCGTTGTAAATTTATTAATTGGGGGCTCAACCGGGATAGCCTTACAACACGATTTAACCCAAATATAAATTGAAAATAATTAAGTAAATTTAACGTAAAATCAGTGAGTGCTATCAAGTGCCAGGAATATGTTCTTCAAGTAATACAAATAAACAATTGTATGAAGACATATTTAGTGATCAGTAAACATCAAGAAATCTGAAAATAAAAGTAAGATAGCGTGAATAATATATCACAGACAATAAAGTATGGAACGTTGTATCGAGAAAAATTGAAGAAACGAAATAGTGAGTCATCACGAAAATATTTCATTTCAACCAACAACAAAAGAAGATAGATAGAGATTATTCAACGCCAAAAAAATCCCAGAAAGGTACAGTGCGGAATTGCAGACAAAGAATCCCGGAGCGTTATTGCAGTCTTAAGTAAGAATTATATGTATATTAAGTATGATAGATTATATAAAAAATGTGTTATGAATAGATTAACCAAATATAGAGAATCATTTAAAAGTAAAGTTAAATTACAAAGTGTTAAAGAAGATCAAGATAATTTTGAATTGCAAGAGTTAAGTAAAATTAAATTAAATTTTGAGAAATCGGAAAGAAGTGAATTAGTAACCATGGACGTTTTACAAACACAAATAGCTGATTTAACAGCAAAACTAGATATTCTCATGACTGGAAAACCTGAAATAAAAGAATTCGAACAAGAACAAATTAAACCAGAAATTAAAGATACTATGAGTTTTAATGTATACAATCGGTGCCGGCTTTTACAGGCGACGCCCAAAAAATATGTTTCATGGAGACAAGCAATTAATCATGCTATGAAGATAAATACAAAATGTAGTGTTCAGTACTTTTCGGCACTAGTAATACTTCGAAATAAGTGTATAGAACAAGCAAATGACATTTTAACTAATCACGGTACAGTATTAAATTTCGAAACAATTTTAGCAAGGTTAGTCTTTGCATATTCGAACCAACGTCCAAAACATGTTTTAGAACAAGAAATGAGCATTTTAAGACAAGGTAAAAATTACTTAATAGAATATAATAATATAATTAATCCAAAACTTACAGCGTTAATTAACAAAACTATTATGACGCACGGTGACGGTAAAGCAATCACAAACGAATTATGTGAAAAATATGGAAGAGATGGACTTAGAGTTTTTATTTTGGGATTGAGCGGTCAGCTCTCAAACATACTCTTTAGTATAGGTCCAGATAATCCAGGAATTAGAAAGCAATAATAATAGAGCATTATTTGCTTACAGATATGAATGCCCAACTACTGGGAATAAAAGTGAAACATTAAGGTTTTCACCTAAAGAAAAACCTATTTATAAAGATAATAATGTCTTCAAGAGAGATAATTTAGCTCCTCAATACAAACAAAACCCAAACCAATTTGAACGAATGCAATCTAGTACGATCAATCAGCAGATCCCAAACACAAACGAACAAAGAACGAACAAAACAGGTACAGAACCCCATTCAAACAAAACAGACAAGTTTTTTAAAAGAGAGAGGGAACAAAGTGTTCAAGTATCAGGTCCAGCCACACCCAATAAAGTTGAAAAAATCAGTAATTTGAATGAGAAGAATGAGATAGGTAGTCAGACCGGTTTACCATACTTATACAGAAAGATAGGCAACAAAAATATAAGAATTTTGTTAGACACATGCGCAACCAGCAATAATTGTCGACCAGGGCTACTCAGTGAAAGAAAAGAGTTAGTCGCAAAGAAACAGACAACGAAAGTGAACGGAGCAGTAATAATTGAATATTATAACGAAGTTGAAATATTTAATAAAACAGTGAAGGTATATCAGTTAAATAATTTCGGTTACGATATATTATTCGGTAACAAATTCTTAAGAGATAACAAAGCAGTTATTGATCTTCAAATTCATAATATAAAGGTAAATAATGAAGAAGAAAGAATTTATTTTGACGAAATAAATAAATAATAGTAATAATATAATTATAAACAAAAGTGAGAATTTAGAAGATTTGAGAAAATATGTCAGTGAACAGATTAAAGTAGAACATAAAAATATAAATATAAACATGCCATTCAGAACAGATATAGTTGCTGAAATAAATACAGTAGAGGACAAGGCAATATGGACAAAACAATATCCATACCCTTACAGTGCCAATGAGTTCATAAATAAAGAAGTAACAAAATTACTAGAATCAGGTAAAATTAGAGAAAGCAAAAGTGCTTATAATAGTCCAGTATGGGTAGTGCCCAAAAAAGGATTTAACGAAGACAATACACCAAAAATGAGATTGGTAATCGATTTCAAAAAAACTAAACGAAAATACAGTTGTAGATAAATAACCAATACCGGACACAAATTTGGTTTCCACCAAATAAATATGAAAGATTCAGACATAGAAATAACAAGTTTCAGTGTCAATAATGGCAAATATGAATATTTGCGAATGCCATTCGGGCTACGAAATGCTCCAGGTATATTTCAGAGAGCAATGGACAACATATTACGCCCATTTGTCGGAAAGTTTTGCCACATTTATATCGATGACATCATAATCTACTCAGAATCAGTAGAATATCATAAAGAACATTTAGCTACCATTATAAAAGTTTTAAAAGAAGCAAATATGAAAATCAGTATAAAAAAATCAGTATTTTTTAGAGATTCAATTAAGTTCTTAGAATATGTAGTTGCACAAAACATAATAAAAACAGATGATGAAAAGGTAAAAACAATTAAACAATACCCTTTACCAGAAACTCTTAGACAACTTAGATCATTCCTTGGTATGCTAGGATATTATCGTAAATTTATACAGAATTATGCACAAATAGCAAAACCATTAACAAAGCATTTACAGAATGAAAATGGTCAAGTATCGATATACTTAGCAAAGAAAATTAAACTAGATTTATATAAAGAAGCAATTGAAGTTTTTGAAATATTAATAAAATAATCTAATAAAAGATTACACAAATTACAGTAAAAAACACATCCATAGCAGCCATTAAAACTCGACAAAAAGCTCATTTTTTTGGATAAAAGAAGAAATAAATTAACTTTATTCCAAGAAACAAATACTTAACCAACAACTATATGAACTCCATCTCAAAATTTACAACTTCATACACCCAATTGTGGCCACACTCATCTAAGAAATAGAAAACTGCAAGCACATATTCTTCCCAAGATTCGTCAACAAAACACACATTCAACTAACAAGGGCCTAAATCCTCATCCGAAATTTCAGCTATAACTGGAACTCCCCGAGATAACATGTCGGGAATGACCCTTGCAGTGAAATATCTGAAAGTCAAATTGCTGAAGCCTTACCGCCCAGAGCGTAAGCCTCCCTTGTGGATCTTTCAGGTTATTTAACCAAACGAGAGAGTAATGGTCAGTGATGACCGTGAAACGAATACCTTCGGGGTATGACCTTAATATTTCAATTGCTCCTAAACATTTTTCGGTAGTAGAATAATAGAATGACCTACTGAGATAGCATATAACCTTTTCCCCCTTTTCAAATTTTTCAGTAAGTACGGGCCCGATACCGTAATCTGAAGCATCTGTTGTGACCAGGAATGGAAGTAAAAAGTCGGGGCAGGTCAATATAGGAGCCGTAATCAAAAATTCTTTAGATTTCCTACACGCGTCTTCACATTCCTGTGTCCAAACAAACTTTTTGCTCTTTTTAAGCAAATCCGTTAACGGCCTACCTACTGTTGAGAAATTCGATACGAAACGTCCGTACCATGAGACTGTTCCTCCAAAGCTCCTAACATCTTTAACATTTTTCGGTGCAGGTATCCTAACCATACTTTCGACCTTTTTTGGATCGACGTGTAATCCGTTTCGGTCTACAACTTAACCTACAAATTTAAGGGATGGTCTACAAAAATTGCATTTGTCCCTTAATACTTTTAACCCTGCTTCTTGCAATCTTCGAAAAACTTCCTTTAACATTTCGAAATGTTTCTCGAAGGTATCTGTGACGATAATAATGTCGTCCAGATAAACGAAAACAAAAGGCTCCAAATCAGGTCTCAACACGCTATCAATTAACCACTGCCAAGTGGCAAGAGCATTATAAAGCCCAAAAGGCATTCTTTAAAATGAAAGAGTCCCCTACCCGGTACTGTAAAAGCAGTAAATTTACGAGATTCTTTAGCCATCGGAATCTGCAAATATGCTGACTTAATGTCCAGCGATGTCAAGAACCTAACATTCCTAAGGTTATCCAAAATTGCCGAAATTTTTGGCAATGGATAAGCGTCCATTTCTGTGACCTGGTTAAGTTTCCTATAATATATGCATAATCTAAAGGCATTATCCTTCTTTCTTATTAAAACTATCGGAGATGCCCAAGGGCTATTTCATTTATATTTTTCCATAACTCCCTCATCTAACATTTCCTGAGGAGACTTGTCTATATGTGCCTGCATCGCAGGTAAAACACGATAATATCTTTGTTTAATGGGTTCTGCTGACGTCCTTATTACATGTTCTACCAATGTTGTCCGACCTAACCCCACTGGCATATATTTGAACAAATGTTCTATTAAAACTCCTATGTTTTGCTTTGGAGCTACATCCAATTTAGACTTCTCTGTGATGGACGAAGGTCCTATCAAAGTCACCATTTCCTGGCTTGAAAAATTCCAAATGCGAGATCGAAGATCCGGGACAGTGCATAACAGTGCCCAAAAGTCCGCACCAAGAATCATCGTAGTAATATAGGAATTACAAGACATTTCATCAAAACTGTTTTGTCTTCGACAACAATCGGTAGATTAATAACTCCTAACACTCCCACACCTGCACTATCTGCTAACTGTACCGCCTAATATAACTATTACCTAACTCTTAACCTAAAGCTGATTCTAACAGTCCTAAGAATGCTTCTAATGTAAAACCAAGTTTTACTGAATCTACCAGCTGGTCGTCAGCAAGCGACCTGTTTAATTGCGACGGCGCTCTTGTACTGCTGGCCCAAAAGACTGTTGCCCATTTCCCGATCTGGGACATCGCCCACAATTTCGCTGGTTGTTGGAACTCACTAAAGCTCGCCTGTTGGCCGACCGTTGCAGCTGAAAACGCACCCAGGTCTGCTGTCGAGATTGATGATGTTTGTTTCGAAGTATCATTATCAGTTGCGGTAGGATATCCATTTTCTTCCCATCACTCAACTTTGCCATGAGCAACAAAATTTCGCCCCTCAAATCAGCAACCTCATTCACTTCATCCAACGATTCAGCCCTACCCCTAGTGATTCTTCTCAAAGCCCACTCTATTTCCGTCAACAATTTAAAGTATTCCGAAGATTTCGGATTTTTCGAAGGTGTTTGTAACAATTCCCCGATTTCTAATATTTTGCCCTAACTGCTTTCGAATCATCAGCGAACGAAAACGGATAATGTGGACAATCCGAACTAATCGACCTCTTTCGAAAGCCTGTTAACATCCATTTCAAACAAAAAGCTTATATCAATATCACACCAGTAAAAAAAATCTAATTCAAATTATGAAAATTCCAAAATAAAAACAAAATTAAAATCGAATGAGTGAAAGTTTAAATTACATCAAAACGCCTTATCGAAATCCAAAATCAAGTGTTAGAATCCAAAATCCAAATGCGTTCAAAACTTCTAATCAAAATCAACAGTCAAAAATCAAAACTAAAAATCATAAAACAAAATCAAGAATGAATGACAAATCCTAAAGACATAACAAAAGAATCATCAATAAAAAAAATGGGCACGACTGGGTCCCACGTACTTGCTCTTATGTGCCTAATTACATTGGAAGGCAAGATCTTGGACAAAAATAAATAACATTTACGTTGAAAGTAAGTCTTAAATAACAAACAAAATTATGAAAAAATTATTTCGAAAATTGTAGGACGGATTTTGATAAAATCCTGTTTTTTATTTTTAGTTTTTTGAAAAAAAAAATTATTTTTAAATTTTGGTATGCAGTTTTTTAGAGTTTATTAATATACATGTGATTTAGTTGATTTGTGGTAGTTGTGGGGTACACTACTTGTCGAGATCTTTTTTTTTCTTAATTTCTTAAGTATTTACTTTTTAATAATGTTGTGCAAAATCTGCAAGACAAAAGTTGAAAGAGCGGACGTTAAAGTGGAGTCCTCTGATTGCAAACATTTTTTTCATGGCAACTGTGTCAATATCACCGCAATCGATTTTGATTACATGAAAAAAAGTAAATCAAACTGGCGACGCCGCCCTTGTGCCGGCGTACGTAGAGAGTCATTTTCTCATCCATCGCACATCGCAACACCGACACCTGCAGAATCTACACCGCCTGCGCCTACTATCTTACCTCAGCCGTTGCCTGTGCTTTTGCATCCATCTAAACATCTGATTTGCTACTTTCATCAACATCCGCAATAACATTCGAAATGATTTTTTTTTTTATAATTAACGCGCGCACAAGGGACTACTTGTTTCCCTTTTAATGTAACACACTGCGCGGGCATTCGGAAGATAGGGAGGGGAGAGATAGGAGGTGTCGATTAACATTGGTTTTGAATGTTTGCAGATCAAAATGGCAAGGGTAAACTATTCCAAATTCGTGTCGTTCGGCTAAAAAAAGAATCCCTATATTTCACGGTACGTCTGAAATTGGGCTCAAGGGTAAACTGATGAGCATTCTTTGCGAGACGAGTATTACGGGCGAAACTTTTAAGGGGAGGAATGCAACTGGCTACTTCGAGTGAACATTTTTTGTAAAAGAAACGATAATATAAGTAAAGATTTATTCAAAAGTTGTTTTAATCGAAGAAAAACCAAAAACAAATTAATGCACTCATTACCAAAAATGATGAGTATGAAAGGAGAATAATTTCACTCGAGCAAAAAGTTATCAACTTGGAAAAACAGCTACTCGCAAACAGTGTTGAGATTTTTAACGTGTCTATACATAAAAAAGACATATCATACACAGACGTTGCTCTCAAAGTCTTTCGTGAAGGTTTAAACATAAATGTAAATGAAGGAGACATTGACCAGTGCTACTTAAAAAAAAATTAAGCTAGACAAATCAACAACAAACGGCAGTTCATCGATATCGAATACTAATATTTCACACATCAAATTCGTGTCTCATATATGCAAAAAAAAATAATTAAAGCAAAGCGCGAGAAAAGAGAGCACCTGTCAACGAACTTACTCAACCCACAAGCAAGATCAGAGAAGATGTATATAAACGAGTGCTTAACTTATGAAGCAAGGCAATTACTTAACACTGAAAAATCAATGAAGACTTCAAAAGGGTATAAATATGTATGGACGAGGAATGGGACTGCGGAAGAAAGAGGGTGATAATTTTGTAAAAATAAATTGTTCTGGTGATTTTGTTAAATTATGAATTTTAATAACGTTGTTCCATTTACAAGTTCTAATGCATGTGAATACCCAGTCGGTACAACTAATTCTGTTGAATTTTGTTTTTGTTTACACCAGAATATTTGAAGCATGAGAAAAAATGTCTCTATATTCTTAGCTCATATTGATTCGTTGGTGAATTTACCTATTGTGATTGTTTTGAGTGAAATTATATGTATATGTATATATATTATATATATATGAAGTTGAATTAAATATGTACAATACAATAACCTGGTATTTTTACTCTTATTGGTAATTGTAATGAGTGTTATTGTGCTGGAGGTGTAGCTGTTTATGTAAAAGAGAATTATGTATTTAATTATATTATATAGGGATTCTTTTTTTTAGCCGAACGACACGAATCTGGAATAGTTTACCCGGCGGGATTTTCCCTTGCCATTTTGATCTGCAAACATTCAAAACCAATGTTAATCGGCACCTCCTATCTCTCCCCTCCCTATCTTCGTAATGCCCGCGCAGTGTGTTCTACATTAAAAGGGAAACACATAATCCCTTGTGCGCGCGTTAATTATAAAAAAAAAAAAAAAAAAAAAAATGTGTGTGATTGTTCACGTTTAAATGTATCTAGTGCAGATGTAACTAAATTATCTTTTATATATTAAAATTGTAATTACACCTTGTTGTGCATTTATAGATTACATGATTATGCTAAAAGTGTTTTCATTTATGAATTCATCAATCTTCTAAATGTAACTAAGTCAACAAATTTAATTGTTGTAGGAGATATAAATATTGATATACTAAATGCATTTGACAGAGAAACAGAAAATTACTTGTTCACTATGGCTTCAAATGGGCTTAAGAGTTTCATAAACGAACCAACCCGTGTGACAGATTTGTCAAAGAGCTGTATTGACCATTTTTTACTTGCGATTATAGGGAATATAAGGCAAGCTATGCATTCGTAAAAAAAAAAAAAAAATTCTAACAATCAAACATGATATTACGATGATAGAGAAGTCAAAAAAGTGGGTACGGAAATTCCGTCCGTCTGTCTGTCTGTCTGTCTGTCTGTCTGTTGGGCCGATTTGATTCAAACTTGGTATATAGTATTTTTAGAGTGCTCTACCCGACAGTTTTTGGAATTGGCATTCTAGCTCCAAAACTAACGGTACCTGCCATATAACGTTTATTAAAAAAACTTATTTTTCTCGAAAACGGCTCCTACGATTTTGATTAAACTTTCAGAATGATGTTTTCTGTGCAAAATCTATCTTTTAATTTTAATGGATTTTTCAGAAAAAGTTTTATAACGGTACCTCCCATATGACCGGTTTTTTAAAATCAGACTTTTTCGTTAACTAATTGACGGATTTTGATGAAATTTTCAAAATATGTAGTGTTTTATGATTTAAATAATATTGCTTATCAAAATTTTCAAAAACATTTTTTTTTAAATTTTAATAATTTTTTTAAAAAAATATTTTGTTTTTTGAATATTTTGAAAACGGATCTATAGATTTTTTTTTAAATTTTTCTCCTAGTATAAACTATAGATTTCTTAAAATTGACATACTAAAAAAAATTTTAAAATATGTTTTCGAAAAGTTTTTCAAAAAAAACATTTTTTTGAAAAAACTGGTCGAACGATTTTGAAATGAAAAATTCATAAAATAGAAAACAGCAAAAGAAATAAGATGGCTTACAACATTTTTTCCATAAAACGTTATGAGTAGTGTTTTTTTGTATTCATACATTTTTTTCCCCAACATTTTATTTCATATTGCTCGGCTAAGCCCTAGCCAAGCCATTAGTCAAATAAAAGAAAGTGACAACCTACATTACATACATACTTACGTATTTTAAAGTATTTTTCATCATCATAAAAGCACAGAATAAATAAGGAAGCCTTTGATAAACACACAAAAACAACTAACAAATAAAAAAAAAACAATTCGATTACTACTGAATGCAAAAATTTCAATCGAGAAAACAAAAGTTTACACCTTCCTATAAACAAACAAAACCACTGTGTTAACTTTTAATATTGTCTCTATACCTACTCGCTTAACAGTAGTTGGAACGCGAATCTTAATTTAAGTACCTACCTTCCTTCCAACCTTATTATAGGTACCTAAATCCTTTATAAATTCCATTGGTCCCATATTGGGACGTATAAAGGTCCCTTTACCTAGCATTATTGCCATACTGCTGATTCCGACGAATCTTTTTGCCAGTTGTTCAAATTTTTCCATACCAAAATGAAAATTTAACTGAAAAAAGTCCTTTGTATCTTTCTATTAGCAAATTATATTATAAACAGTAAGCAGCAAGTGGAAAGATAATACTCACTAAAAAACTGCAAAAGCTAACAATCCTATATATTTATGTGTTTATCCCTTTGTCGTGACGCATGTTCGTTCGAGCTTCACCCCAAAACGATTCTAAGGAAGTTGCACGTCATACAAAAAATATTAAAATAAAATCTTTGTCAAAAAGACGCCTGCACTTAAAAAGGATTAGCACATAAGAGCAAGTACGTGCGACCCAGTCGTGCCTTTTATTTTTGAGATCTAACAAAAATAATAGCAATGCGTTTATTGGAAAAGTGTATGATTTAAATCTCACAGACCATAGAATAATTGCCTTAAATTGCTTTACTGATTTAAACCGTCTTGAAAACTGTAAGCGCGTAGCTAAATCAACAAAACTTTGTGTTGACTTTTCATTACTGAAAGAATGTTTAACATTTGAATTTTGGGAGCCGGTTTATTTAGAAACCAACCCTTCTATTGCTTTTGAAGCTTTTTTAAAAATTTTCCAAACTCATATAAATTCTTTTACATTCCAAAACAAAAAAATAAAATGAAACATCTTAACCTTGGATGACTAATAATCTTCTAAAGAAGATTAAAAAAAAAGAAGTTTAGCTTAAAATGCAACAAACATCCTTATAATATAACACTTAAAAAGCACTACGACATTATGTGCAAAAAATAAAAAAATAAATCGAAGATACTCGCAATAACTACTATGCTGATTTATTTGCTAGAGCTGAGGGGAATGTGAGAGAAGAATGGAGAGTTATTGATAACATTTTGGGAAAAGTTAAAAATCGCGTTGAAATTCACACATGTAGAATTTCAAATAAATTCAACGAGTATTTCACTGAAATATCAGAAAAGTTGAATTTTTGAACCCTGTATAAACTGTAATTGCTTCATTGATTCAGATATTCTTATCGAAAATATACAACCAAACAGCTTTGTTTTTAATTCAATAACATCGGGAGAAGTAAACAAAGTTATTATGTCGCTTAAAAATAAAAATTCTTGCACTAGTGATCGTATATCAAGTGTACTACTGAAAAGAGATTTTTAAACTGCTTACAGTTTTTTTCTAAAATATCCTTCAAACGGCCTCGAGTAGACCAGCGACCGCACCCTTTCGTGGTAAAAAGCTGACTGACTCAATTATCTTTCCCCTCTTAACCACACGATCGCCAGCCACTCTCTCTCTCATTCAAGAGGGCAGTTTGGTTAACCGTGTTGTATTGACTGAGGAATAGGATCATTTTTATCCCTCGTGCAGTGTCGTCCAACACTACTAAAAAATATTGCCTTGTATGTCGTGGATGTATTGACCTACTTTTTTAACAGTAGTGTTGAAATGGGTTGTTTTCCTGATCATCTAAAATGTGCTGAAGTTATTCCTCTCTTTAAAAAAGAAAACAGAAAACTGCTTTCAAATTATAGACCAATATCTCTTCTTTCCACGTTTTCTAAGATTTTCGAAAAGTTAATTAAAGTTCGCATTGTGTCATTTTTGATAAATTTAAATTATTTTGCAACAATCAGTTTGGGTTCAGAGCGGGTATGTCAACAGAGGATGCAATTTTGAGAGTGTGTGTTCAACTTTCTTCTTCTTCTTCTTTGTTTCCGGAAGCTGTTGACAGCAACACTTTAACTCCTACTGGAGTATAGGGCGGCAACCAGATCCTTCCATCTCTCTCTATTCCCACCACGATATCTCAGCTGTGGAAACGACTGTAAATTCTGGGACCGAGCTTCCTTCATGACAGTTGACCTCCATGTTCCCTTTGTTCTTCCAATCCGTCTCGCACCTTGAGGATTCCATTCAAAGCACTGCTTTGCTATGTTGTCATCAGGCTTCCTCGGTATGTGGCCAATCCATCGCCATTTTCTTTGCTTGATGTCTTCATCCACTTTTGTTTGTCCAGTCATAAGCCACAGATCATTGTTGGATATTGTTTGTGGCCATCGGATCTTTAGGATGTAACGCAGACAACGGTTGACAAAGCCTTGCAACCTACTCGAGATGTTAGTAGAGCACTTCCACGTTTCACAGGCATAAAGCAGCACAGATTTAACATTGGATTCAAAGAGTCTCAACTTAGTACGAAGTGATATTTTTGAAGAGCTCCACACTGGGGAAAGCATTCCGAATGCATTACGAGCTTTATTTATTCTATTGCTGACGACCAAGTCTATTCCACCGTCGGGTGACAGATATTTACCCAGATAGTTAAACCGAGTAACCTCTTCTATTATCTGCTGCCTAACAATAATCTGCTGTTGTTGGTTCCGGCTGGTGTGCATTATTTTTGTCTTCTTGGCGTTAATCCTTAAGCCAGTTACCTCACCATTTTGTTGAAGGGAGTTTGGTTAAGGACTCCAGCTCCGTTTGCAATTAAGCAGATGTCGTCAGCATAGTCCAAATGGCTTAACTTGTGAAAGAGGCCCCACTGGATACCAAGTCTTTCACCTTCACCCACCGTGGCAGTCATAACATCATCGACACACCTTGCGTTGTTGTACGATTCTTTTATAAGAGCAACAATTTTATCCGGGATACGTCTAGCACCAAGCGATCTCCAGATAGCATCGCGACTAACGGGATCGAAGGCCTTTTCGAAATCGACGAACATGAGGTAAAGCGGCGATTGATACTCCGATGATTGCTCAAGGATAATTCGCAAGGTGTTAATGTGATCGATACATGATCGACCACTGCGAAATCCCGCCTGATGCCTCTTGAGAGTAGACTCGATCTTAGTTTTTATCCTCTCGAGAATAATAGTTGCCATTAACTTCGGAAATACGGACAAAATGGTGATACCACGCTAGTTATTACAATTCTTTAGATCACCTTTCTTCGGTAGTTTGACGATAACTCCGTCTTTCCATTCCACGGGAAAGGTTTCGTTTACCCAAATAGCCTCAACAAGTGGCAACAGTATATCGGCTGCCAAGTCGGGGTCTGCTTTGAGGAATTCGGCAGGTATGCTATCCAGTCCATAATCCAAAATCCAAAGTCCAAATGCTCCTTCCATCTTCACAACTGGTCTTCTATTGACACTAGAATACGACCGTTCGTGTCAAGAACAGGGTGGTTGTTGTTGCTACTTTGTTGACCTACAAGATCCTTAGTAATCTTATACAACACCCTTGCGTTACCTCTTCTTGCAGCATTTTCCGCACTCTCCGCCAATTTGTCCAATCTGGCTCTCCTATCTCGTCTCACACACCTCTGCACTACCTTGTGAGCTGCTCTGTACTCGATTCGCATAAAAGATTTCCGATGAGCATCAGTTTCCTTGTTTATATTTATTTTGAGTGCTCTGCGGTGTGTAATTTTGACCCAGGTGTCTTGGGATATCCACGTGTCTCTATCTATAGATTGCTTCGGTACCGTTTCAGATCTAGCTTTCATAAAAACCCTTTTAACTTTTTCCCACATCGTCTCAATGGGAACATTAACGTTTAAGTCCACATTTGATGCCTTGTCGTTTAGGGTGTTGGCAAAATCACGACAAATATGTGGGTCACTAAGAGCTGTTGTATTGAATTTTGGCCTGCTTGCTGTATTTTCTGAACGTCTCTGGATAGCAGCTGTTCGTAGCCGTAAAGTTGCTAGTAGCAGGTGATGGTCGCTACCTACATCCGCACTTCTCTCATTCCTCACATCGCAAAGTGATTTTCTCCATCGTTGTTGAATAATAAAATAGTCGATTTGATTTTGTGTTTGACCATCAGGGGAGACCCAGGTGACTTTGTGACAGGTCTTGTGTGGAAACAGGGTTCCAGCAACCACCAAAAAATCACTATTGCTATTTCGCTGGGCCAAGCCATGTCTACCCATAACGCGTTCAAGGCCTACGTTGTCCGGGCCAACTTTCGCATTGAGATCCCCCATGATGATAGTTATGTCTCCTTTTGGAACATTGTTGTATACCGAGTTCAGCTGAGCATAGAACGCGGTTTTGTCATCCTCCGCTGCGTCGTTCATCGGGGCGTAACACTGGATGATGGTGATTTTGCGAATTCTCGAGCTAAACCTTGCAGTCATTATCCTCGATGATGTTTTGTCGAATCATTTCGCGTTCTACCTATTCATAGCATCCCTGCGCATACAGAGAGCGAAAGTTCCATGTTCCGATTTTAGTACGTATTCGATAGCCGAAAGTATTGTCTACAATATTTGAGAGATTTCCAAAGTTTCTTCTGGTTGTTGACGATTCATTATTGCTAGCATCACGATTGCTATTGTTATATGAAAGATGCCGTACCCCCGAATCCGATGTGCAGTTTACTACAGTCGGTGGGACTGTAGAAGGATTAACCAAAGCTTGGGTACCTCTTGGGGAATTATTTCCATTCGTTTTCATATTTCATAGAAAAAATATCTTTTCGCTCCACTACCGTGTTTTCCCGGTTGCGGTTAATAACACGTATCTGTATAACATAAAAAAATACATTATAAACACAAGCCTTCGATTCGACAGGCACACTAAGCTTTTTTGTATGGTCGAAAACATACATATATAGGCCGCCCACTATGGGAAACAGACGCCTTTTGCAGCCGCCCACTATGGATACAGACGCTACTTGCTGTTGCCGTTGGCCTTGCAGGATAGGCTCCTCCACCACCAGACTTTCATACCGTTGACCGCCATATGCAGTTCCTCCGCTTTTAGGGAGCTTTTTGTACTACCCAAGAACAAGATCGTGCCCTGATCAGCAATGCTGCGTTGTTTGCTTATCCCGGCAGCCATTCGGTCCCCTTGTGCGTTAGCGTTACCCGCCCTCTACCGCGAGGAGGTGCACATAGGGATTTTCCTGTTAACGAGCCTAGGACCACCGAGGTGGCATTTCCTAGTGCTCTCCAGTACTTTTAGAGGGCTAAAAGGGCTAGTCAACTTTATGGTAGTTTAAATGGCAATAAATCAACCATAGGTTTGTTTGTTGACATGACGAAAGCTTTTGATATGGTAAACTACGACCTTTTACTTGACAAACTTTATAATGCTGGTTTTCGAGGTAATTTTTTTAAATTGTTAAAATCGTATTTAGGCAATAGGAAACAAATTGTAAATATAAATGGATATTTAAGTGAACCAAGGGTTTTAAGAAATGGTTGATCAATAAATAAATATAAACTATGCAAAAAAGAGAGAGCAGACACAACAAATTAAATTTATAATTCTATATCGCGCCTGAAGATGGAATCATAGTTCCGAAACGCGTCGCAGATTTCTTATAAACTAAAGTTGTGAAAATATTTAATAAAATAAAAATAAAATTAAACGAAAATATATAATTTTTTTTTGCATAGTTTATATTTATTTATTGATCAATCAGTAACACAACTTGGAGACTAAAACACACTCACAATAATTAAGAAATGGTGTTCCTCAGGGTTCTGTACTTGGCCCATTGTTTTTTCTTGTCTACATAAACTGTATTTTCAAACTTAAGTAAATGGTAACTCAACAGCATTTGACAATGATATAGTTTTTACGTATGAATATTGAACGGTATTTGAATGTATCGCCAAGATTGAGGAAGATCTTGAAATCTTAAGGATGTGGTTCACCATGCCTAGGTTAATTATCAGTGAAAAAACTAATTTAATGTGTTTCAAGATATCTGCCAACAACCTACATGACTATAACCTATGGTTTCACACCCACGATTGTAAACAGTTTTCTCTTCATATTCATAAGTGTGGTAGAAGTAATTTTTCATCGGACTTACAATGTTCTGAAAATTGTTTCAAAATTGAGTCGGTGCCACATTTTAAGTATTTAGGTGTCTTCATTGATTTTAATTTGAATTGGAAATATCATATTCAAACGGTTAAATCTTATATGTTGTTTGTCACAAGAGAACTGTACCTCATTAATCCTTTTTGTTCGCAAAAAGTTTTAGCTACTATTTACAACGGCCTTGCACATTCAAAACTGCAATACGGTAAAACAAGCTGGGGTGGTTCGTATGCTAATTCTTTTGGAGCCTTATTAATAGCGCAAAAGCATTTAATACGAATAATTTGCAATAAACATCGGTATTCTGAAACTTTCCCTTTATTTAGAAGATTGCGAATTTTAACAATGAGACATTTGTATGTATTTAAAGTATTAAGAGAGTTTTTCAAGCAGAGTGGAAACATCCCGAGTAGACCCTCTCAATTTTATAACCTGCGTTTAAATAATTAATAAACACTTTTATTTTTTCTTTTTAAAAAATGTTAATTAGCTTATATAACTTGAAATGAATAAAAATAAATATCTATCTATATATAAAATTGAAAATAATTTATTTTTTGATTAGTTTCAAAAATATTGAATTTTCAAAAAAAAAAAATCAAAAATTAATTTTAATTAGAAAAAAAAGTTATTCAAAATGTTGATATGCAGAATTAATTTGGCTATCTAGAACTTTTTAAACATACAATTTGACAGAAATACATAGAGCCTTACCAAGAAAGCCAAAAATTAAAAAAACCGTAATATGAAAGGTCCCGTTAATAGACCTCTAGTCAAATGATAGCCAATACCAACAGAAAAAATCTAAAAATTTTCATCAAAATCGTTGGAGGCGTTTTCGAGAAAAATAAGTTATTCTTAAACGGTCGTATGGCAAGTACCGTTATTTTTAGCCCTAAAAATAAAATTTCAATTTCCCCTCTGGGGAATGCCAAAATAATCACACACACCAAATTTAAAAATGCGCGCTTAACCCGTTTAGGCTGCAGATTGATACACACTCGGACGGACAGACAGACAGACGGATATTTTTTGGCAATGACTTTTTAAGACATCTCTATGATCGTAATGTCATGTTTGATTGTTGTCTCAAATTTTTTATATTCACGAATCCTAAACTTGCCTTATAGTCATATAGAAAATGTTAATCATTATTAATTTTTTGTGGACTAAGATTAATTACATTATTAAAATCTAATCCTTACTGGCTGAACACAATGACGACGGAACTGGAATACGCATACCGAACTGCAAACATTGAATACACGCGAACTGTATTTTGCGAACACAATGGTACGTTACTGCATACGGAACTGCAATACGCATACGGAAAGGTTGGTTAACTTTTAACTTTTACGTACAGTAAATTTGACATTTTATCTGATGCAGAGATTTCATAATTCGAAAGAGAGAACAATCTTTCGTACGTCTGTCCCTCCCAAACCCTTTTATTTAGTATAACTGAAATAACACCAGATGATTCCATTCTTCTTAATGATATTTCAATTCGTTGTATAAGAGTATCTTCTCTTTTTTATCATTTGTTTTTGGTATTCCATCCATTTTTGAATTTAAATGTCAAAGTTACTGTACGTGCATTGTGTTCCGATTGAAATTGGTACGTACGACAAATTTGACAGCTGTTCCGTACTCCGTCTCCGTAATGCAGTTAAGAATAATGCAACCAACTGGAATGAAATCTTGCAAAGTCAAGAGCAATCATCGAAAACAGTAACCACCAATACAAAATTAATGAGAAACTCTTTGGGATCAAAAAGGACATCATGAAAATGATCAATTTGGTGATTGACAGATATAAACAAAATATCAAGGACAGCATTTCTTGAAAATTTGAACAGGATACTTTGGATGAGATAAATGAGATTGTCCGAGCTTGCCAAATGGCTAAAAGTGGATTGATTAATACTAATCTTCTTGATACTGAAGAGATCAATCTAATTAATAATGAAATGGAGACACTACCTTATGCTAATGAAACAGAGGCTATTGAGTATGGTACGCCGTCGATTTTTACAAATGGATCCATGCTGCTCTATATCATTTCAATGCCGAAAGTAGGAACCGAAGAATATAACCTGCTAATAAGAAGACCATCAGTTATCGAAGGGAAGCAAATAGATCTGAAATTCAAGAGGATACTGATCAACCACAAAATAACAGACGGAATAGTATCCTATCAATACTTACAGAAGCAGTCGTCCTTGTTTCAGTGGTACTTGTCGTTTTAACTATTTGGCGAAAGATTTATGCCAAACCAAAGATTTCTACAATCTTATCACAAATAAAAAATCTAACAATCAAACATGACATTACGATGATAGAGAAGTCGAAAAAAGTGGGTCCGGAAATTCCGTCCGTCTGTCAATCTATCTGCCTGTCTGTTTTTTTTTTTTATAATTAACGCGCGCACAAGTGACTATTTGTTTCTTTTTTAATGTAACACACTGCGCGGGCATTAGGAAGATAGGAAGGGGAGAGAAAGGAGGTGCCGATTAACATTGGTTTTGAATGTTAGCAAATCAAAATGGCAAGGGAAAATCTCGCCGGGTAAACTATTCCAAATTCGTGTTGTTCGGCTAAAAAAAAGAAACCCTATATTTCACGGTACGTCTGAAATTGGGCTCAAGGGTGAACTGATGAGCATTCCTTGCGAGACGAGTATTACGGAAGAAACTTTTAAGGGGAGGAATGCAACTGCCTACTTCGAGTGAAATTTTTTTGTAAAAAGAAACGATAAAATAAGGAAAGACATGAAACATTACGTCGGTGTTCGAGAGGGGCAAATGTTTCTGTGGCAGTTCTATTTCCTATCAATCTTAACGCTCGATTTTGTATTCTATCAAGCAGGTGAAGCGATGTTTGCGAAGCACCTGCCCAGAGGTGGGAGTTATACTCGTGTTTAGGGCGTATAAACGCTTTATAAATTGTAGCCACATCAGATGGGTGAAAATATTTCTTACACCGATACAGAAAACCTAAGCACTTAGTAGCATTCTTAGCGATCTCAAATATATGGTCGTTCCAACGGAGGTCGTCGTTGACACACATACCGAGTACTGAGAGCTTTTCGGTTTCTTCGATGTAAGTGCCATTCAGGGACAATGGCATTGGGGGTATGTTTAGCTTTAACGACAGAAGACAGCATTGAGTTTTCGAAGCATTAAACTCCACACGATTCCTATAACCCCATTTGAGAATGCTGTATAAATCGAAGTTTAATGAGCTTGAAATACGGTAACGTTGCAATTGTATGTCCGAAGATGAAGGACGTGAATTATCGAACGAATATGAAAAGCTCGGGGTAGAGTCGTCAGCAAAACAATTAAGTGTATAAGAAGTAACAGACAGAAGATCATTTATAAAAATGAGGAAAAGAGTCGGAGACAAAACAGAGCCCTGGGGCACACCAGCATTTATTTTGTGGGAATCAGACTTGAATCCGTCCAATACAACTTGTATTGAACGGTCCAGAAGATAGCTTTTAATCCAACAAACAAGAGTATTATCGATCATAAAAGCAGTGTTTCCATGACCTTAGAAAGAAGGGATGTCAGTGCTATGGGTCGGTAGCAAGAGGGGGAGGATGGGTCACCTTTCTTAGGGATAGGCTGGACAAATGCTGTTTTCCATCTTCTAGGAGAGATTCCAGAAGAGAAGCGATGGAAAAGCTCACGCAGTGGCTTTGCCAGTGTGCAAGAACACCTCTTCAGAAGAATCGGGGGATTACCACCCAGGCCAGCGGATTTGCGTATATTGAGATCTTTGAGAACTCTTGCTACTGTACGAGTGCGGAAAAAAATCTGTCCCATGGAAAAAATTACATTATCAAGTACAGGAGGGGCAACGTTACTGTGATGCAGCATGGAGCTGGCAGTGAAATATGTGGCGAGCAAGTTTGCCTTATCTGAAGAGCAAACAATTGGTTTGTTATTGTCGATGAGCTTTGGAACCGAAGATGTTGAGGAGTTTTTAATATTTTTTTACATATGACCAAAAATTTTTACTGCCTTTGGGACACTGCAGAATTTTTTGCCGTAATTTTTGGTCATGCAAAAATTTAGTTCTTTCAATGACGGAGTTGCATGTGTTCCTTGCTTGTTTGTGCTTATTCCGATTTTCTTCTGTAGGCTTAGCTGTATAAGATCGGAAACTTGCTTCATTGAGCCTGATAGCTTCTTTAAACTTAGAATTAAACCAAGACTTTTCTTTAGGCTTGACGCTTTTTACTCTGTTAGGAATAAAAGCACGCATCCCTAGAAGAATCACATTTGTGATCATTTCAGCACTGGCATCAATCTCACTATCGAGGAAGCATAGTGACCAGTTAAAGTTTCGGAAAAAAATATTCAGGCCGTCCCAGTTGGCTTTCTCGTATTGCCAAACGGTCCTGGTGGGAGGTTTTTCTTTAACTGGATGGGTGGAGGATGAAAAATTAGCTGAAATGACACAATGGTCTGAAGTGCCAAAGGAAGAAGTTACACTAATGGTATATTTATCAGGGTGAGAAGTAAGAAACAATTTAAGAGTGTGGGCGGCTTGCCCAGCAACATCCGGTATACGCGTTGGCACATCGATCAGTTGGGTAAGGTGATGTAACCCGGCAAAGAGCTCGACATACCTTCCTTCGGGTGTTGTCTGACCAAAAAAGCGGAGCCAATTGAAATTGTGTTTATTGAAATCTCCTGCAATAACGATTTCAGTGCGAGGACAAAGGGAAACAATTTTCGAGATGGAATCAGACAGCGCATCAAACTCGTTACAAGTCGAATTACTGTCAAGATTAGGACTCCTGTAAATAAAACAATAATGAATGACATGCTTGCGGACAGTGAATTTGAGCCATAAGAAGTTAAAGTTCGTGTTGGAACATTGCCCATTTTGGGGAAGGATCTGGCAAGCAATATCATTCCTTACATATAGCACGAGACCATGATGGCGTAGACATACACATGAAAGAAATTCTTTCTCAGGCCGTGAACATTAGAATATACGACACGAAAATCACTTACCATACAAAAATACATACGTACATACAAAACACAATTCTGACTAAGTCGAACCATGCAGTGAAAATCCAAATTAATTTCTGTAATGAACAAACTGTCTTAGGCGTTATGCCCATAAGACAGCTTGCATACAAAAAATCAATTTAAACATTCAGCACAATATCACAAACTCAGATGCCCTTATCCATTTACCGCAAGCAATAGTTGGTCATACGATGCCGATAGTAGATAAGAAAGAGGCAGTTAAGCACAAAGGTCTTGGGACAGATAAGAGGATAATTTGCTATGCGAGTTCGTTTGATTTATTTTTTGTTCTTCCACAGCGCGAATGGGCATCTTTATCATTCATCCTACGACGCGAGTGTATATTATTATATTCTTTACAGCACACGCGAGGGGTTTTTTTCCAATTTCTCTATCGAGTGTTTATAATTATATTTTTTAAAACACTCGCGATAACAATGCGCAATAATTTTTTTGACTTTTTTTTAATTATTTGTGTGCGAATTATATTTATTTGTCGCGATAAAAAAGTTATTTCAAAAAAATATATTTTTAAATATAAACTTTATTTTTCACTTAACAATTTAAATATTTTCAGACAATAGTTCTTACATAGTTTCTTACATACTACTCGGCAACTACTCGAAACTCCTTCGTTGTGTCTATTTACATTCTTGTCCTGATGAGTTAGTTTTCTTGTCTTCAGGGTTTTTGGTTGTGTTGGTTAATTACTTTTTGTATCTTACTTTGTATTTATCATCTTGTGTGGTTGATCATAAAATATCTGTTTGTTATATTTTTACCCGTGGTAATCTTTATTATAGGATGCTTGTTTATTTGGATACTTGTTTATTTGGATGCTTGTAGATTAGTACATTAGCGATCCTATTTATTTTATTGTTTCCTCTTATTTCTGTTTGAGGTACAGTTGATTGTTTATAACTCCCCCCATCGCTCAAAATGAATCGCCCCGATTCATCAATATGTTTTTGTAGTAATGCAAGTCCTCTTTCTAATGTCATCTCTTGTTGTGGAGCTGTTGGTTCGACTATATGTTGCATCGGTATTCGGCTGATTTTGATTTATTTCTTCTTAAAAAATAAGGCTAATATAATAATAATAACAATAATTATACTTATGGTACTAATTCCAATTACTGACTCTGATTTTGTAATATTTAAGTAGCTTAGACTGTCAATATTCTCGAATTCAAATATAAGTTCAGTGTTTGGGTCTATTATGTATGATTCAACAACATTATCATTAATGACATGTGTTTTTATATAACTTAGTATTTTTTGATTAGGGTTTGTGTAATTCTTATTATCTATATTAACAGTTTCGTTAAATGTTATTAAATAAATGCCATTAATTTTATCATTATTTACTGTGTGATTATTTTTTAATAAAATTGCTCCATCTTTTATTATTTCGAATTCTTTTTGTATTTCTATTGTTTAATTACATTTTGTAGGGAGTTTATTTAGTAAATCTGAAAGACATGATTTTTCATTATTTATTTTACAAAAGTATAAATTTATTTCTTGTTTACAATCTTTAACATTGTAAAATGACTCATTGCATTTTGCTATGTGCTTATTAATTATTATTTTTTCATTATTTTGTTCGATTGTTCTTGTTTCAAATATTTTACAATTCTTATAAACAATTGGGTATTTAATTAATATTACTATGACATCTTTAGTTTGAACAATCTTAAAATAACTAATATCTAATAGATCGGATATTGACATAGTTCCATGTTCATTATTTGTTATTTTTTGAATATCTTTTTTATTCAATAAAGGGTTTAAAAAGGCTCTAACAAGTGTTGATAAAAATTTCAGGGTGCAATATTTTTACAACAATACATCTTCCAGTTAGAATGAATTTTTTGAAATTTGTTCTATAACGGTACCTCTCATAGAACCGGTTTTTTCAAATGCAGTTTTATCGTTAACCATAATGTCGATTTCAATGAAATTTTGCACACAGGAAGTCATTTATAGTTATAATAAATATTGCAGTTCAAAATTTTCAAAAACTTTTTTTTTCGATTTTTTTTAATTTTTTTAAAAAAAATTGGTTCTCGAAATATTTCAAGAACGGGTTGATTGAATTTTTTTTTTAAATAATTTTCCCAGATGAAAAACTACAGATCCCCTTACATACTAGAAAAAAATTCAAGTATTTTTTGTAAAAGTTTTTTTCAAAAAAACGACTTTTAAAAAAAAATGGTTGAACGATTTTCAATATTTGTTTTCCTCGATAGACATTTAGCTTTCAAATTTTATTGCATACTTATTTTTTCGGAGAAAACTCTTAAACTACTTAAAAAAATGAAAGAATTTTCGAAAAAAAAAATTTATTTTTATTTTAATAAAGGGTATTTTTTTATTTAGACGTGTGGTTTTCAATCTGGCAATACTTTTTTCGGAGTTGGTCTTTTTAGCAGGTGTCACTTGACTTTTGCTCAGTTTGGTTTGCCATTTTATAATAAATAGATTTACTCTTGATCAACGTTTGGTAATCGTGCAAATTTATTATTAAAATAATGGTTCGGTTCGATGGAGCAGAATATTGAAGAAGACTCGAATGAGTCCATCCGCCATCACGAGCAATAATTTGAGATGTGCTCATCCACTTTATGGAAGATTTTGCGGAAGGATCTTGGTTTGAGGGCTAACAAAGTCCAACTCATTCAACAAATGAAGACAAACGACCATCAAGCGCGTCGCTCGTTCGGTGAATGGGCCCGAAACGAGATAACCACCGATCCTGATTTTCACAAAATTGGGAAAATTGGACCTCTCGACTGGAATTTATTCGAGCCAGCCGAAGAGGCCACTTCCCCGAAATCATTTTCAAAACATAATGGCAAGCCCTTATCTTTATAATAAAGCTAAATTCTTGGCCATAACATCAAATTATATGCGTTTTATTTCTTCTTGAAAACCACACGTCTAAAAAAACACCCTTTATATACATGCATATTATATTACTTAATTTAAGAAAAAAAAAAAGATTTAAAAAGATTTCCGTTGTTTTTTAAAGCGAGGCTCATTCTTTATTAAAAAAAAAAGTACTTGTTATTTTTACGTTCACTTAAGTTCTAAATTCTCAGTTCATATCTTAGGTCTATTTATTATAATGTGTTACTTCGTATGTTGTACTGTGGCAGTGCGTACGTGACTAAGGTTGATAAGAATAATCTTAGAACCATGAATGCTGTTTTCGTATGTTTATGTTTCTTTTATTGCTTTACTTAGGACCGATCATGTTGTTTTCTCGCATGTTCGTTTCTTGCATGTTATCGTTATTTTGTATTATCATTTCTGTCTTCATTAGGTTCTGTTTGTGATGTTCAGTGTTCAGAACAAACTGTTGGAGATAAGAGTTTCATTTGATAACACTCCACCCTCCTTAGAGACTTGAAATATAATTTTTTTTCTTTGTTATTTTTGATTTCGATTTTTTCTTTTAGATTCTCTATTGGTTCATAGTTTATTTCCTTCAGGTATTCCGTGAAATACTTTTGTATTGGTAATGACAATATTTTGTTTGTTTGATACACTTTCTTATTAAAAATCTTATTATTCAATGTGATTTTACAATTTTCCATTTCTATTACATAGTTTCCTTCTAGAGTATAATTTAAATTATTGCCTACAGTCTTGATTCATGTTAGTTTTCTCTAGGTTTTTTTAGGATTGAATTGATTGCAATTTTTTTATTTCTTTTGATAAATAAATCATAGTGTTGTTTACTTTTATAATCTCGCTAGTTTCTAGGTATAATTTTTATATATGGGGAAATTTTGAATGTAATATTATTATATTTTTCTTTTGTATAAGTTAACACGATATATTTTTTTTAAAAAATCAGCTTGAATTTTATTAACTGGCGCCCAACCTGTGTGACTGCTTAATTGACACCGTTGTCCTTATCGTGCAAAGTAAAAATTTTTTTAAGTGAATAACCAAAACACTAAAATCTTTAGGTGAATATCCAAAACACTAAAACTACCTTCAGTGCAAAGCATTATAAAAAAGTGAATAAACAAAACATTTTACAAATAGTGCTAGTGCATGATCCTTAAAAGTAGATAACCAAACTACTAAGGACAACAGTGAAGTGCCAAGGAAAGACAAATAAAGAAGCCCCTAAGTAAGTCCTTATAACAAAAAGGACCAAAAAGGAATAGACGCTCTGACAGCCGCCTTGCCACCATAGAAGTAGTCGCGCACTCCTGGAAACCCAAGACCCGGAGAAATACAAATTTGTTAAGAAAATGAAAGCAGTATTTTTATTAATTCTGTAAGTTAATTAAATACAAATCATATTAACAATTTATATAAACAAATTTAAAAAAAAAGAGAAAAAAAAGAAAAAAAGGGAAAAGAAAAAAAATATTTTGAAGAAGAAAAAAAAATTTTTTTGAAGCAATTCAAATATAGGAAAAAATACTAATTTTGCAAAATTAAAATTATTAAAAGAAATTTTAAGTGTCAAAAAAAGTGAGCGAAACACAATAGAAAATAAGTTTAACATCATATGTCAAGTAACAAATTTCAGATTTTTTTTTTAACCAAAATGAATTGGTACAACTAATCACGAGATTAGTAGCCGAAACCCTTCATATTCAGGGAAGACAAATTTTCAATTCTATTATGAACCCTGCAGCTGACATAAATAATGATACAGACCAACCAATTAATTTAGCAGATAATAATCTGAATGATTCAGATAAAATACCAGACGTGGTTAAAAGCTTAAGAGAATTTTCTGGGCAAACTCATGAATTCAATTCATGGAAAAAAAACATTGACAGGATTCCTTAAATTTATGAGCACCTCAAAGGTACTCCAAGATACTACGGTATTTTATCTGTCATACGAAATAAGATAACAGGACACGCCGACGTGGTCCTGGAGTCCTTCAATACACCCCTTAGTTTGGGAAAAAAATCAAAATGCCTTATTCTGCATTATTCGAACAAGAGGGATTTAAGCACCCTCGAATACCAGATGACTACACTGGTTCAAGGTAATAGCACGATTCCTGAATTCTATCAGGTCGTCTATCACCATTTGTCTTTGATCCTCAATAAATTAGGATCAATTGAAATGAGTCAAGATTCCATGAATAATATGACTCAGTGCTACCGTGACAAAGCTTTAGATACCTTTGTCAGGGGTCTGAAAGGAGATCTGCCTAGGTAACTCAGTATAAGAGAACCAGTAGATCTACTCCAAGCCTTACATTTGTGCCTTAAACTACAAAATGTAGACTTTCGAGCACAACATGCAAGTAATTCTAATAGTTCAAGTCGAAAAATATTTCAACAAGCACCTCCGGTTCCTCCTAGAAGTGAAAACTTTCCAAGACCAACACCAATACCGGCTCCCAGACGTGAGTTTTACCCTCACTTTCTTCATAACCCCCGTGCTCCTCAACCACCACAATTTAATAGGGACAAACAATACCAACCCATATATCAACAGCAACAACAGCAAAGAATTCCACCAAATCAACGACCTCTTCCGCCGAAGCCGATGTCCATTGATTACTCTCTAAGAACTCAAAAGGTCAACTACCAAAATAGACAAAGAAATCAACAATTCCTTCAAAAACGTCAACATTCGTAACAAACGCACCCACCACAGAAGATGCAAAGAATTTATCATACTCAACCTGATGATGACGGAAAACCCCTGGAAGAAAACGAAGACCAGAAGTACGACGAATCATTAGAGGAATATGTTGATCAAGAAGAGAACAATAATCTAGATCAACCAGAAGAATTAGATGACATTTATTTTTTAGATTAAAGTCCTCTTCGCTTCCCTTTTTCGAACATATTTCCAGAAGCGGAGAAATTCTGAAATTCCTGGTTGACACTGGGTCGAATAAAAATTATATTCAGCCTCGCCACATAAAAAATCCTCTTCCTAACGAAAAACATTTTCATGCTAACTCTGTTGGAGGCAGCATCAAAATAACACACCACTCACTTATTCAAATTTTTGGACTTCAAACTGATAAAATTAATTTTTTTATCCTCCCCAGTCTTATCTCATTCGATGGAATTATAGGGCACGACACCCTTAAACATTTAAACGCAATCATCCATACAAAGAAGAATCATATGTCCATTCACCCTAGTTCCACTCACCCACGAATTTCAATTCCTCTTAAACAGCATCTGTCACAATTGGTTAACAATATAAATATCAGGACTGATCACATGAATGAAAATCAATATATCAAACTTATAAATATCATCCATATATGTCCTAATCTTTTTTCCGAACCAAATGAAAAATTAACATACACCACCACTGTCAAAGGAGAAATTCGAACTACAACTCGAGATCCCGTATATTCAAAAATTATTAGAAGACGGTATTATAAGGCCATCAAAATCCCCTATAATTCTCCAGTTTGGGTAGTCCCCAAAAAAATGGACGCCTCAGGAGAAAAGAAATTTCGAATGGTAATTGAGTACCGTAAGCTTAACGCTTTAACCATAGCCGACAAATACCGGATTCCCGAAATTTATGAAATTGTCGCAAATCTTAATTAAAACCATTGGTTCTCTATAGTTGATTTGAAAAGTGGCTTTCATCAGATACCACTAAAAGAATCTGACATAGAAAAAACTGCCTTTTCGGTAAACAACGGCAAGTTCGAATTTACTCGCCTTCCATTCGGACTCAAAAATGCTCCATCCATCTTTCAGAGAGCTTTGGATGACATCCTAAGAGACCTTCTTGGAAAATGTTGTTATGTCTACATTGACGACATTGTGGTCTTCGGAAAAGAAGAGGACGAACACTTTGAAAATCTCCAAAAAGCCTTCAACACATTAGAGAAGGCAAAAATGAAAATACAACTGGATAAATGCGAATTTTTCCAAAAAGAAATTGAGTTTTTAGGTTTCGTTAACAGCAGGGATGGTATAAGAACCAATCCAAAAAAAGTTCAAGCTATTGTCAAACGACCTATTCCCAAAAATCTAAAAGAGCTTCGATCTTTCCTCGGTATGTCAGGATACTATCAACGCTTCATTAAAGACTACGCCAAATTGGCGAAGCCCCTGACATCCCTTTTAAGAGGGGAAGACGGACATGTGTCCAAAAACATGTCAAAGAAAAAACTCATCGAACTTAATCAAGAAGCTATTGAAGCATTCAATAAATTAAAGAAATTTCTCGTTTCTGCAGAAGTCATTCTGCAATACCCAGACTTTGAGAAAAGTTTTCAGCTTCCGACTACGCCATCGGCTCAGTCCTTTCCCAAGACGATAAACCAATAACATTTCTTTCAAGAACGTTGAACAAATCAGAAGAAGTTTATGCCACCAATGAAAAAGAAATGCTGGCAATAATTTGGTCACTCAAGTCTCTTAGAAATTTTCTTTACGGATCCCGCAAGGTAAACATTTTCACAGATCATCAACCCCTGACGTACGCTCTTAGCAACAAAAATACGAACTCCAAAATGAAAAGGTGGAAGGCCATTTTGGAAGAGTATAATTACGAGCTAAAATATAAACCAGGGAAAGAAAATATTGTTGTTGACTCTCTCTCTAGACCTCCTAATGCAGAAATTAATTCAATGACTCAAACGGATCAAAGTGCTGACAGCTCAGCGCACAATCTTATTCCTTCCGTCGATATGACGAAACGACAATGGGACGTGTTCAAGAGATCTATCCTTTGCATTTCAAAGACTATCGCATCCGATTCAACAAAAAATCGTTGAAGACATAGCCAACCCAATCGAACAAGAAGAGAAGATTCTAAAGATACACTGGCGCGCTCATCGCAATGCCTAAGAAAATCGAATACAACTTTTAGAAAACTTCTTTTTTCCTAAAATGGCTTCAAAAATCAAAACCCTAGTCAACCGATGTATAACTTGCAAGGTAAATAAATACGACAGACATCCGAACAAACCCGATCTAAATCTGACACCAATTCCTTACTACCCCGGACACACACTACATATCGATATTTTTTCTACGGAAAGATACCTCGTTCTTACTGCTGTAGACAAATTTACTAAATTTGCGCAAGCAAAAATTATTTCATCAAGATCAATTGAAGACATAAGACAACCCTTACGAACCATACTATTTTACTTCTGCGTACCTGAAGTTGTTGTAATAGACAAAGAAAAAGCTCTCAATTCAGCCTCAATAACTTCAATGTTAGAAGATGATCTTCGGATCAAAATCTTTAACACTCCACCATACAAAAGTGAAGTGAACGGGCAAGTCGAACGTTTTCACTCTACTCTTTCTGAAATCATGAGATGCTGGAAAACGGATGGAACCTCCCGGTCCTTTAAAGAACTTTTAGAATAAAAATAATAATAATAATACAATATTAACTGAATCTGGAAAAATAGTCCACAAAAGTAACATAAAAAATTAATTATTTTCAGATGTACTTTAAACATTGGCCAAGCTGAAATTCAAATCGTGGACTTTTCAAATTCGCAAATCGTTTCTTTACATACAGGACAAACGAAGATACAGAACGGACATTTTAAATTAATCCATACTATTAATGTTGAGCAGTATGAACAATTCCTTTCCGACATATTACCAATCCTTAATCTCGAAACAACCCAAAACCAAACCATTTTCCCTTTACTATCACACGAAATTCAACAAATCCGCACCTTTTTTACATAACCTTAAAACTAAATCTAAACGCTCTTTAAATTTCATAGGTAAAGGCTGGAAATGGATTGCTGGCAACCCCGATCATGATGACTTTGTAACAATAAAAGAAAAAATTACAGATGTTTTAAAAAATAATAATAAACAAGTTATCATTAACGAGTTATACAACGAACGAATAAATAACATTACAAAAATTCAGAATGAAATTCAAAATTTACTTAAAGACAATAATAAAATCAATTATGAAGTCATTACAAATCTTAAATACAGAATAAAAATTGTAAAAGAAGAACTAGAGAATATAAGCTATGCCATTCATTGGGCTAAACTAGGAACAATTAACTCTTTTATACTATCAAAAAACGAAATAGATTTAGCTACTAAAATACTTAATGAACAACAATTACCTTACACAACAATAGAAGAAGCTTTAGATTTTGCAGAAATTAAAATTATAAGAAATAATTTATCAATTCTTTACATAATAAACATCCCTTTAACAGACAAAGAAATATTTGATAATCTATTAATTAAACCAATTAAAAAGAAAAATATTGTAACTGAAATTTTATACAATGTAGTTTTAAGAAATAACGACCAATTGTATGGAACAACAAAAAAAATGTAAAACTTTTAATAATCTATCAATTTGTAACTCTAGAAATATTGTAAATATTACAAATGACTCTTGCATTCCCAATTTGTTAAAAAGCTTACCAGCTACTTGCAATACAGTTAATAATCATCACATTCCAACCATAGACGAAATAACACCAGACATTATATTGCTGAATCAGTTTACCGGAACTCTTGAATTCGACAATACAAGCCACAATTTAAATGGAACATTCCTGCTCCAATTCCGAAACATGACCATCAACCTAAACGGGACCCCATACATCTCTAAAGAAGGTTCTATCATAACACCCCTTCCGGCAATATTCCAAAGAAATCCTAAGGAAAACGAATACCGTGAATTACTCTCACTAGAAATGATGAAAGATCTTCATATCAACAACACTAACGAAATTCATCTCCTGCAAATAGAATAAACGTCAAAATACGAAAATCGTAATAAAACAGCCAACACCCGAAGATAATGGACCAGTGGCAATTGTGGACAAATTTCCTATGCTCGAGATAAACTCAATCCAACATCAAAGCAGTCCTAAGTTCAACAACCTACTATATTTTTGACGATCGATGACGATTGTTCCTAACAGGGGAAGAGTTAACACGAACGCGAGCAATGGTCTCAACGGAAATGCTGACCATGCGTCTGCATGCTCCAATAAACAAAAATTCATGAGAAAATTGCAAAGCAAAATTATTGTAATGGTAATGCAAGCAAGCAAAAAGATATTTCATTATTTTTGCTTGTGATTTATTTTTAAGCCAGTGTTAACTCAACATTCAATTAATAAAGGTCAGGCAAGCTGCCTGAAAAAAAATTTATTTTTTTAAAAAAATCAGCTTGAATTTTATTAACTTAAATTCTGGAATTAATATTATAAGGATGTCTTTCTTGTATTTGGCTAATCTTATTTTTAGTTCCTCTAGTTTTTCAAGTGTGATTTTATTTTTTATTATTTCTTGACTCGTTAGAATGTTCTGTGTTAATGTTCTAGTTTGACTTGTCATTATGTCTGATATCTTGTCAATAGTTTGTTTAGTTTCTCTTAGATTTTCATTGAGTTTCAGTTCTTAAGTTGTTTAGTTCCGAATTGTATTTCTTTAAGTTATTAATTGTTTCTTTTCTGTTTGCTAACATGTCATTTAGTTTTATAAATTGGTTATCAAAATGTTCATTTATTTTTATTTGTTGATTATTGTTTGAAATGATATACGGTTGTTTTCTTCAATGTATTTTAGTTTATTTTCTATGTTTATGCGGTCGTCATCGTCCATAGTACCGAAGATAAATTTTAAAATGTTGCCGCCTATATTTACTAAGCTTCTTCTTGTGATCTGGTGAGGGATTAGGGTATCTTATTTTATTTTTAATTTTTGTATTTCACTAAAGTGTTTATATTGTTTATTAGGTAGAATTTTATATCGTTCGTTTAATTGATTAACTAATTGTCTGTAGTTTGTATTTTTTTATTAAATGTATAATTGTGTTATAATTTTGTATTAATTCAACTTTTTCATTTTCAATGATTACAAATTCTTGTTCAATTTTGTTTATTTGTATGTATTGTGTTTGTGTCAACGTTATTGTTAAGAGAATTATTATTGTTAGTTTTATCATTTTGATATTTGTTTAGGTTTCTAAACTGATCTTTATGAAGTGTTTGTGTTTCTTTGTGGGGTTTGATTTTTATTTTATTTCCTATTCTGTTTATTACTTTAACTTTCCTATGTTTAGTTTTTAATTTGTTAAATTTTGTTGGATTGTTTATTTTCGTGTATCTTGGGTTTATATCCTTGTCTTGGCAATTTCTGTTTATTCTCAATATGTTTTTCTTTGTTTTTTTTCTATTCTATCGTGGATTATTCTTTAATCTATTTTTCCTAAGTGTATGTCGATTGGACGTTCCTTTGTTGTAAGGTGTATAGTTTTGTTTTAGATTTCCACTACTGTTATTACTTTTAAAGATATTGGCTTATCGTTGTCATCAAGTAATCTTAAGTTTTCATTCAGGATGCTGTGTAATCGTTCAATATCCGCATTTTTGGTATATCTGTAAGGAGTAGTACTATGTCTTTGAAATATTCCTGAATAAGATAAGTTTGAAATGTTGGATCGTTATCTAACGTTACTGTCTCTAGTTTTTTCATGTACAAAAATATTTTTATAATTGCTTCTAGGATGTCAATTTGATTTTTGGTTTTGACTTATTGTTTGACAATACTTATTAATTTCGAGAATTGTCGATACATGTCAAGTATTTAATTTTATTTGGTGATAACCAAATGTCGATATGATTATGTTTGTGGGGTTCAGGAGGGGTTTTGGTTTTTTCTAAGTTACGTTTTTCACATGTGTTTATTATCTTTGTTATTAATGTTTTTATATTGGGGTAATATAATTTAATTTTAATTTCTCAATATGTTTTTTCGATACCTATGTGATTATAGTTCTCATGTTCCTTCCATATTATGTTTTTCATTTTTTCAATGTCTTGTACGTCTTCTAGTACGATTTTTGTTCTAACTAATTTTTTGTTATTGTGGTTATTTTTCCAATATTCCTACAAATTCAAAAATATTTCATTTTGAATAAAAATGCAGTTTTGCATATTTGGGTCACATTCCTTTATGATTTCATCAAAGTCTTTTGTCGTAAAGTTTTTTCGTGTTATATTGAATCTTCTTTTTTGGAAAGGGAATGTTATGTTCTTTCAGTTTTCGTTGTCAATCTTGACCATTATTGGTCTTTTAAATATGTTAATGGGTTTTTCTGTGCTATTTATCAAATTATTGCTGTTACTTTCAGCGCTATGTTTGGTGCTTACAAGTTCTTCTTCTCTTTTTAAAAAGTTTATTTCGTTTTCGATTTTATTCTGGAAAGTGCGTCAACCAATCTATTTTTTTTACCTTGAATATATTGTATTTCGAAGTCGAATTCTTCGAGTTTGATCTTCCACCTTTGTAGTTTGCTATAAGGTTCTTTTAAATTTTTAAGCCAAACGTGTGGTCTATGATCCGTCAGAATCTTAAGCTTTCTACCGTAAAGATAATGTCGAAATTGTTTGCTTGCCCAAACTATTGCCAGTAATCTTTTTCAATTGTCGAGTAGTTACATTCGTGTACGTTGAGTGTTCTACTTGCAAAGCATTAAGGTTCATGGCTTTGACTGAGTACTGCTCCAATAGCATAATTGGAGGCGTCTGTCGTTAATACAAATTATTTCGTAAAGTCGGGATGTGTGTTTAGTAGATTATCTTGTGTTGAGCTTTGTTTTCGTTACGTTATTTCGCATATTCTTAAAGAACGAGAAGCTGCCAAATATTACACGATCATCGCAGATGCTACTCCTGATTGAAGTCATGTTGAACAAACCACTTTAATTTTACGATATCTTCGATTGGACCAGAAAATTATACTGTACGACGTTGAAGAACGCTTTTTAGCGTTCATTGACTGCAACGAAAAAACCGGCAAGGCTATTGTTAATTTAATACGACAAACTCTGCAACAATACGAGATCCCTTTGGCAGAATACCATGGCCAGGGATATGATAACGGAGCTAATATGAAAGGAGCATACAAAGGAGCACAAGCACACATCCTACGTGATAATCCAAACGCCATTTACTCGCCTTGTGCAGCTAACAGCTTGAATTTAATAGGAGTAAAGTCTGCTGAATGCTTCACCTGAGCAATCACTTTTTTCGTTGTTGTCCAGAAGTGCTATAACATCTGCAGTAGTAGTCCGCAGCGATGGGAGATTCTAAAAAATAGAATATCTGTTTCACTCCACACATTGTCTAAAATACGATGGTCTTCTAGAATCGACGCTGTCAAACTGTTTGCACGAAATTTCTCTGGTTTAAAAAATGCGTTACTGTCACATCCAGTTTTGTTGAAAAGTATGCTGAAATTAATCACCTTAAAAACATTTATGCAGCTAATTCATTGTCTGGTATAGGTCTTCCTTCTTTAGAATTATTGAATGAAATCACTTCAAAGAAATTGGACTCACTTTTTCCAAACTTTTGTATAGCTTGGCACTATTCTGTACATTACCTATATCAGTAGTCAGTGCTGAGATCTTTTAGCGTACTCGCAAGGATCAAAAATCATCATCGTTCCTGTTCAGCCCAAACAAGAGTATCAGGATTAGCAACACTTTGCCTGGAATCGGACTAGGCTAGAAAAAAGATGCCGTGATCAACGTTTTTGCCACGGCTAAAGCAAGAAAAGCTTGCATTGCAGATGCACAGCAATAACCAAAGAAAACACAAATAATGATTAATTTAAGTTTAGTTTAAATTAGTGAAGTTTATATTTAATCTAGTTTTTAACATTTTTGTTGTCAAGCATAAGGTATACCTAAAAAAAAACAGAATTTTGTATTTAATGATTTAATATAAATGCATATTTCATGAATAAAGTTTGATTTGATTTTAACCAAGATTTCTATGTATCTATGTAATATCTATTTTAATTTATGATTTTGTAATTTTTTTCAAAGAATTACCCCCGGGCCGGGAAATTCTCTCGGCGGCCCTGTAAGGAGTACATTCAGACCTTGAATTTGGCATCAAATTTAGCCATTAACTCGATGAGCTAAGTCATGGTCGAAAAATTAAGAAGTGGTCTGCCGACCCCTTCGACATGCTTTTAACCAGGCAACCCTATTTATTTCGTTTCGTCTCGTTGAGCTCTATAATTGGACACTAGTTTTAGCCATTAACTCTATGGGCTAAGTGATGGTCGAAAAAACTCACCGAAAGTAACCCGTTTTAGACCCCTTTATCACGGAATTTGGTAGGCAACTACTAAGGAAATATGGGAAAAGTCTGGACGCATGTACAAAGAAAGATGGGGGTTTTCTAATTGCATAGGAAGCATATTACTATCAAAAGCCTAAAAAATAGTGGATTAACTTATTTCTCATATTCTCCGCAATAGGAAAATTTATTAAATTATTTGATGAGACCTTTTCTTCACATAATATCTAGTCAAAATCGTGAGAAAGGAAACTTCAACACCGATCTGTGCTTGGCTCGACATGTAGTGGAAAATTGTTTTACAATTTTATCTGGAAATTGGCGAATATTTTTAAGACCCGAAGATACTAATGTTACATACAACTACGGTCGGGGCCTTCAAGGCAGATTGCGTTTTGCACAATTTTCCAAGAAATAAATCAACGATAGAAGGGGACTAACAAGAGCTTTTGGCAGAAACCGGATCATAAAAATTATCGCTTACAAACTTAGCCCACAATGGAAGGACGAAAGAGGCCATCAAATGAAATGCATCAAACTGGATAACAAATTGTAGAATATTTTAGTTCTCACATCGATGAGAATTAATCAAGAAACAATAAAATACGTCTTCAAAATCAAAAAAATAGGTGTATTTAATATTTTCCTTTATGCTATATAAAAAAATTGTTAAATTAACAGTTTTATTTAAAAACCGTTCCTACAATTTTGAGAAAAAAATCACACTTTTTTACATTTTTTTAAGAAATATAATGGAGTTTAAATTATTCCGCTGAAAACTATTTTACGTACTTTTTCAAACAATCCAAAGTTAGAAAAATCGAATAAAAACTTTGATTCTCCTAATATTTTTAATTTTTTTATACTACGCTATGTCATAATAGGAAGTGCACATAAGAGCTTGTACGTGCGATCCAGTCATGCAATTTATTTTTAATGTTTTTATATTCACCATGATTTAAATAATATAAAATAAGATATTTTTGAACACATGAAATCAAATTTTAAACGTCCATTGTGCACGCGATTAAACGATTGAATGCAACATGCAGCGATAGAATTTTTCAAACAAGAACGAAACCCAATTATTTCGGTTCCATTTGACCCATAGAGACTTACAGCTCTATTATAGCTATCAAATATCTTTTATTTGATACAGGATAACTTCTATCGTATAATTGATAAATTGGTATTATAAGTATCAATTGATAATAAATTTAAGCCGATTGTGAATACCGATCAAAACGTAATTATTTTGATTTTGATTAAAAGAAATTCGCTTTTTTCCTAACAGTATTTTATTTAGTAAGGACGTTAGGAGCAGGATTGTAAGCAACAGAAAGACCAATAGAGGAAAACCCAGAAGTAGCCAATTGAAGCTGTTCAAATTTGTGGCTGATGGAATGATCGATTGGTAATAATACCAAATTTATTAATTAACTATTCACAAAGATTTCAAATATACATACAATTCACAGTTTACACAAAAATGTTGATAGATCACCATAAAACCAACTTATAAATTTTGTTGATTCTTATCAAATATTATCTTATAAGATCTTGATATTTAACAACATTTAGCATAGTACGCAGGTCAAGCTAAAATTTAGCTTGCATGTTTCTCTCCAAGCGTTAGCAATAATTCCAGATAGATTTTGACAGACGAGAGTTGTGGAGAAAGCAGCTGTCTTAGGTGGCAGTTATAGCGATTAGGAAAACGTGTCAGGAAAAAAATTCAAATGATATTTAATTATGTTTTCATATGATTTTAAACACAATTACTATAGTAATCGAAGGAAAAACACTCAAAGAGTTTTTTTTACCAAAAAAGGTTTCAATCGAAGATTTTTTTTGTATGTATTAATTAATTTTCCTGATGAAATTCCGTCACAGAATTTTTTTTCCTTTTTCGGGGGAGATTAAAACCCGACGACGTCCTCTTTAAGTTGAGGTCAGTTAAAATTTAGCTCGTATAAATGTGCCGATAAATTTATAGGTCCGCTAAATTTTCAAAGTACACTAGGAAACACAAAAATGAAAGCTGCATACTCCGCAAAAATCCTTCGCTAATCATAGCTCGGCTAAATTTTGGAGAGAATTCTGTATGGGGCCTACATTTAAGCGGGAGCTGCGTACTAGGCTATTCCAGATAAAAAAATAGTTTTGGCATAAGCTTGCAGAGTTGTGAAAGAATGCATTTATTTTAGTATTGCAGTCAATTGAATGGAAAGACTGTTTTTTAAGTCTTTTGATTTAACCTCAGTACTGTGAATTTCAAACGGAATTCCACAGTCAGTTTTGTAGTCTTTTATTTTAAAATCATCTGAAGCAGCAAAAAGAATTCAAATCAAAAGAATGCATTCTTTTTGGACTGCTTGCAGTCTTTGAAATCTTTGAAAAGTCTTTTGCATTCTTTGCAGCCTTAAAGTCTTTTGAATTCATTCAATTGTATTGAAGTCTTTTGCTGATTTGAATTCTTTTAATTGATTGAAGCGTTTTTTCTGCTGAAAACGTTTGAACTACTTTTAAGTCGGTTAAAAGTTACACACTATAGCAATTATTTAAAATCTCCATTTCAGTTATTTTTGTCCAAAACAGAAGTCATTGTACGAGTTAACCGGCATTCGCACAGTTTTTTTATTACTATTTCCTTACAAGTATATTATTAGTTAGTGTTCCCTAAAACTTTTAACTTGGTCAAACAAACATGAATTAAACACCTGTAAGATCACATTGATTTCCTATAACTTTTGTGAAATAGGCTTTGTTATTTTATTTTCTTCAGAAGTTAATGTTTTTATTTTATTTTTTTAGTTTTCGTATTTTTTTTATTTTTGAATGGAGATTTAAAAAAATATTTGTTGAAATCTATAACTTTCAACCGCAACTTGACAGTATTCGAAAGGCTTTTAACAGTGAAACGTTTTTAACGATAGTTATAAGACTTCAAAGCAGTCAAAAGACTTCAATACATTGAATACATTCATAAGACTTTAAGACTGCAAAGAATGTAAAAGACTTTTAAAGACTTTAAAGATTGCAAGCAGTCAAAAAAGAATGCACTCCTTTTATTTCAATTCTTTTGACTGCTTTTGATGATTGCATTATTTAAGACTTCAAAATGGAATGGGAATGGATTTATAAAGTTAAAACACTGAGATGATAAATTCTGTTGCATTCCCGAAGAGTCAATTGAATGACTGGGATTTTGCGATATGCAATACCATAATATTGCATTCTTTTACAACTCTATAAGCTTGGCAGTTTCTTGTATACAATTTTTTTTGTCCAAAGGGCCTCATTTATAGAAAACGTCACCAAAGCCCTAAATTGACTTTGCTGTTCATTTGCAATCTTTGTTTAATACCTCTTTTGGATATATGTACATATATGAATGAAGTGTCGAACAGTTAAAGATGACGATCTTGCTGCTGGTGGCAAATGGCAATGTTTGATTTGACTTGACAGTATGAGTTTACATTTATTTTGCAACATACAATAAAAAATCGCAACTTTATTGATCATGCCACCTCATTTTCGCCAAGTTGATTGTTGATTTTGCATAAAATCTTTGCACAAAATGGCTGAACTAAAAAAAACAGTGAAATTGAACTGCACAAGAAGTTAAATTCTAAAAAATCCAGAGATTCTTTTATTAATGTTGTACATTTTTACATTAACTTAAATAAGTTATCTCAGTTACTATAACAAGTTTTTCTAACCCCTGCTAAAATATTGCTTATTTCGTCATCTTTTCGCGCATCAACTGTTTCGCCTATTGCAGCACGGGGGAACACTAATGACGCCACTGATTGAGGTGTTATATTGAGTCGTTCAGAGTCCATATCAGGGCTAATAAAATAGTTGTGTGTGGGACCTCCATTCTGGCAAATTTGATCCGACTGATTATGAGGCAAGAAGTTGCCCTCAACGTTGTTGTTTTGGAAAGGTAGCGACGTATGATGCAAGGTTGATATATTGTTAGATGGAATATATGTGACTTGAGGATAATAGCTTGCAGTAGGATTAGAATACAATTCATAGCTATCGTAATTATTATGATTCGTATCGGCATATTTTGAAAATTTGTTTTCGGAGAATTGTTGCGATGTATCAAGCCTGCATTGGGAGCTTATGTATTCTGAATAGTCTTTTTGCTCCTGGTTTATTTGTGTGTTACATCCAGATGCTGATTCATACATAGAGCTGGTGTTTACAACGTATGGAGTCGTTAACATTTCATTTACAACATTTTTGGTTTGTGTGGGAGTATCTGGCGAACTATAATGAGGAGATAAGCTGGTTTGCGATGGTCCATGTACACTTGTATTAATTTTGTATGTTTGAGAAAGATCAGTTGGATCATTACTTTGATTTTCTATCAAACCTGCCATCGGTGGGAAATAAGTTCCTTTTACTGTGTGTCCTTGTTCTAATATTCTGTGGTTACTACAGGTAATATATATGCCTTTCCCAGCGATCAAAGTAGAGGAACTTAATGCTTGTTCATTCTGAAATGATGATTTCTTTCTACCCATTTCATTATCGTCTTCAGAATTTTCGAACGCTTTTGATTTGCTTCTTGATTTATACACACATTTTTTTGAGGGCTTTTGTCTGTCGCAATAGTTGCTGTTAGCATTGCTCTGAACTTGCTGCCGTAATGATGGATTCTTTTTCTCATAATTCCGATTTTTAGCAACCATGGCGTGAAAATTTCCATCAATTGGGTTTTTGCTAACTTGCACTGAAACTTGGTCCTTGCCACTTGTTTGAATAGTTTTAGGTTTTGAGAGCTTCCGTCGTCGGGGACGATATTTATAGTTCGGATGCTCCGTCATGTGGATAATTCTTAAACGTTCAGCCTCCTCAACAAAGGGTCTTCTATCCAAGGGCGTCAATGATCTCCACTTCTTACCTAAAATTATAAAGAAAAAAATTCAAGTATAGTCGAGTTAATAGTCTGAAATATATGTATTTGAATAAATACTTTTGCATAAGTTTTCTAAAAAAAATAAAAAATGCAAAATCAATGCAATTTAACCAAATGCGAAGGCAAAAAAAAACCAAAAAAATAAAAACACAGAACCCGTCAACTAGAATAAAATGCTTGACAAAATAAATAAAGATTTCCGTTCGAAATGGGAAACAAAGAAACATTTAATAAATATTTCAGAAATGTTCCAGGAAACTTCGAGATCAGAATAAAAATTCCTAAAACATAAAAAAAAATCAGAAACAAAGAAAATGTTGTAACCTTAAATCAATTCAGAAAAGAATGAAATTAAAAATTTAGGTAATACTTTTATTTATAATATCTTTTGAATGAGCTCTTGGCTCGTATGATTTTGAATGAATCTTTATAAATGTGGTTTTTATTTGAAGCTGACAATCGATGATTAATCCCTGAGTTGACAGCTTTGGACAGGGTTTGTTCAGTTATCACATTCCTCTCGCTTTTAGTTTGTTCCATATCATAGTTAAAATTCTTCCAGAACCGATGACCTTGTTTCTGTATCAGATGCCTTTAAGGTGTTCGGCTAATAAAAGAATCCCTATATTTCACGGTACGTCCGAAATTGGGCTCAAGGGTGAACTGAGGAGCATTCCTTGCGAGACGAGTATTAAGGGAGAAACTTTTAAGAGGAGGAATGCAGCTGGCTACTTCGAGTGAACAATGTTTATAAAAGAAACGATAAAATAAAGAAAGACATGAAACATTGCGTCGGTGTTCGAGAGGGACAATTGTTTCAGCGGCAGTTTTATTTCCTATCAATCGAGCTTGTATTCTATCAAGCAGGTGAAGCAATGTTTGTGAAGCAACTGCCCAGGGGTGGGAGATATACTCGAGTTTAGGGTGTATAAACGCTTCATAAATTGTAGCTAGATCAGATGGGGAAAAGAACTTTTTACTCCGATACAGAAAACCTAAGCAGTTAGCAGCATTCTTAGCGATCTCAAATATATGGTCGTTCCAACGGAGGTCGTCGTTGACACACATACCGAGGACTGAGAGCTTTTCGGTTTATTCGATGTAAGTGCCATTCATGGACAATGGCATTGGGGGTATGTTTCGCTTTAACGACAGAAGACAGCATTGAGATTTCGAAGCATTAAACTCCACACGATTCTTATTACCCCATTTGACAATGCTGTATAAATCGGAGTTTAATGAGCTTGACATACGGCACCGTTGCAATTGTACGTTCGAAGGCGAAGGACGTGAATCATCGAACGAATATGAAAAGCTGAGTGTAGAGTCGTCAGCTAAACAGTTAAGTGGATTAGAAGTAACAGACAGAAGATCATTTATAAAAATGAGAAAAAGAGTCGGAGACAGAACAGAGCCCTGGGGCACACCAGCATTTATTTTGTGGGAATCAGACTTGGAACCGACCAAGACACCTGGTATTGAACGGTCCAGAAGATAGCTTCTAATCCAACGTACAAGAGTATCATCGATCCCAAAAGCACGCATTTTCGATAAGAGAGCTTCGTGCCAAACTCTATCAAATGCCTTGGAGATATCAAGAGCAATAATCTTACTTTCACCAAAGCGATGTAAAGATTTGTTCCACTTCGGTGAGATATGCCATCAGATCACCAGTGGAACGGTTGCTGCGGAAGCCATACTGACGGTCATGGAGAAGCTTTCGATATTCGAAATACTCCTTAAGCTGACGGTTAATCAGTGTTTCCATGACCTTAGAAAGAAAGGATGTCAGTGCTATGGGTCGGTAGCAAGAGGGGGAGGATGGGTCACCTTTCTTAGGGATAGGCTGTACAAATGCTGTTTTCCATCTTCTAGGAAAGATTCCAGAAGAGAAGCAGCGATGGAAAAGCTCACGCAGTGGCTTTGCCAGTGTGGAAGAACACCTCTTCAGAAGAATCGGGGGATTACCATCCGGGCCAGCGGATTTGTGTATATCGAGATCTTTGAGAACTCTTGCTACTGTACGAGTGCGGAAAAAAAATCTGTCCATGGAAAAAACTACATTCTCAAGTACAGGAGGGGCAACGTTACTGTGATGCAGCGTGGAGCTGGCAGTGAAATATGCGGCGAGCAGTTTGCCTTCTGTGAAGAGTACACAAGTGGTTTGTTATTGTCGATGAGCGTTGGAACCGAAGATGTTAGGGAATTTTTAATAATTTTTTTACAAAAATTTCCAAACATTTTTACTGCCTTTGGGACACTGCAGAATTTGTTGCCGTAATTTTTGGTCATGCAAAAATTTGGTTCTTTTAATAACGGAGTTGAGTTCCTTGCTTATTTGTGCTTTTTCCGATTTTCCTCTGTAGGGTTGACTTTGTAAGATCGGAAACTTACTTTTTTGAGCCTGATAGCTTCTATAAACTCAGAATTAATCCAGGACATTTCCTTAGGCTTGATGCTTTTTACTCTGCTAAAAATAAAAGCACGCTTAACTAGAAGAATCACATTTGTCATCATTTCAGCACTGGCATCAATGTCACTACCGAGGAAGCATAGTCACCAGTTAAAGTTTCGGAAAAAAATATTCAGACCGTCCCAACCGAAAGCCAACTTTCTCGTATTGCCAAACGGACTTGGTGGGAAGTTTTTCTTAAACTGGATGGGTGGAGGATGAGAAATTAGCTGAAATTACACAATGGTCTGAAGTGCCAAATGGAGAAGATTTAGATTTTGTAAAGTTTAAGTTAAGTTTATAAGAAAAAAGTAAACTTTAAAAATCAAAAATCAAAATTAACAATTCAAGATAATTATACAAATCAAGATAAATTAAATTCATTATTTTGCAAGGTAGAAAGAAATAAGAAACAGAGAACAAATCCCCTTTGAAAATACCGGAAATATTAAAGACAGTATATTTATTTGATAGGGGATAATATTTTTTCTATTTGATCAAAATTAAAATTAAACATCCAGTCCTTAACAAGTTTCTCAAAACGATTTGGATATATAAGTGATCTTATTATAATAGGAAGTTTATAAAATAAACGAGGAGACTTAACAGAACAGAAATTATGGAAGGCAGTCGTGCGGAAGTAGTGCCCCGTGGCTTAGTGGTTAGTGTGTCGGACTGCTAAGCGAAATAACCTGGGTTCAAATCCAGCTCATAGCCACCTTTTTTTCTGGGGTACTGCCTCTTGCGAGGAACTGACAAAACCTCCAAGAGTAAAATTTGTCTCGAAAAAGTGCATCTGATGTAGCCGTTCGGACTCGGCGGTAAACTGTAGGTCCCTTCCATTCTTGCAGAGTAACAACACACACACAGGAATGGTTGAGAGTATAAGTCACTAGGCCTTGGCTCCTTAAGGAGCTGTCACGCCAATAAATTTATTTATTTATTTATAGTCGTGCGGAAGTTAGGAACAGGTACCACATATTGCATGTTAACACGAAGGTTATGGGTATCTAAGAATCTGAAATTCAGAACACCTGAGCGCTTAAAAAAAAATTACAACTTTAAAACAGTATAAGTGCCGAACTGGAAGAATTTTTAAACCTAAGAATAATGGAAATCTATTATGAAGCCGATGTTTTCTGTTTATTTTTCTAATTACATATTTTTGTAGTGTCAAAATCGGCTTCATTTTGCTTGAATATATTCAACCCCAACATGCTACACCATACTGTAATTTAGATTGAAAAATACCATAATAATTTTTTTAAGCAGCTCAGGTGAGCATACTTTTTGGAGGTAGAAAAAATGCCTGAGAGTGGAACGGAAATACTTTTTTAAATATTCAGAGATTTTAGAATCAGAGTCCTTAACATTGACAAAAATTAACTTTCACAATTTTGAAACAATTATTAGTGCAATTGCAGTTGTTGGAGTAGGTTAGCCAGGTTAACAAAATAATGTATATAATGGCAACCTAACAATTTGAATCTTTGGAATTCAGGGTCATAAACAAAATGTCCGGTTCTATGGAGCTCCGTTGGAAAAGACTAAGATACATAATTTTGGTTTTAGCACTTATGACCAATTTATGCTCGGCGAACCATGACCTCAGAATATTTAGATCCCATTTAATATCACTGACTAGATCAAGAAGACTTTCAGCACCAAATGTACATCCAACGTCAACCGCAAAAGCAGTAACATTAGATTTTAGTTTTAATCTAAACAAAGAATTAATATACCTATGCCAGGAACAAAATTGGCCCTAGTATTGAAACCTGTGGGACCCCTATATTAGAAAATTTAAATTCACTCCTCATATTGCTAATTTTAACTCTTAGTGGTCTGTTACTGAGGAACGATTTAAACCAATCACTCATAAAACTTCTAACATCCACATTTTCAAGTTTAGTAACCATTATATCATGGTTCACCATATCAAACGCTTTAGTGATATCGACGTAAAGGATGGCTGTGAACTTTTTGTTATCTAAGAATTTAAAGATATCGGTGCAGAATTTCAGAAGAGCATCTTCCGTCGATTTTCTTTTTTGAAAACCAAATTGCAGGGGACTCAAAAAATGTCTTTTATCTAAAAAATCAATGTCTTTTTTTAATATTTTTTTTTCAAAAATTTTACTTATTGAAGAAAGAATTGGAATTGGTCCGTAATTGCTTACATCTTTCTCTAATCCTTTTTTAAAAATTGAAACAATATAGATCAGATACATTTTTTCAACTGATTTGCTTAATAAGCAATTGGAAAAACGACCATAAATATGATATAAACACTTTCCAGACGCAGGCCTAGTTATTTCATTAATAAATGAAACCAAGCTATGAGATGCAAGAAGCGACAAATACTACGTAGAAACTGTTTCTGAATTTTCCAAAATGTCTATGTTTATATCTCCTTAAATGATTAAATTCTTTGAATTTTCCCTATCCAAAAGATTAAAAAATTCTTCCTTAAACACTGACGCTCTATACTTATGTAATCAATAAATGCAAAGAATAACCATATACAAAAAGATAACTTTAAAACATCGGCGCTCAAAAAATTTAACATTCATGTCCATCCCCAACAATACATCCTACACCGCCAGCACAGTAATCATCATTAGTTTTAGCAACAAATGTTTACCCAGGCAAAGCGTAATCACTTATTTCAAAGTTATAGATCCAAATCTCAGAAATAAATATAAAGTCTGGTACACATGCAAATGAATCTAAATGGGAAATAAGGCAAGTAAAATTCTCTCTCAAACTTATAATATTTTGGTGAATCAAGGAAAGTCTGTTGTTACAGTAGTTTTTAGAAATAATTTTTTTTTCACAATTATTATTATATATATTTAACAGAATAAAGTTAGGAACTTCATCATTTATAAAATCACAGTTCAAATTCATAACAAGAAAATAAAAAAAATTATAAAATGTTATCCAGGTCTTCAAAAGATCTTATTTGGGTGGTATCACTACCTTCAATCTTTCTTATTAGAATTCTATTGTTTTTTATCCATACGTATTTATATAATTTGTCCTTCTTAATAGACTTCGCCTGCATCAACAATGCATGAGTACATTTGGTTAATGAATTGATGTAGATAGACCGCCTCTGTCCACTGCCGTAGCTGCTGTTTGAACTCCAAGCCAATATCTTGCTTTAGAGATTTACAAGCTAATTCCAAGAAGATAACTGATTTGCCCTCTTAATTTTTACTGCTCAACCCACTGGCTTTCCTTTATTTACATAGCACTTTCTTATGTCGCAATCATTCCCCTCAACATCCATAGCTTCACGGAAGATCTTTTGTGCGACGCTTTTTGAGTTGTCGTCATTGACATCGCTTAATCCCGTGATTTCAATGCAGTTATCTAATTAACTTTGTTGTTGCCAATGTAACCTGTTTTCTAGAAGATGAACTCTAGATTTAAGCAATTCATTCTCCTTAGTTAAAGCTGACAGAGAAACTAGAAATTTTTTATCAACCGCTTCCAGATTTGCAATTTTTTTGTAGATCATTTGTAGCGTAATTTCACTTTCATTCCCCACATCTGTTGCACATACCTTATCTGAGGAGGTCCTCTTATGTGCTGGCACCAAGTTATTGCATAGATCGCCACTCGAAGAGCCTTCGTCCTTTTTCAAAGCACTTTTTACATCGAAACTATTTATTTGTGGTACCATGAAATGACCAATTACAATCACAACACGAAATTCACAGTGCATCGTTCAAGTCAAGTCAAGAGTAAGAGCAGCTTGCGCAGCAACATCCGGTATACGCGTTGGCACATTGATCAATTGGGTTAGGTGATGTTACCCGGCAAAGAGCTCGACATACTCTTTCGGGTTTTGTCTGACCAGAATAGCGGAATCAATTGGAATTGTGTGCATTGAAATTGCCCATAATAACGATTTCAGTGCGGAATATAGGGAAACAAATTTCGAGATGGAATCAGACAGCGCATCAAACTCGTTACAAGTCGAGTTACTGTCGAGATTGTTTTATTTGTGCAACCACATAGTTGGATGCCATATGTCCAAACGGGTTTCAGTACTTGCTTATATAACACTAGCTCACCCTTCCGGCGTTGCTCGGGTATACCAGAAATGATTTCTGTTTTAATTGAATAACTTTTTGAAGCCATGAATTGGTTTCATAATGAATAGAGTGAAAGAAAAATTAAGCAGTCTATTAACATTTGTATTTTTTTTTATTGAAAAGATGAAATAGAGAAATATAAAGAAATATTTTGTATGAAAGAAAAAAAATAATTTTTTGTTTGTTTTTTATTATTTTTTAGAGGGCTTCAAAAAAGCATTTTTTATAGTTTTTTTTTAATATTTACGTATTTTGAAAACGGCTCAGTACATTTTTTTCAAAATTGGTAAGTACATGTATATGCGGAATATCTATGAATTGGAGTATTTGAATTTTTTTTGGAAAAATGTTTTTAAAAAGTTTAAAAAAAAAACTTTTTTTCTAAAAAACCGCTCGACAGATTTAGAAATTTTTTTTCTCATAAATTGAAATTTATCCAAAAAATTATATGGCGAACTTTTTTTCAGTTTAATCAGTTGAAGTATTTATTTGAGAATTTAGAATTTAGTTTTTCAAAATCTCAAACCCCAAGACAAATGTCACACATTAGAACAAGTTTGTGCGACCCAGCCATCGACTTTATTTTAAAAAGAATTTAGTTGTGAAATCATTTTCGGAGTTAAGAGGGAAAACAAACGTTGTGTGTGCTCATTTTGTTGTGTTGCCCCAATTTTACTGTATAAAATAAGTAAATTTTGTAAAAAAAAAAATATGCTTTAATCACCCTCAAGCATAACCTTTCTAAAAAACAATGGTCTTTTTAAATCAGACCAGTAGTTTCTGAGATTAGCCCGGACGAATAAACAAACAAACAAATGCCCGCTACATAAATTTGGTAAGCAATTGCTAAGAACGGTACCTTCCCTAGGACTGTTTTTTTGCTAACGACTATTTTGAAAACGGCTAAGCCGATTCTTTCGGATTTTCACACATATATAAAAATGTATGCCTTAAATCACCCTCAAGCATAACTTTTCAAAATTTTTTTTTTTTAAATCAGAACAGTAGTTTCTGAGGTTAGCCCGGACGAACAAACAAACAAATGCCTTTTTCCGCTTTATTATTATAGAAGATTATTTTTTTTTGATAGGTAGGTAAGAGTTCTTTCCCAGGAACCATTTGAAAAAAAAACAAGAACGGCAACGGATGATAATCCACCTTTTGCCAAGAAACTGGAAATGTGCCCATTCTGCGACATATGCGTAGGTCCCTGTATATTTCTTATGGGACTACTAATACGTTTGCATTTGGATGGGCACGAAAAGTATGGCTGGTTTTCCGCTTTTAAAATTTCATTTAGATGGGCCATAGATGGGCGTGGTGAACAAATTTAAGAAAAATTTAAGAAAAAGTGTAACGTTTTTAAATATTTAGTATAAAACTCATTTTTTCAATTCCTTTTATATAAATATTAAAAAAAAAAGTGTAGTTATGATGATATACACATGTTTTTTGTTAAGAGTTTTCTTTTAATTTTTAAATAAGAGCTGGAAAACAAAACAAACAAAGCAACCTGCAACCGCACCCTTGAATTTGAAATGTGAACATTCCATTAATGGGGTTGTGGTGGGATTATCCAACTGTATGGGAATTTATAAATGTCAAACATAAAAAAAAACAATCATAGAATGCTGTCAAACTGCCATGAGGTTTTTTTATTTTTTCATAATATTTTTCGTAAATTTGTTAATATTTCGTATTTATTTTTTTATTTTCAGATTTCTTCCAGGAATTTTAAGTTCTGATATTCTTAGTTTGATCTTAGTTTGATATTCCTCTTTCCTCAGTTAATAGTGGGGCCAATGTATACAAAGTCCTTAACTACCTCAAAATTAAAGCTGTTGTCCAAAACCTTTATGTTAGGCGGCTCTTCTTGATGGCAGCATATTCTTGGTTTTGTCCCATGGTGGTGAAGGAAGAGCACCAGTAGCCGGAGGTACGTTTAAAGAAGACTTTAAAACCACAACTTTAATGTTATAATTTTTTTCCAGGAGTTGTTGCAAAAGAAGATGCACGTGGAGCAATACGTGGACGGCAAGTTATTACCAAATTTATTGCCACCCGTTCAAAAGAATTTATCGAAGTGCGAGAAAACTAGCCAGCCGTCCAGGCTTATTACTATCGTGTCCCCAAGGAACCCAAGTGGTCGATCTTCGAATATCGAATATCGAATCGCAATCATTCAAAAATTACGGCGGATGCAAGTTTTTTTTTTTTTTTTTTTAATTAAAGATAATAAATGATCCTAATAATATTATAAATGTGAATGTTTGTATGTTTCGATAATTGTTCCATAATAACGCCTCAACGGCATAACGGATTTGAATGAAATTTGGTATGTAGGAATGAGACATAAATTAATTTTTTTATTAATTGGCGCGACAGCTCCTTAAGGAGCCAAGGCTTAATGACTTATAATCTCAACCAATCCTGTATGTGTGTTGTTAATCTGCAAGAATGGAGGGGACGTACAATTTACCGCCGAGTAACATTTTTACTCCTGGAGATTTTGTCAGTTCCTCGCAAGAGGCAGTACCCCGGAAAAGAAGGCTATCAGCGGAATTCAAACCAAGGCTCTTCGCTTAGCAGTTCGACACACTAACCACTAAGCCACGGCGCACTACAGGGAATGAGACATAGACTACTTTTTACTTTTAAGTGTGGTTCCTGTGGGAGAGGCTTTTGTTTGTTATGCTTTCGTGTCCCAACGACTGCATGAATTTGTGAAGTTGCGTAGATGGAAGAGTGCAGGATTCACTTTATTTCCAAAGGGTCTCTTTGGGAGAGTTCGAAATATTTTGGTGGGTAAGCTACTATTACATAAATGCGAACCCACGAGCAGCCAAAATTCCAAAAGGTCATCTCCGGACTGAAAACAGTCCTTTGTGAATATTGAGTGTTAAAAGTTTGACGGAGAAATCGTCTACGACAAGCTGTTGATAACAGAAGACCATTCTCTACATAATAAGCATCTCCATTGCATTAAAAAGAACCGGCAAATACATTTGTTTATTATTATAAATAATATTCACCATAGCAGACCTCAGGACATGTAACTTTTCTTGCGACCACGTCACATGGCCTGATGATCTGATAAGTGGATGATGTATGGATAGTGTTTAGTTCATAAAAATAATTTGGATTAACGCATGATGTAGACTGCTTGTTTTCAGCATTTGCTTCCTGTACTTCATGGACAGTTTGTTTGTGACGCATCACAATTCTTGTCCTTGAAAAAGCATGTAGCCAGGTGTTTTCTTTGAAGATACAGTCATAACTTCCATGTTACCACGCACGTCTATCACGTGTCTTTGGCAGCCTCATGGGGTATTTCAATTTCATACTCTTGCTTTCGTTTCTGTAGAGATTCACCCACATATAATTTGGTCCCTCAACCTTTTGCCCAGCTCCATAAAGTTGCAGTGTTCCAACAACTTCCTCAGATCTTTCACATAATCTGCGATGTTCTCGTCTTTATTTTGCCCTCGCTTATGGAAGGTAAAAAGCTGAACAATTTCATTGGGATTCGGATGATTTTTTTTTTACCGAGGGAAATCTTCAAAAGACACTAGGTAATAATCGGTAGCGAGTAGTGTGATACTTTTACCGCACTTAAACCACCGGTGAATCAGGACCAATCTATGAAAGATTGACAAATGATTTTTTCTTTCTTGATTTTTAAATCGCATTGGGGGAAGTTTACAGTTATAAGACTTTTCCATAGCTTTTAGACCATCTCCGAACATTGTTTCGTACATTTAAGATGATCTTCATCTCGGAGTTAGCATGTTCTTACAGACACTGGATGTGTCATACAGCGTGTTTTTTAACCACTTCTGTAACCATTTTAATTTGAAGGTCACGATGTAGATCGCTATTTCTTATATACCAAGGGGCATTAATTATTCCACAAAGGACCTTCGAATTTTTGGATGGGCTCAGCATTTGTTTTATTTGTGCAACCCCATAGTTGGATGTCATATGTTCAAACGGGTTTCAGTACTTGCTTATATAACACTAGCTCACCCTTACGGCGTTGCTCGGGTATACCAGAAATGATTTCTGTTTCAATTGATTAACTTTTTGAAGCGATGAATTGGTTTCATAATGAATAGAGTGAAGAAAAATTAAACAGTCTATTAACATTTGTATTTTTTTTTATTGAAAAGATGAAATAGAGAAATGTAAAGAAATATTTTGTATGAAAGAAAAAATAATAATTTTTTGTTTGTTTTTTATTATTTTTTAGAGGGCTTCAAAGAACACAACGTTCTTAGTCTTGTTTCCTGAAGGTATTAATAAAAATTGATTTTCCCATTACCGGACCTAGACCAAAGCAACATAAAGTTGTCCGTGTGAAAAACATTCGTTCCTTAAATCTAATTCAACGTATTTGAAGGTTTATCCTTGGTATTGATTTATCGTCACAGCAAAAGAAATTTTTAAGGGGTACTGGATCCTTTTAAACGAAAATGGTAAATCTGTTGTAATCATAGGATTTCGGGGAATAAGAACGGTCTGTCCTACTGCTGGTCCAGTCAATAATGTTGCAACGATTACATTATTTACATTATTTCGTAGCAACTTTACCTGTAGTCTTGCTTCGTTACATAAATTTGGTAGGCAATGGCTAAGAACAGTAGTACCTTCCCTAATAGGACTGTTTTTTATTGCTAACGATTATTTCGAAAACTGCTTAGCCTATTCTTTCGAAATTAAGGTAGCTGAATTTATGCTGCATACGAATATTTTTTGTGTTTTTTAAAGCATTTTTTATACTTTTTTTTTAATATTTACATATTTTGGAAACAGCTCATTACATTTTTTTCAAAATTGGTAAGTACATGTATATGGGGAATATCTATGAATTGGAGTATTTGAATTTTTTTTTTGAAAAATGTGCTTCAAAAGTTTTTAAAAAAAACTTTTTTTTTCGAAAAAAACGCTCGACAGATTTTGATATTTTTTTTCTCATAAATTGAAATTTATCCAAGAAATTAAATGGCGAACTTTTTTTTCAGTTTAATCAGTTGAAGTATTTATTTGAGAATTTAGATTTTTTTTTTTCAAAATCTCAAGCCCCAAGACAAATGTCACACATTAGAACAAGTTTGTGCGACCCAGCCATCCACTTTATTTTAAAAAAAATGTAGTTGTGAAATCATTTTCGGAATTAAGAGGGAAAACGAATGTTGTATGTGCTCATTTTGTTGTGTTGACCCAATTTTACTGTATAAAATAAGTAAATTTTGTAAAAAAAGTATTATGCTTTAAATCACCCTCAAGCATAACCTTTCTAAAAAACAATTGTCTTTTTAAATCAGACCAGTAGTTTCTGAGATTAGCCCGGACGAATAAACAAACAAACAAATGCCCGCTACATAAATTTGGTAAGCAATTGCTAAGAACGGTACCTTCCTAGGACTGTTTTTTTGCTAAAGACTATTTCGAAAACGGCTAAGCCGATTCTTTCGAAATTTCACACATATATAAAAAAATATGCCTTAAATCACCCTCAAGCATAACTTTTCAAAATTTTTTTTTTTTTAAATCAGAACAGTAGTTTCTGAGGTTAGCCCGGACGAACAAACAAACAAATGCCTTTTTCCGCTTTATTATTATAGAAGATTAGTTTTTTTTGATAGGTAGGTAAGAGTTCTTTCCCAGGAACCATTTGAAAAAAAAACAAGAACGGCAACGGATGATAATCCACCTTTTGCCAAGAAACTGGAAATGTGCCCATTCTGCGACATATGCGTAGGTCCCTGTATATTTCTTATGGGACTACTTATACGTTTGCATTTGGATGGGCACGAAAAGTATGGCTGGTTTTCCGCTTTTAAAATTTCATTTAGATGGCCATAGATGGGCGTGGTGAAAAAATTTAAGAAAAATTTAAGAAGAAGTGTAACGTTTTTAAATATTTAGTATAAAACTCATTTTTTCAATTCCTATTGTGATATTTAAGCCTGGGGTTCGACAAATAAAACTCAATCAAAATTCCAAAATAATACAACAAATCTCTTTATTTAATGAAACACAACGTCTTTCAGTTTAAATAACACCAAGTTAAACTTATTCCACTTATTCACAATTGAAATTCGTTTTTATAATCCAACACTTTTTATTTAATCTCAATTCAATCACTTTTTACTAACGCTTCCAGTTGTTAACAATTTCACTTTCGAAAATAAACTGTCCTTTCAACGCAATCTACTCTTGTATATGTACAAATTTACAAGCTTCTGGAAGCTTCTGTCTGGTTCTGGCACAATCTAAGCTTTCGGTACTCATTCGAGTCTCGAATAAGTACTTCAAGTTCGATTTAGTACTCAGTTGAAACATATTGCAAATATGTAGCATACTTTTAGGCGCATGGTCGTTGTACACAATGAATGTGGGTTGTTGTACACAATGAATCCAACAGATGTCGGTAATTTACAAAATGTATCCTCCGAATATCTTAACTTCTTTCCACCTCACATTGTCCCCCTCTTAGTTTTGTTCGTCCCGAACAAGCACATCATCATTGTTTCCGTGGTAACGATGCAGTCGATCCACATGGACAATTTTCATTTTTGCTCTTGGTCCTCGTTGGATTCGGAAAACGACGTCATTAATACGCGTAACTACTTGGTAGGGACCTTCCCAGTCCTGCTGAAGCTTGGGCGATTTTCCCTTTCTGCGATGTGGGTTATAAAGCCATACCAGATCTCCCTCATTGAAATCAGGTGCTGTTGCTCTCGCATCGTATCTGGTCTTCATGCGGTCACTCGCAATTTTTATGTTGTTTCTTGTTCTCTGGTGAATGTCGTTGATTCTTTCTCTAAGATCTAACACATAGTCCTCTTCGCATTGTGGGCCTTCAATAGGAAGTCCGAATTTTAGCTCACTTGGAAGCCGGGCAGTTCGTCCAAATAGAATTTCGGATGGAGTGTATCCAGGTGTACTATGAACCGCATTCCGGTAGGCCATAAGAAATAAAGGAATTCGCCGATCCCAATCCCGTTGGTTCTCGTTCAGGACTTTGGACAGACGTTCCTTCAAGGTCTCATTAAATCGATCTACCATTCCATCAGACTGTGGATGAAGAGGTGTTGTCCTTGTTTTCTTTAGCCCGAGTGATGCGCATACTTCCTGGAATACCTTCGACTCGAAGTTTCGCCCTTGGTCAGAATGCAATTCCATAGACACCCCGAACCTGCAGACCCAGTGGTCCACTATCTGCTCGACAACGGTCTTAGCTTCTTGATTGGGTATCGCAAAAGCCTCCGGCCACTTGCTGAAGTAGTCCATGACAACAAGGATGTAACGGCTACCGTTTCCAGTTTCCGGGAACGGGCCTGTGATGTCAACGGCGATTCTTTCAAATGGGGCGCTCACGTTGTACTGGTGCATTTTACCTCGTGTTTTGACTTTGGGTCCCTTGCTAGCCCCGCATGTTGTGCACTTTCGACACCAGCTTTCTACATCGTTTCTTGCGCTTAGCCAATAAAAGCGTTCCCGTACCTTTTCCAGTGTTTTGTTGATTCCCAAGTGCCCACCGGATACTCCATCATGCATTTCTCTTAGGATCTCCTCTACTTTCGATCGTGGAAACAAAAGCTGCATCTTAAAGGATCTTCCATCCGGCATTTCCCAATTTTCTTCGCAAAACACCATCTTCCACATGGAGAGAGTCCCACTGCGCCCAGTATGCCTTTAAAGTAGGACTTCTGTCGAAAATGTCTCTGGCATTTGGTTTTTCCATAGATTTCTTCCATGCAAGGAGTGGCTCGATGTCAGGGTCTTCTTTTTGTGCATTACGAATTTCTTCGGCACTCCAACCCTCTACAGGTTCGGCTCTTATTCTCTGGACAGATATACCTTCGTCCTTTTCCTCTTTTCGCGCACAATGTTTGCAACTGGGCTCACATGGTCTGCGGGAAAGCGCGTCCGCATTGCAGTGCAGTCTTCCTTTGCGATGCTGTACTTCGAAGTCGTAAGTCTGCAATCGTTCGATCCATCTTGCTACCTACCCCTCAGGATTTTTGAACTGTAGCAACCATTTTGAAGCGGCGTGATCGGTACGCAGAATGAATCTCTGTCCATACAGGTATTTATGGAAATGTTTTGTCGCTAGTATCAGAGCAAGGAGTTCCCGTCTGGTTACACAGTAGTTTCTCTCTGGTCGCGACAGAACTTTGCTGAAATAGGCTACCACTCTCTCCTGCCCATCCTGTACCTGCGACAGAACTGCTCCAACACCCACGTTACTAGCATCCGCGTCCACAATAAATGTCTTGCTAGGGGTGGGGTAAGCTAGTATTGGTGCCTCACAAAGTCGCTGTTTTAGATGTTGAAAGCTTCTTTTGCACTCACCTGACCATTTAAATTGTCTACCCTTCTCAGTTAGCTGGTGCACACACTTTGCGATTCCGGCAAAATCCTTTACGAACCCCCTGTAATATGTGGCGAGACCGAGAAAGCTCCTCAGCTGGTGTTTGTCTGCGGGATCTGGCCAATTTTTCACGGCTTCGGTTTTCTCCGGGTCAGTTTTTACTCCATTTGATGAAATCACATGTCCCAAATATTTCACCTCAGCTTTGAACAGAGCACATTTCTTTGGATTTAGTTTCAAATGTGCTGTTCGAAGTCGTGTAAACACCTCCCTCAAGTTTTCGCGATGTTCAGCGAACGTCTTTCCCACAAAGATAACGTCATCCAAGTACACAAGGCAGGTTTTCCATGTCAGACCCTGTAACACACGTTCCATTAAACGCTCGAAGGTGGCTGGAGCGTTACACAAGCCAAATGGCATAACGGTAAACTGCCATAGTCCATTTCCCGTTGTGAAAGCGGTCTTTTCTTTGTCTTTTGGATGGATCCGTACCTGCCAGCAGCCACTTTTCAAATCGAGGGTGGAAAACCATTTTGCTCCAGAAAGGGTATCTAAGGTGTCATCTATTCGAGGCAATGGGTAGCTGTCCTTCTTGGTGACATCGTTGAACCTCCGGTAATCCACGCAGAATCGAGTGCTGCCGTCCTTCTTTTTCACTAGTACAACGGGTGATGCCCACGCACTTTTTGAGTTTTCGATTAAACCGTCCTTTTCCATGGTCGATATCATCTCATCGACTTCCTCCTGTTTTGCCAATGGAAGTCTTCTAGCAGGTTGACGGATTGGTCTGCTATCGCCGGTGTCTATGCGGTGCTGTACTAGGTGTGTTCGACCATAGTCTCCATCCTGCGATGCAAATATATCCGCAAACTCGCCAATAAGATTTTCGGCTATGATTTTCTGCTCCTGATTTAGCTCACAGTTTCCGAGGATAGCATTACATACCTCGGCCAATTTCATTGGAGAAACAGGACTCGCATATTCACTAACAGATGTTGTTGATATCGCTGCAATGGGTACGCATCTTCCAATCACCTCTCCTTGTCTGAGCTTGACGGAGTGTTTGTTCGGATTCATCAGCCTTACCGGAACCATGTTTTTCTTTGGTTCTACTAAAATTTTTCCAACGATATAGCTTGGAAAGTCTTCTTAATCATCTGCTTCAACGAAATAGAATCGGTGGTTCCCAGGATCACCCTCCAAACGGTTCCAAAGAACTGTCTCTGAAGAAGGTGGTAGGACTTCATCTCTGCTTATAACCGCTCGAACATTCACAGCGTTCTCGTTTCCGTATACCATAGGGATCTCAACGGTTCGATACCTTAATACTTGCATTCGAAGGTCTATGATTACCTCATGTGCCTTCATGAAATCCACTCCAATGATGCATTCGTCGCATATGTCGGCTACCAAGAATGCATGTGAGAAGGTCAACCCTGCCAGTTGTATCTTTAGAAATACCTCCCCGTATACTTTTGCTGCTTCTCCCGTAGCTGTCTTCAGAGTGTAGCAGCTGGTGTTATGTAGCCAGGATGCCTGAACAAGGTCTCTTCTGATTATGGAGGCTGTGGCACCCGTGTCGATAGTGGCCACACATTCCATCAACCAACTTCAGCCCCGCAAAGTTGGTTCTTAAGCGTTTCCCGCCTGTTGTTGATCAGAAGCTTGTCCAGTAGTGTGAGTGTTATTCCTGCCAGATGCTTCGTCATTCTGCCTCCTCCTTGCGCAATGTGGGCAGCTTACCTGTCTAGGTGGAGATCTGCATTGTCGCTGTAGGTGTCCTAGCTTGTTGCAATTCCAGCATCTCATTTGACCTCGAGCAATGTTCGGGTTTTGTCGTTCAATGTCGGCACGTTGACATGAGCACTCTAGCGTAGCCATTTCCCTGACGCGATGGCTACCTTGCGAAGCTTGGTCTGCTGCTTCCATTGTCAGGGCAAATGCTAAAGCCTCAGTGAGCGTTTTCTTACCTGCCATTCTCACAGCCATTTGTAATTTTCCATCTGCAATGGCATTAGTGAACGCATCGGTTGCTAGTTCGTTTATGATTTCCCTGCTGGTATTGGGATAAGACAAATTCGCCAAGCGCTCAATGTCAGCTTGCAATTGTTGTAGCGTTTCACCTCTTGTCTGGACCCTTCGGCGCAACTGGACTCGGTAAACTTGCTGCATGTGGTCGTCGCCAAACCTCATCTCGATTGCCTTGACCATGGCATCATAATCATGCTGTTTGTCTTCAGAAATGGTCTGTAGCAATTCGGCAGCTGTTCCTCTGAGCGCAAGCGTAAGAGCAATTGATTTGTCTTCGTTGTCCCAGTTGTTCGTCAAGGCGGCAGCTTCGAACTGCCTCATATAAATTGGCCATGATGTTTGACCATCGAAGACAGGGGGCTGCATTTCCTTTCTTCGTGGACCGTCGCTCGAATATTCCCGAACCTTCTGCTTCTTCAAAGAATCAAACTCCTTAGCCAGATGTTCGTACTGTTGCTCTACACTTCCGAACTTTTCTTCCAAGTTTTCTATTTTGGCTTCGAATTTCTGAGTGATAGCTTTCTGAAGTCGGAGCAATAGTTCCTTTGTCAGTCCCGAAGTCTGAAGATTTCTTTTTCCTAATTCTTCTTTAAACTCAGCTGTTGTCAATTGTTCTAATTTGCGACCCATTTTATATAACCGAAACACAATTTTCGCAACACAGTCAGTTTTATTTGGATGTCTCTTCTAGAAAATCTTTTTTTTTTACACACTATTTTTAACAAAAATATTCGCTATTCACAGTTTAAAGCACAATCAGTTCAATAGTTTCTGGAAAATTCCACTTTCGCAATTATATGAGTCACCGAAACTGTTTTAGAAAATTTCACTATGGAATTTTCTAGCACTTTACTGAGTTTTATCCCCAATTTCTGACACCAATGTGATATTTAAGCCTGGGGTTCGACAAATAAAACTCAATCAAAATTCCAAAATAATACAACAAATCTCTTTATTTAATGAAACACAACGTCTTTCAGTTTAAATAACACCAAGTTAAACTTATTCCACTTATTCACAATTCAAATTCGTTTTTATAATCCAACACTTCTTATTTAATCTCAATTCAATCACTTTTTACTAACGCTTCCAGTTGTTAACAATTTCACTTTCGAAAATAAACTGTCCTTTCAACGCAATCTACTCTTGTATATGTACAAGTTTACAAGCTTCTGGAAGTTTCTGTCTGGTTCTGGCACAATCTAAGCTTTCGGTACTCATTCGAGTCTCGAATAAGTACTTCAAGTTCGATTTAGTACTCAGTTGAAACATATTGCAAATATGTAGCATACTTTTAGGCGCATGGTCGTTGTACACAATGAATGTTGGTTGTTGTACACAATGAATCCAACAGATGTCGGTAATTTACAAAATGTATCCTCCGAATATCTTAACTTCTTTCCACCTCACAATATTAAAAAAAAGTGTAGTTATGATGATATACATATGTTTTTCGTTAAGAGTTTTCTTTTAATTTTTAAATAAGAGCTGGAAAACAAAACAAACAAAGCAACCTGCAACCGCACCCTTGAATTTGAAATGTGAACATTCCATTAATGTGGTTGTGGTGGGATTATCCAACTGTATCGGAATTTATAAATGTCAAACATAAAAAAAAAACAATCATAGAATGCTGTCAAACTGCCATGAGGTTTTTATATTTTTTCATAATATTTTTCGTAAATTTGTTAATATTTCGTATTTATTTTTTTATTTTCAGATTTCTTGCTGGAATTTTAAGTTCTGATATTCTTAGTTTGATCTTAGTTTGATATTCCTCTTTCCTCAGTTAATAGTGGGGCCAATGTTTACAAAGTCCTTAACTACCTCAAAATTAAAGCTGTTGTCCGAAACCTTTATGTTAGGCGGTTCTTCTTGATGGCAGCATATTCTTGGTTTTGTCCTTATTGGCTGATTGTGCCCACAGCCGAACAACAGCAACGGCCACCAGCTCCCTCATTTCAATGTTGAGTGACAACCCATGGTGGTGAAGGAAGAGCACCAGTAGCCGGAGGTACGTTTAAAGAAGACTTTAAAACCACAACTTTAATGTTATAATTTTTTTCCAGGAGTTGTTGCAAAAGAAGATGCACGTGGAGCAATACGTGGACGGCAAGTTATTACCAAATTTATTGCCACCCGTTCAAAAGAATTTATCGAAGTGCGAGAAAACTAGCCAGCCGTCCAGGCTTATTACTATCGTGTCCCCAAGGAACCCAAGTGGTCGATCTACGAATATCGAATCGCAATCATTAGAAAATTTTTTTTTTTTTTAATTAAAGATAATAAATGATCCTAATAATATTATAAATGTGAATGTTTGTATGTTTCGATATTTGTTCCATAATAACGCGTCAACGGCATAACAGTTCCTCGCAAGAGGCAGTTCCCCGGAAAAGAAGGCTATCAGCGGAATTCAAACCAAGGCTATTCGCTTAGCACTAAGCCACGGAGCACTACAAGGAATGAGACATAGACTACTTTTTACTTTTATGTGTGGTTCCTGTGGGAGAGGCTTTTGTTTGTTATGCTTTCGTGTCCCAAGGACTGCATGAATTTGTGAAGTTGCGTAGATGGAAGAGTGCTGGATTCACTTTATTTCCAAAGGGTCTCTGCGGGAGAGATCGAAATATGTTGGTGGGTAAGCTACTATTACATAAATGCGAACAAACTTTTTGGGGTAGCGAACAGCCACATCGTATTTTTTTTAAATAGAGTTAGTAATAAAAAAAACAAGAAAAATATCGAAATGATGTATTTATTTTACAGAACAGGGTGCGCAACATAAGTAAATTATTATTTTTTATTATTATTATTATTTTTTTCAAGTGTATATTGTTCAAAGGCCAAAATGCGTACCTCTTCTAAAAAACCGAACATAGACGAAGATTTTTTTTGTTTTTTGCAGAATAACTTTTTTTTGAAGTGAAACTTTTTTACGCGCATGAGGGTACATTTCTTACGGATGAAACGGAAGTAGTGACACGGAAATGTGCAACGTTTTTGGCTAAGAATGGGTAGAGAGCGATTGAGACCGATTGAGAGAGAGTGAGAACGGGCGAACGTAGCATGAAGCACATAGCCATGGAGCGAGAGTAGGGAGCAAGCGAGTGAGTAAAGGAAGATCTGTTTTATTTACTTACATTGTCATTAGTTTGCATACGGTGTGTAGAGTGATATGACTTAAATTTATAAATAAATACAAATAAAAAAAGAAGTTTCACTTCTGACATGTGTACTTTGTTCGCATGCACTTTTTTTTAAGGAAAAACGAAAATAATGTTTTTGTTGTAATAACTTTAAAAGTCCCATTATTTAAGCTAAGCTGTGTTTTTATATGTAAGAATTACAACAACCACAAACTGCTTGGATCGCTCGGTAGCTCTTTAACTAACATTGAGTGTTTAGTAACTAATGCCCTAAATTGAGTTTGCGTTTTGTGTTTATTTTGTAATGATGCTTGCGTGGTGCGGTTTTGTGAGATGATGTGATGAATGAAAACATTTGTTACGCAGTACTCCAAGCAGCACCAGCAGCTTCTTGATCCTCTTTAAGTTGGACAATTATTCTTGCATTAACTTACTCGTGGTGCTTTCTGAGATTTTTTAAGGCGGAACTATTACTACTACTTGGAGAAAGATCCAAATCTATTTTAAGTGCACGTTCTCGACGTGGTGTCATCTCTGAGAGTGATTAGAAATAAGATTGGTGTCGAAGGTTCTTTGTGGCATAAAACTTATTTATAGAAAACGACGTTCCCGTTCAAAGTAGTTGAGAGTGAATCCTTATCCATCCATGGTTGCAGGATTGATGTACTATTTCATTTCACTGTTGATGCTAACCAAGGAGATGTTTTTACATGGAAAGGAATAGTTGACATAAAGATAAAGGAACATTATAATCGATTCTAAAAGAACAAAAACAATTTTCACATTCTTGGATTAAAAATTGATATAGAATTATAAGTGAGCAATGGGTCAGCTTCAGCTTGCTCAAATCTATCAAATATGGCCGAAGATAGTCCTACAGCCAATCCACGTAAAATTTTATCGTGCTGAGTTTCCTGAGCATATGAAACCATGTCCTCGATGGCCTGAGCGTTTCTTGAAGCAAGCATAACTTTTGGCCACACCAGATGCTTCTAAAATTAATAAATAGTAATAAATAAATAATAACAATAATCAACAAATTACGTTTATATCAAGGTACCTACTGTTGAATCAAACGCTATCGGTGACAGTTTTAAAAGAATAAAATATTTATTCATTTTGTGCCTGCTTTGGACATATAATTTTATATGTTTAGTTATAATTAAAATTGTAGTAGAATTATACATAAAATTAAAGAGTGCATTCAGGTAATTAATATTTTGTAGTTATATAAGTTCTTAATACAAAAGTAGTATAAGTTAAGTTATACTTTTAGTAGTACCAATTCAATCGATATGTTTATATTTTTAATTGACTTTGAATTTGAATTGGGAAGTGTTAACTTCCCCTCACTTAAGAAATGATAAACCAAGCGTATATATATGTTTGTAATGCTTCAACGCTGTGAGACCCTTGGTGAGCACATCCGCTGTCATGCTGTCAGTATCGATATATTTCAAAATAATATCTCCTGTCTGTAATGCGTCTCGAACGAAATGATGGCGGATATCAATGTGTCGGGTCCGAGAGTGTTGAACTGGATTCTTTGCAACTGCCTGAGCACTCTTGTTATCATTCTAAATAACGACACCTTTGTTATTTGTAAAAAGAACATAATTAAGAAATGTTTGAAGATACATTGCCTCTTTGACTGAATCCGCTATTGCCATGTATTCGGCCTCTGCACTAGATAACGCCACCGTCCTCTGCTTCCTAGATTCCATGACACAGCCGCTCCTCCTAGCTTGAACACATATCAGTATAGGATCTTCTGTCATCTGCATTTTCACCCCAGTCAGAATCGGTGAAGCCTTCTACATTACGACCAGTCCTTCCAAAAGTGAGCCCGTAGTTCATTGTTCCTTAAAGATTCCGCAGCACCCTATTTGTTGCCGTCCAGTGTGGGTTACCATATTCCTGGTTAAATTGACTAAGAAAACTTACAGCGAATGCTTTATTTAATCTAGTTGTAACTGCTTAGTAAAGTAAAGAACCGATTAGTTTTTGGTAAGGTAAATTAGTTAAATGTTCCTTATCTATGTAATTGTTGGCATAAATCAGTTTTCTTTGATAATTTGTTATTTGTATCTAAAGGTGTGAGGACAGGATTTGCATCTTCCATGTTAAAATGTTTTAATACCTCCATAATGTAATTCCGTTGACACATTGTGATGTCCCCATTTTCTTCTTGATCGAATTCAATACCCAAAAAATAGTTCAGCTTTAACATGTTCTTCATTTTGAATTCGGATTTTAATTAATTTTTAAATAATTCGATTTGATCGGTACTTTATTTGATCCTATAATTATATCAACATGTATTGCAACGATTACTATATTGGATCCTTTCTGCAACATATAAATACAAATATCAGATATGAGGGGTTTCATTCCCATTTTTAATAGTTGTTCATTTACCACTGCCTGCCGGATTGTTTAAAACCATATATTAGGGTTTCCAGATCATCTCTTTTAAAGAGAACATGTTCTCTTTTTCAATTCAGATCTATTTTACACTCTCCTTTTTTTTACAAAATTCTTATTGTGTCCTCTTTTTTTACATGTCCTCTTTTTAGTCTCTTTTTGTAAAAAATGTGTTCCCTTTCTAACTTCAATTTTGAAATTTCAACATCAAAATAATTTTTCATATAAAACTATATTAACACGTTTAAAAACGAAAGTCAAGCCCTTATTTTGAAAATAAAAGGGTGTTTTTTTAGAGGTATAGGTAGATTAACTTCCGATTTGGATAACTGTCAAACTAGCTTTCATAATAATTAACAAGCTACGCTTACAAATCGTGGAAATTCATTTCCGAAATTCACGCTTTGTTGGCCGAACTTATAGAGCCCTTCGTCAAGTTTACGGTGTGCATAATCGTTCATCTGAGATTGAGTGAGTTACAAAGATTCTGAGGGGGGGGGGAGGGGGTAGTATCATTTGAAATTTTGAAAATGTTCTCTATTTTCTACTTTCATCCTGAATTGTTCACATTGGCCATCACGCTTTCATTCATTGCTCTGATTTTGTTTCTTTTCTCGTCGCCAAAATTTAATTTTTAATTTTGGTTGGGACAATACCCCCAATTATTTAGCTTAAAACAAGCTCCATATACTAACTTAAAACTATGAAACTTACGCCTAACTTAAAACAAATGGGTTGGGAAAATGATTCAGGAGAAGTAGTTCAAGGCAAGGGGTGAGGTTAAAGTCGAAACAGTTTCCGTTCGAATTAACTTTCTGCAACATTCGAGTAATAGGTTCGTTGAAACCATAGGAGGTGCGGTGAGTAGGCAGATAGAACAGGCGAGGATTTCTATGGTTTTGGGAATATGTTTCACAGGAAGTTTCACAGTCGACGGAACATGTGAGAAGTCGATGAATGAAAAGAATCTCTGCAGTTTCTCTGCATTCTTCCAGGGTATTTAGGTTTATAAGTTGAAGGCGATTTTGATAAAGGAGCAAGATAAATGGATCATTCCAAGACAGACCGCCAAGAGCAAATCTAAGAAAACGACGTTGAATGCTCTTGTTCTCACAAAAGTTTTCACAAATAAAAAGAATAAATAAAGGTACAAGTGAAAGACTCAACAAAATAAATTTTATTTTTACCAATTTACAATGAGTATTAAAGACGACTGACTAAATAAGCCTGCAGAAGGCAGAGCCAAAAATATAGATACATGAAAATAATGCTTAGCGCGTGTGGCAAACCTTGAACCTTTACAGAGGATCATATTTCTAGGCTGGCCTCACGCTGCTGTATGAATTTGGTGGAGTATTAAAATAAAAAAGAGAGAATAAAAAGAATATAGCACAACGTAAACTGTGGGAAGTAATATGAAAATCACTTCCCATCGTGCCAGCATATTTAGCCGCGTGAAAATAATGTTGATTAATTGAACATACTCCCCGCCTTTGAGGGATTTAATCACTCAAAAATAATTTTTTTTACAAATTAAAGCTCCGTATCTACTTTAAAACGAGGTGCATGTCTCCTAGGATGGGGTTGAGGTTTTCTTACCTTAAAATAGTAAAACATGAAGAATCCGATCATTGCAATGAAGAGAATTAAATGTATACCATAATGATGGTAGTTTTTTTTTTGTATAATTAACGCGCGCACAAGGGACTACTTGTTTCCCTATTAATGTAACACACTGCGCGGCATTCGGAAGATAGGAAGGGGAGAGTTAGGAGGTGTCGATTAACATTGGTTTTGAATGTTTGCAGATCAAAATGGCAAGAGAAAATCTCGCCGGGTAAACTATTCCAAATTCGTGTCGTTCGGCTAAAAAAAGAATCCCTAATTTCACGGTACGTCCGAAATTGGGCTCAAGGGTGAACTGATGAGCATTCCTTGCCAGACGAATATTACGGGCGAAACTTTTAAGGGGAGGAATGCAACTGGCTACATCGAGTGAACATTTTTTGTAAAAGAAACGATAAAATAAGGAAAGACATGAAACATTGCGTCGGTGTTCGAGAGGGGCAATTGATTCAGTGGCAGTTCTATATCCTATCAATCGAGCTTGTATTCTATCAAGCAGGTGAAGCGATGTTTGTGTATTACCCCATTTGACAATGCTGTATAAATCGGAGTTTAATGAGCTTGACATACGGCACCGTTGCAATTGTACGTTCGAAGGCGAAGGACGTGAATTATCGAACGAATATGAAAAGCTGAGTGTAGAGTCGTCAGCAAAACAGTTAAGTGGATTAGAAGTAACAGACAGAAGATCATTTATAAAAATGAGGAAAAGAGTCGGAGACAGAACAGAGCCCTGGGGCACACCAGCATTTATTTTGTAGGAATTAGACTTGAATCCATCAGATCACTAGTGGAACGGATGCTGCGGAAGCCATACTGACGGTCATGGAGAAGCTTGCGATCTTCGAGGTATTCCTTAAGCTGACGGTTAATCTTCCATGACTTTAGAAAGAAGGGATGTCAGTGCGGTCGGTAGGAGGAGGGGGAGGATGGGTCACCTTTCTTAGGGACAGTCTGGACAAATGCTGTTTTCCATTTTCTAGGAAAGATTTCAGAAGAGTAGGAGCGATGGAAAAGCTTACGCAGTGGCTTTGCCAGTGTAGAAGAACACCTCTTCAGAAGAATCGGGGGTATACCATCCGGGCCAGTGGATTTTTGTATATCGATATCGTTGAGAACTCTTGCTTCTGTACGAGTGCGGAAAAAAATCTGTCCCATGGAAAAATTTACATTCTCAAGTACAGGAGGGGCAACGTTGCTATGCGGCAGCGTGGAGCTGGCAGCGAAATGGGCGGCGAGCAAGTTTTCCTTCTCTGAAGAGTTAGCAATTGGTTTGTTATTGTCGATGAGCGTTGGAACCGAAGACGTTGAGGAGTTTTTAATATTTTTTACAAATGACCAAACATTTTACTGCCTTTGGGACACTGCAGAATTTTTGCCGTAATTTTGGTTCTTTCAATAACGGAGTTGCATTTACTCGATATGAATCCTTATTTAACTCCTAAACTACTTCATTTATTTTGTCCCTTAAATCTTGTACTTCAATATAATTTGTATCATTTGTGGAAGATGCAATTAAGTTCGTATATTTAGTCTTTATTTTTATTGCTTCAGAGATTCTTATGGAGGGAACAAATGAATTTTTTATTGTACTGTTGCTAGTAACTCTTCCATTTATAATTATATTCGGTAGTTTCAATATGCATGGTGTCAAAAATTCCATCAAATCACTTCCACTTAAAGTTAAGCTCTTTGTAATTCTATCACATATAAGTAAACCAGTTATAATGTCCTTAAAGGCAAAAATCCAACTATTTGAATTTTTAAGACTAATCTATTGATCTTTAAGAATAGATTTTTTCAAAGAACAGTGATTGAGAGCACTCATTAAATGATTAAGTAACGAAATTTCACAAATTTTATCACTTCCCTGATGGATCATTGTTAGGAGTTGTTGCTTACAAATATAATTTCTTGTTGAAAGAAAATGACAGGATAGTAATTGATTACCCGTTAACGCAAAATACCTATCTCTAGTTGGAGTGACTGCTTTATAAGGGGATGATAATTCTAATACTTGAATCATTTTGAAAAATCGGAAATGGAACCAGATTAAAAAGTTGGAATTCTTGGTTATTTATTAACGGTATCATCATTTCAAACACTATTGAGTCGTTTAGGCTTCGATCTTTGACGGATGACAACTTGAAAATATCAAAAACAGATGCAGTCGGCATGTTAATATTGGAAGGAATATTATTCCTTATTATTTGAAGTTGTTTCATGAATTGGGATGTAGTGATGAAATGGGGATTCAATTTTTCATTATTGAGACCAAGCAAAACATCAAGCAATGTGTCCTGCATTCTCTCCAGATTAGTAATCCATAATATCAGATATGAAGTTAACGCTGAAAAGCTTTGACTAGCATCAATTATCTCTTGATGCTTCTCAATGCTGTGTAAAGATTTTTGAAAAATGTTTTTAAGCCCTGATATTGCTCATTGCTACGCTTCAGTAAGTTAACTGTTGAGTCTGAAATTGAGCTTTGTTTTTTGAAGAGATGCAAAAGATGTTGTTCGTTTTGGTCAACCATAGAGATTTGATGCTCTATTTCTTTAGCATCATCTTGATCCAAAATTCCAAATAGACTATGGGCAACGTTTCCAATAAAGTCAGAGGGAGATCTTGATCGTTTGGAATAAGATGTGTGATAATTATGAATAAGATCGTTGTTGGATTTAATTACGAATATTCTGTGTTTAAGTGAGTCAATGGTGGGTGAACAATAAGGATTCGTTTTAAGTTCGTCCAAACAGATTTTATTCATTCTATATATGTAACCTTTCACTTCTCCTAGTTCTAGCCAGTATGAAGACAGATTGTAGAAAACATATATGTTCCAAAAACTGTTTATCGTGCTAGCGCTTCCTATGTCCTCAAAATAAATGCCTGTAGAGTTGTCAAGCTTGGTTATGATTATTGAATTGCTACTTGAAGAGGTAACTAAGGGAAGTAACCGGAACATGAAACACAGTAATGACAACAAGGAAGCATTTAGGGACCTTTTACTTCTTAATTGCATAGAATGTTGATTTTTTGAATGAGTTTCTGAATCTTTTTCCTGTAGCTCATTGTTATCAATAGGTAAAGGACATATATTTTTGATTGCTCGTTGGTAAGTTCCTGTTGCCGTCCTAATATTTGCCACCCTCACCAATCATTCATTTCCCTATACAACTTCAATTACACGTCCCAGCTTCCATTTCATTGGAGGCTGGTGTGCATCTTTAAGAATGACCATTGTTTCAGGTTCTAAATTTTGGCATTTTACATTCCATTTAATCTTCTGTTGCAGAAGGTGGAGGTATTCGTTTACCCATCTTTGCCATAAATGTTGTTGAATATGTTGAATCTGACGAAATTTGTCTAATCTTGAGATATTCATTTTTTTGACGTCAGGTTCCGGAAGTGAGGTCAATGGAGCCCCGATAAGGAAGTGCCCTGGGGTCAATGACTCCAGGTCATTTGGATCTGAGGAGATAGGTGTGAGTGGGCGTGAATTAAGTATAGATTCTATTTGAACCACGACGGTTGATAGCTCTTCATAAGTTAAAGGAGCCTCACCTTGATATTTTATAAGTACTGTTTTTGCTGATTTCACTGCGGCTTCCCAAAGCCCTCCAAAGTGAGGGGAGCGAAGTGGAATGTGTTTCCAATTGAATTGAAAAGCTTTAAAATCTTGTAACTGCTTTTTAGCACCGACAAAATTTGTCGCATTGTCGCAAAATATAGTGTGACATAAGCCTCTTCTACCTACAAATCTTTTTAAACAGTTTATAAATGATTCGGTTGAAAGATTGCTTCCGACTTCGATATGAACAGCCTTTGTACAAAAGCATACAAACACTGCTAGATAGGATTTTGTTGGCGTTTTTTCTCGAATTTTACAATGTGTACGAATTGGTTCACAAAAGTCAACCCCTGAATAATAGAATGGCCGTGAAGTCACAATTCTTTCTTTGGGTAAATTTCCCATCAATTGATCAATAGACTTTGGCTTAGCACAGAAGCATTTAATACACTTATGAAAGAACTTTACGTGTTTCTCTTCCTACGCTTAAGATCCAAAATTGTTGCCTTGAAATAGAAATGAGAGTCCTATGGGATGCATGAAAGTGTTTTTTATGAAGGTGTTCTAAAAGTTTTGTCATAACTACATTATTTTTTGGAAGCAATATTAGATTTTTTGCTTCCGAAGGAATATCAGCGTTTTTAAGTCTGCCTCCTATGTGTATTAACTTTGTTGTACTGTCATAATATGGACTTAATGATAATATTTTAGAATGATTTTTAAGAGGTTTCCCTGCCTGCAAGGTTTTATAATCTTCTGTGAATGCATTTATTTGAACGATTCTGCAAAGTAAGATTGTTCCTTTTTGTAGTTCCTCTACCGTCAAGTGACCACTGTTATTAATTCCGGCGATACGATTTTTACGATGCATTTGAAATCTGGAACAAGCTAATTTTTTTTGCAATTTGTAAATTTTTTTCCTAATAAAATAACTGGTCCAATAAGTCCTAAGGGATCAAAGAATTTAGCCAAGTCGGCAAGAACGGTACGTTTTGTTACCTGTGCTTCGCAGGGTGCTTTATAATTGTAGCTAAATTTGAATTCGTCTTGAATTGGATCCCAGACTAAGCCAAGAGTTTTAATCACCTCCGATTGATAAATTGTTAACATTTTCTTTCGATTTTCTATGGGAATATTTTAAAGGATACGCTGATCATTAGAGCAGAATTTCGTTAAATCGAAATTCCCTTGCCTTAATAATGCTCTAGTTTCATCTAGTAGCATTTTGGCTTGATTGATGGTGTCTGCCCCGGCAAGGCAGTCATCCACATAAATATTTTTTGTGATAATTTTAGATGCATTTGGATATGCATGTTGAAAATCGGAGGATAATTTGACAAGATATCTTGTTGATAAAAAGGAGGCGGAGGCCGTTCCATACGTGACTGTATTCACTTGGTATGTTTTTAAAAGAGTCTTATTATTTCCCCCCCATAAAATGAGCTGATATGCTCTATCATCCGGATGAACTAGTATTTGCCTATACATTTTGCTTATATCGCCAGTAAAGACAAATTTATGCGGTCTAAAATTCGCAATGACTGAAAATAAGTCTGGTTGTACCGTTGGGCCAACCATAAGTATATAATTTAACGAACTTCCAAAAGTTGTTTTTGCGGACGCGTCAAAGACAACTCTGAGTTTGGTATATGAACTTTCTGGTTTAAATACACAATGGTGCTGAAGGACATAATGAGAATTTTTTATTTTTTCTATTAAAGTCATATGACCTAGACTTTCGTATTCGGCCATGAAATTAGTGTAATTTATTTTTATCTCCGAATTTTTCTCGAGTCTTCTTTCTAAAGAAAAGAAACGTTTTTTAGCCATTTCCATGGAATTACCTAACATTTTATTTGGTTCCTGTTTAAATGGCAGGCGTACCAAAAATTGACCTTGAGGGGTGATTTCAACGTGATCATTAAAGTGATTTGTGTTCCTCCTCACTATAATTTTGAGTTTCTGTTTGAAAAGAGTCATTTTCCCAAAATGAACGAACCAGATTGTCTAACGATCTTAATGTTGGCTTCGAAGCTGAGTGACAATAAGAGTTGTGTTTAAAATCTACAGCTCTTCCTTCTAAAAGCCAACCTAACCTTGTATTTCTCAATAATGGGAGATTATTGGAGATTTTATATTCGCCGGGTAGTAATAGCAGATTGAAGAATATTTCTGCTCCGATCAATACGTCAATGTGACGTGAATTTAGAGTGTCAGGGTCAGCTATACAAATATTCGGAGGCAATTTCAATAATTGAAGGTCAATAGGGGCGGCTACCATATAATCGCTTATTGTGGGCAGTATACAGGCCTGAATGTTTGTTTGATATTTGGAAGTTCTTGATTCTATTGGAATATCAATAGTACAATTTTATTGACTTTCCTTACCACCCATTCCGCTTATAGGAATATTTTTTCTCTGTTTTTTATAACCTAGTCGTTGAACTTGCGAAGTGGTTGTAAAATTTAACTGGGATCCTGAATCTAACATATCTCGGCAGGGGACACGCACACCGTTTGAAGATATAACGTTTATTATTGCGGTGGCAAGGTAGACCTCGCGACCGCTTAACACAACTCCTAATGAGCTATTAGTAGTAGCTTTAGACCCAGAAGGAAGTTCTTTGTTTTTATCAACATCACTTACACACGACTTACCGGATGTTTTTGGGTTTAAATTTAAACTGTTTTTGGCCATATAATGGAGCAGAGTGTTGTGTCTCCGGTTGCAAGTTTTACACCTGCGTTGCTGCTGACACGATGATGTCCTTGCAAACAGTTGGTGCATAGCAGAAGCTTCCACACATTTTGATTGCGTTGTTCTACTGAAAGACGAATAAATTGTTTACAGTTAAAAATCTTATGGTTATTGGATTTACAAAATTAACAATTTAAAACTTCCCTCGTATTTTCATAAGCGATGGTTACCACTTTTTTCCTCTCGTCTTGAATGCGAATCTGCATTCAATAAATTCAAGAAGCTGCTTTTAAGTTGGGCTGCTTCTTGGTAATTCCGGCGATTCTTCGAATAACATTCGGGTGTCCTTGTCCATTTTTTCCAACAATAGATGCACAACAACTGGATCCCATCCACTAGTATCATACTCGAGGTTGTTAATAGCTTGTATGACTTCCTTTGTAGTGTCATGAAGTTTTTTTTAGACTTTTGACGTTGTCACCGACGACATTATGTTGGAATAATCGGTTCAACTGGGCTGTTAAAAGTAGCCTCTTATCGTTGAACCGATCAACTAGTGTGTTCCATGCCAATTCATAGTTACTATCCGTGGCATGGAAATGCTGAATCAGATTGTGGGCATCGCCAGTTACGTTTTTCTTCAGGAAATACAGCTTCTGTGATGGTGCAATCAGTTGGGTGTGCACCATTTGTTTGTATAAGTCGAAGAACTGAGGCCAATTGAGATAAGTTCCTACGAATTTCGGAATTGTGATTTTGGGTAATTGAATTTCCGTTGTCTGTACTTGCTCACACGATTTCTGCGCCAACTTGTTATTCGGTAGCCAGCTGACCCTTAAATCCAAAAGATCCTGAAGCTCGAAATAGAGCTCTATATCGGGTACAGCTGCATCGTCCCCAAGTCGTTTGTAGGCAGTGGTTATTTCCTTCCAATTGCCCATAAAGGTTTTTGTTTTTTGCACAAATTTTTGCGGACAGGTTTCCCGTAAATTCAAAGACACTTATTTAACGATGCCAAAAAAATTTTAGCAAGCAGCCGGAATTTATTTACCTTCGTTACCCTGTTGACTCCAGTTAGAAATTTCCCGGAGTTATTATCTCCTGCAGCGGGCTTTATTTCCAGCCCTGCTGGGACACTAAAGGTTTTTTTTTTCTGCGGTGGCTGGATCCTTTGGATGCCCTGCTGGGGCTTGACTGCTGTTGGTCCTACGAGGTCCTCTTTTTGCTGCTCTGATAGAGAATTGACTGTTGTGGTCTTTCCTTCAAAATCATCGGAGTCGTCTGCATCTGCATCAGCGAACCGCTTAATGATGTCCTCTTTCATGGAATGATAAACCTTCTTGATCGGGTCATAATACCCTTTGGTAAAATATTCTTGCTCTGTTGATTTAGGATAATTATCCTTTATTTCTCTCTCCACTTTATCGAATGATTCCCACAATGCATTGAGTCTGTTGCACCGTGTATGTAGATACTGCAGAGTTTTTCTGGTAGGGCTATCCTTTCCGTTATTGCGGGCGATGTTGCACTTTCAATTTTTTTCTTTTGATGAAATTAATTGAAAGGTTTTATCTATTTATTAACCTTTATTTTTTCTATTTTGATTCACTGCACTCTCACTTATTGTTTTTCTTTTATTCTATTTTTTATTGATTGAAGGCCACTAAACTTTTTTAGTAGGTCCTGTCACGGTCACCAAATATTCGCACAAAAGTTTTCACAAATAAAAAGAATAAATAAAGGTACAAGTGAAAGACTCAACAAAATAAATTTTATTATTACCAATTTACAATGAGTATTAAAGACGACTGACTAAAAAAGTCTGCAGAAGGCAGAGCCAAAAATATAGATACATGAAAATAATGCTTAGCGCGAGAGATACATATACGTCATTGAATGACCTTACTTTTTTATTGTTAAACTAAATATTATTTTGCATTTTAAAAATTTTGTGTGGACAGTAAATTAATAATGGTTACATTTGTTTTGTTTGTTTAAATTTTGTTTTTAGTTTTTTTTGTTTTTTTTGTTTTTTTTTTTTTTTAATATAAGAACACAATATTGATAAAATTAAAATGTATATAAGGCCATGTAAATTTAAAGGATAAAAAAGGCCCATATTCGTTAGAAACTTAGTTTAGAGCGTTAAAACCCTCAAAGGGGTTTTCGAATTCGAAAATCGAAAAAAAAAATTGACGCTCCACCCTAACTTACACTCTTCTTCATTCTATCAATCGTATTATATGTATATAATTTGCCGCCGATTTTGCCACGTTATTTTTCTGAATTAAGCAGAATCTTCATCTAATACAAGGTCATAACCTGTAGCCAAGCCACAAATTCAGCCCCATAGTGCTTTTTTCGTTTGATTTATATTCATCCACAAGTGTGAAATAACTTCATACTTATTCATTTATGAAATAAAACACACAAAAAATATGATATGATTAGCTTTATATTGACAAAAAAACACAAAATACTTAGTAATAAAAACATGAAAATTCATAACTAATTCAAAAACTAGCCCTTAACCTTAATTTTTACTGTTCAATGTTAAAATTTCTTTTTGTGTCAAAAAACCGCAAAATACTTAGCAAATATATTTTTGATCTTATAAGCCCGTCTCTTGCTTTTTCACCAGCTACTGTGCTTGAAGCTTCGGTCACCATCTTCACGCAGCGCTCCACTGCTTGAGTGTGACAAGGGTAGTTTCGAAATGACATGTCAATTGGATTTTTTTTTTTTTGTAGAATGTCTTCTAAATCCTCATCACTCATTTTCTCCAATAATGGGGGTGCTGTAACTTGTGATTCGGTCCAGATAATTAAGTCAATATAATCTTTGGCATTGAAGTTTAATTTCGGTAGTTTAAAGACTCTTACTGAAGACCTATGTTTTTTTCTAGCTTGGATAATTCTTCTTAACCCCAGTTCTCAGATGTTAGGTCTTTCATCACAAAGCATTGCCATTAATATGTTCTCCGGATATGCAAAATAAGAATTGCGTTGAATAACGGGGTCAATTATTTCTCTTACGCTCGAATTGAAGCATCTTGACAAATTTACTAATTTGAAAACGTGACTTGGACCATTTTGGAAAGAACTGTCTTTTTTCACACTGAACCAAATTAGGCCATACACTTTTACAATGTATTCTGCAAGTATTTTTAAGTTTTTACTCGGATTAGATGTGGCAACATAAAGCCTTAGAACAACCACCTAGAGTGTTCAATTTTTCCTGGGTTTCTGTTGGAGATTTCTAGGACAGGATCCTTTACTTATAGCGTCGCACATTGAAACAAATATTTTTGATTCGTACTGAAAGTATCTTGGATTTCTTTTGACAAAGCTGGTAGGTTCCCTGGGATTGGTAAGAACTCAATAAAAGGAAGGTCACAACAGTTTTCCAGCGCCTTTTCAATGTGTCCTGAATAGATTTGTGGTCCTCATGTAGATCCATCCAATTTAATAAATAAATGACGCAGAGGCAATTCATTAGCATGTAGTTGGCATATGAACCATTGCAGTGGTCTCCCCAGCTTCAACTCCATTAGCCGGATAACCCCATTTTTCCAACCAGTATTTGTAGCAATACCATCGCAACCGACAACAGACACTTTACTTACATCCAGTTCTCTGTCCGCAAGAAAGGAGTACATAGAATCCGCTATAGTTTTGCCTTTTCCACAGAATATGGTAAGATGTCCTAGGAAGTTTGAACCCGGCTCGTTTATTAGTGAAATATGTTCCATTACTTTGGTCACTCTGTAAAATCGTTGGTCTCGTTTTTTACAAACCACTGTCCTGTCTTTCCTTCCATCGAAATAAATGCTTTCAATGTTCGAAAGACAGTCTTTAGTTTGGAGAATTTCTCTTTGTCGTTTTCTGTCCCTACGAACTTTACATCTATCTATGACGTTTTCGACATTGGCTGCGGTTACCAAGCCAACATTCTGTAAGACTGCACTCGCAACTGCTGCTTCTGATCGATCCGAAATGCCGTACTGATCACAAACTCTTGCCAAATTTGGAAGACATAACCGATTTCTTACACTAATTTCTTGGCATTTTAAGGAAGTACTTGGCTGTGGCTCATCATCATCATAATCAGTAGGTGGGCAAACTGGAGGGTTTGATTGAGATCTTGATTTTGATCTAATTTTTGTGCTAATTGATGTCGTCAAAGTTTCTTTGTTAGTACCTTCTTACTTGATTTTTGTTTTCTCAAACTTTTTTCTTTTAGTTTTTTGGTTTCCAAAAGGTGCAACCCGCTTATAGCCATTTTTCTGTCATTTCTTTGATCTAAAAGAAAAGATCTTTCTAGTAGGGGAGCTTTCTTATCCAACGCAGTTATTTAAATTTACGCACTTGCACGCACAAATATCAAATAATTCAGTAAGAGATTTATTCTTCCAGTCTTGTAAGTTGTTTTTATAGTTTTCATTTTCTTTCAATTTTGGATATCTCAAAAAATGCAAATATTTATCATAGATACTTTTCATTTGTTGTTTTACACGTTGTATTGTCACTGAAGGCAAATATGCAGGTTTCCATACGTCAATAATGTCAAGTCCTAGGGTTTCAAATATTTGTGTGATAGATGGCTGCTTTCCATTATTTTTTATTTTTTTGTTCATTTCTCACAAAAATTATGTGTTTTATAACTTCAGCAATTGTCGGTTACACTCTTTTATTTATAAGTCCCGTTGCTCCAAAGATAGGACAGTCGGAATCTAGTCGAGTTACTCGCTTCAACATTTTGAATTGTAGGTATTTGATAGAGAAACGAAATCGTGTTGCTTCTTACGAGCTCAATGAACGACTGAGCTTAAATAATTATTGCACTATTAAATAAAGACAGATGAAAACTATAGAGTGGCCCGCGAAATCTATTTTTCACCGACCACCCCACTAGCTGCACTTGCGACCGATCAACCAAATCAGAACCACAGCACAATATTTAGTACAATCTAACGGTATCCTCGAGCGGCGCCAGAAAATAATTTTAAATCCGACCACCAACTGCACTTGCGACCGATCAACCAAATCAGAACCACAGCACAATATTTAGTAAAATCTAACGGTATCCTGAAGCGGCGCCAAAAAATCATTTTCAATCCGAGCACCACCAGCTGCACTTGGGACGGATCGCGATCAGATCAAATCAACCGAATCGGAACCGCACTTCGAAATTCGGTGTATTCGATTGGCGCGAGAAAACATTTCCCATCGAATAAGTAAAGTACCTGCTGCATTAAGGACCGACACCAAGAAACAATTGCAATAATAAAACCCTTTTTTCCCCTCAACTGATGGTCCAGTCGCTCAAAAAAAAAAATTATTTCGTAATGCAGAAATATTCAAATTTTATTCTATGAATTGGTAGGTATTTAAAAAAAAACCGCTTCAGGTAGTATTCTTAGGATGCTTTTTAACAAATATCTTGAAAACGGCTCATCGCAATTTCAAGTTTTTAGTGTTATTTCCATAGAAAATTAAATTATCTTTCTTTTTTGTTAAGAATACTTTTTTGTATGACTTATACTTTTAGAGTTACAGAGCCGACAAATAAAATGTGACCATTCCGCCTATTTCTCCAAGCTTTGAGCTGTGGTAGAGGGCTAAGAAAAGTGAAATATATTTTTGTTCTTATTTTTTACGTATAGTTACCGTAATTATGTAATCTTTAAAAGCTATTCGAATTCGAAAATCGAAAAACAAATTTGACGCTCCACCCTATCTTACACCTGTCTTCTTCATTCTATCAATCTTATTCTATGTATATAATTTGCCGCCAATTTTGCTACTTTATTTTTCTGAATTAAGCAGAATCTTCATCTGATACAATGTCATAACCTGTAGCCAAGCCACAAATTCAGCCCCATAGTGCTTTTTTCCTTTGATTTATATTCATCCACAAGTTTGAAATAACTTCATACTTATTCATTAATTTTATGCCGACGATATTCAAATCTACAGAAGTTGTCCTTTAGAACTAATCGAAAACTGCGCTTCCATTCTTAATCAAGAATTAAATAAGATATCCAATTGGGCTTTGAGTAACGGGTTGGTTCTCAATCCGAATAAATGTAAATGTCTAGTTATTTCTAGAAAAGAGCTAGATATGTCATATTTTCCCTCCATAATACTAAACGGAACTACGCTAGAATTTGTCAACACATGTAGAAACCTTGGAGTAGTATTCAACAGAACCTTGACTTGGAGTGATCATATTAATTCTTTAGTGGGTAAAGCTTATGGGACGCTAAGAACTTTATGGACTGCTCAGGAATTCAGGCCACGTCACACAAGAATAGTACTCGCGAAGACCATGGTGATACCACTTATAACTTATGGGTGCGAAATATTTTATAACTGCGATGTAAACAGTAAAAATAAATTAAATGTGGCTTTTAACAGCACTATACGCTATATTCATGGCTTAAGAAGGTATGATCATGTTTCACATTTGCAGCAGAGCCTCCTTAAAATGTCGTTCAATAATTTCATCAAATTTCGTACATTGATCCTACTCTTTAAAATCCTAAAATCTCATCAACCTAATTATTTGTTTGAAAAACTCCGGTTTCCAGTGTCAAATAAATCAGCATACATAATATTACCTCGCTTTACATGTCTGACCTCCGATAGACAATTTTTTATAGCTGCTTGTCGCCTCTGGAACTCACTCCCTTCTTATTTACGAGACACCAGTGACATCCATACATTTCAAAGTAATCTCAATACTTTCTTCTCAAATCAAAGCAACTAACTTTTTTCTAACCCCCTTCAAATCAAAACTCTGTAGCTTTCTTCGTCTATCTCTTTCACCCTGACACCTTTCATTTTATTTCTTTTCATGATCTTTATCTTATCTTATCTTTTTAAATTAATATTTCTTTCAATTATAATAAACTTAATAAAATATCATCTTTAAAGCCAAATTTAATATTTTATTATATTTTTCCTTTATATTGCTATTGTAATTTTTTTTCTTTTCTCTCTCTATTTGTTAATTGTTACTTATTATGTATATTCACAAACTTTCACCCAACCAAAAGATGTAAATAATCTTAATGTGTAAGTTTATAAGCAAATAAAATAAACTAAACTAAACTAAATAAAACACACAAAAAATATAATATGATTAGCTTTATATTGACAAAAAAAAACACAAAATACTTAGCAACAAAAACATGAAAATTCATAAATAATTCAAAAACTAGCCTTAATATGCCTTAATTTTTACTGTTCAATGTTAAAATTTCTTTTTGTGTCAAAAAACCGCAAAATACTTAGCGAATAAATTCTTGATCTTATAAGCCCGTCCCTTGCTTTTTCACCAGCTACTGTGCTTGAAGCTTCGGTCACCATCTTCACGCAGCGCTCAACTGCTTGAGTGTGACAAGGGTAGTTTGGAAATGACATGTCAATTGGATTTTTTTTTGTAGAATGTCTTCTAAATCCTCATCACTCATTTTCTCCAATAATGGGGGTGCTGTAACTTGTGATTCGGTCCAGATAATTAAGTCAATATAATCTTTGGCATTGAAGTTTAATTTCGGTAGTTTAAAGACTCTTACTGAAGACCTATTTTTTTCTAGCTTGGATAATTCTTCTTAACCCCAGTTCTCTGATGTTAGGTCTTTCATCACAAAGCATTGCCATTAATATGTTCTCCGGATGTGCAAAATAAGAATTGCGTTGAATAACGGGGTCAATTATTTCTCTTACGCTCGAATTGAAGCATCTTGACAAATTTACTAATTTGAAAACGTGACTTGGACCATTTTGGAAAGAACTGTCTTTTTTTCACACTGAACCAAACTAGGCCATACACTTTTACAATGTATTCTGCAAGTATTTTTAAGTTTTTACTCGGATTAGATGTGGCAACATAAAGCCTTAGAATTCTATTGGCAACCACCTAGAGTGTGCAATTTTTCCTGGGTTTCTGTTGGAGATTTCTAGGACAGGATCCTTTACTTATAGCGTCGCACATTGAAACAAATATTTTTGATTCGTACTGAAAGTATCTTGGATTTCTTTTGACAAAGCTGGTAGGTTCCCTGGGATTGGTAAAAACTCAATAAAAGGAAGGTCACAACAGTTTTCCAGCGCCTTTTCAATGTGTCCTGAATAGATTTGTGGTCCTAATGTAGATCCATCCAATTTAATAAATAAATGACGCAGAGGCAATTCATTAGCATGTAGTTGGCATATGAACCATTGCAGTGGTCTCCCCAGCTTCAACTCCATTAGCCGGATAACCCCATTTTTCCAACCAGTATTTGTAGCAATACCATCGCAACCGACAACAGACACTTTACTTACATCCAGTTCTCTGTCCGCAAGAAAGGAGTACATAGAATCCGCTATAGTTTTGCCTTTTCCACAGAATATGGTAAGATGTCCTAGGAAGTTTGAACCCGGCTCGGTTATTAGTGAAATATGTTCCATTACTTTGGTCACTCTGTAAAATCGTTGGCCTCGTTTTTTACAAACCACTGTCCTGTCTTTCCTTCCATCGAAATAAATGCTTTCAATGTTCGAAAGACAGTCTTTAGTTTGGAGAACTTCTCTTTGTCGTTTTCTGTCCCTACGATCTTTACATCTATCTATGACGTTTTCGACATTTGCTGCGGTTACCAAGCCAACATTCTGTAAGACTGCACTCGCAACTGCTGCTTCTGATCGATCCGAAATGCCGTACTGATCACAAACTCTTGCCAAATTTGGAAGACATAACCGATTTCTTACACTAATTTCTTGGCATTTTGAGGAAGTACTTGGCTGTGGCTCATCATCATCATCATAATCAGTAGGTGGGCAAACTGGAGGGTTTGATTGAGATCTTATTTTTGTGCTAATTGATGTCGTCAAAGTTTCTTTGTTAGTACCTTCTTACTTGATTTTTGTTTTCTCAAACTTTTTTCTTTTAGTTTTTTGGTTTCCAATTATGGCTTATAGCCATTTTTCTGTCATTTCTTTGATCTAAAAGAAAAGATCTTTCTAGTAGGGGAGCTTTCTTATCAAACGCAGTTATTTAAATTTACGCACTTGCACGCACAAATATCAAATAATTCAGTAAGAGATTTATTCTTCCAGTCTTGTAAGTTGTTTTTATAGTTTTCATTTTCTTTCAATTTTGGATATCTCAAAAAATGCAAATATTTATCATAGATACTTTTCATTTGTTGTTTTACACGTTGTATTGTCACTGAAGGCAAATATGCAGGTTTCCATACGTCAATAATGTCAAGTCCTAGGGTTTCAAATATTTGTGTGATAGATGGCTGCTTTCCATTATTTTTTATTTTTTTGTTCATTTCTCACAAAAATTATGTGTTTTATAACTTCAGCAATTGTCGGTTACACTCTTTTATTTATAAGTCCCGTTGCTCCAAAGATAGGACAGTCGGAGTTACTCGCTTCAACATTTTGAATTGTAGGTATTTGATAGAGAAACGAAATCGTGTTGCTTCTTACGAGCTCAATGAACGACTGAGCTTAAATAATTATTGCACTCTTAAATAAAGACAGATGAAAACTATAGAGTGGCCCGCGAAATCTATTTTTCACCGACCACCCCACTAGCTGCACTTGCGACCGATCAACCAAATCAGAACCACAGCACAATATTTAGTACAATCTAACGGTATCCTCGAGCGGCGCCAGAAAATAATTTTAAATCCGACCACCAACTGCACTTGCGACCGATCAACCAAATCAGAACCACAGCACAATATTTAGTAAAATCTAACGGTATCCTGAAGCGGCGCCAAAAAATCATTTTCAAACCGACCACCACCAGCTGCACTTGGGACGGATCGCGATCAGATCAAATCAACCGAATCGGAACCGCACTTCGAAATTCGGTGTATTCGATTGGCGCGAGAAAACATTTCCCATCGAATAAGTAAAGTACCTGCTGCATTAAGGACCGACACCAAGAAACAATTGCAATAATAAAACCCTTTTTTCCCCTCAACTGATGGTCCAGTCGCTCAAAAAAAAAAAATTATTTCGTAATGCAGAAATATTCAAATTTTATTCTATGAATTGGTAGGTATTTAAAAAAAAACCGCTTCAGGTAGTATTCTTAGGATGCTTTTTAACAAATATCTTGAAAACGGCTCATCGCAATTTCAAGTTTTTAGTGTTATTTCCATAGAAAATTAAATTATCTTTCTTTTTTGTCAAGAATACTTTTTTGTATGACTTATACTTTTAGAGTTACAGAGCCGACAAATTAAATGTGACCATTTCGCCTATTTCTCCAAGCTTTGAGCTGTGGTAGAGGGCTAAGAAAAGTGAAATATATTTTTTTTCTTATTTTTTACATATAGTTACCGTAATTATGCAATCTTTAAAAGCTATTCGAATTCGAAAATCGAAAAACAAATTTGACGCTCCACCCTATCTTACACCTGTCTTCTTCATTCTATCAATCTTATATATAATTTGCCGCCAATTTTGCTACTTTATTTTTCTGAATTAAGCAGAATCTTCATCTGATACAAGGTCATAACCTGTAGCCAAGCCACAAATTCAGCCCCATAGTGCTTTTTTCCTTTGATTTATATTCATCCAAAAGTTTGAAATAACTTCATACTTATTCATTAATTTTATGCCGACGATATTCAAATCTACAGAAGTTGTCCTTTAGAACTAATCGAAAACTGCGCTTCCATTCTTAATCAAGAATTAAATAAGATATCCAATTGGGCTTTGAGTAACGGGTTGGTTCTCAATCCGAACAAATGTAAATGTCTAGTTATTTCTAGAAAAGAGCTAGATTTGTCATATTTTCCCTCCATAATACTAAACGGAACTACGCTAGAATTTGTCAACACATGTAGAAACCTTGGAGTAGTATTCAACAGAACCTTGACTTGGAGTGATCATATTAATTCTTTAGTGGGTAAAGCTTATGGGACGCTAAGAACTTTATGGACTGCTCAGGAATTCAGGCCACGTCACACAAGAATAGTACTCGCGAAGACCATGGTGATACCACTTATAACTTATGGGTGCGAAATATTTTATAACTGCGATGTAAACAGTAAAAATAAATTAAATGTGGCTTTTAACAGCACTATACGCTATATTCATGGCTTAAGAAGGTATGATCATGTTTCACATTTGCAGCAGAGCCTCCTTAAAATGTCGTTCAATAATTTCATCAAATTTCGTACATTGATCCTACTCTTTAAAATCCTAAAATCTCATCAACCTAATTATTTGTTTGAAAAACTCCGGTTTCCAGTGTCAAATAAATCAGCATACATAATATTACCTCGCTTTACATGTCTGACCTCCGATAGACAATTTTTTATAGCTGCTTGTCGCCTCTGGAACTCACTCCCTTCTTATTTACGAGACACCAGTGACATCCATACATTTCAAAGTAATCTCAATACTTTCTTCTCAAATCAAAGCAACTAACTTTTTTCTAACCCCCTTCAAATCAAAACTCTGTAGCTTTCTTCGTCTATCTCTTTCACCCTGACACCTTTCATTTTATTTCTTTTCATGATCTTTATCTTATCTTATCTTTTTAAATTAATATTTCTTTCAATTATAATAAACTTAATAAAATATCATCTTTAAAGCCAAATTTAATATTTTATTATATTTTTCCTTTATATTGCTATTGTAATTTTTTTTCTTTTCTCTCTCTATTTGTTAATTGTTACTTATTATGTATATTCACAAACTTTCACCCAACCAAAAGATGTAAATAATCTTAATGTGCAAGTTTATAAGCAAATAAAATAAACTAAACTAAACTAAATAAAACACACAAAAAATATAATATGATTAGCTTTATATTGACAAAAAAAAACACAAAATACTTAGCAACAAAAACATGAAAATTCATAAATAATTCAAAAACTAGCCTTAATATGCCTTAATTTTTACTGTTCAATGTTAAAATTTCTTTTTGTGTCAAAAAACCGCAAAATACTTAGCGAATAAATTCTTGATCTTATAAGCCCGTCCCTTGCTTTTTCACCAGCTACTGTGCTTGAAGCTTCGGTCACCATCTTCACGCAGCGCTCAACTGCTTGAGTGTGACAAGGGTAGTTTGGAAATGACATGTCAATTGGATTTTTTTTTTGTAGAATGTCTTCTAAATCCTCATCACTCATTTTCTCCAATAATGGGGGTGCTGTAACTTGTGATTCGGTCCAGATAATTAAGTCAATATAATCTTTGGCATTGAAGTTTAATTTCGGTAGTTTAAAGAATCTTACTGAAGACCTATTTTTTTTCTAGCTTGGATAATTCTTCTTAACCCCAGTTCTCTGATGTTAGGTCTTTCATCACAAAGCATTGCCATTAATATGTTCTCCGGATGTGCAAAATAAGAATTGCGTTGAATAACGGGGTCAATTATTTCTCTTACGCTCGAATTGAAGCATCTTGACAAATTTACTAATTTGAAAACGTGACTTGGACCATTTTGGAAAGAACTGTCTTTTTTCACACTGAACCAAACTAGGCCATACACTTTTACAATGTATTCTGCAAGTATTTTTAAGTTTTTACTCGGATTAGATGTGGCAACATAAAGCCTTAGAATTCTATTGGCAGTTGTCAACCACCTAGAGTGTGCAATTTTTCCTGGGTTTCTGTTGGAGATTTCTAGGACAGGATCCTTTACTTATAGCGTCGCACATTGAAACAAATATTTTTGATTCGTACTGAAAGTATCTTGGATTTCTTTTGACAAAGCTGGTAGGTTCCCTGGGATTGGTAAAAACTCAATAAAAGGAAGGTCACAACAGTTTTCCAGCGCCTTTTCAATGTGTCCTGAATAGATTTGTGGTCCTAATGTAGATCCATCCAATTTAATAAATAAATGACGCAGAGGCAATTCATTAGCATGTAGTTGGCATATGAACCATTGCAGTGGTCTCCCCAGCTTCAACTCCATTAGCCGGATAACCCCATTTTTCCAACCAGTATTTGTAGCAATACCATCGCAACCGACAACAGACATTTTACTTAAATCCAGTTCTCTGTCCGCAAGAAAGGAGTAAACAGAATCCGCTATAGTTTTGCCGTTTCCACAGAATATGGTAAGATGTCCTAGGTAGTTTGAACCCGGCTCGGTTATTAGTGAAATATGTTCCATTACTTTGGTCACTCTGTAAAATCGTTGGCCTCGTTTTTCACAAACCAATGTCCTGTCTTTTCTTCCATCGAAATAAATGCTTTCAATGTTCGAAATACAGTCTTTAGTTTGGAGAACTTCTCTTTGTCGTTTTCTGTCCCTACGAACTGTACTTCTATATATGCGATGGAGGAAGCACAAATATGTGTTTACTTCGGACATAGAGAAAATGTACCGCCAAATTGATTTACACAAAGACGACCAACATTTTCAACGCATCTTATGGCGAAATTCTGTTGATCAACCCATTAAAGAATACAAGCTTACAACGGTTACTTATGGAACAGCATCAGCACCATACCTAGCTGTTAAGACTCTCCAACAATTAGCTGTAGATGAACAATCCTACCCTGTAGCCTCAAAAATAGTCAAACATGATTTTTACGTTTACGATGTCATGTCCGGAAGAGACACTATATCAGAGAGCAGAAGAGCTCAGAAAAAACTTGTTTGAATATACATTGCAAAACAAAATAGAGTTCATATTCGCGCTCTTGCGTCGTGCACCACAACTCGTTGTTTTGCTGATGGTGCAGTTTTTCTTTTTGTTCTGCTTTGATTATGTTATTCTGAATATCTGAATGTTGTTGGGCTGCGATTCAGAATTTATTTATTTGTTGTTGTCACAACATGCTGGGCCCCTCAGATTTAAGAAACGCAGAAGTCGATGTCTTTAAAGGAAGTTTGGGTGTTTCGTCGCCTGTTGAAGGATCTCATTGGTATAGCTGTGGTTTTAATTGATGGCCTTGACTGTTGTGCTCTTTTTCGTCTGATGATAAAGATTATAGCTATGATGACTCCTATGATCATGAATCCATTCACTCCAAGCAGTGAGTATTGGTGAATTCGATGATGATGATGATTCCTGACTTTTTTGCAAAACTATAGCTTGTTCTACTCTTGCGATCTGCAAAGCAATGTCAGAGTGTTGAATTGGTTGTTGCTCTCCTTTGTAGTTAAATGAAGTTAACTGCTCAGAGAGTTTGAATGATGGCAAGAATGAAGATGTTAATCTGCTTGTTACTGTTTGTCTTCCAACAATCGTCATCGTCTGGTCATGGATCATGCAGCTTGCTGGTAATTTCAGTATTCCACTGTCCTTTAGAATAGTTGGGACTTGATTGAGGTCACGATTGATGTTTACGACTGTAGTATTTGGGACGCTATATATCCAAGCATTTGGGTCGTGCATTTGGATCCAGGAGGCCTTTGCTGGGATGTTGTTTGTCAAACATGAATCCATTAGTTGCCTTTTGTGTTGCATAATATTTATTTCGCAAGAACTGACGGAAGCCGCAGATGTGTATATTGGGTGTTGCAGGTTACACCAATAGGTATCTGACAGTCTCTTCTGACAACCTAAAAATGCGTCCTTGTTCATAGAATACAAATGATTTCCTTGAAGATTCATCAGTAAGTAGTCCGAAGATGGAATTATGCACGTGAAGTTGCCATTGTTCATGGTTGGAACTGGCAAGATTTTGTACATTTTAAATTCCTCATTATACAGTAGTGGAAGAGTTATCTCTATGATTATGTTGCTGCCAGTTACTCTTCCTCTTGGACTCAGTATTTTGTAAAGTTGCAGGACTGATTCATGGTGCCTCTCTCCAGGTATCATCAATGAGCGTGGTATATTGTCATGGATTCTGGTTAGTTCCTCTTTGAATTGTTGTATTGTAAGAATAAGTGGATGTATACTGCCAGTATGGGTCAACAGAACTATATCCAGCAATAAAGTTTGTGTTGCTTAATAGTTTAACATTATAAGTATGGCGTTCAAAGCAGTTGATGAGAACAATCTTAAGTTGTTGTAATTTTCTGTGTCGTTGCTGAGTTTTTGTACAATGGTGCTTAACAATTCAATTTCTTTCTTTGTCTCCATATGCCCCTTCTTAAATATAATGACTGTTGAGTCAATTTATGTTGTTTGATTTCTCATGAGCTGTATCACATGCTTTTCATTGTCTTGAATGGCTTCAATAGTTTTCTCGTACTGTTTTGCAAAACGTTGATCTAATATTCCGAACAGCTCGTTCGTGACTGTTCCAACGAAGTCAAATGGAGAGCGTTTCTGTCGATGCGTTGAGTCATCAATCGCATGCAAGAGCACTTCGTTATTAAGCTCAATTTGATGAAGTTGGCGTTTGAATTGACCAAGTGTTCCAACACACATATCAAATTCTGACCAATAGTTTGTCATGTTGAAGAAGACAATAGTCTTCCAAGAGCTCGAAATGAGACTTGCTCGTCCCACATCCTCAAAATATATTCCTGGTTGGCTTTCAAATGGCGTGATTTCAACCTTGTGCTGGTAAGTTGTTGGCAGGGAACTGACCATGTTTAAAAAGCCGAATACTATGCAAATCCACAAGATTGGGCTTACTTTGGTTGGAGTTGTATTTTTTGTTGTAGCTGCCATTAAGATGTTTGTTGATGTCTGTAACGATTGCTGTTGTTTTGTTTCTATTGGAACAGCGTTCAAAGCACTTCCAACCAGAAAGTGGCCAGGAGTTAGTATACTGGTGTCATCAACATCATTTTTAACTGCTGTTAGCTGTCGAGAGTTTAAACAGGCTTCTATTTGTGTCAAAAGGGTGGTAAGTTCTTCAAATGTAAGCGTTGTGTCTCCAATCACTCGCTTGAGGTGATATTTCATTGATTTAAAACCGGCCTCCCATATTCCACCAAAGTGAGGCACGGAAGGAGCTATAAAGTGCCACTGGACTCCATCCCTTGCAAGTTTTGATGCTGCTTCTTCTTCGGATTGCTTAATTGTGACTTTCATCTGATGCTGAATTTCTTTGTTGGTTCTGACAAACGTAGGACCATTGTCACTATACAAATGTGAACAGATTCCTCTTCTTGATTTGAAGCGTTTTAAAGCTGCGAGGAACGCTGCTGAGCTGAGATCACTTACCAGCTTAATGTGGACAGCTTTAGTGGCTAAGCAAATAAATATTGCTATGTAGCCCTTTGTAGATTTGTTTCCTCGTCCCTTGGCGACTAGTACTTGGACAGGACCCGCATAGTCAATTCCTGTATGGGTAAAGGGCCTAGAAGGTGTAACTCTAGCCGCTGACAGTACTCCCATCTGTTGAGAAGTTGATTGTGCATTGAAACGATAACATTTTACACACTGATGGATTATTCGCCGTAAAACTCATTTTGCCTGAAGTATCCAAAAATGTTGTCTTATTTTTAAAAGAGTCAGTCGTATACCACCATGCAGGGTGTGCTTATGTGCGTTTTTAATTAAGTGACTTGTAAACTTTTCGTTGTGCGGTAAAATAACCGGATGTTTTTTTGAATTTGTTATTTCCGCATTTTCCAATCGGCCACCCACTACTATAATTTCATCTTCGTTCAAAACTGGGTTCAATGAATTTTACTCCTCTTGTTTAAATTTTTTCTATCTCTAAGACATGCTACTTCTTCGGGGAACATCCTTTCTTGAATAGCTCGGATGATGCCATTGCGAGAAGCTTGTATCTCCTTGACAGTTAAATGGCTCGTTTCTTTGTTGATGTTATCCCAATTTTCTGTGCTCTACTGTAATCTTGCAATTATAAACGAATCTCCTGCAGTAGGCAGCTACTCTTATTAGTTTATTATAACAAGAGAATCTTTCGACTACGTTGTTGATTGCGTGAACCTCTATTGTCATAAATTTGTTTGCTTCCGGAATATCGGGCTCTAATATAACTGCAACTTCTTGTTGTGGCCAGTAAAGGGCGTCTTCTTGAAGCCATCTTGGTCCACTCCACCACAGTTTGTTGTTCTTCATATTTTCTGGTAAGCAGCCTCTAGAAGCACAGTCAGCTGGATTATCGGCTGATCTTACATGCCTCCAACTTGTTGACCTTGTTGCTTCTTGGATTTCTGACACTCGGTTAGTACCGAATGTCTTCCAAATCGATGGACATTTCTTTATCCAAGCTAATGTAATTTTTGAGTCCATCCAGGCAAATATTTCTGCAATTTGGGAGCAAAAGTTCTTACTGTGTCTGTAAGCAACTTCGATAAGAGATGAGCTCCACATAGCTCTAATTTCGGGAGAGGAAGTTTTTTCCTAATTGGTGCTACCTTTGTTTTTGCAGTTAACATAGTTGTAACGAAAAAACCATTTGGCATAAGCACTCTAGAGTAAACTACTGCTGCGTATGCTGCTTCAGAAGCATCGCAAATTTTCTGATCCTTTCTGGTTTCCAACCACCGTGGGATTCGAATGTCTTCGACTGCCGTAAGGTTTTTCTTTAATTTGTTCCAATGGTTTTATAATTCCAATGGAAGTTGTTCATCCCAGCCGACATCAGATTTCCAGATAAGTTGCATTAAAATATTTTCTCCCACTGTCACTGGAGCCAACCAACCAAGAGGATCATATAGTTTGGCTATTCCGGACAAGGTTTTTTTTTTGGTAAGTGTTTCCGTGGAAAGGTTTGTGTCGAGGTTCACTTTGAATTGGAAAGTGTCACTTAGGGGATTCCAGTGTATGCCCAAAGTTTTGATAGTCTTTCATTACGTCTTTTTTCTGTTGATTACGTAACTCTATGGGTATATGTTGAAGTAGTCTGTTGTCATTTGCAGCCCATTTGTGCAGTTGAAAACCTGCTCCTCTTAGCATCTCGTCAAGTTCTTTCTGAGCTCTTCTGCACTCTGATATATTGTCTCTTCCGGACATGCCATCGTCAACGTAAAAATCATGTTTGACTATTTTTGAGGCTACTGGGTAGATGGATTGTTCATCTTCAGCTAATTGTTGGAGAGTCTTAACAGCTAGGTATGGTGCTGATGCTGTTCCATAAGCAACCGTTGTAAGCTTGTGTTCTTTAATGGGTTGATCAACAGAATTTTGCCATAAGATGTGTTGAAAATTTTGGTCGTCTTTGTGTAAATCAATTTGGCGGTACATTTTCTCTATGTCCGAAGTAAACACATATTTGTGCTTCCTCCATCGCATCAATATCGTTGTGATGTCATCTTGGAGCTTGGGTCCTATCATGATCAACTCATTTAGGCTTACTCCTGTCGTTGATTTAGCTGAGCCATCAAATACAACTCTTAGTTTTGTCGTTGTACTCGATGGTTTAATGACAGCATGATGAGGCATGTAATAAAGTCCGTCATTCTTTGTTTGCTGGGCGCTGACCATATGACCCAACTCTATAAATTCGTCAATCACTTTTGAATATTCAGCTTTTAATTCCAAATTTTTAGTTAATTGTGTTTCTATCTGACGAAATCGGACATCGCTCTATTCCTCGTGTCTCCCAATTGAAGTTTTTCCATGGCATCTTGGTGAAATGGGATTTTTACTACATACCTCCCATCTTCTTTTGGGTAGTGTGTATCCTTGTAGAATTTTTCACACCTTTTATCAATTTCCTTCAGGTACCTTGGTTGGGCTACTTCTTCTTATTCCCAGAATTTCTCCAGCTGCTTCTCAATTGATGTTTGTGCCACAAATCCTGTCACTCTGTAATTTCAATCCACTTCTGATGATGTTCGTCCTGATATCAGCCAGCCCAATTGTGATCTCTGGGCTATCAGTGAATTTCTAGCATCTCTCTTTATGCCATCAAGAATGATTTTACCAAATGCATCGGCTCCAATAATCATGTCAATAGGTCCAGGCACATTGAATGACGGATCAGCAAGCTCTAGTTTATCGAAACTTCCAATTTCAATGTTTTTGGTTGTTTTGGAAGGTAGTTGTCTTGTAAGTTTGGGTAGCACAAGAGCCTCTATTTGGAGTTTGAACTTTGACGTTAAAAGAGGAGATATTGTAATGTCAACCTTGTTTCTGGCGGTTCCAGCGTTTGTTGCGCCTAATCCACAAACTTCAACACACAAGTTTTTTCTTTTTGTTCTTAATGTTTGTGCAACAGACTCAGTGACTAATGCCGCTTGTGAGCCAGGATAAATTAGTGCTCGTATGGTTATACCCTGACCAAGACTTTCTTCATTGTTTACATTCAATACCGCGGTTGCGATAAGGACGTTTTGATTCTGCTCACCGTGGTTTACTTGTTTCGTCGTTTTTGATGAATTCTCTGGTTCTGCTGATTTTTTCGTTTGCGGAAATCTTTCTCTCCATTCCATGTGTAGAAGCGAATGATGTTTTTTGTTGCAGAGTTGGCAATTTCTTTTGCTGTAACATTGAAATTGCTTCTCATGGTCTAGGCAATTAGTGCATAGTTTAGCGTGCTTACATTGCTGCCACCTTTCTTTCAATGTAGATTTTAAAAATGTTGGACATGTATAGACTGCGTGATCACCCTTACATATGTGGCACTGAAGCACTTTAGAGTTGATGTGGAAGTTCCGAACTGCATGTCTTGGTTCATCAATACATCTGTGAGCTTTTTTTGCGGGAGCGAAAAGCCTGGTAACGCCTTTCCAAGAAGTCCAAGAGTGTCTTAAGAGCTGGCATTTTATTTGGCTCTATAAGACCTTACTCGAATAAATTTCTCGATTCTGTATCAAGAGTTTTTGTAGTTAGGTGTACTATTATTGGACTCCATGATGAGGTATCGAAGCCCATGTTTTTGAGAGCAGCCAACCCTTCTTTAATCGCATCTAAAGTATTTGTGATTGTATTGGCGGATGGAGTGTTTCGTTGTTGTCCACTTTTTAACATTTTGTCTATATGCATTGACACTATTTTCCTTTCATTGTTGTTCCTGCACTTCAGTATCTCCCAAGCACTGTTGTAATTTTCACTGGAAAAAGTGAAGTGTTGTATCAAATGTAGAGGTTCCCCCTCCAAATGGGTTTTTAAATACTCCATTTTTTCATTCGTACTTAGACTGCTCTTATCGTGGATGATGGTGGAAAATAAGTCATAAAACGACTTCCATTCCAGAAAATTCCCTTTAAATGTAGGAATTTTAAGCTGTGGAAGTCTCGAATCGTATCTCCCATCTTGTTGTCTTCTTTGGGTATCTCCTTGGTTTGTAGCCATTTGGTGAAGGAATCTATTTATGTGCTGTTTAATTCCTTTGTAGTGATTTTTGGCTACATATTCAACCTTTAAATCTTCTTCCTCTGTATTTGAAATATAATCTTTGTGGAGCTCAGTAAGGTTCCGTAGTTGTTCCAGCAGCATTTGTTTTTGATATTCGTAGATTGGCTTTGAGTAATTTTCAGAGGTCTCTTCAAACTCTTCAATTGTGTCTACAACTGCGCTTATTTTAAGTTGCAGTTTTCTAAGCCTTTGGGTTTAAACTGTTCTCAGGCTTTCACGATTTTCTTCTTTTTCAAAAGTGGTTTCTTTTAAAGATAGTTCCTAAGAATTCTTTTCTGTACCAGAAACTTTTGATACAGGTTTTTCTTTTTCTGCATCTACATTCTGTGCAGTTAGCTTCTCATATCCAGATATTGTTGGGACAAAGCTTTCCAACACCTTCTTGTGTTCTTCATACAAGTTCTTTACCTTTTGAAAGGTATTCCTTTGCATGTAAGGCGTGTCATGTTTAACATGAGGAGTTATTTTTATATGGTTTTGTTCAAACTCTTCCCAGAGCGTTTGCAAGCGTTGAATCCTTTCATCTATGTATTTTTGCGTTTTTCTTGACGCACTGTTTTATCCAAAGTTACGGATTTGGACTTCCAGCTCCTCCACTAGTGTTTTCTACCTAGCGACGATGATGAAAACTCCAGTTTCTTCCATAATTTTCCTTTCGTTGTTCTTAGTTTTGTATTATTTTCACAAATTCTTAGTTAAGATATAAGTGTTAATAGCCCTGATAACGCTTTTGTACTTTTATTTTCTTCGTATTTTTTTGTTCTACCAATGTTTGTAGCCCTGGTAACGCTATATTCTTCACTGTGTTCTTTCCTTTCGAAGGACCAATGTTTTAATGGCTAATTCAATTTAAAGACTCTAAATAAGTCTAAATAAAAGAAGTAGTTATGGCTCGCCGTTGTAATAGCAAGTGAAGTTTTATTATAATAAATAGATTCTTTTATACATAATTATTGCTTACGCGTAACTTAAATAATATTTACATAAAATAGTTTAAATATACATTGCAAAACAAAATAGAGTTCATATTCGCGCTCGTGCGTCGTGCACTACAACTCGTTGTATTGCTGATGGTGCAGTTTTTCTTTTTGTTCTGCTTTCATTATGTTATTCTGAATATCTGAATGTTGTTGGGCTGCGATTCAGAATTTATTTATTTGTTGTTGTCACAACAACATTTTCGACATTTGCTGCGGTTACCAAGCCAACATCCTGTAAGACTACACTCGCAACTGCTGCTTCTGATCGATCCGAAATGCCGTATTGATCACAAACTCTTGCCAAATTTGGAAGACATAACCCATTTCTTACACTAATTTCTTGGCATTTTGAGGAAGTACTTGGCTTTGGCTCATCATCATCATCATAATCAGTAGGTGGGCAAACTGGAGGGTTTGATTGAGATCTTGATCTTGATCTAATTTTTGTGCTAATAGATGTTGTCAAAGTTTCTTGTGTTAGTACCTTCTTACTTGATTTTTGTTTTCTCAAACTTTTTTCTTTTAGTTTTTTGGTTTACAAAAGGTCCAACCCGCTTATAGCCATTACACGTTGTATTGTCACTGAAGGCAAAGATGCAGTCTTCCATACGTCAATAATGTCAAGTCCTGGGGTTTCAAATATTTGTTTGATAGATGGCTGCTTTCCATTGTTTTTATTTTTTTGTTCATTTCTCACAAAAATTATCTTTTATTTATAAGGCACGTTGCTCCAAAGATAGGACAGTCGGAATCTAGTCGAGTTACTCGCTTCAACATTTTGAATTGTAGGTATTTGATAGAGAAACGAAATCGTGTTGCTTCTTACGAGCTCAATGAACGACTGAGCTTAAATAATTTTGCACTCTTAAATAAAGACAGATGCAAACTATAGAGTGGCCCGCGAAATCTATTTTTCATCGACCACCCCACCAGCTGCACTTGCGACCGATCAAACAAATTAGAACCACAGATCAATATTTAGTAAAATCTAACGGTATCCTCGAGCGGTGCCAGAAAATCATTTTAAATCCGACCACCAGCTGCACTTGCGACCGATCAACCAAATCAGAACCACAGCACAATATTTAGTAAAATCTAACGGTATCCTCGAGCGGCGCCAGAAAATCATTTTCAATCCGACCACCACCAGCTGCACTTGGGACGGATCGCGATCAGATCAGATCAACCAAAACGGAACCGCACTTCGAAATTCGGTTTATTCGATTGGCGCGAGAAAACATTTCCCATCGAATAAGTAAAGTACCTGCTGTAGTATTCTTAGGATGCTGTTTAACAAATATCTTGAGAACGGCTCATTGAAATTTCAAGTTTTTAGTGTTATTTCCATAGAAAATTAAATTATCTTTCTTTTTTGTCAAGAATACTTTTTTGTATGATTTATACTTTAAGAGTTACAGAGCCGACAAAAAAAGTGACCATTTCGCCTATTTCTCAAAGCTTTGAGCTGTGGTAGAGGGCTAAGAAAAGTGAAATATATTTTTTTTTTCTTATTTTTTGTGGCACATATAATTAAGTATTCCAGTTTATTACAATTGTTGTGTGACAAGGAAAACACATTAATTCTTTGAAACAGCATTCATGTATCAAATATGATAAAATAATTGCCATTAACTTCGGAAATACGGACAAAATGGTGATACCACGCCAGTTATTACAATTCTTTAGATCACCTTTCTTCGGTAGTTTGACGATAACTCCGTCTTTCCATTCCATGGGAAAGGTTTCGTTTACCCAAATAGCATCAACAAGTGGCAACAGTATATCGGCTGCCAAATCGGGGTCTGCTTTGAGGAATTCGGCAGGTATGCTATCCAGACCAAAATCCAAAATCCAAAGTCCAAATGCTCCTTCCATCTTCACAACTGGTCTTCTATTGACACTAGAATACGACCGTTCGTATCAAGAACAGGGTGGTTGTTGTTGCTACTTTGTTGACCTACAAGATCCTTAGTAATCTTATACAACACCCTTGCGTTACCTCTTCTTGCAGCATTTTCCGCACTCTCCGCCAATTTGTCCAATCTGGCTCTCCTATCTCTTCTCACACACCTCTGCACTACCTTGTGAGCTGCTCTGTACTCGATTCGCATAAAAGATTTCCGATGAGCATCAGTTTCCTTGTTTATATTTATTTTGAGTGCTCTGCGGTGTGTAATTTTGACCCAGGTGTCTTGGGATATCCACGTGTCTCTATCTATAGATTGCTTCGGTACCGTTTCAGATCTAGCTTTCATAAAAACCCTTTTAACTTTTTCCCACATCGTCTCAATGGGAACATTAACGTTTAAGTCCACATTTGATGCCTTGTCGTTTAGGGTGTTGGCAAAATCACGACAAATATGTGGGTCACTAAGAGCTGTTGTATTGAATTTTGGCCTGCTTGCTGTATTTTCTGAACGTCTCCGGATAGCAGCTGTTCGTAGCCGTAAAGTTGCTAGTAGCAGGTGATGGTCGCTACCTACATCCGCACTTCTCTCATTCCTCACATCGCAAAGTGATTTTCTCCATCGTTGTTGAATAATAAAATAGTCGATTTGATTTTGTGTTTGCCCATCAGGGGAGACCCAGGTGACTTTGTGACAGGTCTTGTGTGGAAACAGGGTTCCAGCAACCACCAAAAAATCACTATTGCTATTTCGCTGGGCCAAGCCATGTCTACCCATAACGCGTTCAAGGCCTACGTTGTCCGGGCCAACTTTCGCATTGAGATCCCCCATGATGATAGTTATGTCTCCTTTTGGAACATTGTTGTATACCGAGTTCAGCTGAGCATAGAACGCGGTTTTGTCATCCTCCGCTGCGTCGTTCATCGGGGCGTAACACTGGATGATGGTGATTTTGCGAATTCTCGAGCTAAACCTTGCAGTCATTATCCTCGATGATGTTTTGTCGAATCATTTCGCGTTCCACCTATTCATAGCATCCCTGCGCATACAGAGAGCGAAAGTTCCATGTTCCGATTTTAGTACGTATTCGATAGCCGAAAGTATTGTCTACAATATTTGAGAGATTTCCAAAGTTTCTTCTGGTTGTTGACGATTCATTATTGCTAGCATCACCATTGCTATTGTTATATGAAAGATGCCGTACCCCCAAATCCGATGTGCAGTTTACTACAGTCGGTGGGACTGTAGAAGGATTAACCAAAGCTTGGGTACCTCTTGGGGAATTATTTCCATTCGTTGTCATATTTCATAGAAAAAATATCTTTTCGCTTCACTACCGTGTTTTCCCGGTTGCGGTTAATAACACGTATCTATATAACATAAAAAAATACATTATAAACACAAGCCTTCGATTCGACAGGCACACTAAGCTTTTTTGTATGGTCGAACACATACATATATAGGCCGCCCACTATGGGAAACAGACACCTTTTGCAGCCGCCCACTATGGATACAGACGCTACTTGCTGTTGCCGTTGGCCTTGCAGGATAGGCTCCTCCGCCACCAGACTTTCATACCGTTGACCGCCATATGCAGTTCCTCCGCTTTTAGGGAGCTTTTTGTACTACCCAAGAACAAGATCGTGCCCTGATCAGCAATGCTGCGTTGTTTGCTTATCCCGGCAGCCATTCGGTCCCCTTGTGCGTTAGCGTTACCCGCCCTCTACCGCGAGGAGGTGCACATAGGGATTTTCCTGTTAACGAGCCTAGGACCACCGAGGTGGCATTTCCTAGTGCTCTCCAGTACTTTTAGAGGGCTAAAAGGGCTAGTCAACTTTATGGTAGTAATGGCAATAAATCAACCATAGGTTTGTTTGTTGACATGACGAAAGCTTTTGATATGGTAAACTACGACCTTTTACTTGACAAGCTTTATAATGCTGGTTTTCGAGGTAATTTTTTTAAATTGTTAAAATCGTATTTAGGCAATAGGAAACAAATTGTAAATATAAATGGATATTTAAGTGAACCAAGGGTTTTAAGAAATGGTTGATCAATAAATAAATATAAACTATGCAAAAAAGAGAAAGCAGACACAACAAATTAAATTTATAATTCTATATCGCGCCTGAAGATGGAATCATAGTTCCGAAACGCGTCGCAGATTTCTTATAAACTAAAGTGTTGAAAATATTTAATAAAATAAAAATAAAATTAAACGAAAATATATAATTTTTTTTTGCATAGTTTATATTTATTTATTGATCAATCAGTAACACAACTTGGAGACTAAAACACACTCACAATAATTAAGAAATGGTGTTCCTCAGGGTTCTGTACTTGGCCAATTGTTTTTTCTTGTCTACATAAACTGTATTTTCAAACTTAAGTAAATGGTAACTCAACAGCATTTGACGATGATATAGTTTTTACGTATGAATATTGAACGGTATTTGAATGTATCGCCAAGATTGAGGAAGATCTTGAAATCTTAAGGATGTGGTTCACCATGCCTAGGTTAATTATCAGTGAAAAAACTAATTTAATGTGTTTCAAGATATCTGCCAACAACCTACATGACTATAACCTATGGTTTTACACCCACGATTGTAAACAGTTTTCTCTTCATATTCATAAGTGTGGTAGAAGTAATTTTTCATCGGACTTACAATGTTCTGAAAATTGTTTCAAAATTGAGTCGGTGCCACATTTTAAGTATTTAGGTGTCTTCATTGATTTTAATTTGAATTGGAAATATCATATTCAAACGGTTAAATCTTATATGTTGTTTGTCACAAGAGAACTGTACCTCATTAATCCTTTTTGTTCGCAAAAAGTTTTAGCTACTATTTACAACGGCCTTGCACATTCAAAACTGCAATACGGTAAAACAAGCTGGGGTGGTTCGTATGCTAATTCTTTTGGAGCCTTATTAATAGCGCAAAAGCATTTAATACGAATAATTTGCAATAAACATCGGTATTCTGAAACTTTCCCTTTATTTAGAAGATTGCGAATTTTAACAATGAGACATTTGTATGTATTTAAAGTATTAAGAGAGTTTTTCAAGCAGAGTGGAAACATCCCGAGTAGACCCTCTCAATTTTATAACCTGCGTTTAAATAATTAATAAACACTTTTATTTTTTCTTTTTAAAAAATGTTAATTAGCTTATATAACTTGAAATGAATAAAAATAAATATCTATCTATATATAAAATTGAAAATAATTTATTTTTTGATTAGTTTCAAAAATATTGATTTTTCAAAAAAAAAATCAAAAATTAATTTTAATTAGAAAAAAAAGTTATTCAAAATGTTGATATGCAGAATTAATTTGGCTATCTAGAACTTTTTAAACATACAATTTGACAGAAATACCAGCCAAATATAAAAATAATAGCCAAAAATTAAAAAAACCGTAATATGAAAGGTCCCGTTAATAGACCTCTAGTCAAATGATAGCCAATACCAACAGAAAAAATCTAAAAATTTTCATCAAAATCGTTGGAGGCGTTTTCGAGAAAAATAAGTTATTCTTAAACGGTCGTATGGCAAGTACCGTTATTTTTAGCCCTAAAAATAAAATTTCAATTTCCCCTCTGGGGAATGCCAAAATAATCACACACACCAAATTTAAAAATGCGCGCTTAACCCGTTTAGGCTGCAGATTGATACACACTCGGACGGACAGACAGACAGACGGATATTTTTTGGCAATGACTTTTTAAGACATCTCTATGATCGTAATGTCATGTTTGATTGTTGTCTCAAATTTTTTATATTCACGAATCCTAAACTTGCCTTATAGTCATATAGAAAATGTTAATCATTATTAATTTTTTGTGGACTAAGATTAATTACATTATTAAAATCTAATCCTTACTGGCTGAACACAATGACGACGGAACTGGAATACGCATACCGAACTGCAAACATTGAATACACGCGAACTGTATTTTGCGAACACAATGGTACGTTACTGCATACGGAACTGCAATACGCATACGGAAAGGTTGGTTAACTTTTAACTTTTACGTACAGTAAATTTGACATTTTATCTGATGCAGAGATTTCATAATTCGAAAGAGAGAACAATCTTTCGTACGTCTGTCCCTCCCAAACCCTTTTATTTAGTATAACTGAAATAACACCAGATGATTCCATTCTTCTTAATGATATTTCAATTCGTTGTATAAGAGTATCTTCTCTTTTTTATCATTTGTTTTTGGTATTCCATCCATTTTTGAATTTAAATGTCAAAGTTACTGTACGTGCATTGTGTTCCGATTGAAATTGGTACGTACGACAAATTTGACAGCTGTTCCGTACTCCGTCTCCGTAATGCAGTTAAGAATAATTATAAATATGTTCTTAAATATGTTATTAAAGTAATGGTGACACAATCACTTGCTTGTTTTTTCATTTACTGAAATTCCACTGTTGCATCACAATATCTTACCATTACCTTACGCTAAGGTTCCATTTACCATGAATATGGAATATTTTTTCTTTTATTTCTATACGTATTCCCAGATAAACCTTCATAGCTGTGGCCGAAGCACTGCAATTTTTCAACTATACGCCACCGGTAGTCTCCTTGAAAGAAGGGAAATGATGGATTGTAGATGGTAACTTCAAATTGGTACATTCCATCGATCTATCCAAATTTAAAAACCTTGTGGATGGTGTGAGTGATGTCATCAAAAAATAAAATTAAGGATGAAGATAGGAAACGCGTGCTAGAGTTTCATTTGCGGCAGATAAATGATCGCCCCAATTTACTCAAGAGTAAATCACAGAGGAACACGAGGTCAATCGACTGGATTGGTACAGCCTGGAAGTGGGTAGCTGGAAGTCCCGATGCAACGAACTGGAATGAAATCTTGCAAAGTCAAGAGCAATCATCGAAAACAGTAACCACCAATACAAAATTAATGAGAAACTCTTTGGGATCAAAAAGGACATCATGCAAATGATCAATTTGGTGATTGACAGATATAAACAAAATATCAAGGACAGCATTCTTGAAAATTTGAACAGGATACTTTGGATGAGATAAATGAGATTGTCCGAGCTTGCCAAATGGCTAAAAGTGGATTGATTAATACTAATCTTCTTGATACTGAAGAGATCAATCTAATAAATAATGAAATGGAGACACTACCTTATGCTAATGAAACAGAGGCTATTGAGTATGGTACGCCGTCGATTTTTACAAATGGATCCATGCTGCTCTATATCATTTCAATGCCGAAAGTAGGAACCGAAGAATATAACCTGCTAATAAGAAGACCATCAGTTATCGAAGGGAAGCAAATAGATCTGAAATTCAAGAGGATACTGATCAACCACAAAATAACAGACGGAATAGTATCCTATCAATACTTACAGAAGCAGTCGTCCTTGTTTCAGTGGTACTTGTCGTTTTAACTATTTGGCGAAAGATTTATGCCAAACCAAAGATTTCTACAATCTTATCACAAATAAAAAATCTAACAATCAAACATGACATTACGATGATAGAGAAGTCGAAAAAAGTGGGTCCGGAAATTCCGTCCGTCTGTCAATCTATCTGCCTGTCTGTTTTTTTTTTTTATAATTAACGCGCGCACAAGTGACTATTTGTTTCTTTTTTAATGTAACACACTGCGCGGGCATTAGGAAGATAGGAAGGGGAGAGAAAGGAGGTGCCGATTAACATTGGTTTTGAATGTTAGCAAATCAAAATGGCAAGGGAAAATCTCGCCGGGTAAACTATTCCAAATTCGTGTTGTTCGGCTAAAAAAAAGAAACCCTATATTTCACGGTACATCTGAAATTGGGCTCAAGGGTGAACTGATGAGCATTCCTTGCGAGACGAGTATTACGGAAGAAACTTTTAAGGGGAGGAATGCAACTGCCTACTTCGAGTGAAAATTTTTTGTAAAAAGAAACGATAAAATAAGGAAAGACATGAAACATTACGTCGGTGTTCGAGAGGGGCAAATGTTTCTGTGGCAGTTCTATTTCCTATCAATCTTAACGCTCGATTTTGTATTCTATCAAGCAGGTGAAGCGATGTTTGCGAAGCACCTGCCCAGAGGTGGGAGTTATACTCGTGTTTAGGGCGTATAAACGCTTTATAAATTGTAGCCACATCAGATGGGTGAAAATATTTCTTACACCGATACAGAAAACCTAAGCACTTAGTAGCATTCTTAGCGATCTCAAATATATGGTCGTTCCAACGGAGGTCGTCGTTGACACACATACCGAGTACTGAGAGCTTTTCGGTTTCTTCGATGTAAGTGCCATTCAGGGACAATGGCATTGGGGGTATGTTTAGCTTTAACGACAGAAGACAGCATTGAGTTTTCGAAGCATTAAACTCTACACGATTCCTATAACCCCATTTGAGAATGCTGTATAAATCGAAGTTTAATGAGCTTGAAATACGGTAACGTTGCAATTGTATGTTCGAAGATGAAGGATGTGAATTATCGAACGAATATGAAAAGCTCGGGGTAGAGTCGTCAGCAAAACAATTAAGTGTATAAGAAGTAACAGACAGAAGATCATTTATAAAAATGAGGAAAAGAGTCGGAGACAAAACAGAGCCCTGGGGCACACCAGCATTTATTTTGTGGGAATCAGACTTGAATCCGTCCAATACAACTTGTATTGAACGGTCCAGAAGATAGCTTTTAATCCAACAAACAAGAGTATTATCGATCATAAAAGCAGTGTTTCCATGACCTTAGAAAGAAGGGATGTCAGTGCTATGGGTCGGTAGCAAGAGGGGGAGGATGGGTCACCTTTCTTAGGGATAGGCTGGACAAATGCTGTTTTCCATCTTCTAGGAGAGATTCCAGAAGAGAAGCGATGGAAAAGCTCACGCAGTGGCTTTGCCAGTGTGCAAGAACACCTCTTCAGAAGAATCGGGGGATTACCACCCAGGCCAGCGGATTTGCGTATATTGAGATCTTTGAGAACTCTTGCTACTGTACGAGTGCGGAAAAAAATCTGTCCCATGGAAAAAATTACATTCTCAAGTACAGGAGGGGCAACGTTACTGTGATGCAGCATGGAGCTGGCAGTGAAATATGTGGCGAGCAAGTTTGCCTTATCTGAAGAGCAAACAATTGGTTTGTTATTGTCGATGAGCTTTGGAACCGAAGATGTTGAGGAGTTTTTAATATTTTTTTACATATGACCAAAAATTTTTACTGCCTTTGGGACACTGCAGAATTTTTTGCCGTAATTTTTGGTCATGCAAAAATTTAGTTCTTTCAATGACGGAGTTGCATGAGTTCCTTGCTTGTTTGTGCTTATTCCGATTTTCTTCTGTAGGCTTAGCTTTATAAGATCGGAAACTTGCTTCATTGAGCCTGATAGCTTCTTTAAACTTAGAATTAAACCAAGACTTTTCTTTAGGCTTGACGCTTTTTACTCTGTTAGGAATAAAAGCACGCATCCCTAGAAGAATCACATTTGTGATCATTTCAGCACTGGCATCAATCTCACTATCGAGGAAGCATAGTGACCAGTTAAAGTTTCGGAAAAAAATATTCAGGCCGTCCCAGTTGGCTTTCTCGTATTGCCAAACGGTCCTGGTGGGAGGTTTTTCTTTAACTGGATGGATGGAGGATGAAAAATTAGCTGAAATGACACAATGGTCTGAAGTGCCAAAGGAAGAAGTTACACTAATGGTATATTTATCAGGGTGAGAAGTAAGAAACAATTTAAGAGTATGGGCGGCTTGCCCAGCAACATCCGGTATACGCGTTGGCACATCGATCAGTTGGGTAAGGTGATGTAACCCGGCAAAGAGCTCGACATACCTTCCTTCGGGTGTTGTCTGACCAAAAAAGCGGAGCAAATTGAAATTGTGTTTATTGAAATCTCCTGCAATAACGATTTCAGTGCGAGGACAAAGGGAAACAATTTTCGAGATGGAATCAGACAGCGCATCAAACTCGTTACAAGTCGAATTACTGTCAAGATTAGGACTCCTGTAAATAAAACAATAATGAATGACATGCTTGCGGACAGTGAATTTGAGCCATAAGAAGTTAAAGTTCGTGTTGGAACATTGCCCATATTGGGGAAGGATCTGGCAAGCAATATCATTCCTTACATATAACACGAGACCATGATGGCGTAGACGTACACATGAAAGAAATTCTTTCTCAGGCCGTGAACATTAGAATATACGACACGAAAATCACTTACCACACAAAAATACATACGTACATACAAAACACAATTCTGACTAAGTCGAACAATGCAGTGAAAATCCAAATTAATTTCTGTAATGAACAAACTGTCTTAGGCGTTATGCCCATAAGACAGCTTGCATACAAAAAATCAATTTAAACATTCAGCACAATAGGACAAACTCAGATGCCCTTATCCATTTACCGCAAGCAATAGATGGTCATACGATGCCGATAGTAGATAAGAAAGAGGCAGTTAAGCACAAAGGTCTTGGGACAGATAAGAGGATAATTTGCTATGCGAGTTCGTTTGATTTATTTTTTGTTCTTCCACAGCGCGAATGGGCATCTTTATCATTCATCCTACGACGCGAGTGTATATTATTATATTCTTTACAGCACACGCGAGGGGTTTTTTTCCAATTTCTCTATCGAGTGTTTATAATTATATTTTTTAAAACACTCGCGATAACAATGCGCAATAATTTTTTTTGACTTTTTTTTAATTATTTGTGTGCGAATTATATTTATTTGTCGCGATAAAAAAGTTATTTCAAAAAAATATATTTTTAAATATAAACTTTATTTTTCACTTAACAATTTAAATATTTTCAGACAATAGTTCTTACATAGTTTCTTACATACTACTCGGCAACTACTCGAAACTCCTTCGTTGTGTCTATTTATATTCTTGTCCTGATGAGTTAGTTTTCTTGTCTTCAGGGTTTTTGGTTGTGTTGGTTAATTACTTTTTGTATCTTACTTTGTATTTATCATCTTGTGTGGTTGATCATAAAATATCTGTTTGTTATCTTTTTATTCGTGGTAATCTTTATTATAGGATGCTTGTTTATTTGGATACTTGTTTATTTGGATGCTTGTAGATTAGTACATTAGCGATCCTATTTATTTTATTGTTTCCTCTTATTTCTGTTTGAGGTACAGTTGATTGTTTATAACTCCCCCCATCGCTCAAAATGAATCGCCCCGATTCATCAATATGTTTTTGTAGTAAGGCAAGTCCTCTTTCTAATGTCATCTCTTGTTGTGGAGCTGTTGGTTCGACTATATGTTGCATCGGTATTCGGCTGATTTTGATTTATTTCTTCTTAAAAAATAAGGCTAATATAATAATAATAACAATAATTATACTTATGGTACTAATTCCAATTACTGACTCTGATTTTGTAATATTTAAGTAGCTTAGAGTGTCAATATTCTCGAATTCAAATATAAGTTCAGTGTTTGGGTCTATAATGTATGATTCAACAACATTATCATTAATGGCATGTGTTTTTATATAACTTAGTATTTTTTGATTAGGGTTTGTGTAATTCTTATTATCTATATTAACAGTTTCGTTAAATGTTATTAAATAAATGCCATTCATTTTATCATTATTTACTGTGTGATTATTTTTTAATAAAATTGCTCCATCTTTTATTATTTCGAATTCTTTTTGTAGTTCTATTGTTTAATTACATTTTGTAGGGAGTTTATTTAGTAAATCTGAAAGACATGATTTTTCATTATTTATTTTACAAAAGTATAAATTTATTTCTTGTTTACAATCTTTAACATTGTAAAATAACTCATTGCATTTTGCTATGTGCTTATTAATTATTATTTTTTCATTATTTTGTTCGATTGTTCTTGTTTCAAATATTTTACAATTCTTATAAACAATTGGGTATTTAATTTATATTACTATGTTTGTTTTTTTAAGTTTGAACAATCTTAAAATAACTAATATCTAATAGATCGGATATTGACATAGTTCCATGTTCATTATTTGTTATTTTTTGAATATCTTTTTTATTCAATAAAGGGTTTAAAAAAGGCTCTAACAAATGTTGATAAAAATTTCAGGGTGCAATATTTTTACAACAATACATCTTCCAGTTAGAATGAATTTTTCGAAATTTGTTCTATAACGGTACCTCTCATAGAACCGGTTTTTTCAAATGCAGTTTTATCGTTAACCATAATGTCGATTTCAATGAAATTTTGCACACAGGAAGTCATTTATAGTTATAATAAATATTGCAGTTCAAAATTTTCAAAAACTTTTTTTTTCGATTTTTTTTAATTTTCTAAAAAAAAATTGGTTCTCGAAATATTTCAAAAACGGGTTGATTGAATTTTTTTTTTAAATAATTTTCCCAGATGAAAAACTACAGATCTCCTTACATACTAGACAAAAATTCAAGTATTTTTTGGAAAAGTTTTTTTCAAAAAAACGACTTTAAAAAAAATGGTTGAACGATTTTCAATATTTGTTTTCCTCGATAGACATTTAGCTTTCAAATTTTATTGCATACTTATTTTTTCCGAGAAAACTCTTAAACTACTTAAAAAAATGAAAGAATTTTCGAAAAAAAAAATTTATTTTTATTTTAATAAAGGGTATTTTTTTATTTAGACGTGTGGTTTTCAATCTGGCAATACTTTTTTCGGAGTTGGTCTTTTTAGCAGGTGTCACTTGACTTTTGCTCAGTTTGGTTTGCCATTTTATAATAAATAGATTTACTCTTGATCAACGTTTGGTAATCGTGCAAATTTATTATTAAAATAATGGTTCGGTTCGGTGGAGCAGAATATTGAAGAAGACTCGAATGAGTCCATCCGCCATCACGAGCAATAATTTGAGATGTGCTCATCCACTTTATGGAAGATTTTGCGGAAGGATCTTGGTTTGAGGGCTAACAAAGTCCAACTCATTCAACAAATGAAGACAAACGACCATCAAGCGCGTCGCTCGTTCGGTGAATGGGCCCGAAACGAGATAACCACCGATCCTGATTTTCACAAAATTGGGAAAATTAGACCTCTCGACTGGAATTTATTCGAGCCAGCCGAAGAGGCCACTTCCCCGAAATCATTTTCAAAACATAATGGCAAGCCCTTATCTTTAGAATAAAGCTAAATTCTTGGCCATAACATCAAATTATATGCGTTTTATTTCTTCTTGAAAACCACACGTCTAAAAAAACACCCTTTATATACATGCATATTATATTACTTAATTTAAGAAAAAAAAAAAGATTTAAAAAGATTTCCGTTGTTTTTTAAAGCGAGGCTCATTCTTTATTAAAAAAAAAAGTACTTGTTATTTTTACGTTCACTTAAGTTCTAAATTCTCAGTTCATATCTTAGGTCTATTTATTATAATGTGTTACTTCGTATGTTGTACTGTGGCAGTGCGTACGTGACTAAGGTTGATAAGAATAATCTTAGAACCATGAATGCTGTTTTCGTATGTTTATGTTTCTTTTATTGCTTTACTTAGGACCGATCATGTTGTTTTCTCGCATGTTCGTTTCTTGCATGTTATCGTTATTTTGTATTATCATTTCTGTCTTCATTAGGTTCTGTTTGTGATGTTCAGTGTTCAGAACAAACTGTTGGAGATAAGAGTTTCATTTGATAACACTCCACCCTCCTTAGAGACTTATATCGATTTAAGAATAACCGATGGCAAGTTTATAGTGGTATTATTATTATTTTTTCTTGATTTTAATGTAGATTATAATTACAAAAATGATAAGAATAAATATGGTTGTGAAGAAATATAATTTTTTTTCTTTGTTATTTTTGATTTCGATTTTTTCTTTTAGATTCTCTATTGGTTCATAGTTTATTTCCTTCAGGTATTCCGTGAAATACTTTTGTATTGGTAATGACAATATTTTGTTTGTTTGATACGCTTTCTTATTAAAAATCTTATTATTCAATGTGATTTTACAATTTTCCATTTCTATTACATAGTTTCCTTCTAGAGTATAATTTAAATGATTGCCTACAGTCTTGATTCATGTTAGTTTTCTCTAGGTTTTTTTAGGATTGAATTGATCTTTTTCGATTATTATATTCTTTTCGTAATAATTTGTAGGTTTGCAATCCATAACTTTATTTTCTAATATACTTTTAATACATATATTTTCAAATGTTTGCAATTTTTTTATTTCTTTTGATAAATAAATCATAGTGTTGTTTACTTTTATAATCTCGCTTTCTAGGTATAATTTTTATATATGGGGAAATTTTGAATGTAATATTATTATATTTTTCTATTGTATAAGTTAACACGATATATTTTTTTTTAAAAATCAGCTTGAATTTTATTAACTGGCGCCCAACCTGTGTGACTGCTTAATTGACACCGTTGTCCTTATCGTGCAAAGTAAAATTTTTTTTAAGTGAATAAACAAAACACTAAAATCTTTAGGTGAATATCCAAAACACTAAAACTTCCTTCAGTGCAAAGCATTATAAAAAAGTGAATAAACAAAACATTTTACAAATAGTGCTAGTGCATGATCCTTAAAAGTAGATAACCAAACTACTAAGGACAACAGTGAAGTGCCAAGGAAAGACAAATAAAGAAGCCCCTAAGTAAGTCCTTATAACAAAAAGGACCAAAAAGGAATCAGACGCTCTGACAGCCGCCTTGCCACCATAGAAGTAGTCCCGCACTCCTGGAAACCCAAGACCCGGAGAAATACAAATTTGTTAAGAAAATGAAAGCAGTATTTTTATTAATTCTGTAAGTTAATTAAATACAAATCATATTAACAATTTATATAAACAAATTTAAAAAAAAAAGAGAAAAAAAGAAAAAAAGGGAAAAGAAAAAAAATATTTTGAAGAAGAAAAAAAAATTTATTTGAAGCAATTCAAATATAGGAAAAAATACTAATTTTGCAAAATTAAAATTATTAAAAGAAATTTTAAGTGTCAAAAAAAGTGAGCGAAACACAATAGAAAATAAGTTTAACATCATATGTCAAGTAACAAATTTCAGATTTTTTTTTAACCAAAATGAATTGGTACAACTAATCACGAGATTAGTAGCCGAAACCCTTCATATTCAGGGAAGACAAATTTTCAATTCTATTATGAACCCTGCAGCTGACATAAATAATGATACAGACCAACCAATGAATTTAGCAGATAATAATCTGAATGATTCAGATAAAATACCAGACGTGGTTAAAAGCTTAAGAGAATTTTCTGGGCAAACTCATGAATTCAATTCATGGAAAAAAAACATTGACAGGATTCTTTAAATTTATGAGCACCTCAAAGGTACTCCAAGATACTACGGTATTTTATCTGTCATACGAAATAAGATAACAGGACACGCCGACGTGGTCCTGGAGTCCTTCAATACACCCCTTAGTTTGGGAAAAAAATCAAAATGCCTTACTCTGCATTATGCGAACAAGAGGGATTTAGGCACCTTCGAATACCAGATGACTACACTGGTTCAAGGTAATAGCACGATTCCTGAATTCTATCAGGTCGTCTATCACCATTTGTCTTTGATCCTCAATAAATTAGGATCAATTGAAATGAGTCAAGATTCCATGAATAATATGACTCAGTGCTACCGTGACAAAGCTTTAGATACCTTTGTCAGGGGTCTGAAAGGAGATCTGCCTAGGTAACTCAGTATAAGAGAACCAGTAGATCTACTTCAAGCCTTACATTTGTGCCTTAAACTACAAAATGTAGACTTTCGAACACAACATGCAAATAATTCTAATAGTTCAAGTCGAAAAATATTTCAACAAGCACCTCCGGTTCCTCCTAGAAGTGAAAACTTTCCAAGACCAACACCAATACCGGCTCCCAGACGTGAGTTTTACCCTCACTTTCTTCATAACCCCCGTGCTCCTCAACCACCACAATTTAATAGGGACAAACAATACCAACCCATATATCAACAGCAACAACAGCAAAGAATTCCACCAAATCAACGACCTCTTCCGCCGAAGCCGATGTCCATTGATTACTCTCTAAGAACTCAAACGGTCAACTACCAAAATAGACAAAGAAATCAACAATTCCTTCAAAAACGTCAACATTCGCAACAAACGCACCCACCACAGAAGATGCAAAGAATTTATCATACTCAACCTGATGATGACGGAAAACCCCTGGAAGAATATGAAGCAGAAATCCTAAACGAAGACCAGAAGTACGACGAATCATTAGAGGAATATGTTGATCAAGAAGAGAACAATAATCTAGATCAACCAGAAGAATTAGATGACATTTATTTTTTAGATTAAAGTCCTCTTCGCTTCCCTTTTTCGAACATATTTCTAGAAGCGGAGAAATTCTGAAATTCCTGGTTGACACTGGGTCGAATAAAAATTATATTCAGCCTCGCCACATAAAAAATCCTCTTCCTAACGAAAAACATTTTCATGCTAACTCTGTTGGAGGCAGCATCAAAATAACACACCACTCACTTATTCAAATTTTTGGACTTCAAACTGATAAAATTAATTTTTTTATCCTCCCCAGTCTTATCTCATTCGATGGAATTATAGGGCACGACACCCTTAAACATTTAAACGCAATCATCCATACAAAGAAGAATCATATGTCCATTCACCCTAGTTCCACTCACCCACGAATTTCAATTCCTCTTAAACAGCATCTGTCACAATTGGTTAACAATATAAATATCAGGACTGATCACATGAATGAAAATCAATATATCAAACTTATAAATATCATCCATATATGTCCTAATCTTTTTTCCGAACCAAATGAAAAATTAACATACACCACCACTGTCAAAGGAGAAATTCGAACTACAACTCGAGATCCCGTATATTCAAAAATTATTAGAAGACGGTATTATAAGGCCATCAAAATCCCCTATAATTCTCCAGTTTGGGTAGTCCCCAAAAAAATGGACGCCTCAGGAGAAAAGAAATTTCGAATGGTAATTGAGTACCGTAAGCTTAACGCTTTAAACATAGCCGACAAATACCGGATTCCCGAAATTTATGAAATTGTCGCAAATCTTAATAAAAACCATTGGTTCTCTATAGTTGATTTGAAAAGTGGCTTTCATCAGATCCCACTAAAAGAATCTGACATAGAAAAAACTTCCTTTTCGGTAAACAACGGCAAGTTCGAATTTACTCGCCTTCCATTCGGACTCAAAAATGCTCCATCCATCTTTCAGAGAGCTTTGGATGACATCCTAAGAGACCTTCTTGGAAAATGTTGTTATGTCTACATTGACGACATTGTGGTCTTCGGAAAAGAAGAGGACGAACACTTTGAAAATCTCCAAAAAGCCTTCAACACATTAGAGAAGGCAAAAATGAAAATACAACTGGATAAATGCGAATTTTTCCAAAAAGAAATTGAGTTTTTAGGTTTTGTTAACAGCAGGGATGGTATAAGAACCAATCCAAAAAAAGTTCAAGCTATTGTCGAACGACCTATTCCCAAAAATCTAAAAGAGCTTCGATCTTTCCTCGGTATGTCAGGATACTATCAACGCTTCATTAAAGACTACGCCAAATTGGCGAAGCCCCTGACATCCCTTTTAAGAGGGGAAGACGGACATGTGTCCAAAAACATGTCAAAGAAAAAACTCATTGAACTTAATCAAGAAGCTATTGAAGCATTCAATAAATTAAAGAAATTTCTCGTTTCTGCAGAAGTCGTTCTGCAATACCCAGACTTTGAGAAAAGTTTTCAGCTTCCGACTACGCCATCGGCTCAGTCCTTTCCCAAGACGATAAACCAATAACATTTCTTTCAAGAACGTTGAACAAATCAGAAGAAGTTTATGCCACCAATGAAAAAGAAATGCTGGCAATAATTTTGTCACTCAAGTCTCTTAGAAATTTCCTTTACGGATCCCGCAAGGTAAACATTTTCACAGATCATCAACCCCTGACGTACGCTCTTAGCAACAAAAATACGAACTCCAAAATGAAAAGGTGGAAGGCCATTTTGGAAGAGTATAATTACGAGCTAAAATATAAACCAGGGAAAGAAAATATTGTTGTTGACTCTCTCTCTAGACCTCCAAATGCAGAAATTAATTCAATGACTCAAACGGATCAAAGTGCTGACAGCTCAGCGCACAATCTTATTCCTTCCGTCGATATGACGAAACGACAATGGGACGTGTTCAAGAGATCTATCCTTTGCATTTCAAAGACTATCGCATCCGATTCAACAAAAAATCGTTGAAGACATAGCCAACCCAATCGAACAAGAAGAGAAGATTCTAAAGATACACTGGCGCGCTCATCGCAATGCCTAAGAAAATCGAATACAACTTTTAGAAAACTTCTTTTTTCCTAAAATGGCTTCAAAAATCAAAACCCTAGTCAACCGATGTATAACTTGCAAGGTAAATAAATACGACAGACATCCGAACAAACCCGATCTAAATCTGACACCAATTCCTTACTACCCCGGACACACACTACATATCGATATTTTTTCTACGGAAAGATACCTCGTTCTTACTGCTGTAGACAAATTTACTAAATTTGCGCAAGCAAAAATTATTTCATCAAGATCAATTGAAGACATAAGACAACCCTTACGAACCATACTATTTTACTTCTGCGTACCTGAAGTTGTTGTAATAGACAAAGAAAAAGCTCTCAATTCAGCCTCAATAACTTCAATGTTAGAAGATGATCTTCGGATCAAAATCTTTAACACTCCACCATACAAAAGTGAAGTGAACGGACAAGTCGAACGTTTTCACTCTACTCTTTCTGAAATCATGAGATGCTGGAAAACGGATGGACCCTCCCGGTCCTTTAAAGAACTTTTAGAATAAAAATAATAATAATAATACAATATTAACTGAATCTGGAAAAATAGTCCACAATAGTAACATAAGAAATTAATTATTTTCAGATGTACTTTAAACATTGGCCAAGCTGAAATTCAAATCGTGGACTTTTCAAATTCGCAAATCGTTTCTTTACATACAGGACAAACGAAGATACAGAACGGACATTTTAAATTAATCCATACTATTAATCTTGAGCAGTATGAACAATTCCTTTCCGACATATTACCAATCCTTAATCTCGAAACAACCCAAAACCAAACCATTTTCCCTTTACTATCACACGAAATTCAACAAATCCGCACCTTTTTTACATAACCCTAAAACTAAATTTAAACGCTCTTTAAATTTCATAGGTAAAGGCTGGAAATGGATTGCTGGCAACTCCGATCATGATGACTTTGTAACAATAAAAGAAAAAATTACAGATGTTTTAAGAAATAATAATAAACAAGTTATCATTAACGAGTTATACAACGAACGAATAAATAACATTACAAAAATTCAGAATGAAATTCAAAATTTACTTAAAGACAATAATAAAATCAATTATGAAATCATTACAAATCTTAAATACAGAATAAAAATTGTAAAAGAAGAACTAGAGAATATAAGCTATGCCATTCATTGGGCTAAACTAGGAACAATTAACTCTTTTATACTATCAAAAAACGAAATAGATTTAGCTACTAAAATACTTAATGAACAACAATTACCTTACACAACAATAGAAGAAGCTTTAGATTTTGCAGAAATTAAAATTATAAGAAATAATTTATCAATTCTTTACATAATAAACATCCCTTTAACAGACAAAGAAATATTTGATAATCTATTAATTAAACCAATTAAAAAGAAAAATATTGTAACTGAAATTTTATACAATGTAGTTTTAAGAAATAACGACCAATTGTATGGAACAACAAAAAAAATGTAAAACTTTTAATAATCTATCAATTTGTAACTCTAGAAATATTGTAAATATTACAAATGACTCTTGCATTCCCAATTTGTTAAAAAGCTTACCAGCTACTTGCAATACAGTTAATAATCATCACATTCCAACCATAGACGAAATAACACCAGACATTATATTGCTGAATCAGTTTACCGGAACTCTTGAATTCGACAATACAAGCCACAATTTAAATGGAACATTCCTGCTCCAATTCCGAAACATGACCATCAACCTAAACGGGACCCCATACATCTCTAAAGAAGGTTCTATCATAACACCCCTTCCGGCAATATTCCAAAGAAATCCTAAGGAAAACGAATACCGTGAATTACTCTCACTAGAAATGATGAAAGATCTTCATATCAACAACACTAACGAAATTCATCTCCTGCAAATAGAATAAACGTCAAAATACGAAAATCGTAATAAAACAGCCAACACCCGAAGATAATGGACCAGTGGCAATTGTGGACAAATTTCCTATGCTCGAGATAAACTCAATCCAACATCAAAGCAGTCCTAAGTTCAACAACCTACTATATTTTTGACGATCGATGACGATTGTTCCTAACAGGGGAAGAGTTAACACGAACGCGAGCAATGGTCTCAACGGAAATGCTGACCATGCGTCTGCATGCTCCAATAAACAAAAATTCATGAGAAAATTGCAAAGCAAAATTATTGTAATGGTAATGCAAGCAAGCAAAAAGATATTTCATTGTTTTTGCTTGTGATTTATTTTTAAGCCAGTGTTAACTCAACATTCAATTAATAAAGGTCAGGCAAGCTGCCTGAAAAAAAATTTATTTTTTTAAAAAAATCAGCTTGAATTTTATTAACTTAAATTCTGGAATTAATATTATAAGGATGTCTTCCTTGTATTTGGCTAATCTTATTTTTAGTTCCTCTAGTTTTTCAAGTGTGATTTTATTTTTTATTATTTCTTGACTCGTTAGAATGTTCTGTGTTAATGTTCTAGTTTGACTTGTCATTATTATGTCTGATATCTTGTCAATAGTTTGTTTAGTTTCTCTTAGATTTTCATTGAGTTTCAGTTCTTAAGTTGTTTAGTTCCGAATTGTATTTCTTTAAGTTATTAATTGTTTCTTTTCTGTTTGCTAACATGTCATTTAGTTTTATAAATTGGTTATCAAAATGTTCATTTATTTTTATTTGTTGATTAGTGTTTGAAATGATATACGGTTGTTTTCTTCAATGTCTTTTAGTTTATTTTCTATGTTTATGCGGTACCGAAGATAAATTTTAAAATGTTGCCGCCTATATTTACTAAGCTTCTTCTTGTGATCTGGTGAGGGATTAGGGTATCTAATTTAATTTTTAATTTTTGTATTTCACTAAAGTGTTTATATTGTTTATTAGGTAGAATTTTATATCGTTCGTTTAATTGATTAACTAATTGTCTGTAGTTTGTATTTTTTTATTAAATGTATAATTGTGTTATAATTTTGTATTAATTCAACTTTTTCATTTTCAATGATTACAAATTCTTGTTCAATTTTGTTTATTTGTATGTATTGTGTTTGTGTCAACGTTATTGTTAAGAGAATTATTATTGTTAGTTTTATCATTTTGATATTTATTTAGGTTTCTAAACTGATCTTTATGAAGTGTCTGTGATTCTTTGTGGGGTTTGATTTTTATTTTATTTCCTATTCTGTTTATTACTTTAACTTTCCTATGTTTAGTTTTTAATTTGTTAAATTTTATTGGATTGTTTATTTCCGTGTATCTTGGGTTTATATCCTTGTCTTGGCAATTTCTGTTTATTCTCAATATGTTTTTCTTTGTTTTTTTTTCTATTCTATCGTGGATTATTCTTTAATCTATTTTTCCTAAGTGTATGTCGATTTGACGTTCCTTTGTTGTAAGGTGTATAGTTTTGTTTTAGATTTCCACTACTGTTATTACTTTTAAAGATATTGGCTTATCGTTGTCATCAAGTAATCTTAAGTTTTCATTCAGGATGCTGTGTAATCGTTCAATATCCGCATTTTTGGTATATCTGTAAGGAGTAGTACTATGTCTTTGAAATATTCCTGAATAAGATAAGTTTGAAATGTTGGATCGTTATCTAACGTTACTGTCTCTAGTTTTTTCATGTACAAAAATATTTTTATAATTGCTTCTAGGATGTCAATTTGATTTTTGGTTTTGACTTATTGTTTGACAATACTTATAAATTTCGAGAATTGTCGATACATGTCAAGTATTTAATTTTATTTGGTGATAACCAAATGTCGATATGATTATGTTTGTGGGGTTCAGGAGGGGTTTTGGTTTTTTCTATAGGTAGTTTGATTGGGTTTCTTTCTATTTTTAAGTTACGTTTTTCACATGTGTTTATTATCTTTGTTATTAATGTTTTTATATTGGGGTAATATAATTTAATTTTAATTTCTCAATATGTTTTTTCGATACCTATGTGATTATAGTGCTCATGTTCCTTCCATATTATGTTTTTCATTTTTTCAATGTCTTGTACGTCTTCTAGTACGATTTTTGTTCTAACTAATTTTTTGTTATTGTGGTTATTTTTCCAATATTCCTACAAATTCAAAAATATTTCATTTTGAATAAAAATGCAGTTTTGCATATTTGGGTCACATTCCTTTATGATTTCATCAAAGTCTTTTGTCGTAAAGTTTCTTCGTGTTATATTGAATCTTTTTTTTTGGAAAGGGAATGTTATGTTCTTTCAGTTTTCGTTGTCAATCTTGACCATTATTGGTCTTTTAAATATGTTAATGGGTTTTTCTGTGCTATTTATCAAATTATTGCTGTTACTTTCAGCGCTATGTTTGGTGCTTACAAGTTCTTCTTCTCTTTTTAAAAAGTTTATTTCGTTTTCGATTTTATTCTGGAAAGTGCGTCAACCAATCTATTTTCTTTACCTTGAATATATTGTATTTCGAAGTCGAATTCTTCGAGTTTGATCTTCCACCTTTGTAGTTTGCTATAAGGTTCTTTTAAATTTTTAAGCCAAACGTGTGGTCTATGATCCGTCAGAATCTTAAGCTTTCTACCGTAAAGATAATGTCGAAATTGTTTGCTTGCCCAAACTATTGCCAGTAATCTTTTTCAATTGTCGAGTAGTTACATTCGTGTACGTTGAGTGTTCTACTTGCAAAGCATTAAGGTTCATGGCTTTGACTGAGTACTTTAGCACTTTAATTTTACGATATCTTCGATTGGACCAGAAAATTATACTGTACGACGTTGAAGAACGCTTTTTAGCGTTCATTGACTGCAACGAAAAAACCGGCAAGGCTATTGTTAATTTAATACGACAAACTCTGCAACAATACGAGATCCCTTTGGCAGAATACCATGGCCAGGGATATGATAACGGAGCTAATATGAAAGGAGCATACAAAGGAGCACAAGCACACATCCTACGTGATAATCCAAACGCCATATACTCGCCTTGTGCAGCTAACAGCTTGAATTTAATAGGAGTAAAGTCTGCTGAATGCTTCACCTGAGCAATCACTTTTTTCGTTGTTGTCCAGAAGTGCTATAACATCTGCAGTAGTAGTCCGCAGCGATGGGAGATTCTAAAAAATAGAATATCTGTTTACTCCACACATTGTCTAAAATACGATGGTCTTCTAGAATCGACGCTGTCAAACTGTTTGCACGAAATTTCTCTGGTTTAAAAAATGCGTTACTGCCACATCCAGTTTTGTTGAAAAGTATGCTGAAATTAATCACCTTAAAAACATTTATGCAGCTAATTCATTGTCTGGTATAGGTCTTCCTTCTTTAGAATTATTGAATGAAATCACTTCAAAGAAATTGGACTCACTTTTTCCAAACTTTTGTATAGCTTGGCACTATTCTGTACATTACCTATATCAGTAGTCAGTGCTGAGATCTTTTAGCGTACTCGCAAGGATCAAAAATCATCATCGTTCCTGTTCAGCCCAAACAAGAGTATCAGGATTAGCAACACTTTGCCTGGAATCGGACTAGGCTAGAAAAAAGATGCCGTGATCAACGTTTTTGCCACGGCTAAAGCAAGAAAAGCTTGCATTGCAGATGCACAGCAATAACCAAAGAAAATACAAATAATGATTAATTTAAGTTTAGTTTAAATTAGTGAAGTTTATATTTAATCTAGTTTTTAACATTTTTGTTGTCAAGCATAAGGTATACCTAAAAAAAAAACAGAATTTTGTATTTAATGATTTAATATAAATGCATATTTCATGAATAAAGTTTGATTTGATTTTAACCAAGATTTCTATGTATCTATGTAATATCTATTTTAATTTATGATTTTGTAATTTTTTTCAAAGAATTAACCCCGGGCCGGGAAATTCTCTCGGCGGCCCTGTAAGGAGTACATTCAGACCTTGAATTTGGCATCAAATTTAGCCATTAACTCGATGAGCTAAGTCATGGTCGAAAAATTAAGAAGTGGTCTGCCGACCCCTTCGACATGCTTTTAACCAGGCAACCCTATTTATTTCGTTTCGTCTCGTTGAGCTCTATAATTGGACACTAGTTTTAGCCATTAACTCTATGGGCTAAGTGATGGTCGAAAAAACTCACCGAAAGTAACCCGTTTTAGACCCCTTTATCACGGAATTTGGTAGGCAACTACTAAGGAAATATGGGAAAAGTCTGGACGCATGTACAAAGAAAGATGGGGGTTTTCTAATTGCATAGGAAGCATATTACTATCAAAAGCCTAAAAAATAGTGGATTAACTTATTTCTCATATTCTCCGCAATAGGAAAATTTATTAAATTATTTGATGAGACCTTTTCTTCACATAATATCTAGTCAAAATCGTGAGAAAGGAAACTTCAACACCGATCTGTGCTTGGCTCGACATGTAGTGGAAAATTGTTTTACAATTTTATCTGGAAATTGGCGAATATTTTTAAGACCCGAAGATACTAATGTTACATACAACTACGGTCGGGGCCTTCAAGGCAGATTGCGTTTTGCACAATTTTCCAAGAAATAAATCAACGATAGAAGGGGACTAACAAGAGCTTTTGGCAGAAACCGGATCATAAAAATTATCGCTTACAAACTTAGCCCACAATGGAAGGACGAAAGAGGCCATCAAATGAAATGCATCAAACTGGATAACAAATTGTAGAATATTTTAGTTCTCACATCGATGAGAATTAATCAAGAAACAATAAAATACGTCTTCAAAATCAAAAAAATAGGTGTATTTAATATTTTCCTTTATGCTATATAAAAAAATTGTTAAATTAACAGTTTTATTTAAAAACCGTTCCTACAATTTTGAGAAAAAAATCACACTTTTTTACATTTTTTTAAGAAATATAATGGAGTTTAAATTATTCCGCTGAAAACTATTTTACGTACTTTTTCAAACAATCCAAAGTTAGAAAAATCGAATAAAAACTTTGATTCTCCTAATATTTTTAATTTTTTTTTATACTACGCTATGTCATAATAGGAAGTGCACATAAGAGCTTGTACGTGCGATCCAGTCATGCAATTTATTTTTAATGTTTTTATATTCACCATGATTTAAATAATATAAAATAAGATATTTTTGAACACATGAAATCAAATTTTAAACGTCCATTGTGCACGCGATTAAACGATTGAATGCAACATGCAGCGATAGAATTTTTCAAACAAGAACGAAACCCAATTATTTCGGTTCCATTTGACCCATAGAGACTTACAGCTCTATTATAGCTATCAAATATCTTTTATTTGATACAGGATAACTTCTATCGTATAATTGATAAATTGGTATTATAAGTATCAATTGATAATAAATTTAAGCCGATTGTGAATACCGATCAAAACGTAATTATTTTGATTTTGATTAAAAGAAATTCGCTTTTTTCCTAACAGTATTTTATTTAGTAAGGACGTTAGGAGCAGGATTGTAAGCAACAGAAAGACCAATAGAGGAAAACCCAGAAGTAGCCAATTGAAGCTGTTCAAATTTGTGGCTGATGGAATGATCGATTGGTAATAATACCAAATTTATTAATTAACTATTCATAAAGATTTCAAATATACATACAATTCACAGTTTACACAAAAATTTTGATAGATCACCATAAAACCAACTTATAAATTTTGTTGATTCTTATCAAATATTATCTTATAAGATCTTGATATTTAACAACATTTAGCATAGTACGCAGGTCAAGCTAAAATTTAGCTTGCATGTTTCTCTCCAAGCGTTAGCAATAATTCCAGATAGATTTTGACAGACGAGAGTTGTGGAGAAAGCAGCTGTCTTAGGTGGCAGTTATAGCGATTAGGAAAACGTGTCAGGAAAAAAATTCAAATGATATTTAATTATGTTTTCATATGATTTTAAACACAATTACTATAGTAATCGAAGGAAAAACACTCAAAGAGTTTTTTTTACCAAAAAAGGTTTCAATCGAAGATTTTTTTTTGTATGTATTAATTAATTTTCCTGATGAAATTCCGTCACAGAATTTTTTTTCCTTTTTCGGGGGAGATTAAAACCCGACGACGTCCTCTTTAAGTTGAGGTCAGTTAAAATTTAGCTCGTATAAATGTGCCGATAAATTTATAGGTCCGCTAAATTTTCAAAGTACACTAGGAAACACAAAAATGAAAGCTGCATACTCCGCAAAAATCCTTCGCTAATCATAGCTCGGCTAAATTTTGGAGAGAATTCTGTATGGGGCCTACATTTAAGCGCGAGCTGCGTACTAGGCTATTCCAGATAAAAAAATAGTTTTGGCATAAGCTTGCAGAGTTGTGAAAGAATGCATTTATTTTAGTATTGCAGTCAATTGAATGGAAAGACTGTTTTTTAAGTCTTTTGATTTAACCTCAGTACTGTGAATTTCAAACGGAATTCCACAGTCAGTTTTGTAGTCTTTTATTTTAAAATCATCTGAAGCAGCAAAAAGAATTCAAATCAAAAGAATGCATTCTTTTTGGACTGCTTGCAGTCTTTGAAATCTTTGAAAAGTCTTTTGCATTCTTTGCAGCCTTAAAGTCTTTTGAATTCATTCAATTGTATTGAAGTCTTTTGCTGATTTGAATTCTTTTAATTGATTGAAGCGTTTTTTCTGCTGAAAACGTTTGAACTACTTTTAAGTCGGTTAAAAGTTACACACAATAGCAATTATTTAAAATCTCCATTTCAGTTATTTTTGTCCAAAACAGAAGTCATTGTACGAGTTAACCGGCATTCGCACAGTTTTTTTATTACTATTTCCTTACAAGTATATTATTAGTTAGTGTTCCCTAAAACTTTTAACTTGGTCAAACAAACATGAATTAAACACCTGTAAGATCACATTGATTTCCTATAACTTTTGTGAAATAGGCTTTGTTATTTTATTTTCTTCAGAAGTTAATGTTTTTATTTTATTTTTTTAGTTTTCGTATTTTTTTTATTTTTGAATGGAGATTTAAAAAAATATTTGTTGAAATCTATAACTTTCAACCGCAACTTGACAGTATTCGAAAGGCTTTTAACAGTGAAACGTTTTTAACGATAGTTATAAGACTTCAAAGCAGTCAAAAGACTTCAATACATTGAATACATTCATAAGACTTTAAGACTGCAAAGAATGTAAAAGACTTTTAAAGACTTTAAAGATTGCAAGCAGTCAAAAAAGAATGCACTCCTTTTATTTCAATTCTTTTGACTGCTTTTGATGATTGCATTATTTAAGACTTCAAAATAGAATGGGAATGGATTTATAAAGTTAAAACACTGAGATGATAAATTCTGTTGCATTCCCGAAGAGTCAATTGAATGACTGGGATTTTGCGATATGCAATACCATAATATTGCATTCTTTTACAACTCTATAAGCTTGGCAGTTTCTTGTATACAATTTTTTTTGTCCAAAGGGCCTCATTTATAGAAAACGTCACCAAAGCCCTAAATTGACTTTGCTGTTCATTTGCAATCTTTGTTTAATACCTCTTTTGGATATATGTACATATATGAATGAAGTGTCGAACAGTTAAAGATGACGATCTTGCTGCTGGTGGCAAATGGCAATGTTTGATTTGACTTGACAGTATGAGTTTACATTTATTTTGCAATATACAATAAAAAATCGCAACTTTATTGATCATGCCACCTCATTTTCGCCAAGTTGATTGTTGATTTTGCATAAAATCTTTGCACAAAATGTCTGAACTAAAAAAAAACAGTGAAATTGAACTGCACAAGAAGTTAAATTCTAAAAAATCCAGAAATTCTTTTATTAATGTTGTACATTTTTACATTAACTTAAATAAGTTATCTCAGTTACTATAACAAGTTTTTCTAACCCCTGCTAAAATATTGCTTATTTCGTCATCTTTTCGCGCATCAACTGTTTCGCCTATTGCAGCACGGGGGAACACTAATGACGCCACTGATTGAGGTGTTATATTGAGTCGTTCAGAGTCCATATCAGGGCTAATAAAATAGTTGTGTGTGGGCACTCCATTCTGGCAAATTTGATCCGACTGATTATGAGGCAAGAAGTTGCCCTCAACGTTGTTGTTTTGGAAAGTTAGCGACGTATGATGCAAGGTTGATATATTGTTAGATGGAATATATGTGACTTGAGGATAATAGCTTGCAGTAGGATTAGAATACAATTCATAGCTATCGTAATTATTATGATTCGTATCGGCATATTTTGAAAATTTGTTTTCGGAGAATTGTTGCGATGTATCAAGCCTGCATTGGGAGCTTATGTATTCTGAATAGTCTTTTTGCTCCTGGTTTATTTGTGTGTTACATCCAGATGCTGATTCATACATAGAGCTGGTGTTTACAACGTATGGAGTCGTTAACATTTCATTTACAACATTTTTGGTTTGTGTGGGAGTATCTGGCGAACTATAATGAGGAGATAAGCTGGTTTGCGATGGTCCATGTACACTTGTATTAATTTTGTATGTTTGAGAAAGATCAGTTGGATCATTACTTTGATTTTCTATCAAACCTGCCATCGGTGGGAAATAAGTTCCTTTTACTGTGTGTCCTTGTTCTAATATTCTGTGGTTACTACAGGTAATATATATGCCTTTCCCAGCGATCAAAGTAGAGGAACTTAATGCTTGTTCATTCTGAAATGATGATTTCTTTCTACCCATTTCATTATCGTCTTCAGAATTTTCGAACGCTCTTGATTTGCTTCTTGATTTATACACACATTTTTTTGAGGGCTTTTGTCTGTCGCAATAGTTGCTGTTAGCATTGCTCTGAACTTGCTGCCGTAATGATGGATTCTTTTTCTCATAATTCCGATTTTTAGCAACCATGGCGTGAAAATTTCCATCATCGGAGCTTGGAGTGGTGGTGGAATTAGAAGAAAAACCTGATTTTGGTAACCGGTATAAGGCCTGATTTGTCCTTAGACAATTATTTGACATTTCGTTTTTAAGAATATTATAGCTAGCATTTTGTGGCGTCTTAACTTTTGAAATTGGGTTTTCGCTAACTTGCACTGAAACTTGGTCCTTGCCACTTGTTTGAATAGTTTTAGGTTTTGAGAGCTTCCGTCGTCGGGGACGATATTTATAGTTCGGATGCTCCGTCATGTGGATAATTCTTAAACGTTCAGCCTCCTCAACAAAGGGTCTTCTATCCAAGGGCGTCAATGATCTCCACTTCTTACCTAAAATTATAAAGAAAAAAATTCAAGTATAGTCGAGTTAATAGTCTGAAATATATGTATTTGAATAAATACTTTTGCATAAGTTTTCTAAAAAAAATAAAAAATGCAAAATCAATGCAATTTAACCAAATGCGAAGGCAAAAAAAAACCAAAAAAATAAAAACACAGAACCCGTCAACTAGAATAAAATGCTTGACAAAATAAATAACGATTTCCGTTCGAAATGGGAAACAAAGAAACATTTAATAAATATTTCAGAAATGTTTCAGGAAACTTCGAGATCAGAATAAAAATTCCTAAAACATAAAAAAAAATCAGAAACAAAGAAAATGTTGTAACCTTAAATCAATTCAGAAAAGAATGAAATTAAAAATTTAGGTAATACTTTTATTTATAATATCTTTTGAATGAGCTCTTGGCTCGTATGATTTTGAATGAATCTTTATAAATGTGGTTTTTATTTGAAGCTGACAATCGATGATTAATCCCTGAGTTGACAGCTTTGGACAGGGTTTGTTCAGTTATCACATTCCTCTCGCTTTTAGTTTGTTCCATATCATAGTTAAAATTCTTCCAGAACCGATGACCTTGTTTCTGTATCAGATGCCTTTAAGGTGTTCGGCTAATAAAAGAATCCCTATATTTCACGGTACGTCCGAAATTGGGCTCAAGGGTGAACTGATGAGCATTCCTTGCGAGACGAGTATTACGGGAGAAACTTTTAAGAGGAGGAATGCAGCTGGCTACTTCGAGTGAACACTGTTTATAAAAGAAACGATAAAATAAAGAAAGACATGAAACATTGCGTCGGTGTTCGAGAGGGACAATTGTTTCAGCGGCAGTTTTATTTCCTATCAATCGAGCTTGTATTCTATCAAGCAGGTGAAGCAATGTTTGTGAAGCAACTGCCCAGGGGTGGGAGATATACTCGAATTTAGGGTGTATAAACGCTTCATAAATTGTAGCTAGATCAGATGGGGAAAAGAACTTTTTACTCCGATACAGAAAACCTAAGCAGTTAGCAGCATTCTTAGCGATCTCAAATATATGGTCGTTCCAACGGAGGTCGTCGTTGACACACATACCAAGGACTGAGAGCTTTTCGGTTTATTCGATGTAAGTGCCATTCATGGACAATGGCATTGGGGGTATGTTTCGCTTTAACGACAGAAGACAGCATTGAGATTTCGAAGCATTAAACTCCACACGATTCTTATTACCCCATTTGACAATGCTGTATAAATCGGAGTTTAATGAGCTTGACATACTGCACCGTTGCAATTGTACGTTCGAAGGCGAAGGACGTGAATCATCGAACGAATATGAAAAGCTGAGTGTAGAGTCGTCAGCTAAACAGTTAAGTGGATTAGAAGTAACAGACAGAAGATCATTTATAAAAATGAGGAAAAGAGTCGGAGACAGAACAGAGCCCTGGGGCACACCAGCATTTATTTTGTGGGAATCAGACTTGGAACCGACCAAGACACCTGGTATTGAACGGTCCAGAAGATAGCTTCTAATCCAACGAACAAGAGTATCATCGATCCCAAAAGCACGCATTTTCGATAAGAGAGCTTCGTGCCAAACTCTATCAAATGCCTTGGAGATATCAAGAGCAATAATCTTACTTTCACCAAAGCGATGTAAAGATTTGTTCCACTTCGGTGAGATATGCCATCAGATCACCAGTGGAACGGTTGCTGCGGAAGCCAAACTGACGGTCATGGAGAAGCTTTCGATATTCGAAATACTCCTTAAGCTGACGGTTAATCAGTGTTTCCATGACCTTAGAAAGAAGGGATGTCAGTGCTATGGGTCGGTAGCAAGAGGGGGAGGATGGGTCACCTTTCTTAGGGATAGGCTGTACAAATGCTGTTTTCCATCTTCTAGGAAAGATTCCAGAAGAGAAGCAGCGATGGAAAAGCTCACGCAGTGGCTTTGCCAGTGTGGAAGAACACCTCTTCAGAAGAATCGGGGATTACCATCCGGGCCAGCGGATTTGTGTATATCGAGATCTTTGAGAACTCTTGCTACTGTACGAGTGCGGAAAAAAAATCTGTCCATGGAAAAAACTACATTCTCAAGTACAGGAGGGGCAACGTTACTGTGATGCAGCGTGGAGCTGGCAGTGAAATATGCGGCGAGCAGTTTGCCTTCTGTGAAGAGTACACAAGTGGTTTGTTATTGTCGATGAGCGTTGGAACCGAAGATGTTAGGGAATTTTTAATAATTTTTTTACAAAAATTTCCAAACATTTTTACTGCCTGTGGGACACTGCAGAATTTGTTGCCGTAATTTTTGGTCATGCAAAAATTTGGTTCTTTCAATAACGGAGTTGAGTTCCTTGCTTATTTGTGCTTTTTCCGATTTTCCTCTGTAGGGTTGACTTTGTAAGATCGGAAACTTACTTCTTTGAGCCTGATAGCTTCTATAAACTCAGAATTAATCCAGGACATTTCCGTAGGCTTGATGCTTTTTACTCTGCTAAGAATAAAAGCACGCTTAACTAGAAGAATCACATTTGTCATCATTTCAGCACTGGCATCAATGTCACTACCGAGGAAGCATAGTCACCAGTTAAAGTTTCGGAAAAAAATATTCAGACCGTCCCAACCGAAAGCCAACTTTCTCGTATTGCCAAACGGACTTGGTGGGAAGTTTTTCTTAAACTGGATGGGTGGAGGATGAGAAATTAGCTGAAATTACACAATGGTCTGAAGTGCCAAATGGAGAAGATTTAGATTTTTTAAAGTTTAAGTTAAGTTTATAAGAAAAAAGTAAACTTTAAAAATCAAAAATCAAAATTAACAATTCAAGATAATTATACAAATCAAGATAAATTAAATTCATTATTTTGCAAGGTAGAAAGAAATAAGAAACAGAGAACAAATCCCCTTTGAAAATACCGGAAATATTAAAGACAGTATATTTATTTGATAGGGGATAATATTTTTTCTATTTCATCAAAATTAAAATTAAACATCCAGTCCTTAACAAGTTTCTCAAAACGATTTGGATATATAAGTGATCTTATTATAAGAGGAAGTTTATAAAATAAACGAGGAGACTTAACAGAACAGAAATTATGGAAGGCAGTCGTGCGGAAGTAGTGCCCCGTGGCTTAGTGGTTAGTGTGTCGGACTGCTAAGCGAAATAACATGGGTTCAAATCCAGCTCATAGCCACCTTTTTTTCTGGGGTACTGCCTCTTGCGAGGAACTGACAAAACCTCCAAGAGTAAAATTTGTCTCGAAAAAGTGCATCTGATGTAGCCGTTCGGACTCGGCGGTAAACTGTAGGTCCCTTCCATTCTTGCAGAGTAACAACACACACACAGGAATGGTTGAGAGTATAAGTCACTAGGCCTTGGCTCCTTAAGGAGCTGTCGCGCCAATAAATTTATTTATTTATTTATAGTCGTGCGGAAGTTAGGAACAGGTACCATATATTGCATGTTAACACGAAGGTTATGGGTATCTAAGAATCTGAAATTCAGAATACCTGAGCGCTTAAAAAAAATTACAACTTTAAAACAGTATAAGTGCCGAACTGGAAGAATTTTTAAACCTAAGAATAATGGAAATCTATTATGAAGCCGATGTTTTCTGTTTATTTTTCTAATTACATATTTTTGTAGTGTCAAAATCGGCTTCATTTTGCTTGAATATATTCAACCCCAACATGCTACACCATACTGTAATTTAGATTGAAAAATACCATAATAATTTTTTTAAGCAGCTCAGGTGAGCATACTTTTTGGAGGTAGAAAAAATGCCTGAGAGTGGAACGGAAATACTTTTTTAAATATTCAGAGATTTTAGAATCAGAGTCCTTAACATTGAAAAAAATTAACTTTCACAATTTTGAAACAATTATTAGTGCAATTGCAGTTGTTAGAGTAGGTTAGCCAGGTTAACAAAATAATGTATATAATGGCAACCTAACAATTTGAATCTTTGGAATTCAGGGTCATGAACAAAATGTCCGGTTCTATGGAGCTCCGTTGGAAAAGACTAAGATACATAATTTTGGTTTTAGCACTTATGACCAATTTATGCTCGGCGAACCATGACCTCAGAATATTTAGATCCCATTTAATATCACTGACTAGATCAAGAAGACTTTCAGCACCAAATGTACATCCAACGTCAACCGCAAAAGCAGTAACATTAGATTTTAGTTTTAATCTAAACAAAGAATTAATATACCTATGCCAGGAACAAAATTGGCCCTAGTATTGAAACCTGTGGGACCCCTATATTAGAAAATTTAAATTCACTCCTCATATTGCTAATTTTAACTCTTAGTGGTCTGTTACTGAGGAACGATTTAAACCAATCACTCATAAAACTTCTAACATCCACATTTTCAAGTTTAGTAACCATTATATCATGGTTCACCATATCAAACGCTTTAGTGATATCGACGTAAAGGATGGCTGTGAACTTTTTGTTATCTAAGAATTTAAAGATATCGGTGCAGAATTTCAGAAGAGCATCTTCCGTCGATTTTCTTTTTTGAAAACCAAATTGCAGGGGACTCAAAAAATGTCTTTTATTTAAAAAATCAATAAGTCTTTTTTTAATATTTTTTTTTCAAAAATTTTACTTATTGAAGAAAGAATTGGAATTGGTCCGTAATTGCTTACATCTTTTTCTAATCCTTTTTTAAAAATTGGAACAATATAGATCAGATACATTTTTTCAACTGATTTGCTTAATAAGCAATTGGAAAAACGACCATAAATATGATATAAACACTTTCCAGACGCAGGCCTAGTTATTTCATTAATAAATGAAACCAAGCTATGAGATGCAAGAAGCGACAAATACTACGTAGAAACTGTTTCTGAATTTTCCAAAATGTCTATTTTTATATCTCCTTAAATGATTAAATTCTTTGAATTTTCCCTATCCAAAAGATTAAAAAATTCTTCCATAAACACTGACGCTCTATACTTATGTAATCAATAAATGCAAAGAATAACCAAATACAAAAAGATAACTTTAAAACATCGGCGCTCAAAAAATTTAACATTCATGTCCATCCCCAACAAAACATCCTACACCGCCAGCACAGTAATCATCATTAGTTTTAGCAACAAATGTTTACCCAGGCAAAGCGTAATCACTTATTTCAAAGTTATAGATCCAAATCTCAGAAATAAATATAAAGTCTGGTACACATGCAAATGAATCTAAATGGGAAATAAGGCAAGTAAAATTCTCTCTCAAACTTATAATATTTTGGTGAATCAAGGAAAGTCTGTTGTTACAGTAGTTTTTAGAAATAATTTTTTTTTCACAATTATTATTATATATATTTAACAGAATAAAGTTAGGAACTTCATCATTTATAAAATCACAGTTCAAATTCATAACAAGAAAATAAAAAAAATTATAAAATGTTATCCAGGTCTTCAAAAGATCTTATTTGGGTGGTATCACTACCTTCAATCTTTCTTATTAGAATTCTATTGTTTTTTATCCATACGTATTTATATAATTTGTCCTTCTTAATAGACTTCGCCTGCATCAACAATGCATGAGTACATTTGGTTAATGAATTGATGTAGATAGACCGCCTCTGTCCACTGCCGTAGCTGCTGTTTGAACTCCAAGCCAATATCTTGCTTTAGAGATTTACAAGCTAATTCCAAGAAGATAACTGGTTTGCTCTCTTAATTTGTACTGCTCAACCCACTGGCTTTCCTTTATTTACATAGCACTTTCTTATGTCGCAATCATTCCCCTCAACATCCATAGCTTCACGGAAGATCTTTTGTGCGACGCTTTTTGAGTTGTCGTCATTGACATCGCTTAATCCCGTGATTTCAATGCAGTTATCTAATTGACTTTGTTGTTGCCAATGTAACCTGTTTTCTAGAAGATGAACTCTAGATTTAAGCAATTCATTCTCCTTAGTTAAAGCTGACAGAGAAACTAGAAATTTTTTATCAACCGCTTCCAGATTTGCAATTTTTTTTGTAGATCATTTGTAGCGTAATTTCACTTTCATTCCCCACATCTGTTGCACATACCTTATCTGAGGAGGTCCTCTTATGTGCTGGCACCAAGTTATTGCATAGATCGCCACTCGAAGAGCCTTCGTCCTTTTTCAAAGCACTTTTTACATCGAAACTATTTATTTGTGGCACCATGAAATGACCAATTACAATCACAACACGAAATTCACAGTGCATCGTTCAAGTCAAGTCAAGAGTAAGAGCAGCTTGCGCAGCAACATCCGGTATACGCGTTGGCACATTGATCAATTGGGTAAGGTGATGTAACCCGGCAAAGAGCTCGACATACTCTTTCGGGTTTTGTCTGACCAGAATAGCGGAATCAATTGGAATTGTGTGCATTGAAATTGCTCACAATAACGATTTCAGTGCGAGGATATAGGGAAACAAATTTCGAGATGGAATCAGACAGCGCATCAAACTCGTTACAAGTCGAGTTACTGTCGAGATTGTTTTATTTGTGCAACCACATAGTTGGATGCCATATGTCCAAACGGGTTTCAGTACTTGCTTATATAACACTAGCTCACCCTTCCGGCGTTGCTCGGGTATACCAGAAATGATTTCTGTTTTAATTGAATAACTTTTTGAAGCCATGAATTGGTTTCATAATGAATAGAGTGAAAGAAAAATTAAGCAGTCTATTAACATTTGTATTTTTTTTTATTGAAAAGATGAAATAGAGAAATATAAAGAAATATTTTGTATGAAAGAAAAAAAAAATAATTTTTTGTTTGTTTTTTATTATTTTTTAGAGGGCTTAAAAAAAACATTTTTTATAGTTTTTTTTTAATATTTACGTATTTTGAGAACGGCTCAGTACATTTTTTTCAAAATTGGTAAGTACATGTATATGCGGAATATCTATGAATTGGAGTATTTGAATTTTTTTTGGAAAAATGTTTTTAAAAAGTTTAAAAAAAAAACTTTTTTTCTAAAAAACCGCTCGACAGATTTAGAAATTTTTTTTCTCATAAATTGAAATTTATCCAAGAAATTATATGGCGAACTTTTTTTCAGTTTAATCAGTTGAAGTATTTATTTGAGAATTTAGAATTTTGTTTTTCAAAATCTCAAACCTCAAGACAAATGTCACACATTAGAACAAGTTTGTGCGACCCAGCCATCCACTTTATTTTAAAAAAAATTTAGTTGTGAAATCATTTTCGGAGTTAAGAGGGAAAACAAATGTTGTATGTGCTCATTTTGTTGTGTTGCCCCAATTTTACTGTATAAAATAAGTAAATTTTGTAAAAAAAAAATATGCTTTAATCACCCTCAAGCATAACCTTTCTAAAAAACAATTGTCTTTTTAAATCAGACCAGTAGTTTCTGAGATTAGCCCAGACGAATAAACAAACAAACAAATGCCCGCTACATAAATTTGGTAAGCAATTGCTAAGAACGGTACCTTCCCTAGGACTGTTTTTTGCTAACGACACACATATATATTTTTGCTAATTTCACACATATATAAAAATGTATGCCTTAAATCACCCTCAAGCATAACTTTTCAAAATTTTTTTTTTTTAAATCAGAACAGTAGTTTCTGAGGTTAGCCCGGACGAACAAACAAACAAATGCCTTTTTCCGCTTTATTATTATAGAAGATTATTTTTTTTTGATAGGTAGGTAAGAGTTCTTTCCCAGGAACCATTTGAAAAAAAAAACAAGAACGGCAACGGATGATAATCCACCTTTTGCCAAGAAACTGGAAATGTGCCCATTCTGCGACATATGCGTAGGTCCCTGTATATTTCTTATGGGACTACTAATACGTTTGCATTTGGATGGGCACGAAAAGTATGGCTGGTTTTCCGCTTTTAAAATTTCATTTAGATGGGCCATAGATGGGCGTGGTGAACAAATTTAAGAAAAATTTAAGAAAAAGTGTAACGTTTTTAAATATTTAGTATAAAACTCATTTTTTCAATTCCTTTTATATAAATATTAAAAAAAAAGTGTAGTTATGATGATATACACATGTTTTTTGTTAAGAGTTTTCTTTTAATTTTTAAATAAGAACTGGAAAACAAAACAAACAAAGCAACCTGCAACCGCACCCTTGAATTTGAAATGTGAACATTCCATTAATGGGGTTGTGGTGGGATTATCCAACTGTATGGGAATTTATAAATGTCAAACATAAAAAAAAACAATCATAGAATGCTGTCAAACTGCCATGAGGTTTTTTTATTTTTTCATAATATTTTTCGTAAATTTGTTAATATTTCGTATTTATTTTTTTATTTTCAGATTTCTTCCAGGAATTTTAAGTTCTGATATTCTTAGTTTGATCTTAGTTTGATATTCCTCTTTCCTCAGTTAATAGTGGGGCCAATGTATACAAAGTCCTTAACTACCTCAAAATTAAAGCTGTTGTCCAAAACCTTTATGTTAGGCGGCTCTTCTTGATGGCAGCATATTCTTGGTTTTGTCCCATGGTGGTGAAGGAAGAGCACCAGTAGCCGGAGGTACGTTTAAAGAAGACTTTAAAACCACAACTTTAATGTTATAATTTTTTTCCAGGAGTTGTTGCAAAAGAAGATGCACGTGGAGCAATACGTGGACGGCAAGTTATTACCAAATTTATTGCCACCCGTTCAAAAGAATTTATCGAAGTGCGAGAAAACTAGCCAGCCGTCCAGGCTAATTACTATCGTGTCCCCAAGGAACCCAAGTGGTCGATCTACGAATATCGAATCGCAATCATTAGGAAATTACGGCGGATGCAAGTTTTTTTTTTTTTTTTTAATTAAAGATAATAAATGATCCTAATAATATTATAAATGTGAATGTTTGTATGTTTCGATAATTGTTCCATAATAACGCCTCAACGGCATAACGGATTTGAATGAAATTTGGTATGTAGGAATGAGACATAAATTAATTTTTTTATTAATTGGCGCGACAGCTCCTTAAGGAGCCAAGGCTTAATGACTTATAATCTCAACCAATCCTGTGTGTGTTTTGTTAATCTGCAAGAATGGAGGGGACGTACAATTTACCGCCGAGTAACATTTTTACTCATGGAGATTTTGTCAGTTCCTCGCAAGAGGCAGTACCCCGGAAAAGAAGGCTATCAGCGGAATTCAAACCAAGGCTCTTCGCTTAGCAGTTCGACACACTAACCACTAAGCCACGGCGCACTACAGGGAATGAGACATAGACTACTTTTTACTTTTAAGTGTGGTTCCTGTGGGAGAGGCTTTTGTTTGTTATGCTTTCGTGTCCCAACGACTGCATGAATTTGTGAAGTTGCGTAGATGGAAGAGTGCAGGATTCACTTTATTTCCTAAGGGTCTCTGTGGGAGAGATCGAAATATTTTGGTGGGTAAGCTACTATTACATAAATGCGAACCCACGAGCAGCCAAAATTCCAAAAGGTCATCTCCGGACTGAAAACAGTCCTTTGTGAATATTGAGTGTTAAAAGTTTGACGGAGAAATCGTCTACGACAAGCTGTTGATAACAGAAGACCATTCTCTACATAATAAGCATCTCCATTGCATTAAAAAGAACCGGCAAATACATTTGTTTATTATTATAAATAATATTCACCATAGCAGACCTCAGGACATGTAACTTTTCTTGCGACCACGTCACATGGCCTGATGATCTGATAAGTGGATGATGTATGGATAGTGTTTAGTTCATAAAAATAATTTGGATTAACGCATGATGTAGACTGCTTGTTTTCAGCATTTGCTTCCTGTACTTCATGGACAGTTTGTTTGTGACGCATCACAATTCTTGTCCTTGAAAAAGCATGTAGCCAGGTGTTTTCTTTGAAGATACGGTCATAACTTCCATGTTACCACGCACGTCTATCACGTGTCTTTGGCAGCCTCATGGGGTATTTCAATTTCATACTCTTGCTTTCGTTTCTGTAGAGATTCACCCGCATATAATTTGGTCCCTCAACCTTTTGCCCAGCTCCATAAAGTTGCAGTGTTCCAACAACTTCCTCAGATCTTTCACATAATCTGCGATGTTCTCGTCTTTATTTTGCCCTTGCTTATGGAAGGTAAAAAGCTGAACAATTTCATTGGGATTCGGATGATTTTTTTTTTACCGAGGGAAATCTTCAAAAGACACTAGGTAATAATCGGTAGCGAGTAGTGTGATACTTTTACCGCACTTAAACCACCGGTGAATCAGGACCAATCTATGAAACATTGACAAATGATTTTTTCTTTCTTGATTTTTAAATCGCATTGGGGGAAGTTTACAGTTATAAGACTTTTCCATAGCTTTTAGACCATCTCCGAACATTGTTTCGTACATTTAAGATGATCTCCATCTCGGAGTTAGCATGTTCTTACAGACACTGGATGTGTCATACAGCGTGTTTTTTAACCACTTCTGTAACCATTTTAATTTGAAGGTCACGATGTATTTCTTATATACCAAGGGGCATTAATTATTCCACAAAGGACCTTCGAATTTTTGGATGGGCTCAGCATTTGTTTTATTTGTGCAACCCCATAGTTGGATGTCATATGTCCAAACGGGTTTCAGTACTTGCTTATATAACACTAGCTCACCCTTCCGGCGTTGCTCGGGTATACCAGAAATGATTTCTGTTTTAATTGATTAACTTTTTGAAGCGATGAATTGGTTTCATAATGAATAGAGTGAAGAAAAATTAAACAGTCTATTAACATTTGTATTTTTTTTTATTGAAAAGATGAAATAGAGAAATGTAAAGAAATATTTTGTATAAAAGAAAAAATAATAATTTTTTGTTTGTTTTTTATTATTTTTTAGAGGGCACAACGTTCTTGGTCTTGTTTCCTGAAGGTATTAATAAAAATTGATTTTCCCATTACCGGACCTAGACCAAAGCAACATAAAGTTGTCCGTGTGAAAAACATTCGTTCCTTAAATCTAATTCAACGTATTTGAAGGTTTATCCTTGGTATTGATTTATCGTCACAGCAAAAGAAATTTTTAAGGGGTACTGGATCCTTTTAAACGAAAATGGTAAATCTGTTGTAATCATAGGATTTCGGGGAATAAGAACGGTCTGTCCTACTGCTGGTCCAGTCAATAATGTTGCAACGATTACATTATTTACATTATTTCGTAGCAACTTTACCTGTAGTCTTGCTTCGTTACATAAATTTGGTAGGCAATGGCTAAGAACAGTAGTACCTTCCCTAATAGGACTGTTTTTTATTGCTTACGATTATTTCGAAAACTGCTTAGCCTATTCTTTCGAAATTAAGGTAGCTGAATTTATGCTGCATACGAATATTTTTTGTGTTTTTTAAAGCATTTTTTATACTTTTTTTTTTAATATTTACATATTTTGAAAACAGCTCATTACATTTTTTTCAAAATTGGTAAGTACATGTATATGGGGAATATCTATGAATTGGAGTATTTGAATTTTTTTTTTGAAAAATGTGCTTCAAAAGTTTTTAAAAAAAATTTTTTTTTTCGAAAAAACCGCTCGACAGATTTTGATATTTTTTTTCTCATAAATTGAAATTTATCCAAGAAATTAAATGGCGAGCTTTTTTTTTTCAGTTTAATCAGTTGAAGTATTTATTTGAGAATTTAGATTTTTTTTTTCAAAATCTCAAGCCCCAAGACAAATGTCACACATTAGAACAAGTTTGTGCGACCCAGCCATCCACTTTATTTAAAAAAAAATGTAGTTGTGAAATCATTTTCGGAATTAAGAGGGAAAACGAATGTTGTATGTGCTCATTTTGTTGTGTTGACCCAATTTTACTGTATAAAATAAGTAAATTTTGTAAAAAAAAGTATTATGCTTTAAATCACCCTCAAGCATAACCTTTCTAAAAAACAATTGTCTTTTTAAATCAGACCAGTAGTTTCTGAGATTAGCCCGGACGAATAAACAAACAAACAAATGCCCGCTACATAAATTTGGTAAGCAATTGCTAAGAACGGTACCTTCCCTAGGACTGTTTTTTTGCTAAAGACTATTTCGAAAACGGCTAAGCCGATTCTTTCGAAATTTCACACATATATAAAAAAATATGCCTTAAATCACCCTCAAGCATAACTTTTCAAAATTTTTTTTTTTTTTAAATCAGAACAGTAGTTTCTGAGGTTAGCCCGGACGAACAAACAAACAAATGCCTTTTTCCGCTTTATTATTATAGAAGATTAGTTTTTTTTGATAGGTAGGTAAGAGTTCTTTGCCAGGAACCATTTGAAAAAAAACAAGAACGGCAACGGATGATAATCCACCTTTTGCCAAGAAACTGGAAATGTGCCCATTCTGCGACATATGCGTAGGTCCCTGTATATTTCTTATGGGACTACTTATACGTTTGCATTTGGATGGGCACGAAAAGTATGGCTGGTTTTCCGCTTTTAAAATTTCATTTAGATGGCCATAGATGGGCGTGGTGAAAAAATTTAAGAAAAATTTAAGAAGAAGTGTAACGTTTTTAAATATTTAGTATAAAACTCATTTTTTCAATTCCTATTGTGATATTTAAGCCTGGGGTTCGACAAATAAAACTCAATCAAAATTCCAAAATAATAGAACAAATCTCTTTATTTAATGAAACACAACGTCTTTCAGTTTAAATAACACCAAGTTAAACTTATTCCACTTATTCACAATTGAAATTCGTTTTTATAATCCAACACTTTTTATTTAATCTCAATTCAATCACTTTTTACTAACGCTTCCAGTTGTTAACAATTTCACTTTCGAAAATAAACTGTCCTTTCAACGCAATCTACTCTTGTATATGTACAAATTTACAAATTGTCTGGTTCTGGCACAATCTAAGCTTTCGGTACTCATTCGAGTCTCGAATAAGTACTTCAAGTTCGATTTAGTACTCAGTTGAAACATATTGCAAATATGTAGCATACTTTTAGGCGCATGGTCGTTGTACACAATGAATGTGGGTTGTTGTACACAATGAATCCAACAGATGTCGGTAATTTACAAAATGTATCCTCCGAATATCTTAACTTCTTTCCACCTCACATTGTCCCCCTCTTAGTTTTGTTCGTCCCGAACAAGCACATCATCATTGTTTCCGTGGTAACGATGCAGTCGATCCACATGGACAATTTTCATTTTTGCTCTTGGTCCTCGTTGGATTCGGAAAACGACGTCATTAATACGCGTAACTACTTGGTAGGGACCTTCCCAGTCCTGCTGAAGCTTGGGCGATTTTCCCTTTCTGCGATGTGGGTTATAAAGCCATACCAGATCTCCCTCATTGAAATCAGGTGCTGTTGCTCTCGCATCGTATCTGGTCTTCATGCGGTCACTCGCAATTTTTATGTTGTTTCTTGTTCTCTGGTGAATGTCGTTGATTCTTTCTCTAAGATCTAACACATAGTCCTCTTCGCATTGTGGGCCTTCAATAGGAAGTCCGAATTTTAGCTCACTTGGAAGCCGGGCAGTTCGTCCAAATAGAATTTCGGATGTAGTGTATCCAGGTGTACTATGAACCGCATTCCGGTAGGCCATAAGAAATAAAGGAATTCGCCGATCCCAATCCCGTTGGTTCTCGTTCACGACTTTGGACAGACGTTCCTTCAAGGTCTTGTTAAATCGATCTACCATTCCATCAGACTGTGGATGAAGAGGTGTTGTCCTTGTTTTCTTTAGCCCGAGTGATGCGCATACTTCCTGGAATACCTTCGACTCGAAGTTTCGCCCTTGGTCAGAATGCAATTCCATAGACACCCCGAACCTGCAGACCCAGTGGTCCACTATCTGCTCGACAACGGTCTTAGCTTCTTGATTGGGTATCGCAAAAGCCTCCGGCCACTTGCTGAAGTAGTCCATGACAACAAGGATGTAACGGCTACCGTTTCCAGTTTCCGGGAACGGGCCTGTGATGTCAACGGCGATTCTTTCAAATGGGGTGCTCACGTTGTACTGGTGCATTTTACCTCGTGTTTTGACTTTGGGTCCCTTGCTAGCCCCGCATGTTGTGCACTTTCGACACCAGCTTTCTACATCGTTTCTTGCGCTTAGCCAATAAAAGCGTTCCCGTACCTTTTCCAGTGTTTTGTTGACTCCCAAGTGCCCACCGGATACTCCATCATGCATTTCTCTTAGGATCTCCTCTACTTTCGATCGTGGAACCAAAAGCTGCATCTTAAAGGATCTTCCATCCGGCATTTCCCAATTTTCTTCGCAAAACACCATCTTCCACATGGAGAGAGTCCCACTGCGCCCAGTATGCCTTTAAAGTAGGACTTCTGTCGAAAATGTCTCTGGCATTTGGTTTTTCCATAGATTTCTTCCATGCAAGGAGTGGCTCGATGTCAGGGTCTTCTTTTTGTGCATTACGAATTTCTTCGGCACTCCAACCCTCCACAGGTTCGGCTCTTATTCTCTGGACAGATATACCTTCGTCCTTTTCTTCTTTTCGCGCACAATGTTTGCAACTGGGCTCACATGGTCTGCGGGAAAGCGCGTCCGCATTGCAGTGCAGTCTTCCTTTGCGATGCTGTACTTCGAAGTCGTAAGTCTGCAATCGTTCGATCCATCTTGCTACCTGCCCCTCAGGATTTTTGAACTGTAGCAACCATTTTGAAGCGGCGTGATCGGTACGCAGAATGAATCTCTGTCCATACAGGTATTTATGGAAATGTTTTGTCGCTAGTATCAGAGCAAGGAGTTCCCGTCTGGTTACACAGTAGTTTCTCTCTGGTCGCGACAGAACTTTGCTGAAATAGGCTACCACTCTCTCCTGCCCATCGTGTACCTGCGACAGAACTGCTCCAACACCCACGTTACTAGCATCCGCGTCCACAATAAATGTCTTGCTAGGGGTGGGGTAAGCTAGTATTGGTGCCTCACAAAGTCGCTGTTTTAGATGTTGAAAGCTTCTTTTGCACTCACCTGACCATTTAAATTGTCTACCCTTCTCAGTTAGCTGGTGCACACACTTTGCGATTCCGGCAAAATCCTTTACGAACCCCCTGTAATATGTGGCGAGACCGAGAAAGCTCCTCAGCTGGTGTTTGTCTGCGGGATCTGGCCAATTTTTCACGGCTTCGGTTTTCTCCGGGTCAGTTTTTACTCCATTTGATGAAATCACATGTCCCAAATATTTCACCTCAGCTTTGAACAGAGCACATTTCTTTGGATTTAGTTTCAAATGTGCTGTTCGAAGTCGTGTAAACACCTCCCTCAAGTTTTCGCGATGTTCAGCGAACGTCTTTCCCACAACGATAACGTCATCCAAGTACACAAGGCAGGTTTTCCATGTCAGACCCTGTAACACACGTTCCATTAAACGCTCGAAGGTGGCTGGAGCGTTACACAAGCCAAATGGCATAACGGTAAACTGCCATAGTCCATTTCCCGTTGTGAAAGCGGTCTTTTCTTTGTCTTTTGGATGGATCCGTACCTGCCAGTAGCCACTTTTCAAATCGAGGGTGGAAAACCATCCAAGGTGTCATCTATTCGAGGCAATGGGTAGCTGTCCTTCTTTTTCACTAGTACAACGGGTGACGCCCACGCACTTTTTGAGTTTTCGATTAAACCGTCTTTTTCCATGGTCGATATCATCTCACCGACTTCCTCCTGTTTTGCCAATGGAAGTCTTCTAGCAGGTTGACGGATTGGTCTGCTATCGCCGGTGTCTATGCGGTGCTGTACTAGGTGTGTTCGACCATAGTCTCCATCCTGCGATGCAAATATATCCGCAAACTCGCCAATAAGATTTTCGGCTATGGTTTTCTGCTCCTGATTTAGCTCACAGTTTCCGAGGATAGCATTACATACCTCGGCCAATTTCATTGGAGAAACAGGACTCGCATATTCACTACCAGATGTTGTTGATATCGCTGCAATGGGTACGCATCTTCCAATCACCTCTCCTTGTCTGAGCTTGACGGAGTGTTTGTTCGGATTCATCAGCCTTACCGGAACCATGTTTTTCTTTGGTTCTACTAAAATTTTTCCAACGATATAGCTTGGAAAGTCTTCTTAATCATCTGCTTCAACGAAATAGAATCGGTGGTTCCCAGGATCACCCTCCAAACGCGTCCAAAGAACTGTCTCTGAAGAAGGTGGTAGGACTTCATCTCTGCTTATAACCGCCCGAACATTCACAGCATTCTCGTTTCCGTATACCATAGGGATCTCAACGTTTCGATACCTTAACACTTGCATTTGAAGGTCTATGATTACCTCATGTGCCTTCATGAAATCCACTCCAATGATGCATTCGTCGCATATGTCGGCTACCAAGAATGCATGTGAGAAGGTCAACCCTGCCAGTTGTATCTTTAGAAATACCTCCCCGTATACTTTTGCTGCTTCTCCCGTAGCTGTCTTCAGAGTGTAGCAGCTGGTGTTATGTAGCCAGGATGTCTGAACAAGGTCTCTTCTGATTATGGAGGCTGTGGCACCCGTGTCGATAGTGGCCACACATTTTCTGTTTCTGATGACTGTTTCCACTGTCAAGCTCTTGCTGCAGCGTGTAGTTTGCGAAACTTGGATGATGGTCCTGGGGGCGTCGATTCCATCAACCAACTTCAGCCCCGCAAAGTTGGTTCTTAAGCGTTTCCCGCCTGCTGTTGATCAGAAGCTTGTCCAGCAGTGTGAGTGTTATTCCTGCCAGATGCTTCGTCATTCTGCCTCCTCCTTGCGCAATGTGGGCAGCTTACCTGTCTAGGTGGAGATCTGCATTGTCGCTGTAGGTGTCCTAGCTTGTTGCAATTCCAGCATCTCATTTGACCTCGAGCAATGTTCGGGTTTTGCCGTTCAATGTCGACACGTTGACATGAGCACTCTAGCGTAGCCATTTCCCTGACGCGATGGCTATCTTGCGAAGCTTGGTCTGCTGCTTCCATTGTCAGGGCAAATGCTAAAGCCTCAGTGAGCGTTTTCTTACCTGCCATTCTCACAGCCATTTGTAATTTTCCATCTGCAATGGCATAAGTGAACGCATCGGTTGCTAGTTCGTTTATGATTTCCCTGCTGGTATTGGGATAAGACAAATTCGCCAAGCGCTCAATGTCAGCTTGCAATTGTTGTAGCGTTTCACCTCTTGTCTGGACCCTTCGGCGCAACTGGACTCGGTAAACTTGCTGCATGTGGTCGTCGCCAAACCTCATCTCGATTGCCTTGACCATGGCATCATAATCATGCTGTTTGTCTTCAGAAATGGTCTGTAGCAATTCGGCAGCTGTTGCTCTGCGCGCAAGCGTAAGAGCAATTGATTTGTCTTCGTTGTCCCAGTTGTTCGTCAAGGCGGCAGCTTCGAACTGCCTCATATAAATTGGCCATGATGTTTGACCATCGAAGACAGGGGGCTGCATTTCCTTTCTTCGTGGACCGTCGCTCGAATATTCCCGAACCTTCTGCTTCTTCAAAGAATCAAACTCCTTAGCCAGATGTTCGTACTGTTGCTCTACACTTCCGAACTTTTCTTCCAAGTTTTCTATTTTGGCTTCGAATTTCTGATCGATTGTTTGAAGTCTTTTGTCAAAGAGAACATTCTGTGCATCAAGTTTGTTTTCGAGACCATCAAATTTGCTTTCGAGAACGTTCTGCTATTTTTCGAGAAAGTTCTTCTGTTCGCTTAGTTGCTTCTGCAGCATTTCTGACGAATTCTTTTGTTCTTTCGAGGCACTTTCCAGAGCATCGAATTTCGACAGAAGCAACTTCATGAAAACAGGCATTTCATCGTCTGTACTTACTGTGCTTACTTTCCCTTGTTCTTCAACATCGAACAACATGGTATCGGGGTCTCCACAATCCTGAGTGATAGCATTCTGAAGTCGGAGCAATAGTTCCTTTTTCAGTCCCGAAGTCTGAAGATTTCGTTTTCCTAATTCTTCTTTAAACTCAGCTGTTGTCAATTGTTCTAATTTGCGACCCATTTTATATAACCGAAACACAATTTTCGCAACACAGTCAGTTTTATTTGGATGTCTCTTCTAGAAAATCTTTTTTTTTTACACACTATTTTTAACAAAAATATTCGCTATTCACAGTTTAAAGCACAATCAGTTCAATAGTTTCTGGAAAATTCCACTTTCGCAATTATATGAGTCACCGAAACTGTTTTAGAAAATTTCACTATGGAATTTTCTAGCACTTTACTGAGTTTTATCCCCAATTTCTGACACCAATGTGATATTTAAGCCTGGGGTTCGACAAATAAAACTCAATCAAAATTCCAAAATAATACAACAAATCTCTTTATTTAATGAAACACAACGTCTTTCAGTTTAAATAACACCAAGTTAAACTTATTCCACTTATTCACAATTCAAATTCGTTTTTATAATCCAACACTTTTTATTTAATCTCAATTCAATCACTTTTTACTAACGCTTCCAGTTGTTAACAATTTCACTTTCGAAAATAAACTGTCCTTTCAACGCAATCTACTCTTGTATATGTACAAGTTTACAAGCTTCTGGAAGTTTCTGTCTGGTTCTGGCACAATCTAAGCTTTCGATACTCATTCGAGTCTCGAATAAGTACTTCAAGTTCGATTTAGTACTCAGTTGAAACATATTGCAAATATGTAGCATACTTTTAGGCGCATGGTCGTTGTACACAATGAATGTTGGTTGTTGTACACAATGAATCCAACAGATGTCGGTAATTTACAAAATGTATCCTCCGAATATCTTAACTTCTTTCCACCTCACAATATTAAAAAAAAGTGTAGTTATGATGATATACATATGTTTTTCGTTAAGAGTTTTCTTTTAATTTTTAAATAAGAGCTGGAAAACAAAACAAACAAAGCAACCTGCAACCGCACCCTTGAATTTGAAATGTGAACATTCCATTAATGTGGTTGTGGTGGGATTATCCAACTGTATCGGAATTTATAAATGTCAAACATAAAAAAAAACAATCATAGAATGCTGTCAAACTGCCATGAGGTTTTTATATTTTTTCATAATATTTTTCGTAAATTTGTTAATATTTCGTATTTATTTTTTTATTTTCAGATTTCTTGCTGGAATTTTAAGTTCTGATATTCTTAGTTTGATCTTAGTTTGATATTCCTCTTTCCTCAGTTAATAGTGGGGCCAATGTATACAAAGTCCTTAACTACCTCAAAATTAAAGCTGTTGTCCAAAACCTTTATGTTAGGCGGCTCTTCTTGATGGCAGCATATTCTTGGTTTTGTCCTTATTGACTGATTGTGCCCACAGCCGAACCACAGCAACGGCCACCAGCTCCCTCATTTCAATGTTGAGTGACAACCCATGGTGGTGAAGGAAGAGCACCAGTAGCCGGAGGTACGTTTAAAGAAGACTTTAAAACCACAACTTTAATGTTATAATTTTTTTCCAGGAGTTGTTGCAAAAGAAGATGCACGTGGAGCAATACGTGGACGGCAAGTTATTACCAAATTTATTGCCACCCGTTCAAAAGAATTTATCGAAGTGCGAGAAAACTAGCCAGCCGTCCAGGTTAATTACTATCGTGTCCCCAAGGAACTCAAGTGGTCGATCTACGAATATCGAATCGCAATCATTAGGAAATTACGGCGGATGCAATTTTTTTTTTTTTTTTTTTTAATTAAAGATAATAAATGATCCTAATAATATTATAAATGTGAATGTTTGTATGTTTCGATATTTGTTCCATAATAACGCATCAACGGCATAACAGTTCCTCGCAAGAGGCAGTTCCCCGGAAAAGAAGGCTATCAGCGGAATTCAAACCAAGGCTATTCGCTTAGCACTAAGCCACGGAGCACTACAGGGAATGAGACATAGACTACTTTTTACTTTTATGTGTGGTTCCTGTGGGAGAGGCTTTTGTTTGTTATGCTTTCGTGTCCCAAGGACTGCATGAATTTGTGAAGTTGCGTAGATGGAAGAGTGCTGGATTCACTTTATTTCCAAAGGGTCTCTGCGGGAGAGATCGAAATATGTTGGTGGGTAAGCTACTATTACATAAATGCGAACAAACTTTTTGGGGTAGCGAACAGCAACATCGTATTTTTTTTAAATAGAGTTAGTAATAAAAAAAACAAGAAAAATATCGAAATGATGTATTTATTTTACAGAACAGGGTGCGCAACATAAGTAAATTATTATTTTTTATTATTATTATTATTTTTTTCAAGTGTATATTGTTCAAAGGCCAAAATGCGTACCTCTTCTAAAAAACCGAAAAACATAGACGAAGATTTTTTTTGTTTTTTGCAGAATAACTTTTTTTTGAAGTGAAACTTTTTTACGCGCATGAGGGTACATTTCTTACGGATGAAACGGAAGTAGTGACACGGAAATGTGCAACGTTTTTGGCTAAGAATGGGTAGAGAGCGATTGAGACCGATTGAGAGAGAGTGAGAACGGGCGAACGTAGCATGAAGCACATAGCCATGGAGCGAGAGTAGGGAGCAAGCGAGTGAGTAAAGGAAGATCTGTTTTATTTACTTACATTGTCATTAGTTTGCATACGGTGTGTAGAGTGATATGACTTAAATTTATAAATAAATACAAATAAAAAAAGAAGTTTCACTTCTGACATGTGTACTTTGTTCGCATGCACTTTTTTTTAAGGAAAAACGAAAATAATGTTTTTGTTGTAATAACTTTAAAAGTCCCATTATTTAAGCTAAGCTGTGTTTTTATATGTAAGAATTACAACAACCACAAACTGCTTGGATCGCTCGGTAGCTCTTTAACTAACATTGAGTGTTTAGTAACTAATGCCCTAAATTGAGTTTGCGTTTTGTGTTTATTTTGTAATGATGCTTGCGTGGTGCGGTTTTGTGAGATGATGTGATGAATGAAAACATTTGTTACGCAGTACTCCAAGCAGCACCAGCAGCTTCTTGCTCCTCTTTAAGTTGGACAATTATTCTTGCATTAACTTACTCGTGGTGCTTTCTGAGATTTTTTAAGGCGGAACTATTACTACTACTTGGAGAAAGATCCAAATCTATTTTAAGTGCACGTTCTCGACGTGGTGTCATCTCTGAGAGTGATTAGAAATAAGATTGGTGTCGAAGGTTCTTTGTGGCATAAAACTTATTTATAGAAAACGACGTTCCCGTTCAAAGTAGTTGAGAGTGAATCCTTATCCATCCATGGTTGCAGGATTGATGTACTATTTCATTTCACTGTTGATGCTAACCAAGGAGATGTTTTTACATGGAAAGGAATAGTTGACATAAAGATAAAGGAACATTATAATCGATTCTAAAAGAACAAAAACAATTTTCACATTCTTGGATTAAAAATGGATATAGAATTATAAGTGAGCAATGGGTCAGCTTCAGCTTGCTCAAATCTATCAAATATGGCCGAAGATAGTCCTACAGCCAATCCACGTAAAATTTTATCGTGCTGAGTTTCCTGAGCATATGAAACCATGTCCTCGATGGCCTGAGCGTTTCTTGAAGCAAGCATAACTTTTGGCCACACCAGATGCTTCTAAAATTAATAAATAGTAATAAATAAATAATAACAATAATCAACAAATTACGTTTATATCAAGGTAACTACTCTTGAATCAAACGCTATCGGTGACAGTTTTAAAAGAATAAAATATTTATTCATTTTGTGCCTGCTTTGGCAATATAATTTTATATGTTTATTTATAATTAAAATTGTAGTAGAATTATACATAAAATTAAAGAGTGCATTCAGGTAATTAATATTTTGTAGTTATATAAGTTTTTAATACAAAAGTAGTATAAGTTAAGTTATAGTTTTAGTAGTACCAATTCAATCGATAGGTTTATATTTTTAATTGACTTTTTAACACTTCCCCTCACTTAAGAAATGATAAACCAAGCGTATATATATGTTTGTAATGCTTCAACGCTGTGAGACCCTTGGTGAGCACATCCGCTGTCATGCTGTCAGTATCGATATATTTCAAAATAATATCTCCTGTCTGTAATGTGTCTCGAACGAAATGATGGCGGATATCAATGTGTAGGGTCCGAGAGTGTTGAACTGGATTCTTTGCAACTGCCTGAGCACTCTTGTTATCATTCTAAATAACGACACCTTTGTTATTTGTAAAAAGAACATCATTAAGAAATGTTTGAAGATACATTGCCTCTTTGACTGAATCCGCTATTGCCATGTATTCGGCCTCTGCACTAGATAACGCCACCGTCCTCTGCTTCCTAGATTCCATGACACAGCCGCTCCTCGTAGCTTGAACACATATCAGTATAGGATCTTCTGTCATCTGCATTTTCACCCCAGTCAGAATCGGTGAAGCCTTCTACATTACGACCAGTCCTTCTAAAAGTGAGCCCGTAGTTCATTGTTCCTTAAAGATTCCGCAGCACCCTATTTGTTGCCGTCCAGTGTGGGTTACCATATTCCTGGTTAAATTGACTAAGAAAACTTACAGCGAATGCTTTATTTAATCTGGTTGTAACTGCTTAGTAAAGTAAAGAACCGATTAGTTTTTGGTAAGGTAAATTAGTTAAATGTTCCTTATCTATGTAATTGTTGGCATAAATCAGTTTTCTTTGATAATTTGTTATTTGTATCTAAAGGTGTGAGGACAGGATTTGCATCTTCCATGTTAAAATGTTTTAATACCTCCATAATGTAATTCCGTTGACACATTGTGATGTCCCCATTTTCTTCTTGATCGAATTCAATACCCATAAAATAGTTCAGCTTTAACATGTTCTTCATTTTGAATTCGGATTTTAATTAATTTTTAAATAATTCGATTTGATCGATACTTTATTTGATCCTATAATTATATCAACATGTATTGCAACGATTACTATATTGGATCCTTTCTGCAACATATAAATACAAATATCAGATATGAGGGGTTTCATTCCCATTTTTAATAGTTGTTCATTTACCACTGCCTGCCGGATTGTTTAAAACCATATATTAGGGTTTCCAGATCATCTCTTTTAAAGAGAACATGTTCTCTTTTTTCAATTCAGATCTATTTTACACTCTCCTTTTTTTTACAAAATTCTTATTGTGTCCTCTTTTTTTACATGTCCTCTTTTTAGTCTCTTTTTGTAAAAAATGTGTTCCCTCTCTTACTTCAATTTTGAAATTTCAACATCAAAATAATTTTTCATATAAAACTATATTAACACGTTTAAAAACCAAAGTCAAGCCCTTATTTTGAAAATAAAAGGGTGTTTTTTTAGAGGTATAGGTAGATTAACTTCCGATTTGGATAACTGTCAAACTAGCTTTCATAATAATTAACAAGCTACGCTTACAAATCGTGGAAATTCATTTCCGAAATTCACGCTTTGTTGGCCGAACTTATAGAGCCCTTCGTCAAGTTTACGGTGTGCATAATCGTTCATCTGAGATTGAGTGAGTTACAAAGATTCTGAGGGGGGGGGGGGGGAGGGGGTAGTATCATTTGAAATTTTGAAAATGTTCTCTATTTTCTACTTTCATCCTGAATTGTTCACATTGGCCATCACGCTTTCATTCATTGCTCTGATTTTGTTTCTTTTCTCGTCGCCAAAATTTAATTTTTAATTTTGGTTGGGACAATACCCCCAATTATTTAGCTTAAAACAAGCTCCATATACTAACTTAAAACTATGAAGCTTACGCCTAACTTAAAACAAATGGGTTGGGAAAATGATTCAGGAGAAGTAGTTCAAGGCAAGGGGTGAGGTTAAAGTCGAAACAGTTTCCGTTCGAATTAACTTTCTGCAACATTCGAGTAATAGGTTCGTTGAAACCATAGGAGGTGCGGTGAGTAGGCAGATAGAACAGGCGAGGATTTCTATGGTTTCGGGAATATGTTTCACAGGAAGTTTCACAGTCGACGGAACATGTGAGAAGTCGATGAATGAAAAGAATCTCTGCAGTTTCTCTGCATTCTTCCAGGGTATTTAGGTTTATAAGTTGAAGGCGATTTTGATAAAGGAGCAAGATAAATGGATCATTCCAAGACAGACCGCCAAGAGCAAATCTAAGAAAACGACGTTGAATGCTTTTGTTCTCACAAAAGTTTTCACAACTAAAAAGAATAAATAAAGGTACAAGTGAAAGACTCAACAAAATAAATTTTATTTTTACCAATTTACAATGAGTATTAAAGACGACTGACTAAATAAGCCTGCAGAAGGCAGAGCCAAAAATATAGATACATGAAAATAATGCTTAGCGCGTGTGGCAAACGTTGAACCTTTACAGAGGATCATATTTCTAGGCTGGCCTCACGCTGCTGTATGAATTTGGTGGAGTATTAAAATAAAAAAGAGAGAATAAAAAGAATATAGCACAACGTAAACTGTGGGAAGTAATATGAAAATCACTTCCCATCGTGCCAGCATATTTAGCCGCGTGAAAATAATGTTGATTAATTGAACATACTCCCCACCTTTGAGGGATTTAATCACTCAAAAATAAATTTTTTTACAAATTAAAGCTCCGTATCTACTTTAAAACGAGGTGCATGTCTCCTAGGATGGGGTTGAGGTTTTCTTACCTTAAAATAGTAAAACATGAAGAATCCGATCATTGCAATGAAGAGAATTAAATGTATACCATAATGATGGTAGTTTTTTTTTGTATAATTAACGCGCGCACAAGGGACTACTTGTTTCCCTATTAATGTAACACACTGCGCGGGCATTCGGAAGATAGGGAGGGGAGAGTTAGGAGGTGTCGATTAACATTGGTTTTGAATGTTTGCAGATCAAAATGGCAAGAGAAAATCTCGCCGGGTAAACTATTCCAAATTCGTGTCGTTCGGCTAAAAAAAGAATGCCTATATTTCACGGTACGTCCGAAATTGGGCTCAAGGGTGAACTGATGAGCATTCCTTGCCAGACGAATATTACGGGCGAAACTTTTAAGGGGAGGAATGCAACTGGCTACATCGAGTGAACATTTTTTGTAAAAGAAACGATAAAATAAGGAAAGACATGAAACATTGCGTCGGTGTTCGAGAGGGGCAATTGATTCAGTGGCAGTTCTATATCCTATCAATCGAGCTTGTATTCTATCAAGCAGGTGAAGCGATGTTTGTGAAGCACCTGCAAAGAGGTGGGAGTTATACTCGAGTTTAGGGCGTATAAACGCTTTATAAATTGTAGCCAGATCAGATGGGGAAAAATACTTCTTATACCGATACAGAAAACCTAAGCAGTTAGCAGCATTCTTAGCGATCTCAAATATATGGTCGTTCCAACGGAGGTCGTCGTTGACACACATACCGAGTACTGAGAGCTTTTCGGTTTATTCGATGTAAGTGCCATTCATGGACAATGGCATTGGGGGTATGTTTCGCTTTAACGACATAAGACAGCATTGAGATTTCGAAGCATTAAACTCCACACGATTCTTATTACCCCATTTGACAATGCTGTATAAATCGGAGTTTAATGAGCTTGACATACGGCACCGTTGCAATTGTACGTTCGAAGGCGAAGGACGTGAATTATCGAACGAATATGAAAAGCTGAGTGTAGAGTCGTCAGCAAAACAGTTAAGTTGATTAGAAGTAACAGACAGAAGATCATTTATAAAAATGAGGAAAAGAGTCGGAGACAGAACAGAGCCCTGGGGCACACCAGCATTTATTTTGTAGGAATTAGACTTGAATCCATCAGATCACTAGTGGAACGGATGCTGCGGAAGCCATACTGACGGTCATGGAGAAGCTTGCGATCTTCGAGGTATTCCTTAAGCTGACGGTTAATCTTCCATGACTTTAGAAAGAAGGGATGTCAGTGCGGTCGGTAGGAGGAGGGGGAGGATGGGTCACCTTTCTTAGGGACAGTCTGGACAAATGCTGTTTTCCATTTTCTAGGAAAGATTTCAGAAGAGTAGGAGCGATGGAAAAGCTTACGCAGTGGCTTTGCCAGTGTAGAAGAACACCTCTTCAGAAGAATCGGGGGTATACCATCCGGGCCAGTGGATTTTTGTATATCGATATCGTTGAGAACTCTTGCTACTGTACGAGTGCGGAAAAAAATCTGTCCCATGGAAAAATTTACATTCTCAAGTACAGGAGGGGCAACGTTGCTATGCGACAGCGTGGAGCTGGCAGCGAAATGGGCGGCGAGCAAGTTTTCCTTCTCTGAAGAGTAAACAATTGGTTTGTTATTGTCGATGAGCGTTGGAACCGAAGACGTTGAGGAGTTTTTAATATTTTTTACAAATGACCAAACATTTTACTGCCTTTGGGACACTGCAGAATTTTTGCCGAAATTTTGGTTCTTTCAATAACGGAGTTGCATTTACTCGATATGAATCCTTATTTAACTCCTAAACTACTTCATTTATTTTGTCCCTTAAATCTTGTACTTCAATATAATTTGTATCATTTGTGGAAGATGCAATTAAGTTCGTATCTTTAGTCTTTATTTTTATTGCTTCAGAGATTCTTATGGAGGGAACAAATGAATTTTTTATTGTACTGTTGCTAGTAACTCTTCCATTTATAATTAAATTCGGTAGTTTCAATATGCATGGTGTCAAAAATTCCATCAAATCACTTCCACTTAAAGTTAAGCTCTTTGTAATTCTATCACATATAAGTAAACCAGTTATAATGTCCTTAAAGGCAAAAATCCAACTATTTGAATTTTTAAGACTAATCTATTGATCTTTAAGAATAGATTTTTTCAAAGAACAGTGATTGAGAGCACTCATTAAATGATTAAGTAACGAAATTTCACTATTGGATAGTAATTGATTACCCGTTAACGCAAAATACCTATCTCTAGTTGGAGTGACTGCTTTATAAGGGGATGATAATTCTAATACGAAACTTGAATCATTTTGAAAAATCGGAAATGGAACCAGATTAAAAAGTTGGAATTCTTGGTTATTTATTAACGGTATCATCATTTCAAACACTATTGAGTCGTTTAGGCTTCGATCTTTGACGGATGACAACTTGAAAATATCAAAAACAGATGCAGTCGGCATGTTAATATTGGAAGGAATATTATTCCTTATTATTTGAAGTTGTTTCATGAATTGGGATGTAGTGATGAAATGGGGATTCAATTTTTCATTATTGAGACCAAGCAAAACATCAAGCAATGTGTCCTGCATTCTCTCCAGATTAGTAATCCATAATATCAGATATGAAGTTAACGCTGAAAAGCTTTGACTAGCATCAATTATCTCTTGATGCTTCTCAATGCTGTGTAAAGATTTTTGAAAAATGTTTTTAAGCCCTGATATTGCTCATTGCTACGCTTCAGTAAGTTAACTGTTGAGTCTGAAATTGAGCTTTGTTTTTTGAAGAGATGCAAAAGATGTTGTTCGTTTTGGTCAACCATAGAGATTTGATGCTCTATTTCTTTAGCATCATCTTGATCCAAAATTCCAAATAGACTATGGGCAACGTTTCCAATAAAGTCAGAGGGAGATCTTGATCGTTTGGAATAAGATGTGTGATAATTATGAATAAGATCGTTGTTGGATTTAATTACGAATATTCTGTGTTTAAGTGAGTCAATGGTGGGTGAACAATAAGGATTCGTTTTAAGTTCGTCCAAACAGATTTTATTCATTCTATATATGTAACCTTTCACTTCTCCTAGTTCTAGCCAGTATGAAGACAGATTGTAGAAAACATATATGTTCCAAAAACTGTTTATCGTGCTAGCGCTTCCTATGTCCTCAAAATAAATGCCTGTAGAGTTGTCAAGCTTGGTTATGATTATTGAATTGCTACTTGAAGAGGTAACTAAGGGAAGTAACCGGAACATGAAACACAGTAATGACAACAAGGAAGCATTTAGGGACCTTTTACTTCTTAATTGCATAGAATGTTGATTTTTTGAATGAGTTTCTGAATCTTTTTCCTGTAGCTCATTGTTGTCAATAGGTAAAGGACATATATTTTTGATTGCTCGTTGGTAAGTTCCTGTTGCCGTCCTAATATTTGCCACCCTCACCAATCCGTCATTTCCCTAGACAACTTCAATTACACGTCCCAGCTTCCATTTCATTGGAGGCTGGTGTGCATCTTTAAGAATGACCATTGTTTCAGGTTCTAAATTTTGGCATTTTACATTCCATTTAATCTTCTGTTGCAGAAGGTGGAGGTATTCGTTTACCCATCTTTGCCATAAATGTTGTTGAATATGTTGAATCTGACGAAATTTGTCTAATCTTGAGATATTCATTTTTTTGACGTCAGGTTCCGGAAGTGAGGTCAATGGAGCCCCGATAAGGAAGTGCCCTGGGGTCAATGACTCCAGGTCATTTGGATCTGAGGAGATAGGTGTGAGTGGGCGTGAATTAAGTATAGATTCTATTTGAACCACGACGGTTGATAGCTCTTCATAAGTTAAAGAAGCCTCACCTTGATATTTTATAAGTACTGTTTTTGCTGATTTCACTGCGGCTTCCCAAAGCCCTCCAAAGTGAGGGGAGCGAAGTGGAATGTGTTTCCAATTGATCCCCATTTTCAGACAATTCGAATTGATTGATGATTCAAAGAAAGCTTTAAAATCTTGTAACTGATTTTTAGCACCGACAAAATTTGTCGCATTGTCGCAAAATATAATGTGACATAAGCCTCTTCTACCTACAAATCTTTTTAAACAGTTTATAAATGATTCGGTTGAAAGATTGCTTCCGACTTCGATATGAACAGCCTTTGTACAAAAGCATACAAACACTGCTAGATAGGATTTTGTTGGCGTTTTTTCTCGAATTTTACAATGTGTACGAATTGGTTCACAAAAGTCAACCCCTGAATAATAGAATGGCCGTGAAGTCACAATTCTCTCTTTGGGTAAATTTCCCATCAATTGATCAATAGACTTTGGCTTAGCACAGAAGCATTTAATACACTTATGAAAGAACTTTACGTGTTTCTCTTCCTACGCTTAAGATCCAAAATTGTTGCCTTGAAATAGAAATGAGAGTCCTATGGGATGCATGAAAGTGTTTTTTATGAAGGTGTTCTAAAAGTTTTGTCATAACTACATTATTTTTTGGAAGCAATATTAGATTTTTTGCTTCCGAAGGAATATCAGCGTTTTTAAGTCTGCCTCCTATGTGTATTAACTTTGTTGTACTGTCATAATATGGACTTAATGATAATATTTTAGAATGATTTTTAAGAGGTTTCCCTGCCTGCAAGGTTTTATAATCTTCTGTGAATGCATTTATTTGAACGATTCTGCAAAGTAAGATTGTTCCTTTTTGTAGTTCCTCTACCGTCAAGTGACCACTGTTATTAATTCCGGCGATACGATTTTTACGATGCATTTGAAATCTGGAACAAGCTAATTTTTTTTGCAATTTGTAAATTTTTTTCCTAATAAAATAACTGGTCCAATAAGTCCTAAGGGATCAAAGAATTTAGCCAAGTCGGCAAGAACGGTACGTTTTGTTACCTGTGCTTCGCAGGGTGCTTTATAATTGTAGCTAAATTTGAATTCGTCTTGAATTGGATCCCAGACTAAGCCAAGAGTTTTAATCACCTCCGATTGATAAATTGTTAACATTTTCTTTCGATTTTCTATGGGAATATTTTAAAGGATACGCTGATCATTAGAGCAGAATTTCGTTAAATCGAAATTCCCTTGCCTTAATAATGCTCTAGTTTCATCTAGTAGCATTTTGGCTTGATTGATGGTGTCTGCCCCGGCAAGGCAGTCATCCACATAAATATTTTTTGTGATAATTTTAGATGCATTTGGATATGCATGTTGAAAATCGGAGGATAATTTGACAAGATATCTTGTTGATAAAAAGGAGGCGGAGGCCGTTCCATACGTGACTGTATTCACTTGGTATGTTTTTAAAAGAGTCTTATTATTTTCCCCCCATAAAATGAGCTGATATGCTCTATCATCCGGATGAACTAGTATTTGCCTATACATTTTGCTTATATCGCCAGTAAAGACAAATTTATGCGGTCTAAAATTCGCAATGACTGAAAATAAGTCTGGTTGTACCGTTGGGCCAACCATAAGTATATAATTTAACGAACTTCCAAAAGTTGTTTTTGCGGACGCGTCAAAGACAACTCTGAGTTTGGTATATGAACTTTCTGGTTTAAATACACAATGGTGCTGAAGGACATAATGAGAATTTTTTATTTTTTCTATTAAAGTCATATGACCTAGACTTTCGTATTCGGCCATGAAATTAGTGTAATTTATTTTTATCTCCGAATTTTTCTCGAGTCTTCTTTCTAAAGAAAAGAAACGTTTTTTAGCCATTTCCATGGAATTACCTAACATTTTATTTGGTTCCTGTTTAAATGGCAGGCGTACCAAAAATTGACCTTGAGGGGTGATTTCAACGTGATCATTAAAGTGATTTGTGTTCCTCCTCACTATAATTTTGAGTTTCTGTTTGAAAAGAGTCATTTTCCCAAAATGAACGAACCAGATTGTCTAACGATCTTAATGTTGGCTTCGAAGCTGAGTGACAATAAGAGTTGTGTTTAAAATCTACAGCTCTTCCTTCTAAAAGCCAACCTAACCTTGTATTTCTCAATAATGGGAGATTATTGGAGATTTTATATTCGCCGGGTAGTAATAGCAGATTGAAGAATATTTCTGCTCCGATCAATACGTCAATGTGACGTGAATTTAGAGTGTCAGGGTCAGCTATACAAATATTCGGAGGCAATTTCAATAATTGAAGGTCAATAGGGGCGGCTACCATATAATCGCTTATTGTGGGCAGTATACAGGCCTGAATGTTTGTTTGATATTTGGAAGTTCTTGATTCTATTGGAATATCAATAGTACAATTTTATTGACTTTCCTTACCACCCATTCCGCTTATAGGAATATTTTTTCTCTGTTTTTTATAACCTAGTCGTTGAACTTGCGAAGTGGTTGTAAAATTTAACTGGGATCCTGAATCTAACATATCTCGGCAGGGGACACGCACACCGTTTGAAGATATAACGTTTATTATTGCGGTGGCAAGGTAGACCTCGCGACCGCTTAACACAACTCCTAATGAGCTATTAGTAGTAGCTTTAGACCCAGAAGGAAGTTCTTTGTTTTTATCAACATCACTTACACACGACTTACCGGATGTTTTTGGGTTTAAATTTAAACTGTTTTTGGCCATATAATGGAGCAGAGTGTTGTGTCTCCGGTTGCAAGTTTTACACCTGCGTTGCTGCTGACACGATGATGTCCTTGCAAACAGTTGGTGCATAGCAGAAGCTTCCACACATTTTGATTGCGTTGTTCTACTGAAAGACGAATAAATTGTTTACAGTTAAAAATCTTATGGTTATTGGATTTACAAAATTAACAATTTAAAACTTCCCTCGTATTTTCATAAGCGATGGTTACCACTTTTTTCCTCTCGTCTTGAATGCGAATCTGCATTCAATAAATTCAAGAAGCTGCTTTTAAGTTGGGCTGCTTCTTGGTAATTCCGGCGATTCTTCGAATAACATTCGGGTGTCCTTGTCCATTTTTTCCAACAATAGATGCACAACAACTGGATCCCATCCACTAGTATCATACTCGAGGTTGTTAATAGCTTGTATGACTTCCTTTGTAGTGTCATGAAGTTTTTTTTAGACTTTTGACGTTGTCACCGACGACATTATGTTGGAATAATCGGTTCAACTGGGCTGTTAAAAGTAGCCTCTTACCGTTGAACCGATCAACTAGTGTGTTCCATGCCAATTCATAGTTACTATCCGTGGCATGGAAATGCTGAATCAGATTGTGGGCATCGCCAGTTACGTTTTTCTTCAGGAAATACAGCTTCTGTGATGGTGCAATCAGTTGGGTGTGCACCATTTGTTTGTATAAGTCGAAGAACTGAGGCCAATTGAGATAAGTTCCTACGAATTTCGGAATTGTGATTTTGGGTAATTGAATTTCCGTTGTCTGTACTTGCTCACACGATTTCTGCGCCAACTTGTTATTCGGTAGCCAGCTGACCTTAAATCCAAAAGATCCTGAAGCTCGAAATAGAGCTCTATATCGGGTACAGCTGCATCGTCCCCAAGTCGTTTGTAGGCAGTGGTTATTTCCTTCCAATTGCCCATAAAGGTTTTTGTTTTTTGCACAAATTTTTGCGGACAGGTTTCCCGTAAATTCAAAGACACTTATTTAACGATGCCAAGAAAATTTTAGCAAGCAGCCGGAATTTATTTACCTTCGTTACCCTGTTGACTCCAGTTAGAAATTTCCCGGAGTTATTATCTCCTGCAGCGGGCTTTATTTCCAGCCCTGCTGGGACACTAAAGGTTTTTTTTTCTGCGGTGGCGGGATCCTTTGGATGCCCTGCTGGGGCTTGACTGCTGTTGGTCCTACGAGGTCCTCTTTTTGCTGCTCTGATAGAGAATTGACTGTTGTGGTCTTTCCTTCAAAATCATCGGAGTCGTCTGCATCTGCATCAGCGAACCGCTTAATGATGTCCTCTTTCATGGAATGATAAACCTTCTTGATCGGGTCATAATACCCTTTGGTAAAATATTCTTGCTCTGTTGATTTAGGATAATTATCCTTTATTTCTCTCTCCACTTTATCGAATGATTCCCACAATGCATTGAGTCTGTTGCACCGTGTATGTAGATACTGCAGAGTTTTTCTGGTAGGGCTATCCTTTCCGTAATTGCGGGCGATGTTGCACTTTCAATTTTTTTCTTTTGATGAAATTAATTGAAAGGTTTTATCTATTTATTAACCTTTATTTTTTCTATTTTGATTCACTGCACTCTCACATATTGTTTTTCTTTTATTCTATTTTTTATTGATTGAAGGCCACTAAACTTTTTTAGTAGGTCCTGTCACGGTCACCAAATATTCGCACAAAAGTTGTCACAAATAAAAAGAATAAATAAAGGTACAAGTGAAAGACTCAACAAAATAAATTTTATTATTACCAATTTACAATGAGTATTAAAGACGACTGACTAAAAAAGTCTGCAGAAGGCAGAGCCAAAAATATAGATACATGAAAATAATGCTTAGCGCGAGAGATACATATACGTCATTGAATGACCTTACTTTTTTATTGTTAAACTAAATATTATTTTGCATTTTAAAAATTTTGTGTGGACAGTAAATTAATAATGGTTACATTTGTTTTGTTTGTTTAAATTTTGTTTTTAGTTTTTTTTGTTTTTTTTGTTTTTTTTTTTTTTTTAATATAAGAACACAATATTGATAAAATTAAAATGTATATAAGGCCATGTAAATTTAAAAGATAAAAAAGGCCCATATTCGTTAGAAACTTAGTTTAGAGCGTTAAAACCCTCAAAGGGGTTTTCGAATTCGAAAATCGAAAAAAAAATTGACGCTCCACCCTAACTTACACTCTTCTTCATTCTATCAATCGTATTATATGTATATAATTTGCCGCCGATTTTGCCACGTTATTTTTCTGAATTAAGCAGAATCTTCATCTAATACAAGGTCATAACCTGTAGCCAAGCCACAAATTCAGCCCCATAGTGCTTTTTTCGTTTGATTTATATTCATCCACAAGTGTGAAATAACTTCATACTTATTCATTTATGAAATAAAACACACAAAAAATATGATATGATTAGCTTTATATTGACAAAAAAACACAAAATACTTAGTAATAAAAACATGAAAATTCATAACTAATTCAAAAACTAGCCCTTAACCTTAATTTTTACTGTTCAATGTTAAAATTTCTTTTTGTGTCAAAAAACGGCAAAATACTTAGCAAATATATTTTTGATCTTATAAGCCCGTCTCTTGCTTTTTCACCAGCTACTGTGCTTGAAGCTTCGGTCACCATCTTCACGCAGCGCTCCACTGCTTGAGTGTGACAAGGGTAGTTTCGAAATGACATGTCAATTGGATTTTTTTTTTTTTGTAGAATGTCTTCTAAATCCTCATCACTCATTTTCTCCAATAATGGGGGTGCTGTAACTTGTGATTTGGTCCAGATAATTAAGTCAATATAATCTTTGGCATTGAAGTTTAATTTCGGTAGTTTAAAGACTCTTACTGAAGACCTATGTTTTTTTCTAGCTTGGATAATTCTTCTTAACCCCAGTTCTCAGATGTTAGGTCTTTCATCACAAAGCATTGCCATTAATATGTTCTCCGGATATGCAAAATAAGAATTGCGTTGAATAACGGGGTCAATTATTTCTCTTACGCTCGAATTGAAGCATCTTGACAAATTTACTAATTTGAAAACGTGACTTGGACCATTTTGGAAAGAACTGTCTTTTTTCACACTGAACCAAATTAGGCCATACACTTTTACAATGTATTCTGCAAGTATTTTTAAGTTTTTACTCGGATTAGATGTGGCAACATAAAGCCTTAGAACAACCACCTAAAGTGTGCAATTTTTCCTGGGTTTCTGTTGGAGATTTCTAGGACAGGATCCTTTACTTATAGCGTCGCACATTGAAACAAATATTTTTGATTCGTACTGAAAGTATCTTGGATTTCTTTTGACAAAGCTGGTAGGTTCCCTGGGATTGGTAAAAACTCAATAAAAGGAAGGTCACAACAGTTTTCCAGCGCCTTTTCAATGTGTCCTGAATAGATTTGTGGTCCTAATGTAGATCCATCCAATTTAATAAATAAATGACGCAGAGGCAATTCATTAGCATGTAGTTGGCATATGAACCATTGCAGTGGTCTCCCCAGCTTCAACTCCATTAGCCGGATAACCCCATTTTTCCAACCAGTATTTGTAGCAATACCATCGCAACCGACAACAGACACTTTATTTAAATCCAGTTCTCTGTCCGCAAGAAAGGAGTACATAGAATCCGCTATAGTTTTGCCTTTTTTTTCACAGAATGTGGTAAGATGTCCTAGGAAGTTTGAACCCGGCTTGGTTATTAGTGAAATATGTTCCATTACTTTGGTCACTCTGTAAAATCGTTGGCCTCGTTTTTTACAAACCACTGTCCTGTCTTTCCTTCCATCGAAATAAATGCTTTCAATGTTCGAAAGACAGTCTTTAGTTTGGAGAATTTCTCTTTGTCGTTTTCTGTCCCTACGAACTTTACATCTATCTATGACGTTTTCGACATTTGCTGCGGTTACCAAGCCAACATTCTGTAAGACTGCACTCGCAACTGCTGCTTCTGATCGATCCGAAATGCCGTACTGATCACAAACTCTTGCCAAATTTGGAAGACATAACCGATTTCTTACACTAATTTCTTGGCATTTTAAGGAAGTACTTGGCTGTGGCTCATCATCATCATCATAATCAGTAGGTGGGCAAACTGGAGGGTTTGATTGAGATCTTGATTTTGATCTAATTTTTGTGCTAATTGATGTCGTCAAAGTTTCTTTGTTAGTACCTTCTTACTTGATTTTTGTTTTCTCAAACTTTTTTCTTTTAGTTTGTTGGTTTCCAAAAGGTGCAACCCGCTTATAGCCATTTTTCTGTCATTTCTTTGATCTAAAAGAAAAGATCTTTCTAGTAGGGAGCTTTCTTATCAAACGCAGTTATTTAAATTTACGCACTTGCACACACAAATATCAAATAATTCAGTAAGAGATTTATTCTTCCAGTCTTGTAAGTTGTTTTTATAGTTTTCATTTTCTTTCAATTTTGGATATCTCAAAAAATGCAAATATTTATCATAGATACTTTTCATTTGTTGTTTTACACGTTGTATTGTCACTGAAGGCAAATATGCAGGTTTCCATACGTCAATAATGTCAAGTCCTAGGGTTTCAAATATTTGTGTGATAGATGGCTGCTTTCCATTATTTTTTATTTTTTGTTCATTTCTCACAAAAATTATGTGTTTTATAATTTCAGCAATTGTCGGTTACACTCTTTTATTTATAAGTCCCGTTGCTCCAAAGATAGGACAGTCGGAATCTAGTCGAGTTACTCGCTTCAACATTTTGAATTGTAGGTATTTGATAGAGAAACGAAATCGTGTTGCTTCTTACGAGCTCAATGAACGACTGAGCTTAAACAATTATTGCACTCTTAAATAAAGACAGATGAAAACTATAGAGTGGCCCGCGAAATCTATTTTTCACCGACCACCCCACTAGCTGCACTTGCGACCGATCAACCAAATCAGAACCACAGCACAATATTTAGTACAATCTAACGGTATCCTCGAGCGGCGCCAGAAAATAATTTTAAATCCGACCACCAACTGCACTTGCGACCGATCAACCAAATCAGAACCACAGCACAATATTTAGTAAAATCTAACGGTATCCTGAAGCGGCGCCAAAAAATCATTTTCAATCCGACCACCACCAGCTGCACTTGGGACGGATCGCGATCAGATCAAATCAACCGAATCGGAACCGCACTTCGAAATTCGGTGTATTCGATTGGCGCGAGAAAACATTTCCCATCGAATAAGTAAAGTACCTGCTGCATTAAGGACCGACACCAAGAAACAATTGCAATAATAAAACCCTTTTTTCCCCTCAACTGATGGTCCAGTCGCTCAAAAAAAATAATTATTTCGTAATGCAGAAATATTCAAATTTTATTCTATGAATTGGTAGGTATTTAAAAAAAAACCGCTTCAGGTAGTATTCTTAGGATGCTTTTTAACAAATATCTTGAAAACGGCTCATCGCAATTTCAAGTTTTTAGTGTTATTTCCATAGAAAATTAAATTATCTTTCTTTTTTGTCAAGAATACTTTTTTGTATGACTTATACTTTTAGAGTTACAGAGCCGACAAATAAAATGTGACCATTTCGCCTATTTCTCCAAGCTTTGAGCTGTGGTAGAGGGCTAAGAAAAGTGAAATATATTTTTTTTTTATTTTTTACGTATAGTTACCGTAATTATGCAATCTTTAAAAGCTATTCGAATTCGAAAATCGAAAAACAAATTTGACGCTCCACCCTATCTTACACCTGTCTTCTTCATTCTATCAATCTTATTCTATGTATATAATTTGCCGCCAATTTTGCTACTTTATTTTTCTGAATTAAGCAGAATCTTCATCTGATACAAGGTCATAACCTGTTGCCAAGCCACAAATTCAGCCCCATAGTGCTTTTTTCCTTTGATTTATATTCATCCACAAGTTTGAAATAACTTCATACTTATTCATTAATTTTATGCCGACGATATTCAAATCTACAGAAGTTGTCCTTTAGAACTAATCGAAAACTGCGCTTCCATTCTTAATCAAGAATTAAATAAGATATCCAATTGGGCTTTGAGTAACGGGTTGGTTCTCAATCCGAACAAATGTAAATGTCTAGTTATTTCTAGAAAAGAGCTAGATATGTCATATTTTCCCTCCATAATACTAAACGGAACTACGCTAGAATTTGTCAACACATGTAGAAACCTTGGAGTAGTATTCAACAGAACCTTGACTTGGAGTGATCATATTAATTCTTTAGTGGGTAAAGCTTATGGGACGCTAAGAACTTTATGGACTGCTCAGGAATTCAGGCCACGTCAGTGTCGATCCTAAGCTCGTAGAGGACGGATGTCGAGGTGCGCGCACGAATGGTTAAACAAAAGCCAAACAAATAATTGTTGAGCGTTGTTATCGCGAGTGCTTTAAAAAAAAAAAAAATTAATACACACTCGTTAGAGAAATTGAAAAAAAAACCCCTCGCGTGTGCTGTAAAAAAAAAATAATAATATTCACTCGCGTCGTAGGATGAATGATAAAGATGCCCAATCGCGCTGAGAAAGAAAAAAAATAAATAAAACGCATTCGCATAACAAATTATCCTCTAATCTGTCCCAAGACCTTTGTGCTTAACTGCATCTTTCTTATCTACTGTAGGCATCGTATGACCATACAATGCTTGCGGTAAATAGATATGGGCATCTGAATTTGTCTTATTGTGCTGAATGTTTAAATTGATTTTTTGTAAACAGGCTGTCTTATGGGCATAACACCTAAGACAGTTTGATTATTACAGAAGTTAATTTGGATTTTCACTGCGCAGTTCGACTTAATCAGAGTTGTGTTTTGTATGTAAGTATTTTTAAATGGTAAGTGATTTTTGTGTCGTGTATTCAAATGTTCGTGGTTTAAGAAAGAATTTCTTTCACGTGTACGTCTACACTGTTCAACACAGGCCAGCTGTTTTGGCATTAAGTGAAACTCAGGTTGGAGTAAATACTGATTTATCAGAATTTGCTCTACATGGGTATAGCTTGGTGCCATTACTCTTTTCTCATCATGGTCTCGTGGTCTATGTTAGGAATGATATTGCTTGCCAGAGCCTTCCCCAATATGGGCAATGTTCCAACACGGACTTTAACTTCTTATGGCTCAAATACACTGTCCGCAAGCATGTCATTCATTATTGTTTTATTTACAGGAGTCCAACTCTTGACAGTAATTCGACTTGTAACGAGTTTGATGCACTGTCTGATTCCATCTCGAAAATTGTTTCCCTTTGTCCTCGCACTGAAATCGTTATTGCGGGCGATTTCAATGTACACAATTCCAACTGGCTCCGCTATTCTGGTCAGACAACACCCGAAGGAAGGTATGTCGAGCTCTTTGCCGGGTTACATCACCTTACCCAACTGATCGATGTGCCAACGCGTATACCGGATGTTGCTGGGCAAGCCGCCCATACTCTTGACTTGTTTCTTACTTCTCACCCTGATAAATATACCATTAGTGTAACTTCTCCATTTGGCACTTCAGACCATTGTATCATTTCAGCTAATTTCTCACCCCCACCCATCCAGTTAAAGAAAAACTTCCCACCAGGACCGTTTGGCAATACGAGAAAGCCAACTGGGACGGCCTGAATTTCTTTTTCCGAAACTTTAACTGGTCACTATGCTTCCTCGATAGTGACATTGATGCCAGTGCTCAAATGATCACAAATGTGATTCTTCTAGGGATGCGTGCTTTTATTCCTAATAGAGTAAAAAGCATCAAACCTCAAGAAAAGTCTTGGTTTTATTCTGAGTGTAAAGAAGCTATCAGGCTCAAAGAAGTAAGTTTCCGATCTTACAAAGCCAACCCTACAGAGGAAAATCGGAAAAAGCACAAACAAGCAAGGAACTCATGCAACTCCGTTATAGAAAGAACCAAATTTTTGCATGACCAAAAATTACGGCAAAAAATTCTGCAGTGTCCCAAAGGCAGTAAAAATTTTTGGTCATTTGTAAAAAATATAAAAAACTCCTCGACATCTTCGGTTCCAACGCTCATCGACAATAACAAACCAATTGTTTACTCTTCAGAGAAGGCAAACTTGCTCGCCGCCCATTTCGCTGCCAGCTCCACGCTGCCTCAAAGCACCGTTGCCCCTCCTGTACTTGAGAATGTAAATTTTTCCATGGGACAGATTTTTTTCCGCACTCGTACAGTAGCAAGAGTTCTCAAAGATCTCGATTTACACAAATCCACTGGCCCGGATGGTATACCCCCGATTCTTCTGAAGAGGTGTTCTTCCACACTGGCAAAGCCACTGCGTAAGCTTTTCCATCGCTCCTATTCTTCTGGAATCTTTCCTAGAAGATGGAATACAGCATTTGTCCAGCCTGTCCCTAAGAAAGGTGACCCATCCTCCCCCTCCTCCTACCGACCCATAACACTGACATCCCTTCTTTCTAAGGTCATGGAAACACTGATTAACCGTAACTTAAGGAATATCTCGAAGATCGTAAGCTTCTCCATGACCGTCAGTATGGCTTCCGCAGCAACCGTTCCACTGGTGATCTGATGGCATATCTCACCGAACAGTGGAACAAATCTTTACATCGCTTTGGTGAAAGTAAGATTATTGCTCTTGATATCTCCAAGGCATTTGATAGAGTTTGGCATGAAGCTCTCTTATCGAAAATGCGTGCTTTTGGGATCGATAATACTCTTGTTCGTTGGATTAGAAGCTATCTCCTGGACCGTTCAATACAAGTTGTATTGGACGGATTCAAGTCTGATTCCCATAAAATAAATGCTGGTGTGCCCCAGGGCTCTGTTCTGTCTCCGACTCTTTTCCTCATTTTTATAAATGATCTTCTGTCTGTTACTTCTAATCCACTTAACTGTTTTGCTGACGACTCTACCCTCAGCTTTTCATATTCGTTTGTTAATTCACGTCCTTCGCCTTCGGACGTACAATTGCAACGGTGCCGTATGTCAAGCTCATTAAACTCCGATTTATACAGCATTGTCAAATGGGGTAAAAGAAATCGTGTGGAGTTTAATGCTTCGAAAACTCAATGCTGTCTTCTGTCGTTAAAGCTAAACATTCCCCCAATGCCATTGTCCATGAATGGCACTTACATCGAAGAAACCGAAAAGCTCTCAGTACTCGGTATGTGTGTCAACGACGACCTCCGTTGGAACGACCATATATTTGAGATCGCTAAGAATGCTGCAAAGTGCTTAGGTTTTCTGTATCGGTGTAAGAAGTATTTTTCCCCATCTGATCTGGCTACAATTTATAAAGCGTTTATACGCCCTAAACTCGAGTATAACTCCCACCTCTGGGCAGGTGCTTCGCAAACATCGCTTCACCTGCTTGATAGAATACAAAATCGAGCGTTAAGATTGATAGGAAATAGAACTGCCGCTGAAACAATTGCCCCACTCGTACACCGACGCAATGTTTCATGTCTTTCCTTATTTTATCGTTTCTTTTACAAAAAATGTTCACTCTAAGTAGCCAGTTGCATTCCTCCCCTTAAAAGTTTCTCCCGTAATACTCGTCTCGAGAGGAATGCCCATCAGTTCACCCTTGAGCCCAATTTCGGACGTACCGTGAAATATAGGGATTCTTTTTTAGCCTAACGACACGAATTTGGAACAGTTTACCCGGCGGGATTTTCCCTTGCCATTTTGATCTACAAACATTCAAAACCAATGTTAATCGGCACCTCCTATCTCTCCCCTCCCTTTCTTCGTAATGCCCGCGCAGTGTTTTATACATTAAAAGGGAAACACATAATCCCTTGTGCGCGCGTTAATTATAAAAAAAAAAAAAAAAAAAACGTCACACAAGAATAGTACTCGCGAAGACCATGGTGATACCACTTATAACTTATGGGTGCGAAATATTTTATAACTGCGATGTAAACAGTAAAAATAAATTAAATGTGGCTTTTAACAGCACTATACGCTATATTCATGGCTTAAGAAGGTATGATCATGTTTCACATTTGCAGCAGAGCCTCCTTAAAATGTCGTTCAATAATTTCATCAAATTTCGTACATTGATCCTACTCTTTAAAATCCTAAAATCTCATCAACCCAATTATTTGTTTGAAAAACTCCGGTTTCCAGTGTCAAATAGATCAACATACATAATATTACCTACACCAGTGACATCCATACATTTCAAAGTAATCTCAATACTTTCTTCTCAAATCAAAGCAACTAACTTTTTTCTAACCCCCTTCAAATCAAAACTCTGTAGCTTTCTTCGTCTATCTCTTTCACCCTGACACCTTTCATTTTATTTCTTTTCATGATCTTTATCTTATCTTATCTTTTTAAATTAATATTTCTTTCAATTATAATAAACTTAATAAAATATCATCTTTAAAGCCAAATTTAATATTTTATTATATTTTTCCTTTATATTGCTATTGTAATTTTTTTTTCTTTTCTCTCTCTATTTGTGAATTGTTACTTATTATGTATATTCACAAACTTTCACCCAACCAAAAGATGTAAATAATCTTAATGTGTAAGTTTATAAGCAAATAAAATAAACTAAACTAAACTAAATAAAACACACAAAAAATATAATATGATTAGCTTTATATTGACAAAAAAAACACAAAATACTTAGCAATAAAAACATGAAAATTCATAAATAATTCAAAAACTAGCCTTAATATGCCTTAATTTTTACTGTTTAATGTTAAAATTTCTTTTTGTGTGAAAAAACGGCAAAATACTTAGCGAATAAATTCTTGATCTTATAAGCCCGTCTCTTGCTTTTTCACCAGCTACTGTGCTTGAAGCTTCGGTCACCATCTTCACGCAGCGCTCAACTGCTTGAGTGTGACAAGGGTAGTTTGGAAATGACATGTCAATTGGATTTTTTTTTTGTAGAATGTCTTCTAAATCCTCATCACTCATTTTCTCCAATAATGGGGGTGCTGTAACTTGTGATTCGGTCCAGATAATTAAGTCAATATAATCTTTGGCATTGAAGTTTAATTTCGGTAGTTTAAAGACTCTTACTGAAGACCTATGTTTTTTTCTAGCTTGGATAATTCTTCTTAACCCCAGTTCTCTGATGTTAGGTCTTTCATGACAAAGCATTGCCATTAATATGTTCTCCGGATGTGCAAAATAAGAATTGCGTTGAATAACGGGGTCAATTATTTCTCTTACGCTCGAATTGAAGCATCTTGACAAATTTACTAATTTGAAAACGTGACTTGGACCATTTTGGAAAGAACTGTCTTTTTTTCACACTGAACCAAACTAGGCCATACACTTTTACAATGTATTCTGCAAGTATTTTTAAGTTTTTACTCGGATTAGATGTGGCAACATAAAGCCTTAGAATTCTATTGGCAACCACCTAGAGTGTGCAATTTTTCCTGGGTTTCTGTTGGAGATTTTTAGGACAGGATCCTTTACTTATAGCGTCGCACATTGAAACAAATATTTTTGATTCGTACTGAAAGTATCTTGGATTTCTTTTGACAAAGCTGGTAGGTTTCCTGGGATTGGTAAAAACTCAATAAAAGGAAGGTCACAATAGTTTTCCAGCGCCTTTTCAATGTGTCCTGAATAGATTTGTGGTCCTAATGTAGATCCATCCAATTTAATAAATAAATGACGCAGAGGCAATTCATTAGCATGTAGTTGGCATATGAACCATTGCAGTGGTCTCCCCAGCTTCAACTCCATTAGCCGGATAACCCCATTTTTCCAACCAGTATTTGTAGCAATACCATCGTAACCGACAACAGACACTTTACTTACATCCAGTTCTCTGTCCGCAAGAAAGGAGTACATAGAATCCGCTATAGTTTTGCCTTTTCCACAGAATATGGTAAGATGTCCTAGAAAGTTTGAACCCGGCTCGGTTATTAGTGAAATATGTTCCATTACTTTGGTCACTCTGTAAAATCGTTGGCCTCGTTTTTTACAAACCACTGTCCTGTCTTTCCTTCCATCGAAATAAATGCTTTCAATGTTCGAAAGACAGTCTTTAGTTTGGAGAACTTCTCTTTGTCGTTTTCTGTCCCTACGAACTTTACATCTATCTATGACGTTTTCGACATTTGCTGCGGTTACCAAGCCAACATTCTGTAAGACTGCACTCGCAACTGCTGCTTCTGATCGATCCGAAATGCCGTACTGATCACAAACTCTTGCCAAATTTGGAAGACATAACCGATTTCTTACACTAATTTCTTGGCATTTTGAGGAAGTACTTGGCTGTGGCTCATCATCATCATCATAATCAGTAGGTGGGCAAACTGGAGGGTTTGATTGAGATCTTGATTTTGATCTAATTTTTGTGCTAATTGATGTCGTCAAAGTTTCTTTGTTAGTACCTTCTTACTTGATTTTTGTTTTCTCAAACTTTTTTCTTTTAGTTTTTTGGTTTCCAAAAGGTGCAACCCGCTTATAGCCATTTTTCTGTCATTTCTTTGATCTAAAAGAAAAGATCTTTCAAGTAGGGGAGCTTTCTTATCAAACGCAGTTATTTAAATTTACGCACTTGCACGCACAAATATCAAATAATTCAGTAAGAGATTTATTCTTCCAGTCTTGTAAGTTGTTTTTATAGTTTTCATTTTCTTTCAATTTTGGATATCTCAAAAAATGCAAATATTTATCATAGATACTTTTCATTTGTTGTTTTACACGTTGTATTGTCACTGAAGGCAAATATGCAGGTTTCCATACGTCAATAATGTCAAGTCCTAGGGTTTCAAATATTTGTGTGATAGATGGCTGCTTTCCATTATTTTTATTTTTTTGTTCATTTCTCATAAAAATTATGTGTTTTATAACTTCAGCAATTGTCGGTTACACTCTTTTATTTATAAGTCCCGTTGCTCCAAAGATAGGACAGTCGGAATCTAGTCGAGTTACTCGCTTCAACATTTTGAATTGTAGGTATTTGATAGAGAAACGAAATCGTGTTGCTTCTTACGAGCTCAATGAACGACTGAGCTTAAATAATTATTGCACTCTTAAATAAAGACAGATGAAAACTATAGAGTGGCCCGCGAAATCTATTTTTCACCGACCACCCCACTAGCTGCACTTGCGACCGATCAACCAAATCAGAACCACAGCACAATATTTAGTACAATCTAACGGTATCCTCGAGCGGCGCCAGAAAATAATTTTAAATCCGACCACCAACTGCACTTGCGACCGATCAACCAAATCAGAACCACAGCACAATATTTAGTAAAATCTAACGGTATCCTGAAGCGGCGCCAAAAAATCATTTTCAATCCGACCACCACCAGCTGCACTTGGGACGGATCGCGATCAGATCAAATCAACCGAATCGGAACCGCACTTCGAAATTCGGTGTATTCGATTGGCGCGAGAAAACATTTCCCATCGAATAAGTAAAGTACCTGCTGCATTAAGGACCGACACCAAGAAACAATTGCAATAATAAAACCCTTTTTTCCCCTCAACTGATGGTTCAGTCGCTCAAAAAAAATAATTATTTCGTAATGCAGAAATATTAAAATTTTATTCTATGAATTGGTAGGTATTTAAAAAAAAACCGCTTCAGGTAGTATTCTTAGGATGCTTTTTAACAAATATCTTGAAAACGGCTCATCGCAGTTTTAAGTTTTTAGTGTTATTTCCATAGAAAATTAAATTATCTTTCTTTTTTGTCAAAAATACTTTTTTGTATGACTTATACTTTTAGAGTTACAGAGCCGACAAATAAAATGTGACCATTCCGCCTATTTCTCCAAGCTTTGAGCTGTGGTAGAGGGCTAAGAAAAGTGAAATATATTTTTTTTCTTACTTTTTACGTATAGTTACCGTAATTATGCAATCTTTAAAAGCTATTCGAATTCGAAAATCGAAAAACAAATTTGACGCTCCACCCTATCTTACACCTGTCTTCTTCATTCTATCAATCTTATTCTATGTATATAATTTGCCGCCAATTTTGCTACTTTATTTTTCTGAATTAAGCAGAATCTTCATCTGATACAAGGTCATAACCTGTAGCCAAGCCACAAATTCAGCCCCATAGTGCTTTTTTCCTTTCATTTATATTCATCCACAAGTGTGAAATAACTTCATACTTATTCATTCATTTTATGCCGACGATATTCAAATCTACAGAAGTTGTCCTTTAGGACTAATCGAAAACTGCGCTTCCATTCTTAATCAAGAATTAAATAAGATATCCAATTGGGCTTTGAGTAACGGGTTGGTTCTCAATCCGAACAAATGTAAATGTCTAGTTATTTCTAGAAAAGAGCTAGATATGTCATATTTTCCCTCCATAATACTAAACGGAACTACGCTAGAATTTGTCAACACATGTAGAAACCTTGGAGTAGTATTCAACAGAACCTTGACTTGGAGTGATCATATTAATTCTTTAGTGGGTAAAGCTTATGGGACGCTAAGAACTTTATGGACTGCTCAGGAATTCAGGCCACGTCACACAAGAATAGTACTCGCGAAGACCATGGTGATACCACTTATAACTTATGGGTGCGAAATATTTTATAACTGCGATGTAAACAGTAAAAATAAATTAAATGTGGCTTTTAACAGCACTATACGCTATATTCATGGCTTAAGAAGGTATGATCATGTTTCACATTTGCAGCAGAGCCTCCTTAAAATGTCGTTCAATAATTTCATCAAATTTCGTACATTGATCCTACTCTTTAAAATCCTAAAATCTCATCAACCCAATTATTTGTTTGAAAAACTCCGGTTTCCAGTGTCAAATAAATCAACATACATAATATTACCTCGCTTTACATGTCTGACCTCCGATAGACAATTTTTTATAGCTGCTTGTCGCCTCTGGAACTCACTCCCTTCTTATTTACGAGACACCAGTGACATCCATACATTTCAAAGTAATCTCAATACTTTCTTCTCAAATCAAAGCAACTAACTTTTTTCTAACCCCCTTCAAATCAAAACTCTGTAGCTTTCTTCGTCTATCTCTTTCACCCTGACACCTTTCATTTTATTTCTTTTCATGATCTTTATCTTATCTTATCTTTTTAAATTAATATTTCTTTCAATTAAAATAAACTTAATAAAATATCATCTTTAAAGCCAAATTTAATATTTTATTATATTTTTCCTTTATATTGCTATTGTAATTTTTTTTTCTTTTCTCTCTCTATTTGTGAATTGTTACTTATTATGTATATTCACAAACTTTCACCCAACCAAAAGATGTAAATAATCTTAATGTGTAAGTTTATAAGCAAATAAAATAAACTAAACTAAACTAAATAAAACACACAAAAAATATAATATGATTAGCTTTATATTGACAAAAAAAACACAAAATACTTAGCAATAAAAACATGAAAATTCATAAATAATTCAAAAACTAGCCTTAATATGCCTTAATTTTTACTGTTTAATGTTAAAATTTCTTTTTGTGTGAAAAAACGGCAAAATACTTAGCGAATAAATTCTTGATCTTATAAGCCCGTCTCTTGCTTTTTCACCAGCTACTGTGCTTGAAGCTTCGGTCACCATCTTCACGCAGCGCTCAACTGCTTGAGTGTGACAAGGGTAGTTTGGAAATGACATGTCAATTGGATTTTTTTTTTTGTAGAATGTCTTCTAAATCCTCATCACTAATTTTCTCCAATAATGGGGGTGCTGTAACTTGTGATTCGGTCCAGATAATTAAGTCAATATAATCTTTGGCATTGAAGTTTAATTTCGGTAGTTTAAAGACTCTTACTGAAGACCTATGTTTTTTTTCTAGCTTGTATAATTCTTCTTAACCCCAGTTCTCTGATGTTAGGTCTTTCATCACAAAGCATTGCCATTAATATGTTCTCCGGATGTGCAAAATAAGAATTGCGTTGAATAACGGGGTCAATTATTTCTCTTACGCTCGAATTGAAGCATCTTGACAAATTTACTAATTTGAAAACGTGACTTGGACCATTTTGGAAAGAACTGTCTTTTTTCACACTGAACCAAACTAGGCCATACACTTTTACAATGTATTCTGCAAGTATTTTTAAGTTTTTACTCGGATTAGATGTGGCAACATAAAGCCTTAGAATTCTATTGGCAGTTGTCAACCACCTAGAGTGTGCAATTTTTCCTGGGTTTCTGTTGGAGATTTCTAGGACAGGATCCTTTACTTATAGCGTCGCACATTGAAACAAATATTTTTGATTCGTACTGAAAGTATCTTGGATTTCTTTTGACAAAGCTTGTAGGTTTCCTGGGATTGGTAAAAACTCAATAAAAGGAAGGTCACAATAGTTTTCCAGCGCCTTTTCAATGTGTCCTGAATAGATTTGTGGTCCTAATGTAGATCCATCCAATTTAATAAATAAATGACGCAGAGGCAATTCATAAGCATGTAGTTGGCATATGAACCATTGCAGTGGTCTCCCCAGCTTCAACTCCATTAGCCGGATAACCCCATTTTTCCAACCAGTATTTGTAGCAATACCATCGTAACCGACAACAGACACTTTACTTACATCCAGTTCTCTGTCCGCAAGAAAGGAGTACATAGAATCCGCTATAGTTTTGCCTTTTCCACAGAATATGGTAAGATGTCCTAGGAAGTTTGAACCCGGCTCGGTTATTAGTGAAATATGTTCCATTACTTTGGTCACTCTGTAAAATCGTTGGCCTCGTTTTTTACAAACCACTGTCCTGTCTTTCCTTCCATCGAAATAAATGCTTTCAATGTTCGAAAGACAGTCTTTAGTTTGGAGAACTTCTCTTTGTCGTTTTCTGTCCCTACGAACTTTACATCTATCTATGACGTTTTCGACATTTGCTGCGGTTACCAAGCCAACATTCTGTAAGACTGCACTCGCAACTGCTGCTTCTGATCGATCCGAAATGCCGTACTGATCACAAACTCTTGCCAAATTTGGAAGACATAACCGATTTCTTACACTAATTTCTTGGCATTTTGAGGAAGTACTTGGCTGTGGCTCATCATCATCATCATAATCAGTAGGTGGGCAAACTGGAGGGTTTGATTGAGATCTTGATTTTGATCTAATTTTTGTGCTAATTGATGTCGTCAAAGTTTCTTTGTTAGTACCTTCTTACTTGATTTTTGTTTTCTCAAACTTTTTTCTTTTAGTTTTTTGGTTTCCAAAAGGTGCAACCCGCTTATAGCCATTTTTCTGTCATTTCTTTGATCTAAAGGAAAAGATCTTTCTAGTAGGGGAGCTTTCTTATCAAACGCAGTTATTTAAATTTACGCACTTGCACGCACAAATATCAAATAATTCAGTAAGAGATTTATTCTTCCAGTCTTGTAAGTTGTTTTTATAGTTTTCATTTTCTTTCAATTTTGGATATCTCAAAAAATGCAAATATTTATCATAGATACTTTTCATTTGTTGTTTTACACGTTATATTGTCACTGAAGGCAAATATGCAGGTTTCCATACGTCAATAATGTCAAGTCCTAGGGTTTCAAATATTTGTGTGATAGATGGCTGCTTTCCATTATTTTTTATTTTTTTGTTCATTTCTCACAAAAATTATGTGTTTTATAACTTCAGCAATTGTCGGTTACACTCTTTTATTTATAAGTCCCGTTGCTCTAAAGATAGGACAGTCGGAATCTAGTCGAGTTACTCGCTTCAACATTTTGAATTGTAGGTATTTGATAGAGAAACGAAATCGTGTTGCTTCTTACGAGCTCAATGAACGACTGAGCTTAAATAATTATTGCACTCTTAAATAAAGACAGATGAAAACTATAGAGTGGCCCGCGAAATCTATTTTTCACCGACCACCCCACTAGCTGCACTTGCGACCGATCAACCAAATCAGAACCACAGCACAATATTTAGTACAATCTAACGGTATCCTCGAGCGGCGCCAGAAAATAATTTTAAATCCGACCACCAACTGCACTTGCGACCGATCAACCAAATCAGAACCACAGCACAATATTTAGTAAAATCTAACGGTATCCTGAAGCGGCGCCAAAAAATCATTTTCAATCCGACCACCACCAGCTGCACTTGGGACGGATCGCGATCAGATCAAATCAACCGAATCGGAACCGCACTTCGAAATTCGGTGTATTCGATTGGCGCGAGAAAACATTTCCCATCGAATAAGTAAAGTACCTGCTGCATTAAGGACCGACACCAAGAAACAATTGCAATAATAAAACCCTTTTTTCCCCTCAACTGATGGTCCAGTCGCTCAAAAAAAAAAAAATATTTCGTAATGCAGAAATATTCAAATTTTATTCTATGAATTGGTAGGTATTTAAAAAAAACCGCTTCAGGTAGTATTCTTAGGATGCTTTTTAACAAATATCTTGAAAACGGCTCATCGCAATTTCAAGTTTTTAGTGTTATTTCCATAGAAAATTAAATTATCTTTCTTTTTTTGTCAAGAATACTTTTTTGTATGACTTATACTTTTAGAGTTACAGAGCCGACAAATAAAATGTGACCATTTCGCCTATTTTTCCAAGCTTTGAGCTGTGGTAGAGGGCTAAGAAAAGTGAAATATATTTTTTTTCTTATTTTTTACGTATAGTTACCGTAATTATGCAATCTTTAAAAGCTATTCGAATTCGAAAATCGAAAACAAATTTGACGCTCCACCCTATCTTACACTTGTCTTCTTCATTCTATCAATCTTATTCTATGTATATAATTTGCCGCCAATTTTGCTACTTTATTTTTCTGAATTAAGGAGAATCTTCATCTGATACAAGGTCATAACCTGTAGCCAAGCCACAAATTCAGCCCCATAGTGCTTTTTTCCTTTGATTTATATTCATCCACAAGTTTGAAATAACTTCATACTTATTCATTAATTTTATGCCGACGATATTCAAATCTACAGAAGTTGTCCTTTAGAACTAATCGAAAACTGCGCTTCCATTCTTAATCAAGAATTAAATAAGATATCCAGTTGGGCTTTGAGTAACGGGTTGGTTCTCAATCCGAACAAATGTAAATGTCTAGTTATTTCTAGAAAAGAGCTAGATATGTCATATTTTCCCTCCATAATACTAAACGGAACTACGCTAGAATTTGTCAACACATGTAGAAACCTTGGAGTAGTATTCAACAGAACCTTGACTTGGAGTGATCATATTAATTCTTTAGTGGGTAAAGCTTATGGGACGCTAAGAACTTTATGGACTGCTCAGGAATTCAGGCCACGTCACACAAGAATAGTACTCGCGAAGACCATGGTGATACCACTTATAACTTATGGGTGCGAAATATTTTATAACTGCGATGTAAACAGTAAAAATAAATTAAATGTGGCTTTTAACAGCACTATACGCTATATTCATGGCTTAAGAAGGTATGATCATGTTTCACATTTGCAGCAGAGCCTCCTTTAAATGTCGTTCAATAATTTCATCAAATTTCGTACATTGATCCTACTCTTTAAAATCCTAAAATCTCATCAACCCAATTATTTGTTTGAAAAACTCCGGTTTCCAGTGTCAAATAAATCAACATACATAATATTACCTCGCTTTACATGTCTGACCTCCGATAGACAATTTTTTATAGCTGCTTGTCGCCTCTGGAACTCACTCCCTTCTTATTTACGAGACACCAGTGACATCCATACATTTCAAAGTAATCTCAATACTTTCTTCTCAAATCAAAGCAACTAACTTTTTTCTAACCCCCTTCAAATCAAAACTCTGTAGCTTTCTTCGTCTATCTCTTTCACCCTGACACCTTTCATTTTATTTCTTTTCATGATCTTTATCTTATCTTATCTTTTTAAATTAATATTTCTTTCAATTATAATAAACTTAATAAAATATCATCTTTAAAGCCAAATTTAATATTTTATTATATTTTTCCTTTATATTGCTATTGTAATTTTTTTTCTTTTCTCTCTCTATTTGTGAATTGTTACTTATTATGTATATTCACAAACTTTCACCCAACCAAAAGATGTAAATAATCTTAATGTGTAAGTTTATAAGCAAATAAAATAAACTAAACTAAACTAAATAAAACACACAAAAAATATAATATGATTAGCTTTATATTGACAAAAAAAACACAAAATACTTAGCAATAAAAACATGAAAATTCATAAATAATTCAAAAACTAGCCTTAATATGCCTTATTTTTTACTGTTTAATGTTAAAATTTCTTTTTGTGTGAAAAAACGGCAAAATACTTAGCGAATAAATTCTTGATCTTATAAGCCTGTCTCTTGCTTTTTCACCAGCTACTGTGCTTGAAGCTTCGGTCACCATCTTCACGCAGCGCTCAACTGCTTGAGTGTGACAAGGGTAGTTTGGAAATGACATGTCAATTGGATTTTTTTTTTGTAGAATGTCTTCTAAATCCTCATCACTCATTTTCTCCAATAATGGGGGTGCTGTAACTTGTGATTCGGTCCAGATAATTAAGTCAATATAATCTTTGGCATTGAAGTTTAATTTCGGTAGTTTAAAGACTCTTACTGAAGACCTATTTTTTTTTCTAGCTTGGATAATTCTTCTTAACCCCAGTTCTCTGATGTTAGGTCTTTCATCACAAAGCATTGCCATTAATATGTTCTCCGGATGTGCAAAATAAGAATTGCGTTGAATAACGGGGTCAATTATTTCTCTTACGCTCGAATTGAAGCATCTTGACAAATTTACTAATTTGAAAACGTGACTTGGACCATTTTGGAAAGAACTGTCTTTTTTCACACTGAACCAAACTAGGCCATACACTTTTACAATGTATTCTGCAAGTATTTTTAAGTTTTTACTCGGATTAGATGTGGCAACATAAAGCCTTAGAATTCTATTGGCAGTTGTCAACCACCTAGAGTGTGCAATTTTTCCTGGGTTTCTGTTGGAGATTTCTAGGACAGGATCCTTTACTTATAGCGTCGCACATTGAAACAAATATTTTTGATTCGTACTGAAAGTATCTTGGATTTCTTTTGACAAAGCTGGTAGGTTTCCTGGGATTGGTAAAAACTCAATAAAAGGAAGGTCACAACAGTTTTCCAGCGCCTTTTCAATGTATCCTGAATAGATTTGTGGTCCTAATGTAGATCCATCCAATTTAATAAATAAATGACGCAGAGGCAATTCATTAGCATGTAGTTGGCATATGAACCATTGCAGTGGTCTCCCCAGCTTCAACTCCATTAGCCGGATAACCCCATTTTTCCAACCAGTATTTGTAGCAATACCATCGCAACCGACAACAGACATTTTACTTAAATCCAGTTCTCTGTCCGCAAGAAAGGAGTAAACAGAATCCGCTATAGTTTTGCCGTTTCCACAGAATATGGTAAGATGTCCTAGGTAGTTTGAACCCGGCTCGGTTATTAGTGAAATATGTTCCATTACTTTGGTCACTCTGTAAAATCGTTGGCCTCGTTTTTCACAAACCAATGTCCTGTCTTTTCTTCCATCGAAATAAATGCTTTCAATGTTCGAAAGACAGTCTTTAGTTTGGAGAACTTCTCTTTGTCGTTTTCTGTCCCTACCTACTGTACTTCTATATATGCGATGGAGGAAGCACAAATATGTGTTTACTTCGGACATAGAGAAAATGTACCGCCAAATTGATTTACACAAAGACGACCAACATTTTCAACGCATCTTATGGCGAAATTCTGTTGATCAACCCATTAAAGAATACAAGCTTACAACGGTTACTTATGGAACAGCATCAGCACCATACCTAGCTGTTAAGACTCTCCAACAATTAGCTGTAGATGAACAATCCTACCCTGTAGCCTCAAAAATAGTCAAACATGATTTTTACGTTGACGATGTCATGTCCGGAAGAGACACTATATCAGAGAGCAGAAGAGCTCAGAAAAAACTTGTTTGAATATACATTGCAAAACAAAATAGGGTTCATATTCGCGCTCTTGCGTCGTGCACCACAACTCGTTGTTTTGCTGATGGTGCAGTTTTTCTTTTTGTTCTGCTTTCATTATGTTATTCTGAATATCTGAATGTTGTTGGGCTGCGATTCAGAATTTATTTATTTGTTGTTGTCACAACATGCTGGGCCCCTCAGATTTAAGAAACGCAGAAGTCGATGTCTTTAAAGGAAGTTTGGGTGTTTCGTTGAAGGATCTCATTGGTATAGCTGTGGTTTTAATTGATGGCCTTGACTGTTGTGCTCTTTTTCGTCTGATGATAAAGATTATAGCTATGATGACTCCTATGATCATGAATCCATTCACTCCAAGCAGTGAGTATTGGTGAATTCGATGATGATGATGATTCCTGACTTTTTTGCAAAACTATAGCTTGTTCTACTCTTGCGATCTCCAAAGCAATGTCAGAGTGTTGAATTGGTTGTTGCTCTCCTTTGTAGTTAAATGAAGTTAACTGCTCAGAGAGTTTGAATGATGGCAGGAATGAAGATGTTAATCTGCTTGTTACTGTTTGTCTTCCAACAATCGTCATCGTCTGGTCATGGATCATGCAGCTTGCTGGTAATTTCAGTATTCCACTGTCCTTTAGAATAGTTGGGACTTGATTGAGGTCACGATTTAGGTTTACGACTGTAGTATTTGGGACGCTATATATCCAAGCATTTGGGTCGTGCATTTGGATCCAGGAGGCCTTTGCTGGGATGTTGTTTGTCAAACATGAATCCATTAGTTGCCTTTTGTGTTGCATAATATTTATTTCGCAAGAACTGACGGAAGCCGCAGATGTGTATATTGGGTGTTGCAGGTTACACCAATAGGTATCTGACAGTCTCTTCTGACAACCTAAAAATGCGTCCTTGTTCATAGAATACAAATGATTTCCTTGAAGATTCATCAGTAAGTAGTCCGAAGATGGAATTATGCACGTGAAGTTGCCATTGTTCATGGTTGGAACTGGCAAGATTTTGTACATTTTAAATTCCTCATTATACAGTAGTGGAAGAGTTATCTCTATGATTATGTTGCTGCCAGTTACTCTTCCTCTTGGACTCAGTATTTTGTAAAGTTGCAGGACTGATTCATGGTGCCTCTCTCCAGGTATCATCAATGAGCGTGGTATATTGTCATGGATTCTGGTTAGTTCCTCTTTGAATTGTTGTATTGTAAGAATAAGTGGATGTATACTGCCAGTATGGGTCAACAGAACTATATCCAGCAATAAAGTTTGTGTTGCTTAATAGTTTAACATTATAAGTATGGCGTTCAAAGCAGTTGATGAGAACAATCTTAAGTTGTTGTAATTTTCTGTGTCGTTGCTGAGTTTTTGTACAATGGTGCTTAACAATTCAATTTCTTTCTTTGTCTCCATATGCTCCTTCTTAAATATATTGACTGTTGAGTCAATTATTGTTGTTTGATTTCTCATGAGCTGTATCACATGCTTTTCATTGTCTTGAATGGCTTCAATAGTTTTCTCGTACTGTTTTGCAAAACGTTGATCTAATATTCCGAACAGCTCGTTCGTGACTGTTCCAACGAAGTCAAATGGAGAGCGTTTCTGTCGATGCGTTGAGTCATCATTCGCATGCAAGAGCACTTCGTTATTAAGCTCAATTTGATGAAGTTGGCGTTTGAATTGACCAAGTGTTCCAACACACATATCAAATTCTGACCAATAGTTTGTCATGTTGAAGAAGACAATAGTCTTCCAAGAGCTCGAAATGAGACTTGCTCGTCCCATATCCTCAAAATATATTCCTGGTTGGCTTTCAAATGGCGTGATTTCAACCTTGTGCTGGTAAGTTGTTGGCAGGGAACTGACCATGTTTAAAAAGCCGAATACTATGCAAATTCACAAGATTGGGCTTACTTTGGTTGGAGTTGTATTTTTTGTTGTAGCTGCCATTAAGATGTTTGTTGATGTCTGTAACGATTCCTGTTGTTTTGTTTCTATTGGAACAGCGTTCAAAGCACTTCCAACCAGAAAGTGGCCAGGAGTTAGTATACTGGTGTCATCAACATCATTTTCAACTGCTGTTAGCTGTCGAGAGTTTAAACAGGCTTCTATTTGTGTCAAAAGGGTGGTAAGTTCTTCAAATGTAAGCGTTGTGTCTCCAATCACTCGCTTGAGGTGATATTTCATTGATTTAAAACCGGCCTCTTATATTCCACCAAAGTGAGGCGCGGAAGGAGCTATAAAGTGCCACTGGACTCCATCCATTGCAAGTTTTGATGCTGCTTCTTCTTCGGATTGCTTAATTGTGACTTTCATCTGATGCTGAATTTCTTTGTTGGTTCCGACAAACGTAGGACCATTGTCACTATACAAATGTGAACAGATTCCTCTTCTTGATTTGAAGCGTTTTAAAGCTGCGAGGAACGCTGCTGAGCTGAGATCACTTACCAGCTTAATGTGGACAGCTTTAGTGGCTAAGCAAATAAATATTGCTATGTAGCCCTTTGTAAATTTGTTTCCTCGTCCCTTGGCGACTAGTACTTGGACAGGACCCGCATAGTCAATTCCTGTATGGGTAAAGGGCCTAGAAGGTGTAACTCTAGCCGCTGACAGTACTCCCATCTGTTGAGAAGTTGATTGTGCATTGAAACGATAACATTTTACACACTGATGGATTATTCGCCGTAAAACTCATTTTGCCTGAAGTATCCAAAAATGTTGTCTTATTTTTGAAAGAGTCAGTCGTATACCACCATGCAGGGTGTGCTTATGTGCGTTTTTAATTAAGTGACTTGTAAACTTTTCGTTGTGCGGTAAAATAACCGGATGTTTTTTTGAATTTGTTATTTCCGCATTTTCCAATCGGCCACCCACTACTATAATTTCATCTTCGTTCAAAACTGGGTTCAATGATTTTACTCCTCTTGTTTACATTTTTTCTATCTGTAAGACATGCTACTTCTTCGGGGAACATCCTTTCTTGAATAGCTCGGATGATGCCATTGCGAGAAGCTTGTATCTCCTTGACAGTTAAATGGCTCGTTTCTTTGTTGATGTTATCCCAATTTTCTGTGCTCTACTGTAATCTTGCAATTATAAACGAATCTCCTGCAGTAGGCAGCTACTCTTATTAGTTTATTATAACAAGAGAATCTTTCGACTACGTTGTTGATTGCGTGAACCTCTATTGTCATAAATTTGTTTGCTTCCGGAATATCGGGCTCTAATATAACTGCAACTTCTTGTTGTGGCCAGTAAAGGGCGTCTTCTTGAAGCCATCTTGGTCCACTCCACCACAGTTTGTTGTTCTTCATATTTTCTGGTAAGCAGCCTCTAGAAGCACAGTCAGCTGGATTATCGGCTGATCTTACATGCCTCCAACTTGTTGGCCTTGTTGCTTCTTGGATTTCTGACACTCGGTTAGCACCGAATGTCTTCCAAATCGATGGACATTTCTTTATCCAAGCTAATGTAATTTTTGAGTCCGTCCAGGCAAATATTTCTGCAATTTGGGAGCAAAAGTTCTTACTGTGTCTGTAAGCAACTTCGATAAGAGATGAGCTCCACATAGCTCTAATTTCGGGAGAGGAAGTTTTTTCCTAATTGGTGCTACCTTTGTTTTTGCAGTTAACATAGTTGTAACGAAAAAACCATTTGGCATAAGCACTCTAGAGTAAACTACTGCTGCGTATGCTGCTTCAGAAGCATCGCAAATTTTCTGATCCTTTCTGGTTTCCAACCACCGTGGGATTCGAATGTCTTCGACTGCCGTAAGGTTTTTCTTTAATTTGTTCCAATGGTTTTATAATTCCAATGGAAGTTGTTCATCCCAGCCGACATCAGATTTCCAGATAAGTTGCATTAAAATATTTTCTCCCACTGTCACTGGAGCCAACCAACCAAGAGGATCATATAGTTTGGCTATTTCGGACAAGGTTTTTTTTTTGGTAAGTGTTTCCGTAGAAAGGTTTGTGTCGAGGTTCACTTTGAATTGGAAAGTGTCACTTAGGGGATTCCAGTGTATGCCCAAAGTTTTGATAGTCTTTCATTACGTCTTTTTTCTGTTGATTACGTAACTCTATGGGTATATGTTGAAGTAGTCTGTTGTCATTTGCAGTCCATTTGTGCAGTTGAAAACCTGCTCCTCTTAGCATCTCGTCAAGTTCTTTCTGAGCTCTTCTGCACTCTGATGTATTGTCTCTTCCGGACATGCCATCGTCAACGTAAAAATCATGTTTGACTATTTTTGAGGCTACTGGGTAGATGGATTGTTCATCTTCCGCTAATTGTTGGAGAGTCTTAACAGCTAGGTATGGTGCTGATGCTGTTCCATAAGCAACCGTTGTAAGCTTGTGTTCTTTAATGGGTTGATCAACAGAATTTTGCCATAAGATGTGTTGAAAATTTTGGTCGTCTTTGTGTAAATCAATTTGGCGGTACATTTTCTCTATGTCCGAAGTAAACACATATTTGTGCTTCCTCCATCGCATCAATATCGTTGTGATGTCATCTTGGAGCTTGGGTCCTATCATGATCAACTCATTTAGGCTTACTCCTGTCGTTGATTTAGCTGAGCCATCAAATACAACTCTTAGTTTTGTCGTTGTACTCGATGGTTTAATGACAGCATGATGAGGCATGTAATAAAGTCCGTCATTCTTTGTTTGCTGGGCGCTGACCATATGACGCAACTCTATAAATTCGTCAATCACTTTTGAATATTCAGCTTTTAATTCCAAATTTTTAGCTAATTGTGTTTCTATCTGACGAAATCGGACATCGCTCTATTCCTCGTGTCTCCCAATTGAAGTTTTTCCATGGCATCTTGGTGAAATGGGATTTTTACTACATACCTCCCATCTTCTTTTGGGTAGTGTGTATCCTTGTAGAATTTTTCACACTTTTTATCAATTTCCTTCAGGTACCTTGGTTGGGCTACTTCTTCTTATTCCCAGAATTTCTCCAGCTGCTTCTCAATTGATGTTTGTGTCACAATTCCTGTCACTCTGTAATTTCAATCCACTTCTGATGATGTTCGTCCTGATATCAGCCAGCCCAATTGTGATCTCTGGGCTATCAGTGAATTTCTAGCATCTCTCTTTATGCCATCAAGAATGATTTTACCAAATGCATCGGCTCCAATAATCATGTCAATAGGTCCAGGCACATTGAATGACGGATCAGCAAGCTCTAGTTTATCGAAACTTCCAATTTCAATGTTTTTGGTTGTTTTGGAAGGTAGTTGTCTTGTAAGTTTGGGTAGCACAAGAGCCTCTATTTGGAGTTTGAACTTTGACGTTAAAAGAGGAGATATTGTAATGTCAACCTTGTTTCTGGCGGTTCCAGCGTTTGTTGCGCCTAATCCACAAACTTCAACACACAAGTTTTTTCTTTTTGTTCTTAATGTTTGTGCAACAGATTCAGTGACTAATGCCGCTTTTGAGCCAGGATAAATTAGTGCTCGTATGGTTATACCCTGACCAAGACTTTCTTCATTGTTTACATTCAATACCGCGGTTGCGATAAGGACGTTTTGATTCTGCTCACCGTGGTTTACTTGTTTCGTCGTTTTTGATGAATTCTCTGGTTCTGCTGATTTTTTCGTTTGCGGAAATCTTTCTCTCCATTCCATGTGTAGAAGCGAATGATGTTTTTTGTTGCAGAGTTGGCAATTTCTTTTGCTGTAACATTGAAATTGCTTCTCATGGCCTAGGCAATTAGTGCATAGTTTAGCGTGCTTACATTGCTGCCACCTTTCTTTCAATGTAGATTTTAAAAATGTTGGACATGTATAGACTGCGTGATCACCCTTACATATGTGGCACTGAAGCACTTTAGAGTCGATGTGGAAGTTCCGAACTGCATGTCTTGGTTCATCAATACATCTTTGAGCTTTTTTTGCGGGAGCGAAAAGCCTGGTAACGCCTTTCCAAGAAGTCCAAGAGTGTCTTAAGAGCTGGCATTTTATTTGGCTCTATAAGACCTTACTCGAATAAATTTCTCGATTCTGTATCAAGAGTTTTTGTAGTTAGGTGTACTATTATTGGACTCCATGATGAGGTATCGAAGCCCATGTTTTTGAGAGCAGCCAACCCTTCTTTAATCGCATCTAAAGTATTTGTGATTGTATTGGCGGATGGAATGTTTCCTTGTTGTCCACTTTTTAACATTTTGTCTATATGCATTGACACTATTTTCCTTTCATTGTTGTTCCTGCACTTCAGTATCTCCCAAGCACTGTTGTAATTTTCACTGGAAAAAGTGAAGTGTTGTATCAAATGTAGAGGTTCCCCCTCCAAATGGGTTTTTAAATACTCCATTTTTTCAGTCGTACTTAGACTGCTCTTATCGTGGATGGTGGTGGAAAATAAGTCATAAAACGACTTCCATTCCAGAAAATTCCCTTTAAATGTAGGAATTTTAAGCTGTGGAAGTCTCGAATCGTATCTCCCATCTTGTTGTATTCTTTGGGTATCTCCTTGGTTTGTAGCCATTTGGTGAAGGAATCTATTTATGTGCTGTTTAATTCCTTTGTAGTGATTTTTGGCTACATATTCAACCTTTAAATCTTATTCCTCTGTATTTGAAATATAATCTTTGTGGAGCTCAGTAAGGTTCCGTAGTTGTTCCAGCAGCATTTGTTTTTGATATTCGTAGATTGGCTTTGAGTAATTTTCAGAGGTCTCTTCAAACTCTTCAATTGTGTCTACAACTGCGCTTATTTTAAGTTGCAGTTTTCTAAGCCTTTGGGTTTGAACTGTTCTCAGGCTTTCACGATTTTCTTCTTTTTCAAAAGTGGTTTCTTTTAAAGATAGTTCCTAAGAATTCTTTTCTGTACCAGAAACTTTTGATACAGGTTTTTCTTTTTCTGCATCTACATTCTGTGCAGTTAGCTTCTCATATCCAGATATTGTTGGGACAAAGCTTTCCAACACCTTCTTGTGTTCTTCATACAAGTTCTTTACCTTTTGAAAGGTATTCCTTTGCATGTAAGGCGTGTCATGTTTAACATGAGGAGTTATTTTTATATGGTTTTGTTCAAACTCTTCCCAGAGCGTTTGCAAGCGTTGAATCCTTTCATCTATGTATTTTTGCGTTTTTCTTGACGCACTGTTTTATCCAAAGTTACGGATTTGGACTTCCAGCTCCTCCACTAGTGTTTTCTACCTAGCGACGATGATGAAAACTCCAGTTTCTTCCATAATTTTCCTTTCGTTGTTCTTAGTTTTGTATTATTTTCACAAATTCTTAGTTAAGATATAAGTGTTAATAGCCCTGATAACGCTTTTGTACTTTTATTTTCTTCGTATTTTTTTGTTCTACCAATGTTTGTAGCCCTGGTAACGCTATATTCTTCACTGTGTTCTTTCCTTTCGAAGGACCAATGTTTTAATGGCTAATTCAATTTAAAGACTCTTAATAAGTCTAAATAAAAGAAGTAGTTATGGCTCGCCGTTGTAATAGCAAGTGAAGTTTTATTATAATAAATAGATTCTTTTATACATAATTATTGCTTACGCGTAACTTAAATAATATTTACATAAAATAGTTTAAATATACATTGCAAAACAAAATAGAGTTCATATTTGCGCTCGTGCGTCGTGCACTACAACTCGTTGTATTGCTGATGGTGCAGTTTTTCTTTTTGTTCTGCTTTCATTATGTTATTCTGAATATCTGAATGTTGTTGGGCTGCGATTCAGAATTTATTTATTTGTTGTTGTCACAACAACATTTTCGACATTTGCTGCGGTTACCAAGCCAACATCCTGTAAGACTACACTCGCAACTGCTGCTTCTGATCGATCCGAAATGCCGTATTGATCACAAACTCTTGCCAAATTTGGAAGACATAACCGATTTCTTACACTCATTTCTTGGCATTTTGAGGAAGTACTTGGCTTTGGCTCATCATCATCATCATAATCAGTAGGTGGGCAAACTGGAGGGTTTGATTGAGATCTTGATCTTGATCTAATTTTTGTGCTAATAGATGTTGTCAAAGTTTCTTGTGTTAGTACCTTCTTACTTGATTTTTGTTTTCTCAAACTTTTTTCTTTTAGTTTTTTGGTTTACAAAAGGTCCAACCCGCTTATAGCCATTACACGTTGTATTGTCACTGAAGGCAAAGATGCAGTCTTCCATACGTCAATAATGTCAAGTCCTGGGGTTTCAAATATTTGTTTGATAGATGGCTGCTTTCCATTATTTTTTATTTTTTTGTTCATTTCTCACAAAAATTATCTTTTATTTATAAGGCACGTTGCTCCAAAGATAGGACAGTCGGAATCTAGTCGAGTTACTCGCTTCAACATTTTGAATTGTAGGTATTTGATAGAGAAACGAAATCGTGTTGCTTCTTACAAGCTCAATGAACGACTGAGCTTAAATAATTTTGCACTCTTAAATAAAGACAGATGCAAACTATAGAGTGGCCCGCGAAATCTATTTTTCATCGACCACCCCACCAGCTGCACTTGCGACCGATCAAATAAATCAGAACCACAGCACAATATTTAGTAAAATCTAACGGTATCCTCGAGCGGCGCCAGAAAATCATTTTCAATCCGACCACCACCAGCTGCACTTGGGACGGATCGCGATCAGATCAGATCAACCAAAACGGAACCGCACTTCGAAATTCGGTTTATTCGATTGGCGCGAGAAAACATTTCCCATCGAATAAGTAAAGTACCTGCTGTATTATTCTTAGGATGCTGTTTAACAAATATCTTGAGAACGGCTCATTGAAATTTCAAGTTTTTAGTGTTATTTCCATAGAAAATTAAATTATCTTTCTTTTTTGTCAAGAATACTTTTTGTATGATTTATACTTTTAGAGTTACAGAGCCGACAAAAAAACGTGACCATTTCGCCTATTTCTCAAAGCTTTGAGCTGTGGTAGAGGGCTAAGAAAAGTGAAATATATTTTTTTTTCTTATTTTTTGTGGCACATATAATTAATTATTCCAGTTTATTACAATTGTTGTGTGACAGCGAAAACACATTAATTCTTTGAAACAGCATTTATGTATCAAATATGATAAAATCATACAATTTATATATTGTATGAACCGTGAAATAGGCCCCTGATGTTCGCCTGGTGCTCAGAATACGTTTTCGATCGATTTTTGTCACAATTTAGGCCTGGTGCACACTTGCGTTATTTTGACGCGGCGGTGCCGCAGCGGTGACGCTTTTACATCTTACAGTACTCACAAATAAATAGAGTGGTGCATACACTCGTCAGATGCCGCCGCGTCATTTGTGAGTAATGTAACATGCAAAAGCGTCACCGCTGCCTCAAAATGACGCAAGTGTGCACTGAGCATCAGATTCACCAAAAAATCTACCCACAAACCCTCTCGTTAAATCCACACACACACACACCATTATCTACGCCCATCTTGTATTTCTTTTTCTCTTCTTACACTTTTTGAATTTGTGTGGAATTATTTGAATTTGCATTTGCTTGTTCTTTTCCATGTTCGGCTGGTGCTCAGAATATGTTTGCGATCGATTTTGGTTGAAAAAACCACAATGAATCATGCACAGCATGAACCATGTAATTTCGTATGTGTAGAGTGTCATCGATTTATTAGACGTAATCACGTTAAAATACAATTTTATGCCGACGGACATTAACCCACCTTCTACAGTACATGGCACTTTTTTTATCGAAAAAATTGTCTTGAAAGAGTACAAAAGTATAAAGGCGATTTGTGCTCTCAAGTTATGTAATTTTTAATCGATGTAAAAAAGTGTCTCCAGGTTTTGTTGTTGGTGAAGGAAGGAAGACATAGAAAATGTAATACCTTCAAAACAACAATGACTCCTTACTATAAAAGACTAACTAGACGAACCCGACAATAAGGACGATACAAGTGAGGACTTACTGACGAAACTGACTTTAATTTTTGAAACCCTTATAAGAAACCAATACTAACTGACTTGACTTACTCACAAACTGACTAACTGATTGACTGACTTTGACGTGGAATGCAATGCAAGTCTACCACCTCGTATTGCAATCTGGGGAACGCTAAATAATTTGCTGAATTGCAATTATAAGGAGTAATTTATTCATTCCTTTACCTCAGAATAAGAAAGGGTCGAATACTATTATTTTTATTATTTTTTATTTATTTATTAACAAGGTTTGCTTACACATTAAGAATATACTTCTTATATCTTATGAGTAAGTTCAACGCTATTAATTAAAAAAATGTAACTGAGAAAGCTACTTTAACTGGATTTATGTTCAAAATACAATTCTTGTTATTGTTATAAATTATTGATATTATTATTAACGAAACTATTATGGTTTATTAATATTTAAAATATGATATTTAACATTTACACCTTGAAAAAAAAATAAAGAAAGTATAAACAATACCATATATCTCTAATTAGAAAACATAAAAAATTAAAATACACATAGTCTGTAAGATAAGTATAAAATACATAAATTAGGATAGGTTTTGAAAATAAATGCGTAGCTCTTTACGAAACTCTCCTTCACTTCTTCCTCTCCTTAAGTGTCTTGGTAGGGAGTCCTTAAGTCGGATGGTATTGACAAAAAACTGTTTCTGAGAAGTCAGGCAAGAATATCGAATATCAATTAAATTTAGTGACCTGTTGGGTGAACCGATTTGTATCCTATTAAATAAACTACATGGTTTTCGAGTGTGAATAACATTGAAAAGTAATAAAAGGGTTTGGAAGTGTATAAGGTGATAAAATGAGATATTAAAAAAAAAAGAGAACATCAATAGAATTCGTGCTGCTGTGAAAAACAGTCCTCGTAGGCCCGCCCGTAAACAAGCTGCTGCTTTGAACATACGCCTCGATAACAAACGCGCGTTGCTCAGGCGACCACTGCTCCATGACTACTGACAATGGCGTCGTGTAGACGTTCCAACGAGTCTACCCCCACCACCTTCGGACGTCCTGTCGCTGAATGGCGCGCCGCAGAAAACATCGGTTTTTTTGCCGCACCCTGTACTAAGGTTTTTTGCAGTTGACACATAGGAGATGTTCAAATAAAAAAACAGGGAAAGCAGTCAAGGTTTAAAGCTTTCCTACTGATAACGAGACACTTAGATTTAAGAGGATTAAGGAATAGGCAATTACATAATGCCCAATGCCAAATGTCTTTGAGATCTTCGTTAATTTTGTGTGCGCAGTCTTCGACGAGCCCCAGAGAACAACTATTGTATAGTTGCACATCATCTGCGTACATTTGGATTGAAGACCTTGTAATCGTATTTGGGTGTTCATTAATGTATAATGAGAAAAGTGTGGACCCCAATATAGAACCCTGAGGGCCACCTCTAGTAGTCGGAAGGGAATTAGATGTAGTATCACCAACAGAACTACTTGTTTTTTTTTCCCAAAGATATGATGAAAACAGACACACTGCAGAAGATGACATAACATATTCAGAAAATCGTTGGCAATGGTCCACTGTGTCAAATGCTTTTGAGAAGTGAAGAAGTACGAAAAATAAGGCGAGCCTCATGTCTTCAACTATATTAAAAATAGCAGTATGGTTTTTTTCGAAACCCTGACTGCTTCGATGAGAGGAAGTTATGAGCTCTAAGATAGACATTAAGCTGTTTTTGCATCACTCTATTGAATACCTTCGACAGAAATGGAAGCACCAAAATGGGCCTGTATTCACTCCCTCTACCCGCTTTCGGGATTTGTAAAATTTTAACAAGTTTCCATTGGTTAGGAAAAATACGTGTATTCAGAATAGTATTGAATGTGATCTATGTGTGATCAAGGGCAGGACAAAAGGTAAAACAGATTTGACAAAGGCAGGATTAATTGCGTCAAAGCCAACTGCATTGGATTTAACAGACAGGATACTTTCAACAATCACAATACTATCAACCCAAGAAAAATTGAATATAATATCGGACGGGGGCTCAACTGGCGACTCAATTACAACATCAGTATTGTGGAGAAGGGTAAGTAACAAAAGTTATGGTTCATTAAATGAACATCAATATTTTCGTAGCAAGTTTGATTTTGTTTTTCTTCAGCTACATATCTTAGATTCTTTCATAACTGACGCACATTCTTAGAAGGGTTTAGCTTATTCCTAAATATTTGAATTTTTGAATGTCTTATTTTGCGAACTACTTGACTACGTAACCTACGATACATTTGGCGGTCAACGTCTATTTATTGTACGCTAAGTTCCGTTCTAATATTAGCCTACGAATTTTATTAGAAAATCAACGTCGTTCACCTGCCCTTATTATTCTAGATCGTAAAAGAAAATTTCTTTTAAACAAGTTAACAATATTTGTGTTAAGGAATTCAATTTGGTCATCGGGAGAGGGTGATGAGTAGATTTGTTCGCAGTTAATATTATGGGTGTCATGTGCTAAACGATCATAATCAACATGCCTAAAATCTCTGTATTCGTACGAAGAAGTATAATCTTTAAGTATAGAGGATAGGAAGATTAGATCGTGGTTTGAGAATCCTGATGCTGACAATTAGTCATATGATTGAACATCACTCAAATCACTAACAAAAAATAAATCGAGAAGAGTTTGAGAATCCATACAAAAATTAACAAGAAAGAAGTTAAAAATTCTCATACCTTCAATCAGCATAGTCTGTTCTAAAAGGTTACTCTTGAAGTCAACACATATGATAATCTTAGAAGGACGAAGGGTGATCCTTTATTAGATGTTTAGTAATGGATTAACGTCATTGTTATTATTGGGTCTATAAACGGATTCTATTAATAGTGTACACTCATCGTTAAATATATTTAAAAACAAGTAATTCATCTGACTATCAATTTCCGACTTGCATTTGATTTTGCAGGTAATGCCATTACGCACATATATCGCAGCTCCACCGCCTATTTTACCATGATTATCAGTGCGAAATAGTCTATATCCTCTCAAACTACAAATTAAATCACTAAATGCATCGGAAAACCACGTTTCACTAATACACATTAAATCAAGCATTGATTCCTGAAACACGTCCCTAAACTCATCAATTTTGGGATTTTTTTTATAATTAACGCGCGCACAAGGGACTATTTGCTTCCTTGGTTGCATACCAGAGATCAAAGAACTTTATAGTTTTTTTTGTTGTTTAAAGTTAAGAGTTTGATAACCTTGTGAAGCCCTTTCGTGCAACGCGCTCTAGGGTTAAGCCTACTTCTTCTCAACAGAATGTCAACAGTAAACAATTAAAACTGTTCAAAGAGAAAAGTATGTCATCTTCTTCACCCCGAACATTGGCTTTTTCTTTGCCTAAAAATGGTCGCACAATCTCGTCATCTCCTGCTGTGAAAGGTGTTATTAAGAAGAGGGGATAAAAAACCAGTTTGCGCATCTAAGCTCAACACAAAACCAACAAGCAATTCGAACTCTTCAATACAGACTGACGATTTTGCTAAAGCTGTGTGTAGTGCTTCGAAGCTACGAAAAAGGAGAATGATATGGTTGCTGCTGGGGACTCGTTTGCTGCTGTGATTACTCCATCTTCTCTGTCTGAGGGTTCTGACAGATCTGATGAAAGCTTACTTCTTAGTAGTAAAGACTCGCGTAACTCTGAGGACGTCAATAATAAAGAGTTTGATAATGAAGAGAAAATCGATGATCATCATACTATTACAGAGAATTTAATTGCCGTCAATTCTATTTCTCATTTTTTTTTTTTTTTTTTTTTATAATTAACGCGCGCACAAGGGATTATGTGTTTCCCTTTTAATGTAGAACACACTGCGCGGGCATTACGAAGATAGGGAGGGGAGAGATAGGAGGTGCCGATTAACATTGGTTTTGAATGTTTGCAGATCAAAATGGCAAGGGAAAATCCCGCCGGGTAAACTATTCCAGATTCGTGTCGTTCGGCTAAAAAAAGAATCCCCATATTTCACGGTACGTCCGAAATTAGGCTCAAGGGTGAACTGATGAGCATTCCTTGCGAGACGAGTATTACGGGAGAAACTTTTAAGGGGAGGATTGCAACTGGCTACTTCGAGTGAACATTTTTTGTAAAAGAAACGATAAAATAAGGAAAGACATGAAACATTGCGTCGGTGTTCGAGTGGGGCAATTGTTTCAGCGGCAGTTCTATTACCTATCAATCTTAACGCTCGATTTTGTATTCTATCAAGCAGGTGAAGCGATGTTTGCGAAGCACCTGCCCAGAGGTGGGAGTTATACTCGAGTTTAGGGCGTATAAACGCTTTATAAATTGTAGCCAGATCAGATGGGGAAAAGTACTTCTTACACCGATACAGAAAACCTAAGCACTTTGCAGCATTCTTAGCGATCTCAAATATATGGTCGTTCCAACGGAGGTCGTCGTTGACACACATACCGAGTACTGAGAGCTTTTCGGTTTCTTCGATGTAAGTGCCATTCATGGACAATGGCATTGGGGGAATGTTTAGCTTTAACGACAGAAGACAGCATTGAGTTTTCGAAGCATTACACTCCACACGATTTCTATTACCCCATTTGACAATGCTGTATAAATCGGAGTTTAATGAGCTTGACATACCGCACCGTTGCAATTGTACGTCCGAAGGCGAAGGACGTGAATTATCGAACGAATATGAAAAGCTGAGGAGTCGTCAGCAAAACAGTTAAGTGGATTAGAAGTAACAGACAGAAGATCATTTATAAAAATGAGGAAAAGAGTCGGAGACAGAACAGAGCCCTGGGGCACACCAGCATTTATTTTATGGGAATCAGACTTGAATCCGTCCAATACAACTTGTATTGAACGGTCCAGAAGATAGCTTCTAATCCAACGAACAAGAGTATTATCGATCCCAAAAGCACGCATTTTCGATAAGAGAGCTTCATGCCAAACTCTATCAAATGCCTTGGAGATATCAAGAGCAATAATCTTACTTTCACCAAAGCGATGTAAAGATTTGTTCCACTGTTCGGTGAGATATGCCATCAGATCACCAGTGGAACGGTTGCTGCGGAAGCCATACTGACGGTCATGGAGAAGCTTACGATCTTCGAGATATTCCTTAAGCTGACGGTTAATCAGTGTTTCCATGACCTTAGAAAGAAGGGATGTCAGTGCTATGGGTCGGTAGGAGGAGGGGGAGGACGGGTCACCTTTCTTAGGGACAGGCTGGACAAATGCTGTTTTCCATCTTCTAGGAAAGATTCCAGAAGAGTAGGAGCGATGGAAAAGCTTACGCAGTGGCTTTGCCAGTGTGGAAGAACACCTCTTCAGAAGAATCGGGGGTATACCATCCGGGCCAGCGGATTTGTGTATATCGAGATCTTTGAGAACTCTTGCTACTGTACGAGTGCGGAAAAAAATGTGTCCCATGGAAAAATTTACATTCTCAAGTACAGGAGGGGCAACGTTGCTTTGAGGCATCGTGGAGCTGGCAGCGAAATGGGCGGCGAGCAAGTTTGCCTTCTCTGAAGAGTAAACAATTTGGATGAGCGTTGGAACCGAAGATGTCGAGGAGTTTTTTATATTTTTTACAAATGATCAAAAATTTTTACTGCCTTTGGGACACTGCAGAATTTTTTGCCGTAATTTTTGGTCATGCAAAAATTTGGTTCTTTCTATAACGGAGTTGCATGAATTCCTTGCTTGTTTGTGCTTTTTCCGATTTTCCTCTGTAGGGTTGGCTTTGTAAGATCGGAAACTTACTTCTTTGAGCCTGATAGCTTCTTTACACTCAGAATTAAACCAAGACTTTTCTTTAGGTTTGATGCTTTTTACTCTGTTAGGAATAAAAGCACGCATCCCTAGAAGAATCACATTTGTGATCATTTCATGCTGGGCGGTTGTTCCTTTGGATGTTGCTGTTGCTGATGTTGCTGCTGAGGATGTTGCTGGTAATGAAGATGCTAATGTTGCTGGATATAGTGATATTGGTATTGCAAAAGCTCATGTTGCTAAAGATGATGTTGCTAAAGTTGGCAACTTACGTGTTGCCGCTGTTAATGATATTAAAAGTGCGGTAGTTTTTGTTGCTACCAAAAATAATAAAGGCGATAATATGATTAATCCTCCAAAAATATTTAATCGTAGACCAGAAGAGCTTATTGGTAACAGAGGCCAGTGTGAAAATATAAAAGTAATGCGTAAAATTAAATGTCTTCATATCTCTGGTCTCCACCCTGATACCACAACGGGTGCAATTATCGACTTTATTGTTTCAAACTTATGTGAGCATCCAAATCCTTCAGGAATATCTTGTTTTTTGCTTAACACTAATAAGGAAAGGAAGCAAACATATGTGAATTTTATAATAATTGTCCCAATGGAGTACAGTAGTTCAATATATGACGCTGCGTTTTGGCCAAGTGAGGTTACGGTACGCCCCTTTGTAAACATTCCAAAAAACGATTAAGCGTTAATTCTCAGAGGTCTGAGAATAATGCCCCACTTTCATCAGATGTTAATTATCAATACGCTGACAATTTGCCTTCGATCTCATCTTTAAATACGTCTACAAAATCATCATCCTCCCATTTTGGAAACAAAAGCTCATCTTTTTTATTATCCAAATGTAGGTGGGTTAAGAAGTAGACCTGATAATGTATTTGTTTCTTTTTCTGTATGTAATTATGATATTATAGTTCTTACTGAGACGTGGTTGTCTGATAATCATTTAACTTCAGAAATTTTTCCAAATTGTTATACTATATTCAGAAAAGATAGATGCAACATTAAAACAGGAAAGGATAAGGGTGGAGGAATATTGGTTGCGGTTCGTGCTTCTCTGCCATGCAGGGAAATTAAATTGGAGTCAAACTGCTCAGCTCCTAACCAAGATATTGACCAGATTATTGTTTGTGTAAAAATAAATGAATCACAATTATTTGTCGTAGCAAGTTATATACCACCTAAGAGCTCACTAGACTTCTACAACTTACATTTGTTAAATTAAAAACCAATTTTAGATAATATGAATAACCTACAGCATGTAATATTTGCTGGAGATTTTAATATTGGTAATATTAATTGGGAATTTGACTTAGAAGAATATATTATAAATATTTAATTCCTTTTGAAGTAAGAACTGAAATTGAAACATCTGTTATTGATTTTTTAAGCCAATATGATTAAGTCCAAATTAACCATGAACATAACGATCTCAATCGGATCCTCGATTTAGTATTTGTTGATAAGGAATTTCATATTTCTATAGAAAAATCAAATTTCCCCGTTGTAGGCAACACATAACACCACCTCGCAATTGAGGGAGATATAATTTTTTATAACTATTTAAAAATGAAAATATTTGTAATAATATTGTATATGACTATCTAAAAGCTAACTTTGATGCAATGGTTGAGTATTTGTGTTCTTTTTCGTGGCAGAATATTTTTACCGGTACTGATTTACAAAATGATTATAAGGCATTTACGTCAATCTTACTCTTGAAAAATATGTACCAGTAAAACATTTAAAACAGAATTCTAACCCTGTCTGTTTTAATAGGAGGTTAGGCAATCTCAAGAATCAGAAAAATAAAGCATATAAGTTATACAAAAACAACAAAAAAGATCTTAATCTTCGAAACAGCTACCTGCATTGTCAACAAAAAATTAACTATTTGAATAAATTTTTATATCGTACCTACATATTTTCTGTTGAAGCGCTTTTAGAATTTAATAAACACTAAACGAAAGTCTATTGGATTACCAAGCTGCATGAAGTACATTGGCACAACTACAAGTGAAACATCTGTAATTTGTAACTTATTTGCAGATTACTTTCAATCAGTCTATTCTTCAGAATCTGTTATAAGTCAAGAGCTTCCAGGGGTAAGTGAATGTGTGGATCTTGGGTCACTTGTTCTATGCCAAGCGGAAGTTTAATTATCCCTTTTAAGCTTGGACGTAAAAACAAGCGAAGGTCCCGATAACATTCCTCCCATACTTTTGAAAAAATGTGCAATCGTGTTAGCCCAGCCGCTAACGCTGATCTTTAATTTATCTCTTTCCAAAGGCAATTTCTTGAAACCGTAAAAAATTTCGTTTTTGTCTCCAATTTTCAAATCAGGATCTAAAGACGAAATATCAAATTACAGGTCAATCTGTAAGATCTCTGCTATTTCAAAACTATTTGAAAAAAATAGATTATAATAGAATTTCATTAATTATACAAGACAAAATATCAGTCTTTCAACATGGTTTTGTAGCGGGCAAATCAACACCAACAAATTTAGTGATTATGACTACTTACTTACTTACTCAGGTGGCGCTACAGTTCGGGACGAACCAGGGCCTCAACCAACATGCCTCTCCAGCCAACTCGGTCTTTGGCTAGCTGCCTCCAGTTTTGCACTCCAAGTTGGTTGAGGACGTCTTCCACTTGAGCGCGCCACCTAAGTCTTCCTTGACTGCGTCTACCCTCTGGGATGGAATCGAAGATCCTTCGAGCCGGAGCATTGTTGTCCATTCGCTCTACATGACCTAGCCATCTTAAACGTGATATGCGTATTTTTGTGACCAGGTCAATGTCGCTGTACAGCTCGTATAGTTCTTGGTTGAACCTTCTCCTCCAAAGCCCGTTAACGCAGATAGGGCCAAAAATCTTCCGAAGAATCTTACGCTCGAAACGACTAAGGATATCTTCATCCGCTTTAGATAGAGTCCATGCCTCGGCGCCCTAGAGCTAGTCCCATCTTAGCCGCTTCAGCTTCTATGCTAGCAAACGTCCAGTGACAGCTCGCCGAGTTCTGCCAATGATGTCTATGTCGTCAGCGTATGCTAGCGATTGCACAGACTTGAAAAAAATTGTCCCACTACAATTGACTTGCGAGTTTCTTATAATTTTTTCAAGTATTAAGTTGAAGAAATCGCACGATAGCGCATCACCTTGTCGGAATCCTTTTTTGACGTCAAAAGCTTCTGTAAGGTCAGAACCAACCTTGACGGAGCAGCGAGAGTTCTCCATCGTCATTCTGCACAGTCGGACGAGTTTTGTGGGAATGCCAAAACCTGACATGGCTCTGTATAGCTCGTCTCTATAAATGCTATCGTACGCGGCCTTAAAATCGATAAAGAGGTGGTGGGTATCGATTTGGAATTCTTGGGTGGTTTCCAGGATCTGCCGTAGAGTGAACATTTGATCGATTGTGGACTTTCCTGGTCTGAAACCACACTGATAGGGGCCAATCAGGTTGCTGACGAAAGGTTTCAGGCGTTCACATAGTACGGCAGAGAGGATCTTGTAGGCGATATTCAGGAGACTAATTCCTCTATAGTTGGCGCAGTGTAGAGGGTCTCCTTTCTTGTGGATCGGGAAAACGATGCTGTCGTTCCATTCATCAGGCAAACTTTCTTCTGACCAAACTTTAGAGATGAGTTGGTGTATGCATTCCACCAGGTCATCTCCGGCCGCTTTAAAAAGTTCGGCGGGTAGTCCGTCGGGTCCAGCAGCTTTGTTGTTTTTGAGTTTAGATATTGCTATCCTTACTTCATTTGTAGTGCCCCGTGGCTTAGTGGTTAGTGTGTCGGACTGCTAAGCGAAAGAACCTGGGTTCAAATCCAGCTCATAGCCACCTTTTTTTCTGGGGTACTGCCTCTTGCGAGGAACTGACAAAACCTCCAAGAGTAAAATTTGTCTCGAAAAAGTGCATCTCATGTAGCCGTTCGGACTCGGCGGTAAACTGTAGGTCCCTTCCATTCTTGCAGCGTAACAACACACACACAGGAATGGTTGAGAGTATAAGTCACTAGGCCTTGGCTCCTTAAGGAGCTGTCGCGCCAATAAATTTATTTTATTTTTATTTACTTCATTTTGGTCAGGTGGACAGAAGTTTTGTCTGTCATCATCCATGTTGAATGGTTCATTCTGCCTGACAGCGGGATTTTGGCCTTCATCGCCGTTTAACAGTCTGCAGAAATGGTCCTTCCATGTACTCAGCACCGACTGTGACTCTACTACGAGGTTTCCATTCCTATCTCTACAGGCTTCTGTGCGGGATTTTTTTCCTTGGCATGTTCTTTTTACCTGTTGGTAAAACTTCCGCACGTTGTTCCTGGAGTAGCATCTCTCAATATCTTCGATCGCGCGCTTCTCATGCTCTCTTTTTTTCTTTTGGAGAAGCCGGTGTTCTTCCCACCTTTTCTGCTCGTAAAGCTCGCGAGCAGCTCTCGTCTTTCTTTGCAGCGTTGCTTTATATGCCTCTTGATTGGATGCATGGGCCTGCCTGCATTCGTCATCAAACCAGAGGTTTCGTGGTGGTGGTCTGGTGAAACCTAGCACATCAGTTGCGGCATCTCTGATGGCTTGTTGGCAGTGTTGCCACTGATCTTCGGCACTTGATGCTGGCGGTACTGGATTTCTTGAGAGGTTACGGGATATTCGATCGGCATAGGTTCTGGTGGTTTCTTGCGATTGAAGCTTTCCGACGTCATACTTTCGCACAGTATTACTCCGTTGTTGTGGAGTTCGGGTTATTCGCATTCTTACCTTTGCTGCAACAAGGTAGTGATCCGAGTCGATGTTAGCTGCTCGGAAGGTGCGAACATCCAAGATACTGGAGGCGTGTCTTGCATCGATCGCAACGTGATCAATCTGATTGACGGTTCTTTGATCTGGGTGTCGCCAAGTCCCGTTGTGTATATCGAGATGAGGAAACCGTGTGCTTGCAATGGTGACGTTATGTGCCGATGGGAAGTCAATTAGCCTAAGTCCGTTTTCAGACGTTGTGTCGTGTAGGCTATGTTTTCCGACAGTCCTACCAAAGATTTCCTCTTTACCTATTTTGGCATTAAAATCGCCTAGTACGATCTTAACGTCGTATTTAGGGCATTGCTCATAGGTTTTGTCGAGGAGCTCATAGAAGTCATCCTTGGTGGCGTCATCTTTGTCCTCTGTGGGGGCATGAGCGCATATTAGGCTAATGTTGGCGAATTTAGCCTTGATACGGATTGTCACAAGTCGCTCACTTACGTGTCGAAACCCCAAGACTTCTTGCCTAAGTCTACCGCTTATGACGAATCCGCACCCAAATAAACGCTGTGGTCTTCTTGCGCAATCACCGTAGTACACGTCACAGTTTTTCATCCTCCTTTTGCCCGGCCCATTCCATCGCACTTCCTGGATGGCAGTAATTCCTGCTCTGTAGCAGTCTAGGGCCTCCGCTAGTTGTTTGGATGCACGTGATCTGTTAAGAGTTCTAACATTCCACGTGCAGATCCGAAGGTCGTTGTCCTTGATTCGTTTTTCCGGGTCGTCAACAGTAAATCCGTCCTTTTCCGAGGCTATTGGTCGCTACGCAACTTTTTCTTTTTTCCGTGGCAGGGTTGTTAACCCCACGCACAACCCCCAACCTGGAGGGCCAGGTCCTTTGTTGGATTCCTTGGACAAAAGGAACCGGAGAATCCGGAGTCAGTAACCCACTTCGGGGATATGAGCGCTGCCGTTGGCCCATTAAGGGTTCATCCGCCACCATCTCTATTTCAATGCCCTGACTTGCATTGAATTGTCCTAATGACCTTATCTCCAAATACGTCGAGGTAGCTCATTAGGGCGTCTGCTTCGTTGACTGTTGACGCCACCGTTGGTCCAATTGGTTGGGCTCATCCGCCGTACGTCCTCTTTCTGAGGGGCTCGTGCAAGACGTCTGCGAATCGATCAGAACAGTCATTAAAGCAGAGCATTATAGTGTTGCTATTTTTTCTGTGTTCAACACTCGCGCTTATAAGTTTAGCAGAAATGTCCGGATGGGCAGACCAGTACCCGGTGGTTACCGCGGGGAGGTAAAATAAGCACAATTGATGTGTACGATATAGTTGCAGCGACTGTGCATCACCAGTTTGATGCCTTTCAGTGCCTACCCTATTCATACAGCACCCAACCACCTATGATTATGACTAGTGCCATTATATCTAATATTGAAAGAGGATATCAAACTGATATTATCTTTACCGATTTTGCTAAAGCCTTCCACAGAGTGAATCACAAAATTCTACTTCATAAGCTTTTCTGTTTTGGTGTTCATTCATCTCTATTACTGTGGCTTAAATCTTATTTGACTGGAAGAGTTGAAATTGTGAAAATTAAAAATTATAAATCAGATGATATAAATGTCCCATCAAGTGTCCCCCAAGGTAGTCATTTGGGACCACTGCTTTTTCTTATTTTTGTCATAGATTGGCCACTTGGTGCAAGGTCAACTACCTTGACCTTAATATTGCTAAATGTCAAGTTTTATCCTGTCACAGGAACCGTAATCCAATTATGTTTCATTACGGCATCTATAACATTAAATTAGGAAGGGTGACGCAAAAAAAAGATTTGGGTGTTATTCTTGACGTTAATTTGTCATTTCATCCTCATTTTGATTATATGATCAACAAAGCTAATCAGATGCTGGGTTTTCTTAAAAGAAACACCAGAGAGTTTAATGATTCCTACACCCTTATAGCATTGCATAATTCATTGGTTAGATCCGTGCTAGAGTATTGTTGTACAGTTTGGAATCCATATTTTTTAAATTCGTCAAAAAGAATAGAAAATGTTCAAAGAAATTTTACGAGATATGCTTTCTTTAAATTAAGATGGAGAATTCCTAGACCTTCTTATGAAACTAGGTGCTTATTGTTTGGTATGAAATCACTGGAAACTCGCCGGAAATATTTCTCAGTAATGTTAGTCTGGGATATAATAACTAGGCACATTACATGCCCTCCGCTTATAGATTTATTCTTTGAAAGTAAGACACCCTCGAGAATTACCCGACATCGATTTGTTATATATGAACATTTTCATCACAGAAATTATGAGCGCAATGAGCCCATTTCCCGTTGCATCAGAGAAGCTAATGCAGTATGCTCTATAATTGATTTTAATACAAATTGTACGAGAGATGCTTTTAAATCTTATGTTCTTAACCTTATTTAATTTTAGTAAAAATTATTTAAAATATGTAATGCATTTATTTATTTATTTTTTTATTGAACAGTTGCGTATAAATTTAAGTGTATTTATTGTATAATATTCATACCCACCTACAAAAATGTACATATTCCTATTTAATAAGTCTGTAAGAGAATTTGACTCTCTAATTGATGAAATGAAAATAAATAAAATAAATAAATAGAATGCTTGCAGATCAAAATTGCAAGGGAATATCTCGCCGGGTAAACTATTCCAAATACGTGTTGTTCGGCTAAAAGAAGAACCCCTATATTTCACGGTACGTCCGAAATTAGGCCCAAGGGTGAACTGATGAGAATTCCTTGCGAGACAAGTATTACGGGAGAAATTTTTAAGGGGAGGAATGAAGCTGGCTACATATAGATATAGACTTTGTGCGTTTAAGTGACAAGGCTTTAGACCAATAAACTGTTTGCATAAAATTTGAGTCACTGAACGAAGAATTCCATCATTACCACAAACCGCAGGAACTTCACTATTAAGATTCATGGCTTTCATATACTAATAGGAAAATCATAAAAAACACATTAAAACAAACTGTTCCTCTAGAATCCAGAGAGCATTATTTAATTTAATTATCCTGACTTACAATTGAATATTCAAAAAAATGAAGGGCCAAGGGGGTGAGATGTAATGATATTCCAAATAAAAGTTGGCATCTTATAAGGTTCAAACAAAGGTTTTTAATGATGAACACTTAATTGAATCAGATAAAATACTGTCAATATTCGATTCTGTCAGCCTAACTCAATTGTGTCCAAAAAAAGTACGTTTTTAAAAAAAAATTATGAAAAAGATGTTTTCGTAGTTTTCAATTTTCTCGAAAGTTAGAAGATCAAAAGACATCGGGTTTTCACTGTTTGATCAAAAATAAGTGTTGAAAAAACCTTTTAAGTCAAACTTTTATTTAAAATGCAATGTTCAATGTTTTTTTTTCAAAATCTTGATTTTAAAGTAATTTTTTTCAAAAACTATTGACTCAAATGACCTGACTCAACGTGCATTTTGAGCGGTCAGCAAAAACCTAAAATCATTCATTCGTTTTACATTCATTGCAATTAAACCGGATCAGCAGAGTTCTTCCCATTGCCATTTTATTAATAATACAAATCTTAGTGTACGAGATAGAGTTATCTAATCCAGTTTTTCAAACTTTTTGAGTACGCGACCCCTTTGTAATTAAAAAACTTTCTAGCGTTGGGGGTCGCTATTCATAATAAAACTTTATCAATTATTAAAAAACGTGACATATCCTAAACCCATTTCATATACAATCTCATTACACAGAGATTCCGCAAAGTAGTTTTCCCGTGCTACCGAAAATGAAAAAAAAAGCAGCAGGCATTGCATTAATTTTCATTTTTTTAATTCTTAAGTGCGCATCAGAATTGTCATTTAATTTTTTTCAAGTGAGAATCATTATTGATCATACAATTAAGTGTTGTGTACAACCTGTCCGGAAATATCCGAGAACAAAAAGGATAAGTTTCTCAAAAGACCGTCGCAGTCTTGCACATCCGGTACAAGTGCAAGCAGCGAAAGCAAGACAAAGCCGAAAAAAAAGACTTTATTATGACAACTACCTCATATGTATATGGTTTTAAGGTTTTGAATAATAAGCCTCAATGTGTAATTTGTAGTAAAGTATTATCTGCTGAAAGTATGAAATCATCAAAGCTTATGCGACATCTTTCAACAAAACATTAATCAATCAATCAACAGAACAGTTGATCGAAAAATTAAAGAAGAGTCCACATTTTGCATTGCAACTGGATGAATCTACTGATGTTTCAGATTGTGCGCAGTTTGTGGTATTTGTTCGTTTTGAAGCAGAAGAAAATATTGAAGAAGACATTTTATTTTGCAAAGCTCTTCCTGCAAGTACTACTGGCCAGTGTTTGTACGACATGTTTTTAGAAAGCTGTCGCGACTACGAGATTGATTGGACAAAATGTTTTGCTATTTGTAGCGATAGTACTAAAGCTTTGACTGGCAACAAAAGCGGACTCATTGCAAAATTAAAATTAATAATACCAAACGTTTCATGGACACACTGCTTTCTTCATCGACAAGTTCTAGCAGCGAAGAATTTACCTTCTGAATTAAATGAAGTGCTTAAAGATGTGATCAAAGTCGTGAACTCTATTAAAGGCAAGGTCTTGCAAAGTCGGCTGTTTAGGATCATTTGTGATGAAATGGGTTCGCTCCATTAAAATCTCCTTTATCACACAGAGGTCAGATGTTCTTACAAGATTCAAAATCTGGATATTCTAATAATTTTTTTTCTTTTGACCACTTAAACATCTTGAATAAAAGCTTCCAAGGGAGAGAAGAAAATATTATAACTGCAAAAGACAAGATAAGAGGATTCCTCGCGAAACTTCGTTTTTGGTCAAAGTCTTTGCAAGCTAAAATGTATGATTCTTTTCCCTGCGTTCAGAAGATTTTCGAAGAAATTTCACCTGATGAATGGATAATCGAGACAGAATACTCTTACATTATTCTCATGATACAAAGTTTGCAGAATTTGGAGAAGATACTATTGAGTTACTTTCCAGAACTGGATTATGAAGGTGGAAATGGACAGAGATGGATACTAAATCCTTTTTTGAATATTACAGTCCAACTTGCCAATCTACCATCGGTAAAGATGAAAGAAAATCTTATGGATTTAGCTACAGATGGTATGCTGAGAATTGAATTCACTTCAAAATCTCTTGATAATTTCTGGATAAAGAGAAGAGGAAAATATCCAGAACTGGCAAAAGAGGCTTTAAGGTTGTTAGTGCCATTCGCCACTTCATTCCTATGTGAACTCACATTCTCATCAATGATAAATATAAAAAGTAAGAAGAGAAATAGGCTTTGATTGGAAAATGATTTAATTGTTAACGTCTCAAAGATACAACCAAGATTTCAACATTTATTAAAAAATAAACAGGCACACCCGTCTCACTAAAAAATATGTTTTAATTTATTTTTGGTACAGGACTTACAACCTTTGCTTTTTAATCTTACCGGCTTGCGACCGCGACCACCCGATTAATTCTTGGCGACCCCCTAGGGGGTCGCGACCCACAGTTTGAAAAACACTGATCTAATCAATAAAAATAACATAAAATGCAATCTTTTCTATATAATTTTTGGGTTTCTGTTTTGATGATCTCGGATGATGTTAGTATGGCAATATCATCAGGAAATTGGGCTATCAAGAATTCTTTTTCCGGCGTACCAGACCTTATCGAAAGCTTGCATCATGAGGACATCAGGACACGCAGGTTACATCAAGTCAGGGAAAAAAACACATAACGGATGTTTCGACGGAAACATCAGCATAAAGTAACACGACAAAATTCACAGGAAATTTACCAATCGTTGACAATTCGTAAAAATTCCAATACTGCTGACTAAGCTTTGAAGAAGCATTGTTACAAAGGCAACAATATGGAAAATATAATTTTGAAAGACAGGCTGAGTTTGTAAGCCATTCAATAAACATTAATCAAGATAATTTTCAATAATTGAATTGAATTTATAAAAATGGGCACGACTAGGTCGCACGTACTTGCTCTTATGTGCCTAATAACATTGGACGGCAAGATCTTTTTTTATTTTTAGTTTTTTGAAAAAAAAAATTGTTTGTAAATTTTGGTATGCAGTTTTTTTAAAGTTATTACGTGTGATTATAAAATTAAAAATAATTTTTTTTGATTAGTTTTAAAAACAGTGATTTTTCAAAAAAAAAAATCAAAAATTAATTTTTAATAGAAAAAAAAGTTATTCGAATTTTTGATATGCAGAATTAATGTGGCTACTTAGATCTTCTCAAATATAAAATTTGACAGAAATCCATCGAGCGGTTACCGAGCAAGCCAAAAATTAAAAAAAATCGTTATATGAAAGGTCCCGTTAATGGTCTTTTCCCGTATATGTGGTTCTAACCAATTGATAGCCGATACCAACAAAAAAATTCTCAAAAAATTTCATCAAAATCGTTGGAGCCGTTTTCGAGAAAAATAAGCTTTTCCTAAACGGTCGTATGGCAAGTAACGTTATTTTTAGCCCTAAAAATAAAATTTCAATGTCCCCTCTGAGGAATGCCAAAAGATAAACACATACCAAATTTAAAGGCAATCGCTTGACGCCTTTAGGCTGCAGCTTGATATACAACCGGACAGACAGGCAGACAGACGGACATTTTTTGCCAATGACTTTTTTAGACTTCTCTATGATCGTAATGTCATGTTTGATTGTTATCTCAATTTTTTTATATTCACGAATCCTAAACTTGCCTTATAGTCCCTATAATCGCAAGTAAAAAGAAAGTTTGTAGTGGGGAGGGGAAATCTCTAAGTACTGGATTGCAACTTACCCTTCGGTTTGTGCCACAAGACCTACATATGATAGCTCCATTAGGAGAGGAGCGCTTAAATGAAACGAACAAATAAAACTTCCATACATAAATTGATATGGCGTCTTCTATAAAAGCGGCGTCGTCTGGAAAAAGAGGATGGTGTCGTGTATAAAAATGGCGTCTATTCGTGAAATGGCGCCTTCAATTTCCGAAGAAACACAGGATGATTTTTCACCAACTGAAGAACCAAGGATTCAAACCATACAGTTGAGTCCATTCATAAAGGATCATTAATATAAATTCTTCATATCATACATTTATATATTTTTTTTTATTTTTTGTTTAAAATAAATGAAGAGAAGAGTCTTCTGATTAATAATTGGTGTCTATATATGTATAATATGTAAGTATATAAATATAACTCTTTTATATAAATACAGCCATATAATTTATGTTCTTTTGTTAAGCAATACTTAATATAGCTTCGTTCACCGAAACACCAATTGGCGAACCCATCTCTTCAAATGCCGCATTTTTTACATGTTTGTTCATATATTTGGGTTACACTTAAGCGTGTGGAACGCATGGTTTATGTTCAACTTCTGCACGCTAAGCTAACCTAAGCTACTGGCACACACACCGATTTTGGACGGTCGAATTTATACCGGTTGTCTAAATTTCAATAGTGAACCACATTGTGGGAACGGGACAATGCACATACGCCGACTGCTGATCGGTGCAGGTAAAATTCCGGTGAGCTGCCGTCCACTGTCACTGTATCGCCGGCATTACCGGGAAGTAGTGGCGTACGTGACTAAATACACGCTTACACACACACCGATTATTTACTGACCACTTCAGTTGACTGCTGTGTGAAATTGTAGGTATGCATGACGTTTAAAACTAGTTTTGGTAGTGCGTGCTAATAATATATACTTACATCCGGTGATTGTGCAAGAACCTGCTACCAATAAAATATCGTTCGATTTTATTCTGGCCGTCCAAAATCGGTGTGTCTGCAAATAGCCTTTAACATACTTTCATTCGTCCACAAAATTATTTAAAATCAATGGTAAATACATAGAATACATAATTAATATATAATAATAAAATAATAATATATAATAATAAAATACAAATTTTTGCAAAAAATAGTTTCTGAAAGCGAAATGCGCCTTCCTTTTCGGCATTTTTAAAAGGTACCACAAATTAAACCTTATAAAATACCACATTTCGGAATCATTGTCTATAATAATGAATTGTAATTTTGGTTGAAGTCAAATGAATGGACACTTACCTAACATTTTGCTTAAATCCGCGTTATGCAAGTCTGGGTTTTCGTCAGCAAGTTTTTTCCTCTCTATCTTCGCCCAGACCATAAAGGCGTTCATCGGTCGACGAATTCTTGTCTCTTTGGCACTTTTGGCAGAGTTTAAGGGCCGGAACTTAATGTCATGTCGTTCTATAAGGGCACAATTTGAAGCACAGACATTGTTCTGGCATTCGTATCCCCAAAGCGAAGCATCCAAATGGGACGATTCTTCAACATCAGGAGACATTTGAATTGGCAACATATTTGTATGTGATAAAAACTTAGTTGCCAATAGAGGAAGATTGGAATTTATCAGGAAATGATTTCCCAACATAGAATTGTTCGTTAGAATTTGTCCACCGCCACAAAGTATCGTTTCACTTTCATAACACGAAGAGTGAACTATGGGTATTCTAGACGAAAGCATATCGTTGTCTTGTTGTCGACTGTGTGATATGGCTGTATGAGTTTGATGTACATTGCTGATGCTTAAGGATGATGGCGTATATGTTTGATTGTCTAAGGAGCTGCAGTTGCCATAAATTGCCTGGTTCTGGTAAATATGTTGTTTCTGTGAACTTAAATAAAAAGAAACATGAACACTTTGAAATTATAAAAAAACGTATTTTTTTTTATAATTAACGCGCGCACAAGGGACTATTTGTTTCCCTTTTAATGTAGAACACACTGCGCGGGCATCAGGAAGATAGGGAGGGGAAAGACAGGAGGTGTCGATTAACATTGCTTTGAATGTTTGTAGATCAAAATGGCAAGGGAAAATCTCGCCGGGTAAACTATTCCTAATTCGTGTTGTTCGGCTAAAAAAAGAATCCCTATATTTCACGGTACGTCCGAAAGGGTGAACTGATGGGCATTCCTTGCGAGACTAGTATTACGGGAGAAACTTTTAAGGGGAGGAATGCAGCTGGCTACTTCGAGTGACATTTTTTTATAAAAGAAACGATAAAATAAGGAAAGACATGAAACATTGCGTCGGTGTTCGACAGGGGCAATTGTTTCAGAGGCAGTTCTATTTTCTATCAATCTTAACGCTCGATTTTGTATTCTATCACGCAGGTGGAGCGATGTTTGCGAAGCACCTGCCCAGAGGTGGGAGTTATACTCGAGTTTAGGGCGTATAAACGCTTTATAGATTGAAGCCAGATCAGATGGTGAAAAATACTTCTTACACCGATACAGCAAACCTAAGCACCTAGCAGCGTTCTAAGCTATTTCAAATATATGGTCGTTCCAACGGAAGTCGTCGTTGACACATATACCAAGTACTGAGAGCTTTTCGGTTTCTTCGATGTAAGTGCCATTCATGGACAATGGCATTGGGGGTATGCTTAGCTTTAACGACAGAAGACAGCATTGAGTTTTCAAAGCATTAAACTCCACACGATTCCTATTACCCCATTTAACAATGCTGTATAAATCGGAGTTTAATGAGCTTGACATACGGTACCGTTGCAATTGTACGTCCGAAGGCGAAAGACGTGAATTATCGAACGAATATGAAGGGTAGAGTCGTCAGCAAAACAGACAGAAGATCATTTATAAAAATGAGGAAAAGAGTCGGAGACAGAACAGAGCCCTGGGGCACACCAGAATTTATTTTGTGGGAATCAGACTTGAATCCGTCTAATACAACTTGTATTGAACGGTCCACAAGATAGCTTTTAATCCAACGAACAAGAGTATTATCGATCCCAAAAGCACGCATTTTCGATAAGAGAGCTTCATGCCAAACTCTATCAAATGCCTTGGAGATATCAAGAGCAATAATCTTACTTTCACCAAAGCGATGTAAAGATTTGTTCCACTGTTCGGTGAGATATGTCATCAGATCACCAGTGGAACGGTTGCTGCGGAAGCCATACTGACAGTCATGGAGAAGCTTTCGATCTTCCGGATATTCTTTAAGCTGACGGTTAATCAGTGTTTCCATGACCTAAGAAAGAAGGGATGTCAGTGCTATGGGTTGGTAGGAAGAGGGGGAGGATGGTTTACCTTTCTTAGGGACAGGCTGGACAAATGCTGTTTTCCATCTTCTAGGAAAGATTCCAGAAGAGTAGGAGCGATGGAAAAGCTTACACAGTGGCTTTGCCAGTGTGGAAGAACACTTCTTCAAAAGAATCGGGGGTATACCAACCGGGCCAGCGGATTTGTGTATATCGAGATCTTTGAGAACTCTTACTACTGCACGAGTGCGGAAAAAAATCTGTCCCATGGAAAAATTTACATTCTCAAGTACAGGAAGGGCAACGTTGCTATGCGGCAGCGTGGAGCTGGCAGCGAAATGGGCGGCGAGCAAATTTACCTTCTCTGAAGAGTAAACAATTGGTTTGTTACTGTCGATGAGCGTTGGAACCGAAGAAGTTGAGGAGTTTTTGATATTTTTTACAAATGACCAAAAATTTTTACTGCATTTGGGACACTGCAGAATTTTTTGCCGTAGTTTTTGGTCATGCAAAAATTTGGTTCTTTCAATAACGGAGTTGCATGAGTTCCTTGCTTGTTTGTGCTTTTTGCGATTTTCCTCTGTAGGGTTGGCTTTGTAGGATCGGAAACTTACTTCTTTGAGCCTGATAGCTTCTTTACACTCAGAATTAAACCAAGACTTTTCTTTAGGCTTGAAGCTTTTTACTCTGTTAGGAATAAATGCACGCATCCCTAGAAGAATCACATTTGTGATCATTTCAGCACTATCGAGGAAGCTTAGTGACCAGTTTAAGTTTCAGAAAAAAATATTCAGGCCGTCCCAGTTGGCTTTCTCGTATTGCCAAACGTTTCCTGGTGGGAAGATTTTCTTTAACTGGGATGGGTGGAGGATGAGAAATTAGCTGAAGTACCAAATGGAGAAGTTACACTAATGGTATATTTATCAGGGTGAGAAGTAAGAAACAAGTCAAGAGTATGGGCGGCTTGCCCAGCAACATCCGGTATACGCGTTGGCACATCGATCAGTTGGGTAAGGTGATGTAACCCGGCAAAGAGCTCGACATACCTTCCTTCGGGTGTTGTCTGACCAGAATAGCGGAGCCAATTGGAATTGTGTACATTGAAATCGCCCGAAATAAAGATTTCAGTGCGAAGACAAAGGGAAACAATTTTTGAGATGGAATCAGACAGCGCATCAAACTCGTTACAAGTCGAATTGCTGTCGAGATTTGGACTCCTGTAAATAAAACAATAATGAATGACATGCTTGCGGACAGTGAATTTGAGCCACAAGAAGTTAAAGTCCGTGTTGAAACATTGCCCATATTGGGGAAGGCTCTGGCAAGCAATATCATTCCTAACATAGACCACGAGACAAGCTATATCCATGTAGAGCAAATTCTGATAAATCAGTATTTACTCCAACCTGGGTTTCACTTAATGCCAAAACAGCTGGCCTGTATTGAACAGTGTAGACGTACACGTGAAAGAAAGTGTTATACCACGAACATTAGAATACACGAAAAATCACTTACCATTTAAAAATACTGACACACAAAACACAATTCTGACTAAGTCGAACCATGCAGTGAAAATTATATGTATTGCATTGATGAATAATTATTGTTTTATCAACATTTCCACCGCAAAGTTATTGCAATTAAATTATGTTTTATTAGTTTAAATAAGAGAGAAAAGAAATATAAATATTATGCATATAAATTATACAACTTGTGATGCTTTTCATTATGAGGCTCAGGTGAGCTCGTCGGAGTTCAGGGTGTTACCCAAATAAAAGTTTTTTTCTGGAAAGTCCAGAATTCCTTTATTTATGCAACAGCCAGCTCTTTATTTATTATTCAAGAACAATCTTAGAAACACTGTAGATGACTTAATTAATAAATAACATCGTACTTCATATAAATTACAATTATTGACTTATATAACTAACACAGTATTACACATACGGCCAAAAATATATGGGTGGAGAGAAGCTCCGGCCCTGGCGATGCAAACCAGGGATAAACGGTTGAGCGGCTTGCAGTAGCCACCCGGCCCACCAAGCTGTACTTAGACAGAAAAGCGAGGAATAAACGGGTGGAGAGAAGCTCCGGCCCTGGCAATGCAAACCAGGGATAATCGGTTGTGCGGCTGGCAATAGCCACTCGGCCCAAGCTGTACTTAGATAGTAAAGCGAGGGATTAATGGGTGGAGAGAAGCTCCGGCCCTGGCAATGCAAACCAGCGCTTTCAGCCGCCCAAACTATATTTTGGAGAAGCAGAGTAAGGTATAAGCAGGTCTGGTTCTTCTAGTTTACGTACTCAAACTCGGTACTATCTTTTCAGGTTAAGCAGGAAAAAGACAATTTCTGCCGACGTGTGTACCTACTTAACACGATTATTCGGCATGCAGACAGTGTGAATTATAATTCACAAAGTGAATTACCACCCGTGTTTGTGGTAAATACGCAAAATACACACTATGTTTGGTCCGTGGTTTGGTTGTCGTGTGTTTCATGTGCTTTCGGTTTGTTAGGCATGAGTATACACACCATGGCCGGTCGGTGGTTTAGCTATCGTGTGCGCTGAAGCTAAAAGATGGGTTGTCGTAGGTTGGCATGGTATGGAACGCCTAATGCAGTACACACTATACCTGGTCGGTGGTTTAGCTATCGTGCGCGCAAAGTGATGTGGATTGGGATGTGTAACGCTTCGTTACACTGCACCCTTTCTTCGGAGACGAGAACTTTCTCGACGACAACCGATGAAAGCGGGGCTTAATGATCGTTGGTTGTTGTATCGTTTAGTCATGTTGATTAAATTGAACACTATGCTTATGAGACTGGCGACGATCAGTTGTTTTGGCGTCGGAGATCGGCAGGTCTGCTCTTGATGCTGGTTTAAGGTCAACTAAATTTCGAATAAAATTATCTGGTTTATAAGGTTTATTATAATTGCTTCGGGCTTTGCCTTTATTTTGACTAAATAGAGCGGCGGATTGTTTGGGACTATTTAATTCTTCGTAATTACTGTCGGATTGAAATCCTTTAAGGTCCCTTACGTGAGCGCGGAACGTTATTTCTTTCTTTCGTTGCCCTCGAATGGATTTACGCCTCACCACAACGATAACTGGAGATACTAGTGTGATGACTTCGTATGGGAATTCATATCGGGGCGCTAATTTTTCGGCGAAAAAAATTACAGCGGATGAAAGTACTCGTGATTTTTTGTATACTAATTCGCCTATATGGGGACGCCAAGGGCAGCGGCGTAAATTATAAGCGCTCGCCTGGGTTTCACTAGCCTTTTTTAAGTTTAACTGGACCAATTCATACAACTCCCGTAGGCGCTCCTGCCTGGCAAAAATGTCTTCATCTGAGCCATCTATAGGGACGGAGGTTAAAAATTCCTGGGGTCGACGCAATTCTTGTCCAAAGTTAAGCATGGCTGGTGAAAAACCGGTAGACACGTGCTGGCTAGTTTTCGGCGATGGTTTTCCTGGGTATATTGCGCGATCATCGTTTTGAAATTCCGGTTTACTCTTTCTGTGGGTTTTTTTTGCGGTATTTAGGGCGCAGTTAATCGTTGTTGGATGCCCCAATCAGCAAAGGGTTCTTTGAACTAGTGACTCGTGAATTGGGTTCCGTTGTCCGATAAAAATACACGGGGGACCCCAAATCGGGTGATAATCCGTTCACGAATCGCTTTTATTATGTTAGGGGTGGTAGCGGCAGGTAAAGGAACGGCTTCTATTCATTTGGTGAATTTATCGACCATTACCAACAAAACGGTATTTCTTTTTAAAGAGCATGGCAAAGGCCCAATAAAGTCCGCACAGACCATCTCCCAAGGCTCTTTGACTATAGCGATGTGCACTAGGCTGCTTGGTTTTTGCTGTGATACCTTGAACCGGTTACAAGTTTGACAAGCCCGAACGTATTTACTAATGTCCCGGAACATTCCTGGCCAATAATATCGTTTTGCCATGTGGTTAAAAGTTTTGGCGATTCCTAGATGACCGGCGGTGACTGCGTCGTGGTTCTCATTTTGCGTTTTCGATCTTCCAAAGGCAAGCACAGTTTCAGGTCATTATCGGGCGCGTTAGCTAAAAGCTGGGAATTTTTGAAGCCTCGGTACAGGCGGTCGTCTATTATTTTCAAATCGGGGAATTTTTCTGAGATCCTCTCTACTTGGTACCTTTTAACTACAGACCATTCAAGTTTGGAGTCTCGGGCGGGTGCAAATTTATCAGCTTCGGAGATCGGGAGCGGGTTTCTAGACAACGCATTGGCGACTTCGTTCATTGCCCCTTTCCGGTATTGGATATCGAAGTCATATTGTTGAAGTTCCAATGCCCAAAGGGCTAGTCGACCTGAAGGGTTCTCTTAAGAGTATAACCACTTTAATGAATGGTGATCGGTTATGACTTTGAAATGATAGCCTTCAAGACTAGGCCGCATCTTCCTGATACCCCAAAGGATGCCTAAACATTCTTTTTCGGTCACAGCATACTTTTGCTCAGCTTCGGTGAAAGTACGACTAGCGTACGCAATCACCCTCTCATGGTCGTGAAGATTTTGGGTTAGCACTATTCCTAACCCGTATTGGCTGGCGTCCGTTTGCAACGTAAACGGGATATCTAAATTCGGACAAGCTAGTACTGGTGCTTCCGTGAGTTTGGTCTTCAGAGCATCGTATGCGGTTTGCTGAGCAGGGCCGCAATTCCATTTGGCATTCTTTTTGAGTAAACTGGTGAGCGGCGTGGCTACAGTGAAAAAATCCTTGATGAAGCGTCGATACCAAGAGCAAATTCCCAAGATTCTCGTAGTTCCTTAATCGTGGTCGGGGCTTTAAGCTCCAATACGGCGGCGACTTTGTCAGGGTCAGTTTGTATCCCCTTGCTGCATACCATGTGTCCTAAATATTTCAGACTCTCCCTCCAAACATTACATTTCTCCACGTAGATTTTCAAATAAGCGGTTCGTAGTTTTTCAAAAACTTCCGACAAATGCTGGAGATGTTTTTCGAAAGCCCCACTTATGATGATTATGTCATTCAGGTATACAAGTACGCGGTCATTCATGACGGGTCCAAAAAGGGTGTCCATGGCTTTTTGAGAAGTTGCGCCCGCGGAATGTAACCCACAAAGCTTAACATTCCATTCATAAAGGCATCTTCCAGGGACGGTGAAAGCGGTGTACGGACGACTTTTTGGTTCCAAAGCAATTTGCTAGTATTCTTGTTTCAGATCTATAGTGAACATGAACTTAGCTCCCCTTAACTTATCAAGAATGGAAATGATAAACGGTAAAGAGTAAGCGTACTTAACCGAGACTTCGTTAAGCTGCCTGAAATTCACACAAAAACTCCATGATCCACCTTTCTTCCGCACTAAAACGATTTGTGAACTATACGGGCTTTTTGACGGACCGATCTTGCCGGTTTTTAACAGGTCGTCTATTTCATCATCAATGATCTTCTGCATAGCGGGGTTTGCGGGTAATAACGCTGTTTGAAAGGTTCCTCGTTTTTGAGTCGGATGCGGTGCGGTGGTACGTTAGCTAATCCAGAGATATCCTTGAATTTTGGTAGTTCCGATTTCAAGAAATTATGCAGGACTTCTTGCTGTCTTTCTGGTAGATGAGATACTATGAAACCGGCAGGGTCTTTTGAGTCTCCAAGTGGTGGTTTCTTACTTGTCACCTGTTTTCCACCCATGAATACTTGAAGATTGGCCTCTCGCATTAAATCCATCCCTAATATGGCGTCCTCGTCAAGAGATGGAAGGTAAGTCATTTCCCCTGATACCAACATATTACTTACGGAGAACTTGGCTGAAAAGTGTTCAGAAGTAATCACCGGGTTGCCATTTGCTAAGTATATCTGTTCGGTATGATTTCGTACGGGTAATCCAAGCTCCAAAAATTGTTCCTCCAGCGTTCGATCGATAAATGTTTTAGTAGCGCCAGTGTCGACAAGGGCGTGAAATTCTTGATCGTCTGCTAATATTGGAACGAAATATCGGGGATCTTGCCGGGGAGGATTGCTTACAACAGCCACTTGGTTCTGCTGACAGTGGCAATCAGTCAGTCGGCCATCTTTCCCGCAGAACGAACAGAATAGGCGGAAAGGTTGGCGGCAGTTTTCTTTACGATGTCCTCTCTGTTTACAATTCCAGAAATGGGTTTGACGATCATACGGGCTGGGTTTCGGGGGTGCGAAGCGCGGAGACGGTTGTGAGAGAACATTTGCGGCTGGCGAACGGGCATTTCGTTCGTCATTCTTGATAGTTTCGAATCCCTCGGTTAGAAGCGCTAATTCGTCTAGTGAGGAACGGATGCTACCGTATCAAATATTGGACGGCGAATATGTAATCCTTTGCTTTTTCACGGGGACCTTGACGCCTCCGAAGTATTTCGTCGCCCAATTTTTGATGATACCTGGCCGGCAGGAAATGTTGGAGGAAGGCCTGGCGGAAATCCTCCTAGGACTGGAAACTATCTCTTTTTATTCTAAACCATTCCAGCGCGGTGCCTCTTAATATTTCTGGAAGTGTGCGAAGGACGTCGTATGGCAGTATATTATAGCAACGGATCAATTCGGTAACTCATTCCATGAACTCTAGCGGATTACCAGAAGATTCAAAGCGGAGATCCCATTTTCGGACTGTGTTCATTATTTAGGCTTCGTAGCTCTAAGAAAGTCGACTGCTTGATGATGCGGCGGGACCTCTGGGGCAACAACCCGGTCGTTAACTTGAGGGAAATATGCGGGCGGTGAAATGTTGTTGACGGGTGATTCTAAAGTTGAGTTTCTAGTCACCCCATTCGTGGGGGCCCACTGATGTAGGACGAACTTCACCTCAGATTTTTCGGTCGCGGTCGCTCCTCTGGACGGATTATGAACGTCTTCTTTGTTCTCTTGCTTTTTAGTGGATAACGCCTCATTCACTCGTCGCTCCATGTCTTCGGCCATTTGCTCGCATAGATTCTGGGTTGAAGCATGACATCGTACCTTCTTCAGATGGTTCCTTAAACGCTTGCGTAGTTCTTGCACTTTTCCAGCGGTGTCCAAATTTCGGGAACCTAGCATCTCCACTAGTTCCTCTTTCCTTAGAAAAGATATAAATCCGAGTTTCTTGAACGGATTGAAATCCTCGGGCTTCTTACTGTCGGATGCGGACATGCTGATACGGAGTCGGTCGGTTGTCTGGACGGTTCGGATTGTTGATTCTGGAGTGTTATAGTCTTCCACAATTATTTCTGGTATACTTAATTTACTGGACTTTAAAAAGCGGTGATCGGTGAAACATTTGGAAAATTCCTGGTCGGACGGCGGGCAGAATTCGGTTGAACTTTCCTCAGATCCCTGCTCGGGCGCCAACGTGATGCTTTTTATTACGAGGCTGAGGTGAGCTCGTCGGAGTTCAGTAAAGCGAGGGATAAACGGGTGGAGAGAAGCTCCGGCCCTGGCAATGCAAACCAGGGATAAATGGTTGAGCGGCTGGCAGTAGCCACTCAGCGCAAGCTGTACTTAGACAGTAAAGCGAGGGATAAACGGGTGGAGAGAAGCTCCGGCCCTGGCAATGCAAACCAGGGATAATCGGTTAAGCTGCTGAAAGCCTCTCGGCCCAAAACTATACTTTGAAGAAGCAGAGTAAGGTAAACAGGTCTGGTTCCTCTAGTTTACGTACTCAAACTCGGTACTACCTTTTCAGGTTAAGCAGGAAAAACACAATTTCTGCCGACGTGTGTACCTACTTAACACGATTATTCGGCATGCAGACAGTGTGAATTATAATTCACAAAGTAAATTACCACCCGTGCTTGTGGTAAATACGCAAAATACACACTATGTCTGGTCCGTGGTTTGGCTGTCGTGTGTTTCATGTGCTTTCGGTTTGTTAGGCATGAGTATACACACCATGGCCGGTCGGTGGTTTAGCTATCGTGTGCGCTGAGGTTAAAAGATGGGTTGTCATAGGTTGGCGCGGGATGGAACGCCTGATGCAGTACACATTATGCCTGGCCGGTAGTTTAGCTATCGTGCGCGCAAAGTGATATGGAATGCGATGTGTAACGCTTCGTTACAAACTAACTTTTCTTAGATCGACTAGTTGTGCTTGAATATACCTCTGCTAAATGTATTTTATTTAACTGTTTAGACTTTCAAATCTTTAGATCGAACTGTTCTCCTGCACTCTTACGAGTTCCTGACACTAAACGTTTGTATTTACACTAATCTGCGCAAGGTCAAGTCGCTTTCTTAATGTATTTAATTTTATATTGTGGATAAATCCTTGTGCAAGAAATTATGTATTATTTATCCGGTGAGTAAATTTTAAGTAAAATTATTGTATAATTGAGACTGCAAACAGTAAAATTACAAGAGAAATGAATTTACAGCAAGTGGTACATTGGCCGTTAGTTTTATAATTTATAAGGTAAATTAGATAAGTTCGGCAGAGTGCCTATATTTAACATAACAACAATTAGAAACATTAGATATCATTAAATTAAGTTAATTTTGAAGCAATTTATAATTATTTGATATTAAACATTTCAGTCCCCCTTAAAGACTGAATTCTTTCAGCAAAAGGCAGTGAAGAAATTTTTACAATTGGTCGTGTGTAGTCTCCAGTTTGAGTTCTAATGGTAGCGACTCGAACACGTTGATCCTTTCCTCGATGTACTTCATTCACTCGACCAAGGATTCATTTTTCTTGTTAAAGATTTGAGTCCTTGAGCATGACTACATCGCCAGGTTCTAGATTGGGTTTGCCTTCTTGCCATTTTGGACGTTGTTGTAAAGAAGTTAAGTATTCGCAGTGCCAACGCTTCCAAAATTCTTGTTTGATGGACTGTAAAATAGACCAGTTAGTAAAAATATTTTGATTAGAAATACAGGGATAAGGAATAGAGGTCATGGGTTCAACAATCAAAAAATGAGCTGGTGTAAGGGCGATTGGGTCCATGTCCAACGTCGACCACATAGGTCGGGAGTTCAGCAGTGCTTCTATTTGACTAAGGACGGTGTACATTTCCTCATAAGTTAGTCGATGATCCTGGATTACTCGATTTAAATGGAATTTTATGGATTTTACTCCTGCTTCCCACAACCCTCCAAAGTGAGGTGATGAGGGAGGAATAAAATTCCAGGAGATATTGTCCTTGGACAGATGATCGATTATGATATTATTATGCTGCTGCGATAAAAGCAGCTGGAACATTTCCTTAAGTTTTCGTTTAGCTCCATAAAAATTTGTTTCATTACCGCTCCATATTTCTTGCGGTTTACCACAGCGCGACGCAAGACGATCAAGAGCAGCAAGAAACGCTCTTGAAGAGAGGTCACTAACCAACTCTTTGTGAATAGCTTTCGTTGTAAAGCAAACAAATACTGCGATGTATGCTTTGACAAATTTTGGGTTTCGTCCTCTAGCCAAACGTAACTATAAAGGGTCTACATAGTCGATTTCAACTTTGCTAAACGGACGAGAATATTTGACGCGCTCTAACGGAATATTACCCATCTGTTGGGTCAGAATATTTTTGCGTTGGCGAAAGCACGGAACACAATCATAGACGATCTTACGAAGGAGATTCCGACAGCCGAGTATAAAATATTCTTGTCTAAGTAAGGTGAACAATTGCGAGACACTTGCATGCAAATGAGAATTATGAAAATGTTCAACGATTGATTTAGCAATACGTGTGTTTTTGTCAAGAATAATAGGGTGTTTTGAGGAATAAGGTGCATCTGATTCTTGAATACGACCACCTACGCGAAGAAGTCCTTGGTCACCCACAATAGGAATTAGGGATGCAGGCCTACTACCCTTTTTTAACACTTTACCTTCTATTAAGCACTTTACTGTATATCAGATGAAAAACTAAAGTCCTTGTGAAATCTCATTAAATTGGGTTTTTGCCGTGGAAAGTTCGAGAGATGATAAGGCGAACGATTACGATTTTGCAACATCACGTATAATCAATACAGATCTTTCATGAAAACTGATTTCACACACATTTTACGGTTTCTTTAGAGCAATAATTTGAAGAACATTTGAAATGAACTGAAGTACGTAAGCGAGCACACGAATGGATTTGAGGAAGCGAGATGAATTGTCAATTATCAGCTTAAGAATGTTTGTAGGATTGATTTTTGCCACGAATAACTGAGTTGGTTGTTTTCTTCGCTCTTCGATGTCTTCAGACTAAATATTATCGACCAAACATTCAGATTGTGGCCAATGAGCCCGATCTTTCGTAATCCATGTTGGTCCGGTCCACCATGACCCATTTTGGAGTAAATGAGAAGGTAGAACACCACGATAGGCGCAGTCAGCTGGATTGTATTCGGACCGTACTTGATGCCATGATTCTCTAGGCATGGTAGAGAGAATCTCCGATGTACGGTTCCCGACGACTACCTTATTGCCAAAGCCGAGAGCCAATGCAGGACTATTGCGGAGTCAGTCCACGCAAAAACTTTTATATCCTTATTTGTAAAGAAAATTTTAAGTTTTGTCACTAAACGAGCTATTAATACTTCTCCGCAGAGCTCGAGACATGGTAGAGAGACGACCTTGATGGGGCTACCTTACTTTTAACTGCGACAATGTTGCTAGTGAAATTTCCATCCGAATCGATGCTCCTGCAGTATATGACTGTAGCATAAGCATCGAGAGAAATTCTACGTGTTCTCTGGAGTTCCACATGATTCGTGGAATAGTAACTTTTTCGAGGTTTGGAAGGTCATTGCGAATAGAATTCCAACAAGTAGCATGCCCTGGCTGCACGACGTCATCCCATATATACTTTTTTCGCCAGAGCTCTTGAAATAGTATTTTAATGCCGATAACAACTGGAGCGAGAAAGCCCATAGGATCAAATATCTTTGAAGATTTTGACAGAATTTGACGTTTTGTTCACGCAGACTTTTCATTTAAATTAAGTTTGTAGTGAAATGAATCCTTTGCAAGCCAAGAAGTTTGACTAAGCTGTATTCTTCAAACTCTTTTAGAGATATTTCACGCTGTTCTTCCGGTAAGCTGAGAAGAAAAGGCCAACTGTTTGTTGAATATTGGTCGTCGATTAGCATCCCATCCGATCAACTCAATTATTATTAAGGCATAACACTATTAATAATTGTTTTTGTGAAGCTCAAATTGGGACTTAGTGGAGCATTAATTATAGTTAATTGTCCGTCTTTGTTTTTTAAGTTTTGTATTCTTTATGGGGGGTATTTTCAGAGTTGATTATTCCAACATTCGTGGGCTCAGGAAAAAATTCTGTGCTGCATACGTTTATACTTCTTTATATAAGCCAGCTGTTTTGGCATTAAGTGAAACCCAAGTAGGAGAAAACTCTGATCACTTGGAATTTAACCTTCATGGGTATAACTTAGTGTTATTATTCTTTGCCTATCACGGAATTGCCGTATATATTAGGAATGATGTCGCATACCAACTTCTACCACAATATGGTCTGTGTTCAAATACAGATTTTAACTTCATGTGGTTAAAATTCACGGTAAATAAGCGCATTATACATACTTGTTTTATCTATAGAAGCCCTAATTTGGATAGAGTGTCAACTTCCAACGAATTTGATGCTTTGTCAGACTCCATTCAAAGTATTGTTGCCCATTATTCTCACACTTAAATCATTATTACGGGTGATTTCAATGTACACAATTCAAGTTGGCTTCGCTATTCTGGCCAGACAACACCCGAAGGAAGGTTTGTTGAAATCTTTGCTGAGTTAAACCAACTAACTGAGCTTGTTGATGAGCCAACGCGAATTCCTGACATTACAGGCCAAGCCGCCAACACACTAGACTGGTTTATTACCTCCGATCCTGATAAACACAAAATTCGTGTTTTTTCGCCTCTAGGCACATCAGACCATTGTGTCATTTCTGCAAATCTCTCGTGCCAACAAAACTCAGTTGAAGAGAAACCCCCTAGGAGAACCGTTTTGTAATACGAGAAAGCCAACTGGGACGGTCTCAATAATTTCTTCAAGATCTTCAACTGGTCGATCTGCTTCCTCGGTAGTGACATAGACTCCAGCGCAGTTATGGTAACAAATGTTATCCTCTTAGGTATGCGAAATTTTGTCCCGAATAGGTCAAAAAGTATCAAACCTAAAGATAACTCATGGTTTGATTCGAGCTGTAAAGAGATTATCAGGTTGAAAGAGGTAAGTTTCCGATGTTATAAAGCCAACAAAACCGAGGAAAACCGGAAAAAGTTTCAGCAAGCTAGAAAGGCCTATAATGTTCACATTCGCAAGACTAAATTTTTACATGAACAAAAAATCCGACAAAAAATACTGCAATGTCCCAAAGGCAGTAAAAATTTTTGGTCATTTGTTAAAAACGTAAAGAACTCCTCGTCATCATCGGTTCTACGCTTGTCTTCAATGATACTCCTGTTGTCAGTTCTCAAGAAAAAGCAGATCTGCTTGCAGCCCAATGCGCTGCTAACTCAACGCTGCCAGCAGGTGTTTGTACTCCTCCTGTACTCGAGAGCGTAAATGACTTCATGGGACCTATCTTCTTTCGCACTCGTACAGTCGCAAGAGTATTAAAAGATCTTAACATAAACAAATCCGCTGGCCCGGATAAAATCCCCGCTATTGTTCTGAAGAGGTGTTCTTCAACGCTGGCAAAACCATTGCGTAAGCTTTTCCATCTGTCCTATTCCTCTGGTTTCGATTATGACGAAACTTCAGACATATTGAAAAATATCAATATGATAGGATTAACCTACTAAAAGCGATTCGTTTAGAGACGGGTGATGAGTTGATGACTTTGTCGAGCCATCGAACACTACTCTTACCTTCGTTGTGCTGCTATCATCTTTTAGAACTGCGTAATGCGGTAAGTAAAAACATTGGCTATAAGACTTGTTCATTTCACTCACAGGTACTTCTTCCACGAGGCCTAGGTTTAAATACTCGTCCATGAAGCTAACGTTTGTATCCCTTAAATACTGATTGGATTCAATTCGACGCGCAGTAGAGTAAAATTGATTTAACGCGGCCTTAAATCAGTAGACTTATCAGATTTGAAAGGAAGTAGAAAGCTGTTCCTGCCGTCTGGTAATCGAGAATTATGTTTTACAAAGATGTTTTTTGCCAGTTGATCATCAGGTGATAGAGTGGGTTCAAAGTCCACTTCTTCAAGCTGCCAAAAACGTTCAAGGTCAAATGTATTCGAAGTGTCCAAAGAAACAGAGCATGAATTTGCAGCATCATTTTTCCACAAAAAACCAAGCCAAGCATGGTTGGGACGAGATCAGGTAGTCTTTCCTGACGAACGGCAGTACCATGTATTATGCTGAAGGATTTATCAGCACCGATGAGTACGTCAATGTGAACAGGAATATTAAAATGTGGGTCAGCCAGAAACAACGAACTGAAAGACTGTGTGTTTGAAACCGCAGAAAATTGAGTCGGAACTAATGATGTAAGCCTTGAAACGATGTAGCAATCAACCTCAACAAATTCTTGATTAAAACGAGAGAAGAATCTGAGAGTAACGATACTATTAGTAACACCTGCTGGTGTTCCTCCCCCGCCTACAATAGGTATTCTTGCATTCCTAGGAACTAAGCCTAACCTCTGAACTGTATCCTCAGTAACAAAACAGACCTGAGATCCCTTAGTCTAGAAATATGCGAACATTTTGTAGGGCTCCTGGTTTGTTGCGAATGTGAGCGATAGCTGTAGGCAATAGTGTTTGATGAGAACGAATGAGAGATGACAAACTATTGGCTTGTACAACTGATGAGCAAAGTGAGAGGGGCGAATTTTATGCTGTAAATGAATTCGATGATGAAGGTTGAGGCATGTAGCTACCAGAAGCAAAAGGAGTTGGGGTTGACGCAGATTGCATATGCACAAGAGTATGGTGGCGCGAATGACAAGCTCTGCAACGGAATTTACCACGACAGTTGCTGCTCGAGTTAAATGTCCTTTAAATGACTACGTTTTGCCTTAATAGCATTTTTTTTTTATTTAAAATATTTTCTTACCAATATAATTTATTTGAGAAATTCACGTGCTTCACAAAATAACTAAGCACAGTTAAGTTCAAGTCTATATAATACATTCCACTGCACGTGTCTTGGGTGCATCGACTTACGATGTAGTTACTTAATTACACACAAGAAAAAAAAACATTGGTAAATGCACATTTATGTCCAAGTTTAGGATTTACAACTTAAGCAACTAAACTGAAAAAGTTTCATTTAATCCGGCTCGAAGGACCATGAAAAAATATGATATAGTTTAATTAAACGACGAATAATCGCACCACTAAGTAACAACTAGTAAATAAGTAATTAACAACGACGAAAACACTGCTTCTAAAATAATTTATTTGCCTTGAAGATGTTATGTTGCTCACTTGATGGTTGATTAGCGAATAACAAAAATGCAAAAATAAAACTGTCCATGACTGCAAACAGTAAAAGTACAAGAGAAATGAATTTACAGCAAGTGGTACATTGGCCGTTAGTTTTATAATTTATAAGGTAAATTAGATAAGTTTGGCAGAGTGCCCATATTTAACATAACAACAATTAGAAACACTAGATATCATTAAATTAAGTTAATTTTGAAGGAATTTAAAATTATTTGATATTAAACACAAAATTTAAGACTACTGTATTGGTATTGGTTGTGCAAATCTTCATCTGCACTACCCACTAACCGTTGGGTACTTTTACCCTCAGCTCATTTTCCCGAATCACGTTTTCCCTTTATCGATTTCCCAAATATTGTTTCTCACAATATTCATATGCTGTGGCACGATTGCCCGTGTAATATTTACTCACCGATCTCTACTTTTTCTGTAAAAGCTCTTTTAATTTTAGAACACAGCACTGTATTCATTATTTCATTAAATATAATTTTCGTCACATTCTTGTATGAGAATTGCCGTGAAGAGAGGAAACAAAATCATCGTCAAATTAAAGTAGGTTTTGGTTTCTTTCGACTACTTATCGTAATATGTACGTAGATAAACACTGTAAAGAATGGTGATTTGGGCGTTTGTTGGTGGGCAAAATATGTTTAAATATTTATTTTTGTTAAAATGTGTAAATAAATATTGAAAACAAATATTAAAAAGATCTTTAACCCCAATTCATCCTTTTTTTGGATGACTGAAAATTCGTGGATATATAAATTCATATTAAATTAACACATTTTTTACTTGCGATTATAGGGACTATAAGGCAAGTTTAGGATTCGTGAATATAAAAAAATTGAGTTAACAATTAAACATGGCATAACGATCATAAAAAAAACATTGGCAAAAAATGTCCGTCTGTCTGTCTGTCTATCTGTCCGGGTGTATTTCGAGCTGCAGCCTAAACGGGTTAAGCAATTGCCTTCAAATTTGGTATGTGTGTATTCTTGGCATTCCTCAGAGGGCAAATTAAAATTTTATTTTTAGGGCTAAAAATAACGGTACTTGCCATACGACCGTTTAGGAAAAGCTTATTTTTCTCGAAAAGTGCTCCAATGATTTTAATGGACATTTTTGAGAAATTTTTTGTTGGTCAGAACCACATTTACGAAAAAAGTCTATTAACGGGACCTTTCATATAACAGTTTTTTTATTTGTTTTTGTTTGAAAAATCAGTATTTTTAAAACTAATCAAAAAGAATTATTTTAAATCTTATAATCACATATTTATATGTATATTAATAAGCTCTAAAAAACTGCATACCAAAATTTCCAAAAAAAAAAAATTAAAAAAACTAAAAATAAAAAAGGATTTTATCAAAATCCGTTCTACAATCTTAGAAATACTTTTTTCATAAATTTGTTTTTATACAAGACTTGTGATGGCGTACTCCATTTTTACTAAAAACCGTTAAAGGTTGTGGTTTTGATACTAGTTATAAGTTCAGAACGTGTTATTTTTGAACGTAAATGTTACTTGTTTCGATCAAAGATCATGCCTTCCAATATGATAAAGCACATAAGAGCAAGTACGTGCGACCCAGTCGTGCCTTTTTTTTTAAATATGCATAGAAACTAAGTAATATTGTTAAACAAATATAGAATATAGAATACTTAATAAGTCACTTAAAAATTAATTGTATAAATGAATGAATGATTGCAAAAAAAAAATAAAAAAATATAGATAAAATTATTATTATATTGTTATTTTAAAATATTACATAAGTCATAATACAAACCAATACATGTACTGTCACAATGAAAAAAAATATATAAATATGAAACTCATGTGTTCGAAAAAAAAAAATATATATATAATGGGTATACAAAACAAAACATAAATTTACATGTGTATTGAAATTCAAGAAAATAATAGAAAAAGAAATCCAGATCCTTATTGTAAAAGTGGCGCGTAAAAGAAGAAATCGAGACTTGTCATGATTTCTCCTTTTCCCCAGGAAGGGTGGTGTGAAGGGAGGACACTAGCGACCACTTAATTAATTGTTTTATATCAAACCATATTTAGGCTACCATAATATGTCAACTCAGCATTATGCCGACCGAAATATGCCACTTAGGATAGCTGGTCGTTTACCCTTCTCCCGTGTCATAAGAATTATGCTGACTTGTGCATATCGGCTGTAAGTGGCTAAGAATCTAAGTATGTAATTAATTTCGATACCATGTAATTTCTGTAGAAATAGCTATAGTGATTTAAAATAAAATTGTCTTCTTGACTGAACTCCAACCAACAAAGGTCTTTCATTTATTCTTTTTGGGGGCTTTCGAGCTTAAAATTAAAAAAATTATTTAAAAGAACAATACTTGGTGAAAATCTAAGATCAAAACCTCGAGTTCGTTAGCCAGAGGTCTGAGCTGAGGCATTAATTGAATGCCAAGCGATTTGTTCGAAGATCCTTCAACCAACTTTACACTTAGAAGAAAAGTTCGGAAAGCAAGTAAAAAGTGTAGAACAATAGTACGAACATATGGCTAAGAAGGTTTATTCTCTGAGGAAGCAGAAACTTCGGGAATATTCAAACGAAGGTCCACGACGAAAAGAAATGCAGCCCCCTGTCTTCGATGGTCAAACATCATGGCCAATTTATAAGAAGCAGTTCGAAGCTGCCATCTTGACGAACAACTGGGACAGCGAAGGCAAGTCAATTTCTCTTACGCTTGCGCTCAGAGGAACAGCTGCCGAATTGATGCAGACCATTCCAGAAGACAAACAACGTGATCATGATGCCATGGTCAAAGCAATCGATATGCGGTTTGAGGAGACCACATGCAGTAAGTCTACCGAGTCCAGTTGCGCCGAAGGATCCAGACAAGTGGAAAAACGCTACAACAGTTGCAAGCTGACATAGAGCGATTGGCAAATTTGTCTTATCCCAATACCAAGCAGGGAAATCCTTAACGAGCTGGCGTCCGATGCGTTCACTAATGCCATTGCAGATGGAAAACTACAAATGGCTGTAAGAATAACAGGTAAGAAAACGCTCGCTGAGGCTCTAGCATTTGCCCTGGCAATGGAAGCAGCAGACCAAGCTTCGAAAGGTAGCCACCAGGGAAATTGCTAAGATTGAGTGCTTATGTCAACGCGTCGAGATCGAAGGACAAAACTCTAACGCTGCTCGAGGTGAAATTAGATGCTGTAATTGCAACAAGCTGGGGCATCTACAGCGAAAATGCCAATTCCAACCTAAACAGGTTAGGGCGCAGGGTTGACCTTTTCACATGCTTTCTTGGTAGCTGAAATATGCGACGACTGAATACTAGGTGTGGATTTTATGAAGGCACATGAGGTAGTCCAAGACTTTTGAATGCAGGTGTTAAGGTATTCAATCGTCGAGATTCCAATGGTGCACGGAAACGAGAATGCTGTAAATCTTCGGACGACTGTAAGGAGTGATGAAGTTTAACGGCCATCTTCAGAGTTCAGAGACAGCTCGATGGAAAGGACAAAAGTATTTCTGTCCAAAGACTAAGAGGTGAACCTGTAGAGGGTTGGAGAACTTCTTAATGCACAAAAGGAAGATCCTGTCTTTTATTGGTTAATTCTAAGAAAAGATGTCAAGAAATGCCAATGCGAAAGCAACAGCACCTGAATTCAACGAGGGAGATCTAAAAAATCGCCCAAGCTTCAGCAGTACTGAGAAGGTCCCTACCAAATAGTTACGCGTATTGATGATGTCGTTTTTAGATTCCAACGAGGACCAAGAGCAAAAATGAACGTTGTCTTGCATCGTTACCACGGAAGAAATGATGATGTGATTGTTCGGGACGAACAAAACTAAGATGGGGACAGTGTGATGTGTCAACAAAATGCAGTTTTTCATTAGATAATTTTTTTCAAATTTTACGATATTATTTAAAAGTTTACTTGCTCAATACCAAAGTACAATGGGTCTCGGCTGAGTTCTAATTAGAACCGAAAGCTTAAAGATTGTGCCAGAACCAGACAGAAAGATCTAGATGTCGTATCAATGTTTATAAATACCACGAATTAATGGCGTGCAGTTCAGTTGGTTTTTAAACGTGGAATTGTTAACAACCGGAAGTGACAGTAAAACGTGATTTAATTTTGATTTAATAAAAGTTGAAGTAAAAGATTATTTTGGATTGTAAATAAGTGAAAAAAGTGCAAACTTTGTTTATTAAACTAAAAGACGTTGTGTTAGAATAAAATAAAGAAATTTTTGTGTTGTTTTGAAAGTCTGATTGAGTTTTATTTATCGAACCCCAGGCCAAAATACAACTGTATATAAAAAGGAATCCCCTTTCATTACAATATGTTTTATTTATAAAATAAAATACAAGCTCCCTTATGGGTTTTCCAGAATACAAGAAAAACAGGTATATGCTTATACTTTAGAATGTTGTTGACATACGGGTGCAGTGCATTTTGAAGAAAAAAAAAATAGTTTTTTTTTCCTAATTTATCTCCACTTCGTTAACAAAGACGACAATCCCTTTTGCCGGTGAGTGTGTCAGGACTACTGGTATGTGTAGCCACAGTAATACTGGATGGTAGGTTGATTGGTTGTACAAAAAACGATTCAATTGACGAACGAGTCCTGAATTGTGTGATGGTGTAAACACTGTTCATCCGGGTTTTAATGTTTGGTAAGACCATGTGATGGACAGCATAGCAAGGAAATGGAGTCTGGCATCTTTTCTGTTATTACCATTGACTTTCTGGCACATACAGTAAGTAGTCAATGCCACTACATCCAGCATGTTGAAGAAAAACGAAAATGTCCAACGTCTTGTAGGCAGTTTTGTTGTGAAGTGCGTAACCATTTGGCCCATGCAATCTACGCCGGCTTTGTTTTCGTTATAGTACAGGATTGCTTTTGGTTTCATTGCCTCTCCTTCACAATAATTAGAGTAATGCACGGGGGATAGCAAATTCACGACCTTATTCATTTTTGAAATGTAGCTGCAGAACGAAACTAAATTCTCATGAAAACCGAAACGATTTGAAAGCACGGTCGAGAGTAGGACTCTTTCTCACTTCTTTGGGTAGAGACTTTTTGTTTGATCGAATGGTTCCGACAAAAGCAAACGCAAAAGTTTCAAGTCGCTTCACTCCTGACAATATTGTGAACAAATTATCGGCTGTCATCGTTTGGTCGGTGTTGCTTTATTTGTTGGCTAGTTGTAGCAAAACGTTTTCGCCTTGATTCACTTCGCGTCCTTCTCCTTCATATGTGCTTGTTTATGGATATTTTGTTTTCGCGTCGCATGCACATCAAACTGTTATTCCATACGCCCTTGATATGGAAATAGCTGTTTATCAATGGTGACTGCTTCTTGCGGCTCGTAATTTTTGCAAAAGTCTTCGTTGAAAAAATCCCATATATCGCAAATGGAACGGTTTTATCGGTTCTTTGTCGAAATTCTCTAGTACGATTATCATCAAAGCGAATGAATTATGAAATCGTAAGGAAACGCCGGCATGACATAATTGCTCTGAATATGGGCAATGTGTCAGTGCGCCACAAAACTGATGAGCCCTGCGTGAAACACCAGCAGCTAGAAGAATACCAAGTAATGCGTCAAGTTCAGTACTAGTAAAATCATTTCAAATCTTGATATTTGAGTTAGGATGTTCTTCATTCCATTTCTGAACAGCACTTTTCTCATATCGATTCGTTTGGGTATGTATGATGAACGCTATGTTTGGGGTGAAACATTTCTTGATCACCTCAAGTGGAATTGAATTTTGTTCCTTCGGACCGGCACGAAAACGCATGATGATATGTTGTCGCAAACGAACAGTAGTTGCTGGTTCACTTCGTGCCATCTTTATTTTTTTTTTTATTTATTATTAAATGTTGTGGTTAGTGGAAAGATGAGGGATCGTCCGAAAACCAACTGCGTGTTGTTGACATGTGTTATGTTTTTTCTGTTTTCCGTCCTCTTCCTATCTTCTGTTCTGTCCTGTATCAATGTCGTCTTGTGTGTTGTCTTGTAATTGTCTGAGCCGATGGCCTCAGTAGCCAGTGCTCATAAGTGTCTCTACTTCGTAGATTTATCTACGGAGTAGATCAATATGTAATGTAATGTAACGTAAATATGGATAGGCATACATTAAAAAGAGAATAAAATAAAACAATAAAATAAAATGATAAAATAAATCGAAATAAAGAAAATTGAAAAATACACTTTTATGTTTGTGTTTATGTTTAATGAAACTAACACTTTGAAGAAAAAAAAAGAAAGTTAAATAGAAAGAAAATAAAAATATTAATATATAATATAAGGATTAAGGAAAAAAACCGATAATGTGCTAGGGTAAAATGCTAGGAAACAGAAATATGATTTTGATTTTGAAAGTAGATTAGTAGTTCTCGACGAAACTGTGCTTCACCCCTTACTCTTCTAAGGTCTCGTGGGAGATTATTCCACAATCGGATGGCTCTGACGAAGAACTGTCTCTTTGAAGTCAAACAAGAATAACGCGGATGAATGAGTTTTTGAGATCTTTCAGAGAAACCAAACTGTATCCTATTAAATAAGCAGCTTGGCTGTTTACTATGAATTACGTTGAACAGTAATAGAAGTGCACGAAAATACAAAAGATGATTAAATGAGATATTATAAAGTGGAACTGAAAAGCGTGAAATATGGTCAAATCTACGTAAACCAAATACATAGCGTGCTATGTTATTAAACGCGACATTGAGCTTTCTGTTACTAATTGCATTGTAATGACCAAAAATTTCGCAACCATATGTGAGTATAAGGACTAAAAGAGTTTTTGCTTGGAGCAAACAGGTTTTCAATGGAGTATAGTGTTGAGAACACCAAAGCATACGTAGTACACCATATACTTTACCGACGGCACAGTTTATGTGCATGTTCCAGGATAGTGTCCTATTATAGACTTCACGCTGTAGAGACATATGCAATCGGTGAACTATCAAGGTATAAGCTGGGAAAGTAGTAGTAGTAGTAGACATTTGGATTTCGAATGATTAAGGAACAGACCATTACATGCCGACCAGTAAGAGATTTTATCTACATCCGAGTTTATTGAAGAAGCACAGTCTTCGATGAGCCCAAGAAGACAGCTTTTGTAGAGCTGAACATCATCAGCATACATTTGGATAGACGCTCTTGCAATATTTTTGGGAAGTTCATTTATATACAGAGAGAAAAGAAGTGGTCCTAAAATCGAGCCCTGTGGTACCCCTCTGTTGATCGGAAGGACATTTGACATTGATTTCCCAACAGAAACTGCCTGCTTTCTATTCATAAGATACGATGACAGCAAACGTACGGCCGATGAAGAGAAACCATAACATGTGGAGAGTTTGTTACATAGAATCGCATAGTTCACTGTGTCGAATGCTTTAGAGAAATTGAGAAGTACAAGGAACGTAACATGGTCATCATCCAAAGCAAGCCTGATATCGTCGACAATATTAACAACAGCGGTGGTGCAGCTATGTTTTTGGCGAGTACCTGATTGCTTGGGTGAAAGAATATTCTGAGCTCTAACGTAGGCATTTATTTATTTTTGACAAAACCCTCTCGAATACTTTTAACAAAAAAGGAAGGACTGAAATAGGCCTGTATTCATTTCCACTACCTTTTTTTTTGGAATTGGCAATACCTTCGCCAATTTCTATTGGGAAGGATAAAATCCTTGTGTTGAAAGAGTGCGTAACATAGGGAAGGATAATAGGTAAGATAGATTTTAAGAAAACTGGATGTATAGAATCAGTTCCGACAGTACATTCAACACGTGTAAAATCAAACAACACATCAAACGCATCGATATTTGTATCATCGAGTTGTTGGTATTGTTTCCCTACATCTCATTGCGGTAACGTAGACTGTACCCTAACCATATCAGAATTGAAAAATGAGATTCGCAGTAGTTCTTCTTCAATTAATCAGCTTATTTTCGAGAATAATGAAACCACCTCAAGAAGTCTTGAAAAGCATCACTACATCTTTACTAAACCACTTTCTAACATCGAAAATCTGTCCAAACAGGCCCTCAACAAATTTTCAGAATGCGTCGATAACATTAATCTGGTCCCAAGTCACCTGAACACTGAATTTATAAAAATTAATAAAGCTATTGCCGCCATAAATCCCTTGCATGAATTATCTACAAAAACTGAAGCAATAAACTTGTTGCGTGACATGCTGTCAAGAGTTGAAGCAACACTAGGCCTACAAATGAATGCGGTGCAATCAATAGGCATAGACTATTCATCCTCACATGATAAAATTATCAGTGATTCGTTAGCGCTTGCCGATGTGTTAATAAAGGAATCCACTGCCACCAGAATTGTTATTTCTAATATATCTGAGGAGTTGAGACGTTTATCTAACCATAATAGCTTACCTGGACTCCTCCTTCGAGCAAATTAACGTTGTCCATAATTCTCCATTCTCTCGTACTTCCCCCACACAATTATCAACTATTACCTGGCAACCATCATCCAACTGTACAACCGCATCAACTTTGAATAACATCCAAAAAAACAAATCGATATACCCTGAATTGCAAGATCTGGAAACCCCCGCAGAACATTCCTATAATAATTCTTCTACCTCAAAATTTAAACCATGGATTAATAAATCATTTTTTGATTTAAGATTTAAGTCTACCTCTAAGTATGCTTCTCACTCCTATAATTACTTTCCCCCCTACTAGCCACAATGAAAAACACTCACCTCCTGTCCTAACACGTCCTACCCTAGCTCCTGTTAAATCAAGTAAAGTTTCTTTCCCGAATGTAACTCCCAGATTATCTAATAAAACTAGTAATTCTTTCTTTTTGCCCCGAGGCTCTAACCCATCTATACCCAATCGATTCCCGTCTCCTAAATATTCTAATTTCATCCATTCTCATACCCTTCACCCACTTCATAATCTTACTCCTCAAAATATTTCTGATTCTCCTCTGAATGAAAGTAATATTTTGCCCTCTGCTGAACACAATATTGCCGGTAGTAAAAAATCTTCCTATCTCCCTCACAATTTTCTTGATCCTCTATTCCCACCAACTGTCAAAATGACCAAAAAATTCGCTGACCTAAACGATGATGGACGCTTTGTTATATCTCGCCTTAGAAATCCCCGCATCTATGCGAACGTACGTTTGTATTAAGCATACCTTCATGATAAACATGACTCTATCTGTGTTGATGGTGTTACGAGAACCAACGTAATGGTATCCATACATAAAGAAGGTCTTCCAAATAATTTGAATGATCTGTTAAGAATTTTTATCCTGTACCACAAGATTATTTCTAATTTCACACATTCCGATGTTGAAAAGGATCTTTCGGCTTACGCTTCCTACATCAACTTTAACCGCAATAATAATCCCTTTCGTTCCTAACAACCATATTACAATCCCACCGAGACCTCAAATTGTATCTATCTATTACCAAAATGTTAGTGGACTACGCACTAAAAGCTCGAATGTTTACTTAAACTCCCAAAAACTTCCTTTCGACGTATTTGCCCTCACTGAAACAAACCTTACACCAGACTTTCATAACAACGAGTTCTTCAATTCTGACTTCAATGTATTCCAAAAGGATGTTTTGATATCTAATGCTAGTCCTAATATAAATCAGCTTGGTAACTCTTCTCCCGGACATGGTGTTTTGTTGGCACTTCATTCCAATCTCGATTCTTCCCTGATTACTATTCCCAACACAGCTAACCTTGAACTTATTTGTGTATCTAAACGTTCCCTCTACATTTTGTGCTGTTACATTCCACCTGCCCAACCTATAACTGAATATCTGCTTCTTGTTAATGCAATTGATCATGTAGTTGATCTTTCTAATCCCGATGATGACATATTAATCCTTGGTGATTTTAATCTTCCACGTTTAAATTGGGAAGTATCTGACGATGAGATTTATTTCATTTCGTCTAATGCCAGTTCCGAAAAAGAAACTCTTTTTACTGACCGCCTTCTTTCTTCTAATCTTGTCCAAATGAGTGGTGTAAAAAACTGTTTGCAAAGACAATTAGATCTGATTTTCTCATCCGACGCTCATAACACTGAAGTCAGCCAAAGTCACCATATCCTTTCAAAGATCGACAATTATCACCCCCCATTTCCCTTACTTTTGCTTTTGAATGTGATTATATCCTACTGTACTCCCTCAGGCCGCAATGCTTTAACTTTCATAAAGCAAACTTCGATACACTAAACGAACTTATTAGTAAAATTAACTTTGATTTCATATCCAACAACTCTAACATAGAAGTTATGATCGCCACCTTCTATGAAAAGATCCAAACATGTTTTTTTCAATCGATCCCTCTACTGCCTCAGAAAAGTTTTACTTCCTCCCCTTCGTGGTATACCAAAGAACTCCGCTCACTTAGAAATAGACGGAATAAACTCTGGAAACAATACCTCTGTTCGAAGTCGAATCATGACTTCAACAACTATGTCTTAGTTTATAACAACTTTTCCAACTTGAGCGAGTCTTTATACGCCAGTCATCTTATCCAAACCCAATCGGATTTAATCTCGAATCCTAAGCACTTTTTCAAATTTATAAACTCAAAAAGAAAGTCTGATGGTTACCCTTCAACACTCAAATACAACAATTTTTCATCATCCGATCCAAAATATATTTCTAACCTTTTTTCCGATTTCTTTGGTCAAGCGTTTTCTGCAAACGATACCGAGGTTGATACTAACAACTTCACTCACATGTACAACTGCACCCAAACCACCCTTACTTCCATAAACATATCCCTGTCCTCAGTTATTAATAAAATCCGCTTGTTGAAGAATGAGTTTTCTTCGGGTCCTGATGGGATTCCTGCTGTTGTTCTTAAAAGTTGCGTCTCCAGTTTAGCGCAACCACTCACTGATCTTTTTCAACTTTATATTTCTCTAGGTCTGTTCCCGAAAATATGGAAAGACTCTCTCATTATTCCAATTCACAAAAAAGGTAACAAAGGAGACATCTTTAATTATAGACCCATTGCCAAACTTTCATGCATACCCAAATTGTTTGAGAGTATAATTTACGATATTTTGCTTTTTCATTGTAAACCACTTTTCTCTCCTAAACAACATTTCTTTCTCAGAGGTAGGTCTACAACCACTAACCTAACTGAGTTTGTATCCAATACCATATGCTCCTTGGAAGCTGGAAATGAAGTTGATGTGATTGCAACTGACTTCAGTAAAGCATTTGATAAAGTCTCCCATAACATTATCATCTTTAAATTTAAATCCTATGGCTTCCCGCTGTTACTTTTATCTTGGATTCAATCGTATTTAATTGATCGTCGATATACTGTCCTTTTTAGATCCTGCAGCTCCAACCCTATCGTTCCTACATCAGGGGTCCCTCAAGGAAGTCATTTAGGTCCTCTGATTTTTCTACTAACCATTAATGATGTGGATCTTATCCTTGAAGGATCAGACCTTCAGATTTATGCTGACGACATGCGTATTTCAAAATATATTAAAGGCATGGCCGATTTCCGTTTACTTCAGGATGACCTAAACAATTTCCATACTTGGTGCCAGCACAACTTTCTTGAACTGAATGTTAATAAATGCCAAGCCATCACATATTCCCGAAAACGCCATCCCTTACCACAACGTCAATTTTTATAAATAATGAACCAGTTGCAGTTGTCACTAATATTCGCGACTTAGGTGTTATATGTGACAGTCAACTCAATTTTCGAGCCCACTATGATAATATTATTAATAGAGCTAACTCTACTCTAGGTTTCGTAAAACGCTGGTCAAAAGAATTCTCTGATCCCTATGTTACTAAGTCTCTGTATGTCACGTTTGTTAGACCTCTTCTTGAGTACGCCTCCGTAGTATGGTCTCCGTATCACCATGTTCACATTAAACGTATAGAAGCCATTCAACGCAGATTCATTCGCTTTTCTTGCGCGGCCTTTCCTGGAATGACCCATATAATCTTCCACCTTATGAAAACCGTTTAAAATTAATAAATTTACAAACTCTTAGTAGACGTCGTGATAATGCTGATATAATATTTGCACACCAACTTTTGAATGGAGTCATTGATAGCGAAGGTCTACTTAATAAATTCAAACCAAATTCTAGTATTCGTCATTTGAGGAACAACCCCCTCTTTTGTGTCCCTTTCCATCGTACTGAATATGGCCAAAATGAACCAATTACTAGAATGATTAGAACAGTAAACAATTCCAACATTTTTGATTTAAACCTCTCAAAATCCTCTCTCAAACTAGCTCTTCAATCTTAACCTTCCTCTGTTTATCCTCATCTTTTTTCTTCACCTTAGCTTTAAGATTTAATTGTTATCTAGTTTTAAGATATTATGTGCTTGTACTAAGCGGAATAAATAAATAATTACTAGCTCTTTAAGGTTTTCCATAGTTGACGCTTATTCATGGAGGGACATAACTTGCTACAATACATTTGCATCTTTGTTGTTTTTATCTTAAAAACTACTTGGTTTCGCAACCTACGATACATTTGTTTATCAATGTCCAATCTGTAACGTTTCCATTTGCTATAGGTGGTCTCGATGCAAGATAAGTCTACGGATTTCATTCGTAAATCACCGACAACAACAAGTCGATATTATTATTTAGAAACTTGATTTGGTCGTCAGGACATGTTAAAGAATAGACAAGATGCCATTGAATTCTATGAGCATCATGCTCTAAATGGGCATAATCGACTTGCTCGAAATCTCTGTATTCATAAGATGTTGCAATATTTTTAACTTTAAATTTAAATGTAAGGAAGATCAGGTCATGCTTTGAGAATGCTGCTGCTGATAACTGATCATATAAAAGGACTTCATTGGAATCACTGACAAAGAATACGTCCAGAAGTGTTGCACTATCCCTAGAAAAATGTGTTGCACTAGTGGTGTTGACCGAAAATAAATAAAGGTTCTCATGCCCTCAATGAGAGATGTCTGTTCCAATAAGTTACAGTTCAAGTCGTCACATGCGATTATTCTAGATGGACCAAGCGTGATTGTTTCAAAAGATTCAGCAAAGGATTAATATCTATGGAATTATTTGGTGTGTAGATACTCCCGATTAAAAGAATACTACCTTCATCATTAACGATATCTAGAAAAATAAAGTCCATCTCACTGTCCATTCCCCATTTACAATTAGTTTAACAAACGATACCATCACGTACATATATAGCGGCCCCACCACCTCTGCTACCAAGTCTTTCTGCTTGGAAAAGCGTATAGCCACCCAAACAATGCAATGAGTTGCTTTTTTATCTGAAAACCAAGTTTCAGACACACAGATAATGTCAACCTAGACTCATCGATCTTACCAAGCAAACTTATATGACAGATATTTAAGCCCACCTTCTGTTTACTTAAGATTTTAATCATTGATCGAAGAATACCATCATCCTCAGCACCACCAACTGTAGAAACATTAGGTACATTAGGATCCATAGCAATAGCAATCATACAAAAGCAAATATACAATCAGAGACACATATAAAAAAGAAAAGGGCTCCACAAGAGTCAATGGCACACACCTAATTTCAAACATATTGATCCGAAAAACAATTTAGTCAACAAAAGGGAAAAAAAAAGTTTGTTAAATAAAATATAAAAGAAATATTAAGTAGAACAAAATTAAAAAATAAATTAATTAAATTAATAATTTGAATTAAATGAAAAAGAAAAAAAATTAATAAAAAGTTTTAAATTGATATAAAAAAGTTTGAGAAGCTCTAAATTCGAAGATAAGAAGTGCCAATCTATCATTTATGTGTTAGGCGGCAATCCCTTCCAAGGTTTCGAAGTTAGCGATATGTATTCCTTTCTCATCAGACAGATGACGTTTGACATAAACGAGACCTCGAAATGTAAACACCAATGCAATTTTGTGTTGTTTTTTTAACTGAAGAGCAGTCCGCAGAAATGAATTGTTTTTTGGAGTTAAGCATTCACGAAAATAAATATGTGCGGTCGATTTACTCAAACAATTATCGTTAGCACTTTGTTGTCGACCTTAAGTACTCGATTCTCCTTCCTATTTTTCTCCTTTGCCACTACCAAATTTTCGTTTGGATCAATCACTAAATCGTCTTCAAAGTCCGATGCATCCTCTGAGGCACATATTCCGTATCATCATCTTCAATCGATGGGTCTTCTTCTTCACTTTTATTATTATTTCCATTGTGTATATCGTTCACTATAGCCGCTGATAATCGCGATAGAAAATCAGTGTGAAGACTTCGCCTACGTAGTCGCGTATTGTAAACAAACTCAACTTCGTCACCCATTGTATACAAAAAATATCAAAACGAGTAATAACAAAAAAAAATAAATAATAAATAATAATAATAAATAATTAATAATAAATAATAATAAAAAAAATAAATTTGCGTTTTTACTAGCACTAACGTCTCCTCTACCTGAACACCGAACTTGACGAGTTGTAAAGACTTAAGTAGGGTCAAAGATTTTTGGGGCGCTGTGTCACTAGATGACTCCCGAAAACCAAAGGGTGTTCTCTCCCCATCCCCCTCAAATCCTTCCTTCCCCTTCGTGTCCAATATCCAAAAATGTCTCCTAATTTAATCCTACTCCCCCCCTCCCTAATCTAGGGTGTAATGTGACCCGTGACTATTGGATGGTTTGCAGCCAGGGGGTATACCAGCTGTATTTTTTTTTTATATATATAATTAACGCGCGCACAAGGGACTACTTGTTTCCCTTTTAATGTTACACACTGCGCGGGCATTAGGAAGATAGGGAGGGGAGAGATAGGAGGTGTTTTGAATGCTTGCAGATCAAAATAGCATGGGAAAATCTCGCCGGGTAAACTATTCCAAATTCGTGTTGTTCGGCTAAAAAAAGAATCCCTATATTTCACGGTACGTCCGAAATTTGGCTCAACGGTGAACTGATGAGCATTCCTTGCAATACGAGTATTACGGAAAAAACTTTTAAGGGGAGGAATGCAACTGGTTACTTCGAGTGAACATTTTTTGTAAAAGAAACGATAAAATAAGGAAAGACATGAAACATTGCGTCGGTGTTCGAGAAGGGCAATTGTTTCAGCGGCAGTTCTATTTCCTATCAATCTTAACGCTCAATTTTGTATTCTATCAAACAGGTGTAGCGATGTTTGCGAAGCACCCGCCCAAAGGTGGGAGTTATACTCGAGTTTAGGGCGTATAAACGCTTTATAGATTGTAGCCAGATCAGATGAGGAAAAATACTTCTTACACCGATTCAGAAAACCTAAGCACCTAGCAGCATTCTTAGCGATTTTAAATATATGGTCGTTCCAACGGAGGTCGTCGTTGACACACATACCGAGTACTGAGAGCTTTTCGGTTTCTTCGATGTAAGTGCTATTCATGGACACTGGCATTGGGGGTATGTTTAGCTTTAACGACAGAAGACAGCATTGAGTTTTCGAAGCATTAAACTCCACACGATTCCTATTACCCCATTTAACAATGCTGTATAAATCGGAGTTTAATGAGCTTGACATACGGTACCGTTGCAGTTGTACGTCCGAAGGCGAAGGACGTGAATTATCGAACGAATATGAAAAGCTGAGTGTAGAGTCGTCAGCAAAACAGTTAAGTGGATTAGAAGTAACGGAAACTCTTTGAAACAGGCAAAATCAAAGAGTAAAAACCTTATCTGCTTAAGGGGGTGTTGCCGATGGACCTAATTCCCCCCATAACTCGTGGGACCAAATCTGAAAACTGCAAAAAACCCAAAAATACCAAAAACTAACAACACAAATGGTGACAACAAAAACACAGAAACTAAGGTGCATGAATCGGGCGCCGGAGACTCTGCTCTTGCCGAAGTCCCTTCGCCAATCTTGGAGTGGATGATGGAGTTAGCCTTGGTCCCGCTGACGATGACATAGAGAGTATTTTAAGTGTCAGCGAGAGCGGCTTCATCGCGAGCTCCAATCTCTCCAGATTGTCAACCTCATCCAAACGTAGCAAGATTAAGAACTGTAGAGCGACAACCAAACGACCTGGCACGAAAAAGACGGACGAACTGACCGAAAAAGACTACATAGCGCGCATGCATATCTTCAGGAACAGCAGCTAATGGAGAACCAGCCTACTGCTATTACACCAGCAGCGGCTGCCTCTAGCAATGGAATGTGCCCTCGTAGTTTGATGGGACCACCCACTCCGCGGATTGGCAAAGACCATCCAAAGCAAGGGCTGGTGGCATCAAAACCTTTTCAAAAAGGTACAAATACAACGGACTCTACGGAAAAAACCCTTGAACAGGCTAAATCAACCTCCTGGTGTTGCACCGAACCTATTGCTCTAACGGACCTGGAGGAGAGGAAGACCGACAAGGTGATGGGGAAAGCAGGAAAACATCCAGAGCCTCAGCTCCACATGCAATCTGGGTGCGTCCACCTCCTCTTCTCTATCAGGTACTTTAGTACAGAAAATGGACGATGCACAGGACAGACAAACCACTGGACTATCTCACTCACCCACCAGGCGATGCATGAAGCCCTTAGCTCCTACGGGTCTGGAAGGAGGGAAGATGCTTCAAGGGGAGGACGAAGAGAAGGAGATGCCTCCGCAGGACATCCGGAGCCTCAGCTCCACATGCGATCAGGATGCATCTACTTCTCTCAGATCTATTAAATGTGACATGTCGACAATTGAAAGAAACCGTACTGCAGGTCCAATATAACGACATGCGGCACCGAAAATAAAAAAACCGCACATCGTAAAGAAAAAAGAGCTCTTAATGAGAAGCAAATCATGCGGAGACAACAACGAAACGCAGTCAGAACTGTACGGCGACTCTCAGTGCTAAAGATTTGAATTCCCTCAAGGAAAAAGAAAAACAACAAAGCTAAGCAAACGCTACTGACGATACCAGAAACAACCACAAAAACCACAATGGACAAGGACAAAGACAAAGCCGAACTCTAAGAAATCAGACGACGCTTAATTGCCTGAGATGGGAAAGGAAAGCCAACAGCTCTCAAGCCAATATCGGCTAGACTGAGAAGACCCGACTTGACTGGCATCCTATTGCGAGCACGTCCAAAAGAGCAAGGCACAACATCACTATCTCGACAATTTCGCCACGCAATAATAAAAAAACAGACTCTCACTGTTGACAATTGTAGGACAACAAGTAAAAATCCTATAAGGAGACTCACAAACAGTCAATGGCAATTAATAGGAAGCTTTCTTAAAGAACGGACCCCTCCCACTTTTTGGTACCCTCAAAACTATTCAGGGTTTCAAAGTAATGACAAGCGAAGATGGACACACTCTCACATGGCTTCAAGATTTCATCGCCAAGACCTCAGCTCCCTGGCCGAATGCCGATCTTCACCTAATTGACAGGAAAGAGATCGTGCAACTCACCAGGCCTAAGGCTAGGCTCATTGTGCGTGAACCTCCAATCCCAAAAGATCGTATCGAAAGATACCTCAGATCTCTCTCAGTCAAAACTGGGAAGTTGTTCAGATGGGAAATCATGAACCAGAAGGTACAAAAGTGGTAGTGCCGCCCAGACACAAATCAATACCACTTCGGCTACAAAGTCTGAATCGGTACAAACCGAGGCAAACTAAGACTTCTGCGCCAGAAAAGTAAGGTAGAGGCAGCTAACACTAAAAAATGTTGAAGTTAATACAAATCAATCTCTATCACAGTAAAGCTACCAGCGCCAACTTAATCTACCTCATGGAGGCCAGACAAGTAGACCTAGCCCTTATAAAAGAACCCTGTATTGCAGGTGGCAAAATTAAGGGCTTAAATTCAAAGCAACTTACGCTGTATAAGACCACACATGTAGGCACAAACAGTATTCTTAGAACTTGTATAATAGCTAGAAAACAGAAAGAGCCAAGAAGGCAATGATAGCATTCTATGCCTGTAAGAGAATATTTGGAAAGACCTGGGGGCCTAGTCCCAAGTTTACAAAGTGGATGTATACGGCAGTAGTAAGACCAATACTGACATTTGGTAATCTGGTCTGGTGGCAGGCTACGAAAAGTGCTTCCAACCTAAGAACCATTACAAGAATACAAAGAATGGCTTGTAAAGGCACCACCGGGGCTATGAGAACTACCCCTACTGCAGGGCTGGAAGCTATTCTCAATCTAAAACCGTTAGACCTCTTCATGCAAGAAACTGCAGCAAACAGCGCCCTCCGGTTAAGCGAAACTCAAAACTGGAGATCGAGTCTGACAGGCCATGCACAGATTCTACAGAAATATACGGGCTTCAATGTATGCACATACTACACAACACCCGGTTTAGATTTCGAAAGACCACTCACCACTTCTTTTCCTAATAGAGAAGACTGGCTTAACAACCAGACACAAATCAGCCATTGAAATCTACACAGATGGCTCTAAAATGGAAATTGGTGTTGGTGCAGGTTTCTACTCAGAAACACTCGAACTGGGCGGATAAATTAGGCTCCCCAATTACAGCAGCGTCTTTCAGGCTGAAGTCCTGGCAGTGACGGCGGCTGCGAAATAGGCTGCAATGAAGGCAATACCATAGTGTTTTATTGACAGCCAAGCAGCGATTAAAACAATTTCTGCCATTGCAATAAAATCAAAGCTTGTAGCTTGCTGTCGCGAAGAGCTAAAAGTTCTTGGCGCGCAGCATAATATAAGACTCTGTTGGGTTTCTTGCGGCCACAGTGGTGTGCAAGGAAACGAAAGAGCTGATGAGCTGGCAAGAAACGGATCATCCCTAGAACTTAACCGAGCCGACACAATGGTAAAGATCCTAACCTGTAACATTAAACAGACGATAGGAAATAAGGTACTCGCCGCAGATAACGAGAGATGGAACTCGCTCTACTCCTGTGTCGTAACCAGGAAACTATGGCCCTACTTTAATAAACAAAGAACAGAAAATATTCTACAGCTCAACAAGAAGTCGCTACGATCCCTTGGGTACAAACCTACTCAGATTTATTAATAACTCAAAATGAGAATGTATAGGTTTTTCATAGGTCCCATGCTTATTGGGCCCAAACCCCCCAGGATATCACAATGGATCTACTTGATCTGAAGTGTGATGGACACCACATCATCCATCAGCCCACTAACGTAACCTAACCTAACCTAGCACTAACGTCTTTACTGTTCAATGTTCACTCGTAAGCTGATGCGCTGTCGACGAAAGAAGCAACTAAATAGAATAACCAATACGAACGAAATATATACACGGACACGCGTTATGAAAAACTCCATGAAACACCAAGTGTATGGGTATTTTCGCGCTATTTTTACTTGCGATTTATAGACAAGTTATGCATTGTAGTGCCCCGTGGCTTAGTGGTTAGTGTGTCGGACTGCTAAGCGAAAGAACCTGGGTTCAAATCCAGCTCATAGCCACCTTTTTTTCTGGGGTACTGCCTCTTGCGAGGAACTGACAAAACCTCCAAGAGTAAAATTTGTCTCGAAAAAGTGCATCTCATGTAGCCGTTCGGACTCGGCGGTAAACTGTAGGTCCCTTCCATTCTTGCAGAGTAACAACACACACACAGGAATGGTTGAGAGTATAAGTCACTAGGCCTTGGCTCCTTAAGGAGCTGTCGCGCCAATAAATTTATTTATTTATTTATGCATTCGTAAATTCTAGCTCCAAAACTAACGGTACCTGCCATATAACTTTTAACGAAAAACTTATTTTTCTCGAAAACGGCTACTACGATTTTGATAAAACTTTCTGAATGCAAAAGCTATCTTTAAGTTTAAATAGATTTTTCAGAAAGAGTTTTATAACGGTACCTCCCATATAACCGGTTTTTGAAAACCAGACTTTCTCGTTAACTAATTGACGGATTTTAATGAAATTTTCGAAATATATAGTGTTTAATGATTTAAATAATATGGCTTATTAAAATTTTCAAAAACATTTTTTTTTTAATTTTTAATATTTTTTTTTTTTAAATTATTTTGTTTTTTGAATACTTTGAAAACGAATCTATATATTTTTTTTTTATTTTTCTCCTAGTATAAACTATAGATTTCCTTAAATTGACATACTCAAAAAAAAATTTAAATATGTTATTGAAAAGTTTTTCAAAAAAAACATTTTTTTGAAAAAACTCGTCGAACGATTTTGAAATGAAAAATTCATAAAATAGAAAACAGCAAAAGAAATAAGATAGCTTACAACATTTTTTTCAAAAAACGTTATGAATAGTGTTTTTTTGATTTCATAAAAATTTTATTTGTTTAATATTTTCCCCAAAATTTTATTTCATATTGCTCGGCTAAGCCCTAGCCATTACTCAAATAAAAGAAGGTGACAACCTGCATACATACTTGTATTTTAAAGCATTTCATCATCATAAAAGCACACAGAATAAATAAGGAAGCCTATGATAAACAAATAAAAAACTATTCGATTATTACTGAATGCAAAAATTTCAATCGAGAAAACAAAATTGTACACCTGCATACAAACAACCACTGTGTTAAATTGTAATGTTGTCTATACTCACTCGCTTCACAGGGGTTAGAATAGGTATCTTAATTTTAGTACCTACCTTCCCTCCAACCTTATTATAGGTAGGTACATAATATCTTAAAAAAATCCATGAATACCCAAAACATGAGTTTATCGATCCACCGAACATAATTAAGCTACCTTTTTTAGTAAATTTTATTTCAAAAAGTAAATTATTGTTAAATGTACCTTATAGATTCCTATTATTTTGAAAAACATAAATCACACTGTTCCACATTTTTATAGAAATAAAATGGCGTTTAAATTTTTCCGCTAAAAACTCTCTTACGTACGTACACAAAAATCGAATAAAAACTTAGAAGTTCTTCTAATATTTATCAAATTTTATTCGACGCTGTGACCGCACATAAGAGGAAGTACGTGCGATCCAGTCGTGCAATTTATTTACTTGCGATTTATAGGGACTATAAGGCAAGTTATGCATTCGTAAAAAAAAATCTAACAATCAAACATGACATTACGATGACAGAGAAGTCAAAAAAAGTGGGTCCGGAAATTCTGTCCGTCTGTCTGTCTGTCCGTATCGATTCCTACAGCCTAAACGGTTGGGCCGATTTGATTCAAACTTGGTAAATAGTATTTTAAGAGTACTTTACCCGACGGTTTTTCGAATTGGCATTCTAGCTTCACAACTAACGGTACCTGCCATATAACTTTAAATGAAAAAATTATTTGTCCCGAAAACGGCTCTTACGATTTTAATAAAACTTTCTGAAGGTGTTTTCTATGCAAAATCTATCTTTTAGTTTTAACGGATTTTTCAGAAAAAGTTTTATAATGGTACCTTCCATATGACCGGTTTTTTTAAAATCAGAGTTTCTCGTTAACTAATAGACGGATTTTGATGAAATTTTTCAAAATATATAGTGTTTTATGATGTAAAAAATATTGCTTATTAAAATTTTCAAAAACATTTTTTTTTAAATTTTTAATAATTTAAAAAAAATATTTTGTTTTTTGAATATTTTGAAAACGGATCTATAGATTTTTTTTTTAAATTTTTCTCCTAGTATAAACTATAGATTTCTTTAAATTGAAATGCTCAAAAAAAAATTTAAATATGTTTTCGAAAAGTTTTTCAATAAAAACATTTTTTTGAAAAAACTGGTCGAACGATTTTGAAATGAAAAATTCATAAAATAGAAAACAGCAAAAAAAATAAATTGGCTTACAACATTTTTTCTAAAAAACGTTATGAATAGTGTTTTTTGATTTCATAAAAATCTTATTTCTTTAAAATTTTCTGCAAAATTTTATTTCATATTGCTCGGCTAAGCCCTAGCCATTAGTCAAATAAAAGAAGGTGACAACCTTCATACATACCTACGTATTTAAAAACTCACAAAAACAACTAACAAATAAAAAAAACTATTCGATTACTACTGAATGCAAAAATTTGAAAATTTGAATTGTTTTTACAAAATTGATTTATTTCTTTCATGTTATGTTATCTTTCAAAATATTCATCGAATTATTCAAGGTGCTCTCTGTATTCCTCATTCTTCAGCAAACATTGATAGAAAGAGACATTGATAGAAACCAAAAATCACATCAAAAAATAATGTTGGCACAGTCTTATGAATAATACAAATCTTGTCAATAAAAATGTTTTTTTTTCTACGGCGAAAGACGACAAAATCTTCAAAGACACCATAGGCCCGTACCTATGGTAGTGTGAGATTCTTACTCACTCACTTACTCACGCCTTATAAAGTAGTTTAATCTTCATTTTTTATTAATCACTTTTGGTAGGGAGCTCTCCACCGAGGGACCTGCAATACCGCATAATCACACGGTTATCGTTATGTCTTGCTACACTAGGTCGAACGGTCTCGTTCTCCGAAGTCGGCGTACAAGATTGTATGTACCATGGAGCACCAATAATTGCTCTGAGGACTTTGTTTTAAAATGTTTGCAGTGTTTGTATAAGGCTTAGTTTGGCACAACCATAAAGTTGTATTCCGTAAGTCCACACAGGTTTTAGCACTTGCTTGTAGATAAGCAGTTTGTTATAAGTACTTTGATTGGAATATTTTCCAATTGCCAGTTTAGTTCTCGTTACTTTATATCGAGTTCATCTCTTTTCTTTTTAACGTGCGTCTTCCATTTAAGCTTAGCTTCAAGAGTCATGCCTAGATACTTTGCTTCGTAAGCATATGGTATTTGAACCGAGTTAATAAAGATGGGTAGATTGTTAAAATTCTTGTAAGTAAAGTTAACATATGTTGATTTGGACTCGTTTAGAACAATGCGCCATTTCTTCGTCCAGTTTGTTATTTTGTCAAGAGTTTTCTGTAGCTTTTCGGTTGCTCTTTCAATTGAGCTGGATGATGCAAATATGGACGTATCATCAGCAAATGTTGCTATCGTGACGTCTTCTTCTGGAGGTATATCTCGACTATAAACAACGAATAACACTGGGCCAAGAACGCTTCTCTGTGGAACACCAGCATTTATTTCTTTAAATCATGAATATTCAGTACCTTGTGTCACTCTGAAAATTCTATTTTCCAGATAGGATTCCAGAATATAATATATTTGTTTCGGAAAAACCTGTCTTAATTTAAATCTTAAGCCGTCGTGCCAGATCTTATCGAAAGCTTGGGAAACATCAAGAAACGCGCTTGGGCATATCTTTATCCCCTCTAGGGATTTTTCAATTTCATTTGTTATATCTGTATACTTGATCAATTGTTGAGTGGTTATTTCTTAAACCGAATTGGTGTTCGCCGTTTGTCTTCTACAATTGGAAGTAGGCGCTTAAGTAATAATTTCTCGAATAACTTAGAAATTTAATACAATATTGGTCTGTAAGACTTCTTTTCATTAAGAGTTTTCCCTGGTTTTGGGACCATTATGATTTACGCCACTTTCCAATGCCGTGGAACGTTTGCAAGCCTAAACGTGGCATTAATCAGATGTCGGATTTTAGTGATTGCTTTTCTCGGCAACTCTTTAAGAATGGGTGCATTTATCATGCTTTTTTGTTTTTGTTGCTTTCTTATAGCGTCGAAAAGTTCTGAAAATGTAACATTTCGAATTCGGAAGTTTTCAAAGGTCCAATGAGTATCAACGGGTTCATTCAACGACTCCTCACCGTCAAAGGGTTTGAAAGTTTCCTCGAGGTGATCGGCAAACAGATCTGCCTTTTCTTTGTCTGTTTTAGCCCAAACTCCATTGTTTGGTCGAATTGGGGCTAATTGTAACTTGGGTTTTTTAACACCTTTAATAGCCTTCCACAGGGAGTAATTCGTACTTTTTACTGCGGAAATACCTTCGAAATAAGTAGAAATCTCACGGTTTCTAGAATATCGAATTGCATTTTTCAGTTTACTGGAGAGGTGATTCAAAATAGTTTTGTATTGAGGAGCGCGGTGCCATTTCTTTTTCGAGTATAAGTTCTTTAATTTCAATTGAAACATTTTGCTCATTATGAATTGAATTTCTGCTATTTTGCGGAGTGTTTTTCCAGGCAGTATCTTGGACGATTTTAATAAATCTCTCAACTTCATCTTCTAATTCAAACGGAGTTTGCAATGATACTTCAAGTGTAATAGCCTCCTCGCAATCTGCAAGAAAACCCTTCCCAATTCGTTCTGTTGTTAGTCAAAAATGACGTAATAAAAATGTGACAAACAATCCTCTCCAAAAAGAAGATTTTTTAGAGTAAAACTCATTTAGGTAATGTTAACTAACTATTATTTAAATATCTAAAGCACCAGTTGTAATAATCTTTGAAACTGACTATTAAATGTTTCCATTTTTAATTTGGAGGTGTTGAAGAAGTAAAACCAGTGATTGATTTGAAAACCAGACTTTCTCGTTAACTAATTGACGGATTTTAATGAAATTTTCGAAATATATAGTGTTTAATGATTTAAATAATATGGCTTATTAAAATTTTCAAAAACATTTTTTTTTAATTTTTAATATTTTTTTTTAAAAATTATTTTGTTTTTTGAATACTTTGAAAACGAATCTATATATTTTTTTTTTATTTTTCTCCTAGTATAAACTATAGATTTCCTTAAATTGACATACTCAAAAAAATTTTTAAATATGTTATTGAAAAGTTTTTCAAAAAAAACATTTTTTTGAAAAAACTCGTCGAACGATTTTGAAATGAAAAATTCATAAAATAGAAAACAGCAAAAAAAATAAGATAGCTTACAACATTTTTTTCAAAAAACGTTATGAATAGTGTTTTTTTGATTTCATAAAAATTTTATTTGTTTAATATTTTCCCCAAAATTTTATTTCATATTGCTCGGCTAAGCCCTAGCCATTACTCAAATAAAAGAAGGTTACAACCTGCATACATACTTGTATTTTAAAGCATTTCATCATCATAAAAGCACACAGAATAAATAAGGAAGCCTATGATAAACAAATAAAAAACTATTCGATTATTACTGAATGCTAAAATTTCAATCGAGAAAACAAAATTGTACACCTGCATACAAACAACCACTGTGTTAAAAAAGTAAAAACCTTATCTGCTTAAGGGGGTGTTGCCGATGGACCTAATTCCCCCCATAACTCGTGGGACCAAATCTGAAAACTGCAAAAAACCCAAAAATACCAAAAACAAACAACACAAATGGTGACAACAAAAACACAGAAACTAATGTGCATGAATCGGGCGCCGGAGACTCTGCTCTTGCCGAAGTCCCTTCGCCAATCTTGGAGTGGATGATGGAGTTAGCCTTGGTCCCGCTGACGATGACATGGAGAGTATTTTAAGTGTCAGCGACAGCGGCTTCATCGCGAGCTCCAATCTCTCCAGATTGTCAACCTCATCCAAACGTAGCAAGATTAAGAACTGTAGGGCGACAACCAAACGACCTGGCACGAAAAAGACGGACGAACTGACCGAAAAAGACTACATAGCGCGCATGCATATCTTCAGGAACAGCAGCTAATGGAGAACCAGCCTACTGCTATTACACCAGCAGCGGCTGCCTCTAGGAATGGAATGAGCGCTCGTAGTTTGATGGGACCACCCGCTCCGCGGATTGGCAAAGACCATCCAAAGCCAGGGCTGGTGGCATCAAAACCTTTTCAAAAAGGCACAAATACAACGGACTCTACGGAAAAAACCCTTGAACAGTCTAAATCAACCTCCTGGTGTTGCACCGAATCTATTGCTCTAACGGACCTGGAGGAGAGGAAGACCGACAAGGTGATGGGGAAAGCAGGAAAACATCCAGAGCCTCAGCTCCACATGCAATCTGGGTGCGTCCACCTCCTCTTCTCTATCAGGTACGTTAGTACAAAAAATGGACGATGCACAGGACAGACAAACCACTGGACTATCTCACTCACCCACCAGGCGATGCATGAAGCCCTTAGCTCCTACGGGTCTGGAAGGAGGGAAGATGCTTCAAGGGGAGGATGAAGAGAAGGAGATGCCTCCGCAGGACATCCGGAGCCTCAGCTCCACATGCGATCAGGATGCATCTACTTCTCTCAGGTCTATTAAATGTGACATGTCGACAATTGAAAGAAACCGTACTGCAGGTCCAATATAACGACATGCGGCACCGAAAAAAACGCACATCGTAAAGAAAAAAGAGCTCTTAATGAGAAGCAAATCATGCGGAGACAACAACGAAACGCAGTCAGAACTGTACGGCGAATCTCAGTGCTAAAGATTTGAATTCCCTCAAGGAAAAAGACAAACAACAAAGCTAAGCAAACGCTACTGACGATACCAGAAACAACCACAAAAACCACAATGGACAAGGACAAAGACAAAGCCGAACTCTAAGAAATCAGAAATCGGCTAGACTGAGAAGACCCGACTTGACTGGCATCCTATTGCGAGCACGTCCAAAAGAGCAAGGCACAACATCACTATCTCGACAATTTCGCCACGAAATAATAAAAAAACAGACTCTCACTGTTGACAATTGTAGGACAACAAGTAAAAATCCTATAAGGAGACTCACAAACAGTCAATGGCAATTAATAGGAAGCTTTCTTAAAGAACGGACCCCTCCCACTTTTTGGTACCCTCAAAACTATTCAGGGTTTCAAAGTAATGACAAGCGAAGATGGACACACTCTCACATGGCTTCAAGATTTCATCGCCAAGACCTCAGCTCCCTGGCCGAATGCCGATCTTCACCTAATTGACAGGAAAGAGATCGTGCAACTCACCAGGCCTAAGGCTAGGCTCATTGTGCGTGAACCTCCAATCCCAAAAGATCGTATCGAAAGATACCTCAGATCTCTCTCAGTCAAAACTGGGAAGTTGTTCAGATGGGAAATCATGAACCAGAAGATACAAAAGTGGTAGTGCCGCTCAGACACAAATCAATACCACTTCGGCTACAAAGTCTGAATCGGTACAAACCGAGGCAAACTAAGACTTCTGCGCCAGAAAAGTAAGGTAGAGGCAGCTAACACTAAAAAATGTTGAAGTTAATACAAATCAATCTCTATCACAGTAAAGCTACCAGCGCCAACTTAATCTACCTCATGGAGGCCAGACAAGTAGACCTAGCCCTTATAAAAGAACCCTGTATTGCAGGTGGCAAAATTAAGGGCTTAAATTCAAAGCAACTTACGCTGTATAAGACCACACATGTAGGCACAAACAGTATTCTTAGAACTTGTATAATAGCTAGAAAACAGTTAAATCTTTTTTCTTCTTTCCAAATAAAGTGACTTTGACCAAACAACGGTTAAATTAGAAAGGCATGGATTCCCACCGTTAATCCTGGATTCATGCTACATGCCATGGGACGTGACCATTTAGAAAAATGGGACGTAGTGATGGGATGTGATACTAACTCACATCACATTCAAGTGGGAAGCACGGATATTAACACCATTTTGAAAGCTGGTAAACCCAGCCATACTAACGCTTAAGACTTCATACCAATTAGTCTAACATCATTCATATTAAAGACTTTTGAAAGACTAGTAGACATCTTTATTCCAAACACAATGAGTTCGGAAGTTATATCCCAAGCTCAGCATGCTTATACCAAATGTAAAAGTGTGGAAACATCACTTCACAGCGTTGTACTGTGGAAAAAAACTGAAACACAAGGAGCCTTCAATAATGTGAAAAATGACGCAGTGAAAAGAGCCCTTATGAACCTTAATGTGAACGATACCATTATCGGGTGGATAATTTGCATGTTAAAAAATCGACAGATCAACTCAGAATTGGGAGGAGCTTTGATTAAAATATCAATATCGAGAGGCACTCCACAAGGTGGTGTTCTGTCCCCCCTCCTCTGGGTATTTTTGGTCAACGAGATTCTTATAAGACTTAAAAATAGTGGAGTCAAAGTAGTAGTTTATGCAGATGATTTAGCTCTGCTAGCGACTGAAACATTTCTCTCCACTATTAGTGAACAGATAGAAGGAGCCTTATTCTTGGTAAATAACTGGTTAAGGAAATGTGGGCTAGTGGTCAATCCGCAAAAGACAGAACTGGTCCTCTTAACCAACAAAATAAAAATACCAGTTTTTAATCCTCCTTCAATAGAACGGGTTCCATTGATCCTGTCAAATCAGGCCAAATACCTTGTGATTCTAGACAGAAAACTGAATTGGAATCTCAATATCAAAGAAAGAGCCAAGAAGGCAATGATAGCATTCTATGCCTGTAAGAGAATATGGAATAATGGAAAGACCTGGGGGCCTAGTCCCAAGCTTACAAAGTGGATGTATATGGCAGTAGTAAGACCAATACTGACATTTGGTAATCTGGTCTGGTGGCAGGCTACGAAAAGTGCTTCCAACCTAAGAACCATTACAAGAATACAAAGAATGGCTTGTATAGGCACCACCGGGGCTATGAGAACTACCCCTACTGCAGGGCTGGAAGCTATTCTCAATCTAAAACCGTTAGACCTCTTCATGCAAGAAACTGCAGCAAACAGCGCCCTCCGGTTAAGCGAAACTCAAAACTGGAGATCGAGTCTGACAGGCCATGCACAGATTCTACAGAAATATACGGGCTTCAATGTATGCACATACTACACAACACCCGGTTTAGATTTCGAAAGACCACTCACCACTTCTTTTCCTAATAGAGAAGACTGGCTTAACAACCAGACACAAATCAGCCATTGAAATCTACACAGATGGCTCTAAAATGGAAATTGGTGTTGGTGCAGGTTTCTACTCAGAAACACTCGAACTGGGCGGATAAATTAGGCTCCCCAATTACAGCAGCGTCTTTCAGGCTGAAGTCCTGGCAGTGACGGCGGCTGCGAAATAGGCTGCAATGAAGGCAATACCACATGCATAAAAAAGTGTTTTATTGACAGCCAAGCAGCGATTAAGACAATTTCTGCCATTGCAATAAAATCAAAGCTTGTAGCTTGCTGTCGCGAAGAGCTAAAAGTTCTTGGCGCGCAGCATAATATAAGACTCTGTTGGGTTTCTTGCGGCCACAGTGGTGTGCAAGGAAACGAAAGAGCTGATGAGCTGGCAAGAAACGGATCATCCCTAGAACTTAACCGAGCCGACACAATGGTAAAGATCCTAACCTGTAACATTAAACAGACGATAGGAAATAAGGTACTCGCCGCAGATAACGAGAGATGGAACTCGCTCTACTCCTGTGTCGTAACCAGGAAACTATGGCCCTACTTTAATAAACAAAGAACAGAAAATATTCTACAGCTCAACAAGAAGTCGCTACGATCCCTTGGGTACAAACCTACTCAGATTTATTAATAACTCAAAATGAGAATGTATAGGTTTTTCATAAGTCCCATGCTTATTGGGCCCAAACCCCCCAGGATATCACAATGGATCTACTTGATCTGAAATGTGATGGACACCACATCATCCATCAGCCCACTAACGTAACCTAACCTAACCTAGCACTAACGTCTTTACTGTTCAATGTTCACTCGTAAGCTTATGCGCTGTCGACGAAAGAAGCAACTAAATAGAATAACCAATACGAACGAAATATATACACGGACACGCGTTATGAAAAACTCCATGAAACACCAAGTGTATGGGTATTTTCGCGCTATTTTTACTTGCGATTTATAGACAAGTTATGCATTCGTAAATTCTAGCTCCAAAACTAACGGTACCTGCCATATAACTTTTAACGAAAAACTTATTTTTCTCGAAAACGGCTACTACGATTTTGATAAAACTTTCTGAATGGTGTTTTCTATGCAAAAGCTATCTTTAAGTTTAAAAAGATTTTTCAGAAAGAGTTTTATAACGGTACCTCCCATATAACCGGTTTTTGAAAACCAGACTTTCTCGTTAACTAATTGACGGATTTTAATGAAATTTTCGAAATATATAGTGTTTAATGATTTAAATAATATGGCCTATTAAAATTTTCAAAAACATTTTTTTTTAATTTTTAATATTTTTTTTAAAAAATTATTTTGTTTTTTGAATACTTTGAAAACGAATCTATATATTTTTTTTTTATTTTTCTCCTAGTATAAACTATAGATTTCCTTAAATTGACATACTCAAAAAAAAATTTAAATATGTTATTGAAAAGTTTTTCAAAAAAAACATTTTTTTGAAAAAACTCGTCGAACGATTTTGAAATGAAAAATTCATAAAATAGAAAACAGCAAAAGAAATAAGATAGTTTACAACATTTTTTTCAAAAAACGTTATGAATAGTGTTTTTTTGATTTCATAAAAATTTTATTTGTTTAATATTTTCCCCAAAATTTTATTTCATATTGCTCGGCTAAGCCCTAGCCATTACTCAAATAAAAGAAGGTGACAACCTGCATACATACTTGTATTTTAAAGCATTTCATCATCATAAAAGCACACAGAATAAATAAGGAAGCCTATGATAAACAAATAAAAAACTATTCGATTATTACTGAATGCAAAAATTTCAATCGAGAAAACAAAATTGTACACCTGCATACAAACAACCACTGTGTTAAATTGTAATGTTGTCTATACTCACTCGCTTCACAGGGGTTAGAATAGGTATCTTAATTTTAGTACCTACCTTCCCTCCAACCTTATTATAGGTAGGTACATAATATCTTAAAAAAATCCATGAATACCCAAAACATGAGTTTATCGATCCACCGAACATAATTAAGCTACCTTTTTTAGTAAATTTTATTTCAAAAAGTAAATTATTGTTAAATGTACCTTATAGATTCCTATTATTTTGAAAAACATAAATCACACTGTTCCACATTTTTATAGAAATAAAATGGCGTTTAAATTTTTCCGCTGAAAACTCTCTTACGTACGTACACAAAAATCGAATAAAAACTTAGAAGTTCTTCTAATATTTATCAAATTTTATTCGACGCTGTGACCGCACATAAGAGGAAGTACGTGCGATCCAGTCGAGCAATTTATTTACTTGCGATTTATAGGGACTATAAGGCAAGTTATGCATTCGTAAAAAAAAATCTAACAATCAAACATGACATTACGATGACAGAGAAGTCAAAAAAAGTGGGTCCGGAAATTCTGTCCGTCTGTCTGTCTGTCCGTATCGATTCCTACAGCCTAAACGGTTGGGCCGATTTGATTCAAACTTGGTAAATAGTATTTTAAGAGTACTTTACCCGACGGTTTTTCGAATTGGCATTCTAGCTTCAAAACTAACGGTACCTGCCATATAACTTTAAATGAAAAAATTATTTTTCCCGAAAACGGCTCTTACGATTTTAATAAAACTTTCTGAAGGTGTTTTCTATGCAAAATCTATCTTTTAGTTTTAACGGATTTTTCAGAAAAAGTTTTATAACGGTACCTTCCATATGACCGTTTTTTTTTTAAATCAGAGTTTCTCGTTAACTAATAGACGGATTTTGATGAAATTTTTCAAAATATATAGTGTTTTATGATGTAAAAAATATTGCTTATTAAAATTTTCAAAAACATTTTTTTTTTAAATTTTTAATAATTTAAAAAAAAATATTTTGTTTTTTGAATATTTTGAAAACGGATCTATAGATTTTTTTTAAAAAATTTTCTCCTAGTATAAACTATAGATTTCTTTAAATTGACATGCTCAAAAAAAAATTTAAATATGTTTTCGAAAAGTTTTTCAATAAAAACATTTTTTTGAAAAAACTGGTCGAACGATTTTGAAATGAAAAACTCATAAAATAGAAAACAGCAAAAAAAATAAATTGGCTTACAACATTTTTTCTAAAAAACGTTATGAATAGTGTTTTTTGATTTCATAAAAATCTTATTTCTTTAAAATTTTCTCCAAAATTTTATTTCATATTGCTCGGCTAAGCCCTAGCCATTAGTCAAATAAAAGAAGGTGACAACCTTCATACATACCTACGTATTTAAAAACTCACAAAAACAACTAACAAATAAAAAAAACTATTCGATTACTACTGAATGCAAAAATTTGAAAATTTGAATTGTTTTTACAAAATTGATTTATTTCTTTCATGTTATGTTATCTTTCAAAATATTCATCGAATTATTCAAGGTGCTCTCTGTATTCCTCATTCTTCAGCAAACATTGAAAGAAAGAAACATTGATAGAAACCAAAAATCACATCAAAAAATAATGTTGGCACAGTCTTATGAATAATACAAATCTTGTCAGTAAAAATGTTTTTTTTTTCTACGGCGAAAGACGACAAAATCTTCAAAGACACCATAGGCCCGTACCTATGGTAGTGTGAGATTCTTACTCACTCACTTACTCACGCCTTATAAAGTAGTTTAATCTTCATTTTTATTAATCACTTTTGGTAGGGAGCTCTCCACCGAGGGACCTGCAATACCGCATAATCACACGGTTATCGTTATGTCTTGCTATACTAGGTCGAACGGTCTCGTTCTCCGAAGTCGGCGTACAAGATTGTATGTACCATGGAGCACCAATAATTGCTCTGAGGACTTTGTTTTAAAATGTTTGCAGTGTTTGTATAAGGCTTAGTTTGGCACAACCATAAAGTTGTATTCCGTAAGTCCACACAGGTTTTAGCACTTGCTTGTAGATAAGCAGTTTGTTATAAGTACTTTGATTGGAATATTTTCCAATTGCCAGTTTAGTTCTCGTTACTTAATATCGAGTTCATCTCTTTTCTTTTTAACGTGCGTCTTCCATTTAAGCTTAGCTTCAAGAGTCATGCCTAGATACTTTGCTTCGTAAGCATATGGTATTTGAACCGAGTTAATAAAGATGGGTAGATTGTTAAAATTCTTGTAAGTAAAGTTAACATATGTTGATTTGGACTCGTTTAGAACAATGCGCCATTTCTTCGTCCAGTTTGTTATTTTGTCAAGAGTTTTCTGTAGCTTTTCGGTTGCTCTTTCAATTGAGCTGGATGATGCAAATATGGACGTATCATCAGCAAATGTTGCTATCGTAACGTCTTCTTCTGGAGGTATATCTCGACTATAAACAACGAATAACACTGGTCCAAGAACGCTTCTCTGTGGAACACCAGCATTTATTTCTTTAAATCATGAATATTCAGTACCTTGTGTCACTCTGAAAATTCTATTTTCCAGATAGGATTCCAGAATATAATATATTTGTTTCGGAAAAACCTGTCTTAATTTAAATCTTAAGCCGTCGTGCCAGATCTTATCGAAAGCTTGGGAAACATCAAGAAACGCGCTTGGGCATATCTTTATCCCCTCTAGGGATTTTTCAATTTCATTTGTTATATCTGTATACTTGATCAATTGTTGAGTGGTTATTTCTTAAACCGAATTGGTGTTCGCCGTTTGTCTTCTACAATTGGAAGTAGGCGCTTAAGTAATAATTTCTCGAATAACTTAAAAATTTAATACAATATTGGTCTGTAAGACTTCTTTACATTAAGAGTTTTCCCTGGTTTTGGGACCATTATGATTTACGCCACTTTCCAATGCCGTGGAACGTTTGCAAGCCTAAACGTGGCATTAATCAGATGTCGGATTTTAGTGATTGCTTTTCTCGGCAACTCTTTAAGAATGGGTGCATTTATCATGCTTTTTTGTTTTTGTTGCTTTCTTATAGCGTCGAAAAGTTCTGAAAATGTAACATTTCGAATTCGGAAGTTTTCAAAGGTCCAATGAGTATCAACGGGTTCATTCAACGACTCCTCACCGTCAAAGGGTTTGAAAGTTTCCTCGAGGTGATCGGCAAACAGATCTGCCTTTTCTTTGTCTGTTTTAGCCCAAACTCCATTGTTTTGTCGAATTGGGGCTAATTGTAACTTGGGTTTTTTAACACCTTTAATAGCCTTCCACAGGGAGTAATTCGTACTTTTTACTGCGGAAATACCTTCGAAATAAGTAGAAATCTCACGGTTTCTAGAATATCGAATTGCATTTTTCAGTTTACTGGAGAGGTGATTCAAAATAGTTTTGTATTGAGGAGCGCGGTGCCATTTCTTTTTCGAGTATAAGTTCTTTAATTTCAATTGAAACATTTTGCTCATTATGAATTGAATTTCTGCTATTTTGCGGAGTGTTTTTCCAGGCAGTATCTTGGACGATTTTAATAAATCTCTCAACTTCATCTTCTAATTCAAACGGAGTTTGCAATGATACTTCAAGTGTAATAGCCTCCTCGCAATCTGCAAGAAAACCCTTCCCAATTCGTTCTGTTGTTAGTCAAAAATGACGTAATAAAAATGTGACAAACAATCCTCTCCAAAAAGAAGATTTTTTAGAGTAAAACTCATTTAGGTAATGTTAACTAACTATTATTTAAATATCTAAAGCACCAGTTGTAATAATCTTTGAAACTGACTATTAAATGTTTCCATTTTTAATTTGGAGGTGTTGAAGCAGTAAAACCAGTGATTGATTTGAAAACCAGACTTTCTCGTTAACTAATTGACGGATTTTAATGAATTTTTCGAAATATATAGTGTTTAATGATTTAAATAATATGGCTTATTAAAATTTTCAAAAACATTTTTTTTTAATTTTTAATATTTTTTTTTAAAAATTATTTTGTTTTTTGAATACTTTGAAAACGAATCTATATATTTTTTTTTTATTTTTCTCCTAGTATAAACTATAGATTTCCTTAAATTGACATACTCAAAAAAAATTTTAAATATGTTATTGAAAAGTTTTTCAAAAAAAACATTTTTTTGAAAAAACTCGTCGAACGATTTTGAAATGAAAAATTCATAAAATAGAAAACAGCAAAAAAAATAAGATAGCTTACAACATTTTTTTCAAAAAACGTTATGAATAGTGTTTTTTTGATTTCATAAAAATTTTATTTGTTTAATATTTTCCCCAAAATTTTATTTCATATTGCTCGGCTAAGCCCTAGCCATTACTCAAATAAAAGAAGGTGACAACCTGCATACATACTTGTATTTTAAAGCATTTCATCATCATAAAAGCACACAGAATAAATAAGGAAGCCTATGATAAACAAATAAAAAACTATTCGATTATTACTGAATGCAAAAATTTCAATCGAGAAAACAAAATTGTACACCTGCATACAAACAACCACTGTGTTAAATTGTAATGTTGTCTATACTCACTCGCTTCACAGGGGTTAGAATAGGTATCTTAATTTTAGTACCTACCTTCCTTCCAACCTTATTATAGGTAGGTACATAATATCCTAAAAAAATCCATGAATACCCAAAACATGAGTTTATCGATCCACCGAACATAATTAAGCTACCTTTTTTAGTAAATTTTATTTCAAAAAGTAAATTATTGTTAAATGTACCTTATAGATTCCTATTATTTTGAAAAACATAAATCACACTGATCCACATTTTTATAGAAATAAAATGGCGTTTAAATTTTTCCGCTGAAAACTCTCTTACGTACGTACACAAAAATCGAATAAAAACTTAGAAGTTCTTCTAATATTTATCAAATTTTATTCGACGCTGTGACCGCACATAAGAGGAAGTACGTGCGATCCAGTCGAGCAATTTATTTACTTGCGATTTATAGGGACTATAAGGCAAGTTATGCATTCGTAAAAAAAAATCTAACAATCAAACATGACATTACGATGACAGAGAAGTCAAAAAAAGTGGGTCCGGAAATTCTGTCCGTCTGTCTGTCTGTCCGTATCGATTCCTACAGCCTAAACGGTTGGGCCGATTTGATTCAAACTTGGTAAATAGTATTTTAAGAGTACTTTACCCGACGGTTTTTCGAATTGGCATTCTAGCTTCAAAACTAACGGTACCTGCCATATAACTTTAAATGAAAAAATTATTTTTCCCGAAAACGGCTCTTACGATTTTAATAAAACTTTCTGAAGGTGTTTTCTATGCAAAATCTATCTTTTAGTTTTAACGGATTTTTCAGAAAAAGTTTTATAACGGTACCTTCCATATGACCGGTTTTTTTTAAAATCAGAGTTTCTCGTTAACTAATAGACGGATTTTGATGAAATTTTTCAAAATATATAGTTATTTATGATGTAAAAAATATTGCTTATTAAAATTTTCAAAAACATTTTTTTTTTAAATTTTTAATAATTTAAAAAAAAATATTTTGTTTTTTGAATATTTTGAAAACGGATCTATAGATTTTTTTTAAAAAATTTTCTCCTAGTATAAACTATAGATTTCTTTAAATTGACATGCTCAAAAAAAAATTTAAATATGTTTTCGAAAAGTTTTTCAATAAAAACATTTTTTTGAAAAAACTGGTCGAACGATTTTGAAATGAAAAACTCATAAAATAGAAAACAGCAAAAAAAATAAATTGGCTTACAACATTTTTTCTAAAAAACGTTATGAATAGTGTTTTTTGATTTCATAAAAATCTTATTTCTTTAAAATTTTCTCCAAAATTTTATTTCATATTGCTCGGCTAAGCCCTAGCCATTAGTCAAATAAAAGAAGGTGACAACCTTCATACATACCTACGTATTTAAAAACTCACAAAAACAACTAACAAATAAAAAAAACTATTCGATTACTACTGAATGCAAAAATTTGAAAATTTGAATTGTTTTTACAAAATTGATTTATTTCTTTCATGTTATGTTATCTTTCAAAATATTCATCGAATTATTCAAGGTGCTCTCTGTATTCCTCATTCTTCAGCAAACATTGAAAGAAAGAAACATTGATAGAAACCAAAAATCACATCAAAAAATAATGTTGGCACAGTCTTATGAATAATACAAATCTTGTCAATAAAAATGTTTTTTTTTTTCTACGGCGAAAGACGACAAAATCTTCAAAGACACCATAGGCCCGTACCTATGGTAGTGTGAGATTCTTACTCACTCACTTACTCACGCCTTATAAAGTAGTTTAATCTTCATTTTTATTAATCACTTTTGGTAGGGAGCTCTCCACCGAGGGACCTGCAATACCGCATAATCACACGGTTATCGTTATGTCTTGCTATACTAGGTCGAACGGTCTCGTTCTCCGAAGTCGGCGTACAAGATTGTATGTACCATGGAGCACCAATAATTGCTCTGAGGACTTTGTTTTAAAATGTTTGCAGTGTTTGTATAAGGCTTAGTTTGGCACAACCATAAAGTTGTATTCCGTAAGTCCACACAGGTTTTAGCACTTGCTTGTAGATAAGCAGTTTGTTATAAGTACTTTGATTGGAATATTTTCCAATTGCCAGTTTAGTTCTCGTTACTTAATATCGAGTTCATCTCTTTTCTTTTTAACGTGCGTCTTCCATTTAAGCTTAGCTTCAAGAGTCATGCCTAGATACTTTGCTTCGTAAGCATATGGTATTTGAACCGAGTTAATAAAGATGGGTAGATTGTTAAAATTCTTGTAAGTAAAGTTAACATATGTTGATTTGGACTCGTTTAGAACAATGCGCCATTTCTTCGTCCAGTTTGTTATTTTGTCAAGAGTTTTCTGTAGCTTTTCGGTTGCTCTTTCAATTGAGCTGGATGATGCAAATATGGACGTATCATCAGCAAATGTTGCTATCGTGACGTTTTCTTCTGGAGGTATATCTCGACTATAAACAACGAATAACACTGGTCCAAGAACGCTTCTCTGTGGAACACCAGCATTTATTTCTTTAAATCATGAATATTCAGTACCTTGTGTCACTCTGAAAAGTCTATTTTCCAGATAGGATTCCAGAATATAATATATTTGTTTCGGAAAAACCTGTCTTAATTTAAATCTTAAGCCGTCGTGCCAGATCTTATCGAAAGCTTGGGAAACATCAAGAAACGCGCTTGGGCATATCTTTATCCCCTCTAGGGATTTTTCAATTTCATTTGTTATATCTGTATACTTGATCAATTGTTGAGTGGTTATTTCTTAAACCAAATTGGTGTTCGCCGTTTGTCTTCTACAATTGGAAGTAGGCGCTTAAGTAATAATTTCTCGAATAACTTAGAAATTTAATACAATATTGGTCTGTAAGACTTCTTTTCATTAAGAGTTTTCCCTGGTTTTGGGACCATTATGATTTACGCCACTTTCCAATGCCGTGGAACGTTTGCAAGCCTAAACGTGGCATTAATCAGATGTCGGATTTTAGTGATTGCTTTTCTCGGCAACTCTTTAAGAATGGGTGCATTTATCATGTTTTTGTTGCTTTCTTATAGCGTCGAATAGTTCTGAAAATGTAACATTTCGAATTCGGAAGTTTTCAAAGGTCCAATGAGTATCAACGGGTTCATTCAACAACTCCTCACCGTCAAAGGGTTTGAAAGTTTCCTCGAGGTGATCGGCAAACAGATCTGCCTTTTCTTTGTCTGTTTTAGCCCAATCTCCATTGTTTGGTCGAATTGGGGCTAATTGTAACTTGGGTTTCTTAACACCTTTAATAGCCTTCCACAGGGAGTAATTCGTACTTTTTTCTGCGGAAATACCTTCGAAATAAGTAGAAATCTCACGGTTTCTAGAATATCGAATTGCATTTTTCAGTTTACTGGAGAGGTGATTCAAAATAGTTTTGTATTGAGGAGCGCGGTGCCATTTCTTTTTCGAGTATAAGTTCTTTAATTTCAATTGAAACATTTTGCTCATTATGAATTGAATTTCTGCTATTTTGCGGAGTGTTTTTCCAGGCAGTATCTTGGACGATTTTAATAAATCTCTCAACTTCATCTTGTAATTCAAACGGAGTTTGCAATGATATTTCAAGTGTAATAGCCTCCTCGCAATCTGCAAGAAAACCCTTCCCAATTCGTTCTGTAACAACAGTCAAAAATGACGTAATAAAAATGTGACAAACAATCCTCTCCAAAAAGAAGATTTTTTAGAGTAAAACTCATTTAGGTAATGTTAACTAACTATTATTTAAATATCTAAAGCACCAGTTGTAATAATCTTTGAAACTGACTATTAAATGTTTCCATTTTTAATTTGGAGGTGTTGAAGAAGTAAAACCAGTGATTATTTTGATGGCTCGATAAACCTGATATTTTGAATTTATTTATTAGCAGAAGTTTACTTGATTATAATACACATAAAGGGGTTTTAAATAAATGTGTGTTATTTATTTCTGCATAAAAAAAATCAATAATTTAGAAATCCTTTAAAAGCTTTAATGAACCCCACAACTGGATCGTCTGATATGGGGATCCGTCCGTTATTTATTTAGCTATAATAACGAAGGTCCATTAATTGTATTTATTTTACCCTAATTTGTACAAACTAACAAGCTAAAACAGCGTCACAAATCGGTTCCAACAGTAACTAAACACTATCAACATAATCGTGTCAGTACACAAGCAAAATGTAATATTGTTGATATGAAAATATGAACATTAAATAGCTTTACTTACTCCTTACAACATCAGCTATATGGATGCGAAAGCCCTGTCAAAATTGGTCCATGAATAAAAATATATGGCACCACCTACTTAGTTATTAAAATAGCCTTAACTATTTCTTACAATATTAGCTATCTGCTTGTGAAAGTCCCGTCAAAATCGGTCCATAAATAAAAAAATTCGAAAAAAGGACCCCATCTTGAACCCCTAAGTTACTTCCTAGAATATCAGCTATCTGTCAGTAAAAGTCTCGTCAAAATCGGTACAGCCGTTCCCGAAAGTAGCCCGAACAAACATACAGACAAAAAAATTAAAAATTGTGTTTATGTTTTAACTATACTTTCATATGCCTCTTTGTATAAAAGCTGTTATTTTGATATTAAAAACATAATCAATTTTTTGTATGTTAATAAAAGAATAGTTTTTTTTGTTCTTGTTTATAAAAAATGTTATTTTTGAATTTGTGTTTGCTTACATATCAATTTAAAAGAGCCCAGTACAATTTGGTCATTTTCAGTACTATTTTATGTCATCGTTCAGTACAATCGAAAATAGTCGATTTCCATCACTGCTGCAAAACCTAACAATCCTACATATTTATGTTTATCCCTTTAACGTGACGCATGTTCGTTCGAGCTTTAAACCAAAACGATTCTAAAGAAGTTGCACGTCAAAAAAACATTAAAATTAAATCTTTGTCAAAAAGACGCCTGTAGGATGTATGTACGTTCGAAAGCTCAGATTTAATAATTTAATAATAATGATTTTTATTTTTCTGTTTTGCTCAGTAATACATGTTTGCTACAAAACAAAATATCAATTTTTTTTTTTAAATACCTAACATCTGAGTTTTTTATAAGCACATGCCTATATCTTTCTTCTCTTAGAAGGTTGTGCATTATCTTTCCTGGAGGATTCGTTGGCTTTCATATTTGTGTCGTGTCAACAATGTATGTAGGTAGCTACATAGATATGTGCGTTATACATACAAAAAATACCGTCTTGACCTTCAAAGACTTAACTTTGCTTTAATTTAATGGACACAATGTAGGCATATTACTTGCAAACCACGTACCACATTTTCTGATGATTTATCGATATTCTTACGCTAGGACTTTTGTAGACGATGGCTGGGGTAATAACTTGGTGGAATACTGTTTTTGGCAATATTGAACATTTTCATCAACTTTTGCATTTAGAATGTCAAAAACCAAATAAAAATCAAATTAATTTAGTCTCTTAATCCCTCTTAGATATATATATCTAAAGACATCTCCTTGTTATTTTCATACCAGCATACAGCCCCATATTTTTATATCCATTTTAAGACCTTAATCTTGAAGATCAGACAACTAAAGATATAAACTCAAAACAGCCACCATATCTTCTATTTTTAGTCCAGTCAAAATAATTTAAATACAAAAAAAAATCAATGTAGTTCCAATTCTTGCAGGAATGTGTAGGGAAGGGTAACGTCTAAACGAAATAAAAAATCCCCGTTAATAGGGCTGCCGCGCATGGTGGGCGGTGATTTAAATGCACTTTCCTATGGCTGCCCCCGTATATCTCGAAAACGGTGCGTCGTAGAAAAATAAAACTCCGAAGGAAAAAATTAAGCTGATAAATTTACCTACAACTTAATATGGCACCTTATTTGAAAATAAATAACGTTTTACTTTCTTTTTTTCGAAATGAAAAACTTCGATTCTGTTTATTTGAACCTTTAAAATTGTATTGGTCAAGTCGAGAACATGATATCGGCCAAATGGGCGCCGTCGCAATTGATTGCCATACGGCTCGTTTTATGGCATTCTTCATCACTTCAGCGAGAACTTCGAGCGACAGATTCTCGCACTCGTGTCGAATGTTGTCCTTGAGGACTTCCAGAGTCTCGGGCTTGTTCACGTAAACACGGGACTTCAAAAAACCCCACAAAAAAAAAGTCTGAAGCGGTTAAATCGGGCGATTATGCGGGGCAGTGCAAATCGCCAAAACGAGAGATGAGGCGACCCGGGAACGCCGCCTTCAGAGTATCGGTTCATGTCGGTTCATGTATCGCTCCATGGCTTGTTCACTTGTATTCTGTATCTGTTTAGTCCACAAATGTCAAAACGGATTTGACATTGGTGGCCATTTGCAAAAATGAGAGCATCTTCCAATATGGTGATTTCTTTTTGCCCACCTTGAACATGGATTTTTTTGTTTATTTATTATTTTCAGGCTTATTTTGCCTTGACTATTTTAAAGAATTTTCAAACATAACCTTGTTCTTCTACACTGAACATACTTATATGATAGGAGTCGAACTAAGCACGCAATTTGGAATGTTTTCTTCTGTTTTTAAATTAAGATTGCAAAGCTTGTTTAGCGCATAGACTAATGATACCTCAAAATAATCGCCATTTTGTCTACTTAATTAAAAAAGTTAAAATATACTCATGGAACCAGTGAAAAGTAATTGGGTGATATGTGAAATCTTCCCAATAAGTGATAAGTCGTTGGTGCAATTGGGCTCAGGTACTACGTATTTTCTTAACTTTCTATCGTTTTAAAATTAAAGCCACATCAGCTATGGCAATCAAATCACTATATTCAGACGACGTCATGATTCAAACTGATAACTGGACTGTCCTTAAGACTTTACTTGTACTGTGTGGAAGCACAAGAGAGTTCATGCCAACTTGTGCAAAATGATTGTGCAGGTGAACTGCTCAAGTTCGCAGTTACGTGTGTACCTGGGTAACGAAGGAAACATTCGCTTGTGCAAATAATTTTGCCAGAATTTTTCAATGTAACAATAATTTTGCCATTTAAATTTTCGTGAATGTACCTCTATTAATGAAAGATTTTTTTAACTTGAATTACCTAACCATTTTAGGAGAATGTTAAGTTTTTTTAATAATAAACCAATCAGTTAAAAATTATTTTATTTTAAAGTTATTCCACTCTATTGAAGAGATATAGTATGAAAAATATGTTGTGCAAATAATTTTGCCACCGCCTATATTCTTTATACCTATATATCAAATTTTTGATATGCAAGAAAACATATTACGCTTCAGAAAAAAAAATATTCTCCGAAACACTTTCAGAACTAGGTACCTATCATATAGGTATCCACGTAGTATATATTTTGCATTTAATATTTCTTCGCAAAACTGGTGCAAAATTAATAGGGCAATATAGTATCGGACGTTCTTTATAGCTTTGTTCAACAACAGTTTTGATACAGTGACTACCGCCATTGGTTTCGCTGCTAAACATTTATCGATTAATATAAGCCGACACAATTTATTCAGAACCGACGTATTGACAGTTTCTTCTTATTCCTTTTGAGATTTTCAGGGAAAGGCTGGCGATTCACATAAAGTAGTATATTTGAAGTAAGGAGTTTGCCAATATCAATGGACATAAATGTAAATTGGGCGCGTGCAGCTATTGCCATATCAAAGCACACCGCATTTAGGGATACGACATGCACAAGTTTATGCTTATGCCACCACATTTCAAAGCAATGTGCTACTTATATGCCCTCGCCAAGGCATGGTACATGAAAGATTGAGAAATAATTCGCATTATTACGAAATTCATTAAGTAAGAGTATGTATTAAATAAAGCTTATTGAACTACAGCTATGCAGGTGAGACAAAAAATGTGTTTAATAAATTGAATATTCTTTGGTCTAAGAATTTATTAAACTCGCACCTGACTTGTATGGTAATAATATTTTAAATGTGTTCACACATCCCTGCTGCGAATCAGAAAATGTCTTTTCATTTTTTGGACTGTGTGGCAACCAGCAAACGGTGGGTCCTACCAATGTTCTTGGTTCAGAGTTGCATTGCGGAGAGCCGATAACTTGATAATTTATTGGAGAGCCTATATGACATTTTGTTTTCCTCTACTACGTTTAAAGAGGGCCCTTTCGCAGATAAAAATTCTTGTGAGTTTGCTAAACAACCTTTTTGTTTTTCTTGATTATAAAATAGGTAGGAAGCTACATTGCCTTCTTATTTTTATTTATTTATATTTGCGACACATACCTAACGTCCCAAATCTTTATATAGCAAAGCGCTACCGCAATTGGTCGTGTCCCTTGCTTTTCAACTCAAACGGTATGCGTTTTATTTAAATTGGATACGTAGCGTTTCACTTTATTTTAAGAACATTTAAATGGAAAGAAATTATTACAGGAACATATATGTACATACATAAGTTTTTTTTATGCTAGTTGTAAAAGCATTTTTAAATCAATTAAGACTTAATTCAAAGTTAATTAACTAACACTCAACATAATATCATATGATAGTCCGGGCGGCGGCTGCAAAACACTTAACTCATCGAGTTAAAAAAAATTCAGTTTTCTAGTAAGAGATGAGTTGGAGTAGGTGCAAAAACGCCAGGTCTTCCAGTCCCAATCCTGGTGCGATTGGCGTAGGAGGGCAAAATAGTGCACGTTTTTTGGCTGACTGTATACTCATCGAGTTAAAGCACCATTTTGCCATGGTAGTGTAAGTCTCAATTAGTATAAGAAAAAAACACAGGTCTTCCTCTTGACATCCTGGTGGGAGTGTAGGGAGAGGTATTAAAGTGGTTGATTTTTTGTGACCTTTGTACTCATCGAGTTAAAGTATGAATTTGGTATCAAATGAAAGGTAATTACATATGCTTTTAAGATTCAGAGGTCTTCCGGGTGAAAGCTTGGCAGTTTTTTCTCTACACCTGATTTTATGTGGATAGGGAGTATGGGGGGGGGGGTTTTCGTTTGAAACTTATTTTTTCCTATGTTATGAATTGACTTAATTAAAAAGTTGATGTCAAATCAATGGTCAGACTATGCCATTTCATTATACATAAGAATTTCAGGTAACACCCCAACAGTTTTTCAAACAACCCAAATGTATGTCCAGTTAACACCCATCGCTTCGAAAAAAAATTGCATATTCATTAAAGGTGAATATACTATTAAAGAAAGTTATTCGTCGAGTTAAAGGATGAATTTGATATCAAATGAAAAGTAATTACTTCTTCTTTTAAAATAAAGAGGTCTTCCGGGTGAAAGCTTGGCAGTTTCATCACTCGGCGTGATTTTATGAGGGTAGGCAAAACTGCGCGGTTTTCGCTTAAATCATATTTTTCCTGTTACTCATTGAGTTAATGAATAAAATTCATATCAAATCAATGCTAATTCTATGTCATTTTATTATATATAAGAATTTCAGGTAACTATTTCATTGTTTAAAAAAAAATGTGTATTGCCCAGGTAATGTGGATCATTTAAAAAAAAAGGTTGTAGCTATATTAATTAAATGTGAATTTACCATTTAAGTAAAGTTACTCATCGATTTAAATGATGAATTTCATTTTACCTATCAAATGAAAGGTAATTACTTCTTCTTTTAAAGATAAGAGGTCTTCCGGGTAAAAGCTTGGCTGTTTCGTCACTTACTAAAAAAACTTAGTTAGAAACTTAATGTTTTTTTTTTAAACTGACTAAATATATGATTCAGCTAAGGCAGACATCAAACCTGCATGGTTCGACTTAGTCAGAATTGTGTTTTGTGTGTAAGTATTTTTAAATGGTAAGTGATTTTTGTGCCGTGTATTCCAATGTTCGTGGTATAAGAAAGAATATCTTTCACCTGTACGTCTACACTGTTCAATACAGGCCAGCTGTTTTGGCATTAAGTGAAACCCAGGTTGGAGTAAATACTGATTTATCAGAGTTTGCTCTACATGGGTATATCTTGGTGCCATTACTCTTTTCCCATCATGGTCTCGTGGTCTATGTTAGGAATGATATTGCTTGCCAGAGCCTTCCCCAATATGGGCAATGTTCCAACACGGACTTTAACTTCTTGTGGCTCAAATTCACTGTCCGCAAGCATGTCATTCATTATTGTTTTATTTACAGGAGTCCAAATCTCGACAGCAATTCCACTTGTAACGAGTTTGATGCGCTGTCTGATTCCATCTCGAAAATTGTTTCCCTTTGTCCTCGCACTGAAATCGTTATTACGGGCGATTTTAATGTACACAATTCCAATTGGCTCCGCTATTCTGGTCAGACAACACCCGAAGGAAGGTATGTCGAGCTCTTTGCCGGGTTACATCACCTTACCCAACTGATCGATGTGCCAACGCGTATACCGGATGTTGGTGGGAAAGCCGCCCATACTCTTGACTTGTTTCTTACTTCTCACCCTGATAAATATACCATTAGTGTAACTTCTCCATTTGGCACTTCAGACCATTCTCTCATCCTCCACCTATCCAGTTAAAGAAAAACTTCCCACCAGGACCGTTTGGCAATACAAGAAAGCCAACTGGGACTGCCTGAATATTTTTTTCCGAAACTTTAACTGGTCACTATGCTTCGTCGATAGTGACATTGACGCCAGTGCTGAAATGATCACAAATGTGATTCTTCTAGGGATGCGTGCTTTTATTCCTAACAGAGTAAAAAGCATCAAACCTAAAGAAAAGTCTTGGTTTAATTCTTAGTGTAAAGAAGCTATCAGGCTCAAAAAAGTAAGTTTCCGTTCTACAAAGCCAACCCTACAGAGGTAAATCGGAAAAAGCACAAACAAGCAAGGAACTCATGCAACTCCGTTATTGAAAGAACCAAATTTTTGCATGACCAAAAATTACGGCAACAAATTCTGCTTTGTCCCAAAGGCAGTACAAATTTTTGGTCATTTTTAAAAAATATTAAAAACTCCTCAAAATCTTCGGTTCCAACGCTCATCGACAATGATAAACCAATTGTTTACTCTTCAGAGAAGGCAAACTTGCTCGCCGCCCATTTTGCTGCCAGCTCCACGCTGCCGCATACTTGAGAATGTAAATTTTTCCATGGGACCGATTTTTTCCGCACTCGTACAGTAGCAAGAGTTCTCAAAGATCTCGATATACACAAATCCGCTGGCTCGGATGGTATACCCCCGATTCTTCTGAAAAGGTGTTCTTCCACACTGGCAAAGCCACTGCGTAAGCTTTTCCGTCGCTCCTACTCTTCTGGAATCTTTCCTAGAAGATGGAAAACAGCATTTGTCCAGTCTGTCCCTAAGAAAGGTGACCCATCCTCCCCCTCCTCCTACCGACCCATAGCACTGACATCCCTTCTTTCTAAGGTCATGGAAACACTGATTAACCGTCAGCTTCAGGAATATCTCGAAGATCGTAAGCTTCTCCATGACCGTCAGTATGGCTTCCTCAGCAACCGTTCCACTGGTTCTGATGGCATATCTCACCGAACAGTGGAACAAATCTTTACATCGCTTTGGTGAAAGTAAGATTATTGCTCTTGATATCTCCAAGGCATTTGATAGAGTTTGGCATGAAGCTCTCTTATCGAAAATGCGTGCTTTTGGGATCGTTAATACTCTTGTTCGTTGGATTAGAAGCTATCTCCTGGACCGTTCAATACAAGTTGTATTAGACGGATTCAAGTCTGATTCCCATAAAATAAATGCTGGTGTGCCCTAGGGCTTTGTTCTGTCTCCGACTCTTTTCCTCATTTTTATAAATGATCTTTTGTCTGTGACTTCTTATCCACTTAACTGTTTTGCTGACGACTCTACCCTCAGCTTTTCATATTCTTTCGATAATTCACGTCCTTTGCCTTCGGACGTACAATTGCAACGGTGCCGTATGTCAAGCTCATTAAACTCCGATGTATACAGCATTGTCAAATGGGGTAATAGGAATCGTGTGGAGTTTAATGCTTCGAAAACTCAATGCTGTCTTCTGTCGTTAAAGCTTAACATACCCTCAATGCCATTATCCATGAATGGCACTTACATCGAAGAAACCGAAAAGCTCTCAGTACTCGGTATGTGTGTCAACGAGGACCTCCGTTGAAAGACCATATATTTGTGATCGCTAAGAATGCTACTAAGTGCTTAGGTTTTCTGTATCGGTGTAAGAAATATTTTCACCCATCTGATGTGGCTACAATCTATAAAGCATTTATACGCCCTAAACTCGAGTATAACTCCCACCTCTGGGCAGGTGCTTCACAAACATCGCTTCACTTGCTTGATAGAATACAAAATAGAGCGTTAAGATTGATAGGAAATAGAACTGCCGCTGAAACAATTGCCCCTCTCGAACACCGACGTAATGTTTCATGTCTTTCCTTATTTTATGGTTTCTTTTATAAAAAATGTTCACTCGAGGTAGCCAGCTGCATTCCTCCCCTTAAAAGTTTCGCCCCTAATACTCGTCTTGCTAGGAATGCCCATCAGTTCACCCTTGAGCCCAATTTCGGACGTACCGTGAAATATAGAGATTCTTTTTTTAGCCATACAACACGACTTTGGAATGGTTCTCCCTTGCCATTTCAATATGCAAACATTCAAAACCAATGTTAATCGACACCTCCTATCTCTCCCCTTCCTATCTTTCTAATGCCCGCGCAGTGTGTTACATTAAAAGGGAAACAAATAGTCCCTTGTGCGCGCGTTAATTATAAAAAAAAACCCGATCGTTACAAAGACAGAGAAAAACTGATTTATTTATAAAAATGAGTTCACTTTAAATACAAATCTTAAGTATTTGTTTATATTATAAAATATTTCGTTTCCCTAGGAAAACCATATTGGATAAAAAAGTCTATTTGACTGTTAGAGAGTCATGTTATTCTTACGAAGTGCAAGGAAAAAATATTTCTAAACATGTAGTTCCCGAAATTGGATATCACCATGAGGAAGCTGATACACGTATTTTTTCCCAACTCTGAAAAATGTGTTTGCAGCGTAGAGCACTAATTCAGGCATCTGATACGGACCTCTTTGTCATTTTATTGGGCAACATGGATACACTGCCCGCTAAAGAAATTTGGCTAATATTTTCCAGTCCATCTGAAGCACTGAACTTCACCGAACTCTTTGATAAATTAGGCGGACAACTCTGCAAGGCTCTTCCATTTCTGCATGCATTTACTGGCTTTGACTATAATGCTTCATTCAAAGGAAAGGGAAAAATTAAACCGTTGACAAATTTTGAAGCCCAAAAGCAGTTACCAAGGAATATTTCCTACTGATCATCCATCTGTAAAAAACTATATGACCAAAATGAAAGTGATCCAAACATTTAAAAATCAACTGTACAGTAGAAGTGGTGACGATGTGAATAAGGCAAGAGTGGCAATAGTGGATATATTTACCAGAAAATATGGATGACAATAAACGTCAGAATCAGTTTTGATTCTTCAGAAGAATCAGATTTTTAAAATCAACAATAAATCAATAGAAGAAATAAAAAAATATTCACTACTTAAAATTACTTTTTATGGTTTAATAGCAATAATGTTGTGTAAAACAGTTTTATAAAACAATTTCTGGTGTGATAAACTTTTAATTTGGTTGATTTTTGTGTGTTATGTTTGATGACTAAATTTGGGGATATCACCACCAGCTGGTAAAATTATCAAGCTCAGACATTTTTTATTTCTTTTATACCTTAGTTATATAAAAATGACGTAGTTTTAGCATTAATTTAGTATACATTTTATTCATTAACTCAATGGGTAGTTGTCCTGGCAAACTAAGCGAGTTTTGACGTAGGCAACCCTGACTATTCTGTCCTGCCCTTTGACGACTGCCATGACTCTGCCCATTGGCCATTGTTGTGGAAGAGTGTTTTCCTCGTGAATAAGGACAAGCTTTCCCATGATGAAGTTCGCCTGCTCGTGGATCTATTTGGACCGAACCTTAAGGCCAAGCAGATATTCCCTTGACCACTTCCGTTAAAACTGCCCACAGACCTCCAATGTGGGGGGCTCTTAGTATGAAGGCGAAATTGAGCCCTTCTTCTTCTACGCCACATATTAAGAAAGGTCTTTGTGCTCGTAATCGATCTGTTGGCAGATTTCCCATAATTTGGTGAAGCAACTTTGGTATATATTTAAAGCACTGTATGCATTTTCGTACAACTTTTTGACATGCCATTGTCTCTACTCTCGTCCATAATTAAGCAAGAGTATGCGCTCCGTTTGAACAATTTTTGACCTCTTAGGTTACGAACCTTTGAAGATATCGCCTAACATCTTCAGACACCGTATTGCAAAAAATTGTGCTGGTGAAGTCCAATGCTTTTCAGCTATGAGAACTTGCCGGTTCATTTTCGCAATATCAGTTGTAATGCATATTTATGGGTACGAAAACGGAGCAATGTCGGTAACAGCTCCTCTTGAATGGTTGGCCCTACCATCAAGATGTCATTCAGAGAAACTTGAGTAGATGTTTTACATGAAACATCAAAAACTACTCGAATTTTCGTACTTGTGTTTTGCAGTCGCAAGATGATGTGGAATGAAATAGTGTTGTGTTTTGGGAATTTCATTATTCGTTGGTGACATGTGTCCCGATGATAGATATTCATTCATGACATCCATATACATAGCTCTCAATTCACCATTTCTAGATTCGACGTTTGGCCGCTTCATACGAATATCCGAGAGAATTTGGTGAAGATTTGAATGAAAATTTTGTTTTAAAACGACCAATAGGAAAAAGTTTTGTATTTTCTACGAAATGATCTTGGCATTATTTTCGTTCAGGCGTTAGAAACTTTTTTTGTTGTTCCTGGAATTTCTTCTATTAACCAGAATTTTTGAACGAATTTATCCAAGTCTTGCAATTTTTCAGATTGGCATACCAAATTACATTGTTTGGTATTTCAATTTGTACAATTGGGATATTTTCCAGATATAGTCAAAACAAGCAGAGTTTTTTGAATTGTTGTATGTTCGGGCCTTTGTTTAATTTGACCAACAGATAACAGCTCAAAAAATGTTTCTGCTCCTATCAACAAATCAATATTTGGCTAATTATTGAAATAAGGATCGGCCAATTGAATATTGGGTGGTATATTCCAATTTTTAGTATTTATAGTATGATCGGGTTTAAATTTTGAAATTGAATTCAAATAATCTGCAGAGAACTAGTAATCGTTGAAACGTGACTTTACTTCTGCAGTTAACTTTTTACTGACTGTGGTACTAGCTTTTCCAATACCAAGTAAATTTAAACACTTTTCTTGTTTTCGAAGCTTTAACTTTTGATCAAGTTCTTCAGTTATGAAGTTAATTTGCGAACCTGAATCTAATAACGCTCGACCTGGCATATATTCGCCAGTGATGCCCTTTATTTGTACTACAGCTGTAGCGAGAATAACTTGGTCACTCAAAACTGAGACATGCATTGCTTGATAGCTTGTGGAATGTTGAGTTGATGACACACCATTGAAAGTTGTTTCATATTGATGTAACAACGTATGATGCAAACGATTATAAACACTGCACCTACTGAATCTGCATTTTGAAACTGTCTGTCCTTTTCAAAGGCAGCTGATGCAAATCGGAACACCCTTAGCGTATTAGGAATCCATTTTATATGAACTTCTATAGTACTATCATGGTGAAAAAATTGTAATAATAATCAAACATTACATTACGATGATAGAGAAACATATTTGAGTTACTGGCAAAATTCTGACCATCTGTCTGTAGGTCTGTCTGTCTGTCTGTCTGCTTGTCTGTCTGTATGCTTGTCTGTCTGTCTGTACGGGTATATTTTGGACTGTAGCCTAAATGGTTGAGCCAATCGTCTTCATATTTAGATTTTAAGGTTATTTTCACATTCAGAGGAGTTTTTTTCAATTTGTTTTATCTCAAAAATTAACGGTACCTGTCATATAACCGTTATGTAAAAGCTTATTTTTCTCGAAAACGGCTCCAAGAATTTTAATGAAAAAAAATCAGTATACTACTGTAGGTAAGCATTATATTTTGGAGAAAAAAAATAATATGGTGGGCTAAAAACGGTACCTCTCATAGTACTTAGTACCAACCTATAATTGCAAGTAAAAATTAAACAATTAGGTATTACAAATGTAAAAAACCCGTGGTATTTTTAGCAAATTCTATAGAAGATTAGTTCAGAGAAATATTTTGCTTAACTAAACATTTCTATCCCGCGAGCTAAGCTGGGTAGGTCAACTAGTACCCATTATATAAACCTCAAACAAACAAAAGATCTTTGTTACTATCGGGTTTTTCAATAAGAGCGCTACAAAAGCTTTTTAAATAAAACAAAAACGGTTTTAGATATCAATAAAATTCTTTATTCCTGTGAAAGAAGGTTCGATGCCATTATTTATGGAATTCGATTTCTTTTGCATGGCCACCACGGGCACGCTTGTAGAAGTCCAAACGCTGAACCCAGTTTTCGACGGTTTTCAAGCATAAATCGGCCGATACTGCTGCAATTTCACGTTCGATATTCGTACGAAGTTCATCAATCGTCGCTGGCTTTTTGGCAAAGATTTGACGTAGCCCCACAGGAAATAGTCTAGAAATCGCACGACCGAGGCGGCCAAGCGACTGGACCATTTCGTGAGATAACAGATAACACGTTCTCCAAACTTGGTTTCCAATAAATTGATTGTGACATTCGCTGTGTGGCTAGTGGCGCCGTCCTGTTGGAACCACATGTCCTCCAAGTCCATATCATCCAATGGACAAAGGTGTGGATTCAAATTTTGTCCACTAGACGCTCAATGGTTGATCTGCTAGCACGATTATGACGACCATAAATCGGACGTAGCGCTCTTAACGTTGAGGCCACTGACTTCGAATTTCGGTAGTAAATTTTAATAATTTCGACCCGTTGTTGGCTCGTATATCTATCCATCATTAAATGGCAAACCTCACTGAAGAGAAATGTCAAAAGAGCGGCGTCGTTTGCTGTCCCTGTCGCTCTACTTTTGTAGCGTCCCTGTTGAAAAACCCTTTATAAATCAATAATATAGAATCAATCAATAATAATATAAATCAATTAACAAACAATTTTTGATTGAATTTCTGCACATAGTTCAATCAGATAGGTACCTACATATACATATGTATGTAATGTACCTATATGTGTATGTAGGTACCTATCTGAATGGAAAGCAAAATTCAAAACAAAAATCCATCCACTTCAAGGACGTTTGTATCTTTGTATAAATACAGCAAAAAGTAAGTTTGTGTTTAAATTTCAAGAATGAATGTGTAAATTAATTTAACTATTATTATTTTGTCTTTTTAAAAAAGATTTAGTGAGGCTGAACCTCATTTATTAAAATACAAATTATAACTAACTGCAAAATAATTTCCTTAAAGCAAACTAACCTATGCCCCAGTTCGCTCCTGCTACGTGACAAAATGTTTGTTTTGTGCAGGTATCTGCTGGCACCAGACGCGTCGTCAGCGAATAAACAATTTGTGGGAAAAATATATGGCATTTCGACGGCACTTGCAATTTTATCATTTTGTAATTTAATTCCTTAACTCCTCCGTCTTCTAAAATCGAACGTCCGCGTTCGATCGAACAACCTTAATATGTTCGGGAAGGTCGTTTATCCCCAGCGTCCTAGGTGAATATGCTGGTTGTTGATTTCGGTACACGAATGAGGCTTACTACTCAATAAGATATTGATACAACTGTCATTACTTATATCTACTACATCGAATTGAATGTTTTACATTTTGTACTTATTCCATATGAGTTAATGCTACATTTTAAAATGTCGGTAAAATTTGTTTTGACAATAGTTTTTTTCTTTTTTAATCGGTTTCAAAAGAATTTTTTTACATGTTTCTTTTTCTGTCGTTATTAAACTTATAATATATAAAATAGATTTATTATCACATGCAATTTTCACTTCTGAAAACTCTATAGCTTCAATTATACTATTGTATGTTTTCTTTCTTTAAAATATCTTTTATTACACTTATTTCTAGATTAGACAGTATATAAGTATTTATAATTCCTGCTCTTGCCCATTGCATTGAGTATTCGATATTTTTTACTTCGTCTCTAAGTGCTTCTAACTTAAATTTAAGTTCCAACATAAATTCTAATTTTAAATTTTCATTAGACTTCAATGCCTGAATAATATTGTTAGTAACATTACTTATTTCGTTTGTCTCTCATTATTTTAAAATCCTGTTTATCCGGAGTCCCGGCAATCCATTTCCAGGCAGAGCCCAAGAAATCTAAGGATCTCTTTCCTCTGGTTTTTGGAATAAGTCTATTTAATTGGGATTGGATATGTTGAATTTCAGTGGATAGGATGGGTAGAATGGAATCAGGTTGGGGCTTAATGCTTAACATCATGCGACTCAATTCGTTGAGCGCCTGTTGGTAATCTTCAATATCAATGATGTGCACCAGTTTAAACGTTCCCATTTGTAATTTGGCTGATCCAGTATAGATTGCTACTAGCTTGGTACTCGAGTAGTCTAGCATCTTTACGTCACATAGCGCAGACGTAACAATGAATCTAAAATTAATATCAATCACGGATTAGGGATTTATGAACTATTTTGCCAGATTTAGTTAAAATGGTTGTTTTCCTATTTTGCGGAGACTAATTCTTTTTTAAAGCGTCGGTTCAGTTTTGAGCCTATTCTTTTGTTCTGTTTGACAAAGACAATTTGTCCGGGAGTATACTGTTTAATTTTGTGTCTAGACTTGCTTGCGCTCAATTTTTCTGATATTATCCTTTCGTGCTTTTTCTAATAGTTCAGGATCAGAGGTTACCCTTCGACCAAAAAATACTTCTATGGATCTGCTTGTGGTAGTAGAGTGAATAGAACAGTTATATTCATATGTTGCTCGTTCTTAAAGTTCCGTGAAGGAACGGTGAGTGCCTTCCGTTTTCAAACTTCTCATTATTTCAATAAGCGTTGAATGGAAGCGCTCTACTTGTCCGTTAACGCTGCTGCAATATGGAGGTGTTGTAAATACCTTAATTTTTAGTTCCTCTTCTAGCATGAAGTTAATAGCAATTGAATTAAAAGCTTTTTCATTGTCAATTATTAGTATTTCGGGTACGCCATAAGAGAAAATATATCTCTAAGGGGTTGTCGTACGTCTTCAACGGCTTTGGATTTAAGCCATTTAGCTTGCGCGTATTTTGAAAATGTATCTATGGATGTTAGAACGAGAGTATTTTCGGTAGAGAAGATATCAATATGGACAATTTGTTCAGGATATTGCGGAATAGGTGTGGCTTGAAGTTCAAGCTTATTGGGATGCCTGTCGTATTTATTTTCTCTGCATACTGTGCATTTTTTGACTATTTTCTTAATTTTTGTAGTAATTCTGGGGAAATAAAATTTTTCTAGGATTTGGGCTTTATTCTCACGCTCGTTTCTATAAGCCCGTTTGTGAGTCTGGATTATGATTTCTTCCTGTTCTGATTCATTGAGCACATCTTGTAATTGCAGTTGAGTTAATCTAATTTTATAGTTATTGAAGTGAAGGGGAAAGATATCTTGAATTTTGTCCATAACATGTTGTTCAGTAGTCAATGCAGTTTAAAACAGAGGGGTTTAAATCTGCGACGATGCTCGTCTTTCCAGGTTTGTATTTAAGCTCGTGATTATACTCCTCGAGTATGGACTTCCACCTCTTCATTTTACTTTTGTTGTTTTTGTTGCTCAAAGCAAAAGTGAGGGGTTGATGGTCGGTGAAAATTCGTACGAAGTGAGTCAAGAGCCCAAACGATAGCTAACATCTCTTTCTCGTTAGCTGCATAATTTTCCTCTGTTTTAGTTAGCGTACGGCTAATAAAAGTTAAGGGCCTGTTTTTTTGTTCAAGAACAGCACCGATAGACATTTGAGGCGTCGGTTGTAAGATCAAATGGTTTTTTTATAATCAGGGTAAGCTAAAATTACATCCTTCAAATTAATTTGAACTTTAGAGGAATGATTTTTGGACACCCGTCCTTCCTCCCCTCTTAAGAAGATTGTCAGTGGTTACGCAATTTGGGCATAGCCATTTATAAAACAGCGATAGTACCCTGACAACCCGAGAAAAGACCTTAAATCCTTTAGTGTTTTGGGTACTGGAAAGTCTATGATAGCTTTAACTTTGTTTATATTTGTTTTAATGCCCTCAGATGATACTAGAAAACCAAGAAATTCTACTTCTGAGCTGCAAAATTTACACTTATCCAACTGGACCTTCATATTTGCTCTATTGAGTGCACCAAAATTTTTTTCAATATCTTTAGCATGTTGTTCTTCGTTTTCGCTAAATATTATAATATCGTCAATGTACACAAAACAGGATTTTCCGATGTAGTCTCGTAATATATCGTCGAGAGCTCGCTGGAAAATCGAGGTAGCATTTTTAAGCCCAAAGGGAAGTCTTGTGAACTCGTATTTCCCGTTGTTGATTGAAAAAGCTGTCTTCTAAATATCAGATTCCCTCATAGGAATTTGATGGAAGCCACTTTTCAGATCGATTACTGTAAAAAATTGTTTTTCCCTAGTTGTGCTGTTACCTCGTTAATATCTGGTATAGGGTATTTATCGGCAATCGTAATGGTGTTGAGCTTACGGTAGTCAATAACCATTCTATACTGTTTAGCTCCGGAAGAGTCCGGTTTCTTCGGAACAATCCATACCGGAGAGTTATAAGGTGACCGTGATGGTCTGATTATTCCGTCATTAAAGAGCTGTTCTACTTGCTTTTCCACTTCAGATTTCAGAGATTTTGGAAAAGGGTAATAGCGAGTATATACGGGATCATCCGTGGAAGTTCTTATCTCTGCTATTACTGCTGTTGTATAAGTTAACCTTTCCTCAGGTTCAGAAAATAGATTCCTATGATTATTTACTACAGCACTTAGTATCTCTGTGACATTGTTTGGTTTCCAGAATCTATAGTAATGGAATTGACAGCTTGTGATCTGAGTTGCTTAATTTGTACATTTACTCGGTTTAAAATTGTCATAAGGCTACCTTTGGTGTGAATAATAGCATCTAACGATTGAAGGCTATCGTTACCTAAGATACCGTCGAATGTTTTAAGAGTGGGCAAGATAAAAAATTTGATGTTGAAATCATTTAATCCGAAAAGATTTAGGAATGTGTGGTGGCTGACTTTAGCATCACCGGCTATAGACTTAGCATAACAAATATTTTCATTGGGAATGACCTTTTTGGCTATATCAGGTTTTATGTAGTTCTTACTCGAACCAGTATCTATTAAGAATTTAAAATTTTCTCCAGTCCTCGACCTACACTCAAAATATGGTAATGAGGACTGAGCTAACCTAATGGATGTCGCTAAATTCTAGCGACTGGTTGGGTGGATTTTGATATTCCGTATAATCAGAAGAGCCTTCTGTTCCAGGATCGTTATTCTGGTTTAAGTTAGGGTCGTGAGTGAAGCGTTCGCAAACTTGAGAATATGCTTCTTCTTCAGATAATGAGTTTGCTTCGTATTCCGGAATCGTTTGATTTTTGTGCGACTCCACACTAGAGCTTATATGAACATTTGGATGTCTTACTGGTCTATGAGCTGATGGCTGCTGTTGATAAGATGGCTTTTGCAGTTGTTGACCTGGACTGTAGGATGTCTTATAGTTTTGATTTGGGAATGGCTTAGAAACCTGAAAACGATTTTGTGATAGATTCTGCTTATTATTCTGTGGATGAGGATTATTATTTTGCCGATAATCGAATGCTGGAATTTGTTGTGCCATGGGAGTGGCGTTGGGATAGGTGCGATAAACAGGTAGGTTGGTATGATAATTTGAGTAACCTTGTTGGTTTCTATGAGGAAACATATTTGTATTGTTTCGCAGGAAGGGGGTATGTTGATAACTATAGTTTTGTAACCGTGAAGGTATTTGAGCGAAATTCTTCTTTACTGCTCCCTGATGCATTTGGTTATGCTGGGGTCTTGCGTGTTGATTCTCGTATTTTAAACAGAGGTGTAGTGCTTGCGGTAAATCTACTGGCTCCCTCATACCCAGTAAATCCGACAGATTACCTTTAAGTCCTCTAATAAAAGTCTCGAGAGCTTTATCTCTATATGTTTTTGTGAGAACTTTCATAGCCTCTGGACCAATTTCCTGATATGAAATTTTATTAACAATTAATGTTAGGTGATGGTTAACTGTTTGATAAAATTGGTGAATGGTTTGATTTCCCTGAACCAAGTTAAACATTTGACACTCAAGAGTCGTAATATCGCGCTTATCCGCGTAATGCGTCATAAGGCAATTTACCATACTCTCCCAGTTGAGGGGAGTATTAAAGGATTCTAGAGCAGCATCTGCTTCCCCAATAATTTTATTGCGTACGACATTCAGAATGCCATAGTATTTAGGAGTTCCCCTAGTATTGTCGTACATTTTTAAAACATGCTCCAAACTTTTTTTCCACGAGGAAAATTCGCCTGGTTCGCCTGAGAAGTTCCGCAGACATCTTACAACGTCTGGAACTTTATCTAAACCATCCAAGTCGTTTTGAAATTGAGGGTAAATTGCTTGGTCTATGCCATAGAAGTGTTTAGCGTTCGGATTTATAGCGTTTTCTAATAATTGTTTACCTTGCTCTTCCAAGACACGACTTACAATAGAAGTCACCAGAGTGTCCAACTCGGGTGTGGACCTGACTTCATGAACAGCATTTTGTATAGTGCTTCTAGAGTGAAGATTCGCGTTAATGTTCTGATAATCAATATTAGGAATATTTATTGAAGGGGGTTGACTTAATTGGTTGATAACGGAGGGAAATAGAACAGGTGGTTGTACCTGGAGTAAACCTTGAGGAGGATCACCTTGTTGTTGATTTCTACCTGCAGGGCTGACTTGGACGTCTGCTCCTGCACCAGACCTTGTATATGGCATTGTTTGTATAAAAAAAAAATTGATCAAAGAATAATACAAAGCAAGTTATGCTATTTGTTATCACTAATTTCTTCAAAATACCTCTAAGTTATTTACTTTTTTCACTATTTCTAAATTCTTTTTTTCTTCAATACTTCAATAAAAATTATTGTAGTTAGTATATATATATATATTTCTAAGCACTATTTTTACTTAATAACCAAATATGTAATATTTTTGTTCTCACTAATATATTCAAAATTAATTTAATTTAAATTATTTCTCTTCACTGTTTGGTTAAAATTTTACTTCTTTAATGGAATTATATTTTTTCCTTCTTTATATAATATTATCTTTAAAATTTATGATTTTCTTAAAATAAGTTCTTAAAATCTTACAATAAATTGTAAACTCGAGCCATCGCTGTTTGTTGGTGGTGGAAAGGCTTCTTTTGGGGCTTCATTTAGGACTGCTCCAGTGCTTTTTTTAACACACGCGTGATCACAGGAATAATAACTTTTTTTTAACGGTACTTTAATTTTCCGCGCCGTCAGTCACTTACGGGATTTTATTAAAACAACGAAATTTCTTCGTTATCAGTCCGCGTATACTGGTTTATTAAAACGACCGTAGATTTTTTTTATCAACTAAACCGTTATTCCCGTGGTCCCTGCTCTGGCGCCAATTAATTTAACTATTATTATTTTGTCTTTTAAAAAAAGATTTAGTGAAGCTGAACCTAATTTATTAAAATACAAATTATAACTAACTACAAAATAATTTCCTTAAAGCAAACTAACCTATGCCCCAGTTCGCGTAGCGGATGTTCCCACAGATGCGGCGGTTTCGGCTTCCTCCTGCTACGTGACAAAATGTTTGTTTTGTGCAGGTACCTTCTGGCACCAGACGCGTCGTCAGCGAATAAGCAATTTGTGGGAAAAATATGTGGCATTTCGACGGCACCTGCAAATTTTATCATTTTGTAATTTAATTCCTTAACTTGTACATTATTTGAAGACGACAACCTTCATAATAGTGACAAAATTGAAAATCCTAAAGAATTCGAAACAAAAGTCTGGTCAATGATGTATATATGTACAAATATGACAAATATGTACATATGTAGGTAGTGCTCGTACAAAACTTGAAAATCCTAAAAAACTCAAATCAAAAGTCTGGTCAATGACGTACGCATGTATAAATTACTTATGTAAGAACCAGTTCTCATATTACATATTCCATATAAAAAAAAACGTAAACCATTAAAATGTTGTATCGTGTATAAATCCTTACAAAAAACTATTTGCCTCAGCTAAGCGAAACCATTGTATATAAACTTCAAAACTGCTAGCAGTTTATATACATATATACAATGAACAAAACAAAATAATGAACTATTTCTATTCTCCTTCTGTTTTTTTCTTGCCTCACATTGCACATGCGTAATAAACTAAGCACAAAGCATAACATTAAAAAACATGCTCTTAATTCTCTCTCACTCAAATAAAATGTCCCTACACTAGCACTCCAAGCGGCTCTAGGTAGGTACTCATGATAGTACTATAGGCAATGTATATACAATGTTCGAATCTTTGAAATATAGGCAGTGCAGCGAATCTTTGACATGTCGTTATAAAATGCTCGTTCGATTTGCAATATAAACATTTTGATTTATTGTGTTGCGAATAAAGACTTGATTTCGATTTCGATTTGGATCTTGTTTCGGCTTGAATTGCTTATCAGAGGATTTGAATTTTGCACTTGAAGCTTCTTCAGCAGAAAGATGCTGATATCTTTTACTAAGAACTTCTTCCCGGTCTTTTCATAAAGGAAGAGTACTGTAATCTAACTGTTATGCCCATTTAGATCTCGTGATCGCATCCACCTTCGACATAACTAAATGTATGATAATCGCGTTTGTAATGGATATCCTTTTCATCAACCAATGAAAGAAGCGAATCGTATATTGTAGAAACTGTATCTATCATGCTTCGCAATGAAGACTCGGATTGTTTGAAAATTTATTTCAATTAAAAAATGCAAACTTAAGCACAAAATTAATATACATTTAAAACCAAATTTAAAAAAAAAATACCTAAATATTGATTTTTCAAAAAAAAAATTATTAAAAATACAATTTGCGAAAAAAATGTATGCAAAATTATTTAGGCTACCTACATCTTCTTAAATATCAATTTTGATAGTAATCGGATAACCAGTTTTCGAGATGGTCGAAGAAAAAAACCGGTCCTATGGGAGGTACCGTTTTTAGCCCACCATATTATATTTTTTTTACCAAAATATAATGCATAGGTACCTACACCGATTTTTTTTTCATTAAAATTCTTGGAGCCGTTTTCGAGAAAAATAAGCTTTTACATAAGGGATATATGACAGGTACCGTACATTTTTGAGCTAAAAAATTTTTTTTAAAAAAATTCCTGTGTAGAATGTCAAAATAACCTTAAGTTCTAAATTTGAAGACGATTGCCCCAACCGTTTAGGCTGCAGTCCAAAATACATCCGTACAGACAGACAGACAGACAGATGGACAGAATTTTGTCAGTAACTCAAATATGTTTCTTTATCATCGTAATATCATGTTTGATTGTTATCTCAAATTTTTTAATCTGAACGAATGCTTTATAGTACCTATAATCGAAAGTAAAACATAGCAAAATGAAAATAACGCAAATCGAATTCGAATACCACCTGTAACTACTTGTTCATCAACTTAAACATCCACGATAACGAAGCGAATGAAAAGGAAATACAACAAAAAACATTGTCCATCCTCATCGTTGTTCACCGCCACCGAGAAAAGGATATACACAATACATATACACATGTGCTTATTAAGTTTTTCTCGTTAGTATCTCCCTCACCACATACCACACCGACGACCGACCGATCGACCTGAATTTAGCTGAACATTTTGTAAAAGATAATATAACAAGCATACCTACATAGGTACACAAATTTATGTAGTTATGTATGTACACACCTAAATATCTACCTACCCTCGAAAGTCTTAATTTAATTGAAATAAACTTATCAACATGCTTAAACATAAACCTACCCACCCCACCCACACCATTCACTAACAAAATTGTTTTTTCTTCCTTTTTTGTTATCCCAGTTGTGAAAAAAAAATCTATGCTCCCATCAATGTATATACATTGCCTATAGTACTATCCATTGCATATGAATTTCTATAGTACTATCATGGTGACATGCGGACCGTGGCGCTCCAAGCGGCTCTAGGTAAAATTAACCTAATAAATTGAAAGAGGCGAACGAGGCGAACAAAGAGAATTCTAAGAGAAACTCTGTGAACATGTACTTTACTCTTTGCAGTTTGCAGTTTACATATATACAATGATGCGAGTATAGTTTTTTTTTTTTTGCACAACTGGATTGCTTCACACAAGCAGGGTGGCTAGTTTTAAAAAAGGTATGACAAAAAAGAAGAAAAACGACTTTTGTAAATGAATGGTGTCTGGGGGGTGGGTATATGTTTAAGCTGGTTGATAAGTTTATTTTGAGTTTTATATTTTTTTTCATATAAAACTTTGGAGGGTTGGTAGATATTTAGGTATGTACCTACATACATACCTACATAATGTATGTATTTACGTAGGTATACTTGTTATATTATCTTTGATAAAATGTTCAGCTAAATTCAGGTCGATCGGTCGGTCGTAGGTGTGGTAGATGGTGAGAGCGAGGGTGAGGGAGATACTCACAAGGAAAACTTAATAAGCACATGTATATGTGTATTGTGTATATCCTGTTCTCGGTGACGATGAACAACGAAGAGGATCGACAATGATTTTATTTTTTGAATTTTCATTTCATTGGCTTCGTTATCGTTGATGTTTAAGTTTATGCACAAGTAGCTTTGTTATTATAGGGACTATCATTCAAGTTTAGGATTCGTGAACATAAATAAAAGGCACGACTGGGTCGCACGTACTTGCTCCTGTGCTAATCCTTTTTAAGTGCAGGCGTCTTTTTCACAAAGATTTAATTTTAATGTTTTAATGTTTTTTTGCAACTTCTTTAGAATCGTTGTGGTTTAAAGCTCGAACGAACATGCGTCACGATAAAGGGATAAACACATAAATATATAGGATTGTTAGCTTTTGCAGTTTTTTAGTGCATTATCTTTCCACTTGTTGTTTACTTTTTATAATATGATTTACTAATTGAAAGATATAAAGGACTTTTTTTCAGTTTAATGTTCATTTTGGCATGGAAAAATTTGAACAACTGGCATAAATATTCGTGGGAATCAGCAGTAGGGCAATATTGCTAGGTATAGAGACCTACATATATACGTCCCAATAACAATTATTTACTTTTTGAAATCAAATTAATTAAAATAGCTTAATTATGTTTGATAGATCGATAAACTTATGGTGTGGGTAGGTATTAATGGAATTTAGTAAGGATATTAGGTACTTATAATAAGGTTGGAAGGAAGGTAGGTACTAAAATTAAGATACACATTCCAACTAATGTTAAGCGAGTTAGTATAGAGAATATTAAAAGTTAACACAGTGGTTTTGTTTATTTAGGGGCAGATGTAAGTTTTTGTTTTCTCGATTGAAATTTTTGCATTCAGTAGTGATCGGATAGTTTTTTTTTTGTTAGTTATTTTTGTGTGTTTATGCTTCCTTATTTATTCTGTGTGCTTTTGTGATGATGAAATACTTTAAAATACGTACATATGTATGAAGGTTGTCACCTACTTTTATTTGACTAATGGCTAGGGCTTAGCCGAGCAATACGAAATAATATTTTGGGGAAAATATTAAACAAATAAAATTTTTATGAAACCAAAAAAACGCAATTCATAACGTTTTTTGGAAAAAAATGTTGTAAGCCATCTTATTTGTTTTGCTGTTTTCTATTTTAAGAATTTTTCTTTTGCTGTTTTCTATTTTATGAATTTTTCATTTCAAAATCGTTCGACCAGTTTTTTGAAAAACTTTTTTTTTAATGATGTATAGGTAGATACCTTTATAAGGCAAGTGCATTTGTACTTGTGAATTTTTACTTGCGATTATAGTTACTATATAATTCAAGTTATTCATTCGTCCAGATAACAATCAAGCATGGCACTACGATGATAGAGAAACATATTTCAGTCACTAGCAAAATTCTGTCTGTCTGTTCTTATGTATTTTGGACTACAGCCTCCTCCCCTCCCATAGAAAAAAAATCTTTAGTCTCTATAGAAATCTGTTATTATTTTGCAGCACCAAAGTTATCGTACTCTACCCGAAATATGTAAAAAGAAATTATAAAAATGTGGTGTTCGTAAATTTTAATTTTCTCTAAAACAAGAATACGTAATAGCATCTAGTTTCAGTAGTGATCAATTAGGAATTAGTAGAAGTAACAAATGCTAAAATAAAATTTCATTTCACATCATCTCAATTTTGAAAAAAAAACTCAATAAAAACTATTTTTTATTTATTTTTTTCTGAAATTCTGAGTTTGAAATACCTAAGTTTTTTTCAAATTTGTCTGTAGCTATTTAAAGGTTTAAAAAATAATATGAAAGAACAGACTTAAAAAAAGGTATAGCACGTTATTTTAAATGTTGCCGTTATTTTTAAATTTATATAAATATATTTTAGTGTAAGATTACTTAGGCTACTAACATTTTCCTGAATATCAATTTTGGTTGTAATCGGTTACGTAACCAGTTCTCAGGAGAGTCGATGCCAAAAAAAAAACTCCTATGGGTGGTACCAGTTTTAGCCCACCGTCATATTTTTTTTAAACCAAATTAAATGCAGATTGATTTTTTACATACAAAATTCTTGGAACTTTTTTTGACAAAAATAAGCTTTTACTTGACGGTTATATGGCAAGTACCGTAAATATTTCAGCTAAAAAAGAAATTTAAAAAAAATCCTATGTCGAATTTCAAAATAAAATTGTATTCCAAATTTAAAGACCTGGCCAAACCGTTTAGTAGACGGACAGAATTTTGCCAGTGACTCAAGTATGTTTCTCTATCATCGTAATGTTATATTTGAATGTTATCTCAAATTTTTTTTTCTGCACGAATGCATAACTTGTACTTAGTACCTACCTATAATTGCAAGTAAAAATTAAACAATTAGGTACCTATTACAAACGTAAAAAAACCCGTGGTATTTTTAGCAATTCTATAGAAGATTAGTTCAAAGAAATATTTTGGTTTAACTATAAATTTCTTTCCCGCGAGCTAAGCTGGGAAGGTCAACTAGTACCTATTATATTTATCTATAAACCACAAACAAACAAAAGATCTTTGTTACTATAAATCAATAATATATAATCAATAAATAATAATACAAATCAATTTACAAACAATTTGATTGAATTTCTGCACATAGTTTATATGTATGTACCTATATGTATATGTAGGTACCTATCTGAATGGAAAGTAAAATTCAAAACAAAAATCCATCCACTGCAAGGACGTTTGTATCTTTGTATATATACAGCAAAAAGTAAGTTTGTGTTTAAATTTCAAGAATGAATGTGTACATTATTTAAAGACGAAAACCTTTATAATAGTAAAAAAATTGAAAATCCTAAAGAATTCGAATCAAAAGTCTGGTCAATGACGTACGCATGTATAAATACTTATGTAAGAACCAGTTCTCATATTACATATTCCATATAAAAAAAAACGTAGACAATGAAAATGTTGGATCGTGTATAAATCCTTACAAAAAACTATTCGCCTCAGCTAAGCGAAACCATTGTAAATATATAAACTTCAAAACTGCTAGCAGTTTATATACATATATACAATGAACAAAACAAAATACTGAATTATTTCATGTTCTCCTTCTGTTTTTTCTTGTCTCACATTGCACATGCGCAGGAAACTAAGCACAAAGCATAACGCTAAAAACCATGCTCTTAATTCTCTCTCACTCAAATAATATGTCCCTACACTAGCACTCCAAGCGGCTCTAGGTAAAAAGATTTTTTCTCGTCTCATGATAGTACTATAGGCAATGTATATACAATGGTACTATCATGAGAAGAGAAAAAATCTTTTTACCTAGAGCCGCTTGGAGCGCTAGTGTAGGGATATATGAGAGAGAATTAGGAGCATGGTTTTTATTGTTATGCTTTGTGCTTAGTTTATTGCGCATGTACAATGTGAGGCAAGAAAAAACAGAAGGAGAACATGACATAATTCAGTATTTTGTTTTGTTCATTGTATATATGTATATAAACTGCTAGCAGTTTTGAAGTTTATATACAATAGTTTCGCTTAGCTGAGGCGAATAGTTTTTTGTAAGGATTTATACACGTTCCAACATTTTCATTGTTTACGTTTTTTTATATGGAATATGTTATATGATAACTGGTTCTTACATAAGTATTTATACATGCGTACGTCATTGACCAGACGATTCGAATTCTTTAGGATTTTCAATTTTTTTACTATTATAAAGGTTGTCGTCTTCAAATAATGTACACATTCATTCTTGAAATTTAAACACAAACTTACTTCTTGCTGTATTTATACAAAGATACAAACGTCCTTGCAGTGGATGGATTTTTGTTTTGAATTTTGCTTTCCATCCAGATGGGTACCTACCTATACATATAGGTACATACATTTGTATATGTAGGTACCTATCTGAATGAACTATGTGCAGAAATTCAATCAAAAATTGTTTGTAAATTGATTTATATTATTATTGATTGATTATATATTATAGTAACAAAGATCTTTTGTTTGTTTGAGGTTTATAGATAAATATAATAGGTACTAGTTGACCTTCCCAGCTTAGCTCGCGGGAAAGAAATTTATAGTTAAACCAAAATATTTCTTTGAACTAATCTTCTATAGAATTGCTAAAAATACCACGGGTTTTTTTACATTTGTAATAGGTACCTAATTGTTTAATTTTTACTTGCAATTATAGGTAGGTACTAAGTACAAGTTATGCATTCGTGCAGAAAAAAAAATTTTAGATAACATTCAAATATAACATTACGATGATAGAGAAACATACTTGAGTCACTGGCAAAATTCTGTTCTTCTACTAAACGGTTTGGCCAGTCGTCTTTGAATTTGGAATATAAGTTTATTTTGACATTCGACATAAGATTTTTTTAATTTCTTTTTTAGCTGAAATATTTACGGTACTTGCCATATAACCGTCAAGTAAAAGCTTATTTTTGTCAAAAACAGCTCCAAGAATTTTGTATGTAAAAAATCAATGTGCATTCAATTTTGGTACCACCCATAGGAGTTTTTTTTTGGTATCGAATTTCCTGAGAACTGGTTAGGTAACCGATTACAACCAAAATTGATATTCAGGAAAATGTAAGTAGCCTAAGTAAACTTACCATAAAATATATTTATATATATTTAAAAATAACGGCAACATTTAAAATAATGTGCTGTACCTTTTTTAAAGCCAAAAGTCTGTTCTATCATATTTATTTCAAGAATGTATGTATGTGTATATTTTTTTAAAGTGCCAACCTTCATAATAGTAAACAAACAATCAAAATCCTAAGAATTCGAATCAAAAGTCTGGTCAATGAGTTACGTATGTACAAATATGTATGTAGGTAAGTACCAGTGCTCGTAAAAAAACTTGAAAATCCTAAAGAATTCGAATCAAAAGTCTGATCAATGACGTACGTACAAATATATAAATCCATATATAAAAACCAGTTCTCGTATTCCATATAAAAAAATGTAAACAATGAAAATGTCGTGTACAAACCCTTACAAAAATTTATTCAACTCAGCGAAGCGAAACCATTGTATATAAACTACCTACCTATATCCATACATACTTACTTCCTTATGAACAAAGCACAGCACCGCAAAAAAAAAACAAACATCTTTCATCTGCCCTTAGAATATAGGTAAACAAAACATGTCTTCAACATCAACATTCAATTTACCTCACCACATTTTTTTCCCTTTCTTTGTCCTTTTTTTCTATTTCTGAAGTTAAGAGTTTCTCTTCTCTTTATTCGCCTCTTTCAATGTACCGAGTTAACTCTACCCAGAGCCGCTTAGAGCGCCACGGTCCACATGTCACCATGATAGTACCATAGGCAATGTATATACAATGGTTTCTTTTATAAAAAATGTTCACTCGAGGTAGCCAGCTGCATTCCTCCCCTTAAAAGTTTTGCCCGTAATACTCGTCTTGCTAGGAATGCCCATCAGTTCACCCTTGAGCCCAATTTTGGACGTACCGTGAAATATAGGGATTCTTTTTTTAGCCGTACAACACGACTTTGGAATGGTTTACCCGGCGAGATTTTTCCTTGCCATTTCAATTTGCAAGCATTCAAAACCAATGTTAATCGACACCTCCTATCTCTCCCCTCCCTATCTTTCTAATGCCCGCGCAGTGTCAACGACGACCTCCGTTGGAACGACCATATATTTGAGATCGCTAAGAATGCTGCTAAGTGCTTAGGTTTTCTGTATCGGTGTAAGAAGTACTTTTCCCCATCTGATCTGGCTACAATTTATAAAGCGTTTATTCGCCCTAAACTTGAGTATACCTCCCACCTCTGGGCAAGTGCTTCACAAACATCGCTTCACCTGCTTGATAGAATACAAAATCGAGCGTTACGATTGATAGGAAATAGAACTGCCGCTGAAACAATTGCCCCTCTCGAACATGTCTTTCCTTATTTTATCGTTTCTTTTATAAAAAAAATGTTCACTCGAGGTCGCTTGCTGCATTCCTCCCCTTAAAAGTTTCGCCCGTAATACTCGTCTTGCTAGGAATGCCCATCAGTTCACCCTTGAGCCCAATTTCGGACGTACCGTGAAATATAGGGATTCTTTTTTTAGCCGTACAACACGACTTTGGAATGGTTTACCCGGCGAGATTTTACTTTGCCATTTTAATTTGCAAGCATTCAAAACCAATGTTAATCGACACCTCCTATCTCTCCCCTTCCTATCTTTCTAATTAAAAGGGAAACAAATAGTCCCTTGTGCGCGCGTTAATTATAAAAAAAAAAAAAATAATAATATCCCACCATCTCTGATTTAATGTATTTATCTATAAAAATCAACCTTCTCTCTACTACATTCATCGAAGAATTTAAAAATGTTGCTAAACCATCAAATTCTTGGATAAATGTTTTGGACCTATGGCTAAAATCTGATGGTTGAAATTTTCAAGCACAGAAATTTGTTCTACGTGCGATCTTTACTTATTATATCATCTTTCCTTATACTCCCAACCATTACTGTGTGTGTTATGAATCTCCAATAATGGAAGGGAACTACAATATACCGTCGAGTACGAACGGCGAAATGCAATTTTTCGAGAAAAAATTTGATATTGAAGGTTTTGGAACAATTTTTGACAATTTAAATGGAAAAAAATAACGGCAACACTTACAATAATGTAAAGGTTTTTTTTTAAGCTAAATAAGAGGTTTCGATGGTTGTTGTATATGGTTTGACAGTTGAGAATATGAAACAGTGTTGACATTTCTGTTCAGTAAGGTTCCGTAATTCTGCATTAATCGTTTAACGTCAGAACGCTTGTGGAAATTTACTTTGAAAAAAATAAATCTGTTCGCGAAGTTCATAGAGCACTTTGTCCATTTTACTGTCAACATAATCGTCCTAGTGAACAAACTCAAGACAATCCTCAAGCCATTAACGAAGAATCACACGCTGGTGGCCTTATTTCTTTCAAAATGGGGAAAGAGCTGCCGCTAGGGTGAATGGTTAGCGCCATTGAGCCATGCTGACTAATTTTTTGATTTCAAAAATGAATCAGCTAAACATGGACGACATTTTGCGCAACTTGCTATACAGAGTTCTTACCCATCAATTTACTGCAAAATCAATTTGGTGAAAACTTTATTTCCCGAAGTGATACTTCGAGTGACTCCCGATAACTTTTTATGGGGCTATATTAAGTCATTGGTATATGCCGACAAACCAGCAAGTCAATACTTGTCTTTTTTAAATAAAGTAATTTCAATCAATATTTAAAAAAAAATTATATGCATATTTCAAACTCGAAATTTTGTAAAAAAAAAATTTTTTAAATATTTCGATTTTTAACAATAAGCAAAACATGTGTTGCATTGTTTTAGGGTATTTTTCAGTATTTTTCTTAACTTTAACGTGGTTTTTGAAAATAATAGTGAGTGCTGAAGCCGATACAGAAAACTCTGCTGCCATCTTTTTATTGGAATCAACAGCTTCGAATCGTGAAAAAAAAAACTCTTTAAGCAAAACTAACACTTTTAATTTCTCTTGATATAGAAAATGAATATTCCAGTTCTCTCAGAAACAGAATGCGAAATTGACGTATTAAATAAAAATAGCCCATAATTAATCATTTTAAAGGCACGAAATTTGAAATTCCTTCTCATTTTTACTTGCGATTATAGGTACTATAATGCAATTTATGCATTCGTGCAGATTAAAAATTTTGAGATAACAATCAAACATGACATTACGATGATAGAGAAACATATTTGAGTTACTGACAAAATTCTGTCCGTCTGTATGTCTGTCTGTATGTACGGATGTATTTTGGACTGCAGCCTTAACGGTTTGGCCAATCGTCTTCAAATTTAGAACTGAAGGTCATTTTGACATTCTACAGTACAGTACAGTACAGTACAGTAGTTTTTTCAATTTTTTGTTTAGCTCAAAAATTAACAGTACCTGTCATATAAATTTTATGTAAAAGCTTATTTTTCTCGAAAACGGCTCCAAGAATTTTTAATTTTTATAAAAAAAATTCAAGGTACTAACTACCTTGGTATGCATTATATTTTGGTGAAAAAAAATTAATATCGTGGGCTAAAAACGGTACCTCCCATTGGACAGGTTTTTTTTTCTTCGACTTTCTCGAAAACTGGTGATCCGATTACTATACAAAATTGATATTCAAGAAAATGTAGGTAGCCTAAGTAATTTTGCATTAATTTTTTTCGAAAACTTTTTTTTTGTATTTTTAATATTTAATTTTTTTTTTTTTTTTTAAATCAATATTTTGAAAATGGGTAGGTGAATTTTTTTTAAATTATGTTCTTAAATGTATATTAATTTTGTACTTAAGTTTGCATTTTTCAATTATTTTTTTTAATATTTTAAAAAAAGTTGTTAAACAGAATCGTTTTATTTGAAAACTACTTCTGAGATTTTGAAAAAAAATTACACTTTTTAACAATTCATAAAGAAATAACATGGCGTTTAAATTATTTCACTCAATACAAATTAACGTACTTTATTCCATTTAAAACTGTTTTTTTTTGTAAACTGTAAGCGATGTCATTACAGACGATACCGTTAAAAGCGATATTCGGTTAGTACAACTTGTATGACCGTCTGTCCAACCTTCAAAATTAGTTCGCAATAACAACGATGACCATATTTCTCGGAGCAAAACCCGGCACATAAATTTGAAAATTGAAAAAAAAAATATTTTTTATTTGATACAAATCAAACAAAAATGTAAAATAGAAAGAATATAAAATCACTAGCTGATCCTCTCGGCGTTGCTGGGGTACACTATCATTTTTCCATTTTTACCATGTGAGTGACGTTTTTGGTCTTAACTCCGGTTCTAGACATCGCACAGCCAACAGATTTCTTATATGCGCTTACCAAAAATGTCATCCAAATCGGTTGAGCCGATTTTTAGTTGGTAGTTCGCCCACAAACATAATTTGGATCATAATCATAACACAAAATGCTTAGAACTAAAACAAGAATTTTAAATTTAATTTGTTTTAAATTCAGAATTTCTTGAAAGTCTATGAAAAATTAACTTAAGCCACAACTTATCGAGGAGATCATTGTTGCTATTTTTTTGCTGAACTAATTTTGTTGATGATTTATTGTTTGCTCTTTAAAAATATTTTTTAAATTTCTGAGATTTAAAATTATAGTTTAATTTAAGCTTTAACATATATAGCTCTGAGAGTTTCACATTTAATTGTGTTTTTTATTTGTCCAAATATTGTTTATTATGGAAAAAACTCTTTCGACTGGAGCATTTGAACATGGCAGACCCAAGCCGAGCTCGGAAATTACTAAAAGATTTTTAAATTATATACTTTTCTTCTAAGAATGCTCAAAAATTTCTTTCCATTTATCGGCCACAATTTATTGTTTTTTTTTTTTTTTTTTTTTTTTTTGTAATGTGTAAGGTTTAGAATGATTTTAGTTAATCAAATTCGTCAAACAAGTTGCAATCATTGTTAGTTGTATTTCTCCGCTTTTGGTACACCAAAGGTAACGAAGATTCTATTTCTGGCCGGGTTAGAACGTTTCGGAGTACTTCCCAACTAAAAACTTCAAGTTTCTTGAAACATTCCACCGATTTCAGTATTCGTAACACGTAACAGGCTATGTAAAATTCATGAATATTTGACTTACAGTCCTTTTGAAGCTAAGTTTGACACACCACACACAAAAATATTAAACGCAAAATACAATAAGTAAAGTACAAATAAATAAAATAAAAAAAATTCAGCGTTTTGTTATTCGAATATGTACATATATGGAAATACGGAACAAATCCGGAACAACAAACTAAATACGGGACAGTTCTAAGTCCCGGGTTTTCTCAAAATTTTGCCGGGACAGGCGAGCTAAATACGGGACGGATGTTCACCGTGGCAATAACAGATATTTCGTTGTAGCCAATGTCTTTAAAACCGATTTTGACTGCAATTTGTTTGGTATTTCGGAATCTATTATAGTAGCGTCAATAAAGCATTTTCAACGGAAGTCCTCAAGAACAGCGCTGATTTTGATATTTTTTTTTATTTTGTTGTTTTATATTTTCAAAATCAGAAACCATTTAGAGAGGTCAAACAAATATTTATATTGTTTAAGCAACATTTATTATACTTAAGAAAAATATTATTGTCCCTATTTTTTTTAACATTTCTTTTTATCTATATATGTATATAAAAATAAGTTTAAATTTTGTATGTGACCTTATATATAGAGTCCGGTTGGGTAGATTCTTATATTTTTTTTAAATAAAAAAGATGGTTTAGAAATAAAAAAATTGAAAATCCGTCCTGGGGAAGTCGAAGTTTTTTTAGCCAATTGTAAAACCTGATAGCAATGACACTGGGCATGAGATATTGGAGAACGCTGTTTTACCTGTAGCCTTAGAATTCGTATTAAATCAACAATATAAAATTTAAATGTCTTCAATGATTTTAAAAAAATTCTTTGTATATATTAAACACCTGGTAGCCTGGTAGTTTCCAATTGGGTGCGATTAATAGCGCTGTTGTTGTGATCCAGAAATTTTATTTTAAACCCGAGCAACAGTGGGTGGGTTTGCTATATTTATATACACATACAAATCTCATGTCATGATGTTTGTCGCCAATAGACTACCGCCCATTTCGCTGCCAGCTCCACGCTGCCTCACAGCAACGGGCAACGTTGTTGTACTTGAGAATGCAAATTTTTCCATGGGACATATTTTTTCGCATTCGTACAGTAGCAAGAGTTCTCAAAGATCTCGATATACATAAATCCGCTGGCCCGAATGGTATACCCCCGATTCTTCTGAAGAGGTGTTCGTCCATACTGGCAAAGCCACTGCGTAAGCTTTTCCATCGCTCCTATTCTTCTGGAATCTTTCCTAGAAGATGGAAAATATCATTTGTCCAGCCTGTCCCTAAGAAAGGTGACCCATCCTCCCCCTACTCCTACCGACCCCTAGCACTAACATCCCTTCTTTCTAAGGTCGTGGAAACTCTGATTAACTGTCAGCTTAAGGAATATCTCGAAGATCGAAAGCTTCTCCATGACCGTCAGTATGGCTTCCGCAGCAACCGTTCCACTGGTGATCTGATGGCATATCTCACCGAACAGTGAAGCAAATCCTTATATCGCTTTGTTGAAAGTAAGATTATTGCTCTTGATATCTCCAAGGCATTTAATAGAGTTTCGCATGAAGCTCTCTTATCGAAAATGCGTGCTTTTGGGATCGATGATACTCTTGTTCGTTGGATTAGAAGCTATCTTCTGGACCGTTCAATACAAGTTGTGTTGGACGGATTCAAGTCTGATTCCCACAAAATAAAGAACAAAAAAACAATAAAAAATAAATAAAAATATTTTATCGTTTCTTTTATAAAAAAAATTTCGCTCGAATTAGCCATTTGCATTCCTCCCCGTAAAAGTTTCTCCCGTGATACTCGTCTCGCAAGGAATGCTCATCAGTTTATTATCAACACCTAGTTAGAATAAACCACAACAACTGAAATTATTTCATTCTCTGATATTAGGGGTTTTTTTCATAATGAAATATAACCCCAATTCTAAAAATGAAATTTGGCCAAAAAGGGAAATTACACCCCAAAATAAAGATTTTTTTTGTTGTTGTTGTATTCTTAATATACTTTTGGGCCTTTGTTTCATTTTTGTTGTTTGGTGCCATTTTGTCTGGAGCCTTATTTCGCACCGCCAAAAACCCAGGTGGCCGAAAGTGAAATATATATATTTTAATATCCCTGAAGGAGAATTATATATTTCAGATAAATTAAATTAGTTCTTTTGAAAAGGTTATAAAACTGTTAATAAAAAAATTGACCACAAGCTATACAAAGGAATAAATAAGGCGCATTAAATAGAGCGGTATACAATCCCGTATGAACGGTGATTGTTTTTCTAAATCGGAAATGTTACGCTATTAGATTTATAAAAAAAAAGAAAAGGAAAATGGTACTTAGCTGTTTTTAATTTGTTTTTAAGATCCTCCGCCTGCTTTAATGCTCCGCTCCGAGAAAATTTTAAACCAAATAAAATAAATTGCTTTGTCCTTCGCAAATCAGAAGTTTTTCTTGCTTCTCTTTTTTTTGTCTGCTGCTTTTGAAAGTTAGTCAAAGCTCAAAGACTGCTTTTTGCCAAACTTTCATTTCGTCTGCACGACCCTCTCTTGTACACGCACACACACATACATACACACATTCATTTCTACAATACTTAGCAGCGAAATTCAGTTTCAGTGTATTAGCCACACTATGTCATCTTTGCTGTAGTGTGCAACTGAGGTCGAACCCATATACTAATCTCTCATAAGCTCGAATTCGCCGTACCATGGGACATTTTCCTGGTTCGAGAACTCAAGGGTTGTGTTCAGGCTAACTCAATACATTTTTTTTTTTGATTTCGAAAGAAAAATCTATTTTTAAAACAATTAAAAACTTACTTTTATCTGCAGAGCTATAAAGCAGGGAAGGGAACTCAAATAATTTGAAACGCGATTGCTATTACTTAATTAGAACCACGTTTTATCGAGCCATATTTTAACAAATTACTATAAGCAATACTTTACAAACCGAATGACAAATAAAATTATCATATTTGAAATATTTAACGATACTAAATAAGCAAATAACAAATGTTGACTTAGCGCCAGCTTTGTTGGCACTGGACCACCTGCCGACAGTGCTTTTAATAACTTGTTGCCTTTCTCTTTCTGGTTAAGATTTACCTTTAAGTGACATGAATACTAAAGGATTTCTTCCATAAGCAAGGACATTTACTAGACCAAAGATAGAACCTAAACAAATATTCGAGAGGTTTGGCTAACACATTACTCAATTTTTATTTGCGATGTATAGGGACTAAAAGGCAAGTTATGCATTCGTAAACAAAAATTCTAACAATCAAACATGACATAACGATGATAGAGAAGTCAAAAAAAGTGGATCCGGAAATTCCGTCCGTCTGTCTGTCTGTCCGTATCGATTCCTACAGCCTAAACAGTTGGGCCGATTTGATTCAAACTTGGTATATAGTATTTTTAGAGTACTCTACCCGACTGTTTTTCGAATTGGCATTCTAGCTCCAAAACTAACGGAACCTGCCATATAACTTTTAATGAAAAACTTATTTTTCTCGAAAACGGCTCCTAAGATTTTGATAAAACTTCCTGTGTTTTCTATGCGAAATCTATCTCTAAGTTTTAATGGATTTTTCAGAAAACACACACGTTACGTTACGTTACGTCAGAATTTCTCGTTTACTAATTGACGGATTTTGATGAAATTAAAATCAAAATATGTAGTGTTTTATGATTTAAATAATATTGCTTATACAATTTTCAAAAACATTTTTTTTTTTAATTTTTAATATTTTTTTAAAAAACTTTTTTTTTTTGAATATTTTGAAAACGAATCTATAGATTTTTTTTTAATTTGTCCCTAGTATCAACTATAGATTTCCTTAAATTGACATACTGAAAAACATTTAAAATATGTTTTCGAAAAGTTTTTCATAAAAAAACATTAAAAAAACAACAACATTTTTTTCCAAAAAACGTTATGAATAGTGTTTTTTTGATTTCATAAAAATTGTATTTTTTTAATTTTTTCTGCAAAATTTTATTTCATATTGCTCGGTTGAGCCCTAGCCATTAGTCAAATAAAAGTAGGTGACAACCTACATACATACCTATGTACGTATTTTAAAGCATTTCATCATCATAAAAGCATAAGGAAGCCTATGATAAACACACAAAAACAACTAACAAATAAAAAACTATTGGATTACTACTGAATGCAAAAATTTCAATCAAGAAAACAAAAGTTTACACCTGCCTATAAATAAACAAAACCAATGTGTTAACTTTTAATATTTTCTCTATACCCACTCGCTTAACAGTAGTTGGAATGTGTATCTTAATTTTAGTACCTTCCAACCTTATTATAGGTACCTAATATCCTTAATAAATTCCATTAATACCTACCCACACTATACGTTTATCGATCCATCAAACATAATTAAGCTATTTAAATTAATTTGATTTCAAAAAGTAAATTATAGTTATTGGGACCTGCATAGGTCCCTATACCTAGCATTATTGCCCTACTGCTGATTGCCATGAATCTTTATGCCAGTTGTTCAAATTTGTCCATACCAAAATGAAAATTAAACTGAAAAAAGATAAATATTTTATAATCTATCTTTCTATTAGCAAATTAGATTATAAACAGTAAACAACAAGTGGAAAGATAATACACTAAGAAACTTAAAAAGCTAACAATTCTATATATTTAAGTGTTTATTATTTAATTACCTAATTATTTAAAATATTCTTCATCAAAATTTACCAAAGATTTACTAAAGAAATTTTGAAAATTGTTAGCAAACGCATTGCAAATGTCGGTTGAGTTTTGTAATAAGTTGTTAGCATACATGAAGTTTGTTGTGTAGCCAAAAGCTCTTCGGGTCGTGTTTCAGGCAGCATCCCATTTAGTTTACCTGATTTGTATACAAAATATTAGAAGGAGTTTTGAATTCCCCAAATAGTAAAACAAAGAGGTTGTAACAATGTTTTGATATAAGTCTTCCTGATTACGCAATAATTTAAGTTCTCGCGTGTACCATGGATGGAAAAATTCAAGTTTTTGGATGTTTTAGTTTTGAAAGTATTTTCTATGCAGTACCGTTAGATCATATAGAATTTAGCAACTGCGTCGTCAATATTAGTAGAGTCTGATATAATATCAAAACCAGCTTAATGAGAGCAACTGGAAGTTGGCTTTCTTAAAATCAAAAATATATGAACAGTCCTATTGCTTTCAGTTTTGAAAAAAAGATGATTGCTCAAGTCAAAAAAGACATCCATGGGTTGATGATAATTATCTATATTAGCAAAACCTGAAATAGATTTAAGAACTACAGTACTAATTGCGTAAGATGAAAAACCTAGATCGAGGATTAATTTTTTGGAGTTCATTATAGAGCTTACTTGCTGTAAATCATTTGAATTAATGCCATCAAGGTAAGTAAGTTCTTGCTGTAAGGAAGTTATAAAAGCTTCTTGATGAGACCCATCTTCAGAAAAAACGCATTCAATATGAGGAAGATTAAAGTCTTCTAGAAGTAGAATATTGCTGTTAAGAAAGAAAGGTCAGAAACGTAATTTAAGACCATAAAAAGTTCGGTATAGACAGTAGCAGAACTTTTGGGAGAAATATACGCATTAAGCAAATAAAATACCTTGGATTTAGTAAATAATTTTACACGAACTAATTCATTCGAAAGGCTAAAAGGGAATGGATGATTATCTTTTAAGTTCCGTGTCTAAAAAGCTTGGATTCAGCCAACTTTCTGTTAAAACAAATCTTCTAAGCGGGAAAACTTGAGAGTTAAAAAAAATTTGTGTCGTTTTACAGCGAAGACCTCTTACATTTTGGTAAAAGAGGGAAATCTTATTTAGTTCTATGCAGCTGTCTGAGAAACTTTTGATGAGCAGTTAGATTTATTACCTTTCCTGTGATATTCGAACTCTTTGACAAGTGTTCCTTTTGGCCAATTGCTACTATCAGAAATAGAAGTAAATAGTGAAGGTTTAGCTTTTATCTTGAAAGAAGAAGCAAAATATTGTCTCTGTTGGGAATCGTTTTGTTTGAGACTAAATCAGAAACTATATCATCCGCAAGAAGTTCCGGCAAGAGTCACGAAATAAAGATAGATGAAGGCTTAGCCCAAGCCTCAACACACCTTGAAGTATGAATATCATTAGATGTATTTCCAGCATTGGCAACTGATTGCTCATCTGAACTAATCAATGTGTTTCCATAGCCAATAGAAGGAGGGATAAGAACTGCTGAGGATGTTAAACTAGGTTCCGGAATCAAAAGGGGGTAATTATTAACTATTTAAAATTGTGGAATTGCTGCTGATGTTCCAACGTTTTGGGGGAGAGCTTTTATTTTTCACAGCTGTTCTCAGCTACTCCATCTTGCCGTCTTCGTCTATATGCAGTTCATTAGAGGAAATGGGATTGACTATTGGAAGAGGCTGAGTTTCCAGAACCAGGTCATCAGTAGATGTAGACACCTGAGCAGAAAAAGGATTGTTTTTACATCGGTTTTATTGTTGTTCAACTTTTTTTTAACTTATAATTCAGTATTTGCGTCATAAAAAATCACCTCGTGGGTCTATAAATATATATGTGTTGCATATATACATATGTTACAATTTATTTTTGGTAACACATCTATATGTAGTGTGATTCACGAGAGGTGTGATAAAATGTTAGAGGGTGTAGTTCTTGCAGATTAACAACACACACACAGGAATGTTTGAGAGTATAAGACACTAGGCCTTGGCTCCTTAAGGAGCTGTCGCGCCAATAAATTTATTTATTTTATTTGTGTAGGTTGGGTCAGAACAGGAAAATTCCGGTAATGATTTAGTTTAGGGGACTCACCTCCGATCACTTTAAATTTGAAATATGTTGTATAATTCGTTATTCTAAACAAGGATATGTATTGATTGTTGCGTTTAAATCGCAACTCTAAACTCTTTGAGATTTTGTAACCAGCTAATAAAAACCAGGTTGGATAAATTCAGTTTTATTATTTCACTTGGTTACAAAATTCCTGTAAAATAAATTTATTAGTTTAAGGAATACAGATTTAGATTTTGTAACCAGCTAATAAAAACCAGGTTGGATAAATTCAGTTTTATTATTTCACTTGGTTACAAAATTCCTGTAAAATAAATTTATTAGTTTAAGGAATACAGATTTAATTATACATAGTTTTAGTTTTTATACGCTTTTAGATGTTATTCAAAATAAGTTTTCTTTTTTTTTTATAGTTTAATCTACAACTATTTCTTTCTTAATCGGCTAACCTCAAAATTCAATTGCAAGAGAATGTACAATTTTGCATGTAATATGTTTGACATTTTTGTAGTGCCCCGTGGCTTAGTGGTTAGTGTGTCGGACTGCTAAGCGAAAGAACCTGGGTTCAAATCCAGCTCATAGCCACCTTTTTTTCTGGGGTACTGCCTCTTGCGAGGAACTGACAAAACCTCCAAGAGTAAAATTTGTCTCGAAAAAGTGCATCTCATGTAGCCGTTCGGACTCGGCGGTAAACTGTAGGTCCCTTCCATTCTTGCAGAGTAACAACACACAAACAGGAATGGTTGAGAGTATAAGTCACTAGGCCTTGGCTCCTTAAGGAGCTGTCGCGCCAATAAATTTATTTATTTTATTTTATGTTTGACATTTCAAGTTATCCAAAAAAATTCACTTTATTTGTCATGTTGGCTGACTGTCTGGAGAGCAGGGTTGTTAACACTCCCCCCCCAGTACAGCCGCTAAGAGTGGACTTTACCAAATCCATAACGCCGACATCCAACACAGCCAACTTAACAGCAGGCCGTTCGTATACCCCTACACTTGTTTTTATGGTAGCGCTTCGCACCTGTACATCTCTGGAAACTCTTGTAGCGATTACTCTACCTTTGGGCCAGCAACTCCGTGGGCTGTTAGGGTCTACAATGATGACAATGTTGCCTTCTTCAGTTGGCTTAGCAGGAGTAAACCACTTTGAGCGCCGTGTTATAGTCGGCAGATATTCCTGTACCCAACGCTTCCAAAATTGATCCGCATATTGCTGGCTGATCATCCAGTCTTTCCTGAGCACCAAACGGTCATCGTTGAAAATCGCTACAATTTTCACTCCACCAGAGGACCCAAACAAAAAATGATTAGGGGTGAGCGCGTCTTCGAATTCGTTAGTAACGGGCAGATATGTTAGAGGACGCGAATTAATGATGCTCTCTACTTCGATTAATGAGCTTTGTAAAAGCTCGTCCGACGGATTGCGAGTGAAAATAGTACAAGCCAGTATTGATTTCACGGATCTGACCAATCTTTCTCAGCTTCCCCCATATGTGGTGAACCTGGTGGAATAAAAACCCATTTGGTCATGGGCGATGTAAAGGTTGCCATCAGCTTTTCTTGGTTAACGTTCGTATAAGCTTCTTTCAACTCGCGTTCTGCACCGCGAAAATTAGTGCCATTGTCGCTATGGAATTCTATAGGCAATCCTCTTCGAGCAGTAAAATTTCGAATGGCTAGTATACACGAATCAGTAGATAAGGAGTGGGCCCATCGCTTTTCTGTCCTTCGATGAATCGTTACACTCAATGGCCCAAAATAGTCAATGCCCACGAACGAAAATGGACGACTAAAGGAAGCCAGCCTTGCAGGTGGGAGTTGAGCCATTATTGGCGGCTGTGGTTGTGCCCTCATATTTTTACAGTTTTGACAATGCCGCCGTACAGAATTGAAAAAAGACCGCAAACTTGGAATATGAAATCGCTGTCGAGTTTCATTCAACGCTGTTTCATGGTGTTGATGTTTGTACTTTTCATGATAATCTAGGGTAATACGTCTTGTGATTCGATGTTTTCCCGAAAGGAGAATGGGGTGCTTAAAGTCATGACCAGCGTCTTTAGAAAGTTCAACTCATCCACTTGCACGTGTTAATTGATGTTCGTCTAGATAGGGACAAAGCTTGTAAATAGAACTTGATTTACTCACCGGTTCCTTTTTAGATAAGCAATTAATTTCATGCTGATATGCTAAATGCTGAACTTCCTTTAGTAGGGTCTTTTCTGCTTGCTGTAGCTCTGTTTGCTCTTGACTGCGATTTCTTAATAAACCGAAGGAGAAAGCCACAGCAACGAAGAAGTTTTTTCCATTTCGAAAATCGATCGACGTTAAACAAAGTTTCATTAAAGCTGATATGGACGCCGACGTATTGGCTTTTTAATTCCTCAGGAGTGTAATGTGGTTGTTCTTTCTCAATTGGCCAGCTTTCTGAAGGTTGAAGAAAGAACAATGGACCGACAAACCAACGGCTAGATGAACAGAATTCTGGAACCTTAGTCCATTTCGTCGCTTCGTCAGCAACATTTTCTTTGGTTGGAATCCACCTCCACTCTGATACATCCGAAAGCTCCAGAATCTCGCTCACGCGAAACGCCACAAATTGCTTATATCTTCGGTGGTCTGAAAGAAGCCACGAAAGCACATTTTTTGAATCAGACCAAAAAACTTTGTTGCTGAAAGTTATAGAATGCGATTGAGTAACTGATCGAGCTAGTCGAGCACCAAGTGTAGCGGCTTGCAGCTCCAATCTAGGTATTGATAAACTTTTTAATGGAGCTACTCGTGTCTTCGCTCCAATTAAAGATACCTCGGTAGAACGTCCATCTGAACACCTCAAATATGCTACAGCTGCATATCCGGACTCACTAGCGTCAACAAAAACGTGTAGCTGCATTACAGTCGGTCTCTCAAACTTCTCGGAAACGTATCACCTCGGTATATGAAGATTTTCAACCTCTGGCAAAATGCGTATCCAGTTAGTCCATTTATGATGTTGGTCTTGAATTTCTTCATCCCAGCCAATTCCTGATCTCCAAATTTCCTGAAGGAGGACTTTCAGATACATTAAGAAATGAGCGATCAGACCCAAAGGGTCGAATATGGTCATCAACACCCTCAGAACATCCCGTTTAGTAGGACGGTAATTTCCAAGAAGAATCGATGCAAATTTCGGCTTAGCTGTCGGTTTGAAAATGAACATGTCGTTTGAGGTGCACCACCACATACCCAAAACTTTTTCTGACATCAGTTCGGTTTCTTTGTTTAGATTCATCAATTTGGTTCTGCTGGATTGAAGAGCATTCAGTACCTCTGCTGAGTTAGATACCCAGTTTCTAATGTGAAAACCACCTTGGCTGTGAATGAAGCGAATAGTATGGGCGAGCTCCACCGCCTCTTCACTACTATCAACGCTAACAAGCAGGTCGTCGACATAGTGGTTGTCCAAGATTACACTCACAGCTGCTGGGTATATCTCCGAAAACTCTTTGGCGTTCTCATTCTTTACGTATTGGGCACAAGCGGGTGAACAGGTTGCACCAAACGTCATGACAGTCATTGCATAGGTTTCTGGATAATCCTCTTCATTGTTGCACCATAAAAAAAGTTGTGAGTATTGGTCTTCACGTCGGATCTTTACTTGGTGGAACATCTCCATGATGTCCCCACAGAGAGCAACGTTCCTTTCTCTGAACTTATAGAGTACTGAGACTAAACTGGTTATCTGGTCCGGACCTTTCAAAAGAAATGAATTTAAAGACATACCTTGGACTTTGGCCGCAGCGTCCCAAACAATCCTTAACCTCCCGGGCTTATTGGGATTCGTCACCGGGAATACAGGTAGGTACCAGGTGCGCTGACGTTTTTGTTTTGTTTCTTGTAGTGACAGTTTTCGCGCGTAGCCCTTTGAAAGATAATCTTGAATTTTAATTTGAAGAACTTTGGCTAACTGTGGATCTTTTTTCATTCGCTTCTGTAAACCTTTAAGGCGGTTGTATGCCATTTCATAACTATCCGGCAGCTCGATGTCATCTCTCTTCCATAGAAGCCCCGTTTCAAAGTACGGGGTTCTTCTCATCATATTGGCTCTTTATTTAGTAAAGATGTACCATAAAAGAATTTTGTAAAATGTTGCGTTTAAATCGCAACTCTAAACTCTTTCAGATTTTGTAACCAGCTAATAAAAACCAGGTTGGATAAATTCAGTTTTATTATTTCACTTGGTTACAAAATTCCTGTTAAATAAATTTATTAGTTTAAGGAATACATATTTAATTATACATACTTTTAGTTTTTATACGCTTTTAGATGTTATTCAAAATAAGTTTTCTTTTTTTTTTATAGTTTAATCTACTACTATTTCTTTCTTAATCGGCTAACCTTAAAATTCAATTGCAAGAGAATGTACAATTTTGCATGTCATATGCTTGACATTTTGAGTTATCCAAAAAAATTCACTTTATTTGTCATGTTGGCTGACTGTTTGGAGAGCAGGGTTGTTAACAATTAATATTTAAAAATATTTCAAAAATTAAATTTTGATATGAAGAATAATTTTGGCTAAATAGATCCTCTCAAATATTAAATTTGACAGAAATCCAAAGAGCCGTTACAGAGAAAGCCAAATATTAAAAAAAAGCGTTATATGAAAGGAAAATTTGGTTCTGCCAAGACTATCATTTGATCAGAACCAAAAAAATAATTCTCAAAAATTTTCATCAAAATCGTTGAAGCCGTTTTTGAGAAAAATAACATTTTCCTAAACTCTCATATGGTTCCGTTATTTTTAGGCCCTTAACATAAAATTTCAATTTCCTCTCTGGGAAAGGCCAAAAGAATCACACACACCATGTTTGAAGATAATCGCTTAAGCCGTTTAGGCTGCAGCTCGTTATACATACTGACAGACAGACAGACAAACATTTTTTCTCGATCACTCGAATCCTTAACTTGCCTTATAGTCTTTATAATCGCAATTAAACAAAAACGACTGGTAAATATATTTGGAGTTTGCTTTTGAAAATATTGTTACGCATTGAATACATAGATTTAAACAGCGTGACATCAATCGGAGAATAAATCGTTGACTGCAAATTTTAAGAAAACGTATTTTGAAAAAAAGGTTGGTTAATCTCTATATAAAAATAGATGTATGCATGTATGTATGTATGTAAGTCCGGTAAATCCACCCAACGGATTTTTATGAAATTTTCAAGGTAAATATAGTTTAGCACAGGAATGGTTCCTGTATAAGTTTGGTGCCGAGAGTGTTAAGATAAAATACGGAAATTTAATATCACATTTCACATTAAATACATGTTTTTTCTTTGACGAAGTACCGTACGCCAGGTACCGCTGGTAACTAATAAAAGAAATCATTTAGATCGGAGCTATTTTTGAGAACTTACAATGATTGCCTATTCATTATTTATTCATTATGTATTCATTAATTCATTAACGCTACTAAATGTACTAAACATTTATAGGCCAAATGATAGCGATCATTAGTGTGAAAATAAGATTTTTCTAAAGTATAAATTTCTTATCAGATTTGTGTAAAAGGAGAGAAATGCACAAAAAGTAGACAATTTTCAATCACGTTTTATTGGCGGTCATTTTTGAGGCCGGCCGATTTGCTTACATGCCAATTTTTTGACACCAAAATCATAAAATTACTGTTTTTATTTCGAAAGTTATAAGCTCTTTTTGTTGAAAAATTTGTTTTTTCTCGATTAGCTGTGATTTTCCTACATTAGTACACTGATTATTTTTACAAAAAATCTTGTAGCCGTTCTCGAGAAAAATAAGCTTTTACATAAGTTATATGTTACAGGTACTGTTAATTTTTGAGCCAACAAAAAATTGAAAAAACTCCTCTGTAGAGTATCAAAATAACCAAAAAAAAATTTTACTTACTTTTACTTACTGTAGATCCAGTGACGACAACGAAGATAATTCTTCCTTGACAACAATCAACAAAAACACTTTACAACCTCCATCTTTCATTGAAAGGGATGTAGAAGCTGCGTGCCGAAAAGTCAAAGGCTCTGTTTTGCCAGTTGTTGATGATATTCTTGATTGCATACTTCGAAGATGATCTATCTAAACCTTTATGTCCAGTCTAACTTTCAACAAATCCATCCATGTCGATGAAGTAAAAAAAATGCATTTATACCTTAATTGATTTAAAAATTTCGGGTGCAGCACCCAATTGTTTTTTTTCGCGCCTCTTTCCTGCAGTAGAAAATTTCTGCCATTGCCATTGATGACGTTGAAATTCGGTTTTCCCAGAAAAATGAAAGTATTAATAGTAATCGACGAGACCCTTCGAAGAACTTCGGGCCCTCTATAAACTAAGGGCCCGGGGTAATCCACCCGTTAACCTCTCCCTTTCGTCAGCCCTGCGTATAATTGTATTTCGAAAACCAGCACAGAAACTGTGCCGGCGAACTATTTGTTTCTTTTTACATGACAACATACTACTTCGATCTCCAGAAATCGAACTACTGTGTCGGCATAGCTTCTTTTCACATGACAAAAACAAAGTCGACATTATAGATTGACGAAGTAGTTCTTGGCATTTGAAAGCGATAAAAGCATATGTTTTTTAATTTAAAGTTATATATTTCACCACAACAACATGGCTCGGTGGTAGATCCATTCATCCATTTTTTCAAATTAATTTTTTTTTGCTCGAATGGCAAACAAACTCATTTATTTTGATTTTCGAAATGCATTTGATCAATTAAACCATCGTAAAGTGATAAAATAATTCAACATAGCAGCGGTAATTAGTTTTAAGATTGTTTTGTGTTCGTATCTAAATGGTCGCATCCAATATAATAAACGTTGCATCTTGATTACCCCAGAGAAGCCGAAGCCACCTAGGGACATCTCCCTTTTTACTTGCGATTTATAGGGATTATAAGGCAAGTTATGCATTTGTTAAAAAAAATTCTAACAATCAAAAAAGTGGGTCCGGAAATTCCGTCCGTCTGACTGTCTTCCTGTCTGTCTGTCCGTATCGATTCCTACAGCCTAAACGATTGGGCCGATTTGATTCAAACTTGATATATAGTATTTTTAGAGTACTCTACCCGAATATTTTTCGAATTGGCATTCTAGCTCCAAAACTAACGGTACCTGCCATATAACTTTTAATGAAAAACTTATTTTTCTCGAAAACGGTTACTACGATATTGATAAAACATCCTGAATGGTGTTTTCTATGCAAAATCTATCTTTAAGTTTTAATGGATTTTTTCTAAAAAGTCTTATAACGTTACCTTCCATATGACCAATTATTTAAAATCAGACTTTCTCGTTAGCTAATTGACGTATTTTGATGACATTTTCATAATATGTAGTGTTTTATGATTTAAATAATATTTGGTTATTAAAATTTTCAAAAACATTTTTTTTTATTTTTTAATAATTTTTTTAAAAAAACTTATTTTGTTTTTTGAATATTTTGAAAACGAATCTATATATTTTTTTTAATTTTTCTCCTAGTATAAACTATAGATTTCCTTAAATTGACATTTAGAAACAAAGAGAGCCAAACAACATCGGATGGATGACTTCTTTTGGCTTGCACATGCTAAGCAATAAAATAATTGTTATAAATCTATTGTGTTTAAATATTTGTATTTGTTGATTGTTCTTTTTTTTGTTATTTTTACTAATTCAATACGAACATCTCAGTTGCCATGTCTAATAAAGGAAAAGAAAAATTAATGGTCCACTATTATTCATTTTGTTTGGGGCGAGCGGACATAAGCAGAATTAAAAAAAAAAACAGAATTTGTACGTACAGTATTTTGGATAAACAGATATTTGGGCATACAGAATTTTGAAAAACAGAATTATGAAATACAGTATTTTCAAAAAATAAAAAATAAGAATTCTGGTCACACAGAATTTTGACAACCGGAATTATCACCCGCTCCGGTTTTTTGATTTCATAAAAAATTTATTTGTTTAATTTTGTCCGCAAAATTTTATTTAATATTGCTCGGCTGAGCCCTAGCCATTAGTCAAATAAAAGTAGATGACAACCTACATACAAACCTACGTATATTAAAGCATTTCATCATCATAAAAGCACATGGAATAAATAAGGAAGCCTATGATAAACACACAAACACAACTAACAAATAAAAATCTGTTGGATCACTACTGAATGCAAAAATTTCAATCAAGAAAACAAAAGTTTACACCTGCCTATAAATAAACAAAACCACTGTGTTTACTTTTAAAATTGTTTCTATACCCACTCGCTTAACAGTATTTGGAATGTGTATCTTAATTTTAGTACCTACCTTCCTTCCAACCTTATTATAGGTACCTAATATCCTTAATAAATTCCATTAATACCTACCCACACCATACGTTTATCGATCCATCAAACATAATTAAGCTATTTTAATTAATTTGATTTCAAAAAGTAAATTACTGTTATTGGGACCTATATTTATTTATTACATCTACGATACAAGTATCAACAGATAATTTGGACTTAAAACTCATTAACATATTACAGTATATTAAATATTTTAACATGAACATTTACAAAAGGCTGAGAGCAATATTTAAATTAAATTTGAAATTTTCTCTTGACATAATTAAATCTATATCATTATGATAAATTAAGTTAAATAATTTAGAACAGCTAGAAATTGGATCACGAAAACCATAAGAAGTTCTATGGGGAGCGTACCTTAAAAAGTTTTTTTTTTTTTAATTTGTTCGATTCTGTCAATATTTTTTGCCGTAGTCGGGTTCCAAACAACGCAACAATATTCTAGCTTGGGTCGGACCAATGAACAAAAAAGAGACTTCAGTGTGTATGGGTCTCTAAATTCTGATGAGTTTCTTTTGAGGAAGCCAAGTGCTGAGTTAGCTTTCGAAATATATATGAGAATCAAAAGAGAACATGCTATCGAAAATGACTCCTAGATCATCAAAATCATTAACGACAACCAAAGGTTTGCATAATAAAGAATAAGATGGGACCATTGGAAACAATGTTCTATTAAAAAGCATGCAAGCACACTTTAAAAAACACTTCAAAGTTAAAAGACACGATTTTGAAAATGAGTTGAAATCATTTTGAAAATGAAAACATTCATAGACATTAGAAACTACAGCATAAAACTTTACATCCTCCGCAAACATAAGGCAGTGACAAAAACGAAGAACTTTGGGCAAATCGTTAACCAGAAGTAAAAATAGAATAGGTCCTAAATGACTTACTTCTGGAACTCCAGATGTGGCCATTATAGGTTTAGAAAAGACATCTCCAAATGAAATGAATTGCATTCGCCCATATAAATATTCGTTAAACTACTTGAGAATACTACCAAAGAAACGAATGTGCTTAAGTTTTCTCAACAAAATACTAATATTAACTCGCTAAATGATTTGACAAAGTCAACGACATGAACTTGTTTATGTTGTTCTAAAGAATGTATACAAAAGTTAGTAGATTCGAGTAAGTTAGTACAAGTTGATCTACCCTTTAAAAAACCGTGTTGATAATCATTTAATCTGGATCTGACCAATTTTGTTGGGGACCTGCGGCTTGCTTTACCTCCACGTGGTGGTCCGCGGGCAATGATTTGTGTATATTTTTGTACACAAATTAGCAAAAATTGCAAGCACTTCTTAAGGGTTGGTGAGGGGCTAGTAACCTCTCCCGTAAAAAAATATTACTCAGAACCCGACAACAAGCCTCGGAAATATACTGATTTCTCGACGATGAACCAAGTAACGACAACGGCTAAACGATTTAAAAATTTTCTCATGGAACGTCAGAACGCTCTATAGAGCTCGAGCTGCACAACAGCTAGCTGATGTCCTGGCCATGTATAAAGCTCACATAACAGCACTTCAGGAAGTGAGATGGCCAGGGAATGGTGTTTTGCAGAAAAAAGAATACGACATATATTTTAGCGGTCACTCAAAACACCATGTGCTCGGGGTAGGCTTCCTAGTCAGCCAAAAAATCAAGCCTACCGTCATCGGCTTTAACGCAATAAATGAAAGGCTATGCACCCTTCGCGTGCGAGGCAAATTCAATAACATCAGCCTCATAAACGTTCACGCACCTACTGAGGAGTCCGAAGAAGAAGAAAAAGATTCCTACGAACTTATTGAAAGGACCCTCAATGCCTGCCCAAGGTATGACGTTAAAATCATCCTGGGTGACTTCAACGCAAAATTAGGTAGGAAGCCAGTATTCAGGCAGTACATAGGATCCCATAGTTTGCATGAGAACAATAATGACAACGGACTACGAGTCATAGAAATGGCAGCATCAACAAAATTGGTCGTTGCGAGTACCAGCCTCCCGCGTAAGGATATCCACAAAGTCACTTGGGTAGACTGGCGAAAAGGCATCATATGTCACATACATAAAAAGGGAGATATCACAAAATTCAGCAACTATAGGGGTATAACATTGTTGAGTACATCCTATAAGATATTCTCCTCTATCCTACAAGAACGAATAGCCCCATACGCTAATACCATAATCGGCAAATATTAATGTGTTTTTATACCAGGCAAATCAACAATTGATCAGATCCTTACCCTTAGGTCAGTGATGGAAAAAAGTCTGGAATTTAATATCCCAACATACAATCTTTTTTATAGACTTTAAAGCCGCCTACGATAGCATACCAGGGTAGAACTTTATAAGGCCATGAGAGAATTCGGCATCCCAAATAAATTGACACGACTATGTAGACTGACCATGACCAACATCACAAGCCTAGTAAAAGTAGCCGGTTTGCTATCCAGACCAATCAACATCTTTAATGGACTCCGACAAGGGGACGGTCTGGCTTGCATCCTCTTTAACCTGGCGTTGGAGAAAGCAATCCGTGACTCTGGCACGTCAACAAGAGGGACTATCGTCACCAAGTCCAGCCAGATACGAGCTTACGCAGACGACATCGACATCATCGACAGAAGCCAACAAGCTGTACAAGACTCCTTTACCCAGGTCGAGCAAGCGGCAAAATACATAGGGCTGCACATAAATGAAGGGAAGACTAAGTACATGGCGGCAACGTCTGCGAGAAATGTTGGTACAACCATCAGGGTAGCTGAGCACGAACTCGAAGTAGTGCAGTCCTTGTGTCAAAAGTAGCAGCCGATAACAATATGGAGGAAGAAATACGCGGGCGGCTGCTGAAATCCAACAAAACCTACTATAGTCTGTCAAGGCTCTTTAAATCCAGAAACCTTACCATAAAAACCAAACTGCTGCTGCACAAGACTATGGTCTTACCAGTACTCACATACGGATCCGAGACTTGGGTGCTTACAAAAAGGCACTCTGATCTCTTATCCGCGTTCGAGAGAAAAGTCTTACGGAGAATTGTTGGCCCCGTGTGTGAGGAAGGACGATTCCGGAGAAGATACAATCATGATTTGTATGAAATCTATCTCGAAGCAGATGTTGTTGAAAAAATAAAGCTCGGTAGACTCCGGTGGGCTGGACACCTAGCTCGCATGAACGAAGAGGAACCAACTCGGAAAGTCTTTTGCGGTACTTTTTATTGTAGAAGACAACGTGGCAGACCTTGCTTACGTTGGAAGGATGGCGTAGACCAGGACGCCCGAAGCCTTGGGGTGCGCAATTGGATGGCGTCGGCCAGCAATCGGGATGTATGGAAGACTTTGTTGAAGGAGGCCCGGACCAGATCCCGGTTGTTGCGCCGATGATGATGATGATGATGACCAATTTTGTTACTTCAGTTTGAACTAATTTGTCTAAGATCTTTGGTATAAACGAAAGTTTAAAATTGGTCTCTAGTTAGAAATAACATCCTTTTTTCCATTTTTAAAGATGGAATTTATGCACGAGATTTTCCATTCTTTAAGAAAAATACCTGAAGATAAGAATTTATTAAATAAAATAAGAAGCGGATAGCAAATTGACGAAGCACAATATTTTAAAACATTAGAAAAAAAACCTAAATAATCAGGAGAAGTTGAAGGTACTAAACTAGACAAAGAATGGATAACTTCTTCCAACGAACACTGAATCAAACTACAATCGGTTAAAGAATACAACGATGTAAAATAAACATCATCAGTTGGAATTATTGGAACAGCTTCGTTTGATGAACTATATATACTTTGGAAATAGTCTGCAAACATATTCACAATTTCCGTAGGCTCAGAAGACATCGGTCACCAAGCTCTATTGTTGTTGGAAAACCAATACTATTACGCTTGGCATTTACAAATCTCCAAAAAAGCCTTGGATCATTTTTAAGATTTCTCTCTAAAGATTGAATATGCGAAGCGTACATACATTTGGAAAGAAAAAAGACTCTTTTCGCAATCTATTGAATACAATATAGCTATCGACAGACTGTTTTTTTTTAAATGCTTATGCGCTTTTGTCTTTGCATTTTTTAAGTTTAAATAAAAAGAAGTGTGAAATTAACATTTTTTACGCACAATAAGAACAATTTCCTTAAATTTACATTTAAAAATTGATGAAAACTTTGAAAACATTTCAGAAACCGTCAAATCCTGTAGTACATTGATCCAATTTACTCCCTTAAAAATTAAATTCAGCTCATTTGTATTAGTACAATTGAATTTATACATACAATTATTTACATTAATGAATGAATTGAAGTTATAATAATTGTAACATTTAATATTAAAACCAATAGCTTTATGATGAATTGAATTTTTTAAGAAAGGAGTGCATTTTTCAAAAGATACATTTAAATTCTCTTATACAAAAACGAGATCGAGTAATCTATTCAAACAATTGAAGTTATCGTTAATTTGAATTAAATTTAAAGAAAACAGGAAAACACAAGTTTCGATATCAGATAACAAATTCAATGGTAGCATCTTAATCTCATTCACATGAACCCAACAGCAACCAATTTACGGTGAACGGCAAGAAATAAAACACACCCACGTGTCTTATTAACATCATATCGATCAAGGCGAAACACAGAAGGGTTTTTATTTTTAAGCTCTGAGCAGAGCACGGAGTAGAGCCTGAGCAAATCGAAATCAAAAAATTAAATTTTGATTTGAAGAATAATTTTGGCTACCTAGATCCTCTCAAATATTAAATTTGACAGAAATCCAAAGAGCCGTTACCGAGAAAGCCAAAAATTGAAAAAAAGCGTTATATGAAAGGTACCATTAATAGACTTTTCCCGGAAAATTTGGTTCTATTCATATGATAGTCTTGGCTATCATTTGATCAGAATCAACAAAATAATTCTCAACAATTTTCATCAAAATCGTTGAAGCCGTTTTTGAGAAAAATAACATTTTCCTAAACTCTCATATGGCAGGTTCCGTTATTTTTAGGCCTTTAACATAAAATTTCAATTTCCTCTCTGGGAAAGGCCAAAAGAATCACACACACCAAGTTTGAAGATAATCGCTTAAGCCGTTTAGGCTGCAGCTCGTTATACATACTGACAGACAGACAGACAAACATTTTTTCTCGATCACTCGAATCCTTAACTTGCCTTATAGTCTTTATAATCGCAATTAAACAAAAACGACTGGTAAATATATTTGGAGTTTGCTTTTGAAAATATTGTTACGCATTGAATACATAGATTTAAACAGCGTGACATCAATCGGAGAATAAATCGTTGACTGCAAATTTTAAGAAAACGTATTTTGAAAAAAAGGTTGGTAAATCTCTATATAAAAATGGATTTATGCATGTATGTATGTATTTAAGTCCGGTATGAACTCCTAATCCACCCAACGGATTTTTATGAAATTTTCAGGGTAAATATAGTTTAGCCCAGGAATGGTTCCTGTGTAAGTTTGGTGCCGAGAGTGTTAAGATAAAATACGGCAATTTAATATCACATTTCACATTAAATACATGTTTTTTCTTTGACGAAGCAACGTACGCCAGGTACCGCTGGTAACTAATAAAAGAAATCATTTAGATCGGAGCTGTTTTTGAGAACTTACAGTGATTGCCTTTTTTATGTATTCATTAATTCATTAACGCTACTAAATGTACTAAACATTTATAGGCCAAATGCTAGCGATCATTAGTGTGAAAATAAGATTTTTCTAAAGTATAAATTTCTTATCAGATTTGTGTAAAAGGAGAGAAATGCACAAAAAGTAGACAATTTTCAATCACGTTTTATTGGCGGTCATTTTTGAGGCCGGCCGATTTGCTTACATGCCAATTTTTTGACACCAAAATCATAAAATTACTGTTTTTATTTCGAAAGTTATAAGCTCTTTTTGTTGAAAAATTTGTTTTTTCTCGATTAGCTGTGATTTACCTACATTAGTACACTGATTATTTTCACAAAAAATCTTGTAGCCGTTCTCGAGAAAAATAAGCTTTTACATAACGGTTATATGACAGGTACTGTTAATTTGTGAGCCAACAAAAAATTGAAAAAACTCCTCTGTAGAATATCAAAATAACCAAAAAAAAATTTTTACTTACTTTTACTTACTGTAGATCCAGTGACGACAACGAAGATAATTCTTCCTTGACAACAATCAACAAAAACACTTTACAACCTCCATCTTTCATTGAAAGGGATGTAGAAGCTGCGTGCCGAAAAGTCAAAGGCTCTGTTTTGCCAGTTGTTGATGATATTCTTGATTGCATACTTCGAAGATGATCTATCTAAACCTTTTTGTCCAGTCTAACTTTCAACAAATCCATCCATGTCGATGAAGTAAAAAAAATGCATTTATACCTTAATTGATTTAAAAATTTCGGGTGCAGCACCCAACTGTTTTTTTTCGCGCCTCTTTCCTGCAGTAGAAAATTTCTGCCATTGCCATTGATGACGTTGAAATTCGGTTTTCCCAGAAAAAATGAAAGTATTAATAGTAATCGACGAGACCCTTCGAAGAACTTCGGGCCCTCTATAAACTAAGGGCCCGGGGTAATCCACCCTTTAACCTCTCCCTTTCGTCAGCCCTGCGTATAATTGTATTTCGAAAACCAGCATAGAAACTGTGCCGGCGAACTATTTGTTTCTTTTTACATGACAACATACTACTTCGATCTCCAGAAATCGAACTACTGTGTCGGCATAGCTTCTTTTCACATGACAAAAACAAAGTCGACATTATAGATTGACGAAGTAGTTCTTGGCAACATGGCTCGGTGGTAGATCCATTCATCCATTTTTTCAAATTTATTTTTTTTTGCGCGAATGGCAAACAAACTTATTTACTTCGGTTTTCGAAATGCATTTGATCAATTGAACCATCGTAAAGTGATAACAAAATAATTCAACATAGCAGCGGTAATTAGTTTTAAGATTGTTTTGTGTTCGTATCTGAATGGTCGCATCCAATATAATAAACGTTGCATCTTGATTACCCCAGAGAAGCCGAAGCCACCTAGGGACATCTCCCTTTTTACTTGCGATTTATAGGGGCAAGTTATGCATTCGTAAAAAAAATTCTAACAATCAAAAAAGTGGGTCCGGAAATTCGTCCGTCTGTCTGTCTTCCTGTCTGTCTGTCCGTATCGATTCCTACAGCCTAAACGATTGGGTCGATTTCATTCAAACTTGATATACAGTATTTTTAGAGTACTCTACCCGAATATTTTTCGAATTGGCATTCTAGCTCCAAAACTAACGGTACCTGCCATATAACTTTTAATGAAAAACTTATTTTTCTCGAAAACAGCTCCTACGATATTGATAAAACATCCTGAATGGTGTTTTCTATGCAAAATCTATCTTTAAGTTTTAATGGATTTTTTCAGAAAAAGTCTTATAACGTTACCTTCCATATGACCAATTATTTAAAATCAGACTTTCTCGTTAGCTAATTGACGGATTTTGATGACATTTTCATAATATGTAGTGTTTTATGATTTAAATAATATTTGGTTATTAAAATTTCAAAAACATTTTTTTTTATTTTTTAATAATTTTTTTAAAAAAAACTTATTTTGTTTTTTGAATATTTTGAAAACGAATCTATATATATTTTTTTAATTTTTCTCCTAGTATAAACTATAGATTTCCTTAAATTGACATACTCAAAAAAAAATTTAAAATATGTTTTTGAAAAGTTTTTCAAAAAAAACATTTTTTTGAAAAAACTCGTCGAACGATTTTGAAATGAAAAATTCATAAAATAGAAAACAGCAAAAGAAATAAGATGGCTTTTAACATTTTTTCCAAAAAACGTTATGAATAGTGTTTTTTTGGGGTTGGGGTCGAAATACTGTATCGTCAAAATTCTGTTTACAAAAAACTGTATTTCAAAATTCTGGTTACACATAATTCTCTATGGAGAAAATTCTGTTTTTCAAAATTCTGAGTTCCAAAATTCTGTATGGTCGAAATTCTGTATTTAAACAAAAATGGTTTTGATAATGTAAGAAAGTGCGCACTTCTTTTATTATTATAATATCAAAACCATTTTTGTTTAAATACATAGTTTTGAAAACAGAACATCAAAATTAATTTGAGCAACATCAACAACAACAAAAACAACAGCCACAGCTACATGGTAAAAAAAACTGAACTTTAACCCCAATATATAAAATATTTGATTTGGTCGTGTTTCGATATGGACGACTGAACAAAGTTAGCTTACATATAAATACGTCTCTTTCTGTCATAAATATTTTTTACTTGTTCTTTACATATCTAAATCAGTAATCATTCTTAAATGGACCATTGCACAAGTAATTGCAACAAATTCTTCTTGTACAAGGTGGGCAAAAATAAATCATCCTATTGGAAGATTCTCTCATTTTTGCAAATTGCCGCCAATGTCAGATCTGTTTTTTGAGGACTAGACAGATGCAGAATACAATGGAACAAGTCATGGAGCGATACATGAACCGATATGAACCGATGTTTTGAAGTTCCTGGGTCGCCTCATCGCTCGTTTTGGCGATTTGCACTGGCCCGCAAGATCGCCTAATTTAACCGTTTCAGATGTTTTTTGTGGGGTTTTTTGAAGTCCCGTTTACGTGTACAAGCCCGAGACTATGGAAGCCCTCAAGGACAACATTCGACACGAGTGCGAAAATCTGTCGCCCGAAGTTCTCGCTGAAGTGATGAAAAATGCCATAAAACGAGCCCGTATGGCAATCAATTGTGCCGGCGCCCATTTGGCCGATATCATCTTCTCGACTTGGCCAATACAATTCTAAAGGTTCAAATAAACATAATCTAAAAACAGAATCGAAGTTTTTCATTTAGAAACAAAGAGAGCCAAACAACATCGGATGGATGACTTCTTTTGGGCCACCATGTACTTGCACATGCTTAGCAATAAAATAATAAATAAAAAATAATAAAATAAATCTATTGTGTTTAAATATTTGTATTTGTTGATTGTTCTTTTTTTTGTTATTTTTACTAATTCAATACGAACATCTCAGTTTCCATGTCCAATAAAGGAAAAGAAAAATTAATGGTCCACGATTATTCATTTTGTTTGGGGCGAGCGGACATAAGCAGAATTAAAAAAAAAAAACAGAATTTGTACGTACAGTATTTTGGATAAACAGATATTTGGGCATACAGAATTTTGAAAAACAGAATTATGAAATACAGTATTTTCAAAAAGTAAAAAAAAAAAGAATTCTGGTCACACAGAATTTTGACAACCGGAATTATCACCCGCTCCGGTTTTTTTGATTTCATAAAAAATGTATTTGTTTAATTTTGTCCGCAAAATTTAATTTATTATTGCTCGGCTGAGCCCTAGCCATTAGTCAAATAAAAGTAGATGACAACCTACATACAAACCTACGTATATTAAAGCATTTCATCATCATAAAAGCACATGGAATAAATAAGGAAGCCTAATAATATAATAATATATAAAAATAAAAATCTGTTGGATCACTACTGAATGCAAAAATTTCAATCAAGAAAACAAAAGTTTACACCTGCCTATAAATAAACAAAACCACTGTGATAACTTTTAATATTGTTTCTATACCCACTCGCTTAACAGTAGTTTGAATGTGTATCTTAATTTTAGTACCTACCTTCCTTCCAACCTTATTATAGGTACCTAATATCCTTAATAAATTCCATTAATACCTACCCACACCATACGTTTATCGATCCATTAAACATAATTAAGCTATTTTAATTAATATGATTTCAAAAAGTAAATTACTGTTATTGGGACCTATATTTATTTATTTATTTATTACATCTACGATACAAGTATCAACAGATAATTTGGACTTAAAACTCATTAACATATTACAGTATATTAAATATTTTAACATGAACATTTACAAAAGGCTGAGAGCAATATTTAAATTAAATTTGAAATTTTCTCTTGACATAATTAAATCTATATCATTATGATAAATCAAGTTAAATAATTTAGAACAGCTAGAAATTGGATCACGAAAACCATAAGAAGTTCTATGGGGAGCGTACCTTAAAAAGTTTTTTTTTGAATTTGTTCGATTCTGTCAATATTTTTTGCCGTAGTCGGGTTCCAAACAACGCAACAATATTCTAGCTTGGGTCGGACCAATGAACAAAAAAGAGACTTCAGTGTGTATGGGTCTCTAAATTCTGATGAGTTTCTTTTGAGGAAGCCAAGTGCTGAGTTAGCTTTCGAAATATATATGAGAATCAAAAGAGAACATGCTATCGAAAATGACTCCTAGATCATCAAAATCATTAACGACAACCAAAGGTTTGCATAATAAAGAATAAGATGGGACCATTGGAAACAATGTTCTATTAAAAAGCATGCAAGCACACTTTAAAAAACACTTCAAAGTTAAAAGACACGATTTTGAAAATGAGTTGAAATCATTTTGAAAATGAAAACATTCATAGACATTAGAAACTACAGCATAAAACTTTACATCCTCCGCAAACATAAGGCAGTGACAAAAACGAAGAACTTTGGGCAAATCGTTAACCAGAAGTAAAAATAGAATAGGTCCTAAATGACTTACTTCTGGAACTCCAGATGTGGCCATTATAGGTTTAGAAAAGACATCTCCAATAGAAATGAATTGCATTCGCCCATATAAATATTCGTTAAACTACTTGAGAATACTACCAAAGAAACGAATGTGCTTAAGTTTTCTCAACAAAATACTAATATTAACTCGCTAAATGATTTGACAAAGTCAACGACATGAACTTGTTTATGTTGTTCTAAAGAATGTATACAAAAGTTAGTAGATTCGAGTAAGTTAGTACAAGTTGATCTACCCTTTAAAAAACCGTGTTGATAATCATTTAATCTGGATCTGACCAATTTTGTTGGGGACCTGCGGCTTGCTTTACCTCCACGTGGTGGTCCGCGGGCAATGATTTGTGTATATTTTTGTACACAAATTAGCAAAAATTGCAAGCACTTCTTAAGGGTTGGCGAGGGGCTAGTAACCTCTCCCGTAAAAAAATATTACTCAGAACCCGACAACAAGCCTCGGAAATATACTGATTTCTCAACGATGAACCAAGCAACGACAACGGCTAAACGATTTAAAAATGTTCTCATGAAACGTCAGAACGCTCTATAGAGCTCGAGCTGCACAACAGCTAGCTGATGTCCTGGCCATGTATAAAGCTCACATAACAGCACTTCAGGAAGTGAGATGGCCAGGGAATGGTGTTTTGCAGAAAAAAGAATACGACATATATTTTAGCGGTCACTCAAAACACCATGTGCTCGGGGTAGGCTTCCTAGTCAGCCAAAAAATCAAGCCTACCGTCATCGGCTTTAACGCAATAAATGAAAGGCTATGCACCCTTCGCGTGCGAGGCAAATTCAATAACATCAGCCTCATAAACGTTCACGCACCTACTGAGGAGTCCGAAGAAGAAGAAAAAGATTCCTACGAACTTATTGAAAGGACCCTCAATGCCTGCCCAAGGTATGACGTTAAAATCATCCTGGGTGACTTCAACGCAAAATTAGGTAGGAAGCCAGTATTCAGGCAGTACATAGGATCCCATAGTTTGCATGAGAACAATAATGACAACGGACTACGAGTCATAGAAATGGCAGCATCAACAAAATTGGTCGTTGCGAGTACCAGCCTCCCGCGTAAGGATATCCACAAAGTCACTTGGGTAGACTGGCGAAAAGGCATCATATGTCACATACATAAAAAGGGAGATATCACAAAATTCAGCAACTATAGGGGTATAACATTGTTGAGTACATCCTATAAGATATTCTCCTCTATCCTACAAGAACGAATAGCCCCATACGCTAATACCATAATCGGCAAATATTAATGTGTTTTTATACCAGGCAAATCAACAATTGATCAGATCTTTACCCTTAGGTCAGTGATGGAAAAAAGTCTGGAATTTAATATCCCAACATACAATCTTTTTTATAGACTTTAAAGCCGCCCACGATAGCATAACCAGGGTAGAACTTTATAAGGCCATGAGAGAATTCGGCATCCCAAATAAATTGACACGACTATGTAGGCTGACCATGACCAACATCACAAGCCTAGTAAAAGTAGCCGGTTTGCTATCCAGACCAATCAACATCTTTAATGGACTCCGACAAGGGGACGGTCTGGCTTGCATCCTCTTTAACCTGGCGTTGGAGAAAGCAATCCGTGACTCTGGCACGTCAACAAGAGGGACTATCGTCACCAAGTCCAGCCAGATACTAGCTTACGTAGACGACATCGACATCATCGGCAGAAGCCAACAAGCTGTACAAGACTCCTTTACCCAGGTCGAGCAAGCGGCAAAATACATGGGGCTGCACATAAATGAAGGGAAGTCTAAGTACATGGCGGCAACGTCTGCGAGAAATGTTGGTACAACCATTAGGGTAGCGGAGCACGAACTTGAAGTAGTGCAGTCCTTTAACTATCTTGTGTCAAAAGTAGCAGCCGATAACAATATGGAGGAAGAAATACGCGGGCGGCTGCTGAAATCCAACAAAACCTACTATAGTCTGTCAAGGCTCTTTAAATCCAGAAACCTTACCATAAAAACCAAACTGCTGCTGCACAAGACTATGGTCTTACCAGTACTCACATACGGATCCGAGACTTGGGTGCTTACAAAAAGGCACTCTGATCTCTTATCCGCGTTCGAGAGAAGAGTCTTACGGAGAATTGTTGGCCCCGTGTGTGAGGAAGGACGATTCCGGAGAAGATACAATCATGATTTGTATGAAATCTATCTCGAAGCAGATGTTGTTGAAAAAATAAAGCTCGGTAGACTCCGGTGGGCTGGACACCTAGCTCGCATGAACGAAGAGGAACCAACTCGGAAAGTCTTTTGCGGTACTTTTTATTGTAGAAGACAACGTGGCAGACCTTGCTTACGTTGGAAGGATGGCGTAGACCAGGACGCCCGAAGCCTTGGGGTGCGCAATTGGATGGCGTCGGCCAGCAATCGGGATGTATGGAAGACTTTGTTGAAGGAGGCCCGGACCAGATCCCGGTTGTTGCGCCGATGATGATGATGATGATGACCAATTTTGTTACTTCAGTTTGAACTAATTTGTCTAAGATCTTTGGTATAAACGAAAGTTTAAAATTGGTCTCTAGTTAGAAATAACATCCTTTTTTCCATTTTTAAAGATGGAATTTATGCACGAGATTTTCCATTCTTTAAGAAAAATACCTGAAGATAAGAATTTATTAAATAAAATAAGAAGCGGATAGCAAATTGACGAAGCACAATATTTTAAAACATTAGAAAAAAAACCTAAATAATCAGGAGAAGTTGAAGGTACTAAACTAGACAAAGAATGGAGAACTTCTTCCAACGAACACTGAATCAAACTACAATCGGTTAAAGAATCCAACGATGTAAAATAAACATTATCAGTTGGAATTGTTGGAACAGCTTCGTTTGATGAACTACGAACACCAAGCTCTATTGTTGTTGGAAAACCATTACTATTACGCTTGGCATTTACAAATCTCCAAAAAAGCCTTGGATTATTTTTAAGATTTCTCTCTAAAGATTGAATATGCGAAGCGTACATACATTTGGAAAGAAAAAAGACTTTTCGCAATCTATTGAATACAATATAGCTATCGACAGACTGTTTTTTTTTAAATGCTTATGCGCTTTTGTCTTTGCATTTTTTAAGTTTAAATAACAAGAAGGGTGAAATTAACATTTTTTACGCACAATAAGAACAATTTCCTTAAATTTACATTTAAAAATTGATGAAAACTTTGAAAACATTTCAGAAACCGTCAAATCCTGTAGTTCATTGATCCAATTTACTCCCTTAAAAATTAAATTCAGCTCATTTGTATTAGTACAATTGAATTTATACATAAAATTATTTACATTAATGAATGAATTGAAGTTATAATAATTGTAACATTTAATATTAAAACCAATAGCTTTATGATGAATTGAATTTTTTAAGAAAGGAGTGCATTTTTCAAAAGATACATTCAAAATCTCTGATACAAAAACGAGATCGAGTAATCTATTCAAACAGTTGAAGTTATCGTTAATTTGAATTAAATTTAAAGAAAACAGGAAATCACTTACACAAGTTTCGATATCAGATAACAAATTCAATGGTAGCATCTTTATCTCATTCACATGAACCCAACAGCAACCAATTTACGGTGAACGGCAAGAAATAAAACACCCCCACGTGTCTTATTAACATCATATCGATCAAGGCGAAACACAGAAGGGTTTTTATTTTTAAGCTCTGAGCAGAGCATGGAGTAGCGCCTGAGCAAATCGATTACGCTCTGAACAGAGTATGATCAGAGCTCTCCGATCTAAAAAATAAACACACTTGAGCACTGAATTGTCATATTTGGTTAAATGTCAAATGAAATTAATTTGCTTACTTGTTGTTGAAGTTTTAAGTGTTTTAAGAAAAAAAATGGATAAAGCAATTATTCTACGAGAAGCTTACAAGTTATTTTTTGTATCCGATGAGAAAGATGATTATATTCAAGTAAATCATTCAAGACGTATTACAAAAAATGACGCCATTTTAATGATTGTTGTTTGTTCTTTCTTTCCAAGAAAACAAGTCATTTATCAAAACACAAAAAACGAGTGAAGTTGGCCGCGCTCAGCCTTTTACTCCATGTGCTCGGTCATTTTATTCTGAGCTCATAGAGCGCGCTCCGATCGAGCTCTGATTGAAAAAATAAACACAAGATGAGCGCTCAGAATGCTCCGAGTTAAAAAACAAACACAGATCTTTTTTTGACAGCTCGGTGCCCTGCTCTGAGCTTAAAAATAAAAACCCCTAGAGAATTGAGAAACGTTATTCAACTCTTCAATCTTTATATGTTGGTGCATCGAAGTTTCGGTAAATGCAATGATGTCATAGTCGCAGGCATCAATAGATAAATAAAGTTCACCCAGCTTTGAGCAAAAGCAACTCATATTCTGATAATAAATATTAATTTTACCTGTGTCATTAGAGGCAAGAGTTTGGGGCGTTTGACTTGGTTCACTATGTTGGTAAACTGATGATTCATCTTGATGGTCATTGTGTAATAAAATATTTTCTACGGGAGAAGAGATGAATTGCCCGTGTTTCAGTTTTTTGCTGGTTTGTTTTTAAAAGAGAAAATGAATTTTTTACTCTCACTCCAGGAGGCCAAGTTTCAGGTGAGAGCATTTTTTTAGTGAATTGAGGCGGGATTCCAACCTTAAAATTTATATATTTCCAATGAGACACATTAACTGAGTTCTTAAGAAGTTTAAAGCAAGAGATTTCATCACATTTTATACCAGTTCTCTCACTCACAAATGATTTGATGTCATTTTCAGAGTTATTGAATGCAAATTTTGATAAATGAAACCATTTTTTTCATCTCTAACATTTACAATAATAACATTAGAACTTGAATTTTGTTCACCAGTTCCAATAATAGAGTTGGCATAACTTAGTTTATTATTATTTATGTTTTCTGCTAGTTTTCCATTGGAAACAATTTGTCTGTGACTAGACGATTGAGGGCGGTGAGGAGCAACGTCTTTTTGGGCGCAAAGTGAATAACAATTGAGGTTAGGAGCAGTATTTTCATTTGGAATATTATCAGGTTCAGGGTTCACAGATTTATTTGAAAATGCATTAAACTTTGCACTTAACGCTTCAAATGAATTTTTTAGTTCAAGCAGCGAGCAGACATCTGAACAATATTTTCATTTAAAACACTGTTTTCATCCGCACAAATGTCACAATGAAATTGTATAGGTCCCTATACCTAGCATTATTGCCCTACTTCTTCAATCCTTATACCAGTTTTTTCAAATTTTTCCATACCAAAATGAAAATTAAACTGAAAAAGTCCTTTATATCTTTTAATTAGCAAATTACATTATAAACATTAAACAAAAAGTGGAAATGGAAAGATAATACACTAAAAAACTGCAGAAGCTAATAATCCTATATATTTATGTGTTTACCCCTTTGTCGTGACACATGTTCGTTCGAGCTTCAAACCACAACGATTCTAAAGAAGTTGCACGTCAAAAAATTATTTTTAAATAATAGAAAAAATATTTTAAGAATACAAACTTAAGCACAAAAATAACACACATTTAAAAATAAAATAAAAAAAATCACCTACCCTCTTTCAAAATATAGATTTTTCAAAAAAAAATATTAAAAATAAAAAAAAGTTTTCGAAAAAAAAATTTATGCGAAATGACTTAGGCTACCTACATCTTCTTGAATATCAATTTTGATAGTAATCGCATCACCAGCTTTCGAGAAAGTCGAAGAAAAAAACCAAGCAGGATATTAATGCATTCGGTTGATTCAGAGGATGTGTTAAGTAAACCTGAAAGAAGCTCCCATTCATGCAGTGCAGCACGCACTAAACTTTTTTGATAATTTTTGCTACTTCGGCTTGTGTAAATCGACAGATTATATATTTTCCAGTAATCTTGAACTGTTTCCTTTAAAAAAGACCGCGCTCGAGAATGTCAAGGTAATGATTTTTGTTGCTAGTTTGTTACCCTTCCACTCCTTTCCGTCACGCTCAAATCGTCAGATTATTGAAATGCACACTTTTTAGCATATGATTAACCCACCTTACCTCAATCTGACGCGAATTAAAACATTTGTTTTGTACTTTTAAAATTAAAAGAATATTTTTTGGAACTATGTCCTTTATTTTCTAATATTTTACATTAATCTTAAAAGGAGCTTAAGGCTACTATAAGACTGCCGATGCACTCATCGTATTGAAAAGAAGTTGGAGGAGTGGATGCTGACATTTACTCAATCGTTGGATGCTAGATTCACCGCCTTAGAACAACGACTAAATTCCAAAATTGGTGAAAATGCACTATTTTTCGACCAACAGCTAAACAAAGCTCGTCAAGAGGTAAAACAACTTGAGCTTGTCGTTGATCAATTGGAGAGGGATAAAATTAGTTCTGATGCTGTAATTGTTGGCTTGCCTGAGTTCCCTAATGAGAATTTGTAAAACATCTACAACAAGATATGCAACACTGTAAATATTACGCCCCCACACATACAAAACATTTTTCGCGCTAAAACCAAACAACATACCCTCACGGACTCCAACATCATACTAAAATTTATGGATAAGGGAAGAAAGCAACAATTTATGCAAGCAGTAGTGAACTTTTGCAAAACAAAAAAAGCTCCGCTTAGCCTATCTGATATTGGGATCGACTCGCCAAAAAGCTTTTTCCTTAATGACAGTCTGACGAAAAACAAATATCAGCTGCAGCGCTATGCACTACGTTTGAAGCGAAAGTCTCTTATATCATCAGTGCAAACTTTCAATGGTCAAATCTTCATACGCACAACTAACAGCCAAAATCCAATAGCCATCCACAACATCGATGATCTGAGGAATGCCATCGGACCCGACAATAATAATGATTAGAACTTTCATGGTACTTAAAATTGAAATCATTTTGCAAGAATTTTTATTTTTGTTGACTGTTTTCTTTTTACTTTGTTTTCTTTTTTCTTCTTTTTTGTCGCAATTCGATTTTTCTTTTTATTTGTTCTTATTTTTTGTTCAAGTGGTTTCAATTCAAAACATTACTCTATTTTTCTTCCTTCTCATTGCAAGTGTAATTATTGTTTACAATGTTTATGTATTCGATTATGGCCTCATTTTTAACTTTTTATCTGTTAATGGGTAGCAACAATAATGCTGGCTCTCACAGCATAAACGAAAAAAATAATTTTTTACTTAATACTCTTTGCAAAAGTGCTAATGGTTTGCATATTTGCCACATTAACGCTCAAAGTCTTGTTAACAAATTTGATGAGTTTAAAATGATATTTGAAGATATTTTAGTTGACATTATTTGTGTGTCTGAGACATGGTTTTATCCAGAGTTGAGTTGTAACTATTTTGCACTTAAGGGTTTTAAAAAACCTTACAGAGCAGATCGAACTCGTACAACCAGAGGTGGCGTTGCTATTTTTGTCAAAAACAATATAAAATCAATTCATGTTAAGAGCTCTGATGGCACAGAAGTATGTGATTATTATTTTATTGATATATTACAGGGTGATAATAAATGCAGTATCGGATCCATTTATATGCCACCTCGCATGGCAAATTCAAATCTGACTACCCCAATTATAGAAGATATGTGTAGTCGTGTACCCAAACTAATTGTATGTGGTGATTTAAATATTAATCTTTTTCAAAGTTCATCTAATATTTTTAAAACATCAATGAATTCTCTGGGACTATCTTTTGTAAATCATACTGAACCAACTCATTTTTCGCCAGGTTGTGCACCATCACTGCTTGATGTATTTCTTGTTAGTGATGTTAATTCTGTTAAATGTTCAAGTCAATTATCGGTTCCTGTTTTTTCTCATCATGATCTTGTCTTCGCTACCTTCGATGTACATCTTGAGAATAAACCACCACAGTCACTTCAGTTACGTGACTTCCGTAATATAAATGTCAATTGCTTATTTAGAGATTCTTCATAAATCAACTTACACTCAATATATACAACATCTAACATTAATAATCAAATTGAACTTTTTAACATAACTATTGACTATCTTTTTAATAAATATGTACCTATTAAGACGCGAGTCATAAGATCACAAGTTTGTCCTTGGCTTTCCCCTGAGATTCTTAACGCAATTAAAACTAGAGATGTATCATACCGCCGTTAGAAACGTTTTCGATGCCCAGAAATCTTTTCCCAATTCAAATCATCCCGCAATCTGGTTACAAGATTAATAAAATCCGCCAAATATAATTATTACAATAATATGTTCAACTCCGACCGTTCCTCCAAATTTTTCTGGAAAGAAGTTAAGAATATTGGTTTAAAAAAGGATACGTCAGTTTTTGATGATGACTTTGATTTAGATGACTTGAATAGAAAGTTTTTAACTGCCCCTTTTCAACCGAACATTATGCGACCTGAACAACCAGCAAACGATAGACAGGAAAAATTTTCTTTATGTGCTGTAGACGAATACCAAGAAGGAAAAGCAATATTCTCTATTAAATCCAAATCAACCGGTCTTGGCAATATTCACCCTGAATTTATTAAAATACTTCTTCCTTTTATACTCCCTCACATGACACACCTCTTTAATACAATAATCATGACCTCAACTTATTCTGCATCCTGGTAAATATCCAAAATTATCCCTATACCTAATCCAGGTAAGAAGAAAGAGACCTATAGCTATACTTCCTTCTTTTTCTATCTAAAGTTTTCGAAATGATGATAAGTAATCAAATGAAAGCATATATTAAAGAAAAACGTCTTCTTAACCCTTTACAGTCAGGATTTAGGCCAGGACATAGCTGTATTTCAGCACTTCTAAAGATTTCTGACGATGTTAGGCTAGCTTTAGACAAAAGTAATATAACTGTGATAACTTTACTTGACTTTTCAAAAGCATTTGATTGTGTTGACTTCAATCTTCTGTGTGATAAACTGACATCGTATTTTAATTTCTCTGACACAGCTAAAAATCTTATTTATTCATATTTGACAAGTCGCTTGCAAGAAGTATCGTGCAATTATAAACTGTCCTCGTATCTTTCCGTTAATACTGGTGTTCCGCAAGGATCAATATTGGGACCTTTACTGTTTTCTTTATTCATAAATGATTTGCCATCTGTTTTGTCATATTTTCAGTATGATATCTACGCAAATGATGTCCAACTATACACTTCTTTTCCTATGGGGAAGATTAGCTAAAATGAACCATGACTTGTAATCCATATACAATTGGTCGACCAGAAATGGACTCAAACTGAATCCTGAAAAAACGAAATCCATCCCGATTGCTAAAAATAAACTTAGTCTTGAAAACATTCCGCCCTTACTTTTAAATAAATGTCCAATTCAATTTGTGTCCCACGCAAGAAATTTAGGTATAACATTCAACGATAGACTGACGTGGGATACTCATATTAACTCAGTAATTGCTAAAATTTATGGTTCACTCAGAGGTTGCTAAATCTATTCTACCAACCGAGGTCAAATTAAAACTCCCTAAATCACTTATCTTACCCATATTATCCTATGGATGTGAATTGTTTTCAGATCCTGACTCCCACTCACTTCAAAAGCTTAAGGTTGCCATCAATGCTACTGGACGATTCGTTTTAATCTTAGCAGATACGATCATGTTTCGTCTTATACTCGTCAAGTTTTAGGATGTAACTTGGAAGCCTTCTTCAAATATCGATGTTGTTCTTTTCTCTCTAAATTAATTGTTAACAAGACTCCTCACTATCTTTTTAATAAACTTAACTTTTGTTCGTCTCGTCGTAACATTCTTCTACACTTCTCGATGTTTACTACATTGACATCACGCAGGCAATTTTTTATTTATGCTGTTAGACTGTGGAATTATCTTCCCAGTTATTAGTAATTTTTTATTTTCATCTTTTGTTCAAATTAATAAGCTTTTATTTGCTTTGATTTGTTTAGTTTATAATACCTGTTTTCTTATTCTTTTTTTCAATTTCTAAGTTGTAATCGTATTCTTGTTTGATGTTACATTTTGAAGTTATATTCTTTAAAAGTGGAATAAGATAATTTTCTTCTTCAAAGTTAATTTCACAATGTTTTTACTTAGATGATTTTGACAATTTTTTGTTCTTATATAAGTTTGGTTATATAAGGCAATTGTTTTATCTGTAATGATTTTTACGTGTTTTGAACTTAAAGGTGTTACTTTATATAATTTACATGATTTAATTAGAATCGGATATTTATATATTGCGATTAAGAATTCACCAGTTCTAGCTAATAATATCTTAGAGTACTCAAGTATATTTATTATGGGTACTTAAATTATTTCATGTTGAATAATATTTTTAATGTCTTCTAAGTCTAGGCTTTCTGATAAATATTCATTATTTTTTGCTGCATTATTAGTTCTGGTCAATAATAATAATTGTTCGTACACTTGTTCTATTATTAAATGTTTTCTAAGGCTCTGACCTTCAAATTGTTGCAAAATTTTTTCAAATCTAGAATTTATAGTTTTTTGTTTATTATTGTTTTCTACGAGATTATTTATACTCGTTTCTATGTTAACTAAGTCATCATGGTTTGGATTACCAAACACATATTTGAAAGCTGTTCCTAAAAGTTAATAGATCTAGTATGCCTAGTATGTTCTTGTAAATGGTCCGCTAGATTCTTGATTTTACTTAACCAAATTTTTTCTTCTTGTGTGGGTTGATATGTACTAGTTATTATATTTACGTAAGGTTGAAATATTGAAGTCAGGTTGGTTGCATGTAACAAATAAGTTTGTTCTTTAAATAGATACACGTCATCTGTTTGTGTAAGTATAAACTTCTTGTTGAGTAACTCAGTTATATGAGTGTTTCCTTGCCCTTCTTGATTTTATACAATTCCTAGTAATGTTAGGAATATTAATATTCTCGTCGTCTGAAAAGTGATAATTTTGTATGTTATCCTTGTGAATTTTTATTCTTTCTTTAGAGACTATAGTGTATCCTTTATCTTCTTCTACTATTCTTGTTATGTATCTGGCGTTGGATTTCTTTCTAAGACCTGTGATTCTTACCATTATTTTATCTCCTTTTTTATACCCTGTGTCGAGTTCCTTTATTTAAACGTTCGATCACTTTTTTGGATGCTGAGTTTAGTTTATTTATTATAACTTCACCATTGCTATATTTATTTTGGTTAAAGAAAATGTCTATAGGTTTCAAACCTGTAACTGAGTGTAAAGAATTATTTAACTCACGCACTGTTCTAAATATTTCCTCGATGAGTCTTGTTTTATTCTGAGTTGTGAATATTCTAGACAGTTCAGTTATTATACCGTTTACACGTTCGACTTGACCGTTCGCTGTCGATCTGTATACTGTAGTTTCTATTTTAGTTATGTTATATATCAAACACATTTGGTTCACCATTTCTGTTTTGAAGCCCTTCTCGTTATCTGTCATCAGTCGTTCACATTTTGGGAAATAATTAGATAAGACCTCTTACATAAAGTCCTACAGTCTGTTTCGAGTTTCGATTTCCCGAAGGATTATATATTTAGAATACTTATCTACTGTTACAAGGAAAGTATACTTGTCGTTGAAGTTTATGTTCATATGAATGTGTGTTCCCACATGTGTTGATATTTCTGAATTATTCAGAGGTTCTCTGATAGGATTTCTTTCATATTTTCCAAATAGACATGCTATGAATTTTTTGTTAAAACTCTTTGCTTGTTTATTTAGATCGGGCCAATAATATTTCTCCGAGATTTCTTGCATATTGTTACGTAATCCTCGATGTGCTCTTTCGTGAGTGTTCTTTACAAGTTTTAATTGTTCTTCCAAATTTGTCACGTCTTGAAGTTTTCTTGGTGTGAATATAAATCTTACTAGTGAAAATTCCTTTTTTATGTTTTCACCATATTTGTAAATATATGTTTTCAAATTTTGTATGTAAAGCTAAAATCTTCTGGGGTTGTATAACTTCTTTCATCTGCCTTAGTAAAGAGTTTTGTCCTTAAACTTTATTATGAGTCCTATTTTGTTACTAAAATAGATTTGTGTTTCGATATTATTTGTTATATCTTCAATAAGTTCGAATTGTTCAGCGTATGTATTAAAAGGCTGATCCACAGTTTTTATTATTTCATTTGGAGAACTTTCGGCTGAATGTGCTGTTTCTATAGAAGTATTTATGCGTTGACGTGATAATGCATCAGCTACAAGATTTAGGTTTCCTGGTTTATAAATTAATTTTGCTCCAAAGTCTTCTATGATTCCCTTCCAACGTTTCAGCTTTGTGTTGGGATTCTTTTCTGATACAGAATAAATAAGGCCCTGGTGATAGGTATATATGGTTAAGTCTGTTATACCATATATGTAGTCTTTGAGTTTTTGTAAGGACCATATGATCGCTAATAGCTCTTTTTCGTTTGTGCTATAGTTCTCTTCTGTCTTACTCAGTGTTCTTGACAAGAAGTGTATAGGTTGCTTATTCCAATAGCTATGTTGGATGCATCAGTAGTAAGTTCGAATGGTTTACTATAGTCCGGTTGAAAAAGTTCGACTTGTTCTTTCAAATAATTTTTTTAAAATTCTAACCGCTTCTAATGCTGAGTCATTCAGATTTACCTTAATATTTTTACTCTGTTTTTTGTTTGCTTAACCGTTATCTCCTCGTAAATATAATGTCAGGGGCTTGGCTATGCATGCGTATCCTTTTATAAACTTACGATAGTAACCTGTAAGACCTAAAAATCCTCTCAAATCCTTTACCGTTTGTGGGGCTGGAAAAATTTCTATAGCTGCTATTTTCTCTGGGTTCGTAGTGATTCTACCATGTCTGATTATGTGACCTAAGTATTCTACTTCTTCTTGAAAAAACTTATTTTTCTCATCAGATATTTTTAATGTGGCTTTATTTAGTACGTCGAATATACTTGATTTATGTGCTGTATATGTTCTTCCTCATATGAAGAATATATCAATATGTCATCAATGTAAACGTGTACAAATTTACCTACAAAGTCTTTTAAAATGTCGTCCACGCATCTCTGAAATATGCTTGGTGCATTTATGAGCCCGAAAGACATTCGTTTAAAATGATATTTTGCGCCATTTAAAGCAAAAGAAGTTTTTTCTTCATCTTCTGCTTTGATTTTAATTTGGTGGAAACCTGATTCCAAATCTAACGTTGTGAAGTACTTGGCTTTACCTAAATTTTGAATAGTCATGTTGACATCCGCAATGGTGTATCTCTCTGTTCCAGTGTGAGCGTTAAGCTTTTGGAAATCGACAACCAGGCACCGTTTTGGTTTTCCTTTTTCGTCCAAACTTTTCTTAGGTATTGTCCATATGGGACTGTTATAAGGGCTATGGGTTTTTTCTGTTGAATGGTCATGTAAGAGTTTCTGTTTTTCTTTTTTAACGAATTTGTTATCTGCTTTGGGATATGGATATTGTTTAACATAAACCGGATTATCATTGGTCGTCCTAATGCTTGCTTCTATAGTATCTGTAAAAGGTAACGGTCCTATGCTGTTATTAGTCTTCATCAGTCTATTGTATGTCTGCTTTATAAATATTATTTTCCCCTATTATGTAATTAATTTTCTGAATAGATTCGACAATGCTTATGGTAGTTAGAGTCATATTCCTGAAATTTATTTCCGCGTTTAAAAATTTAAGTCCTTCATATCCCAATATCATATCAAAGCAGGGCAACCCGTCTACTAGTTTAAATGATCTATTCTTATGTTATTATTTACCATACATTCGGTTCATCTGCTTCTGTATATGTACTGCTGACATCGTCTCTTCGTTGTTGTCGGGAGTTATTTATTCTCTGCTGCTTGAAGTTCTGCTGATAAGATTGTTGCGGTCTGTTTTGTGTGTGTCCGCTGAGTTCACGTTTCATTGGTGGATTATAAACATCGGGTTTGTACTGATTCCAATTTTGTGGCTGTGTATGTACAATTTGTCTCGAGTTTACTTCCATCGGCTGTGGTCCGTCATTTCTCTTGAATGGGTTTAGGCGTGGTCCTTGATTGTGTTGCTATTCATACCATCAATGAATATACGAACTGCGTCGTCGTTAGCATTTTTAATTAGTCTGTCGATTATATTCGGCGGATCACCTGACATAGTGATTTTTGATATTATTAAATTGAGATTTTTATTTATCTTGGAATTGGACTAATTATTGCCGTATAACAAATTTCATCTGGCCCCACTGGAATTTGGTTAAAAGCACGCAATAGGACCACCACTACGTCAGCCCTAATACGGGTTTCTCAAGTCCGAAACAACGAAACGCCACGTGAAATCTCGTCACATGCCAAAATCAAAGGTTATTAAAGTGTAACCAAAAGTCTTTATTTGCAAACCATTTGCTTCGTAAGGACAGTAGCCAATTTCTGCTAGAACTTTGGTGAGCTTCTCTGTGTAGACGCAAAGATCACCGCCAGTGTCCACGAGAAAGCGGACGTTGGTAGCGAGTAGTGAGTTAAGTGCTGAGTCGTATACCGCCAATAGCAACTTCCTGTCCCGTTTCCCGAAAACTTGCATGGATTGCGACAATTTTTAGCGAGTTCTCCCCATGTCGCGTGATACCAGCAAAGATCGTAGGAAGAAACTGGTTGACAACGGAATCTAAGATGGCTAGGCATACTGGGCAAGTGTTGATCTTAAGCTCGTCAAGGCCGGTCGTGTGAGTTGCGCGCACAAATAAACGAAAATCAAAAAGTAAAAAAAAAAAGTATTTGTGCATTGTTGTCGCAGGTGTTTAAAAAAATTCGCATTCGTTGAGAAAAAGAAACAAATACCACTCGCGTGTATTGTGAAAAATAAAATAATACCCACTCCCGTCGTTGGAAGACAGATAAATATAAGCACTCCCGCTGTGGAAGACAAAATAAAACACACTCGCGTCGCAAATACATCATCTTATCTGTCCCAAGACCTTTGTGCTTAACTGCCTCTTTCTTATCTACTGCAGGCATTGTATGACCATCAACTGTTTTCGGTAAATAGATAAGGGCATCTGAATTTTTTCTATTGTGCTGAATGTTTAAATTGATTTTTTGTAGGCAAGCTGTCTTGGGCATAACACCTAAGATAGTTTGATTAATACGGAAATTAATTTCGACGTTCAGTGCACAGTTCAACATTGTCAGAGTTGTGTTATGAATGTAAGTATTTTTAAATGGTAATTGATTTTTGTGTCGTATGTTCTAATGTTCGTGGCTTAAGTAAGAATTTCTTTCTCGTGTACGTCTACACTGTTCAATACAGGCCAGCTGTTTTGTCATTAAGTGAAACTAAGGTTGGAGTAAATACTGATTTATCAGAATTTGCTTTACATGGGTATAGCTTGGTGTCATTACTCTCTTGCCAACATGGTCTCGTGGTCTATGTTGTGAATAATATTGCTTGCCAGAGCCTTCCCCAATATGGGCAATGTTCCAACACGGACTTTAACTTCTTATGGCTCAAATTCACTGTCCGCAAGCATGTCATTCATTATTTTTTTAATTACAGGAGTCCAAATATCGACAGTTATTCGACTTTTAAAGAGTTTGATGCGCTGTCTGATTCCATCTCGGAATTTTTTTCCTTTGTCTTCGCACTGAAATCGTTACTGCAGGCGATTTCAACGTACACATTTCCAATTGGTTCCGCTATTCTGGTCAGACAACACCCGAAGGAAGGTATGTCGAGCTCTTCGCCGGATAACATCACCTTACCCAACTGACTGATGTGCCAATATGTATACCGAATGTTGTTGGGCAAGCGGCCCATACTCTTGACTTGTTTCTTACTTCTCACTCTGATAAATATACCATTAGTGTAACTTCTCCATTGGCACTTCGGAACATTGTGTCATTCCAGCTAATTTCTCGTTCTCTACCCATCCAGTTAAAGAAAAACTTCCCACCCGAACCGTTTCGCAATACGAGAAAGCCAACTGGGACGGCCTGAATATTTTTTTCCGAAACTTTATCCGCTCACTATGCTTATTCGATAGTGACATTGATGCCAGTGCTGAAATGATCAAAAATGTGATTTTTCTAGGGATGCGTGCTTTTATTCCTAACAGATTAAAAAGCATCAACCCTAAAGAAAAGTCCTCATTTAACTCTGAGTGTAAAGAAGCTATCAGGCTCAAAGAAGAAGTTTCCGATTTTACAAAGCCAACCCAACAGAGGAAAATCGAAAAAAGCACAAACAAGCAAGGAACTCATGCAACTCCGTTATTGAAAGAACCAAATTTTTGCATGACCAACAATTACGGAAACAAATTCTGCAATGTCCCAAAGGCAGTAAAAATGTTTGGTCATTTGTAAAAAAATATTAAAAACTCCTCAACATCTTCGGTTCCAACGCTCATCGACAATAACAAACCAATTGTTTACTCTTCAAAGAAGGCAAACTTGCTCGCAGCCCATTTCGCTGCCAGCTTTACTCTGCCTTAAATTTTTCCATGTGACAGACTATTTTCCGCACTCCTACATTAGCAACAGTTCTCAAAGATCTCGATATACACAAATCCGCTGGCCCGGATGGTATACCCCCGATTCGGGAGCGGGTCATAATTCCGGTTGTAAAAATTCTGTATGACCAGAACTCTGTTTTTTTTATTTTTTGAAAATACTGTACGTACAAAATTCTGTATTTCATAATTCGGTTTTTTCAAAATTCTGTATGACCAAATGTCTGGTCATACATACATGGCTGTATGTTAAAATTCTGTTTTTTTTTTTAAATTCTGCTTATGACCGTCGACAATTATTTTTTCTGTTCCTTTATTTTATTGGACATGGCAACTGAGGTGTTAATATTGAATTAATAACAAAAATAAACAATCAACAAATATTTAAACACAACAGATTCATGACATATTATTTTATTACTTACCGCGCGAGTACAGGAAAAAATTGTTGCAATTACTTGTGCATTTAGGAATGATTACTGATTTAGATATGTAAAGAACAAGTAAAAAATATGTAGGAGAGAAAGAGACGTATTTGTAAGCTAACTTCGTTCTGTATATGTATGTATCCATACCGAAACATGACCAAATCAAATATTTTATATATTGGGGTCAAAGTTCAGTAAAATTTTTGTGACATTTCATTTTTCATTTTTTATTTTTCAAAATTAAAAAAAACTATATTTTGTTCTTAAAGAGTAACAAAGCATGGCTTAGTAAGCCGTCTGCCGGATAAAAATCAAATAAAAATTACAATAATGAGAGAGAAAAATAAGTTATATTATAATACATAAGAGAAAAAAAATAACAAAGTAAAAAAATTAATGTATAAAAACATAATACATAATTAAAGAATATTCAAATTTAATTTTTAAAATTGATTTAACAAAAGAGACTTTAAGTTTAGTCAAAACAAAAATAAATTAATAAGCTTTTAGTTTAGCGAAAATAAAAGTTATTGAGCTTAATCTTTATAGATTGTTAAAGGAACTGCATATAATGTATATTATTTTAGATTTGAACCATAATTTATGTTCCATTGGGTCGCCTCAAAACATACTCAAATAATCACTTCGAAAATTGTGTGCATGTGAAACATAGTGTAAAAGAGTCTTCCAACCACGATCTCCGTTTAGAATGCTAACACATTCCTCCAACGAAAGAAAACTAGAGCAAAAATAAAGTCTTCGGATTTCCTGTAAAATTGGACAAAGCGCTTAGAAATGGAAAACATCTTCGTTTTGATTAAGATTACAAAGTGAGCAAATTGGGTTAAGATCTGTTCTGTGTGGCTTATAGTTCAAGTCAAGCAATTCAGTTCTAACCTAATCGTACTCATTTCTGACATTGTAAACTCTTGCCTAAAATAGTTCTTTTCACCTAGATTATGGTTGACTTGCCTATATGTACTCCTGGAGGTTGATTCTCTCCCTCGTACACGACACTTCTCATATATTGTATCATCTATTTAAGATATGCATTCGTACAACGAATTTTTCAATGCTTCTACATTGTCCACTGTGAATGACATTGCAAATTGATGAGTTACAGCGAGATCATCATCATCAGTTTTTTATAGGAGTATAGCCAAATCTAAAACAGATCATAAGGATCCGCTTTTGTAGGTTTTGATTAGATCTCCTCATAACTCTTACAATGTAATTTGCATGAGCTTTTAAGTTTTTCAAAAATATTGGGGCTAAACCTGACTCAAGGTTAATGGCGTAATTGGGGGTGTTAGAGGGTAGCTTGAAAACTCGTTTGAAGAATAACCTTTGTGTGTTTTCCATTTCTTCCAACTGCTCGTATTCGTACACCTCGTTTCCATAGCAAAGACAGCTACTAACCGTCGCATTGAAAACTTTGAATTTTAAATTTAAAAACTCTTGATTTCTTTGTACCATTCTGGCCAACTGCGGTCATATTTTCAAGGAGGTTTTTTCATAAATTCTTATAAATTTGGTTGATAACCCAATTGCTGCGAGCTTTTAAAGCAAGGAATTTCTGTTAACTGTATCAAAAACCGCTTTCAAGTCAACGAAAAAAGCGTATAAACATTTCTTTTTTTCAATAAAACGGCAAGCAATAGTACTGAGTACGAAAATTTGATCAATTGTTGAAAGCTTTGCTCGGAAACACGCTTGAAAACAGCTTATAATATTGTTTTGTTCAACCCAGTTTATGAGTCTATTATAGAAAATTTGCGTAAAACCCTTCCTCAAAGAATTTAGCACAGCACTACCTCTATAGTTTTCGGGTAGATTACGGTCACCTTTGAAGAATATTTTGATATTTAAAACACACCTAAAAAACTTTGTTTCAGACAAAATAAAATTCATTTAAATTCAAGTCCTTATAATAAAAAAATTGAATCTTAAATATATATTAAACTATATATGTACCTAAGGTAGATTCTAGATAATCTCTTTTTTTATAATTAACACACGCACAAGGACTGTTTATTTAACATTAATGTGGATTTGTCTTTATTAAATATAGTACCTAAATAGTCATTCTACAACCATAGCTTTGTACTAAGTATATAGCTACCCTTTTGCAGACTTTGTTACCTACCTACTCATAGGTACATGTCTAAGAATTTGATCTCAGTCTCAATGCAGGTATTTTCTTATAACAACTTAAATCTTTAAACTATAACCCACCCTTTTCTTACTAATCGGGCGGGCTATAGACCAACTTAAGTTACTGTGAAATAGGATTGAAATCAAGGAAAAGATGGATGATAAGAATATACGATGAATTTAATGTGAATTGGATTCAGTATTTATAATAAAATATTTCTAATCTTAGTTGTTCAGATTTGAATTTTGGATTCGGCAAAATATGTCAACCCTTCCCCATTTCCGCTGACTAACAGAACATCACGCAAGTAGGAATGATCACTTCTCTTAGATCTATTAGAACTTTCTTAGCTCTTGGGCGTACGGCCGGCAGCGCCAACAAATGAAATACCAAACTTGATACCTATAAACCAATATTCAATTATGCAAGTAGGTAGTGCTTTCATAAATATTTAGACTAGGTAGGTATAAGTTAACGCCAGCAAAATCAAAAAGCAAACAAAGCTCCACCACCTGCAATGTACCCGTGGAAAAGTAATCAACTAACGCTTCACACGAATTCTACTGACATAGCGTCTCCGACGGAGGAGACTCAACAGATGTTCATCCAACAAAAATAGGTATCATAGGTTTCATTAGATTTAAGATTCAGTTTGTAAATCAGTTCTAAGTTAACTCTTAATAAATAAATATCTATTTTTTTAAAGAAATAGACAAGAAAAACTTTAATTGGTCCCCAACGTGTGTGTGCCTTTGAGTGTTTGAGTCTTTGAATTTAATTATTTATAAATTTAACAATGCGTAAGACGACGTGAATTACCTCGCCGCGCGTGTTCAATAGACAAAAACAAACTTAATAAGCCTACGCCAACCCGAACCAGATCGAATCAGGAGTCCATAGACAAACTGAGGCCTGCGAAGGAGTGTGTTGAAAAACACCTATAGTAGCAGTATCTAAACATAGTGCAAAAAAGACCAATGTTTTTTCAACCAGCGTGGGACGTAACGTTATTGGTTTTGTTAGAGTAAGATTAAGTATTTAAGAAAATCTATTAATTTTATATTGTATTATTTAAATTGTGATTGAAAAATTATTAAATGAATTTTAAGAAAAGAAAGAATCAACAAATCAATTACTTTATATTTAGCTAACAATTTGGAAAATCTTAAGTGAATAGTAGAAAAAATAAGTCAAAGAAAATTTAATGCATAACCATTAGAAATTAGCAATACAAAAGTGAAAGTATTATATTGTGAAAATTATAATTATACCAAACCGTTCCCTTGAAGTTAAAAAAACAAATTTTAATAATGGCTCCCCCTAACGAACAGGCAGGCGATGCTACACCTGCTCTGCAAAACCTTATAACTGCTATGATTAAACAAACCTTACAAAGAGAAGGTAGGCAATTAATTTATTCTGTTCTCAACCTAAATGCAGATTAATTTGCCGCTGTTGATCAAGGCATCAACCCAGAACAAATGGTCAATATCAGTGAAATCGACAAACTTCCAGATATAGTACGTAGCCTACGAGAGTTCTCAGGGCAACCTGGAGAATTCAGTTCATGGCGTAAGAGCGTGGAAAGGATTCTAAAAATTTATGAGCCCCTCAGAGGAAACAAAATCGTCGGTCATACTGACAACATACTAGAATCCTACACTACTCCATTGAATTGGAATAACAACTCAAGATGCTTGACGCTGCACTATGCAGACAAGAGAAATCTTGGAACGCTTGAATACCAAATGACATCATTGGTTCAAGGTAATAAATCAGTTCAAGAGTTCTATCATTCAGTTTACGAACACCTCTCATTGATACTAAATAAAATATCTGCAATGGAAGTCAGTGGTGAAGCTCTCTCTACTAATGCAAACATACAGAGATAAGGCACTCGATACCTTTATCCGAGGCCTTAGAGAAGACTTACCGAGACTGCTGGGCATTAGAGAGCCCTCTGACTTACCACAAGCTATTCATCTCTGCGTGAAACTGGAAAATCAGACCTTTCGGCAGCAATATGCTGCAGCTACAAATAATAATGTTAGGAAAGTGCAACCTATTCCACCTCATATTTCACCTAGAAGACAAATTCCAATTCTTTATCAATGTTTCCAAACCAAAAATCCTCAACAATATTATCCACAGTTAATGTATAATCCATCCCAGACCAAATTCCTTCCAAAATAACTATCCGCAACAAATACCAAATCCACCACAAACACCTACTCAACAACCCTTTTACCGTCCTCAAGTTCCTAACAATTCTAGATATCAACAAGCTGAGCCAATGGATACGACCACAATTAAAACAAATAACATTAATTATATGAACAGGCCACCAGCTCCTAAAAGACCAAACGGTACATCCCACTAAGTTCCAACGAAATTTGCATTTGAAAACTTTAGCTAATCCAACCGACGAACAACAATATGAACAAAGCATCCAAAACGAAGATCAATTTCATGGCCAAACGTTGCAAGAATTTGTAGGTTCTTATCCACAAGAATATTCTTAATCTTTATCACAACAAGGTACAGATAATCCCTATAACCGGCATTCACAAGAATTTAGCGATATCCATTTTTTAGATTAAGTGGTTCCTCTCTTCCATACTTCGAGTGCAAAACGAAGAGTGGAACTGTACGCAAAATTCTAATAGATACTGGCTCAAATAAAAATTACATACAGCCTTCTTTAGTACCAAATCCAAAGGACAATGAAACAATTTTGTATGCGAACTCTATAGGAGGTAATGTTAAAATTACTCAACACACATTTTTGAACCTATTCGGCCTTAACGATATTAAAATAAATTTTTTTCTCATGCCCGAACTAAAATCGTGTCATGCCATACTAGGAAACGATAGCCTTAAGGACCTATTAGCAGTTATCCATATAAAAGATAATTTTATGATTGTGAAAAATGCAATTTAAATCCAAATTAAGCAACTAATAGCCCATTCAGTCAATGCCATCAATATCAGAACGAACCATATATCTAACGTACAAAAAACAATGATTCAAAAAGCAGTTACCTTATTCGATGATCCATATAATAAATGTTCAACGTTTGTAGTACACGTTAAGGGAGAAATAAGAACAACGACAGAAACTCCTATTTATTCTAAATTTTACCCTTACCCAATGTCAGAAGAAGTCGAAAAACAGATTCATAATTTATTACAAGACGGTATAATCAGACGATCAAGATCCCCGTACAATTCACCTATTTGGTTTGCACCCACAAAAAAAAAAAAAAAAAAAAAAAAAAAAAAAAAAAAAAAAAAGATTTATCCGGAAATAAAATAAATACAGACTAGTCATAAATTACCGAAAGTTAAATTCAATCACTAAAGCCGATCGATATCCCATTCCCGATATCAATGAAGCCTTAGCCAATCTGGGATAAAATTTTTGGTTTTCTGTTCCTGACCTCAAGAACGGATTCCATCAGAATCCTTTAAGAGAGGAAGACATGGAAAAGACAGCTTTTTCGGTAAACCATGGTAAATATGAGTTTACTAGGCTACCATTCGGATTGAAAAATGCTCCGTATATTTTTCAAAGAGCCTTAGACGATATCCTCCGCGATCATATCGGCAAAATATGCTACATTTATACTGACCACATTATAATATTTAGTGCAGATGAAAATACACATTTCGAAAATATTTGTAAAATTTTCGAAACCCTGAGTAAAGCAAACATGAAAGTTCAACTCGATAAGTGCGAGTTCTTCGAGGAAAAATTAGAATTTTTGGTTTTTGTTATCTCTTCTAAAGGTATCAAGACCAATCCTGAAAAAGTAGGTGCAATAAAGAACTTTCCACCTCCAAGAACTTTGAATGATTTAAGATCCTTTCTCGGCATGTCAGGTTATTACCGTCGTTTCGTCAAAGATTATGCGAAACTAGCAAAGCCCCTGACATCCCTCTTAAGAGGGGAGGATGGACGAATATCCAAAAATGTATCAAGCAGAAAACTAAAACATCTAAACGATGACTCCTACGAACCCTTCAATAAAATCAAGAAATCCTTAATCACAAGATACTATTTAAATTTATCCCGATTTCAACCTTCTATTTGAACTTACAACTGACGCTTCGGTCTACGCAATAGGCGCTGTCCTATCCCAAAAAAATAGACCAATTACCTTCATATCCAGAACTTTGAGCCAATGCTAAGAGAATTATGCCACGAACGGCAAAATGCTCGCTATCGTGTGGGCTTTACAATATAACTCCCTAACCCCGACGATTCATTACGAGGAAAAAAATCAATTTTTCTTCTTCGAAGGCACATCTCCCAAAATTTCCAGATAATACTCCCAACATATCATAGACACACCATTATTGAACCCCTTTGCTATGAAACAAATTAAGTCCAAATCCTTAAAAAATGCCTTAACCCATCTGTAACTAATGGAATCAAAACAAGTGAAAACATTATGGGTATGATTCAAAATATTAACAAAGATCATTTTAGTTCAATGAAGATCCGGTTTACGCAAATACAAGTTCAAGATATTGTAAATGAACAAGATCAAGAAAACCTAGTTATGGAAGAACACAATCGTGCTCATAGAAATCAAAAAGAAAACAAAGCACAAAATTTTGGAAAAATATTTCTTTCCTTCACTAAGTAAAAAAACTTAAAAAATTTACCAAAATATGTTTAGTTTGTAAACAGAATACATATGACAGACACCCGAACAAAGTATCGATACAACCTACCCCAATTCCGAAATATCCTGGAGAAATTTAACATATTGACATTACACCGTATGAAAAATTCCTTATAGAAGCCCAATCTATCATCCCTAACCGAATTCCTAAAACCAATCCATTTTTTCCCATCATAAACCACGAAATAGAACAAATAAAAGATTTTATTAACAATTTAAAAATAAACATACAGAAAAGAACCTTAGATTTTATCGGTACAGGTTGGAAGTGGATAGCAGGAACACCTGACCACGAAGACTTCACCATTCTTAGAAACAAAATTAATAATGTAATTGATAATAATAATTATCAAATTGAAATTAATGAAGAATATAAAAGTAAGATAAATAAACTCACAAATGTGACAAATGAAATAATAAATAAAAACAGATAGCTCATTAGCATATCAATATGATATTATATTGTTATTTAAAACAAAATGAATAAAAGAAGAATTAACTAAAATTGCATATGCAATTGAATTAGCAAAAGAAAACATTGTAAACTCTATTATTATGTCAAAAAAAGAATTAATTGTTATCTTAGATATGATCGATAAAGATGTACTACCCTATTATAGGCGTTCTAAAAACAAGAAAAGAAATATTTAAGAAAATTATGTTAATTCCTATAAAGAAAAGTAATAATTTAATAAACAAAATAACTTAAAAAATGATAAAGAGATAGGTATGTGGAATAAATACTAGCTGTAAGAAAATAGAAAATATGTAGATATTAGTAACAATAAGTGTATTTTAGGTTTATTAAAAAATAAATATGCACCTTGCAACGTAACTAACAGTCAACACATCCCCTAAGTTGAGGAAGTCTCACACGGACTCATCATTCTAAAAATCCAAGCCGAAAAAGATTTCCACCAGACCACTACGTACGTAATTCTGGCAGTAATAGTTTTGGTAGTAGTAATTCTAAGATTCAGTAAGAAATCAAAAATAACCCATATTGATTTGATGTCAACACCGCCCATATTAACAATAGCAAGCCAAAGTGATTCCAACACTCCAAAATCCTTACAGAAATATCCCAGCCTCTACAATATCATGTAATGCGTGGACGCATTATTCCAACAAGGGAGGAGTTAACGCCACCAAAGTCAAAAAGCAAACAAAGCTCAACTACCTGCAATGTACCCGTGGAAAAGTAATCAACTAAAGCCTTTGTATATATACACTGCATACAATACTATCACGGAGCATCATTGTTAAGTTCTGAATCAAGTCGCAATGAGGCGCGCTGAAATCGCCAAATGGCGATTATAGAATAAAAACAAATAACAAATGCGTGTGAAATACTGGTAAAATATGGGGAAATGTTCTCGTCTCCACTATTTAGAGTTAGTGCCGAATCAACCAGGAAGAGAATATTATAAAGAATGTATATACAATGCTTACGCTTCACACGAATTCTGCTGACAGCGTCTGCGACCGAGGAGACTCAACAGATGTTCATCCGACAAAAATAGGTGTCATAAGTTTCATTAGATTTAAGATTTAGTTTGTAAATCAGTTCTAAGTTAACTCTTAATAAATAAAGATCTATTTTTACTTGCGATTATAGGGACTATAAGGCAAGTGTAGGATTTGTGAATATAAAACCAATTGAGATAACAATCAAACATGACATTACGATCATAGAAAATTCTAAAAAAAATTGTGGCAATAAATGTTGTCTGTCTGTCTGTCTGTCAGTATGTATATTGCTTTATAACTTCAGAATTTGGTTGAGTTGGTTCATGCACTATATATCAAATGAAAGCTAAGAATCGGTAAACAGTTAATAAATTAATTTTGCGTTTTTCAAAATCTTTAAAGTGGTAAGAAAATTGAGTTTTATTGGAGCTTTTGATATTTTACGTTAGTTTTTTAACAAAAACAATTACTTTTCTAAAGACGTTAGTTAAAAACATGCCATCAAATGAAAGCTGGGACTGTAACTATTCTTAAAACATTGGCACATACAACTGTGGCACTATTCAAAATACCTGGGAACCCTGATTTACTCCTAACATAAACAATTGAAATGTTTGTTAAGATCAAATCTATAATATTTGATCAACTTCAAGCTTTACATTTAAAAATTATAAAAGCTCTTACTCTGTACTATCCAAAAAATATAAGCTGCCTTTCCCATTTCACCAAATTACTTACCTCTAAGGAAAATTTGCTGAATCAATCTTTATTTGTTTTTCATACGTGGGTAATGGTTATCACATTTGAATCAAACTAAAATTTATTGTATCTTCGGATACAAAATGTTTTCATTACTATTTTTTTATTTTTATGAATTATATGAAGAAGGTTTATTATTATAATTTGTTTAATAAAGTTATATAATTTTTTTTTAATTCTTATCATAAGTAAATTTAATACTTTTTATATTCAGAAATTAAGGTTTGTTAAATAAATAGATTTTGTATTAATACTTATATCAAAATAAATGGACCACAGTTGTTTCTTTTGTTTCAAGGAGATCCAGCACGGTAGTATCATACTGGAATCAAAATTTTTTATTGTTTTTATAAAACGCTCTTCATTAGATTTAGTAGCAAATATTTTTTGAAAAATAAGAAACCGAGCAAGATTTACACTTTTGCATTTTGTGGAATACAAATTGCATGTGAATTCTTGTATCAGCTGCATGTTTTCAGCATTATCAATTTTGTCAGGGTTGTTCCAGGATGCAAAAATTTTCTGAATTTTATCATTTTTCTTTAACTGCCTTTCCTTTCCGATAAAAAACTAGCAGTATAGTCACTGCCTGTGAAAGCGTGAAAACCCGGTAAAGATTGGCAAAGAGTATCGCTAGTATTTTTGATAGATCTGTGCGTGCAGTTTAGGCAATTTTTTGAAGTTTATGGATATTTCCAAGTAAAATAATTAAAATATCTGTATCAGATGATTTTATCATCACTTTCGAATTTTGGGATAATTTACTTAGATGGTAAATAATTCTCGTATCTGCTTCCTCGTGGTGACATAAATAATCCTCTTCAAGAGTCTTGACAATATCATTATTCGAACATGTGAATGAGAAACATTTCTCTTCAACAGTTAGGAACACCTTCTTATTCCCTAAAATTGAACAGATGCTACTATTTTCCCAGTGACTAGATATAAATAGGACTAACGATTTTTTAAACTTCTTGTTTCGCAAATGTTTTAAAAAGTCATTTGGTCTGATTGTTAATTTCATCGCTATTATTTCTCTCGATATCTTTGATTGGTGGAGTAAAATAACGGTCAAATATTTAGTGGATCTGAGAAGCACTGGTGTTACAGATTTTGTTTAAAACAAGCTCAGGAATTTTATCGAATCTTTGAGGCAGAGACGACCCTAGGTGATGGAAAAGATAAATCCCATCTATTAAGTCAACATTCACGTAAGAAGTGGGGGCAGATATATGCAAGGAACGAATTTTCTTATCTGTCTAGAACATTTCACCCGTATTATGACACAAAGACGGTGGTGCCGGTGATAATGGAAATGCTAGACAGTACTCCATATCAACTTTCTTTTCTAAGGCAATAGCCAACAACCGTCCAAATATGTATATCATGCTTCATTTTCAATAGCACTTTCTTAGTGCCATATTTGCTTTAAGTGTTTTTTTAAACACTCCGAGCAAATGTTGTATATTGATTCTGATGGGTTTTTCGAATCTTTCCTGATTTTCATTACATTCAGCTATACTCTCCTGTTTTTTGGTTTCACCCTTTTTGTTCAAATTCAAAAGGAAATTCATAGTCTCTTCTGACACAGCCCTGTCAGTAACCACGTTAAATGTCGATTGTATCATCGAATGGATTCATGTTAATTTTGAAGGCTGAAATAATGTCATCAAATGTTTTTCTGTCTTGAAATCCTACAAGTTTCAACTTCATGGATTGTGTCATCTTTTTTAGTAATATTTATTTCGTCAAACATATTTGATATAATTTTTGTTCGCAAACTATGACTTAAAGCCCAACATTGACGCGCTGAAATGGAGTTTGTAAAGTGCAATCAGTTAAAGAACTTGCAGCATCAGCGTTTATCGTTTGCTCAAGTGTCAAGTCAACCGGTGACATTGATAAATTAGATTTGGTCCTCTTTACCTCCTTTTCTAAATTCCTCTAAAAGTGGAGAGTTGTTTTTTCAACAACATCAAATTACTAACATAATGCAAAATCCATCTCGCATAATTTTGCTGATTTAAAGAAAAAATCAAATTTGATTGAATGTAGAGTTCAAAGTCATATTGCATGTTGTTGTATGTTTGAATGTCTTTATTTAACTGGTTTTATTCAGTAGCACATTATATGAATTACATTATAAATACATAGCTAGATGGTACATAACATAAGAGAGAGACAATATCATTATTATAACATCTCCCATTAAAACTTAAAAAATATGTTAAATATACATTCTTTGTTTTTAATTCTCTGTAAATATACATTCTTCTTATCAATACATGTAGAAATTATATCTATAGATACTATCATAACCGAAAATCAGATAACAAGAATTGATTGTGTTAATTATTTAATATGGTCTTTAGGATATCCAAATCTTTTTGGTATTTTAAGTTCTCTTCCATATTTTGTTTTAGACAAATTTGAATTTAACGGAGAGGAGTCATTTTCAATTGTTTCCGGAGTTGTGTTTAATTTATTTTGCTCATTTTCCGAAAGCTTATCTTTACTTGACGTGCTCTGACTTTGGGTGTCCATAATGTGTTGCCTATTTCGACGGTAAATTGAGCCATCTGTGTCTTGAATAACATACGATTTTGGTTCTTTACATTTCTCTATTATAATACCAGGTGACCAATAAGCCATTGGATTCTTTTTATAGTGAATTGCTTGCCCTTCAACAAGAGGCTTTAAATTTTTTGACGATTTGTCATAATATTGTTTTGATTTATATGTTTTCATTCGCAGATCGCTACTATATTTTGTTGTATTTACTGTTTTCGGAACTAGCGTTTGCCTCAAAGCAGGCAATTTTGTTCGAAGTTTCCTCGACATAAGCAATTGTGACGGACTAGGTAGGGAACCTTTTGAAGCAGTTCGATAGTGTAACAATGAAATATATGGATCTGACCCGGATTCTTTACTTTTACGTAATAGCTTTTTAATTGTTTGAATAGAACGTTCTGCTAATCCATTTGATCTGGGCAGATAAGGACTTGAAGTATTGTGTTCAATGTTCCATTCCAAACAAAATGTTTTGAAGCCTTCTGAATTAAATGGTGGACCATTGTCCGATATCATAATTTGCGGTATGCCGTGACGGGCAAATATAGATTTCATCTTACTGATAACAAAGTGACTGCTATACCCAGAATAAACAGGTTCAATTTCAATAAATTTTTACCAGTAATCAACGACTAATAAATAGGTTTGTTTGTTAAACTCGAAAATATCCGTTCCTACTTTAAACCATGGAATGGGTTGCATATCATGAGACTGTAAAGGTTCTTTTTGTTGTGAACTCCTATAACGCATGCAAATTTCGCAGTCTGTGACAACATTTATTATGTCATTGTTAATATTTGGCCAGAAAACAATGTCCTTAGCAAGGCTTTGACATCTTTGGATACCTAAATGACTTTCATGTATTAGTTCTAAAATTTTACTTCGTAAAGAAGATGGGATTACAATTCTATTAGACTTAAGCAAAACACCATCGATAACATGCAATTCATCTTTAAACTTATAAAATGCCATGCAACGATCATCAACTTTTTTCTTATTCTCTGGCCAGCCGTCTTTTATATATTCCTTGATTTTTTAAATAACTTCATCCTGATCGGAAGCCTTTTTAATATTTTGTATTTTTTCTTCAGAAACTAAATTAGCGATAAGAAGATTGCAATGAATATGTAAGTCCTTATCGAATTCCTGTAAGGCTTTCTCTGGCAATGAAGCTCTTGAGAGAGTATCTGCTATGAACATATATTTGCCTGGCTTGAACACAATATCTAGATCATAACTTTGTAAACGTAGCATAAATCTTTGCAGCCTTGCCGGGACTTTATGTAATGCTTTGGAAAATAAAGGAACGAGGGGCTTATGGTCAGTTTCCACAATAATCCTCTTCCAATAGACGTATTGGTGAAATTTCGTGCAACCAAATAAGATTGCAAAAAGCTCTTTTTCAATTTGGGCATAGTTTTCCTGACTCGACGTCAATGTTGCCGATGAAAAAGCAATGGGTTTGTTGTCATGAAGTAAAACAGCGGCAACAGCACTTTTAGATGCATCGACAGAGAGAGTGATCGTTTTGTTGGGATCATAAAATGGCAAGATTGGTGCGTTGGAAACTAGCCCCTTTAAACTGTTAAACTCTTTCTCATGAACATTGTCCCAATGCCATACAACATCTTTCCTTAGTAGCTGACGGAGGTTTCTATTTTCAATTGATAGATCCCTTACAAAGCTTCCTAGGTAATTGATCATACCTAAAAATCTTTGAAGAGTTGTGACTGATGTAGGCCTTGGCATTTCGCATATTGCCTTGATCTTTGTATCATCAGGACGGACACCGTTTTTATGAAAATGAAGCCAAGAAATTTTAATTCTTCAACACCTATTTTAGATTTTTCAGGATTAAATTTTAAGCCTACATCTTGTGCCCTTTTAAGAACTTTTTGTAATATCTCATTATGTTTCTCAGGAGAATCTGCATATATTAAAAAATCATCGATGTAAATAATTAAACCTTCAATATCTGAAAATAACTTTAACATTTGCGAATGGAACATTTCTGGAGCTGTTTTGATGCCAAATGGAAGACGCAAAAAACGATACCTGCCAAATGGTGTTATGAATGTTCAAAGTTTTGAAGATGCTTCGTCTAAACGCATCATCCAGAAACCAGAATAAGCATCTAAAATAATGAAACATGTTGAACCTTTAAGTCTAGATTTACATTCATCTAAATTTGGAAATGGGTGGTGAGCTGTCAAAAGAGCTTTGTTCAAATTTCTTGGATCGAGACAAAGTCTCAATTTACCATTTGTTTTTCTGACAAGCACTATGGAACTTACCCACTCAGTTGGCTCTTCAACTTTTACTATAACTCCAAGTTTTTCCATACGATTTATTTCATCTTTTAAAGGACCCTCTAATGCAAAAGGAATTTTTCGCGGATAATCAACAGTGGGGGATACCTCCGGAAGCAATTTCAAATTTGAATACTTTGAAAATTCACATATTTTTTTATTAGTAGATTTTATGTTTTTTATATCAAGATTTGGAATAAGATTAAGCATAATAGATGTTTCTAAACCAAGTACTATGTTGCATTTAAGTTGCAAAATATGAAAATTAATTGAAAATGTTTGGTTCTCATGTTGACACATTAACAAACTGCAACCAATAACGGGTAGTTGCTCTCCGCTGAATGTCATGATACGAGTTGATGATGGTGTTAGATTTGGAAAACCTTGCAAAGCTCGGAACTGTTCTATTGACATCACGTTAGCTTGTGCTCCCGTATCAACTTGACATGCGAAAGTTTGCTTGAATATTGTTAACTGTATAGTCCAAACGGGTTTTGATCTGGATAAATTCTGCTCCAGCGAGCCCAAAAATAATGTGTTGTCATCTCCTTCTTCACATTGCTGGCAAACTTCTACGTTTCGTACATAAGCGCTGTTATTTGCTCTATTTAATCGACACATTTGAGAATAATGATTCTTTTTTTTACATAAATTGCATGTAGCTCCAATAGCTGGACAACGATGTTGGTGGATTTGACCGCAACGAGAACATTTGTTTCTTGATGCATATAGATTTGACGAATAGCTGTTTTGTTTGCTTGAGTGTGGTTTTATTGTTGTTTTATTGTGTTGATGAAATTTATTGTTGGAATTATTACGATTAATGGCATTGATGACATAATTTTCTGAATTGATTTCCAACTGTTTTGCGTGATCTGTTGTTACCTCAATGTTTTTTGCTATTTCTATTGCTCTGTCAAGCTGAATAGATCCTTCAGTAAGGAGTCGTTCTTTTATGTTAGACCAGCAGTTGTTTAGTCCGCAAACAAAAATATCCCTTACTTGCTTATCTCTCAGTGTTGAAAAATTACACGTCAGGCTCAGGTTTTTTAAAGCGGTCATGTAATCATCAATGGATTCACCTTTCATTTGAGTTCTTGAGAAGAATTTGTGCCGTTCCATAGCGATATTGACTTTTGGGAAAAAATGGGCCTCCAATTTGCTCACGAGTTCGTCGTATGAAACGGTATCCACGTCAAGGTCAAAAGAATTAAAGACTTCCAACGAGTCCGGCCCCATATGGTGCAGCATAAGTGCGACTTTTCTTTCGTTTGGTTGGGTTTCCAGGCTGGATGCACGCAAAAATATTTTAAATTGGGTTAACCAACTTTTCCATGCTTGCGGCATATTTGGCGATTTCAAATTTGATGGCAAAATTGTTGACGCGAAAGTTGGCGGAGCCATGACGGCAGTAATAGTTGGGTTGTTCTTTAGCGCATATTTTTCTTTATCATCAGTGGACATTTCGATTTTTTTTTTTTTTTTTTTTTTACTTTTTTTTTTTTTACTTTTATTTAATTTTGTTTCACTGAAAAACCCATATCTGACACCATGTTGTATGTTTGAATGTCTTTATTTATCTGGTTTTATTCAGTAGCACATTATATGAATTACATTATAAATACATAGCTAGATGGTACATAACATAAGAGAGAGACAATATCATTATTATAACACATGTAATAATGGGTGGTTTTGCCGTGATTGCCAGAAAGAGTTGATTTTGAAAATCGCAATGGAAGTAGGTCCAAAGGTTGACAATTTTCTTTCGGCGCAGCTTGGACAATTTTTAATTCTTCAATCAAAAATTCACGGCCAACATCATACTTAGTCAAGATGCGGTCAAGATGCAAATTATAATAATAAATCGTTTTCATATAATTCATAAAAATAAAAAAATAGTAATGAAAACATTTTGTATCCGAAGATACAATACATTTTAGTTTGATTCAAATGTGATAACCATTACCCACGTACGAAAAACAAATAAAGATTGATTCAGCAAATTTTCCTTAAAGGTAAGTAATTTGGTGAGTTGGGAAGTTTTTGGATAGTTTTTGGAGATAGTTTTTTTGTTAAAAAACTAGCTTAAAATATCAAAAGTAAAAGCAATAAAACTAAATGTTCTTACCACTTTAAAGTTTTTGAAAAACGCAAAATTAATTTATTAACTGTTTACAGATTCTTAGCTTTCATTTGATGTATAGTGCATGAACAAACTCAACCAAATTCTGAAGTTATAACGCAAAATGCGTTTTCTGCACTTTTTTCATTATAACATGGCTGGCAAGTGTTTCGGGCCATTTTAAGTATGGCAACCCTATATTTTCATAAACAGTACAGTCAAACCTTAAACACATACAACTACTCCTTACAGGCATACTGGAAACGCAGATATTGACAAACTACACAGCACCTTAAACGAAAATCTAAGATTATTCGACGACGACGATCAACCCAAAGAATAAACAAAAATCGTAAAGATAAAAGGTTAATCCAAAATATACCAAAATAAATAACCCAACTAAATTTGACAAATTAAAGACAAAACACAAAAAGGTTGAAATAATTAATGGAAAAGAAAAGAAAATAATAATTAAACCACATAGAGAAATACAGATACTTCACAAAGATCAATTTAGAAATCTAAAGAAATACCAACATGACGAAACTGACGATAATCCTATTAATCGCGACAATGACTTATGCACAATTCATACAAATAAATAAAATCGAACAAGAATTTGTAATTATTGAAAAAGAAAAAATAGAATTAATACAAAGCTTTGTATATAAAATCTATAGTACTATCATGGGGAGATTTTTTGTGTAGTCCCTCTATAGAGCTGAAGCAGAACTAATTTCCACAACTTGTGGAATGTAAGAGAATGAAGAAGCATGTTGTACCAAGAGAAAATTATAATTGAATATCACATTAAGAGAGTGAAGAAGAAGAAGGGTGATTTTATATACAAAGTACAAAGTTACAACTCAATCATACACTTGATAAACACCAGACAAATAACAGACAACCAATTAACCAATTGAACGAACAATATGAAATCAAAAAAATTAAAAAATTAGACACTCTTATTCCCCATCAGAAATCGAAAAGAGGATTAATAAATTTAGGTGGAAACATTCTCAAAATCATATTCGGAACTATGAATGACGATGATCGTATAAACATAGAAAATAAGTTAAAAAATATAGAAGAAAATAACCATAATATTATCACAAATGTAAACTCGCAAATAAAACTAAACAAACATTTTAATGACCAATTTATAAAATTAAATGACATTCTAACAAATAGTAAAGAGACAATTAATAATTTGAAGAAGTATAACTGAATTAAGCAATTTTAAGATTGAAATTAAATTTGAGGACAATTTAAAAGAAATATTGACGAAATATCAGACCTATTAATGGCAAGCAGATTAGGAACACTAACACAAAACATTTTAACGAGTCAAGAAATTATAGAAAATAAAATCACACTTGAAAAACCAGCAGGATTAAAAATAAATTTAGCTAAATATACAGAAAATATTTTAAGTATATTATTAATCCCAGAAAATACAAAAGAAAAGTATAATAAATATTACATTCAAAACTTGCACATAAAAAAATAAAATATTAAGTTTAAAAACAAATGACGTTATTTATGTAAATAATACTATGTTTTCCTTATCAAAAGAAATCAAAAACTGACAAACATTTGAAAATAAATGTATTCAAAGTATTTTAGAAAATAAGATTATAAATTGTAAACCTATTAAGTATTATTATTATTATCAATTCTTAATAATAAAAAATCTAGAGAAAACTAATATAAATCAAAATTGTAACAATTTAAACTATACTTAAGAAGGAGATTATGTAATAGAAATGGAAAACTGTAAAATTATAATAAATAATCGAGTTTTTAATAAAAAATTGTATCAAACAAATAAAATATTACCATTACCGAAACAAAAATATTCGGACGAGTACCTAAAAGAAATAAATTATGAATCAATAGAAAACTTAAAAGAAATAACTAAAGTAAAAGAAGAAAGGAAAACGCTATATCTCAGCTTTTCCACAATAATGTTTATTACTATCATTATTTCGATTATAATTTGTGTTAGAATCAAGAAAAATAATAACAATACTATTGTAAACTAGCCATCGGTCGCTTTTCAACCGATAGAAGTTTCTAAAGAGGGAGGAGTTTTATCAAATGAACCTGTACATAAAGTAATTCTGTTCAGAGCAACTAAAATATCACGAGCAAGACCTATACAAACAGAAATAGAATTCATGTTAGAGATAAGAAACAAAGTAACAAAATAAACAATAAACCTGAACATACAACAACGATATGCTCAAGATTATTCTTATCTAGTGTAAACGGACTTCCATGAAGAAAGTCACGTACGCACATCCACAATACGACACCTATAAAATTGTTATAAATAAGCCCAAGTGGAAAACAATAGACAGATCTTAAATTGACGTAGAACTCGCTACAAGTAATATAAGAACTCTTTAATTTAGTTGAATAAAGAATGAGCCTTGCTCTATGAAACTCGCAGTTTCTTTTTTAAAATCAAGTATTAAAATTAATAATGTAAAAACCTACAAATATATTTGGTCACTAACTTTAAAGTCCTTACTTTCATAATAATACCACTTTTGACTAGTTTCATTTATAAGAATCCATAATTTGTTCTGCAATATAGATCACCAAATAACGGAAATAACATTTTTTCGGGTAGAAAACCAAGTCTTTGTACCTATAAATTTCTAGTGAGATTTTTCTAACGAATTTCTATGCACAATTTGCACTTAATTTGCACCTTTCGCCTATCGGATTGGGAAGCGAAATTCATAATTTACATGTCAAAACAAAAATCTGTTTTTTCAAGGCAATTAATAAACATATATATATGTATACAAAAAGTAAGATTGTATTTAAACTTTAAGAATGTGTGTGTATTTTTTTCGGAATTTAGGATTTCTACCTAGCAACGCCTATCAATAAAAATATCAGTATAATAGCAACTGTTTTTTATCAATGAAAATGTTTGTATCGTATACAAATTCCTAGCAAAAAATAATTCACCTGAGCTGAGCGAAACAAAAAGCCCTTAATAATCTCATGGCCTCTTTCTTTTCCTTCCCGCTGACGTGCTCTTAATTCTCTCTCACAAATCTAATCAAACGTGTTGATTCTACAAGTTTTGTTACTTACTTACTTAATGCCCCATAATAGTAGTTTATATATATACATACAAAGCCTCAATGTTATATAAGAAACACTGTTAACGGAAATGACGAATTCGATGGACGAAATTTAAGAACGTGTTTTCAACTTTATATATATCACATTACAATTACAGAGTTTTTCTGAAATGTTAACAACTATTTTTGGAGTGATAACGTTTTATAAATCGTTGGCACGCTACACATACGAAATAAAATGACTCATGTGCCCGTTCTGATTCATGCTGACGTTCCACGTAACGTTCAATGTGTGGATTTTTCAACCAAAATCGATCACAAACGTATTTTGAGCACCAGGTGAACATGAAAAAGAACATGCAAATGCAAATTCCCAAAATAATTCAACTCAAATTCAAAAGGTATAAGAAAAGAAAATGAAATACAAAAAAGTAGATGTAGATAATGTAGTGCGTGTGTGGATTTAGCGAGAGGGTTTGTGGGTCATTTTTGACGTGATACCGTTTAATAAATCGATGAAACGCTACACATACGAAATAACATGACTCATGTACGCGTCACGGAAAACTGTACACGGTTCAATGTGTGGTTTTTCAATCAAAATCGATCGCAAACGTATTCTAAGCACCAGGCGAACATGAAAAAGAACGGTAAAACAAACAAAAAACTCTGCTCAGCCTCTCTGAAATTGGTTTCAATACGCCGAAAAGCTTTTTCATCAACGATAGTCTTACGAAATCTTATTACCATCTGCAGCGATACGCTCTAAAGTTGAAACGAAAGTCAAAGCTCTCATCGGTTCATACATTCAACGGTCAATTCTTCATCCGCACATCAAACAGCCAAAATCCTTTCATCATACACAACATCGGAGATCTAAAGAATGCCGTCGGGATTGACGTTAATTATGTCCTATGATCTATATAATTATGGTAGCTGAAGCTAAAATTAATATTTCAAGGCAAGAATTTGTTTTTCTATTTTTTTATTATTTTTTTTTTCAATTTTCTTTTTGTGTCGCAACAATTTTTTTCTATTTATTCGATTAGTTTTCAAGTTGTTAACTTTCTCTTTTTTGTAATGTATATTGTATATCTGTTTTCGTTTCTAGTCTCGATTAAGGCTGTTGTTATAATAAACAGCAACTATAATGCTGCGGCTATGGATAGTAAACTTTTTTCTTTAAGTGGATTTAAAAACCTATATTGTGCTGATCACACAATGGGAGGGGGCGTGGCAATATTCGTTAAAAACTATATCTGGTCTTTTCATATTAAGTTCTCTAGTGGTTCCGAGGCTTGTGACTACTACTTTATTGCTTTATTCGAAGGTGACAATAAATGCAGCACTGGTGTCATATAGGGTGAGAACTTTAAAGGTATAGAACTTTGAAATCGAATAAAACAAAGATGATTTTTTAAAATTGACATAAAATTTACTTTATTAGAAAGATAATCTTCTGGCATTATAATTTAAATATGATTTCTGGCATATGACCGCCACGGGTGGCTTGGACGTAGTCTAATCTCGAGGTCCAATTTTCGATACAGTCTTCCAACATTTGTGGCCGTATATCGGCAATAACGCGGTGAATAATGTCCTCCAAGTGGTCAATCGTTTCGGACTTATCGGCGTAGACTAATGACTTCACATATCTCTACAGAAAATATTCAAGCGGCGGTAAATCGCACGATCTTGGAGAACAATTCACGGGTCCGTGACTTTAAACTATGCGGTTACCAAACGTTTCCTTCAATAAATCGATGCTGGCACGAGCTGTCTTTGACCTTGAATTGACATTGTGAGTTATAAGAAGAAAGTGTTTTAAGTATGTGACGCGTGCCATCGGTTTGTTTTGTATATTAAGCAAGGGATTTTGTCATGAGAAAGGTGAGAAGAAGGTGATGAATAGGTTTTGCAGTTTAAGTTTGAAATTTAATTTTTGTTTTTTTTTTCATGGGGTTAGTTGATAATAACTGTTTAATGTTATGGGTGGCTATAAGGCTGTGACGCGTGAGAAAAGACGACGAAGACTTTAGTCTTTGAGATAAAAATGTTTTTATTATTTTGTTCACAAGACAAAGATAGAATAATAGCCAGATGCAAGACAGCAAACGACGCCATTTTACAAACACAAGATACAATTCTTAGAAACTATAAACAACGCCAATAGGCAAACACATGATAATCGCCAGATACAAATTGAAAGAACAAGATAAGAATCCAAGCAACACTAATACCATTAAGGACTAAGATAAGGGATGTAGAAACATAGGTATAAATATCGGTATACCCAGATTGATATTCCTCACTTCTGCTATTACCAGATCGACGAACGTCGTTTTTCGAAATAAAAAGTATTTTATAAATAAGAGAAAGTATTTAAGGTAGCAATAAATTATTATATTGATAAATAGGTTTTAACAAAGTTTTTAACAAAATAAAACCTGTGTTAGTATAATTAATTGGGGGCTCAACTGGGATATCATTAAAAAAAACAGTTTAAAAACAAATAAAACTAATAATGATATTTGCCAATTAATAAGTTACCCTTCATCCTAAAAAATTGAAATAAAAAGTAAAATCAGTGAAGTGGTACGAGAGTAAAAAGGCCAAAGTATCCAAAATTAAAATTGGAGAAAGCTGCAACAAGTAACTTTAAGTTAAGTTCCGGATTTATCAGAAGCCGCACTAAGAAGACTTCAAGACTTCAAAGAAAATTATTTAAGTAAGATATAATGATAAGATATTTACAAAAAGTGTATGAATAGGAAATTTAAAAAAAATTAAAAGAGAATTTAAAAGTAGAGTATTAAAAAGGGACGATTCAGATAGTGATTACGATACTTCATTTCCCTTACTTCAAGTTGTACGAATACGAAAAAAAAACAATTAAATATGGCTCATTAACCTCTAGCTTGGCAAAATGCCGAATTAACAGAGAAATTAGAAAGGGACGATTTTAAATTTCAAGAATTAGCGGTACTCACGCGGTAGAATACACAACACAGACAATAGATCCAGCTATAATTGAACATACTACACTAGATGTAATTAAATTATTATATATCTTCAACGGAGACTCACAAAAAGTAAGTTGGCGACAAGCCTCAAACCATGCGATGAGCATATACAAAAATGGGCACATACTTGCTCTTATATGCCTAATTACATTACAGAGCAGGATCTTTGACAGAAACAAGTAACATTTGCATTGAAAATAATAGTATGAACTTATAAAAAGAATTAAAAACCACAATACCTAAAGGATTTTTATAAAAATGAGGTACGCCATCACACGTCTTAAGAAACAAGGAATTTATGAAAAATGTATTTCGAAAATTGTAGGACCGGTTTTGATAAAATCCTGTTTTTTATTTTTAGTTTTTTGAAAAAACATTTTGGTATGCAGTTTTATATAATTTATTAATATACATGTGATTATAAAATTTAGAATAATTTTTTGTGATTAGTTTTAAAAATATTGATTTTTCAAAAAAAAAAATTCTCGAAAATTTTCATAAAAAATCGTTGGAGCCTTTTTCGAGAAAAATGAGCAGGTACCGTTATTTTTAGGCCTAAAAATTAAATTTCAATTTCCCCTCTGGGGAATGCCAAAAAAATCAAACACACCAAATTTGAAGATAATCGCTTTAGCCGTTTAGGCTGCAGCTCGTTATACATACTGACAGAGAGACAGACAGACTGACAGACAGATATTTGTTGTCGATCACTTTTTTAGACTTCTATATGATCGTAATGTCATGTTTGATTGTTATCTCAATTTTTTTATTATATTCACGAATCCTAAACTTGCCTTATAGTCCCTATAATCGCAAGTAAAAAAGGAAGGAAAATTATAGATCACGCCAATGATTCCCTCACAAATCAAGGCACGGTCCTATTACGATGCAAGATTAGATTTTCGCTATGCCGATCAAAGACCACTGCACATAATAGAACAAGAAATGTCTATCTTAAGACAGGGTAAATATTCACTTACCGAATATTATAATAAAGTAAACGAAAAGTTAATGTTAATAAATAAAACAATAATGACACAAGGTAACAATACACCTGTGACAAACGAACTGTGCAATAAACATAGAAGAGATTCACTTAGAGTGTTTATCTCAGGGTTGAATAGGCATTTAAGTAATATTCTATTTAGTATTTATCCGGACTACTTACCTAACGCCTTGGCAAAAACACAAGAACTAGAGAGCAACAATTCTCTAGCGCATTTCGCAGCTCAGTTCAACAGCGACCTCTTATTAGCACCCTAAAAATAAACATGATGACAGAAGAATGCCATTTCCGCAGAAACAACCTGAACAACACATTCGACAAGTAGGTTTACCAATACGGTACAGACAAACCCCAAATAATCTCGAACCAATACAAACGAATACAGTTAACCAGCCAATTCAGAACACGAATCAACAGCGTAGGAACCCTGAACAACAAAGACAGTCTAATTATAGAAATGAGGCTAAACCGCAGTGGAAAAGACCCACATATAATACTAACAATAATCCGACACGCCATATGTTTAAGAGAGAACCAGCAAACTCTGTACAACAAAATGTACAACGAACACCTCAAAAAATGGAAAGACTCAATAATATAAATGAAAAGGAGCATTTTTTAGAGCAAGAGGTGGACTACCACACTTACCAAGAGTAGTTCGCAATAAAATAGTAAACATTTGATTAGACATCGGAGCTAATGCAAACTACTGTAGAGCAGGCGTTCTTGACCATAAAAATCCCTTAGCCATAAAGAAAAAAGCTTCACTCCTAACGGTGAAATCGTAATAAACGATTACTATGATGTACAAATATTTGATGAAATGATCCGCATTTATGAAATTCCAAATTTGGATTATGATATTTTAATTGGTTCCGATACGTTGAGACAAATAGGACCATGAATTAACTATGCCAATGATACGATAGAGTACAGAGGCCAGAAGGAGAAGATATTTTATGATGATCTTCCCAGCATACATAATATAAGTGAAACAGATATAAAATCATCTTCTTTTCAAATTCCATTACGGAACATACAGAACACATACATACAATTATTGAAACATTGAAACAAGCACATATGAAGATTTCACTTTAAAAAAGTACATTTTATAATGAAGAAATCGCATTCTTGGGTGACGTAATAGCACAAAACGTACTTAAAACAACAAAAGTAAAGTTGTTACCATAAGCGAATACCCATTACCGAAAACTTTGAGGCAATTGCGTAGCTTTCTCGGAATGAAAGGTTACTATCGCAAATTTATCAAAAATTATGTTCAGATAGCGAAACCTCTAACCAATTAATTGTCCAGTGAAAATGGTCAAGTTTCCACATATATGGCAAAGAAAACATATATTGATTTAGATGAGGGAGCACAAAAAGCATTTCATATTTTGAAAGAACATTTGATAAACGAGGTTGGATTAAATCAACCAGATTTTAATACAAAGTTTGTACTGACTACTGATGCATCAGATGACGCAATGGAGGCTGTACTTTCACAGGATGGCAAACCCATCACATTTATTAGAAAAATATTGGGTAAGACAGAAAGATCCTTCGCAGCATTACAAAAAAGAACTTTACGCAATAGTATATTCATTAAAGGCCCTAAGAAATTACATATACGGTGTATCAAATCTGGAAATACTTACAGATCAATAACCACTCATATTTGCGGTTTCGAAAAGAAATCCCAACACTAAAATGAAGAGATGGCATGCTCTCATTGAGGAGTACGCTCCTAAAATAGTATATAAACCTTGGAACACGAATTTAGTAGCCGACGCCCTAACTCGAGTAGACAAACCAGTCAATTCATTTAAACAACAAATAATATTTACTCAAGCAGATGCATTCGCACATCAACAAGTTATATTGGTAAATATACGAGGCACAATATTGAATTTAAAGAAATAGAAAATATATTAAAAACATTAAAAACATACATACATAAATGCAGGTACAATAGGTATTCATGGAAAAATGTAAAATTTAATTACTGAAAAAGATCAGTTAGAAATTATAGAGCAGACCCATAACAGAGCGCATAGAAACGCTAGGGAAAATGTGAGTCAGATCGATAAAATATATCTCTGGCCCAAAATGAAGGATGAATTTGAGGAAATTGTGAGATTTTGCGAGATTTGTAAGTCAAACAAATACAATCGTCATCCGCACAAGGAACCGATAGGTGAGACACCTATTCCAAAAAAAGGGGGAGAGTCTCTCCACATCGACCTTTTTTACATTGCTAGTTTACAATTTTTAACTTGTATAGATAAGTTCAGCAAATATGTAACGGTTTTAAAACTAGAAAACAAATTAAACTTCAAAAATAGATTTTATAAATACTTCTGACATACCCTAAAGCAAAACATATAACATGTGATACTGGAGCATCATTTAAATCACCAATATCACCATTGAATGTTATTTTACAGAAAGAAGTCACAGTACTACAAATGGTCAAATTGAAAAAAATCATTCTACACTCCAAGAGATAGCCAGATGCCTACAAAAAGAATTTTAAATTATAGATAGTGAAGAACTAATTCTTAGAGCGACAAGAGAATATAATAGAACTTTTCATTATGTTACTAAAGTAAAACCATTAGAAGTTTTAAACAATTATTATACCTACAGAGGATATTAGTAAAAAGCTTAAAGAAAGTCAGGAGAAAATGTAAGAACACAATAATAAAAACAAACAAGGCATTCTGGTTGACAAGAATCAAATAGTATACATTAAACAGGATCAGCATAGGAATAAATTAAATTATAAATATAAAAAGCAAATATGCCAAGAAGGCTTACGACAAATAATTAAAACTAAAGAGGGTAAAACACATCATAAAGATAATATTAAACTGAAACCAAAACAGAAAATACATGAGTTTAACAAAAAATAACTAATTCACTCATTTCAGAAAATGAAGCTGAATATATGTTTCACCATGCTCACATTAGTGGAGCATGGCATTGTAATAATGTACGGAACATGAACATCTTCCACGTGACAAATTTAACTTTAATTCAACAAACAATTCCTCAAGTATACCAAACCATAGAAGTAGGAAAAAACTACCAAGATAGAAACGAAGTTGGACAATACAGACACTTCGCCGATTTAAATATTGTCGAAAACTTGATGAGTCAATTAAAGAACTATATCGTTAATAATATTAAAACACGCAAACCACGTGCTATAGAAAACATAGGTAAAGTATGGAAATGGATTTCGCTAAGAAAAATTACTGTCGAAAGCAAAATAAATGATCTAGTTGAAAACAATAATAAAGAGTTTGTAACGAATTCAAAGCTTTTCAAATTAATAAAAAACTTTACATATTCACATAAAGATGAGATTATTTCTAGACAATTAAGAATTATATCTTTTGAATTACAAAATTTGTTAAATACATTAACTTCTGCTAAACTGGGAAAATTAAACCCAGGAATATTAAATCATGATGATATTCAAGAAATTGTTAAATTTGAATTGGAGTCACTTACTATAATAGATTTGTTAGATGTAAGCACATTTAAAATATTATTTTTTTTATAACGAACGCGCGCACAAGGGATTATTTGTATGTAACACACTGCGCGGGCATTAGGAAAATAGGGAGGGAGAGATAGAAGGTGTCGATTAACATTGGTTTTGAATGCTTGCAAATTGAAATGGCAAGGGAAAATCTGGCCGGGTAAACCATTTCAAAGTCGTGTTGTACGGCTAAAAAAAGAATCTCTATATATCACGGTAAGTCCGAAATTACCATTCATGGACAATGGCATTGGGGGTATGTTTAGCTTTGACGACAGAAGACAGCATTGAGTTTTCGAAGCAATAAACTCCACCGATTCTTATTACCCTATTTGACAATGCTGTATAAATCGGAGTTTAATGAACTTGACATACGGTACCGTTGCAATTGTACGTCCGAAGGCGAAGGACGTGAATTATCGAACGAATATGAAAAGCTGAGGGTAGAGTCGGCAGCAAAACAATTAAGTGGATTAGAAGTAACAGACAGAAGATCATTTATAAAAATGAGGAAAAGAGTCGGAGACAGAACAGAGCCCTGGGGCACACCAGCATTTATTTTGTAGGAATTATACTTGAATCCATCCAATACAACTTGTATTGAACGATCCAGAAGTTAGCTTCCAATCCAACGAACAAGAGTATCATCGATCTCAAAAGCACGCATTTTCGATAAGAGAGCTTCATGCCAAACTCTATCAAATGCCTTGGAGATATCAAGAGCAATAATCTTACTTTCAACAAAGCGATGTAAAAATTTGTTCCACTGTTCGGTGAGATATGCCATCAGATCACCAGTGGAACGGTTGCTGCGGAGGCCATACTGACGCTCATGGAGAAGCTTACGATCTTCGAGATATTCCTTAAGCTGACGGTTAATCAGTCACCTTAGAAAGAAGGGATGTCAGTGCTATGGGTCGGTAAGAGGAGGGGAAGATGGGTCACTTTTCTTAGGGACAGGCTGGACAAATATTTTTCATCTTCTTGGAAAGATTCCAGAAGAGTAGGAGCGATGGAAAAGCTTACGCAGTGGCTTTGCCAGTGTGGAAGAACACCTCTTCAGAAGAATCGGCGGTATACCATCCGGGCCTGCGGATTTGTGTATATCGAGATCTTTGAGAACTCTGTCTACTGTACGAGTGCGGAAAAAAATCTGTCCCATGGAAAAATTTACATTCTCAAGTACAGGAGGGGCAACGTTGCTATGCGGCAGCGTGGAGCTGGCAGCGAAATGGGCGGCGAGCAAGTTTGCTTTCTCTGAAGAGTAAACAATTGGTTTGCTATTGTCGATTTGGAACCGAAGATGTCGGGGAGTTTTTAATATTTTTTACAAATGACCAAACATTTTTACTGCCTTTGGGACACTGCAGAATTTGTTGCCGTAATTTTTGGTCATGCAAAAATTTGGTTCTTTCAATAACGGAGTTCCATGAATTTCTTGCTTGGTTGAGCTTTTTCCGATTTTCCTCTGTTGGGTTGGCTTTGTAAGAACGGAAACTTACTTCTTTGAGCCTGATAGCTTCCTTACACTCAGAATTAAACCAAGACTTTTCTTTAGGTTTGATGCTTTTTACTCTGTTAGGAATAAAAGCACGCATCCCCAGAAGAATCACATTTGTGATCATTTCAGCACTGGCATCAATGTCACTATCGATGAAGCATAGTGACCAGTTAAAGTTTCGGAAAAAAATATTCAGGACGTCCCAGTTGGCTTTCTCGTATTGCCAAACGGTCCTGGTGGGAAGTTTTTCTTTAACTGGATGGGTGGAGGATGAGAAATTAGCTGAAATGACACACAAGGTCTGAAGTGAAAATATAAAATAAGGATGTAATTGTTATATTAATCAATTATCCATTAATAACTCAGAATTGTAAAAGATATCTAAAGCAATCAACCAAAGTGATAGAAAATTACTTATAAAATAGTCAAATGTAAAAATCAATCTTTAAAGTTTAAGGATTGCATGTTAGAAATACAAAACAGATTTTGTAAAATAGAAAATAAGCAAACATGTTTAATTAACCTATTAAATAAGAAACTAAATAAATGCACTAAGATACGTGAAAATCAATAGTAGCCACAGGACACCACATCGTTGATAATTCATCATGTACCTGATCATATACGAAAACAACGTAACTATCGATGCAAAGATTTTTGAGAACCCATCACAACAAATCCGAGACTATCTTAAAGGATACTCTAATACACAGAACGAAATCGAAACATACATCGACACATTAAACAACGAGCTTAAGTTCAAAAACATTAATCTTCTTCAAAAAATAAGAATCCAAGTAGAACACAATACTGGAATTACGCTATCCGCAACCTTATTTGTAATCTTGTTAATTTACCTAACTATCAAGCTTCTCATTTACAGTCGCAAACGCAAACATATATCCAGAGAACAAATGATGGATATGGAGGCAATTCGGTTCAGAGATATGATGGACAAATATCAAGAAGAATTCAGGATTCAACAAGGACGCTCAATCTAAAGTTGACGGAAGTGTTGACACGACGAAGACTTTAGTCTTTGAGATAAAAATGTTTTTATCATTTTGTTCACAAGACAAAGATAAGATAATCGCCAGATGCAAGACAGCAAACGACGCCATTTTACAAACACAAGATACAATTCTAAGAAACTATAAACAACACCAATAGGCAAAGACATGATAATCGTCAGATACAAATTGAAAGAACAAGATAAGAATACAAACAACTCGAATACTATTATGGACAAAGATAAGGGATTTGGAAACATAGGTATAAATATCGGTATACCCAGATTGATATTCCTCACTTCTGCTATTACCAGATCGACGAACGTCGTTTTTCGAAATAAAAAGTATTTTATAAATAAGAGAAAGTATTTAAGGTAGCAATAAATTATTATATTGATAAATAGGTTTTAACAAAGTTTTTAACAAAATAAAACCTGTGTTAGTATAATTAATTGGGGGCTCAACTGGGATATCATTAAAAAAAAACAGTTTAAAAACAAATAAAACTAATAATGATATTTGCCAATTAATAAGTTACCCTTCATCCTAAAAAATTGAAATAAAAAGTAAAATCAGTGAAGTGGTACGAGAGTAAAAAGGCCAAAGTATCCAAAATTAAAATTGGAGAAAGCTGCAACAAGTAACTTTAAGTTAAGTTCCGGATTTATCAGAAGCCGCACTAAGAAGACTTCAAGACTTCAAAGAAAATTATTTAAGTAAGATATAATGATAAGATATTTACAAAAAGTGTATGAATAGGAAATTTAAAAAAAATTAAAAGAGAATTTAAAAGTAGAGTATTAAAAAGGGACGATTCAGATAGTGATTACGATACTTCATTTCCCTTACTTCAAGTTGTACGAATACGAAAAAAAAACAATTAAATATGGCTCATTAACCTCTAGCTTGGCAAAATGCCGAATTAACAGAGAAATTAGAAAGGGACGATTTTAAATTTCAAGAATTAGCGGTACTCACGCGGTAGAATACACAACACAGACAATAGATCCAGCTATAATTGAACATACTACACTAGATGTAATTAAATTATTATATATCTTCAACGGAGACTCACAAAAAGTAAGTTGGCGACAAGCCTCAAACCATGCGATGAGCATATACAAAAATGGGCACATACTTGCTCTTATATGCCTAATTACATTACAGAGCAGGATCTTTGACAGAAACAAGTAACATTTGCATTGAAAATAATAGTATGAACTTATAAAAAGAATTAAAAACCACAATACCTAAAGGATTTTTATAAAAATGAGGTACGCCATCACACGTCTTAAGAAACAAGGAATTTATGAAAAATGTATTTCGAAAATTGTAGGACCGGTTTTGATAAAATCCTGTTTTTTATTTTTAGTTTTTTGAAAAAACATTTTGGTATGCAGTTTTATATAATTTATTAATATACATGTGATTATAAAATTTAGAATAATTTTTTGTGATTAGTTTTAAAAATATTGATTTTTCAAAAAAAAAAATTCTCGAAAATTTTCATAAAAAATCGTTGGAGCCTTTTTCGAGAAAAATGAGCAGGTACCGTTATTTTTAGGCCTAAAAATTAAATTTCAATTTCCCCTCTGGGGAATGCCAAAAAAATCAAACACACCAAATTTGAAGATAATCGCTTTAGCCGTTTAGGCTGCAGCTCGTTATACATACTGACAGAGAGACAGACAGACTGACAGACAGATATTTGTTGTCGATCACTTTTTTAGACTTCTATATGATCGTAATGTCATGTTTGATTGTTATCTCAATTTTTTTATTATATTCACGAATCCTAAACTTGCCTTATAGTCCCTATAATCGCAAGTAAAAAAGGAAGGAAAATTATAGATCACGCCAATGATTCCCTCACAAATCAAGGCACGGTCCTATTACGATGCAAGATTAGATTTTCGCTATGCCGATCAAAGACCACTGCACATAATAGAACAAGAAATGTCTATCTTAAGACAGGGTAAATATTCACTTACCGAATATTATAATAAAGTAAACGAAAAGTTAATGTTAATAAATAAAACAATAATGACACAAGGTAACAATACACCTGTGACAAACGAACTGTGCAATAAACATAGAAGAGATTCACTTAGAGTGTTTATCTCAGGGTTGAATAGGCATTTAAGTAATATTCTATTTAGTATTTATCCGGACTACTTACCTAACGCCTTGGCAAAAACACAAGAACTAGAGAGCAACAATTCTCTAGCGCATTTCGCAGCTCAGTTCAACAGCGACCTCTTATTAGCACCCTAAAAATAAACATGATGACAGAAGAATGCCATTTCCGCAGAAACAACCTGAACAACACATTCGACAAGTAGGTTTACCAATACGGTACAGACAAACCCCAAATAATCTCGAACCAATACAAACGAATACAGTTAACCAGCCAATTCAGAACACGAATCAACAGCGTAGGAACCCTGAACAACAAAGACAGTCTAATTATAGAAATGAGGCTAAACCGCAGTGGAAAAGACCCACATATAATACTAACAATAATCCGACACGCCATATGTTTAAGAGAGAACCAGCAAACTCTGTACAACAAAATGTACAACGAACACCTCAAAAAATGGAAAGACTCAATAATATAAATGAAAAGGAGCATTTTTTAGAGCAAGAGGTGGACTACCACACTTACCAAGAGTAGTTCGCAATAAAATAGTAAACATTTGATTAGACATCGGAGCTAATGCAAACTACTGTAGAGCAGGCGTTCTTGACCATAAAAATCCCTTAGCCATAAAGAAAAAAGCTTCACTCCTAACGGTGAAATCGTAATAAACGATTACTATGATGTACAAATATTTGATGAAATGATCCGCATTTATGAAATTCCAAATTTGGATTATGATATTTTAATTGGTTCCGATACGTTGAGACAAATAGGACCATGAATTAACTATGCCAATGATACGATAGAGTACAGAGGCCAGAAGGAGAAGATATTTTATGATGATCTTCCCAGCATACATAATATAAGTGAAACAGATATAAAATCATCTTCTTTTCAAATTCCATTACGGAACATACAGAACACATACATACAATTATTGAAACATTGAAACAAGCACATATGAAGATTTCACTTTAAAAAAGTACATTTTATAATGAAGAAATCGCATTCTTGGGTGACGTAATAGCACAAAACGTACTTAAAACAACAAAAGTAAAGTTGTTACCATAAGCGAATACCCATTACCGAAAACTTTGAGGCAATTGCGTAGCTTTCTCGGAATGAAAGGTTACTATCGCAAATTTATCAAAAATTATGTTCAGATAGCGAAACCTCTAACCAATTAATTGTCCAGTGAAAATGGTCAAGTTTCCACATATATGGCAAAGAAAACATATATTGATTTAGATGAGGGAGCACAAAAAGCATTTCATATTTTGAAAGAACATTTGATAAACGAGGTTGGATTAAATCAACCAGATTTTAATACAAAGTTTGTACTGACTACTGATGCATCAGATGACGCAATGGAGGCTGTACTTTCACAGGATGGCAAACCCATCACATTTATTAGAAAAATATTGGGTAAGACAGAAAGATCCTTCGCAGCATTACAAAAAAGAACTTTACGCAATAGTATATTCATTAAAGGCCCTAAGAAATTACATATACGGTGTATCAAATCTGGAAATACTTACAGATCAATAACCACTCATATTTGCGGTTTCGAAAAGAAATCCCAACACTAAAATGAAGAGATGGCATGCTCTCATTGAGGAGTACGCTCCTAAAATAGTATATAAACCTTGGAACACGAATTTAGTAGCCGACGCCCTAACTCGAGTAGACAAACCAGTCAATTCATTTAAACAACAAATAATATTTACTCAAGCAGATGCATTCGCACATCAACAAGTTATATTGGTAAATATACGAGGCACAATATTGAATTTAAAGAAATAGAAAATATATTAAAAACATTAAAAACATACATACATAAATGCAGGTACAATAGGTATTCATGGAAAAATGTAAAATTTAATTACTGAAAAAGATCAGTTAGAAATTATAGAGCAGACCCATAACAGAGCGCATAGAAACGCTAGGGAAAATGTGAGTCAGATCGATAAAATATATCTCTGGCCCAAAATGAAGGATGAATTTGAGGAAATTGTGAGATTTTGCGAGATTTGTAAGTCAAACAAATACAATCGTCATCCGCACAAGGAACCGATAGGTGAGACACCTATTCCAAAAAAAGGGGGAGAGTCTCTCCACATCGACCTTTTTTACATTGCTAGTTTACAATTTTTAACTTGTATAGATAAGTTCAGCAAATATGTAACGGTTTTAAAACTAGAAAACAAATTAAACTTCAAAAATAGATTTTATAAATACTTCTGACATACCCTAAAGCAAAACATATAACATGTGATACTGGAGCATCATTTAAATCACCAATATCACCATTGAATGTTATTTTACAGAAAGAAGTCACAGTACTACAAATGGTCAAATTGAAAAAAATCATTCTACACTCCAAGAGATAGCCAGATGCCTACAAAAAGAATTTTAAATTATAGATAGTGAAGAACTAATTCTTAGAGCGACAAGAGAATATAATAGAACTTTTCATTATGTTACTAAAGTAAAACCATTAGAAGTTTTAAACAATTATTATACCTACAGAGGATATTAGTAAAAAGCTTAAAGAAAGTCAGGAGAAAATGTAAGAACACAATAATAAAAACAAACAAGGCATTCTGGTTGACAAGAATCAAATAGTATACATTAAACAGGATCAGCATAGGAATAAATTAAATTATAAATATAAAAAGCAAATATGCCAAGAAGGCTTACGACAAATAATTAAAACTAAAGAGGGTAAAACACATCATAAAGATAATATTAAACTGAAACCAAAACAGAAAATACATGAGTTTAACAAAAAATAACTAATTCACTCATTTCAGAAAATGAAGCTGAATATATGTTTCACCATGCTCACATTAGTGGAGCATGGCATTGTAATAATGTACGGAACATGAACATCTTCCACGTGACAAATTTAACTTTAATTCAACAAACAATTCCTCAAGTATACCAAACCATAGAAGTAGGAAAAAACTACCAAGATAGAAACGAAGTTGGACAATACAGACACTTCGCCGATTTAAATATTGTCGAAAACTTGATGAGTCAATTAAAGAACTATATCGTTAATAATATTAAAACACGCAAACCACGTGCTATAGAAAACATAGGTAAAGTATGGAAATGGATTTCGCTAAGAAAAATTACTGTCGAAAGCAAAATAAATGATCTAGTTGAAAACAATAATAAAGAGTTTGTAACGAATTCAAAGCTTTTCAAATTAATAAAAGACTTTACATATTCACATAAAGATGAGATTATTTCTAGACAATTAAGAATTATATCTTTTGAATTACAAAATTTGTTAAATACATTAACTTCTGCTAAACTGGGAAAATTAAACCCAGGAATATTAAATCATGATGATATTCAAGAAATTGTTAAATTTGAATTGGAGTCACTTACTATAATAGATTTGTTAGATGTAAGCACATTTAAAATATTATTTTTTTTATAACGAACGCGCGCACAAGGGATTATTTGTATGTAACACACTGCGCGGGCATTAGGAAAATAGGGAGGGAGAGATAGAAGGTGTCGATTAACATTGGTTTTGAATGCTTGCAAATTGAAATGGCAAGGGAAAATCTGGCCGGGTAAACCATTTCAAAGTCGTGTTGTACGGCTAAAAAAAGAATCTCTATATATCACGGTAAGTCCGAAATTACCATTCATGGACAATGGCATTGGGGGTATGTTTAGCTTTGACGACAGAAGACAGCATTGAGTTTTCGAAGCAATAAACTCCACCGATTCTTATTACCCTATTTGACAATGCTGTATAAATCGGAGTTTAATGAACTTGACATACGGTACCGTTGCAATTGTACGTCCGAAGGCGAAGGACGTGAATTATCGAACGAATATGAAAAGCTGAGGGTAGAGTCGGCAGCAAAACAATTAAGTGGATTAGAAGTAACAGACAGAAGATCATTTATAAAAATGAGGAAAAGAGTCGGAGACAGAACAGAGCCCTGGGGCACACCAGCATTTATTTTGTAGGAATTATACTTGAATCCATCCAATACAACTTGTATTGAACGATCCAGAAGTTAGCTTCCAATCCAACGAACAAGAGTATCATCGATCTCAAAAGCACGCATTTTCGATAAGAGAGCTTCATGCCAAACTCTATCAAATGCCTTGGAGATATCAAGAGCAATAATCTTACTTTCAACAAAGCGATGTAAAAATTTGTTCCACTGTTCGGTGAGATATGCCATCAGATCACCAGTGGAACGGTTGCTGCGGAGGCCATACTGACGCTCATGGAGAAGCTTACGATCTTCGAGATATTCCTTAAGCTGACGGTTAATCAGTCACCTTAGAAAGAAGGGATGTCAGTGCTATGGGTCGGTAAGAGGAGGGGAAGATGGGTCACTTTTCTTAGGGACAGGCTGGACAAATATTTTTCATCTTCTTGGAAAGATTCCAGAAGAGTAGGAGCGATGGAAAAGCTTACGCAGTGGCTTTGCCAGTGTGGAAGAACACCTCTTCAGAAGAATCGGCGGTATACCATCCGGGCCTGCGGATTTGTGTATATCGAGATCTTTGAGAACTCTGTCTACTGTACGAGTGCGGAAAAAAATCTGTCCCATGGAAAAATTTACATTCTCAAGTACAGGAGGGGCAACGTTGCTATGCGGCAGCGTGGAGCTGGCAGCGAAATGGGCGGCGAGCAAGTTTGCTTTCTCTGAAGAGTAAACAATTGGTTTGCTATTGTCGATTTGGAACCGAAGATGTCGGGGAGTTTTTAATATTTTTTACAAATGACCAAACATTTTTACTGCCTTTGGGACACTGCAGAATTTGTTGCCGTAATTTTTGGTCATGCAAAAATTTGGTTCTTTCAATAACGGAGTTCCATGAATTTCTTGCTTGGTTGAGCTTTTTCCGATTTTCCTCTGTTGGGTTGGCTTTGTAAGAACGGAAACTTACTTCTTTGAGCCTGATAGCTTCCTTACACTCAGAATTAAACCAAGACTTTTCTTTAGGTTTGATGCTTTTTACTCTGTTAGGAATAAAAGCACGCATCCCCAGAAGAATCACATTTGTGATCATTTCAGCACTGGCATCAATGTCACTATCGATGAAGCATAGTGACCAGTTAAAGTTTCGGAAAAAAATATTCAGGACGTCCCAGTTGGCTTTCTCGTATTGCCAAACGGTCCTGGTGGGAAGTTTTTCTTTAACTGGATGGGTGGAGGATGAGAAATTAGCTGAAATGACACACAAGGTCTGAAGTGAAAATATAAAATAAGGATGTAATTGTTATATTAATCAATTATCCATTAATAACTCAGAATTGTAAAAGATATCTAAAGCAATCAACCAAAGTGATAGAAAATTACTTATAAAATAGTCAAATGTAAAAATCAATCTTTAAAGTTTAAGGATTGCATGTTAGAAATACAAAACAGATTTTGTAAAATAGAAAATAAGCAAACATGTTTAATTAACCTATTAAATAAGAAACTAAATAAATGCACTAAGATACGTGAAAATCAATAGTAGCCACAGGACACCACATCGTTGATAATTCATCATGTACCTGATCATATACGAAAACAACGTAACTATCGATGCAAAGATTTTTGAGAACCCATCACAACAAATCCGAGACTATCTTAAAGGATACTCTAATACACAGAACGAAATCGAAACATACATCGACACATTAAACAACGAGCTTAAGTTCAAAAACATTAATCTTCTTCAAAAAATAAGAATCCAAGTAGAACACAATACTGGAATTACGCTATCCGCAACCTTATTTGTAATCTTGTTAATTTACCTAACTATCAAGCTTCTCATTTACAGTCGCAAACGCAAACATATATCCAGAGAACAAATGATGGATATGGAGGCAATTCGGTTCAGAGATATGATGGACAAATATCAAGAAGAATTCAGGATTCAACAAGGACGCTCAATCTAAAGTTGACGGAAGTGTTGACACGACGAAGACTTTAGTCTTTGAGATAAAAATGTTTTTATCATTTTGTTCACAAGACAAAGATAAGATAATCGCCAGATGCAAGACAGCAAACGACGCCATTTTACAAACACAAGATACAATTCTAAGAAACTATAAACAACACCAATAGGCAAAGACATGATAATCGTCAGATACAAATTGAAAGAACAAGATAAGAATACAAACAACTCGAATACTATTATGGACAAAGATAAGGGATTTGGAAACATAGGTATAAATATTGGTACCCAGATTGATATTCCTCACTTCTGCTATTACCATATCAACGAACGTCGTTATTCGAAATAAAAAGTATCTTATAAATAAGAGAACATATTTAAGGTAGCAATAAGTCATTATATTGATAAATAGGTTCTAATAAAGTTTTTTAACAAAATAAAATCTATGTGTTTTTGTTTTGTTTTCAGTCAGTCAGGGTTGGATGATGATGAGAATTTTAATTGTGACGCGTGTCACAATCATCAATATTGATACCTTAGACGTATTCGATAAAGATACTTATGTATAACTTATGGCCTCAAATGGTTTAAAAGGATGTATAAATGAGCCAACTCGCGTAACAGAAACTACAAGTACTTGCATTCACCATATTTTTACCCGTTTTAAAGTGGGGAATAAGTTAAATTTTTTTGGAAGTGTCTTCGACTACAAGATAACAGCTGATAAAACGATCGCTTTATTTAATGAGTCGGAATCTTCTTCGAAGCCTTCGGTAAAACAAACGAAGGAGCATTATACTACTGATTTCAGGTTATTGGTAAATATTTTGAAACACGAATTTTGGTATCAGGTTTATTCAGAAAATGACCCATCTACCTGCTTTGCTATTTTTATTTCAATTTTAAAGACACTTATAAAGCCATGTACTTCCGTATCTTCACAAAATTGTATTAAAAATAAGTACCTTAAGCCTTGGATGAATGAGAGATTACTTAAACAGATCAAAAACAAGAGAAAAATTAGTATTAAAGTCAAAAAACATCCACTCAAAGAAACATTAAAAAAGTATTATCTCAAACTGTGTAAGACTATTGGCTCAAATATTGAATTGGCTCGGGAAAATTATTATTCGAATTTATTTCAAAAGTCAAAAGGTAATATTAAAGAGGAATGGAAAGTAGTTGACAGCATTTAGGGAAATCGAGGAAGCCAAACAGAATAGACTCTATTATATTTGATGATATTTCCATAACAAATTTCAGCTGTATATCGAATTAATTTAATGAATACTTTACTTGGATATCTGAATCATTGAAGCCTTCTTTCGACTCCAGCTGTGACTGTGATCGTAGTCAAAATTATTTGGGTGTTGAATTCTCAAACCCAAAAAGCTTCGTATTTAATCCAATCACCTCTTTTGAAACCAACAAAGTTATTTTATCTTTGAAAAATAAGAATTCGTGCACTTCAGATGTAATATCTAGTAACGTAGTTAAAAAAATTGCTTTTTATGTTTCATGTATGTATGTAAACAATTTACATGCGCCGAAGTTATACCACCTTTCAAAAAGGGAGACAAAAGTGATATGAAAAACTACAGACCTACTTCTATTCTTCCTACATTTCCGAACATTTTTGAAAAACTTATGATTAATAGAATAACTTGTTTCCTTAATAAATACAGTTTTTTAAGCGAAAATCAATTTGGTTTTCGTTCAGGAAAATCAACTGAAGATGCAATTCTTAGGCTTTGTCGTCAACTCTACGGCGGCTTAAATAAAAATAAATCAACAATGGCTCTTTTTATCGATATGACAAAGGCATTTGATATGGTTGATCACGATTTATTGCTTAGTAAGCTGTACAATGCAGGATTAAGAGGAATTATTTTTTAAATGGTTGCAATAATATTTAAAAAGAAGAGTACAAAAGGTTATTGCAAACGGTACACATGGAGAATCTCGCTTTTTAAAAACAGGTGTACCACAGGGATCCGTACTTGGCCCATTGTTTTTCTTGGTGTACATTAACTCGATATTTAAGCTACGGTTAAATGGCTTGTCCACGGCTTTTGCAGATGACATTTCATTTACTTACACTTCAAATTCAGATCTTAATTTTATCTTGCAAATTGAAGAGGACCTTGAAGCTCTAAGAACTTGGTTTTCTAACCACAAATTAATTGTAAGTCAAAAAACTAAGTTCATGACTTTTAAAACAGTTACTCACATAGTTTGTAATTACAATTTAGTTTTTCATGATTCGAAGTGTAAGCAATTCAGTTTTCCAATACACCAAATTTCAAAGATAAAAACTATTGTTCCGATTCTTGTTCAGAATAGATTCAGTAAAGAATTTCAAATATCTAGGAGTTAAAGTTGATGATAATCTTAACTGGAAAGACCAAAGCCAAAACATGAAAAATTATTTGATGCTCATAGAGTGAAATCTGTATCTTTTAAAACCATTCTGCTCTAAAAAGATTTTAACTTCGATATACTATGGTCTTGCGCACTCTAAGTTGCAATACGGGTTGTCTAGCTGGGGTGGTTCCTATTCAAATATTGTTAGACCTTTATTGATTGCTCAAAAACATCTCATTCGAATAATTTGTAACAAAAATCATTTTACTGAAAGTTGGCCACTATACAAAAAATTACGAATACTTCCTATGAAGCATATGTTTTTAAAGTATTGAAAGAATTTTTCAAACAAAGTGGTAATATTCCTAGCAGAAACTCTGAATTATATAATCTTCGAATTACCTTGTCAATGTACCTACTGCTAAAAAAACTCACTTCTCTAACTTTTATACTGTAGCAGCACCCTTAAAAGTTTCGACCGTAATACTCGTCTTGCTAGGAATGCCCATCAGTTCACCCTTGAGCCCAATTTCGGACGTACCGTGAAATATAGAGATTATTTTTTTAGCCGTACAACACGACTTTGGAATGGTTTACCCGGCGAGATTTTCCCTTGCCACTTCAATTTGCAAGCATTCATAACCAATGTTAATCGACACCTCCTATCTCTCCCCTCCCTATCTACCTAATGCCCGCGCAGTGTGTTACATTAAAAGGGAAACAAATAGTCCCTTGTGCGCGCGTTAATTATATATATATAAAAAAAAAAAAAAATTACCGTTATTTACCAAAAAAACACAAAATTTAAACTCATTTTTAAAAAAACGTTAAAGACTGGCTATTCACGATTGATTTAAATTCTATGGATAACTTTTAATTTTTTTGCTCATTTTTTATTTTTGTTCATTTGTATACTTCTTTTTATATCTTGGTTAAATCATCTCTGTAAAGGTTATAATCTGTTGCTTTAATTATAAATGTTAACGTTACCTGATTGTCACCACACATCAGTTTCTTATTAAGTAAAATGAAATTATCAAATGTGTCATTCAATACTAACTCATGAGTTAAAGAGTGATATCTATTATTTATTCCTTTAATATGATAATTGTACTAGTTTTAATATTGAAATTACAAAAAGAATGAATAAAAATTTTCTAAATCTAAAAATCTAAATCTAATCTTCTAAATCTAAAAAAAATCTAAAATTTGACAGAAATCCAAAGAGCCGTAACCGATAAAGCCAAATATTAAAAAAACCGTTACATGAAAGGTCCCGTTAATAGACTTTTCCCGTATATGTAGTTCTAATCCAATGATAGCCAATACCAACAAAAAAAATTTCAAAAATTGTCATTAAAATCGTTGGAGCCGTTTTCAAGAAAAATAAGATTTTCCTAAACGGTCATATGGCAGGTACCGTTATTTTTAGGGCTAAAAATAAAATTTCAATTTCCCCTCTGGGGAATGCCAAAAGAATCACACACACCAAGTTTGTACATAGACAGATAGACAGACAGACAGACATTTTTTCTCGATCACTTTTTCAGACTTCCTTATGATCGTAATGTCATGTTTGATTGTTATCTGAATTTTTTTAAATATTCACGAATCCTAAACTTGCCTTATAGTTTCTATAATCGCAAGTAAAAAGGGTGCAAGTTGTTTTGATTTGATATGAAAAAATACAATTTCTTTAATTTTGGGGGTCTTAAAATAATGTTGATCGAAATGAATGAATCAATAAAATGTAAATGAAAAGATGAATTTAAAGAAAAAACATGAGGACAAGTTGTTTTGATTAGATAAGAAAAAAAATGCAAATTCTTTAACAACCACATACTTTGTATGCTAAAAGTTAACAATTCTATAATAATTGTTTTTTTTTCCAACTCTACCAACGATTTGAAAGTATAAAAGCTGAAAGATTTTCAGCGTATATATTCAATACAGTTTACTACTTGACGTTGATATTCAAAATTTCTCTAAAATTATTTTAAAATTAAAAAAAAAAATTTTTTTTAAATAAAATTTAATGCTGCTCTTAAGGTTGTTCCTGAAAATCAAAAACGAGTTGAGTTATTTTTATTTACAGAAAATGAAAATGATCGAACGAGGAAGTTGGAAATACGGCCATATACTTACTTGGCGAAGACCATGGCTGGCGTTTGATCATTGAGGTGATTGTGTTGTGTGAATAGTGTCTTTAATAAAAAAAATATTTTGTTGTTGAATTAATACATGTTTAATTTTCTGAAGTGTCTGGGCTGTGCTATTGGAGCGAGCAATTGCCAAAAAAAAACAAGGAAGGGCTATGTGTGTTTTGTTTGGGTATTGCCAAAACAATCAAAATGTCAAACAAAACGAGCAAATGTTCGGTGTGAAGGCTCTACTCGTTTTAGTAAACGAATAGCCAAAACGAACTTGGTGTGAAGAGGCTATTAAACAGCCTCAAATTAATCACACATTGCCGCAAGTACAATATCGTGAAGGCTAAAAGGTGTAACACCAAATTTGAAGAACAAATATTGGTGGAGCTGAAAGATTGCGTTGTATATTGACCAAAATGATGCAATAATAAGCTAGAAAATGAGGACATCGAAGAGCTAGCGAATTGTTCAATTGAAGTTGTGGAACCTTACCATCAATCGTTTAAACTGGATTTCTATGAAAAACATGAAGAAGAAGAAGAACCAGAAGTTAATTATCACCCTGGAAAATTAACCGATATACAGTACTCACAAACACATTTGTTTTATAGAAAATGATGTAAATAAATACAAAACAAAACAATCTTTTGAAATTATTGCGTCTTAGTTTTCTTATTTCATCATTGATTGGTGCTCTTTTGTTTTTAAGTATGTGAATTGTATAGGTTTTTTGTTTTTTTCATTTGCATCATTTTAGAGCATTCATGTTGTGAGCGATATGGGGAAAAAATTAAGCAGTTCGAGCTAAAGGGACGTAAAGTTGATTTTAAAATAAAATCTATACCAGGGAATGTAGAACCAACTTCATGGATCAGGGAAGGTATACATGACATGCTCAATTACTCGGTATATCGACTTAACTCTACACATAAAGTAGGAATTGCTTTTAGTGGAAAGAGTTTTAATGCTGAACGATAAATTTTCGAGATTGTTTTGATTTAAAATTCAGTGACGTATGGGAAATAATAATTAATTTTTTTCAGAGCAATTCAGAAGGTCTAAGCAGAGATCATTTTTACATCTGTAAAGTTACCTTCAGAAAAAGGAAAAAATAGAATCCCTTCTAATATGCTTAATTCATTTGATGAAGAATTATTAAACGTAAAAGCATCATTTAAATACAAAACAAGGATAATTTATGTCTGCCTCGGGCCTTGATTGTGGGAAAAGCATACGTTGATAAGGAAACTGATTTTCGAAAAATATGCACAAGATAAGGTTCAAACTCAAAGAACTGCAAGACTTATTTCTGGTGCCCAAATTACGATAACAACCGAAAGTTGTGGAATCTCTGAGCTGAGAGCATTTCAAAGTTAATTAAAAGGCTATAAGATTACTGTCGAAAAATATGGAACAAAAGGAAGAAAAGTAAGCAAGTAAGTAAAGCAATGTTCATATAGAGAATAAAATAAATTTGTTGTATTGTAACAATCATTAAAACGTTATAATGTCAATAACTGCAGCATTTTGTTGTAAATATAATTGTGAAATATGTCACATTCCATATAACTTAAAAAGTCGTCATAGATGCGTAGAATCCTGCCCTCAAAGTCAAAAAACTCCACCTTATACTCCACCTTGTATCAGAAGTAAAACAGACATTTATTGTGATGATTGAAATCGTACCTTTAGAGGAAAAAATTGTTTTGACAATCACAAAGCAAGAGGTTTATCAGAAAAAAATACTTTTTGTGAAAAGACGAAAAGATGTATTTTATGTTTGAAAACAATTCAAGCAAATCGAAACCATATTTGTGAATTTGAAGAATATTGTATTAGTGATGTTAAAATTATGACTGAAGCTTGCTTGAAATTGAGAAAATTGTTTCTCAATCAAAGTATTGTTGAACCATTTTTGGAAGAAAGTTAGACGCAACCTTCATTTACCAAACACTATAAGGTTGATAAATAAAAAGGGATACAGATGTGTAGATAATCAATCAGAAGAAGTAATTAAGTGGATGATTTGGGAAGAAAAGTAGCGAAGAATTGATATAAAACATGCGTTTAAAGGAAGAGAAACAATTGTTAAAGGAGTGAAGGCTGACGGTTTTTGTGAGAAAAGAAGGCTAATTTTCGAGTTTCACGGATGCTGTTATCATGGCCATTCCTCTTTGTATGAAGCACAAACGTGATGTAATGATCCATTATACGAAGACTCAAATGACACTCAAAATCGGCGATATGAGAGAACACAATATAAAACTGAACGTTTAAACAAATACAATTACGAAGTTATTGAAACGTGGTCTTGTGAGTTTCAAAGACAACTGCAGACTTTAAATAAGGCAGACTTAAATTTTTTAACGGAAAGTTTCCATTAGGACATCCGAAAGCTCACACCACTATTACCATGAATTTGAATGGTATAAATTGTCTTGTCAAGTGTAAAATTCTACCACCAGAACATTTTCTTTATCCGGTCCTGCCTGTAAAACAACATAACAAGCTTATGTTTTCTCTATGTAAATTACTTTACGTTTTTGAAATATGGGAATATGATGTAATCCAACATAATTCCGATACAAATTTTGAAGGTCTTTTCACTTCAATGATCAATAAATTCCTAAAAACAAAACAAGAAACCTCAGGATGGCCAAGTACATGTACATCTCCACAGAAAAATGAGAAATATATTACTGATTTTCTTCATAAAGAAAACATAAAATTGGATCAATAAGAAATATGTAACAGTGCAGGAAAAGATCATTAGCTAAACTAATTTTGAATTTTTTAGGGGAAAATTTGGACATCGTGAAAATCAACAAAAAACTTGTATAATAAATAAACCTTCAAATTTGTTTCTACTGCTAACACACCCGCCCGTAGAAGTGTCAGATATTCTATCAATTAATGAGCAAAACATCGTGATTTATTATGAAATGAAAGAAGAAGCAGCTGAGTGTCTATCTACAGTTAACGTGTATTGCAGCCTATAGCACAACCCTGGCTCGTCTAAAACTATATGATTACTTAGAAAGGAAAGAGTTCTCTACTATGGTACCGATTCGGTTATCTATGTTAGTCGACAAGGAGAGTTTGAACCAGATACTAGAGAATTTAATGGTGATATGAGAGATGAACTTGACAGCTATGGTCTAGGATGCTATATAACAGAATTTGTAAGTGGTAGTCCTAAAAACTACACCTATAAAGTCATAACCATAAGATCTAATAATATTCTACGAACAAAAGAACATCAAGTAGTTACTATGTCAGAGGTTAAAATGTACAAGCCTAAAGCAGATAAATGCTGATTTCTAGAAGATCACAGTTCCTCACCATACGGTTTTCAAAGAAAATTTTCTCAATCTCCCCATTAAATAAAAAAAAAATAAAAAAAGTCTATATTTTGTTTTATTTTTTTTTTTAGCTATTTTTTCAGTTTATTGTATAGCTTTGCTTATAAATCTGCTCAAGAGATATACATTTTGAGGCGCACATCATTTTCCATTGTGTGTACATTTCACCATAATATCAGTGTAAATTCTCTTTAGTTCTTTTAAATTGGGGCAGCTGTAGTTATCTTCAATGTCTATTCTACTACTTGACTTCTACGTTTACATTATTACGTAATTCTTGTATCCATTGAGGTTTTTCTATACCCTTAACGTAAACAACAGCATTTCGTTTTTTTCTCGAAAAATGCCTTCACTTGTTGAAAATTTGTGGATCAGACATCCCAGGTTAAACCGTAATGATTTTCTTATAACCATTGAGCTTGTCTTCTAAGTGAAGTTGAAAGTTTATTAGACTTAAAGAGTGGAATAAGAATAAAATGACGATGATATCCTTCACTAAGCATAGCTATTTCTTTTAAAATAAACTCATTATTTATTCCTTTAAATCCTTGAAAGTCTACAATAAAGTACATTTTTACTTGCGATTATAGGGACTATAAGGCAAGTTATGCATTCGTAAAAAAAAAAAAAAAATTCTAACAATCAAACATAATATTACGATGATAGAGAAGTCAAAAAAAGTGGGTCCGGAAATTCCGTCCGTCTGTCTGTCTGTCTGTCTGTCTGTCTGTCCGTATCGATATCTACAGCCTAAACGGTTGGGCCGATTTGATTCAAACTTGATATATAGTATTTTTAGAGTGCTCTACCCGACAGTTTTTGGAATTGGCATTCTAGCTCCAAAACTAACGGTACCTGCCATATAACTTTTATTAAAAAACTTATTTTTCTCGAAAACGGCTCCTACGATTTTGATTAAACTTTCAGAATGATGTTTTCTGTGCAAAATCTATCTTTTAATTTTTATGGATTTTTCAGAAAAAGTTTTATAACGGTACATCCCATATGACCGGTTTTTTTAAAATCAGACTTACTCGTTAACTAATTGACGGATTTTGATTAAATTTTCAAAATATGTAGTGTTTTATGATTTAAATAATATTGCTTATCAAAATTTTCAAAAACATTTTTTTTTAAATTTTAATAATTTTTTTTTAAAAAATATTTTGTTTTTTGAATATTTTGAAAACGGATCTATAGATTTTTTTTTAAATTTTTCTCCTAGTATAAACTATAGATTTCTTAAAATTGACATACTAAAAAAAATTTTAAAATATGTTTTCGAAAAGTTTTTCAAAAAAAAACATTTTTTTGAAAAAAAACTGGTCGAACGATTTTGAAATGAAAAATTCATAAAATAGAAAACAGCAAAAGAAATAAGATGGCTTACAACATTTTTTCCAAAAAACGTTATGAGTAGTGTTTTTTTGAATTCATAAATTTTTTTCCCCAACATTTTATTTCATATTGCTCGGCTAAGCCCTAGCCAAGCCATTAGTCAAATAAAAGAAAATGACAACCTACATTACATACATACTTACGTATTTTAAAGTATTTTTCATCATCATAAAAGCACAGAATAAATAAGGAAGCCTTTGATAAACACACAAAAACAACTAACAAATAAAAAAAACTATTCGATTACTACTGAATGCAAAAATTTCAATCGAGAAAACAAAAGTTTACACCTTCCTATAAATAAACAAAACCACTGTGTTAACTTTTAATATTGTCTCTATACCTACTGGCTTAACAGTAGTTGGAACACGTATCTTAATTTTAGTACCTACCTTTCTTCCAACCTTATTATAGGTACCTAAATCCTTTATAAATTCCATTGGTCCCATATTGGGACGTATAAAGGTCTCTTTACCTAGCATTATTGCCATACTGCTGATTCCGACGAATCTTTATGCCAGTTGTTCAAATTTTTCCATACCAAAATGAAAATTTAACTGAAAAAAGTCCTTTGTATCTTTCTATTAGCAAATTATATTATAAACAGTAAGCAGCAAGTGGAAAGATAATACTACACTAAAAAACTGCAAAAGCTAACAATCCTATATATTTATGTGTTTATCCCTTTGTCGTGACGCATGTTCGTTCGAGCTTCACCCCAAAACGATTCTAAGGAAGTTGCACGTCATACAAAAAATATTAAAATAAAATCTTTGTCAAAAAGACGCCTGCACTTAAAAAGGATTAGCACATAAGAGCAAGTACGTGCGACCCAGTCGTGCCTTTTATTTTTCTTTAGTGATGAAGTGCTGACAACCAAATAACCAAATCAATATAGTAACTGAATATTACGTGTACTTGGGAAGTGTTATTTAAATAAATTGACATAGTGATTTTAGGTGAGTTTGCGAACTTCTCCAGATATATGGTTGTATTCATGAAGTATTAGGCAATATACAGTTGTTGAATCGGGGATTGCAGCTGATGTTTTGAGTTCAATTTTTTGATTGATTCGTTTTGATGAGAACAATCAATAACAATGATTGGTGCTGAATCCTTTATTTCGTTTATTTTTTCGACCCGTTTGTATACCTATGATAATATATCTAAGCTTCTCAAGTTGACTTGAAGTTTTCACGGTCCAAATATGATCAGTTCCATATGTTCGAGTAGGGTACTCATACATTTCCGAGTTTTGGAAATGAATTTGAATTGGCTTTGATTGTATTTTTTAAGTAGTGTAAGATTTTCCGAAAATCTCCATTGTATTTTAAAAATTGTAAATTTAAAATCTTCTTCTTTTTCAGAGTAAAGAGCATTCTCATTAGATCGTGCACGAATTAGAATCAATTTATGTCTGGCATTTATTATGACTTTTTTATAATCTTCATCAAATCCTTATAGATTTTTTATGGAATACAAAAGTTAAAAGTTCCCAATGTAGTGGTTATATTGTAGTTCCCAGTCCAGGATGTATTTTCTAAACCTCTACTTTCATACCAACAACTCAATATCTACTCGGTTAAGTTCATAAGGGATTTCTTCGAAAAGAAATGCCATAGCGTTATTACATAGTTTTTTTTTTTAGAAGGCGGTGTGTCATTTTTCGTCTGTGTTAGTCCTCCTTCAATGTATATGAAATTTTCACTGAGTATAATACACTACACAGGTATTGATGTTGTATGGGGATACGTATTTCTTCACTTGTATTTAAGGAATTAAGAAGCGGGGAGTAACTGTGATATTCAAATTTGGTTATGCTAACGGCTTGTTTGATATTTAATATTTCAGTCATAGTTTTTGCTTTAAGGTAAAACCGAAAGACAATAAAAAATCTTTATTTTTAGATTTCCTATGAACTATGAACTATGAACTATGAAAATATTCAATTTTAGTGCCTTTTTTATAATACGCTACCCAGTGTGTTCTTGGATCATTTGTGGAATCAAGATTGGTTATTCCATAATTCGTTTCTCAAGGGTTTACTAAAAATTTTTTTTGCCAGAGAAGTCCGAGTCATTTTCTATATGGTTTTAGATGTAAACCATCACAAGTTTTTTAGCAATACTAATATTGTTGAGCGAAGGCTATTCCTGCGATTTCTCCAGATAAAACTACAAGCTCTAATAGCCCAGAAAAAAAGGAACAATAAACAGAATGACACCACCAAATTTGGGTGTCTTTATGTTATTGTTGTTGTTATTACATTACATATTGATCTGCTCCGTAGATAAATCTACGAAGTAGAGACACTTATGAGCACTGGCTACTGAGGCCATCGGCTCTGTTGTTGTTATTATTGAATGCTTTCTTTGAAGATGACAAAGCAACTTTTATAGTTTTTTCAAGGCTATGTGGTTTTTTTCTTTTTCAAGATTGTACCACAATTTTAAATTGTTCTACTAAAGGTGTTGATTTTTTTAGAATTGGTTTTATTTTAACTTTTTGAACGCCCCATACCTAATTTTGGTTTAGCTTTTATAAGATTAGTAACCAATAATGTATTTGATCGCTCAGCTAAACTAGCTTCCTTCGATATGACTCTTTTCTAGACTCTTTCAGATAAAATTTATTTGCTATATGACGGTCAGAATTTTTAAAATTTTAATAAGATATATCGTGTTGTTTGCACGCTTGATCAAGTTAATTACTTCAGGATCTTCTCTGGCTAATTGTTCCTGGAGTTTTCTTCTAGGCCCACTGTATTGATATCCAGGTATATGTAATTCAAGAGGTAATTTATTGGTAACTGTGTTTATTTAACCATCACCTCTGATAATAGTTGTTCAACTAAGGGATTTTTTGGAAAAATCAATAGAGTCATAGAGTAATCATATAAAATGATATTATATGATTACTATATGACTCTATTGAATGGTTAACAGCGTTATTATGTTTTCTCAATATAACCTTCACATATATAGGAATGTATTTAGTTTTTAAACAACAACATCTTTTACCAAAAAAAAAAAAATATCAACTTAGTTGAAAATATTGAAGAAAAACTGAAAAAATATTGTGAAATATTTCCGAATAGTATAAGGGGATTAATTACAGGTCCATCAAATTGTGGCAAAACAAATGTTATGACGAGCTTAATATAACAACCAAATGGTTTAAAAATTGAAAATGTTTACATTTATTCAAAGTCAGCCAAAGTATGAGTTTTTGCCATGAGCCATAAAACCGAAACAAAATATGGGATTCTTTACATTTTCAAACAATTGTGACGTTATACCACGTGAAGAAGCCAAACCAAATTCTGTTTTTATGTTTGATGATATTGCCTGTGAAAAGCAAGACGCTATTTTAAACTATTTTAGTATGGGTCGTCATCACCATATCGATAGCTTTTACTTGTGTCAAACACACACAAGAATCCCCAAAAATGTAATACAAGACAATGCAAATTTTCTTATTGTCTTTAACAGGATGATATGAACCTTAATATTGAAAATAGTATGTGCTGAATGTTGCAACCCTTCATAAGGATTTTTGGGTATTGACAAGGATAGTTTTTGTAATAATGGTCGCTATAGGAGGAGGTTTGGTTGTTTACTAAAACTATAAGACACTTATTACTACAGTAGTGTACAGCAAGCGTACTGTTTTTTTTTATAATTAACGCGCGCACAACGGACTACTCGTTTCCCTTTTAATGTAATACACTGCGCGGGCATTAGGAAGATAGAGAGGGGAGAGATAGGAGGTGTCGATTAACATTGGTTTTTAATGTTTGCAGATCAAAATGGCAAGGGAAAATCTCGCCGGGAAAGCTATTCCAAATTCGTGTCATTCGGCTAAAAAAAGAATCCCTATATTTCACGGTACGTCCGAAATTGGGCTCAAGGGTGAACTGATGAGCATTCCTTTTGAGACGAGTATTACGGGAGAAACTTTTGGGGGAGGAATGCAACTGGCTACTTCGAGTGAACATTTTTTGTAAAAGAAACGATAAAATAAGGAAAGACATGAAACATTGCGTCGGTGTTCGAGAGGGGCAATTGTTTCAGCGGCAGTTCTATTTCCTATCAATCTTAACGCTCGATTTTGAATTCTATCAAGTAGGTGTAGCGATGTTTGCGAAGCACCTGCCCAGAGGTGGGAGTTATACTCGAGTTTAGGGCGTATAAATGCTTTATAGATTGTAGCCATATCAGATGGGAAAAAATACTTCTTACACCGATACAGAAAACCCAAGCACCTAGCAGCATTCTTAGCGATCACAAATATATGGTCGTTCCAACGGAGGTAGTCGTTGACACACATACCGAGTACTGAGAGCTTTTCGGTTTCTTCAATGTAAGTGCCATTCATGGACAGTGGCATTATGGATATGTTTAGCTTTAACGACAGAAGACAGCATTGAGTTTTCGAAGCATTACACTCCACACGATTCCTATTACCCCATTTGACAATGCTGTATAAATCGGAGTTTAATGAGCTTGACATACGGTACCGTTGCAATTGTACGTCCGAAGGCGAAGGACGTGAATTATCGAACGAATATGAAAAGCTGAGGGTAGAGTCGTCAGCAAAACAGTTAGGTGGATTAGAAGTAACAGACAGAAGATCATTTATAAAAATGAGGAAAAGAGTCGGAAACAGAACAGAGCCCTGGGGCACACCAGCATTTATTTTGTGGGAATGAGACTTGAATCCGTCCAATACAACTTGTATTGAACGGTCCAGAAGATAGCTTCTAATCCAACGAACAAGAGTATTATCGATCCCAAAAGCACGCATTTTCGATAAGAGAGCTTCATGCCAAACTCTATCAAATGCCTTGGAGATATCAAGAGCAATAATCTTACTTTCACCAAAGCGATATAAGGATTTGCTTCACTGTCCGGTGAGATATGCCATCAGATCACCAGTGAAAAGGTTGCTGCGGAGGCCATATTGACGGTCATGGAGAAGCTTTCGATCTTCGAGATATTCCTTAAGCTGACGGTTAATCAGTCACCTTAGAAAGAAGGGATGTCAGTGCTATGGGTCGGTCCAGCCTGTCCTTTTCTTAGGGACAGGCTGGACAAATGCTGTTTTCCATCTTCTAGGAAGGATTCCAGAAGAGTAGGAGCGATGGAAAAGCTTACGCAGTGGCTTTGCCAGTGTGGAAGAACACCTCTTCAGAAGAATCAGGGGTATACCATCCGGCCCAGCGGATTTGTGTATATCAAGATCTTTGAAAACTCTTGCTACTGTACGAGTGCGGAAAAAAATCTGTCCCTGTTTTCTCTGTTCTGTTTTTTTACAAATGACCAAAAATTTTTACTGCCTTTGGAATACTGCAGAATTTTTTGCCGTAATTTTTGGTCATGCAAAAATTTGGTTCTTTCAATAACGGATTTGCATGAGTTCCTTGCTTGTTTGTGCTTTTTCCGATTTTCCTCTGTAGGGTTGGCTTTGTAAGAACGGAAACTTACTTCTTTGAGCCTGATAGCTTCCTTACACTCAGAATTAAACCAGGACTTTTCTTTGGACTTGATGCTTTTTACTCTGTTGAATAAAAGCACGCATCCCCAGAAGAATCACATTTGTGATCATTTCAGCACTGGCATCAATGTCACTATCGATGAAGCAAAGTGACCAGTTAAAGTTTCGGAAAAAAATATTCAGGCCGTCCCAGTTGGTTTTCTCGTATTGCCAAACGGTCCTGGTGGGAAGTTTTTCTTTAACTGGATGGGTGGATGATGAGAAATTAGCTGAAATGATACAATGGTCTGAAGTGCCAAATGGAGAAGTTACACTAATGGTATATTTATCAGGGTGAGAAGTAAGAAACAAGTCAAGAGTATGGGCGGCTCATCCGGTATACGCGTTGGCACATCGATCAGCTGGGTAAGGTGATGTAACCCGGCAAAGAGCTCGACATACCTTCCTTCGGGTGTTGTCGGACCAGAAGAGCGGAGCCAATTGGAATTGTGTACATTGAAATCGCCCGCAATAACGATTTCAGTGCGAGGACAAAGAGAAACAATTTTCGAGATGGACAGTGGATGACAGTGCATCAAACTCGTTACAAGTCGAATTATTGCCAAGATTTGGATTCTTGTAAATAAAACAATAATGAATGACATGCTTGCGGACAGTGAATTTGAGCCATAAGAAGTTAAAGTCCGTGTTGGACATTGCCCATATTGGGGAAGGCTCTGGCAAGCAATATTATTCATAACATAGACCACGAGACCATGATGGGAAAACAGTAATGGCACCAAGCTGTACCCATGTAGATAAAAATCTGATAAATCAGTATTTACTTCAACCTGGGTTTCACTTAATGCCAAAACAGCTGGCCTGTATTGAACAGTGTAGACGTACACGTGAAAGAAATTCTTTCGTAGGCCGCGAACAATAGAATATACGACACGAAAATCACTTACCATACAAAAATACATACGTACATACAAAACACAATTCTGACTAAGTCGAACTATCCAGTGAAAATCCAAATTAATTTCTGTAATAAACAAACTGTCTTAGGTGTTATGCCCATAAGACGGCTTGCATACAAAAAATCAATTTAAATATTCATCACAATAAGACAAACTCAGATGCCCTTATCAATTTACCGCAAGCATTAGATGGTCATACGATGCCAACAGTAGATAAGAAAGAGGCAGTTAAGCACAAAGGTCTTGGGACAGATAAGAGGATAATTTGCTATGCGAATGCGTTTTATTTATTTTTTTTCACAGCGTGAGTGGGCATCTTTTTCTTTCCTCCAACGACGTGAGTGGATATTATTTTATTCTTTACAGCACACGCGAGGGTTTTTTTTCGGTTTCTCTAACGAGAGTTTTGACTTTTGCTTAATTATTTGTGCGCGAGTTAAGGTGTGTGCTGCGTTGGTATTAAAAAAAAAAACAAATTCCACTTTTATGTAAAGTTCGACTACTCACTTTTATTCAACAAAAATAACTCAACTCTTATCAATACTTCAATTTGTATTTATAATATTAGTTCGATTAATAAGCAAAATGAAAAAAATCTAGAGGAATGAAGTAATAGAACACTCTGGTTGATTGACCTGTTACAGTTTGTGTTTATAATAACAATTCGATTAATAAGCAAAAATTAAATAATAAAATGTTAAATGGAACCCTGGTTGATTGACTCGTTGTTGCTGCATCATCGCTGGATTGTGCTGACGAATAAGGTTCACCTAAACTTTGGGATCGATTTGGGTGTTGGTCGTGTTGTTGTTATGGTTCATATAACTCGCGCAACTCGACGTCCGGCCTCTACGAGCTTAAGATCGACACTGTTATGTTTTATCAGAGCAGTTCAAAGGTGTACCGTGTTCAATCTGTAGCAGCTAAAAGCAGATCGTCACAGGTTACAAGTAGATGTTCATCATACAAAAACCATACTCTGAATATCATACTTAATTTAAAACCTTTTCAAAGATTTTTTCAAAGTCTACGAAACTGATGCTCTACAAAAAAAAATATAAAGCTCTCGAAAATGGTAAAGAAGCATTGGAATTTTAATTAGAAGAAACTTTCAAGCTGTTTACTAAACTACTTAAAGATCTAGTAGAGCAAACGACTAATAACAAGCATTCGAAAAAAGAAAACCAGCAGCATTTTGAGTCTCCAATCAAGAAAATCAAACTCAAATATAAAAATAAAGATTCGAATTCCATTAATGATGTGTATGGAGTGCATTTGAATAATGGAAAGTTATAAATCGGTGATAAGAAGTTCAAAGTTAATGGAAAAGACATACACATAAATAATAAAATCTATAATTGAACAAAGGAGTTATTTGAAGTAATTTGGTTTGAAAGCGTACAAAGATATTATGTTTATTACCAATGCTTAACTGCGGAAAACAAATACTAGGACATAAAGGTTATAAATACAAAGAAATTATAAGTAAACTAATACATACTGATGATAATGATGATACTAATGTAACTACATCGTCGATTGGAAATGAATTGATGCAATTATTAAATAAAGAAAAAGACTATATCGTCTGGGATAATCTTAATGAGCTCTTTGATTTTTTTTAGACTTTTTATTGATTCGCAACAAGGCGACTTAAACGAGATTGTTTCAATTATCGAAGAATTAAAAGAAGCCGACATTGTTCAATAAAAGTATTCCAATAAAATGAGTGTTGATAAGTTTGGGCGTTTTTCAAATAGAACTCAATACATAGTCAGAATGGGACCTCGAGAAAGGAAAAGGAAGAAGGGAGAACAAGGACCTATAGGATTAAAAGCAAAACAAGGGTTACAATTCCCACAAGGTTTTATAAAACGGAAAATGGTGATTATAATTTAAACTTGAAACGAATTCAAAATATTCAGGACCCGGAAGAAAACAATGATGCAACTTTAAAGAATTATGTTGATATAGCCTGTAATTATTTTAGAACATACCTACTTTGAATTTGAAATTGAGAAAATCAAAAAAAAAATTGTTAAGTATGCAAATAATGAGAAAACAGAAGAAGAAAAATGAATAAAAAAATACATTCAAATTGAACTCAACAATAGATGTGAAATCCTTTCATTTGCCAACACATCCAACAATAAATAAAATATATTCACCATAATGAACTCATTTTGTACTTCATTGTTGTAGTGACTGGTCATTTTACTCGCAATGGCTGATATAAATTCTGGTTTGATTTTAGACGAACTTTTAAAGTTCTATGAAAAATATTAACATATTATACTAGAGGAACATCAAGAGGAGATTATGAAATCCATTAACTTTCTAAGAAATGTTGATAATATATCTTCCAACAAATCTATTGAAGGATATCCTTTCAACTATTGCCCATGGTCTTCAAATTTGTGTCAGGATGGCCCTGATACATGTGCATGCATTTTGATTGAAAATAATTTGATAAGAATAAAAAAATTGATAATATTATATAAGAAAACAAACAATATGACTTTAATTAAAACAATTTTTTTTATTGGCGCGACAGCTTCTTAAGGAGCCAAGGCCTAGTGACTTATACTCTCAACCATTCCTGCGTGTGTTTTGTTAATCTGCAAGAATGGAAGGGACCTACAGTTTACCGCCGAGTCCGAACGGCTTCATGAGATGCACTTTTCGAGACAAATTTTACTCTTGGAGGTTTTGTCAGTTCCTCGCAAGAGGCAGTACCCCGGAAAAAAGATAGCTATGAGCTGGATTCCAACCTAGGCTCATTCGCTTAGTAGTCCGACACATTTAACCCTAAGCCAAACTTAATTAAAACCAATATAAATTGATAAACTGATAAAAAGGTTTCGTTTTAATCATCAATTCGTTAAAAGATGAGTATAAGGGACTAAGTCATTGAACTTCACAAGCCTGCTAGAAGAAATTTCAAGAAAGGCGCGTCGTTATCTAAGGATAAGATGATTTATGGCAGGCTGATCTGGTCGAAATGGGAGTCTATTGACCTGAGAATGAAAATGATCGATATCTTCTTATTGTAATCGATTCATTTTATAAGTTCGCCTTGACAGTTCCTATTAAAAATAACGAAAAATCTACAAACAGATGATGGAAAAGAATTTTGAAATGCAAATTTTCAAAATCTTATGAAACAATATCATATCAATCATTACACTACATTAAGTGTTCTCAAAGCTTTGATTGTTGAACGATTTAATCGTACCTTCATGTCTTTCTATGAGCTTGAACTACAAAAAACTAAGTTTCCTGATACTTATCTTGTTGAAAAAGTGCTTCAAATGAGAAAAGATAAAAATATTTGGCTTGGTTTTCCCTCCAAACACAACTCTTGGATATCTTCTCATCCACTGGTTCATCATACAGAATAAAAAAATTAAACGAATGTTTAAACTTTTTTTTTAAATTAAAGCTTGCCTAAAACTTTCTATTGATTAGTCAACAGTTATGAATTTATTTGTTAAACTTCTTTCAATAAAACAATTAATCACCCGCAGACACGCGTCACAATTAAAATTCTCGTCATCATCTAACCCTGACTCAATACCATTACCTTATAGCACCCATGACATTAAATAAAAACTGTCCTTACCAATTACGCCATTAAATATACGAATATATCTTATCACTCATAATGTCATTCATACCTACTCTCATTCACGGAATCTACGCCTTGATTCATTATGATGAAATGCCAAACCAAACTAAAAAAAACACTTGACAGCTGACAAAATGGCCGTCAGTTAAAATAGTGATGAAAACTTAACGTCTCTAAAAAATACCCTGTATATATGCCACCACGAGTAGCACGTTCTCGAATAATTACAGCTAGCGCCGGTCCTAACCAAATGAGCGCCCTGTGCAAGCTCTGCTTTTTGCGCCCAAAATCAATCCATATTTAAAAAAAATATATATATTTACATAGGTATTAAAATTAAGTAAAAACATATCCAGAGAAGAAACATCAACTCAGAAAACAAACTTTTCTGGCGTAGCTTTAGCTTATTCTTTTACAAGGTCGTCATATTTTAAAGACTTTAAGAACTCCCTTTCTATTGCCATTAGCGTTAAAAAGAAGACAAACCTACCAATCTTTAATATGTCATGGTTGTACTAAGCTATTTTTTTTTTATTATTTTTGAGCTGAAGCTATTGTTACTGTTTTTTTGAGTTTAAAATGTGGAAGAAGATCTTCATAGGCTTGAACTAAATACAAAATAATAAAAAGTGCAAAAAGAGTATAAGAAATGACATAACAAACAAACATGACATTACGATAACAGAAAAATGTATTTGAGTTAATGACAACATTCTGTCTGTCCGTCTGTCATCTTCAAATTTAGAACATAAGGTAATTTTAACATTCTACGGATTATTTTCTCAATTTGTTTAGCTCAAATATTAAGGGTGCCTGCCATAAAACTGTTAAGTTTTTTTTGGGCGAGATTTTCCCTTGCCATTTTGATCTGTAAGCATTCAAAACCAATGTTAATGGACACCTCTTATCTTTCACCTCCCTTCCTTCTTAATGCCCACGCAGTGTGCTCTACATTAAAAGGGAAACAATTAGTCCCTTGTGCGCGCATTAATTAAGAAAAAAAAAGTGAAAGCATATTTTTCTTGAAAAGGGCCCCAAAAAATTATAAGAAAAAATTTGTGTACTATTAGGTACTATTAATTGTAGGTGTGGATCAATTAAAAAAAACATAAGATGATGGGCTTAAAACGATACCTCCTATAGCTCCTCGACTTTAAAGCGATTACAATCAAAACTGATATTCAGGAAGATGTGGATAGCCAAAGATATTTGACATTGAAATATTTTAGAACACAGTTTTTTATGTATTTTAAATAATTTTTTAAACGTTGTTTTCGAAAAGGGCTAAACGAATTTTTTAATGTAAGTCGTGTATGTGCTTAAGTGCATTCATGTTTTTATTTAATTAAAAAAGTCGTTAAAAAAACGTTTTTTTTTTTAAACTGAACAAAAACGAAACAAAATGGCGTTTAAATGTTTTCACTAAAAAATATTTTGTCTTTGTACCTTTTTAAACAATCAAAACTCAGGAAAATTAAATAAAATTTTTGAAACGGCTGCCTTTTTGAAATCCATATTTCAAATTTTATTCGCCGCACATAAGGCCAAATACGATCCATCATATTTAATATATCATACATTTATTTGAAAAGATTTAAACAGTAAGTTACAACAAAGTAGTATAAAATACCTAATTTCATTTAGATGTGTTGTTATTTATGTTTTGTAAAGTGTTCAACAATGTTTGTTTTTAAAGTTTTTTAAAAATTCAGACCTTAAAAAGGATAAAAAAAGGAAAAAGAAATCAAAAGGAAGAAGAAAATAGAAAAAAATATATAGGAAATGAGAAGTGAGAAAATAAAAGAGAAAAAAAAAAGATTTTATATGTATCATCACTACCTTAACGTCTCAAGATATTCTTTTAATTTTATTTCAAATAGTTTAGTGGAGCTTATCATTCTTAAAGATCGGGGCAGACAGTTCCACAAACGTATCGCAGTTATAAAAAATTGGCGCTCGGATATTAAGAACGCATAACGGACAGGCACAAGATTCAGTGATCTGTTAGAACGCAAATGACATAGTATTATAGAGGTACGATGGCTGGCGCGTTTGTAAGACATTATTCAATAAAATTAATAATCTAAAACTGAAAAGGTTTTCGAGAGAAATGCCACAGATTGATTTCGAAATTTCAGATATGTGGTCATATCTCTTTAATCCAAAAATTTATCTAGCTATGCTATTGTCAGCAACATTGAGTTTTCGCTTGTGCTCATAATCACAATTATGAAAGATTTCACAGCCATAGAGCATTATAGGGATGAGTAATGTTTTGGCTAGGATAATGCGCGTTTTAAGTGGTGTTATCTTATGATTGCTCCACAGTAAACGGAGGCCTCCGTAAATTCTTCCTATCGTCAATCATATGTGGCAATTCTAAGACAATGTTTTTGTGAAAGTTAAACCTAAATTCCTAGCTGATTCGACAAACTCAATTTTTTTATTATTAAAATATATTTCTGGAAAAACAGCCGTGTCGATGACCTCTCTCGATATTGCCAACCATTTTGATTTTAGTGCATTAAGGCAAAGTCCATTATTCTTTGACCAACAATGAATGCTTGCTAAGTCTTCATTCACCTCAACACCAGCATTTTCAACCAACCCTATAGGAAAGCTATTTCGCATCTGAGCATCATCAGCGTACATATCTACTTGGCAGTTTCGTTTATACAAAGGTAAATCATTAATGTACATAGAGAACAATAAGGGTCCCAGTATTGAACCTAGGGGAACGCCTACTTTTAACATTGAAAAATCGGACACGGAGCTATTTGCCACAACTGCCTGAGATCGAAGATTCAGATATGACCGAACTAGCATTGCAGAGGAGAAAGAGAAATTGAACTGGTTAATTTATTAACCAGGATTTGGTGGTTGACCGTATCAAAAGCCTTAGAGAAATCTAGGAGAACTAGAAAAGTAACATTGTCACAATCAATGGCTTGCCTGATATTTCTACTACGTTTATAAGAGTTGTGGTGCAGATGTGTTTAGGGTGAAAGCCAGATTGATTAGTACAAAGTAAGTTATTGTCAGTTAGAAATTTCCTTATCTGACAATTCATTATCCTCTCTAAGACCTTGGAAAAAAATGGTAAAATGGCAATCGGTCGAAACTCATTTTGGGTTTTTGGAATTGGAACATTTTTTGCTTGTTTCCAAACTGCTGGAAAAACATTTGACATTAAGATGGTATTATAACGGTGGGTTATGTATTTCAGAATAAACGGGAGTATAGCTTTAACAAAGACAGGGTGAATTTCATCAAATCCAATAGAATTAGATTTTACGTGAATGCAACTCTCTAAAACGTCAGCTTCATTTATCAGTGAAAAACTAAAACAAGGAAAAGAAAAAATTGGCATTCTCAAAAGATAAAGTCGATGTTCCATCAGTCACTTCTGAGTTTGGAAGTGACAAAAATTTTTTATTAATTTCGTTGCAATCAATGTTGTCGTAGTCTTTTTGCTTGCCGATGCCAATATCCCGCAGGTGTTTCCACAATTTCCGTCCAGATTGTGAGGGGTCTAACCTAGGAGCAAAAACACGTCTCTTCATTTCAGTATTTCGGCTATTACCTTAACCTTTTGAATACAACATACAACGCATTTATTCGAAAACGCTTCCAACGTTTGTACGCCTGGTGGCGTTCATAAATAAGATTTTTTTATGCGAGTATTAAACCATGGCTTTTTTTCTCTTTTTTATATCTTTTGTTACTAACGGAACGTGTGTTTCGAATAAGTTTCTTATGTTTTCTTGAAAAAAAAGACTTGAACATCAACACTAAGCATTTCATATACTCGAAACCATTCTATTCTTTTTAGATTATCTTCTACTTGAATCGAATTTACACTTTTGAAATCACGAAAACTTACAGTTCTGTTTGAAATAAGGGGTTCACATTGCAATGTCATATGAATAAGATCGTGACGCGAAAAAGCTGGCACAGATATTTGATTAAAATTAAGAACTTTATACAAATGACTGACAAAAAATACATCGAGAAGAGTACTACTGTGACTAGTGAAATGGGTGGGTGATGATGTGTTTACAGGGAAAAGATTTAAGGTTCTCATATTGTTGACTAAAGAAGAATCACTTAATATGTTGCAATTAAAGTCACCTAAAACAACAACAAAGGGTGATATAAAAGATAGTTCATCAATGACTCTAATGATTGGCATAATATCAATGTTGTTGTTGGGCCTATATACTGAGCCTAGCAAGATTTTATTTTAATTACACAACAACTCTACAAATACAAAGTCCATTTCACTTCCCAGCTCCGCTTTTTTAACAAGTTTACAATTTAATTCAGAACGTACAAAAATAGCCGTACCTCTACCACATTTTCCAACCCTGTCAGATCGAAAAGGCTTATGAAAACCATTTAAGGAACATGCAATATCGTTAACATTATTTGACAGCCAAGTCTCTGAGACAGAAACCACGTCAACCTTCGAACCTACAAATAAGTATCTAAATTCATCAAATTTAGACAAAATACTCTGCGCATTGATATGAATATGCAGACCACAAAGGTGATTACATACAACATTGATCATAGCACGAGAAACGTCTGTGGAGCTTCTGTTTGGTTTATTCATTTCAACTATTTTCAGAAACAAGGAAGAAGAAAAATACCCTGAGATTAAAAAGAATGAGTAAATAACAAAACATAATTAAAAGGAGAAACAAGAAGCAAATGGGCGAAAGGTGTGATGATATTAGATATTTTTTATGGTGTAGAAATATTAACAATGCGAGTATAAATTCAATTAAAAACTTAAAAAAATAATGATAAAGGTTTATATAGGAGAAAACTATAGTACATTATGATATAAAAACTTAACGTAATATGCTTAGTTGCATGAATTATTGATATCAGGTGTTGTTGTTGGTGGCATTGTGGCGAAAAGCGGCAAGGTCATCAGCAGTCTTAACTAATTTTGAGTTCTCTTCGTTGTTCTTTTTCACGTAGACAAGACAACGAAAAATAAACGCAGATTGAAGTTTTTTATCACGCTTTAATTTAAGTGCGAAAAGACTGATTGTAAGTTTTCGTTCGGTAACTGCGGAATCCCATGTAGAAGTTCATCGCTTATTGTTTCCTTTAGTTGGTGTTTTTCCTCGTTTTCCTCCACATCGAGTTTAATTTTTTGTTTAGCCTCGTCGTGTTTTTGCAATTTTTCTTTGAGTTCTTCGTTTTCAGCTTTAATTGTATCAATTTCATTTTGTTTTGATTCCAAAAGAGATAAACGGTTATTCACAGCCTTGAGTGAGGACTTTAAATCTCCTACTTTAAGATCATTTTTTTCTGTTATTCTTTTTCCATAGTCGGAGATTTGCAACCAAATTTTCTCTAGTTTTTCGGAAATTGAACACTCCCCAGGAGAATTATTTTTACTGCAATTTTTCGACATCGTTGAGATTTCGGGTTGCTATTTTTGTGGAATTGTTGATTGTGTTGGTGTGTGAGATGTTTATCGTGTAAGACGTGAAAGTGTTGATAGTTTTTGTGGTTGTTTCGGAGGTGATGGAGATTGAGAGAATTTTGCTCTACTTCGTTTTGAAGACATCAAACAAAGAGTTTTTCATGTATGTATACCTATATGTATATTTGTTTGTGGGTAGGTTGGGGAACACTTTATTCAGCAGTTTATATCTTGGAAGAGGAAAATACACTTTATTTTTTTTTAGGTTCGATTTTGTCAACTTTTTATGAAGTTTTATTAAGATTAAAACATGTAATTTAAAGTTATCTCATAAAAAGTACACATAAGTAGTCACAAAGAAATTTAAAAAAAAGTAATAGTTTGATTTGTAACCTTGGATACCAATTTAAAACTACTTTAAACCAGCCTAAAAATTGCCACACTGCACACATCCAATCGTGAAATATACCTATATACTTCACAAAAACAAGTGCACAGAGCCAATAATGGACGGAAATGCACACGCGATTTTATTTGTTAATTTTTTTTCCATATTCATCGAAACATCTATGTATAAAGAATTCTTTTTTTCTGCTTTATTTCTTCTCTGGAATGGAACATGTATTTTGTAACTCACTATATTCTATTCAAACAAATTCTGAGTCGAATATCTCATACGTGCAAGATTAAAATCTGCACGTTTCACTCAAATTGTTCCAAAGGAATTCTAGATTAAGTTTATTATTTTGAGATTTTATTCTATGAAAATTGTTGAGTGCTTGTGCAAAAAATTCTCTTGCACAGCCTGGGTGCGATTATTTTGTTTGACTCATATGGCCTTTTTTCTTGTGTAAAAGGATAGGTAGCTGATTTCTTATGGATTTTTGTTGGGTTTTTGTGCAAGAATTTACCTTGCACGCCTTCACCAACGTATTCTTAATGTTTTTTTTTACTTTCACTTCAATTAAAATAGTTTCTCGTGTAAGTGTGTGAATAGTCTTTTGTGAGAAAAGAAGAAATGGCTTAATTTGAATTATTGGAAGATAATAATTGCGTTCAGATAACGTTAAGTAATGCATAGGCATAGGTAGCTGGTTAGATTAACTTATATTTGAAGAAAGGAAGTATGTATGTGTATCCATTATTTTTTTATATATTAAGACTTGACAATGCGCTCCTAAAGCTTGGCGCCCTGTGCATTTGCACATCATGCACATATGGTGGATCCGGCTCTGATTACAGCAATTATAGAAGAAATGTCTTATCGTGTCCCGAAACTAATTATTTGTGAAGACTTAAATATTAATCTGCTTCAGCCCATTTCTAGTTGCCTAAAAACATCTATAAATTCTCTAGGACCCTCTTTTGTTAATTGTGTAGAGCCAACTCACTCTAAACCGGGTTGTGCTCTATCACCACTCGATGTTTTTAATTTAAGTGATGATGATGTGAGTTTAGTTAAATGTTATACTCAACTATCTGTCCCAGTGTTTTCATATCATTATCTGACCTTTGCAATATTCGATTTACATTTTGAATGCAAATATCCCCTATTTTTTAAAGATCATGACTTCCGTAACATCAATCTTGAATATATGTCCAGAGATTGTTCATCCATCGATTTAAGCACAATTTTAACAACTTCAAACGTGAATAATCAAATCGAAAGTCTTATTTCAGCAACTAACCATCTTTTTGAAAAAAACATGTTCCATTAAAAACTAAAATTGTAAAATCACGCGTTTTCCCTGGTTTTCTCTTGAGGTCCTAAATACGACCAAAACAAGAGATGTGTTATACCGTCGGTGGAAACGTTTTTGCTGTTTAGAAATGCTACGACAGTTTAAGATTTTCTGAAATCTAGTAATACACTTAATACGAAATGCGAAATATAATTAATATAATTACAAGTTTAACTCGGACCTTTGCTCAAATTTTTTATGGAAAGAATTTAAGAACATTGGCTTGAAAAAAGACACTTCTGTTTCTGATGGTAACATAGATTTAGAGGAGTTGAATCAAAAGTTCACTACGCCTCCAACCCAAGTCACTTCTAGAAATTCGAATGAGGGAGTTAATGTATTTCTGTTTGAGGAGTAGGAAATGCAATCTTCTCAGTTAAATCAAAATCCACTGGATTAGATAATGTTAATCCGGGCTTTGTAAAAATCATTATTCCCTTCATACTTCCTCACATAACTCGTATCTTTAACACCATAATAATGAGTTCAACCTGTCCCACTTCTTGGAAAAAATCAAAAATTATACCTATGCCGAAGCCAGGAAAGAAAAATGAATATAAACCCATATCTAAAACAAACAACTTATTTCCTTACAGGATTTAGTTCTGGACTGGACACAGCTGCATTTCAGCTCATTTAAAAGTATCTGAAGATATCAGATAAGCCTTAGGCAATAATTATACAATTTTGACAACCTTACTTGACCTTTCAAAAGTGTTTGACTGCGTATACTTTAATGTTCTCTGTGATAAACTGACAAACTGTTTTTATTTTTCTGGCACATCCTACTGTCTTGTCCTACTGTCAATTTCATATTTATGCGGATGATGCCCAATTGTATATAAGTTTTCCCAAAGGAATTGTTGAAGATGCTATAAGTAAAGCAAATATGGAAATATGTTCAATATTCGATTGGTCTACATCAGTGACGTAGCGTGGTGCTTCTAGTTGGGTGTTCGCCAAGTTTTTTTTCCAAAACATTATACATTCTTATGTTTTAATCAAGGATCAAGATGATGACGTGATAGACTGAACGATCCCATTTCTTATTACATGCGATTATAGGGACTATAAGGCAAATTTAGGATTCATGAATATTACAAAAATTTAGATAACAATCAAACATGACATTACATAGAGAAGTCTAAAAAGTGATTGAGAAAAAATGTCTGTCTGTCTGTCTCTGAATCGATTATCTTCAATGTATGATCCTTTTGGCATTCCCCAGAGCGGAAATTGAAATTTTATTTGTAGGCCTAAAAATAACGGTACCTGCCATATGACCGTTAAGGAAAAGCTTATTTTTCTCCAAAACGGCTCCAACAATTTTGATGAAATTTCTTGAGAATTTTTTGTTAGTATTGCCTATAATTTGATTAGAACCAAATTTACAAGAAAAGTCTATTAACCGTACCTATCGTACAACGGTTTTTTTAATTTTTGGCTTTCTCGGTTACAGCTCTTTGGATTACTGTCAAATTTTATATTTAAGAAGATCTAGGCAGCCAAATTAATCCTGCAAATCAAATTTTTTAATAACTTTATTTTCTAATTAAAAAATTATTTTCAAATTAAAATTAATTTTTGAATTTTTTTTTTTTGAAAAATCAATATTTTGAAAAGCAATCAAAAAAAAATCTTTTAAAACTTTATAATCACATGTAAATTAATAAATTCTAAAAAACTGCATACCAAAATTAAAAAAATATTTTTTTTAAATGAAAAATAAAAAACCAGGATTTTATTAAAACCGGTCCTACAATTTTTGAAATATTTTTTTCATAAATTCCTTGTTACTTAAGACGTGATGGCGTACTTCATTTTTTACTAAAAACCGTTTATTGTTGTGGTTTTTAATACTTTTTTATAAGTTCCAACTCTGTTATTTTCAACGCAAATGATAGTTGTTTCTGTCATAGATCTTGCTTTCCAATGTAATTAGGCACATAAGAACAAATACGTGCGACCCAGTCGTGCCCATTTTTTTTTTTTTTTGGTTTGTTTATTTATGTATTAGTATTTGTTGTGCAGTTTTTGGCAAATTAAGGATTTCTGAATATAAAAAACATTGAGATAACAATCAAAAACGACATAAGATCATAGAGATGTCAAAAAAGTTAGTGACAAAATATATATGTCCGTCCATCTGTGTGTATAACGATCTGTAACGTAAACGACTAAAGTGATTTGATTACGTTCAAATTTGGCTTCTGTGGTTCTTTTGAAATTTTATTTTAGGAGTAAAATTAACGGTACATACCATTTATTTTTCTCTTGAAAACGGCTCCAACGATATTGACAGTATTTTCGTAGGTATAGGCTATATTTTATTAAAAAAAAATCAGCTGCAACGCTATACTATAGTTCAGGAAAATAAGACATTCACTTCGAAAAAATTCCGACAAAGCTGAATTTCGGTGGAGAGCTATTATATAATTTTACGTCCTAGGTCCTAAACATTTCATTAAAAGTACCCCACATTTGTTGCGGAAAAATTAACGTTACCTGTCATATTACCGTTACGTAAAAGCTTAAATTTATCCGCTGAAAACTCTTACGTACTTTTTTCGAACAATCAAAAGTTACAAAAATCGAATAAGAACTTTAAAGTTCTTCTTATATTTATCAAATTTTATTCGACGCTGTGACCGCACATAAGAGCAAGAACGAGTCATCGTGCAATTTATTTAATATTACAGTGAATTATAAATAATATGATAAAAGGTATCTTTGACTGAAAGAATGAATTCTTTTCCATAAACAGCAATCCTAACAAAAGACCATGGTGCGCTTGATGTTGTTGTACACCATGCCATGTAAATTTATAAGGAACAGCAAATTTCGCGTTCCTTTTTTTAACTTTCTTTGTACGTGGATTTGCTTAATCACGGTGAGCTGAAGTGAGGAGAACATCCTATCCTATTTGACTGAGAGAAAAAATTTTCCATGGTATGAGATGCTCGATTCGAGCATCGAGTGGTTTGATTCGCACTATCGCAATTATAGACGGTGGTGGTGTCTAAGTGGTACTTTTGATTCTGTTGAACACCAAGCCATGTACATTTATGAAGGAAAATGAATTTCGAGTTCATTTGATTCAAATTTCTTGTACGTGGATTTTCTCAAGCTTGGTGCGCCGAAATCATGTGAACAGCTTAATGTTAATTTGAATGAAACTTTAAATGTAAGTTGGAACTGGAACTTTTTATAAAAGCTGTTCTAAATTATTTTCTATTTTTTGTAGATAAAATATCCAAATCAAAAGAAATAAGAAGATAAAGGTATTTTGATTGGGTTCAACTGAAAAAAATTAAGATTTTAGTAGGGTGTGCGGTGAACACCTGCGCACCTTTAAGTGAACGTCACTGGTCTACATGGAATGGTCTTAGACTCAATCCAGAAAAAAACGAAATCTATGCCAATATCTAAAAATAAACCTAACCTACAAAAATTTCCTCCCATTCTTTTGAACTCCTGCCAAATTTAATATGTCACACAAGCAACAAATCTAGGTATAATTTTAAACGGCAGACTAAAGTAGAACACTCACATAGATTCAGTTATTTCCAAGATTTATGCTTCGCTAAGAGTACTTTCTATAACTACATTTATTCTTCCAATTGAAGTTAAATTTAAATTTGTTAAATCACTTATTTATACCGATGATATCATATGTGTGTGAGTTATTTGCAGATCCTGATTTCGATTCGTTTCAAAAATTAAAAGTTGCTTTTACTGCCATTGCCCGGTTTGTATTCAACCTTCGAAGGTAAGATCACGTTTCGTCTCAGGCTCGTCAGATCTTAGGTTGTACCTTGGAAGCCTTTCTCAAATATCGGTGTTGTGTTTTTCTATTTAAAATAAAAGTTAACAAGATAACATTCCTTTAGTCAGAATCAGGTTTCATAATAATGCAATAAGGGGAGAGAAAGAGAATATAATTTACTTAAGTACATATGAGTGCCTGCATTTTAAATATTACAAGCTGAATGCTTAACACACTTACCACTTGAGTGTCATTTAAATTTTGTTTGCTGAAATTAAATATAAAACTGGTGCCGATTGGTTGATGGTACAATAGTATTTGTGGTACTCAATTTGGTTCTAGATTAAGTAGTTAGTAGTAGATTTAGTAGTAGATTTTTTCTTATTGTCATGTAAATAGAAAACGTTTAACAAAGTGTGTATGGAGTGGAATAAGTGGAATTATGACTTTATCACGTAAAATTACCGTCCCTAAACCGAATTAACAGACAACCAACTTTTTTTTAAGTGTAGACTCCTCTCAATAAGAATAATATGATGTGTACTTTTTGAACCTGTTATATATATTTTTTTCTCTTCTGTCCTGTATCAATGTCGTCTTGTGTGTTGTCTTGTAATTGTCTGAGCCGATGGCCTTAGTAGCCAATGCTCGTAAGTGTGTCTACTTCGTAGATTTATCTACGGAGTAGATTAAAATGTAATGTAATGTAATATTTTTTTTCAGTTTCCATTTCTCGTCTAGAAATTATGGTTTTACTAGCTTACCCACCCGGCTTTGCTCGGATATACCATGTATTTTCGAAAAAACGACTCCGTCGGTCGTGGCCCCACCTAGTAATCAAAACAGCCTTGTTCTAATTTTTACAAATTAAGTAATCTGCTATGAAATGACACCAGCTTCACCAATGGTGATTAAAATAGCTTTAGTTACACCTCAAAGCATCATCTATCTGCCTGTGAAAGTCCCGTCAAAATCGGGGCATAAATAAGAATAAAGCAAAACGGTTCCAGCGCCACGTAGGGGTAATTAAAATAGCCTTACCTATTCCTTACAATATCCGCTTTCTGCCTGTAAAAATCTCGTCAAAATCGGTTACTAAAAAAGAATTGTCCAAATAAAAAATCTCAGCGCCACGTAGTGTATAATTTTAATAGGTTTAGTTACTCCCAAGAACATCAGCAATCTTCCAGCGAAAGTCCCATAGATAGACAGACAGACAGACAGACAAAAATTTTAAAAACTGTGGTTTTGTTATAAGTACTGTATACATATATATTCATATGCATCATGTAAAAAGCTGTCATTTTGATATTAAAAACAGACTTTTCATTTTTATTAATATGTATAGAATATTTAGGGCACTCACAAAACAACTGTTATATTTATTAACAAAGGATTGAAAAATCGGTTAACTGTTTATTAATGAGAGTAAGTGTCTTGTTTATCAGACTGCATCATTAAATTTTTTTTATTTTAGTTGTTTAAATTATTATAATGTTATTTATTTTATTTATTAATGATCTCCCTTCTGTTTTTAAACATTCAATGACATTAATTTATGCCCATGACGTAAAAATATTTCGAACAATTGACAACAACGCAGACTGTGAACAACTGTAGCACGATTTAATTAAATTTTGGGTGCAATGGTGCAATAATAATCGTTTGTTTTTAAATATTGACAATGTGTTTCACACGCAAACGTAACTTACTTATTTACTATGTGTTGAATTCGTCTAATTTATGTAAATTATCTAGTTTTTCCGATCTTGGAATCCTATTAGACCCAAAACTATCTTCTATCGATCACTATAACCACATCATAAAAAAGCAAACAAAACACCTGGGTTCGTCAAAAGATTTTCTCGTGAGTTTCGTGATCCATATGTTGTCAAAACTCTCTATGTTTCATTTGTAAGGCCAATCCTTGAATATGGTTGCGTTGTATGGGCGCCATACTACTCTATTCACATTAATAGAATAGAAAGCATCCAACGAAGATTTTTAAGATTTTCCCTTCGTTTTCTTCCATGGTCTGAAAGAATTATATTACCTCCATACATTCAAAGACTACAACTGATAAACCTCCCATCTCTTGCTGTTCATAGAGAATATTTGCAGTTCTGCTTTATAACTAAAATAATGAAGGGATCTTTTTCACCACCAACAGCTCTAAGTCGAAAAAATTTCAATTTGATCAAATTATGGCGAGAACAGTCCTCTTAATCAATTAATCAGAACTTTTAATAAATTCTCTTACCTTTTTTTTGTTCAAATGACAACTTTAAATCCGAAGGCTTTAAACATAAATTCTTTTTTCGAAGGCATTGAAACTTTGTATTCAATTAACTTAGAATATAGATATTTTTAAGTATATTAAAGTAGGTATATAAATTTAAATATTGTAATGTTAACGTTAGCATTTAACGTATTAATAAAATTATCAAATCAAATCAAATCAAATTGAGATAACGATAATGAGAGTCGATATTTTTTTTAATTGCGTCAAAAAAACTTTTTTATATGAGCCATTCACCTAAATACGCAAAAAAATTAATTTTCGTTAATTTAAAAAAAAATATGGAACCTTAAATAATAATATTTTTATATCTATAATATTTTTAAATATTCAAATAGCAGTCAGATTAGACAAATTTTTATTTTAATATTCTTCAAACCGAAAAAATAGATAATTAATAACAGGGTGTTCTATTATATCTAATTTTATCGGAAGTACTGCGGCTTAGAATATTTATAATTAAAAAAAATAAATTAACGTAAATGGTTCGAACTACTGATTAGACGTGTTTTTCCTTGGCTAGCAATTTCGTCCAAAATTGACTCCAAATTTGATGAGCTCCACAAATCAATTAGTGTTTTAAACTCGAAAGTCAACTTGAACATACATAAATAAACCGCGTCGGAAAATGAAATCTTGTTTCTTAAAAATGAACTCAAAGAAGCGAACACAAAACTTTCAAATGTAAGCATTGAACTTTCTGAATAACAACATGCACAAGAAATTCAAGAAAATAAAAACATTTCGCGTGACGCTGTTGTTTTTGGAATTCCGCCTATTGAAAATGAAAATATTAAAAACTATTTCAATCGAATTAAATATTTCACCATCTCAATTAAATGATTGTTTTCGTATACGCACTTCGCAAAACACCCACAAATCTGCAATAATTTTAAAAATTCACTCCGCGTATGAAAGAAACTTTGTTCTCACCTCTATTGCGCGAGTTATATATATATATATTTACCTTACTTAAGTATATTTATAATGATGTATATCTATATATAATAGCTAACCAATATGCAATATTTATAGTAACTAAAATTAATATGATACTTTGTATCCGATCATCACAGTTGCATTCGTGGGAACAGACACTACGTCAGCATTTATGCAGTCGATGTTTGTTTCCACTATCATGCCTTGCTCGTATGATCGAAATACAAAAGTATCCATCATCTTTTTGAACACAATAGAAAATCAGTCTTTCTCTAACAACGAATGTAACACGTAGTTTTTAATTAAGTCTCTCCCTATAATTGGCGCAGTCGGTGAAAACAATAAAAAAAAATGTTGATACAAAAAAAACATTCATAGCAAGTTAAAACGAAAACAAAAAAAAAAAAAAAAAAAGAAAAAAGTGCAATTCGACAAAATGTGTACACATATTAGTGCAACATAATACAGAAGAGGACTGCATAGTCCAAATGCTGAAAATTAAGACAAACAAAATCAAAAACAAATGTCTTTCAATCAAACCCAAGATTGAAACGGATATAATGGAACAAACCAGTCCAAAATATCTGATTGCCATAATCCCTGAAGAAACCAAAATAGAGATGAATTGTCCCCAGCGCAGCGACTTTAGCATATTAATAGGCACATATCTAATTGAAATTCCTATCAACTGTAGCTTCCACACAAGCACAAAATCGTTCAAAAATGTTGAAGCCATTGAGATAGGACATCCACTTGTGCTACCATCTTTAACCCTACCCGATTTACCGTTTGATGATAACATTGAAGAAATCACTCTACAGGATATAAAGCTGGGAGGTATTGCTCAGCTTTTAAAAGAGCAACTCTCAATTAAACATGTGACACTACAACCCCCTAGTACTTGCATTAGTATTACCCTAATTACGATTTTCGGAGGAATTTTGTACATCTATATCCGCCTTAAATCATGCATGAGGCACGAAATCCAACAACCGGAACCAGACATTCCAATTCCCCATGTAAGACAACACTTCGAAGCATAAAAAAAAAATTTAAACAGAAATGAAAAAAAAAATTAATATAATGGTAATTTGTAAACTAAAAATATTTTATACAAAAAAATATTGAGAAAATAATTTTACAAAAAAAAACTTATTTCATCATATTATGGTAAAATATTATATTTCATACCAAATATGTATCGAACATTGATAAAAAAAATATAATGTTAAACTTATTGTATTTAAGAAATATTGAGAAAAAATTAACAAATTATATTTTCCATAGATATTATGGAAGCAGCAGACCAAGCTTCGCAAAGTAGCCATCGCGTCAGGGAAGTGGCTACGCTAGAGTGCTCATGTCAACGTGTCGACATTGAAAGACAAAACCTGAACACTGCTCGAGGTCAAATGAGATGCTGGAATTGCAACAAGCTAGGACACCTACAGCGACAATGCAGATCTCCACAGGTAAGCTGCCCACATAGCGAGAGAAAAAGGCCTACTGACAGGGATATCGCTTACCCTACCGGGCATGATTTGGGGATACATCAGTGTGGAAAGCGCGTAAGAACCAACTTTGCAGAGCAGAAGTCGGTTGATGAAATGAACGCCCCCAGGACCATTATCCAAGTTGCGCAAACGAAACGCTGCAACCAGAGTTTGACGTTGGAGACCGTCATCGCCAACAGAAAATGTGTGGCCACTATCGATACGGGTGCCACGGCCTCCATAATTAGAAGAGGCCTTGTCCAGACGTCCTGGCTACACAACACCAGCTGGAACAGTCTGAAGGCAGCTACGGGAGAAGTAGCAAAAGTATACGGAGAGGTACTTCTGAAGATAGAACTGGCAGGGCTGACCTTCGCACATGCATTCTTGGTAGCTGACATATGCGACGACTGCATACTAGGTGTGGATTTTATGAAGGCGCATGAAGTAGTCCTAGACTTTCGAATGCAGGTGTTAAGGTATTCAATCGTCGAGATTCCAATGGTGTACGGAAACGAGAATGCTGTAAATCTTCGGACGATCATAAGCAGTGATGAAATTCTCCGGCCATCTTCAGAAAGAGCGCATCCTAGGTGTTTGAACGGTAAGAAGGACGAAAGTATTTCTCTTCAGAGACTAAGGGCTGAACCTGTAAAGGGAAGAACTTCGTAATGCACAAAAGGAAGATCCTGACATCGAGCCGATTCTTGTATGGAAGGAATCTATGGATAAGCCGAATGCAAGAGGCATCTCCGACAGAAGTCCTACTTTAAAGGCATACTGGGCGCAGTGGGACTCTCTCCATGTAGAAGATGGTGTTTTGTGGAGAAAATAGGAAATGCCGAATGGAAGATCCTTTAAGATGCAGCTTGTGGTGCCACGGTCGAAAGTGCAGGAGATTTTAAGGGAAATGCACGATGAAGAATCCGGCGGGCACTTAGGAATCAACAAGACACGGAAAAAGGTACGGGTACGTTTTTATTGGTTAACTGTAAGAAAAGATGTCGAGAGATGGTGTCGAAAGTGCACCACGTGCAAAGCTAGTAAAGGACCCAAAGTCAAGGCAAGCGCTAAGATGCACCAGAACAAAGTGAGCGCCACGATTAAAAGGATCAACGACACACACCAAAGAACCCAAAGCAATATAAACATTGCGAGAGACCGCCTGAGGACCAGATACGATGCGCGAGCAACAGCACCTGAATTCAATGAGGGAGATCTGGTATGGCTTTATAACCCACATCGCAGAAAGGGAAAATCGCCCAAGCTTCAGCAGGACTGGGAAGGTCCCTACCAAGTAGTTACGCGCATTAATGACGTCGTTTTCCGAATTCAACGAGGACCAAGAGCAAAAATGAAAATTGTCCATTTGGATCGACTGCATCGTTACCACGGAAACAATGATGATGTGCTTGTTCGGGACGAACAAAACTAAGAGGGGGACAATGTGATGTGGCAACAAGTTTAGATTTTCGGAGGATACATTTTGTAAATTAACGCCATCTGTTGGATTCATTGTGTACAACAACCAACATTCATTGTGTACAACGACCATGCGCCTAAAAGTATGCTACATATTTGCAACATGTTTTAACTGAGTACTAAATCGAACTTGAAGTACTAATTCGAGACTCGAATTAGTACCGAAAGCTTAGATTGTGCCAGAACCAGACAGAAGCTTCCAGAAGCTTGTAAACTCGTATAAATACAAGAGTAGATTGCATTGAAAGTTGAGTTTATTTTCGAAAGTGGAATTGTTAACAACTGAAGTATTAGTAAAAAGTGATTGAATTGAAATTAAATAAAAAGTGTTGAATTATAAAAACGTATTTGAATTGTGAATAAGTGAAATAAGTTAAATTGGTGTTATTTAAACTGAAAGACGTTGTGTTTTATAAAATAAAGAGATTTGTTTTATTATTGTGGAATTTTGATTGAGTTTTATTGGTCGAAACCCAGGCTAAAATATCACATTGGTGTCAGAAATTGGGGATAAAACTCAGTAAAGTGCTAGAAAATTCCATAGTGACATTTTCTAAAACAGTTTCGGTGACTCATTTAATTGTGAAAGTGGAATTTTCCAGAAACTATTGAACTGATTGTGCTTTAAAACTGTGAATAGCGAATATTTTTGTTAAAAATAGTGTGTAAAAAAAAGATTTTCTAGAGAGACATCCAAATAAAACTGACTGTGTTGCGAAAATTGTGTTTCGGTTATATAAAATGGGTCGTAAATTAGAACAATTGACAACAGTTGAGTTGAAAGAAGAATTAGGAAAACGAAATCTTCAGACTTCGGGGCTGAAAAAGGAACTATTGCTCCGACTTCAGAATGCTATCACTCAGGATGGTGGAGACCCCGATACCATGTTGTTCGATGTTGAAGAACAAGGGAAAGAAAGCACAGTAAGTACAGACGATGAAATACCTGCTTTCATGAAGTTGCTTCTGTCGAAATTCGATGCTCTGGAAAATTCCTCGAAAGAACAAAAGAATTCGTCAGAAATGCTGCAGAAGCAACTAAGCGAACAGAAGAACTTTCTCGAAAAACAAAAGAACGTTCTCGAAAGTAAATTCGACGAACAACAGAATGAGCAGAAGAATTCGTTGGAAATTCTCCAGCAACAACTAAGCGAACAAAGGAACGTTCTCGAAGACCAAAGGAACGTTCTCGAAAGTAAATTCGACGAACAAAAGAATTCATTAGAAACTCTCCAGAATCAACTAAGCGAAAGACTTCAAATAGTAGATCAGAAATTTGAAGCCAAAATAGAAAGCTTAGAAGAAAAGTTCGGAAAGCAAGTAGAAAGTGTAGAACAACAGTACGAACACCTGGCTAAGGAGGTTGATTCTTTGAAAAAGCAGAAGGTTCGGGAATATTCGAGCGACGGTCCACGAAGAAAGGAAATGCAGCCCCCTGTCTTCGATGGTCAAACATCATGGCCAATTTATAAGAGGCAGTTTGAAGCTGCCGCCTTGACGAACAACTGGGACAACGAAGACAAATCAATTGCTCTTACGCTTGCGCTCAGAGGAACAGCTGCCGAATTGCTGCAGACCATTCCTGAAGACAAACATTATGATTATGATGCCATGGTCAAGGCAATCGAGATGAGGTTTGGCGACGACCACATGCAGCAAGTTTACCGAGTCCAGCTGCGCCGAAGGGTCCAGACAAGAGGTGAAACGCTACAACAATTGCAAGCTGACATCGAGCGCTTGGCCAATTTGTCTTATCCCAATACCAGCAGGGAAATCATAAACGAACTGGCAACCGATGCGTTCACTAATGCCATTGCAGATGGAAAACTACAAATGGCTGTGAGAATGGCAGGTAAGAAAACGCTCGCTGAGGCTTTAGCATTTGCCCTGACAATGGAAGCAGCAGACCAAGCTTCGCAAGGTAGCCATCGCGTCAGGGAAATGGCTACGCTAGAGTGCTCATGTCAACGTGTCGACATTGAAAGACAAAACCCGAACACTGCTCGAGGTCAAATGAGATGCTGGAATTGCAACAAGCTAGGACACCTACAGCGACAATGCAGATCTCCACCTAGACAGGTAAGCTGCCCACATTGCGCAAGGAGGAGGCAGAATGACGAAGCATCTGGCAGGAATAACACTCACACTGCTGGACAAGCTTCTGATCAACAGCAGGCGGGAAACGCCTAAGAACCAACTTCGCGGGGCTGAAGTTCTCACATGCATTCTTGGTAGCCGACATATGCGACGAATGCATCATTGGAGTGGATTTCATGAAAGCACATGAGGTAATCATAGACCTTCGAATGCAAGTATTAAGGTATCGAACCGTTGAGATCCCTATGGTATACGGAAACGAGAACGCTGTGAATCTTCTGGCGGTTATAAGCAGAGATGAAGTCCTACGACCTTCTTCAGAGACAGTTCTTTGGACGTGTTTGGAGGGTGATCCTGGGAACCACCGATTCTATTTCATTGAAGCAGATAATAAAGAGGACTTTCCAAGCTATATCGTTGGAAAGATTTTAGTGGAACCAAAGATAAACATGGTTCCGGTAAGGCTGATGAATCCGAACAAACACTCCGTCAAGCTCAGACAAGGAGAGGTGATTGGAAGATGCGTACCCATTGCAGCCATATCGACAACATCTGGGAGTGAATCTGCGAGTGCTGTTTCTGCAACAAAATTGGCTGAGGTATGTAATGCTATCCTTGGAAACTGTGAGCTAAATCAGGAGCAGAAAACCAATGCCAAAAATCTCATTGGCGAGTTTGCTGATATATTTGCATCGCAGGATGGAGACTATGGTCGAACACACCTAGTACAGCACCGAATAGACACCGGCGATAGCAGACCGATCCGACAACCTGCTAGAAGACTTCCATTGGCAAAACAGTCGGAAGTCGATGAGATGATATCAACCATGGAAAAAGACGGTCTAATCGAAAACTCAAAAAGTCCGTGGGCATCACCCGTTGTACTAGTGAAAAAGAAGGACGGCAGCACTCGTTTCTGCGTGGATTACCGGAGGCTCAACGATGTCACCAAGAAGGACAGCTACCCCTTGCCTCGAATAGATGACACCTTGGATACCCTTTCGGGAGCGAAATGGTTTTCCACCCTCGATCTGAAAAGTGGTTACTGGCAGGTACAGATCCATCCAGAACACAAAGAAAAGACCGCTTTCACAACGGGAAATGGACTATGGCAGTTTACCGTTATGCCATTTGGCTTGTGTAACGCTCCAGCCACCTTTGAGCGTTTAGTGGAACGTGTGTTACAGGGTCTGACATGGAAAACCTGCCTGGTGTACTTGGATGACGTCATCGTTGTGGGAAAGACGTTCGCTGAACATCGCGACAACTTGAGGGAGGTGTTTACACGACTTCGAACTGCACATTTGAAACTAAATCCAAAGAAATGTGCTCTGTTCGAAGCTGAGGTGAAATATTTGGGACATGTGATATCATAAAATGGAGTAAACACTGACCCGGAGAAAATCGAAACCGTGAGAAATTGGCCAGTTCCCGAAGATAAACACCAGCTGAGGAGCTTTATAGGTCTCGCCACTTATTACAGGAGGTTCGTCAAAGATTTTGCCGGAATCGCAAAGTGTCTGCACCAGCTAACTGAGAAGGGTAGACAATTTAAATGGTCAGGTGAGTGCGAAAGAAGCTTTCAACATCTAAAACAGCGACTTTGTGAGGCACCAATACTAGCTTACCCCACCCCTGGCAAAACATTTATTGTGGACGCGGATGCTAGTAACGTGGGTGTTGGAGCAGTTCTGTCGCAGATATACGATGGGCAGGAGAAAGTGGTAGCCTATTTCAGCAAAGTTCTGCCGCGACCAGAGAGAAACTACTGTGTAACCAGACGGGAACTCCTTGCTCTGATACTGGCGACAAAACATTTCCATAAATATCTGTATGGACAGAGATTCATCCTGCGTACCGATCACGCTGCTTTAAAATGGTTGCTACAGTTCAAAAATCCTGAGGGGCAAGTAGCAAGATGGATCGAACGATTGCAGACTTACGACTTCGAAGTACAGCATCGCAAAGGAAGACTGCACTGCAATGCGGACGCGCTTTCCCGCAGACCATGTGAGCCCAGTTGCAAACATTGTGCGCGAAAAGAGGAAAAGGATGAAGGTATATCTGTCCAGAGAATAAGAGCCGAACCTGTAGAGGGTTGGAGTGCCGAAGAAATTCGTAATGCACAAAAAGAAGACCCTGACATCGAGCCAATCCTTGCATGGAAGGAATCTATGGAGAAACCAAACGCAAGAGACATCTCCGACCGAAGTCCTACTTTAAAGGCATACTGGGCGCAGTGGGACTCTCTCCATGTGGAAGATGGTGTTTTGCGAAGAAAATGGGAAATGCCGGATGGAAGATCCTTTAAGATGCAGCTTGTAGTTCCACGATCGAAAGTAGAGGAGATCCTACGAGAAATGCATGCTGGAATATCCGGTGGGCACTTGGGAATCAACAAAACACTGGAAAAGGTACGGGAACGCTTTTATTGGCTAAGCGCGAGAAACGATGTAGAGAGCTGGTGTCGAAAGTGCACAACATGTGCAGCTAGCAAGGGACCCAAAGTCAAAACACGAGGTAAAATGCACCAGTACAACGTGAGCGCCCCGTTTGAAAGAATCGCCGTTGACATCACAGGCCCGTTCCCAGAAACTGAAAACGGTAGCCGTTACATCCTTGTTGTCATGGACTACTTCAGCAAGTGGCCGGAGGCTTTTGCGATACCCAATCAAGAAGCTAAGACCGTTGTCGAGCAGATAGTGGACCACTGGGTCTGCAGGTTCGGGGTGCCTATGGAATTGCATTCCGACCAAGGGCGAAACTTCGAGTCGAAGGTATTCCAGGAAGTATGCGCATCACTCGGGTTAAAGAAAACAAGGACAACACCTCTTCATCCACAGTCCGATGGAATGGTAGAAAGATTTAACAAGACCTTGAAGGAACATCTGTCCAAAGTCGTGAACGAGAACCAACGGGATTGGGATCGGCGAATTCCTTTATTTCTTATGGCCTACCGGAATGCGGTTCATAGTACAACTGGATACACTCCATCCGAAATTCTATTTGGACGAACTGCCCGGCTTCCAAGTGAGCTAAGATTCGGATTTCCTATTGAAGACCCAAAATGCGAAGAGGACTACGTGTTAGATCTTAGAGAAAGGATCAACGACATTCACCAGAGAACAAGAAACAACATAAAAATTGCGAGTGACCGCATGAAGACCAGATACGATGCGAGAGCAACAGCACCTGAATTCAAAGAGGGAGATCTGGTATGGCTTTATAACCCACATCGCAGAAAGGGAAAATCGCCCTAGCTTCAGCAGGACTGGGAAGGTCCCTACCAAATAGTTACGCGCATTAATGACGTCGTTTTCCGAATCCAACGAGGACCAAGAGCAAAAATGAAAATTGTCCATGTGGATCGACTGCATCGTTACCACGGAAACAATGATGATGTGCTTGTTCGGGACGAACAAAACTAAGAGGGGGACAATGTGATGTGGCAACAAGTTTAGATATTCGGAGGATACATTTTGTAAATTAACGCCATCTGTTGGATTCATTGTGTACAACAACCAACATTCATTGTGTACAACGACCATGCGCCTAAAAGTATGCTACATATTTGCAACATGTTTTAACTGAGTACTAAATCGAACTTGAAGTACTAATTCGAGACTCGAATTAGTACCGAAAGCTTAGATTGTGCCAGAACCAGAAGCTTCCAGAAGCTTGTAAACTTGTATAAATACAAGAGTAGATTGCATTGAAAGTTGAGTTTATTTTCGAAAGTGGAATTGTTAACAACTAGTAAAAAGTGATTGAATTGAAATTAAATAAAAAGTGTTGAATTATAAAAACGTATTTGAATTGTGAATAAGTGAAATAAGTTAAATTGGTGTTATTTAAACTGAAAGACGTTGTGTTTTATAAAATAAAGAGATTTGTTTTATTATTGTGGAATTTTGATTGAGTTTTATTGGTCGAAACCCAGGCTAAAATATCACATTGGTGTCAGATATTGGGGATAAAACTCAGTAAAGTGCTAGAAAATTCCATAGTGACATTTTCTAAAACAGTTTCGGTGACTCATTTAATTGTGAAAGTGGAATTTTCCAGAAACTATTGAACTGATTGTGCTTTAAAACTGTGAATAGCGAATATTTTTGTTAAAAATAGTGTGTAAAAAAAAGATTTTCTAGAGAGACATCCAAATAAAACTGACTGTGTTGCGAAAATTGTGTTTCGGTTATATAAAATGGGTCGTAAATTAGAACAATTGACAACAGTTGAGTTGAAAGAAGAATTAGGAAAACGAAATCTTCAGACTTCGGGGCTGAAAAAGGAACTATTGCTCCGACTTCAGAATGCTATCACTCAGGATGGTGGAGACCCCGATACCATGTTGTTCGATGTTGAAGAACAAGGGAAAGAAAGCACAGTAAGTACAGACGATGAAATACCTGCTTTCATGAAGTTGCTTCTGTCGAAATTCGATGCTCTGGAAAATTCCTCGAAAGAACAAAAGAATTCGTCAGAAATGCTGCAGAAGCAACTAAGCGAACAGAAGAACTTTCTCGAAAAACAAAAGAACGTTCTCGAAAGTAAATTCGACGAACAACAGAATGAGCAGAAGAATTCGTTGGAAATTCTCCAGCAACAACTAAGCGAACAAAGGAACGTTCTCGAAGACCAAAGGAACGTTCTCGAAAGTAAATTCGACGAACAAAAGAATTCATTAGAAACTCTCCAGAATCAACTAAGCGAAAGACTTCAAATAGTAGATCAGAAATTTGAAGCCAAAATAGAAAGCTTAGAAGAAAAGTTCGGAAAGCAAGTAGAAAGTGTAGAAAAACAGTACGAACACCTGGCTAAGGAGGTTGATTCTTTGAAAAAGCAGAAGGTTCGGGAATATTCGAGCGACGGTCCACGAAGAAAGGAAATGCAGCCCCCTGTCTTCGATGGTCAAACATCATGGCCAATTTATAAGAGGCAGTTTGAAGCTGCCGCCTTGACGAACAACTGGGACAACGAAGACAAATCAATTGCTCTTACGCTTGCGCTCAGAGGAACAGCTGCCGAATTGCTGCAGACCATTCCTGAAGACAAACATTATGATTATGATGCCATGGTCAAGGCAATCGAGATGAGGTTTGGCGACGACCACATGCAGCAAGTTTACCGAGTCCAGCTGCGCCGAAGGGTCCAGACAAGAGGTGAAACGCTACAACAATTGCAAGCTGACATCGAGCGCTTGGCCAATTTGTCTTATCCCAATACCAGCAGGGAAATCATAAACGAACTGGCAACCGATGCGTTCACTAATGCCATTGCAGATGGAAAACTACAAATGGCTGTGAGAATGGCAGGTAAGAAAACGCTCGCTGAGGCTTTAGCATTTGCCCTGACAATGGAAGCAGCAGACCAAGCTTCGCAAGGTAGCCATCGCGTCAGGGAAATGGCTACGCTAGAGTGCTCATGTCAACGTGTCGACATTGAAAGACAAAACCCGAACACTGCTCGAGGTCAAATGAGATGCTGGAATTGCAACAAGCTAGGACACCTACAGCGACAATGCAGATCTCCACCTAGACAGGTAAGCTGCCCACATTGCGCAAGGAGGAGGCAGAATGACGAAGCATCTGGCAGGAATAACACTCACACTGCTGGACAAGCTTCTGATCAACAGCAGGCGGGAAACGCCTAAGAACCAACTTCGCGGGGCTGAAGTTCTCACATGCATTCTTGGTAGCCGACATATGCGACGAATGCATCATTGGAGTGGATTTCATGAAAGCACATGAGGTAATCATAGACCTTCGAATGCAAGTATTAAGGTATCGAACCGTTGAGATCCCTATGGTATACGGAAACGAGAACGCTGTGAATCTTCTGGCGGTTATAAGCAGAGATGAAGTCCTACCACCTTCTTCAGAGACAGTTCTTTGGACGCGTTTGGAGGGTGATCCTGGGAACCACCGATTCTATTTCATTGAAGCAGATAATAAAGAGGACTTTCCAAGCTATATCGTTGGAAAGATTTTAGTGGAACCAAAGAAAAACATGGTTCCGGTAAGGCTGATGAATCCGAACAAACACTCCGTCAAGCTCAGACAAGGAGAGGTGATTGGAAGATGCGTACCCATTGCAGCCATATCGACAACATCTGGGAGTGAATCTGCGAGTGCTGTTTCTGCAACAAAATTGGCTGAGGTATGTAATGCTATCCTTGGAAACTGTGAGCTAAATCAGGAGCAGAAAACCAATGCCAAAAGTCTCATTGGCGAGTTTGCTGATATATTTGCATCGCAGGATGGAGACTATGGTCGAACACACCTAGTACAGCACCGAATAGACACCGGCGATAGCAGACCGATCCGACAACCTGCTAGAAGACTTCCATTGGCAAAACAGTCGGAAGTCGATGAGATGATATCAACCATGGAAAAAGACGGTCTAATCGAAAACTCAAAAAGTCCGTGGGCATCACCCGTTGTACTAGTGAAAAAGAAGGACGGCAGCACTCGATTCTGCGTGGATTACCGGAGGCTCAACGATGTCACCAAGAAGGACAGCTACCCCTTGCCTCGAATAGATGACACCTTGGATACCCTTTCGGGAGCGAAATGGTTTTCCACCCTCGATCTGAAAAGTGGTTACTGGCAGGTACAGATCCATCCAGAACACAAAGAAAAGACCGCTTTCACAACGGGAAATGGACTATGGCAGTTTACCGTTATGCCATTTGGCTTGTGTAACGCTCCAGCCACCTTTGAGCGTTTAATGGAACGTGTGTTACAGGGTCTGACATGGAAAACCTGCCTGGTGTACTTGGATGACGTCATCGTTGTGGGAAAGACGTTCGCTGAACATCGCGACAACTTGAGGGAGGTGTTTACACGACTTCGAACTGCACATTTGAAACTAAATCCAAAGAAATGTGCTCTGTTCAAAGCTGAGGTGAAATATTTGGGACATGTTATATCATCAAATGGAGTAAACACTGACCCGGAGAAAATCGAAACCGTGAGAAATTGGCCAGTTCCCGAAGATAAACACCAGCTGAGGAGCTTTCTAGGTCTCGCCACTTATTACAGGAGGTTCGTCAAAGATTTTGCCGGAATCGCAAAGTGTCTGCACCAGCTAACTGAGAAGGGTAGACAATTTAAGTGGTCAGGTGAGTGCGAAAGAAGCTTTCAACATCTAAAACAGCGACTTTGTGAGGCACCAATACTAGCTTACCCCACCCCTGGCAAAACATTTATTGTGGACGCGGATGCTAGTAACGTGGGTGTTGGAGCAGTTCTGTCGCAGATATACGATGTGCAGGAGAAAGTGGTAGCCTATTTCAGCAAAGTTCTGTCGCGACCAGAGAGAAACTACTGTGCAACCAGACGGGAACTCCTTGCTCTGATACTGGCGACAAAACATTTCCATAAATATCTGTATGGACAGAGATTCATCCTGCGTACCGATCACGCTGCTTTAAAATGGTTGCTACAGTTCAAAAATCCTGAGGGGCAAGTAGCAAGATGGATCGAACGATTGCAGACTTACGACTTCGAAGTACAGCATCGCAAAGGAAGACTGCACTGCAATGCGGACGCGCTTTCCCGCAGACCATGTGAGCCCAGTTGCAAACATTGTGCGCGAAAAGAGGAATAGGATGAAGGTATATCTGTCCAGAGAATAAGAGCCGAACCTGTAGAGGGTTGGAGTGCCGAAGAAATTCGTAATGCACAAAAAGAAGACCCTGACATCGAGCCAATCCTTGCATGGAAGGAATCTATGGAGAAACCAAACGCAAGAGACATCTCCGACCGAAGTCCTACTTTAAAGGCATACTGGGCGCAGTGGGACTCTCTCCATGTGGAAGATGGTGTTTTGCGAAGAAAATGGGAAATGCCGGATGGAAGATCCTTTAAGATGCAGCTTGTAGTTCCACGATCGAAAGTAGAGGAGATCCTACGAGAAATGCATGCTGGAATATCCGGTGGGCACTTGGGAATCAACAAAACACTGGAAAAGGTACGGGAACGCTTTTATTGGCTAAGCGCGAGAAACGATGTAGAGAGCTGGTGTCGAAAGTGCACAACATGTGCAGCTAGCAAGGGACCCAAAGTCAAAACACGAGGTAAAATGCACCAGTACAACGTGAGCGCCCCGTTTGAAAGAATCGCCGTTGACATCACAGGCCCGTTCCCGGAAACTGAAAACGGTAGCCGTTACATCCTTGTTGTCATGGACTACTTCAGCAAGTGGCCGGAGGCTTTTGCGATACCCAATCAAGAAGCTAAGACCGTTGTCGAGCAGATAGTGGACCACTGGGTCTGCAGGTTCGGGGTGCCTATGGAATTGCATTCCGACCAAGGGCGAAACTTCGAGTCGAAGGTATTCCAGGAAGTATGCGCATCACTCGGGTTAAAGAAAACAAGGACAACACCTCTTCATCCACAGTCCGATGGAATGGTAGAAAGATTTAACAAGACCTTGAAGGAACATCTGTCCAAAGTCGTGAACGAGAACCAACGGGATTGGGATCGGCGAATTCCTTTATTTCTTATGGCCTACCGGAATGCGGTTCATAGTACAACTGGATACACTCCATCCGAAATTCTATTTGGACGAACTGCCCGGCTTCCAAGTGAGCTAAGATTCGGATTTCCTATTGAAGACCCAAAATGCGAAGAGGACTACGTGTTAGATCTTAGAGAAAGGATCAACGACATTCACCAGAGAACAAGAAACAACATAAAAATTGCGAGTGACCGCATGAAGACCAGATACGATGCGAGAGCAACAGCACCTGAATTCAAAGAGGGAGATCTGGTATGGCTTTATAACCCACATCGCAGAAAGGGAAAATCGCCCTAGCTTCAGCAGGACTGGGAAGGTCCCTACCAAATAGTTACGCGCATTAATGACGTCGTTTTCCGAATCCAACGAGGACCAAGAGCAAAAATGAAAATTGTCCATGTGGATCGACTGCATCGTTACCACGGAAACAATGATGATGTGCTTGTTCGGGACGAACAAAACTAAGAGGGGGACAATGTGATGTGGCAACAAGTTTAGATATTCGGAGGATACATTTTGTAAATTAACGCCATCTGTTGGATTCATTGTGTACAACAACCAACATTCATTGTGTGCAACGACCATGCGCCTAAAAGTATGCTACATATTTGCAACATGTTTTAACTGAGTACTAAATCGAACTTGAAGTACTAATTCGAGACTCGAATTAGTACCGAAAGCTTAGATTGTGCCAGAACCAGACAGAAGCTTCCAGAAGCTTGTAAACTTGTATAAATACAAGAGTAGATTGCATTGAAAGTTGAGTTTATTTTCGAAAGTGGAATTGTTAACAACTGGAAGTATTAGTAAAAAGTGATTGAATTGAAATTAAATAAAAAGTGTTGAATTATAAAAACGTATTTGAATTGTGAATAAGTGAAATAAGTTAAATTGGTGTTATTTAAACTGAAAGACGTTGTGTTTTATAAAATAAAGAGATTTGTTTTATTATTGTGGAATTTTGATTGAGTTTTATTGGTCGAAACCCAGGCTAAAATATCACAATAGGTATTATGGTAAAAATATTGTATTTCATACTAAATATGAATTGAAAAAAAAATATATGTTTAAATGTTGTATTAAAGAATATTAAAAAAAAATCACAAAAAGTACATTTCATCATAATATTGTAAAAATATTGTATTTCATAGCAAATATGTATTTAAAATTTATAAAGTTTTTTGAAAAAAAAATGAGAAAAAAAATCAATGTATACATTAAAGCTCTCTCTGGCAACGGAGGATATGTTTAAAATGTTGATTTAAAGAATATTGAAAAAAAGTACATTTCATCATAACATGGTAAAAATATTGTATTTCACAGCAAATATCTATTTAAAATTTATAAAATTTTGAAAAAAAATGAGAAAAAAATCATTTGTATTCAATTAACTTAGAATATAGATATTTTTAAGTATATTAAAGTAGGTATATAAATTTAAATATTGTAATGTTAGCGTTAGCATTTAACGTATTAATAAAATAATCAAATCAAATCAAATCAAATTGAGATAACGATAATGAGAGTCGATATTTTTTTTAATTGCGTCAAAAAAACTTTTTTATATGAGCCATTCACCTAAATACGCAAAAAAATTAATTTTCGTTAATTTAAAAAAAAAATATGGAACCTTAAATAATAATATTTTTATATTTATAATATTTTTAAATATTCAAATAGCAGTCAGATTAGACAAATTTTTATTTTAATATTCTTCAAACCGAAAAAATAGATATTTAATAACAGGGTGTTCTATTATATCTAATTTTATCGGAAGTACTGCGGTTTAGAATATTTATAATTAAAAAAAATAAATTAACGTAAATGGTTCGAACTACTGATTAGACGTGTTTTTCCTTGGCTAGCAATTTCGTCCAAAATTGACTCCAAATTTGATGAGCTCCACAAATCAATTAGTGTTTTAAACTCGAAGGTCAACTTGAACATACATAAATAAACCGCGTCGGAAAATGAAATCTTGTTTCTTAAAAATGAACTCAAAGAAGCGAACACAAAACTTTCAAATGTAAGCATTGAACTTTCTGAATAACAACATGCACAAGAAATTCAAGAAAGTAAAAACATTTCGCGTGACGCTGTTGTTTTTGGAATTCCGCCTATTGAAAATGAAAATATTAAAAACTATTACAATCGAATTAAATATTTCACCATCTCAATTAAATGATTGTTTTCGTATACGCACTTCGCAAAACACCCACAAATCTGCAATAATTTTAAAAATTCACTCCGCGTATGAAAGAAACTTTGTTCTCACCTCTATTGCGCGAGTTATATATATATATATTTACCTTACTTAAGTATATTTATAATGATGATGTATACCTATATATAATAGCTAACCAATATGCAATATTTATAGTAACTAAAATTAATATGATACTTTGTATCCGATCATCACAGTTGCATTCGTGGGAACAGACACTACGTCAGCATTTATGCAGTCGATGTTTGTTTCCACTATCATGCCTTGCTCGTATGATCAAAATACAAAAGTATCCATCATCTTTTTGAACACAATAGAAAATCAGTCTTTCTCTAACAACGAATGTAACACGTAGTTTTTAATTAAGTCTCTCCCTATAATTGGCGCAGTCGGTGAAAACAATAAAAAAAAATGTTGATACAAAAAAAAATTCATAGCAAGTTAAAACGAAAACAAAAAAAAAAGAGAAGAAAAAAGTGCAATTCGACAAAATGTATACACATATTAGTGCAACATAATACAGAAGAAGACTGCATAGTCCAAATGCTGAAAATTAAGACAAACAAAATCAAAAACAAATGTCTTTCAATCAAACCCAAGATTGAAACGGATATAATGGAACAAACCAGTCCAAAATATCTGATTGCCATAATCCCTGAAGAAACCAAAATAGAGATGAATTGTCCCCAGCGCAGCGACTTTAGCATATTAATAGGCACATATCTAATTGAAATTCCTATCAACTGTAGCTTCCACACAAGCACAAAATCGTTCAAAAATGTTGAAGCCATTGAGATAGGACATCCACTTGTGCTACCATCTTTAACCCTACCCGATTTACCGTTTGATGATAACATTGAAGAAATCACTCTACAGGATATAAAGCTGGGAGGTATTGCTCAGCTTTTAAAAGAGCAACTCTCAATTAAACATGTGACACTACAACCCCCTAGTACTTGCATTAGTATTACCCTAATTACGATTTTCGGAGGAATTTTGTACATCTATATCCGCCTTAAATCATGCATGAGGCACGAAATCTAACAACCGGAACCAGACATTCCAATTCCCCATGTAAGACAACACTTCGAAGCATAAAAAAAAAATTTAAACAGAAATGAAAAAAAAAAATATTATTAAAATAATATAATGGTAATTTGTAAACTAAAAATATTTTATACAAAAAAAATATTGAGAAAATAATTTTACAAAAAAAAACTTATTTCATCATATTATGGTAAAATATTATATTTCACACCAAATATGTATCGAACATTGATAAAAAAAATATAATGTTAAACTTATTGTATTTAAGAAATATTGAGAAAAAATTAACAAATTATATTTTCCATAGATATTATGGTAAAAATATTATATTTCATATCAAATATGTATCGAACATTGATAAAAAAAACATAATGTTAAACTTATTGTATTTAAGAAATATTGAGAAAAAATTAACAAATTATATTTTTCATAGGTATTATGGTAAAAATATTGTATTTCATACTAAATATGAATTGAAACAAAAATATATGTTTAAAATGTTGTATTAAAGAATATTAAAAAAAAATCACAAAAAAGTACATTCATCATAATATTGTAAAAATATTGTATTTCATAGCAAATATGTATTTAAAATTAATAAAGTTTTTTGAAAAAAAAATGAGAAAAAAAATCATTGTATACATTAAAGCTCTCTCTGGCAACGGAGCATATGTTTAAAATGTTGATTTAAAGAATATTGAAAAAAAAATACAAAAAGTACATTTCATCATAACATGGTAAAAATATTGTATTTCACAGCAAATATCTATTTAAAATTTATAAAATTTTTGAAAAAAAAATGAGAAAAAAATCATTGTATACATTAAAGCTCTCTCTGGCAACGGAGGAGTCATATATATATATATATTTACCTTACTTAAGTATATTTATAATGATGTATACCTATATATAATAGCTAACCAATATGCAATATTTATAGTAACTAAAATTAATATGATACTTTGTATCCGATTATCACAGTTGCATTCGTGGGAACAGACACTACGTCAGCATTTATGCAGTCGATGTTTGTTTCCACTATCATGCCTTGCTCGTATGATCGAAATACAAAAGTATCCATCATCTTTTTGAACACAATAAAAATTCAGTCTTTCTCTAACAACGAATGTAAAACGTAGTTTTTAATTAAGTCTCTCCCTATAATTTGCGATATCGTAAGCAAAATAATAGACAACTAAACTTGAACAATTATGGACTTCTGAATCAATGGTTTTCTTTCGCGAATGTTTAACAAAAAAAAAAAAACAATAATTACTACACAACGCAGTGCAACTAAAGAAGCAAAAAAAAACTTTTTTCTGTGTTTACAATGCGCGGATGGGTATTTATTAAACGCATTCTAATGATGCACCTGCCAAGGTCGAGAATATTGGTGAATTGAATGACATTGCCAGCTTCTAAGGATGATTTTCTGGTAAATAATTTACTTCGACCACACTTCAGTTTTTTTTAAACTATTATTATTTAAATACTTGTTTTTTTTATGATTTTTTGTATCTCTTGTTTTTAAATATTTTGTTTTTTATATTTTTATTTTGTTTTATAAAATTTGTTTCCGAAAGGTTGTCAAATAACATAAGTCTGCTTAAAATTGATCTTTTCTTTTCTACTTTTGTTTTAGTTTTCTTATATAAATATTTATTAATTTTGTTTGCATTTTAATTCTGCTGAAATGAATGAAAAGGGTTTTCTAAATTTTTATTTGCTGTTGCCGCTGCTGTTGGTGCCATCTTCGTGCCTTTCTCCCGGTTTTTACTTATTTACAACATACATGCAAGCAAATTTTAACAGTAATAATTCGACGGCGGAGTTTCGCGATTAATGATACATATTTTGGGAGCACAAAAGAATGGTTTTCGTGTTTGTCACTTAAATGCTCAAAGTTTGTTTCCTAAACTTGATGAGTTTAGGGATCTTTTTGAAGGTAGTACTGTTTATGTTTTATGTATTTCTGAGTCGTGGTTTTCAGGTCTATAGGATTAAGGGATATAACATTTTTCGTGGAGATAGAATAGGAAGAGTGGGGGGTGGTGATGCACTTTATGTTAAAGAGGAGTTAAAGTGCACACTTAAATACCGGTCCACATGTGGGAGCGAAATCGACTATGTCTTTGCTGAAATTCAGTCTTTCTCTGGTAAAATTCTTAATGGATCAATCTATAGGCCCAATAGGAATTTAAATTGTGCACCTATTTATAGTATTTTGGAATCAATTACCACAAATTACGATATAATTATAATTGGTGGCGATCTAAATAGCATTATTTGTGAATGATTTGAATTCTGTTCATCTTTGCGACCAGTTGTCAGCTTCTGCTTTTTCGAAGCATGATCTTTTGTATTTGACTTTTGATTTTTGAAATTCGACAAACAATTCAGAAACGTAACCGAGCATATAACGACTGGAAGCGCTATTAACTAGGAATACATTTGGAGCTGTACCGTTCCCTTCGAAACTTAGCGGTTAGTAAAATTAAATCTGCTAAAAAAAAATGTTATGCAAACAAAATTAATACAACAGTAAAAGGCCGTCAGCTTTGGCGAAACCTTAGAGAAATAGGAACAGGAAAAAATAAACGAAATACTAATAAGATTCCAGCCATAGACATTAAAGAACTCAATAAGAATTTTGTTAATTCGTCTGTTTCGCCTATTCATGTCATGCCTTCTTACCCTAACTCGTCTGAGCGAAATTGTTTTGAATTCTCATGTGTAGATAATCTGGACATAATTGAAAGTATGCTTTCAATAATTTCAAATGCGGTTAGCTTTGATGGAATTCATCGGAAATTTACCAAAATTATTCTTCGCATTATTCTACCTGTCTTTACACACATTTTCAATTTCATACTGACAACGGGTACTTACCCGTCGCAGTGGAAGAAATCTAAAATTATACCGATTCAAGAGTCCAACAAGCAATGAATTCCGGCCGATTTCTATATTACCCTTTTTCTCAAAAGTATTGGAAAAAATACTTTAAACACAAATAAACTATTACATAAATTCATATAGCCTCATGCCCTCATCAAATTGTCAGATGACATTCGAGAGTCCTTCGATGAAGATAAAATTACTTCTTTAAATTTGTTGGATTTTTTTAAAGTCTTCGATACGGTTGTCCAAATCAGTCTTTGTAATAAGCTTTCCACGATCTTTAGTTTTTCCGACTCAGCAGTTGCTCTAATCATCATCATCATATTTGTGCTCAAGATCTCAAGCGATTGCTTTGAAAAACCAAGTTTCAAATTTTCTGTTTAGTAATAGAGGTGTGCCGCAAGGCTCTGTCCTTGGGCGAGATTCCTTCAATTGTGAACTCCTCGATACATATGTACGCAGATGACATACAACTTTATAGAAGCTGCTCTCTTGGTATGATAGAAGACTGTGTCAATCAAATAAATAAGGACATGGTCTTTTTCTGAATCCGATGAAGACAAAGTGTTTAATAATCGGTAAAAACCCATATGACTTTTCCTATTTTTCGGATATCGTTCTTCGTGGCTCAAAAATAGATTTCATCGATAAGACCCGAAACTTAGGAATTATCTTCAACAGGACTCTCACGTGGAATAACCATATCAATGCTACAGTTGGAAAAGTTTATAATATAATACGTCAGCTCAGAGTTTCCCAGCAATTCACTCTTTAAAATACCCGTATGCTTCTAGCAAAAACTCTCATCGTTCCGAATTTAATTTATGGATGCGAGATTTTCTGTAACTGTGACTCAACTAGTAGAAGAAAACTTAGCATCGTTCCGCGTGCTTAGTGGAAAGATGGGGGACCGTCCGAAAACCAACTGCGTGCTGTTGACATGTGTTATGTGTTTTCTGTTTTTTCGTCCTCTTTCTATCTTCTGTTCTGTCCTGTATCAATGTCGTCTTGTGTGTTGTCTTGTAATTGTCTGAGCCGATGGCCTCAGTAGCCAGTGCTCATAAGTGTCTCTACTTCGTAGATTTATCTACGGAGCAGATCAATATGTAATGTAATGTAATGTATTAACTCATTTGTTTTTAATTAATTTGTTGCTATGGTTTTTCTTTGTTCTTGTTTTATTAGTATTAGATATAATAATAATTTTAATCAAATTTAACTTTCAATGTTAATCATCACTATTAATAAGAGATTATATATTCCTAATGTGCATGACTCAAATGAAAAAATAAATAAAATAAATAAAATAAAAAAAAGTCAAATGCAAAAACCAATATATAGGATTAGGAAACATACCATTTAGAAAGAATGTCAAATATCCGTTTGAATGTTTTGGTTTGAAAATTATCAGTTCTGTATTGTTTAGCAAAGACTGGTGTGGTATCAAAAAATATAAATGAATAGCTACCCGCGCGCGCAGTTGGTTGTTTAAAAATTAAATTTCAAAAAATGCGATTTAATCCCAAAAATGCTAATTTTCTTTAAAAAAATTAAACGAAAAAGATTTTTGTATTCAACTTCATCTTGAAATGAAACGAAAAAGATTTTTGTATTTAAAAACTAAAAAAGTAGAATGGCTGTCAAACAAGGCCAAGAAGTGTCGACCTAAAGCTAACCGGGGATGGTCGCTTTTGGCGGTGGTGCGCGCAAAAAAAAAATATAAAACGAAAAACAAGCAGAAGTGTCGCTGCACAAATACCCTCGCGTGTGTCGAAAAAAATTACCGCCTGTGGTGCGCCAGTTATATGAACCATAACAACAACACGACCGACACCCTAATCGATCCTAAAGTTTAGGTGAACCTTATTCGTCAGCACAATCCAGCGATGAGCAGCAACAACGAGTCAATCAACCAGTGTTATTATTTTTTGCTTAATAATCGAATTGTAATTATAAATACAAACTGTAACAGGTCAATCAACCAGAGTGTTCTATTACTTCATTCCTCTACATTTTTCATTTTGCTTATTAATCGAATTAATATTATAAATACAAATTGTAGTATTGATAAGAGTTGTGTTATTTTTTTTGATTAAAAGCGAGTAGTCCCACTTTACATAAAAGTGGGATATAAAAACAAACCATTAAAAAGAAAAAAAAGAACTTTCGAAGGTTAATCGAAAAAATAAATTTTTTTGTGTTGTGCGACATCGGCGAAGCAAATTATAACGGGTAATAACCACTAAACGGGACATCAGTGTGTCTGAAAAAAAATATATAAAAAACATCAGATCATTGAAGAAGACCAGCATAAACAAATTATCAGGCTCTAAATACAATGAAGATATTTTTGCTCATGTAAGTCAAATATATTGAATTTCAGTTGATAAATGTCCAGAATCCCAAAAAACAATCCCTACCCAATATGTAAAAAGAAGATCGTAAACTCCAATAATTTTAAGATAGACGATTTAAATATTATATTATTAGATTATAATAATTCAAAGAATACAGTAGAAACAAATAAAAATGATTTAAATATTGACAAATCTTATAGACTCTTAAATACCAACAATAGGAATTTATCCGCAAATAGTAGCTTAGAAATTAGCATAATGGAAAACGGCAGTGACGCAACAGCAGCAGCCGAAGCCGCTTCAGTAGCCGCAGAAGCTTCAATCAACCTCTTAAATTCACTTAGAGTTCCTGAAATAGTAAAGGATATCCCAACTTTCGATGGAAATCCAAGGCTGCTCTTCGAGTTCATTAGAAACATAGAAGAAATATTGTCACTGCTTAAGCCGATCGATGGCACAAATTTAGGCCGGGTTATACTGCGAGCCATCAGAAATAAAGTCATTGGTCCAGCCAATGAGGTCTTAAACGTTTATGGGGCCACATTATCTTGGTCCTCAATCAAAGATAATCTCATTAACCACTATTCAGATAAACGTAATAAGACTTCTCTCGTACGTGATCTGCATAATATTAGACAACAAAATAAAACTATAGAAAAATACTACAGTGAAGTCATTGAAAGCAGCCATGATAAATCATGTGCAAATCCACGAAAAAGAAACAAGTGTTATTTCTGCTAAAAATAGACTATACAAAGAAATGTGCTTAAACACATTTTTAACAGAGCTCAGAGAACCACTTGGTTCCACTGTAAGAGCCATGAAACCTTCAAGTCTCTCGGAAGCCTTTGTGTATTGCACAAAGGAACAACATATATCCTATTTGAAACACGAATCCCAACCCATTGTTTTTAATCAGCAAAGACACTTTCTACCTAACAACCATTACGCTAAAACACGGTTTCCTCAGTTAAGACAAGGCCCCCAACTGGCACAAAATTATCAATTTATGCAAAACCCACAATTTAGGCAAAATCATCAAGTATTCCCTAACGTTCAAAACAGGCAGAACCAACAAAACGACAACCCTTTCAAAAGACTTTTTAAAACCGGTTCCGGACAATTTTCCAATAGGCAGAAATTACCTCCTCCTGAACCAATGGAAGCCAGCACTACGTACACAAATTTTAGATCGCCAACACAGAACCCAAATAACAAAACACCGAGTAATTTTTTTAGACAACCAGGTTTCGTCAACAATAACAACCGGGAACTCCACAACATTGACGTAGAGTACCCTGCAAATCTAGAATTTCTCGAAGAAGAACACTCAAATGAACCTATTAGTAACCTTGAAAATACATACCAAAGTTTAGATCGATATTCAAATGAACAATTTCAGCATGGCCTCGACGTATTAGAAGGAACAAACAATTTAGAAGATACAATACATTTTCGGGAACCCGCCTCTGGGAACCCATCGGGTATATAGATGTGAATAAACACGGAAACATTTTGCCATACATAAATATTGCCTCTCCCTTTGGAAGACCACTAAGGTTTTTTATCGATACTGGTGCATCGTCGTCATTCATAAATCCTGAATTTGCCGATCCCAAACTTCAATCTCCCACTAAGCACACTATTGTAAAAACAATTTTTAAGGAACATACTATCAACGAAGATATAACGTTCCCATCCTTTACGGAATTCAAAATACATGGAACATTTAAATTTCTGATATTCAGATTCCATGGATATTTTGACGGCCTAATTGGTCTAGACATTCTCACACAACTCAAAGCCAAAATAGATTTAGAGAAACAGAAACTTATAACAGAAAATTCCAGCATCCCTCTTCTTTTTAAACCTAACTTCACGTCTTCTCAATATTCCATTCCGCCACTTTCAAAATTAATCTATCGTCTCCCCGTTGACACATAAAATGGTGATATTCTCATAAATCAAATCGAAATAAAACCAAAAGTAAATATCTCAGAAGGTATCTATACCGCAAAAGATTGGTAAAGTACCCTTGAAATCACAAATGCTTCAAATGAAGAACAAACCATTCTGCTTGAACAACCCATCAAAGTTCTCCATAAAACATAAGATACCGACACGGGAAGATATCCCAGTATACACAAAATCCTACAGATATCCGTTCATACACAAAATGGAAGTACATAAACAAATCCAAGACTTGCTTAGACAAGGAACAATTAGACCAAGTCATACACCTTGGAGCTCTCCGGTTTGGGTAGTTCCAAAAGGAAAGGATGTACCAACAAAGAAATGGCGCCTCGTTATTGATTTTCATCGTCTCAACGAAAAAACTGTAAGCGATAAATATCCACTCCCGAACATTACGGAGATTTTGGATAAATTAGGGAAATGCATGTATTTCTCAACTTTGGACCTTGCCAGCGGGTTCCACCAGATCGAAATGAACCCAAGTGACATATCCAAAACTGCATTCACAGTTGAAGGCGGACATTACGAATTTGCGCTTAAAAATGCGCCATCAAAATTCGAACGTGTGATGGATCACGTCCTTAACGGACTCGTTGACAAAATCTGCTTGATCTACTTGGATGACAAAATCATCTTTTCTACTTCTTTGCAAGAACATATAGAGAATCTAAGAAAGGTATTTTCAAGATTGAGAGAATTCAACTTCAAAGTTCAATTAGAAAAAACAGAGTTTCTTTATAAAGAAACAGCGTTTCTTGGTCATATCATTGGAAGGGACGGAGTAAAACCCAACCCTGAAAAAATCGCAGCAGTAAAAAAATGTTCAATCCCAAAGACACAAAAAGAAATTAAGTCATTCTTAGGGCTCTTAGGGTATTATCGCAAATTCATCAAAGACTTTGCGAAACTCACGAAACCTCTAACAGAATGTCTCAAGAAAGGAAAAACAATTGCCTTAACCATAGATACATTACAGCTTTCGAAATGTGTAAGGAACTTTTGATTAATGACCCTATTCTACAATATCCCGATTTTTCGCGGCCATTTATTCTCACCACCGACGCCAGCAATTTTGCGATAGGCGCAATACTATCCCAAGGCACCATAGGTTGCGATAAGCCGATCTGTTTCGCTAGCAGAACCTTAACGGGCACAGAAGTAAACTACTCTACAATAGAGAAAGTGTTACTGGCGATAGTTTGGGCTACGAAGTACTTCCGCCCCTATTTATTTGGTCATAAGTTCAAAATCGTTGCTGAACATAAACCGCTACAGTGGATGATGAATTTAAAAGACCCTAACTCTAAGTTAGTCAGATGGCGCTTGAAATAAGAAGAATTCTACCACGAGATTGTATACAAGAAGGGTCAACATAATCTAAACGCTGACGCTTTGAGTAGAATGAAAATCGAAAACACTAACAACGAAATAGAGTTAAATATTAACGAAAGAAATTACCCTAACCTCGATTCTAGCGGATCAACCATTCATTCCGCCATAGAAAACCTAGACGACCACATATACATTTCAGAACGCCCACTAAATAAATTAAACATCCAACTCGTACTAAAGATACACGAACACGACATGCCAACAGAATTAAAAATGCTTTTTAAAAATAAGCAAAGACGAACTATTACTAAACAAAAATTTTCCGAAAACGATATCACTAGCATTTTTAAAAAATTTGTGCCTCCCAACAAATATTGCGCTATATATACTGAGGACGAAATATTAAAATAAGTCCAAAGTGTATTATCAAAATACTTTTCGAATAATAAATCCTTTAAAATAATACGTTGCACGGAAATACTAGAGGACATACTAGAAGACGACAATCAAGACAAATTGATTAATAATTACCACGTAAAAAATAACCACAGGGGCATTAATGAGGCCCATTTACACCTTAAACGCGATTTCTTCTTTCCCTTTATGAAAAATAAAATTGTGATCCCTGCCAGAATCTGAAGTACAATAGAAAACCCCAGAAAATCGAGTTCCAAATACCAGAGAACCCCGAAAAACCTCTGGACATAGTGCACATCGACATTTATTGTATAAACAACCAAAAAATTTTAACAATCATTGACAAATTCTCCAAATTTGCTGCGGCCTATACAATCCCAGCTAGAAATAGCTTGACTGTAATTAAATCTCTTCTTAATTTTATGAGCCTTCATGGTATCCCCGCTAAATTAATTTCAGACCAAGGAGCAAAATTCACATCAACAGTTTTTTAAAGATTTTGTTGGTCAATACAACATCAATCAACACATTACATCATTGCAACAGTCAGGCAGAATTATTTCCATATATCAAACAAAAAACAGGAGAACAGGTAGCAAGAAATTTAAACAAATTAAACCAGAACAGGGAGAAACTAAAGACAATTAGAACAAGCTCATTCATATATAGAAAAGAAAACAGAAGAAACAAACTAACTCCCAGATTTAGTAAACACAAAATTAAAAACAATAGGCAAGTTACGGATTTATTAACTAATAACCAAAAACTGCGCAAATCAAAAATTAAAAGAAAGCTTAAATTTCAGGTTAGCAGTCATCAACCTAATGGCAACAATGGCAGCACAGAAAATGAAAATACAAGACTTATCTAACAATCACGGACTTCTGACAATTAAATTGGGGATCACCAGAACAATACAGTCATACCAAAGCCTAATACACATAGTACAGCTACACAAATATGAAGAAAACATTAATTTAATAGGCAATTCCTTGAAAGTTTTCCAGAATATCGACGGTTTTAATGATTCTTTCAAAGTAATAAAAATAAAATTCGAGCAGCTACAAGCCAAACTCCAAACTTTGACACCTAAATTAAGGCAAAAAAGAGGGCTTATAAATGGTCTTGGGACAGTTATAAAAAGTATTACAGGGAACATGGACGCAGATGATGCCCTTAACATTAACAAAAAAAATTCAAGAACTGACACAAATGCAAGATAATCTTGAAGAACAAGGGATTAACCAAGATAGGCTTAAAAAACAAATGATAGGTAGATTTAGTAACATTACAAACCATATAAACACACAACAAAAACTAATCGAAAAATATCTAGTACATACCGAAAAGCTATTAGGTAACAGAATAAGAACAGAAGAAAATTCAATTAGATTGATTCAATATTTAAACCAGATTAATTTTAACATAGAACTCTTGCATAACCATTTGGCTAACATAACAGAGTCCATTATTCTTGCTAAACTTAACGTCATTTCAAAACAAATTCTGAACACCGATGAGTTTACTTTTATATACAATTCATTTAAAGATCAATCAATAAATATCAGTTCTGACGAACATATCTATGAATTATTGGAGCTTCAGGCATATTACAACCACTCAAATATAATTTTCAATATTAAGATCTCCATCCTAAGAAACCAAGCCTCCTCCTTTTTCCATTTGGTACCAATTCCAATAAAAAACCAGTTACTAGAATCTTTCTGCATTCTCAACAAAAATGAGATTCAATATTTCGATAACAAATGTCGATCACCGTCAGTTATACCGCTATATCAACCATAACTATAGTTGGTATAATTATTATGATAATATACCGCATTCAAAACATCCAGCGGCCAATCCAAGTACCATACAACATAAGCAACAGTGACCAACAAACACCAAAACATGCATTTAACATAATGCTAGCTCCGGCAGAAGACGCATACAGCATCTTTAACGGTAGCTCTCTCAATGGGGGGAAGAGTTATATGAACCATAACAACAACATGACCAACATCCAAATCGATCCCAAAGTTTAGGTGAACCTTAATCCAGCGATGAGCAGCAACAACGAGTCAATCAACCAGTGTTCCATTTAATATTTTATTATTTCATTTTTGCTTTTTAATCGAATTGTTATTATAAATACAAACTGTAACAGGTCAATCAACCAGAGTGTTCTATTACTTCATTCCTCTAAATTTTTTTTTCATTTTGCTTATTAATCGAATTAATATTATAAATACAAATTGTAGTATTGATTGAGTTGAGTTATTTTTGTTGAATAAAAGCGAGTAGTCGCACTTTACATAAAAGTGGAATTTGTTTTTTTTTTAATACCAACGCAGCACACACCTTAACTCGCGCACAAAAAATAATTAATTCGAAAAAAATATCAAAAAGTGTCTGCGCTTCATCACCTTCGCGCGTGTTAAACAAAACACCGCTCGCGGCGCAAAAGTCCTCCTCTAATCCTTATCACCTTAATTTGCAGTGCATAGCTGAATGTCATCTGATCTGCCTTATTTTGATGTATTTTTGAATTAATTTTTTGTATCTAAACTATCTTAAGGGCATAACACCTAGGATAGTTTGCTTTTACGGAAATTATTATTTTTTTTTTTTTTTATAATTAATGCGCGCACAAGGGATTATGTGTTTCCCTTTTAATGTAGAACACACTGCGCGGGCATTACAAAGATAGGGAGGGGAGAGATAGGAGGTGCCGATTTACATTGGTTTTGAATGTTTGCAGATCAAAATGGCAAGGGAAAATCCCGCCGGGTAAACTATTCCAAATTCGTGTCGTTCGGCTAAAAAAAGAATCCGTATATTTCACGGTACGTCCGAAATTAGGCTCAAGGGTGAACTGATGAGCATTTCTTGCAAAACGAGTATTACGGGAGAAACTTTTAAGGGGAGGAATGCAACTGGCTACTTCGAGTGAACAAATATATGGTCGTTCCAACGGAGGTCGTCGTTGACACACATACCGAGTACTGAGAGCTTTTCGGTTTCTTCGATGTAAGTGCCATTCATGGACAATGGCATTGGGCGAATGTTTAGCTTTAACGACAGAAGACAGCATTGAGTTTTCGAAGCATTAAACTCCACACGATTTCTATTAACCCATTTGATAATGCTGTATAAATCGGAGTTTAATGAGCTTGACATACGGTACCGTTGCAATTGTACGTCCGAAGGCGAAGGACGTGAATTATCGAACGAATATGAAAAGCTGAGGGTAGAGTCGGCAGCAAAACAATTAAGTGGATTAGAAGTAACAGACAGAAGATCATTTATAAAAATGAGGAAAAGAGTCGGAGACAGAACAGAGCCCTGGGGCACACCAGCATTTATTTTGTAGGAATTATACTTGAATCCGTCCAATACAACTTGTATTGAACGATCCAGAAGTTAGCTTCCAATCCAACGAACAAGAGTATCATCGATCTCAAAAGCACGCATTTTCGATAAGAGAGCTTCATGCCAAACTCTATCAAATGCCTTGGAGATATCAAGAGCAATAATCTTACTTTCAACAAAGCGATGTAAAGATTTGTTCCACTGTTCGGTGAGATATGCCATCAGATCAGCAGTGGAACGGTTGCTGCGGAAGCCGTACTGACGGTCATGGAGAAGCTTTCGATCTTCGAGATATTCCTTTAGCTGACGGTTAATCAGTGTTTTCATGACCTTAGAAAGAAGGGATGTCAGTGCTATGGGTCGGTAGGAGGAAGGGGAGGACGGGTCACCTTTCTTAGGGACAGGCTGGACAAATGCTGTTTTCCATCTTCTAGGAAAGATTCCAGAAGAGTAGGAGCGATGGAAAAGCTTACGCAGTGGCTTTGCCAGTGTGGAAGAACACCTCTTCAGAAGAATCGGGGGTATACCATCCGGGCCAGCGGATTTGTGTATATCGAGATCTTTGAGAACTCTTGCTACTGTACGAGTGCGGAAAAAAATGTGTCCCATGGAAAAATTTACATTCTCAAGTACAGGAGGGGCAACGGTGCTTTGAGGCAGCGTGGAGCTGGCAGCGAAATGGGCGGCGAGCAAGTTTGCCTTCTCTGAAGAGTAAACAATTGGTTTGTTATTGTCGATGAGCGTTGGAACCGAAGATGTCGGGGAGTTTTTTATATTTTTTACAAATGACCAAACATTTTTACTGCCTTTGGGACACTGCAGAATTTTTTGCCGTAATTTTTGGTCATGTAAAAATTTGGTTCTTTCTATAACGGAACTGCATGAGTTCCTTGCTTGTTTGTGCTTTTTCCGATTTTCCTCTGTAGGGTTGGCTTTGTAAGATCGGAAACTTACTTCTTTGAGCCTGATAGCTTCTTTACACTCAGAATTAAACCAAGACTTTTCTTTAGGTTTGATGCTTTTTACTCTGTTAGGAATAAAAGCACGCATCCCTAGAAGAATCACATTTGTGATAATTTCAGCACTGGCATCAATGTCACTATCGAGGAAGCATAGTGACCAGTTAAAGTTTCGATAAAAGATATTCAGGCCGTCCCAGTTGGCATTCTCGTATTGCCAAACGGTCCTGGTGGGAAGTTTTTCTTTAACTGGATGGGTGGGGGATGAGAAATTAGCTGAAATGATACAATGTTCTGAAGTGCCAAATGGAGAATTTACACTAATGGTATATTTATCAGGGTGAGAAGTAAGAAACAAGTCAAGAGTATGGGCGGCTTGCCCAGCAACATCCGGTATACGCGTTGGCACATCGATCAGTTGGGTAAGGTGATGTAACCCGGCAAAGAGCTCGACATACCTTCCTTCGGGTGTTGTCGGACCAGAAGAGCGGAGCCAGTTGGAATTGTGTACATTGAAATCGCCCGCAATAACGATTTCAGTGCGAGGACAAAGGGAAACAATTTTCGAGATGGAATCAGACAGTGCATCAAACTCGTTACAAGTCGAATTACTGTCAAGATTTGGACTCCTGTAAATAAAACAATAATGAATGACATGCTTGCAGACAGTGAATTTGAGCCACAAGAAGTTAAAGTCCGTGTTGGAACATTGCCCATATTGGGGAAGGCTCTGGCAAGCAATATTATTCCTAACATAGACCATGATGGGAAAAGAGTAATGGCACCTAGCTATACCCATGTAGAGAAAATTCTGATAAATCAGTATTTACTCCAACCTGAGTTTCACTTAATGGCAAAACAGCTGGCCTGTGTTGAACAGTGTAGACGTACACGTGAAAGAAATTCTTTCTTAAACCACGAACATTTGAATACACGACACAAAAATCACTTTCCATTTAAAAATACTTACATACAAAAACACAACTCTGATTAAGTCGAACTGCGCAGTGAAAATCCAAATTAACTTCTGTAATAAAATTGAAATCAAAGGCGCTCCAATCAAAAAATGTCCAGGTGTGATAGCTTCAAGATCATTGGGATCATTAGATATAGGATTCAATGGTCTAGAGTTAAGGATCGCTTCTATTTGCGCAAGAGCTGTTGTTAATTCTTCTTGTGTTAGAGACGCACTCGCAAATGTACGCTTCATATGGTGCTTTGCTAATTTTACTGCTGCTTCCCATAAACCTCCAAAGTGAGGAGAACGAGGAGGAATAGGTCTCCAGTCAATGGTTCTGCCAGTGCAATAATTCATAATAGATTCCTGACCTTCTTTAGTAAAAACCTTTCGGTTAGTTCATTTCGAGCTCCTACGAAGTTTGTAGTATTATCAGAGAGAATTTTAGCTGGACCGCCTCGCCTTGCGACAAATCTTTTCAGGGCTCCCAGAAATGCCTGAGTAGTTAGATCTGATACAAGTTCCAGGTGCACCGCTTTTTTTGAGAAGCATACGAAGACAGACACATATGCTTTTGTTGATTGTTTCCCACGTATTCTATAGTGAATGTATACTGGTCCAAAGAAGTCAACGCCTACATTTAAAAATGGTCTTGAAGGTTGAACGCGTTCTGGTGGTAAATTTCCCATTAACTGCTCAATACTCCTTGGTCTGGCCTTAAAGCTACTCATGCAGTTCATTACAATGGACTGCGCCAATCGTTTTCCTCCGAGAATCCAATAAGCTTGCCTTGAGATTGAAAGTAGAGCATGGGGTCCAGCGTGCTTATGCTCCTGGTGTAGTTCGGACATCAATAATTTTGAAAAATTATGGGAACTTGGTAGGATCATCTGATGCTTTGCTTCGTATGGTAGATGGGATGCAGCTAATCTTCCTCCTACTTTCAATATATTTCTTTTGTCAAGAAATGGTGAGAGAGAATTTAGATGGCTACTTTGAGACACACAACCATATTTAATAAGTGCCTTTAAAACTTCTGAGAAAGCCGTTTCTTGAATATATTTTACTATAGCGCACGTTGCTGATTTGAGTTCTTGTAGAGAAATAACAGGTTCTACAAGTCGATAATTTTTTGCTCGTTTTAAGTTACTGATGAATCGTATACTATATGCTGTCACCTTTTGCAGAAATTTAAACGAGTTTTTGTGATTAATTTTTTCGATAAAATGGCACTTCGTGTTCGGTGTTGCTAGTAGTACAGTTTTCAAAACTTTCACTTCTAACATTTGTCCTCCTTCTTTTCCTGATGGTTGTTTGGGCCATTCTGACTTAGGCTTTTTCAAAAATTCTGGACCTTGGAACCAAACCGTTGACTTCAAAAGTTCCTCCGGAAACACTCCTCGAGATAAAAGATCAGCCGGATTGAGTTCTGAGTTTATAATTTTCCATTGGGATTTTGTGGTTTCATCTTGAATCGTTGTTATACGATTAGCTAATAAGGTCCTTAGTGGAGATGTTGTGTTTATCCAAGATAAGACTATTTGTGAATCGGTCCAGTACATTATTTCTTTAAATTTGATTGGCAAACTTTCTTTTACGAATTTTACTAATTGTACCAATAATTTGGCGGCACAGAGTTCTAATCGAGGTATCGTTTGTTGCTTTATTGGTGCAACTCTAGTTTTTGAGCACTCCAACTGGACCTTGATTGCTCCTTTTAGATTTGTTGATTTGAGGAAGACTACAGCTCCGTAGGCTCTTTGGGAAGCATCTGAGAATGCATGAAGTTCAATGCATGTTGCGTTGTTTATTATGATGTGTCGTGGAATTTTAAGATTGTTTAATTTTAGCAGGTCTTGTCGGAAGGTTTTCCATTTTGTATTCATCTCCATCGGCAATACGGCATCTCAATTGAGATTTAATGCCCATAGTTCCTGCATAAATATCTTTGCCAAAACCACTACTGGACTCACTATTCCTAGTGGGTCAAAAATATGAGCAGTGTCGGATAATGTAGATCGTTTTGTAATTTTCGTTATTTCATTCCAATTTGTTTTGATGAGAAATTGGTCTGATGCTGGTATCCAGGTAAGTCTTAACGTTTTTATAGAACCTTCATGAAGAATTGTTTCTGTTTCACAATCTTTTTGTGGAATTCCTTTCAAGAGTGAAGGTGTGTTGGAACACCATTTCCGTAGATGAAACTCACCTTAAGCCAGGAGTTGTATCAGTTCTGATTGCATTTGAGTAGCAGTTTTAAGAGTGTCGCTACCAGTTAAGATATCATCCATGTATATATCTTGACGGACAATATTTGCGCCAAGTAAATGCTGTTTTCCTGCTCCATCTGTTAGATGACGAAGACATCTTATAGCAAGGTAGGGTGCAGATTTAGTACCATAAGTTACGGTAATTGATTAATTGATATGTCTTAAGAGGTTCCTTAAGAGATTCCCGCCAAACTATACACTGGAATCGTTTACTATAGTCGTTAACAAGTGTTTGTCGATACCTTTTAGAAATATTGGCTGTGAACACATACCTGTGAATCCGGAACCGCAATAAAATTGAGAAGAGATCATTTTGTAAGGCTGGTCCAGTGTGGCAGGATCTGAATGAGTGATATGTTTGTGGATGTCTTTGATGATCCATCAAATACCACTCATAGTTTTGTTGAACTGCTTTCCGGACGCAGGACGCAATGATGAGGAAGAAAATATTGCGGCCTTTGATTAGATTTCAATGTTAATCTCTTCCATATGTTTTAAAGCAATATAATCTCTCATGAACTCAATGTATTGCTTATGAATTTCTGAATTCTTTTGAAACCTTTTTTCAAGGCTAAGATATCTTCGCACAGCTATCTCTCTCGATTCGCCTAGACATTTAGGGTCATTAGCAAAAGGTAGAGTTACGATGTATCGTCCAGATTGAGATCGTGTTGTTGTTTTCAGGAATATTTCTTCGCATTGACGCTCTTCTTTGGTAACAGTTTTTTATTTGCTTGTGAGGGAGGAGCTAGGTTTTCTTCCAAGTTCCAAAAACGTTCGACAAGACTTTCTAAGTTAGAAGATGAACTGTTTACTCCTATGCCGCAAAATAGTGTTGATGGAATATAAGTGACAATCTTCCCCATAACTATCCATCCCAGTAAGGTGTTTTGTAAGGTGGGTCCACTGTTGTTTAATTTAATCTGGCTCACTGACAGAAGTTCGGGGTAGAGTTCGGCTCCGATGAGAATATCTATCTCCTGTGGTTTATTAAAGTTGTCGTCAGCTAATTTTATGTTCTGAGGTATTTCCCAATGACTGGCATCTATGAAATCACTGGGTTGTTGTGTGGTTATCGTGTCAAGTACAAAAACTTGAATTTGTGTATGATAACCATTAACTCGAGATTGAATACATATATCGACCTTTTTGCTTAATTTGATTGGTTTATTTCCCATTCCTGAGACCTCAAGAGATTAGATGTAATTTCGAAGCAAGTCTTTCTGTTATGAAGCTCATTTGAGAACCGGAATCGAGCAAGGCTCTTGCTTTCACTGGATTGTTTGTACGATTGAGAATGTTAACAACTGCTGTTCCCAACAAAACGTATTTGGAGGGTTTTGTAATCGTGGATGTTGCTGAAAGGCTTGTCCTGTTGTCAATCATTGGAGGTTGTTGCTTCTGGTTCTCTGTCGATACGTGAAGCAGGGTGTGGTGAAACTTGTTGCATTTGGTGCAATGCATTTCTCGACATGATGGAGCTCGGTGTCCAAAGCGCAAGCAATTTATACAGCGGTTGAGTGAAGTTATAGTTTTTAGTCTCTCCTGTTGTGAGAGTTGAAGGAGCTTGGGACACAAGAACATGGCATGTCTTTTCTTTCCACAAACATTGCATTTATTGCTTCCGTTTGTTGAAGCAAGAGCGACTTTTGTCCTTTTACTGAAGTCGTCTAAGCTTGCCTTTATTACTTTTGGTCCCATGGCTTCTAATGATTGGAACCGTAACTCTAAGAACGATAAAAAGTCGCTCAAGGATGGTAATGCCTTTGGTTGCTTAAGCGACTGCTCCCAGAGGGTTAACGAGTTTCTATAAAGTTTCTTGATCAGAATATTCATAAGCAGCGGATCCCAATTTGTGGTGTCAATATTAAGCCCCTTCAAACTCAGCATGCATTCTTGTGTGGTGTCGTGCAAGGCCTTTATTGCTTTTGGAGTTTCATTTTGGATTGCAGGTTGCATTAGTAATGACTGTGCTGATACCAACAGTCGAGGGTTATCATACCGATCTCTTACTACTTGCCAGGCTGCATGGTAATTGCTATCAGATGTCGTAAAATGCCTTATTAAATTCTCGGCTTCACCAGTCAATGTTGTTTTTAGATAGAAGAACTTTTGGCAGTTTGCAATATCTTGTTTATCAACAAGTTCGGTGAACAAATCACTATACTGCTTCCATTTGGTATAGTTTCCATTAAATTTGGGCAAGGTTACCTTCGGTAATTATAGGGTTTGCTTCGGCGTATTCACTGGAGTAAGATTCATGGCTGTATTACATGATGATGAGCTCTGTGCTGTGACTTCTTCCAATTTGGCTGTTAATGTTATCACGAATTGCTGGACTTCGTCTTCCAGCTTGTAAAATTCGTTTAAATCGTACCCATATTGAACTGGGTCTTCAATGAGCTCATGAATTAACCGATGGGTTTCTTCGAGTTTCATCCAGTATTTTAGCAGCGCGTTTAGTTTGACGCTACAAAATGTAGAACTCCAAGCTTCTTTTGCTATGGTTTTAAGACCAGAGAGTAACCGTTGTAGAGACTGTGCGGTGGTGTTCTATCGTCTTACTACTCTAGAGCAGTCCGAAGTTTGGTTTTGTATATCTACGGACTGCTTTTCAGTTGTTTTGTCGTTGCCAGAACTTTGTTCCACTTCTGGAGGTGTTAAGCTAGCAGCCCCAGTTGCCTTTTTTGAAGGGTCAGCGTTGAGATCTTTAGGTACAATTGATTGTAAGACTTGCTTTAAATCAATGTATGCCCTTTTCACTATCTCGTATGTATTGGCTTGGACATAGGGAGTGTCCTACTTAACAGACGCCTTTATCTGCTCATTATTATTCTGAAACTCTAACCAGAGAGCTTCTAATGTTTGCAGTCTTTTGGCTTTATATTCGACTGTTTTTCGGTCGGAACTGTCTTTGCCAACATTGGCCTTCAATCGTAGGAGATCATCAGTTATGGCCTTTTTGTCTGGCCACGATACGGAATACCTCCAATTCATCCATAATTTTCTTCTTGATGAGTTGCGTCACGGGTTTTATGCAAATTTTTTAATTATCTGCGTCAAATATGAAGGCGATAAGATGTTTGACTTTTTGCTGCAACAAGTAAGATGCAGGTTTACGTTGAATACGTCTTCTTCCTTGAGGCTTTGGAACACCAGAACACGGGAACTCTGGATACTTGGATCTTATCTTATCACGTCGGGGTCACCAATGTTTAAAGTCTTAACCTCTTTTGGTTTCGACGTATGGTTCCAAGATTGTATCTTTTAGTTATTAATTACTCCTTACCTCGGGTGGGGGTAGCAATCATAAAAGAAACAATCGTATGTGACTTCTGAATGAAAGTAAATTTTATTCTTAAAATGTATGATTATTTATACTAAATAAAATGCATAATATCAGCAATTATTTACAATGTGAGAAAATAAATAATAATTTTGGTGAGAAAATAATTGTAATAGGATAGATACTTTAAGGCGAGTGCAAATAAAGTGCAAACGTTACAGTTTTGATGGGAAAAATAAAATAGGGAATGGAATGTGAATTGGGTTGGAGAAAGGGTGTTTAAGATTTTGATAGGGTGTTTTAATATAAGTTGTGGTTTAAAGTTTAAATAGTGACATTCTCTGAATTCGTAGTTGATTATAATTATGCTTTGCAAAGTACAAAGGACCTGGTCCTCCAGGTTGGGGGTTGTGCGTGGGGTTAACAACCCTGCCATGGAAAAAAGAAAAAGTTGCGAAGTGACCAATAGCCTCGGAAAAGGACGGATTTACTGTTGACGACCCGGAAAAACGAATTAAGGACAACGACCTTCGGATCTGCAAGTGGAATGTTAGAACTCTTCACAGACAACACGCAGCCAAACAACTAGTAGGAGCCCTAGACTGTACAGAGCATGAATTACTGCCATCCAGGAAGTGCGATGGGATGGGCCGGGCAAAAGGAGGATGAAAAATTGTGACGTGTACTACGGTGATTGTGCAAGAAGACCACAGCGTTTATTTGGGTGCGGATTCGTCATAAGCCGTAGATTTAGACATTAAGTCTTGGGCTTTCGACACGTAAGTGAGCGACTTGTGACTATCCGTATCAAGGCTAAATTCACCAAAATAAGCCTAATATGCGCTCATACCCCCACAGAGGACAAAGATGACGCCACCAAGGATAACTTTTATGAGCTCCTTGACAAAACCTATGAGCAATGCTCTAAATACGACGTAAAGATCGTACTAGGCGATTTTAACGCCAAAATAGGTAAAGAGGAAATCTTTGGTAGGACTGTCACATAGCCTACATGACACAACGTCTGAAAACGGACTTAGGCTAATTGATTTCGCAGCGGCACATAACGTCACCATTGCAAGCACACGGTTTACTCATCTCGATATACACAAAGGGACTTGCCGACACCCACATCAAAGAACAGTCAATCAGATTGATCACGTTGCGATCGATGGATGTTCGCATCTTCGGAGCTGCTTAAATCGACTCGGATCACTATCTTGTTGCAGCAAAGGTAAGAATGCGAATAACCCGAACTCCACAACAACGGAGTAATACTGTGACGTCGGAAAGCTGCAATCGCAAGAAACCGCCAGAACCTATAGAATACACCGTAACCTCTCAAGAAATCCATTACCGCCAGCATCAAGTGCCGAAGACTAGGTCAACACTGCCAACAAGCCATCAGAAATACCGCAACTGATGTGCTAGGTTTCACCAAACCACCACCACGAAACCTCTGGTTCGATGACGAATGCAGGCACCCATGCAGCCAAAAAAGAGGCATATAAAGAGGCGCTGCAAAGAAAGACGAGAGCTGCTCGCGAGATCTACGAGCAGAAAAGACGGGAAGAACACCGGCTTCTCCAAAAGAAAAAGAGAGAGCATGAGAAGCGCGCGATCGAAGATATTGACAGATGCTACTCCAGCAACAACGTGCGGAAGTTTTACCAACAGGTAAAAAGAACGTGCCAAGGAAACAAACCGCACAGAAGCCTGTAGAGATAGGAATAGAAACCTCGTAGTAGAGTCACAGTCGGTGCTGAGTACATGGAAGGACCATTTCCGCAGACTGTTAAACAGCGATGAAGACCAAAATCCCGCTGTCAGGCAAAATGAACCATTCAACATGGATGATGACAGACAAAACTTCCGTCCAGCTGACCAAAATGAAGTAAAGATAGCAATATCTAAACTAAAAAACAACAAAGCTGCTGGACCCGACGGACTAACCGCAGAACTTTTTAAAGCGGCCGGAAATGACTTGGTAAAATGCATACACCAACTCATCTCTAAACACTGGTCAAAAGGAAGTATGCCTGATGAATGGAATCTCAGCATCGTTTGCCCGATCAACAAGAAAGGAGACTCTCTAAACTGCGCCAACTATAGAGGAATTAGTCTCCTGAATATCGCCTACAAGATCCTCTCTGCCGTACTATGTGAACGCCTGAAACCTTTCGTCAGCAACCTGATTGGCTTCTATCAGTGTGGTTTCAGATCAGGAGAGTCCACAATCGATCAAATGTTCACGCTACGGCAGATCCTGGAAACTACCCAAGAATTCCAAATCTATACCCACCACCTCTTTATCAATTTTAAGGCTGCGTACGATAGCATTTATAGAGACTAGCTATACAGAGCAATGTCTAGTTTTGGAATCCCCACAAAACTCATCCTACTGTGCAGGATGACGATGGAGAACTTTCACTGCTCCATCAAGGTTAGTACTGACCTCACAGAAGCTTCTGATGTCAAAAAACGATTCCGGCAAGGTGATGCTTTCGTGCGATGCAAGTTATTTGTATTAAAAATCTGTGCAATTGCTAGCATACGCTGACGACATCGACATCATTGGCAGAATTCAGTGAACTAAGATGGGACTAGCAGTCAATGAGGCCAAAACGAAGTACCTGCTGTCCACAAAAAGGACACACAGCACCGGCGGATTGGACAAAACATCAGAATAGACAGATACAACTTTGAGGTAGTTAGGGACTTTGTGTACCTCGGATCCGCTATTACATTTGGCAACAGCATCTCGTCAGAAATAAAGCGAAGAACTACTCTTGCCAATCACTGTTACTATGGGCTAGGAAGGCAATTGATTAGCAAAGCGATCTCTCGAAAGACAAAGGAGACTCTGTATAAGGCCCTAATCATCCCAGTCCTGCTCTATGGCGCAAGGCATGGACTCTATCTAAAGCGGATGAAGATATCCTTAGCCGTTTCGAGCGTAAGATTCTTCGGAGGATTTTTGGCCCTATCTGCGTTAACGGGCTTTGAAGGAGAAGGTTCAACTAAGAACTATACGAGCTGTATAGCGACATTGACCTGGTCAAAAACATACGCATATCACGTTTAAGATGGCTAAGTCATGTAGAGCGAATGGACAACAATGCTCCGGCTCGCAGGATCTTCGATTCCATCCCAGAGTGTAGACACAGTCAAGGAAGACCTCACCTTAGGTGGCACGCTCAAGTGGAGGACGACCTCAATTAACTTGGAGTGCAAAACTGGAGGCAGCTAGGCAAATATCGAGCTGGCTGGAGAGGTATGTTGGTTGAGGACCAGGTTTGTCCCGAACTGTAGCGCCCCTAAGTAAGTAAGTAAGCAAAGTACAAGCTTTTATAGTGAATAAAGAAAATGACGAATTGAAATGTGAATTAAGGAATATGCATGAAGAGCGATAAGTTGGAATTACAAATTAAATGTATCATTACCCTGAGCTGTAATTATATTGGAGTCAGGTTAAGGAAATTTAAAACTGCTAAGAATTTGGCTCATTAGCAAAAAAAAAAAAGAAATGAATATTGAAATTAAATTCTTAACAGAATGGTATTGTGATGAGTGATAACAAGTAGACGTGCGTTAGTTGGCGGCTAGTTAAAGTATATTTTCTCAGCATTAAATTACGTGCCAAGCAATTGAATTTATTGAAATTTACTTTAGTTGAACTTAAATACTATACCCACTTCACTAAACCTTCAAAAACTTCACTGAATAATTTAATCTTAATAATTTTTAATCTATTGTGCGTGAAAAAAAAAATTGAGTCGTATATTCCTTTGTTGCCATTGTCGGTACTCAATCGAGTGAAATTTGTGAAATTTCGAATATTTGCCCATTCACACACACCAATATAACATAAAAATGTCAAAAAATAATCGTAGAGCGGCAAATACACCTGCATCTGCAATAACACCATCAAGCAGTAAGCTCAATCAGTCACCATCACTTAATTCGAAACGTGATGAAGGCACAGAGGATATATGGAGCAGATTGGAGAATGCAATTCGAAAACAAAGTGAGTTCATTACTTCTTCTCTTACCTTGAAAATTTCCGAGTCAGAGGAGAGGTTATCCAAAAAAATTGATGACGACATCGCTGCTCTTAGAAAATCAGTTGAAGGTTGGATCGAGAGAGTTGAAATAATTGAAACAAAAATGAACGAAATAGACACTATTAAAAGAGAAAACAACCAACTAAAACAACAACAGAACCAACACAGCGAAAACATTAAGAATATTTTAACACGCTTGGATCAAACCGAAGAAAATTATCAACAAAAAGAAATAAGTAGCGACGCGTTGCTTCAAGGTGTTCCGTATTTACCCAACGAAAATTTAAAGTCGATGTTCAATCATATGTACGCACAAATTGCCGGCTCTCAACCGCCTTCGCTCAAAAGTATTTTCCGTTTAAGAAAACAAAACAACAACTACCCACACGCACCAATTGTTATCAAATTCTTGACCCCAGCCGACAAGAGTATTGTTCTCCGATCGATTGCTAATTACCGAATGACGTCACACCAACCACTGCGGCTTCGAGATCTTGGGTTTGATGACAATAACAATGACTGTGTGGTTTTCATTCATGAATGCTTAACAGTGAAAAACCGCTCACTTTTGCAAACTGCGATTAAACTTAAAAGAGATCACAAACTATTCTCCGTGTTTACGATGCGTGGATTAGTCCATATAAAAAAAAACAAAAATGAGAAGCCAATGTTAGTGGCTAATGCTGAGGATTTGGCTGCGCTTGCTGCTGACCTGTCGACAACAAATGAAACTGATAAAGAAGATTGAGAAGAAAAAACGATTAAACATCATCAGTTGTCTTTTTTTGAATTTCCTTATTTTATTTTCCTTATTGAATTTTTTAATAATATTGTTTAAAACTGTAATGCATTTAATAATGAAACTTAATATAACCTTATCTAATCCCTTATTAAAATTTTATTTTCTGTTTTTCTATGAGTTTGAGGAGCCCATATTTTTTGTCAGGTTGAGTCTATCTTTCGATGATGCATTCTATGCTAGTGGTCTAAAGGTGTGTTTTATCAGCCGCCAATTGTTTTTAACTTCTAATAATGGTTGGCCCTGATGTAGTAAACAATAATGGGAACTTCATAGCTGTTGGTAATAATGACATCTCTCGCAACATGATTAACATTTTGTGTGGTCGGCGTACTGGTCTTCAGGTGTGTTGTATAAACGCACAAAGTTTACTTCCCAAAATCGATGAATTTAGGTATTTCTTTGCAGATTCAAAGGTTGATGTTGTGTATGTGACCGAAACATGGTTTCGGCCGGAAATAAATGATTCTTTATATGATCTAAGAGGCTTTAAATTGTTCAGACGAGACAGAGTAAGTAGAATTGGGGGTGGAGTGGCCATTTACGTGCGATTTGGGCTTAAGCCAGAATTTTTATGTGATTCCTTACCTAGCGATGATGTTAACTTTGTATTTGTAAAAATTATTTGTAAGGACAACAAAATTGTATTTGGGTGTGCATACAGACCTAATAAATATATTAATCCCACATCATTACTAGAAAAGATAGATGAGTTGACTAGTGTTTCACCATATATTATATTGGGAGGGGATTTCAACAGCAATCTGCTTCTTGAATCCACTTTCGCTGAAGACATGAAAGCTCTCAGTATGGACCCTGTGAAAACATCAGAACCGACACACTTTACAAGGGAATCTAGTACCCTCCTTGACATATGTTTTGTAAGCCACCTAAATAAAGTTCTTCATTTTGATCAAATATCTGCATCGTGCTTCTCCCATCACGATTTGTTGCATATAACTTTTGAGTGTGAGCCTCTTGATTCTAGCAATAGTTACAGTTTTAGGGACTTTAAAAACATTAATTACAACCGCCTAGAATATGATTTACAATCCATAGATTTTTCACAAATCACAAGTATGACTTCTGTTGATGATCAGACTGAATTTATTCAGGATAATTTAAATTTCCTTTTTAATGTTCATGTTCCTGTCAAAATAAAAATCATTAAGTGTAAGGACCAACCATGGTTTAACAACAATATAAGAATATTAATTAATCAACGCAATATGGCGTATAGAACATGGAAACGTTTTAGGATAGAAGAATTTCAAAAAGCTTATACCGACTTAAGAAATAAAGTTATATTGGAGATCAGAGAATCAAAGAAACGTTATTTTTCTACTCGACTAAATCCGACTTTGGCTGGTCATAAGCTTTGGAAGAATCTAAAAGATATAAGTGTCGGTAAACATACAAATAATTCAGATAATGGTATTAACTGTGACGAGCTGAATGAAAAGTTTATCTCTCTCTCATCCTTCCCACAAAATGACAGCTCTAGCTTTTTAAATTTGGAAGCTAATAGCTTATCATTAAACGGTTTTAGTTTTACCAACGTCAATGAAGAGGATGTTCTCAAGTTCTGCTTATCTATAAAGTCTAATTCAGTGGGTTTTGATGGTATCCATCCAGTATTTTTAAAAGCAACTCTTCCCTATACATTGAAACCCATCACGCACCTCTTCAATGCCATCTTAACGACTGGAGTTTTTCCTTCGAATTGAAAACGAGCTAAAATCATTCCTGTACCGAAAAATCGTAACGAGTATCGACCTATAGCAATTTTACCATTCTTATCAAAAGTCCTAGAAAAAATTCTGAATACGCAGATTAGAAGATACTTAAATCGGAATGACATGATATGTCCAAATCAATCTGGATTTCGTCCAGGTCATAGCTGCACCACAGCTCTTATAAATGTAGTCGAAGAAATAAGGGAGAATCTAGATAAGAAGAATGTTACTTTCCTTACACTCTTAGACTTTTCGAAGGCTTTTGACACCGTTGATCACCATATTTTATGTGCCAAATTGATGGAGAAATTTGAGTTTACCTCATCTTCAACGAAACTTATTTTTTCGTATTTATCGTTAAGATATCAAGCGGTGGTTGCTAATGGTCAAACGTCAGCATTCCTTCCACTAAGTAGAGGTGTCCCCCAAGGATCAATATTAGGACCTCTTTTATTTACTATGTATGCTGACGACGTCCAGCTCCGATATAGTTGTCCTCTTGGTTTTATAGAAATGGCGCTTGCGAGATAAATGAGGATCTTACCAAGGTTCTACAATGGTCACAATCTAATGGACTGTGTCTCAATCCTACCAAAACCAAGTGTATAATTATTTCGAAAAATTCACTAGAAACGTCTTATTTTCCCTCTTTAGTGCTCAACAACACCCCGATCCAATTTGCTGACTCAGCAAAGAACCTGGGGGTAACATTCAATAGAACACTCACTTGGACTAATCATATAAATATTACTAGGAAGGGTGTATGGAGGCTTACGAATGCTGTGGACTACTCAAAAAATCACCCCAATCAATACAAGAATGATATTAGCCAAAACACTTCTTATTCCCTTGCTACTATATGGTTGTGAAATTTTTAGTAATTGTGATTTCAGGGATAAAAGGAAGCTAAATGTTGTATATAATAGTGTGGCAAGGTATGTTTTCGATCTGCGCAGATATGATCATATTTCCACATACTCTAAGAAAATACATGGTGTATCTCTGGATAATCTATTTGCCTTAAGAACACTAATAATGTTAAATAGTATTCTGCAAACAAAAAAACCACAATATCTTTACCAGAAAATTCAATTTCCACAGTCTAACAGAACACTTAATTTGATCCCACTACGCTACACCTACCTTATTTCCAGTCGTCAATTTTTTGTATACGCCATTCGGTTGTGGAATTCCCTACCTTTAGTAATACGGATGATGGGATGCAGCACTCGATTTAAGGCGAAACTTAGACAGTATTTTGAGGCTCTTTAGTGGTAAATAACCTTCACCTTTATGTTTATTATTTCTTCTTTTTTAATTTAACTTTATTTTCGTTTTCATTATTAAATGCAACTAATCTTCATTTTTTTATTTTTTATTTTTCTTCAATTTTTTTTTTCTATTCATTATTGTTTCTTTCTTTAATTTACTACTAGATTTCTTTTCCTGCTCTATTGCTTATCATTCAATTAATTTTATACAGAGTATACTTATACTGAATCTTGCATAAATTTACAAGATATTGTATCTTACTATGTAAAAAATTATTACCAATAAATAAATGTTAAATGTTAAATGTTAAATTTTTAATAAAGCCGGCCACCTTGAAAAGCATTCTTTTCAACAGGATCTATGTGATCGGCAATCGACATATTTGTGCCATTGCAAGCCTATAAATGCCCTTGTTGGTTTTAACTGCCCCCACTCGAATCATTTCATCTTCCCCTGGATAGGTTTCGGCGATGCGTGCAAGTGGCCACTGCAAGGGAGGAATTTGGTCATCATGAAGCAAAACCAAATCCCCATTTTGAAGATTAACCGTTGAAGTTAGCCATTTTTGGCGGAGTTGCAAGTTATGCAAAACTTTCTTTTGCCAGCGATTCCAGAAGAGTTTCCTAAGATGAGTGACTCTTTAATAACGGGTAAGGCGATTTACATTTAGGTTTGATAGGGATGGCTCATTGATCCTGGTCATTGGTGCTCCTATAAGGAAGTGGCCAGGGGTTAAGGCTTGGAGATCATTTGGGTCTGTGGACATTGATGAGATTTCACAGAGCAAGGAAGACATCTCTTCGTGGTTAAGCAAGGCGTGTGAAATCAGCTTGACTAGATGGTACCTAGCCACTTTGACAGCGGCTTCGAATAGTCCACCAAAATGCGGTGATCGAGAGAATTCCACTCCATGTTTTCTATTAAACATTGGGTATGGACTTTATTGTTGTGTTCATCGGATTGAAATAACTTATGAAGGTCTTGCAGCTCTGCCTTGGCGCCTACGAAATTAGTTGCATTATCAGAATATATTTCGGTACATATACCACTGCGGGCTATGAATCGCTTGAGAGCCAAGATGAAAGCTTTAGTTTTGAGGTCAGCTACGAGCTCCAGATGCGTAGTTTTTGTAGTAAAGCATACGAATACCGCTACGTATGCCTTTATAGCTCTATGTCCACGGATTCCAGATCGTATGTAAAAAGGACCACAGTAGTACACGCCCTCGATGGAAAATGGCCTGGCTGGCACTGTCCGATCAGCTGGTAGGTTGCCCATCATTTGACTTAGATGAATAGGACGTGAGCGAAAACACAAGACACAGGATCTGATGACAGAATTAATAGCGAGTTTTCCGGATGTTATCCAAAAACATTGCCGTGTAGTATTTAAGAGCGTCTGGCAAGCAGCATGGCGATTCTGTACATGAAAGTACCATATAAGAGATTTGGTAAAGACATGATTTTGGGGGAGCAGGATTGGGTGTTTAGCGTCAAAGTCCAAATCTGCATTTTTCAAGCGGCCGCCTACACGAATTATTGAATCTGGGTCGACGAACGGTGATGAATTTAATAAGGAACTGTTGGTATCCAGAGGTTTCTTAGACAAGAGGCGATCATAATCCTTGGGAAAACAAGTTGCTTGCACGTTTCTAATGATGGCTTTTAACGCAAGTTCCTTTTCGCGAGGCGTGATAGGCCCTTGATCTCCTTATGTTTGCTTATTGTGATTAAAGCGACGAACGAATACAAACACTAGAGCTAGAGGAAAGTATGAGATAGCAAATTTGTTTGAAGATATTAAGTCATGTTGAATTGGTGTAGTTGTAAATGAAAATACTTGGGGCTTGCTTTCAGGTAGCTCTTCTATATAGAGGTTTGAAGAATTTCTGGGCCAAGATTCGAAAGGGAGTTTCAAAATGTTTAATGAGTGGAATCGTTTGATGTAAAAGCTTCGCTAAAAGAAGAGCACCACACAGCTCTAGACGAAGCAAGGACACTGTTTTCACAGGTGCTGCACGTGATTTCGAACACAATAAGTTAGTGGAGATGTTTCTTGTTGAATCAACTGCGTTTTTCACCCGAATAAGAGTAAAAAAATAGTCATTAGGTTCCATTTCATCCATAACGCCTTGATAAATTGGTTATCATTGATTTCTAAAATTGTTGTTTGTTCCTTAATACTTGGCTGTACATTTTTTCTATGTCTGCACACAGCACGAAACGATGTAGTCGAAAGCGAAGCAAGTGTGTGAAGATGTCGTCTTGGAAGGTGATTTCGACTATTAGTATGTCGTTGATGGATTTTCCAGTGGTGGTTTTTGCACAACCGTCAAAGACGACGCGCAATTTAGTAGTAGATCTGTCATCAACAGAATGTAGTTCTCAATTAATTTTGAATATTCCTATTTGAGTTGTGGATCCTTTTCCAGTTTGCGTTCTAAGCTCTAAAAGCGGTGTAGAGCTATTTCATAGGCGTTTCCTTGAGTTGTCGGTGACTCCCGGAAGGGTCATTTGACTATGCAGCGTCCTTGTGAGTCTCTGTTGAATGTAGATTTGAAGTGTCCTTCGATCAACTCTTCTTCTATAGATACCATGTTTTTGAAGCTTTAATTTCTTCAATTTCCGAAAAAGGCTTTTATGGTATTTATTAGGTCATTCTCATTTAGGATTTGAGGCTGAGATGAAATATGAAAGGCAAATTTAGTTTGGGGCAAGTTACCTGCTATAATCCCTCCTAGTTGAGTTTTCTCCAAAGTTGGATAATCATGTCCACTTCCGATTCTAATTTGACCTACACTCAATAGGGAGTAGAAGTGAGATGATCTAATAAGGATGTCTATTTTCTGTGGTGTATTAAAAGCAGAGTCAGTCAACAATAAAGTTTTTGGCATGTTGATATCTGTTAAGTCGATAAGGCTCGTTGGTTGAAGTGACGTGATTGATGGTACTACAATTGGCTCTTAGTTGGATGACCAGTTCAAATGTAATGAGTGAACAAAGATGCTTGTTTTCTTAGTGCAGAATTGTGTGCCAAGTTGTGTGGCTAGCTTCTCAGTTATGAAGCATAGCTATGCATGGTGTGAATGATCCAAAGTTGTTTTTTATTTTTACTTCAGCTGTGGCCAAGAGGACTGTTTTCGTGGAATCCTTCGTGTGAAGGGTAGCAGCGCCTGATTGGAGCCTAGGAGAAAGATTGGCATTTAGATTAAAATTGTGATTGGAATACAAAGCTGGTGAGTTTGTTTGCGATCTGAGACGAGATGGGCCGACTTGTGAAAATTGAGAAGATTCTGCGACGGAAAAATTGTTTAAATGTTGTGTTTGGACCAAAGAAGTTTTACGTTATGAATGCGAATCATTCGCTTGAGATGATGCGATAAGCGACGCTGTTGAGGTGCTTCGAAGTGTTATAATGAGTGATGCAGCTTTCCACATCTTTGACAGTGTCTTGATGGATAGGTCTTTGTGGAATGAACAGGGCGAATGCAATTAATGCATACATTTAGACGTTTGATTTCATTGTATCACTGCTGTGCTGTATTTGAGGTGAATTTATCACACCTAAATATGTTATGTGATCCAGAAGAATTGGCAAGTGGGTGTACCTGATGTTGTGAATGATGACATTGTTTGGTGTTTGGGATGACTGTGTGGTTTTTGCAAGTTTCTGGTTAAATTTTCTGCAGTATGTTTGCGCGAAATATCCAGCTGTTGAGTTTGGCAGCGCTCTTCTATGTAATCGGGAAAATCATTCCAAGAAGGGACGTCTAATTTGGATTCATTTGCTCCTAACAACGATTGGTTTCTATTTAGCTGTCTGCAATCTTTTCACTTCATTCTCCCAGCCATTTTGAGTTGTTGTGTCTACCTTAAAAAGAGAATATGCAATAAAAGTCCATCGGCTATCTGCTCCTTATCAGCAATAGTGAGCAAGGAGTTCATGTGAACATTGATATTGTCAGCGATGTCATGTAGGCGCTCAACAGTTCCCTTATGTGCGCTCTGTAATTGAAAAAATTGATTAATATGAGCTTGGAATATATACCTTCTGTTGAAATAACGAGCAGTAGCTCTAACGATTTTTATACTTTGGAAGCGCTCCCAGTGAGACAGCTCCTGAGATATTGGAGTTTATCAACATTTTTTATTTCAACGCTGTCATGTACGGCAGTTTTGAAAGCTCCCCAGAAATCCAGCCATTTTCTTAAGTCCCCGTAAACGTGGTTAATTTCAATGCAGGTAGATTTGGTGTGGGAGTTTGCGATGTCAATCCCATGGTTGCGTTATGTGTTGCCGGTGAATCTCTAGGTTTGAGATCATTTATTAGAGAAAGTAACTGCTAAGCGAAAGAGCCTGGGTTCAAAACCAGCTCAAAGCCACCTTTTTTCTGGGGTACTGCCTCATGCGAGGAATTGACAAAACCTCCAAGAGTAAAATTTTTCTCGAAAAAGAGCATCTCATGTAGCCGTTCAGACTCGGCGGTAAGCTGTAGGTCCCTTCCATTCTTGCAGATTAACAACACACACACAGGAATGGTTGAGAGTATAAGTCACTAGGCCTTGGCTCCTAAAGGAGCTGTCGCGCCAATAAATTTATTTATTTATTTATTTAACTAAGATTTGGTTTGGCAATAAACTTCATCATTGCTTTTACGTTCAGATTCATCGAGCTCCTCCAGATTTGCTTGTAGCAAATTAGAATTAATGAAGTAATTTCCCAACATACCTAATTTAGTCTCTAGTTCGATTATGTTCGCGGCATCCACCTTTGTAATCATATAAGCCTTCATCTTGGTTACTTGCCCTTTGATTGCACCCCGTTGTTGCTTCAAACCTATGACCTTTGGCATTGTGAATTACGTCTGATTGACCAAAGATGAAAATCCAAAAATTTGCGAAATTTAATTTTTACTGCACAGGTCGTGAAGAAAGATACCAAACAATCCAATAAACCAAAAAAAAAACAATGAGCTCCAGCAGCACAACAAATCCAGTGAAGAATGGCAATTGCGATGAAAGTGAATAAATCCATATTAATCATATCTCGGTAGAACCTCCAAAAAATGTTAACCAATTGTTTTAATAGTTAAATTATCGAAAAAATAACCAACGAAAATATTTGTATTTAATACAAACAAACAACAAAAGAAAAGAACATTTCCGACATTAATTATTTATTTTTGAAAGCAAGAACGATGTTATACAAAGGGCGAACGTAAACTAAATTTATGTTTTTTATTCCAACATATCGCTCAATCAAAAGCACTGAATAAGTCCCATATTCTTAAAGTCTTGAGTAAGCGGTATCATACAATGAGTTTATAGACTGCATTGAATTCGAAGCCGCCTACGAAAATCCCACAGACGATTAATAATGATCTTCTTGGGTGACATTCTCTCAAAAATTTGATGATAATTATGTTATGCAAAGTGCAAGCATTTATAGTGAATAAAAAAGGACGAATTGAAATGTGAATTAAGGAATGTGCATGAAGAACGATAAGTTGGAATTACAAATTAAATGTATCATTAACCTGAGCTGTAATTAAATTCGCGTCAGGTTAAGGAAATTTAAAAATGATAAGAATCTGGCTCATTAGCAAGAAAAATTAAATGAATATTGAAATTAAATTCTTAACAGAATGATTCAATAATAATATTAATAATATTTTAACTAAGTTTCTGTAAGGCACATTGCCTTTTAGAATGCACCATGACGTTGCACGACACTAGTAAGAAGAATTAGAAAGATAGGAAAGAATTTTTTTCGGCGCAATAGATCGAGAATTAGGTGACTATTTTCTCATTTAAAACTCACGGACGGCTCTAGCTTGCACTAGGAGTTAGAAAAATTCCTTCTCACCCTGAGTATCGAACTAACGACCTCCGGGTCAGAAGCAAACATCTTATCTACTGCACCAATGCCGCCCGCAAGTCTACAATTTATGAAAATATGAATGATTTTGCTGTATTGGCTCTATTTTTTTTAAATCCGCATTTTTTTATTACACCACTAAACTAATTATTACATTCGTTATTATTAATTTTTTATTTAAGAAAATATCAATTTTTTATTGTATTAGTATAAATTAATATACATACATGGCAATAAAAACAGAATTAAAAAAAAAAATGTTTTATATTTATTTATTTATTATTATTATCGTCTATCAAGTTACAAAAACTTTATGGGGATTACTCTTTAGGCTTACTTTATACATATATACCTATACAATTATCAATATGTAAATTATTTAATTATAATAAAATTGCATTAACTGCAATAATTTTTTCCTTATTTCATTTCTATTCATATAAAGATCAATAACATTATCGAATTCATTAAAAACAATACAAGCGTTTGTAATGGGATTGTGCATAACATATAACATATAAAAAAGCACCACCTCTCGGTCGCAAAATACGAATAGGTGCATATATATTGAACGCCGATAACAACACTGGACCATTTATAATATAACTAAGTACATCAAAAGCAAAAAGTACAGAATTTAATTTTCTTCTCAAATGAAGAGGTTTCCGCTCTCAAAACATGGAACAATTAAATTTCTAAAAGTTTCTCTTAGAGCATACTTTGTAAATCTTTTTGAATTTTTTCTATACGACATGAGTGAGTATAAGGATTCCATATAACGCAGCAATACTCTAATAACGGTCTAACAATACTTATGTAAAGGGTTTTGAGTGTGTAAGGGTCATCAAAACACTTTGAATTTCGAATTATAAAGCCCAACAATGAATTAGCCCTAAAGATTATATGGTCGATATTTTTTTTTTTTTTTATAATTAACGCGCGCACAAGGGACTTTTTGTTTCCCTTTTAATGTAACACACTGTGCGGGCATTAGAAAGATAGAGAGGAGAGAGATAGGAGGTGTCGATTAGCACTTGTTTTGAACGTTTGCAGATCAAAATGGCAATGGAATATCCCGCCGGGTAAACTATTCCAAATTCGTGTTGTTCGGTTAAAAAAAGAATCCCTATATGAAGTGAAAAAAATTGATTTTAAAGTCGAAGACTACTCCAAGATCTTTTTGGTTGTTGATTCTTTGTAAAGTATCGATATTCAATTTGTCTTCAATACACAAAAGGGTTTTGTATTCTCAAATATGTAACAAGACTGCACTTTTTATTGTTGAAATAAAGTTCATTTAGTGTACACCATTGAACAATTTTATTAATTTTATTTTATTTATTGGACGTTATATGCATTTGATAAAGATTTTATGCAGCTAAAAACTTTAAGATCGTCAGCATATAATAGACATATAGAGAATAAAAAAAGGCTTGGTAAATCTTTGATGAAAGTAATGAACAGTAATGGTCCAAGATGACTACCTTGAGGTACACTTGAGAAATTTAAGATATCTGTAGATAACACGTTATCAATTTTTACATATTGCATTCTTTCAACTAAATAACTTTTGGCGAACTAAGCAACGAAGAGTGAAAACCAAGCATCTCAAGTTTCTTTAACAGAGCATTATGCTGAACACTTTCAAATGCTTTCGTAAAGTCGGTATATATAGTGTCGATTTGGGAACGTGTTATATATAGCTTGTAAAAATCGACAAATTTGTTACTGTTGCCCTTCCACTCATAAATCCGTGTTGGTGTTCAGATATATGATTTTAAACTATACTAAATAATTTATCTTTGACTATTGCTTCAAGAACTTTAGGAATCAAGTGAAGCTTTGCAATAGTCCTGTAGTTTTCAACATAGCCTTTTGATCCACTTTTATGCAGGGGAGTATATATGAATACTTCCATGTATCCACCTTCAGTTAATGGAATATTGAAGATAAAGCAAAGTGGTGGTGCAAGGTTAAATCTACAAGCCTTTACAAAATAGATGGTTATCCAATTATAATTATCCAATTATTATTGCATTGAAAATTAGGCTATTACTAATATCATTTATACCATCTAAGGACACCCAATTTTATTAAGTTAGATGGAATCCAAATCGATCGTTAAGTATTTATAAATGACCAAAAACACTTCGGATTATTTTTTATGTTTGATTCCAGAGAAGAAATGTATTGATTGTAAATAAACTTTCTCAAAAATTCATCTTCTTTCCTAATTTGATTAAATTGCTCACGAAAAGAATCAGAAGTTTTGCACTTTTTATGTAACTTGTTCATCACATTTTGAAGCCTGAATAAGATTTTATTGAACCAAACAGGTTTCTTCGAATTTTTAAATGGTTTTAAAGGAACGAAAGCGGAAATCGTATGTTCTAAAATGTTCTGAAACATGGTATAAGTTAGCTCTAAATTTGTAGTATTGAAAACTATATGCCAATCAATACCTTCAAAATAAGTATTCATTGAAACAAAATCTGCTCTTTTAAAATTATAAAAATGTACAATATTCATATTCAATACAATCAGTAAAAGCAGTATAAAATTCGTGAGACTTCGTTCTCATACCTCTACCTCCAGCATTATGATAAAACATGGAGAAATGATCGTTGGCTTCAGAAAGTGGAAATGGTTTTTTTACGTGACCATCCTATCTTGATGTTGGCCTATACCGTTTGAAGAACATCATTAAAAACCCAGCAAGTACTTCAAGTTTAAAATTAATAAAATGGAATGAGGAAACATTTGCATCTTTTTTTTACTAGTTTGGAACAAACTAAACTTGTCAGTGGTAAGTTAAGTTTTTGAGCAGCCAATTCTATAACATCCTTCTCAGTCACTGTATTCATAAGTCTAAATATGTGGATGAAACGAAGCCGAGGTACAGATGGAAGAGATGTGGCAGCGTTAGCCTTGCTACCAAACAGCTGTTTTTGTTTTGGGTTGCGCTTTCCAGCGAATGCAATTCTGTGACTTGCATTCAGTCCAGCAACACCAAGATTCCGTAGGTAGCACCATCAACAGCAACACCAGCAAATTTAAGCAACTTCAACACCATCAGCAGCAACAATAAAATCAGCATCTTGGCGAGCAACATTTGTTTCAGCAGCATCGATCTTATCTTCTCTAATTTCATATTCACCACCCACAGCCACAGCCTCATGTTTTTGTTTATGCTGATCATTGTAATCGGCAGCAACATCGGCAATGACATTTTCGCCCATAACAACTCTTGTGGTAGACGTAGTAGGAGAAGGATCCAATCGTTTCCATTGGAAGCATTAACATAAGCATAAGCATGAGCATCAGCATCAATATTGATTTCGCTTCTGATGTTAGAGAGGTTGTAGCGAAATTGGTTAGAGTAGGAGTGTGAAACGACTGAGCCGCAGAAAGAGAGTTTTTTGAAGAAGCGTTAGTTTTTAAAGTAATGCGATCGTGGAGAGTGCATGTTCCCGCTAGAACGAACTTTTTTCCAGCAGCAATCGAAGACTGATTATTAGACTCCTTATTTACCTTTGGGATTCTCTGAGCACTAATCGATCGCGTACAAGGCAACTTGAATCCAATTTAGAAGTATTTGTATTTGCATTTGCACTAAGAAACCTCCAAAAAGTACACTAAGAGATCCCTAATTTTTTCTATAAATAATTGCAGGGGAACATGGATGCACTTTTCACATTTGAAAAATAAACTCTTATTAGATTTCACAGTTTTATGTCCCTATCGTTTATATAACGATAATCTAAATGTGAGAAAAAATTACATATCAGGTATGATTTTTAAGCATTTTACGCACTTAGAATTCATCTTAAGAATTTGCAGAAAAGAGCTAACAATCCGTCTCGTATAAAATCAGTCACAGGACTATACTTCAAAAAAATGCCTTTTAAAAGCTTTCCTCTTATAGTTTTTGCAACCTTATTTTAAGGACCATCAGTAATCTGAAATCAAGTGACGATCCCATCTACCTTTTCTATATCTTAACAATAAGAACACGATTTGGTTTCAGTGGAGGTCAGCATCAGACTGCCTCATTATTTTATTCATTTCAGAGTGCTTGTCATGGTGTGTATGTGTATAGTATATATCTAGTATATTACAATTAGTATATATATATGTATATAACATTCCTCCGTTCTTAGTTAAATTACAATAGTAATTATTTAAAAGTTTTAAAGGATATTTGTTTTAAAGTATTTATCTTACACACTGTAATATACTTATTTGTTATTATAATTAATAATAACATATTATATAATAATAATATCAAATCAAAAACATTTCTATTATAAGATTATAAAAAATAGTAAATAAAATAATAAATAAAGTACATAATTCATAAGTCAGTTCAAAATAATTTTTTTTTTTTTTTTTTTTTTTTTTTTTTTTTATATATATACCTTTATAACTATAGTTACATTTAAATTAGTGATAATTTATTCGTTCTGGTTCTTGAATATTATCTCTTGGTCTTAAAGTTCGGGTAGTATTTGGATAATCAGGTGTTTCAACTGACTCCACCTTATCATTGCTCTTTGGTGAAGCCTTTATAAGCTTTTCATTTGGAGATTTATAATCTAAGCCTCCTTGATTTTGTGGTTTAGGGATGGCAGTCAAAAATTTATTTTCCACAGAATCATGAAAATGATCTGATAGAACTTCCGAGTTCGAAGCTCTTCGCAAGTGATCACTTTGAACTCTACGAATGTTTCCTTGAAGTTCTATCAGATAAATAACTGGACTTTCTTTTTTAACCACTTTGCATAAAATCCATTAAAAATTTTCTTAAAAATGGTTCAAATAAAACACCTTTTCTCCTTCTTTAAAAAATTTAAGAGAATTTTGTATAATAGCACCATTGGTTTTGTTTTCATTTGAATTAATTTTGTTTGTTTTTACATTACATAAGAAGGAGTCTAGTATGGTTCTATTTTTATATTTAAATAACATTTCCGAAGGCGATTGTAGATGGAGTATTGCGATACGTGAATAGGAAACTTATTATTTGTGTTTGAACATTAATGGATCGGCTTTCGTTTTCAAGCAAGTAATTTTTAAGAGCTGATTTTGCGGTTTGAACTGCCCGTTCTGCACTACCATTTGTTGATGGGTGATTAGCTGGAATCGGAATTTTGTCAATGTTTTGGTTGTTTAAAAAAGATTTGAATTCATGTGAATCAAAAGGCGGACCATTGTCAGAAACAAGCGATGTGGGTAATCCAAAAATACTGAATTTTTTTTTAAATTTATTAATTACAGCTTTTTCCGAAGTAGAAAACATGGTGCAAACATCAAGGTACTTTGAAAAAACATCAAATATAATAAGATAGATAGATCTACATGAATACGCTCATAAGGATATGTAGTCGTTGGCCAGGAAAAACATGATTTTGTAGAAGATATATTTCTTGTAGACTGGCATGTTAAGCAACATGTCACGTACTTCTCTATATCTTGATCTATATTTAGCCACCACACATATGATCTTGATAACTTCTTCATCCTGACCATACCATTATGGTTAGCATGCAACATTTTGAGAACTTTGTTCCGAAATTTAAAGGGAACAACTATTCTATTTTTAAAATACAAACCATCATTCTCAATACTAAACCCGATTTTTTTCGAAGGATATAATTTCAATTATGCGTCAATTTTTGACGGCCAACCCTTTTTAACATAAGTAACTAATTTTACCATAAAAGGGCATCCTTTTTCATCAGCAAAAATTTGTCCAAAATCTAAAGGCAAATCCTCACTTTCATTAAAAAAATTTATGTAATTTATGGCATCATCTGAAATCCCACTAAGTTCGTTGAGTGGAAGACGTGAAAGCGCGTCAACATGACACAATTGCTGACCTGGCTTGCAATAAAAATCATAATCATACATGGACAAAATTAGAGCCCATCTCTTTAACCATCCCATTGCTATAGCTGACTTCGATTTTTTTGGACTGAAAATTTCTTGAAGTGGTTTGTGGTCGCTAAATAAGCTAAATTTTAATCCATAAAGGTACTTGTGAATTTTTTTAACGCCAATTATCGCTAGTGCTTCTCGGTGTAGCTGAGAATAATTTCGTTCACTTTCCGACAATGTGCAACTAGCAAAAAGTACAGGCCGTTCTACACCGTCGACAAAATGGACCAAAATAGCTGAACACCCATAAGGACTAGCATCCGAATAGAGCCCTATAGGTTTCTTTGGATCGTATACCGCTAAAACTTTGTATTTTGATAGAAATGTTTTGGATTCTTCAAAAACCCTTTTGGCAATCTTGAGACCACACGAATCTATTATCTTTTTTTAATAGATTATATAATACAGACAATTTTGAAGACAAATCGGGAACGAAGTGTGAATAATAATTCACAAGACCCAAATATGCTTGTAGCTGTTGAATATTTATAGGCACTGGGGCTTCAATTACAGCTTGTATTTTTTTTGGATTTGGCCTAACTTCATTATATGACAAAATGTGTCCTAAGTAAAAAACTTCAGTCACCAAGAACTCACACTTTTCCAAATTTACTTTTACGCAATGTTTATTTAACCTTGTGAACACTTTCACACAGATGGAAAGACATTCTTTAATAGTTGATCGCCCGATTAGCAAGTCGTCAATAAATACGCCTATATTTTGTATTCCAGTTAAAATTCTTTCAATAACAGATTGAAAAATTGCGGGAGCACTCGCAACGCCCATGGCTAAACGAGTATACCGCAGCAGCCCTTTATGAGTATTAATAGTCAAAAGCTCTCTTGATTCAGGCTCCACCGATAACTGTAGATAAGCTCCGGAAAAATCGATTTTAATAAAATGTCGACAGTTTACTTGCCCAGCCAAAGTATCATCTAAGCGCGCTTATGGGTAATGATTCATCGAAATAAACTGATTTATTGTAACCTTCCCGTCCATACAAATCCGAATTTGTTTGTTTTGTTTTTCTACTACCACAATAGGCGTAGCCCAATTACTCATTTAAACCCGCTCCAATATACCCTCTAAAATTTGTTTCTCTAACTCTAAGTCCACTGGTTCCCTTAACGCGTAGGGAAGACTATAAGGATTACAAAATATTGGTCTTGTATTTTCTTTCTTTCAAACTGGTGATGCACAGTCGCTGCAACTATATCGTACACATAGATTGTGCTTATTTTACCTCCCCGCGGTAACCACCGGGTACTGGTTTTTCCATCCGGACATTCCTGCTAAACTTATAAGCGCGAGTGTTGAACACAGAAAAAATAGCAACACTATAATGCTCTGCTTTAATGACTGTTCTGATCGATTCGCAGAAGTCTTGCACGAGCCCCTCAGAAAGAGGACGTCCGGCGGATGGGCCCAACCAATTGGACCAACAGTGCGTCAACAGTCAACGAAGCAGACGCCCTAATGAGCTACTTCGACGTATTTGGAGATAAGGTCATTGGGACAATTCAATGCAAGTCAGGGTATTGAAATAGAGATGGTGGCGGATGAACCCTTAATGGGCCAACGGCAGCGCTCATATCCCCGAAGTGGGTTACTGACTCCGGATTCTCCGGTTCCTTTTGTCCAAGGAATCTAACGAAGGACCTGGCCCTCCATGGGGGTTGTGCGTGGGGTTAACAACCCTGCCACGGAAAAAAGAAAAATTTGCGAAGCGATTGCGGTAGGCAAGAAGTCTTGGGCTTTCGACACGTAAGTGAGTGACTTGTGACAATCCGTATCAAGGCTAAATTCGCCAACAATAGCCTAATATGCGCTCATGCCCCCACAGAGGACAAAGATGACGCCACCAAGGATGACTTCTATGAGCTCCTCGAAAAAACCTATGAGCAATGCCCTAAATACGACGTTAAGATCGTACTAGGCGATTTTAATGCCAAAATAGGTAAAGAGGAAATCTTTGGTAGGACTGTCGGAAAACATAGCCTACACGACACAACGTCTGAAAACGGACTTAGGCTAATTGACTTCGCAGCGGCACATAACGTCACCATTGCAAGCACACGGTTTCCTCATCTCGATATACACAAAGGGACTTGGCGACACCCAGATCAAAGAACCGTCAATCAGATTGATCACGTTGCGATCGATGCAAGACACGCCTCCAGTATCTTGGATGTTCGCACCTTCCGAGCAGCTAACATCGACTCGGATCACTACCTTGTTGCAGCAAAGGTAAGAATGCGAATAACCCGAACTCCACAACAACGGAGTAATACTATGAGGAAGTATGACGTCGGAAAGCTGCAATCGCAAGAAACCGCCAGAACCTATGCCGATCGAATATCCCGTAACCTCTCAAGAAATCCAGTACCGCCAGCATCAAGTGCCGAAGATCAGTGGCAACACTGCCAACAAGCCATCAGAGATGCCGCAACTGATGTGCTAGGTTTCACTAGACCACCACCACGAAACCTCTGGTTTGATAACGAATGCAGGCAGGCCCATGCAGCCAAACAAGAGGCATATAAAGCGACGCTGCAAAGAAAGACGAGAGCTGCTCGCGAGCTTTACGAGCAGAAAAGACGGGAAGAACACCGGCTTCTCCAAAAGAAAAAAAGAGAGCATGAGAAGCGCGCGATCGAAGATATTGAGAGATGCTACTCCAGGAACAACGTGCGGAAGTTTTACCAACAGGTAAAAAGAACATGCCAAGGAAAAAAATCCCGTACAGAAGCCTGTACAGATAGGAATGGAAACCTCGTAGTAGAGTCACAGTCGGTGCTTAGTACATGGAAGGACCATTTCTGCAGACTATTAAACGGCGATGAAGGCCAAAATCCCGCTGTCAGGCAGAATGAACCATTCAACATGGATGATGACAGACAAAACTTCTGTCCACCTGACCAAAATAAAGTAAGGATAGCAATATCTAAACTCAAAAACAACAAAGCTGCTGGACCCGACGGACTACCCGCCGAACTTTTAAAGCGGCCGGAGATGACCTGGTGGAGTGCATACACCAACTCATCTCTAAAGTTTGGTCAGAAGAAAGTTTGCCTGATGAATGGAACGACAGCATCGTTTTCCCGATCCACAAGAAAGGAGACCCTCTACACTGCGCCAACTATAGAGGAATTAGTCTCCTGAATATCGCCTACAAGATCCTCTCTGCCGTACTATGTGAACGCCTGAAACCTTTCGTCAGCAACCTGATTGGCCCCTATCAGTGTGGTTTCAGACCAGGAAAGTCCACAATCGATCAAATGTTCACTCTACGGCAGATCCTGGAAACCACTCAAGAATTCCAAATCGATAACCACCACCTCTTTATCGATTTTAAGGCCGCGTACGATAGCATTTATAGAGACGAGCTATACAGAGCCATGTCAGGTTTTGGCATTCCCACAAAACTCGTCCGACTGTGCAGGATGACGATGGAGAACTCTCGCTGCTCCGTCAAGGTTGGTAATGACCTCACAGAAGCTTTTGACGTCAAAAAAGGATTCCGACAAGGTGATGCGCTATCGTGCGATTTCTTCAACTTAAAACTTGAAAAAATTATAAGAAACTCGCAAGTCAATTGTAGTGGGACAATTTTTTTCAAGTCTGTGCAATCGCTAGCATACGCTGACGACATAGACATCTTTGGCAGAACTCGGCGAGCTGTCACTGGAACGTTTGCTAGCATAGAAGCTGAAGCGGCTAAGATGGGACTAGCTCTAGGGCGCCGAGGCATGGACTCTATCTAAAGCGGATGAAGATATCCTTAGTCGTTTCGAGCGTAAGATTCTTCGGAAGATTTTTGGCTCTATCTGCGTTAACGGGCTTTGGAGGAGAAGGTTCAACCAAGAACTATACGAGCTGTACAGCGACATTGACCTGGTCAAAAAAATACGCATATCACGTTTAAGATGGCTAGGTCATGTAGAGCGAATGGACAACAATGCTCCAGCTCGCAGGATCTTCGATTCCATCCCAGAGGGTAGACGCAGTCAAGGAAGACCTCGCCTTAGGTGGCGCGCTCAAGTGGAGGACGACCTCAACCAACTTGGAGTGCAAAACTGGAGGCAGCTAGCCAAAGACCGAGTTGGAGGGAGAGGCATGTTGGTTGAGGCCCAGGTTCGTCCCGAACTGTAGCACCACCTAAGTAAGTAAGTAAGTATTTTCTTTAAGACGAATTTGAGCTTCATAAACTTTAATAGGAACTTGTAAACCAATCAAAAACCTTTGAAAAGTTACATTTAAGGAATTCAAGAAGTTCCTTAGCCGTGGTTATATTCTCAAAATCGTTAGAAGATATGTCAAAATGTTCGGAACGTACGGCAAGCTTTTACCTCAGAAGGTGGAGAAAGGGACAGGTGAGTCCGCCATGCTGGCATTAAGGCATCCATCCAACTACGACCCATCAACGGCAGAAAATTTGTGTTTGTTGTTTTAAAAATGAACAAAGGCAATATTTTGTCCGCATTGCTACAATCACTAACCAATCGGACCGGAACGTGTACTTTCCCTAAAACTGAAATATTTTCACCTGTTACTGAATACAATTTATTAAATGGAATAATACTTAACTTATGAAAATACTTGTTATAATCTGTCTCAATAATGACACTTGTGCAAGCTCCGCAATCCAGTTCTATCTTAATCATCTTATTTGCAATCATAACCTCGATATACACCGGCTCATTTATTCTGTTTATTTCACCGTACCAGTAAAGACCTTCGTACATATTTGTTGGAGCTACAACGTATGATGACTCCCCAGCTGCCACCGCATCTTCGCCTTCATCGACATCGACATAATGTATTACCCTTCTTGCTCGGCATTTTGCAGAAATATGTCCCTTCTTCTTGCAGCGAAAACAAAACATATTTGTTGCTGGACAGCTCCCATTTACATGAGTTAATCGACTGCCACATTTTTCGCACTCTCTCTGACTCGAGGTACCCATTGCTTGAAATGCGGATCCTCTGTTATACTGCTGACTTCTCCAAAACCCCCCTTGACGTCCCTCATCTCGGTTAAATGATTTACGAAATTTATCGGAATTTTGATGATGAGAATTGTTACTCAATGCAGTCTGATGGTTTGTAAATTAATTTTTTGATATGACATTTATATTCAATGGATTACTAATGACACGTGTCTCATTTTCGGTGAGCTCATAATTTAGAGTTTTGCTGACTGCATCATCGAATTTCAATGCTTTTCCTAATTCAATCAATTTGCCTTGCCAATCTCTGTTTGTGAGACCAACGATGAAGATGTCTCTAAGAGTCTCACTGACAAAAGTTGATGGAAACTCACAGTTTTTTGCTAAGAATTTAAGTCGCACCACATAATCACAAATTTTTTCACCAGAAAATTGCCGCATATTATAAAATTTAAAGCGTTCGGCTATGACATTTCCCGTTGGTGAGTAGTGTTTTTTTAATAACCCCAACAGGTCAACCAGGGTTTGATCTTCTGCCTTGCTCCCAGCAGGCACCATGTGGATTAACTTTTCGACCACTTCACCGCTAAGCAATGTTAAAAACATACCCACTTGATCTGATTCTGGAATCTTGTTTACTTTAATGAACATTTTTAAGCGCATTTCATAGGTGCTGAAATTATTCCCAGGCACAAAAGTTGAGATGTTCCCAATCACATGGCTTTGTACTTGCACGTGTTTTAAAATGTCATCCAATTTTTTATCCTGTTCAGCCATTTTTTTTTTTTACTTGAGAACTTTATTTTTATATTTCCTTATATTTTTATATGTTTATAATTTTAATAATTACTTTTTATCCTCGTCGCCAATTTTCTATATCTTAACAATAAGAACAGTGGAGGTCAGCATCAGACTGCCTCATTATTTTATTCATTTCAGAGTGCTTGTCATGGTGTGTATGTGTATAGTATATATGTAGTATATTACAATTAGTATATATATATAAGTATATAACACTACCCTGGACCATTTCTTACATAGCCAGGTTATCAGGAAATCTATACCGGGTACTATAAAGAAAGTGTAACTTTATCCTAATGTTTTCTCCTAAAAACTTAAAGCTCTTCAACATCTGTTGCACAATCTTTTTATAATTTTGTGCTTTATAGTTACCTAAAAATTGTTACCGACTCAAAGAAACAGTTAAAGGTTATATTATCGAGCCTGTTTACGGTCATAGTTCTCACCTTTTGTGTTAGTCTTTAAAGAAGATAGAGATATTCGTCTATGCATTGACATGCAACGTGCAAACGTGGCCATTGAGAGAGAAAATTTACCTCTTCCATACGTTTATCTCACTTATGACCGTTTAAAGGTGCTCAGTATTACTTACGGTTAGACCTTAAAAACGCATGTCATCAATTTAGTGCAGTAAATAGAGACATTTTACCCTACAAAAGGTCGGGTAGTTCTAAATTGTTGATATGTTATATGGTATGGCAAATTTCCACAACAACGCCCTCCGCCCCTTCAAAATCCTGGAAAAAAACACACAAAATCGGCACTTTTGTCAGTTTTTTGCCTATAACTTTTTTTCCGTGCCGATTTTTATGGTTTTTCCACGATTTTGAATGGGGCGGAGGGGGCGTGGTTGTGGAAACTACCCTTTTGTAGGGTAACCCCCCTTTTTTTTGTCTCTAGAAAATATTGTAGCTCCATGTTGGAATGCGATAAATTACTTAGATGATATCATTTTTTTTGGACGCACAGAGAAAGAACATGACAACGAAGTTACAGCAGTGGTAAATATATTCAAGGACATGAACGTTACCTTAAACTAGGAGAAATGTATTAGTAGGGGAGGAAGCCGTATGAACACCAAATAAATGAAAAATTACATATAATGTACAAAACCGTAACAAAAGTGGAAAACGTTGTTTTCTGGATGATTATAGTTCAGTGCCGTATGGATTCAAGAGAAAATCTTGGCATTTTTGTTTGAATTGATAAAGTAAAAAAGATACATAATTTAAGAAGTATACAATACAGGATTTGTTTTTTTTTATAATTTTTGTATTATTTACAATATTTAGATAAACATTTTAAAGTGCGCATCTCTTTTCATGGTATCTACATTTCAAAATAATATCTGGATACATTTTTTTAAGTTCTTTTAAATTGGGGCATCTGTAGTGTCTTCAAGGTTAATGACTTCTACGTTTTCATTATTGAACAGACAGTGTAACCATTGTTTCTTTTCGGTACCCTTGACGTAAACTTTCTTATTTTTTTTTCTCGAAGATATGCCTTAACTGTGTGAAAATCAATGTCATCCCAGGTAAATCCATGATGATTTTGATGTAACCAATGAGCTTGTGGAAGTAAATGGATAATGGAAATACGCAAGAGATAAATGGCAGTGTAAGAATAAAATGGTGGTGATATCCATTGTAAAGTACAGCAATTTGCTTCCTCTAAAACCACACAGGCACTGTTTTAAATGGTTCATTTTGACGAGAACAATTGATACCTATAATTGGGGCGATATCCTTAAAATCTAGTCGTGATAAAAGACGATTTGATTGTTTCTAATGCTGACATTTACTGTACCTTTTATAAAGAACTGTATATTTTGTACTTGTATTTTATTCATTTTTAAATCGCTTACAAGGTAGGACATGAGACTTATAAGGCGTTGCAAGCTTTTTAATTAACTAAGCAATATTTATATTATATATATATTATACATAATTAAATAACAATAAAAAAAAAGTTATTTATATTGGAGAAAAAAATGAAGAGAAAGAAAGGAGAAATAAACCAAAAAAATTAAATAATAAAAACAAAAGATAAATTAAAAGATGTTATCATTGATTTGCCGTAGTGCCCCGTGGCTTAGTGGTTAGTGTGTCGGACTACTAAGCGAAGGAGCCTGGGTTCCAATCCAGCTCATAGCAAGCTTTTTTTCCGGGGTGCTGCCTCTTGCGAGGAACTGACAAAACCTCCAAGAGTAAAATTTGTATCGAAAAAGTGCAACTCATGTAGCCATTCGGACTCGGCGGTAAACTGTAGGTTCCTTCCATTCTTGCAGATTAACAACACACACACAAGAATGGTTGAGAGTATAAGTCACTAGGCCTTGGCTTCTTGAAGAGCTGTCGCGCCAATAAATTTATTTATTTATTTATCAATGATTTGCCAAATAGCGGAAGTTCTTCTCATCGCAACTGACAGGGAGTTCCAAAGATGAATAACATGGACAAAAGATTAACGATCAGTGATAAGATAGTTATATCGTGTTTAAATAATGGCAAAAGACTTGTTGAATGAGGGAACCGTACTTACCGTGCTTATTGTGCAGATATTTAGGCTGTTGGGTTGGAATGATTTCATGAAGATAGCATACCGATCTAAAGATCAATAAGTTGTCTATTTTATAGCCGGAGGTGGAGACGTTGTAGATTATATGTAGATTATAAATACAGTGAGCAATATTATTATCTTTTACATTAAATTTTCGGTAGGTAGCAGAGTCCAAGTTGCAAAAGATTTTACATTCATATAGCACACGAGTTTTAGCCAGAAGCAACTTTGTTTTGTAGGGACATATCTTCGGGTGACCTGAAGAAGACGAAGACTACCAAAGACCTTTCCAATGGTACTATTAAGGTGGTCGTTTCATGTAAGGGTACGATTGAAAAAATTCCTAGCGTTACAGGCGTATTCAACAGTTTCAACTTCAAGTTTAATTGGGCGTAAAATCTATAGATCAAATGTTTTGCAATATATGGGAAGAACTGTAGATTTGGAAGGATACAGACAAAGATAATTCTTTTTTGACCTTTGTAGGTACTATTGAAGTAGGTCCTAAATCATCAAAGCTACGGCTTTATTCTTTTCTGCGAACGTTCGACTGATGAGAAGCTCGTTTATATATGGAGAGAAAAGGATGGGCCCGAGTATTGAACCCTGTGGAACCCCGGCAAAGAATTGAGAAAATTAGAAGAACGTTCATTTGCAACCACGCATTGTTGTCTCTAGCTAAGGTACGAATATTGATTCAATTTATATTTAAGGTTTAAATCTTTGCATGGATAAGATTCAGCATTTAAATGAACTTTTGCATTGCTTATATCGCATCGCAGCGATGGAATTTGCTGGGAGCTTTATTTCGCTGATTTCTTCTATTAGTTCTTAGAGCAATAATAATATATATATTGGCTTATCGAGTTAACTTTTAGTTTTTACTGTCCATATATGATCAGAGGTGGTTGGTAGTATTGGATGTTCATACATTTCTCAATTTGGAAAATGCATTTGAATTGATTTTAATTATATTTGCTTTAATAATGTAAGTTCAATTGAATCAGATAATCTTGACTTGTGGAACTCTCCAATTCAATTTTAAAATTGAGAGCTTTTATTTTTCATTTTCTTTCGAAAAATAAGCATTCTCATTAGATCGAGCACGAATTAAAATCAGCTCATGTCTTCCATTTTTTCTTCCATCTCATAGTCTTCAGCAAATCCTAATAGATTTTTTAATGGTGCACACAAATTAAAAGACGTAGGAATACTTTTGTCTATATTCCATGACCAATTTTCTACTTTCTACTTTCATTCCCGCTTAGAGATATATCATTTTTCAAGGTTGTTGTAATTCCCACTTTTTTGTTGTATTTCTTCAAAAAGAAAAGCTGCTCCAATATTAGTAAATTTTCCTGTTGAGAGTGTCTCGTCTGCTGTTAGACACCCTTCTATGTAAATAAATATAATTTTCACAGCATTATGCAGGCTGTCCGCCGGGAAGGTATACTATATTGTTTGTTTATAATTTTTTATTAAATGAAAGAAAATGGATCTTATCTTGATAAATGTTTTATTTAATGTCGGCAATCATGTATGTAATACAATATCTGGTAAATGTCCGCATATGTTAGTCTCACAAATGCGAGCCCTTTTGAGCACATTTTTCATTACATTCTCACACATTTCACGCGGTATTTCATTAATTTTATCCCGAATATTTTGTTTGAGTTGCTCAAGCGTCTCTGGTTTGTTTGCATAAACCTTGCTTTTCAGATATCGACACAAAAAAAAGTCCGGGGCAGTCAAATCAGGCGACCGTGGAGGCCAATATTAAAATCACCATTTCTTGAAATAACTTGTTGTGGAAAGAGGTCTCGCAGTTATTCCATTGTAACCCTGGCTGTATGCGATGTGGCATCGTCTTGTTGATACCACATGTTAATCCAGCCCAAAGTATGCAGTTGTGGCGTTAAAAAGTTTTCAATCATATCACGATATCGCTCCCCGTTCACAGTTACCGTTACGCCGTTTTCATTTTCAAAGAAGTAAGGTCCAATGATTCCTCCTGACCAAATTGCACACCAGACTGTAACTTTTAATGGATGCTGAGGTGACTGATGAATAATTTGAGGGTTTTCCATTGCCCAAAACCGACTATTCTGTTTATTCACATATCCATTCAAATGAAAATGTGCCTCGTCACTCATTATGATTTTTCATGAAAATCTGGGTTGTCATGTGGAAGAAGCACTTGTGTCAACTGAATCTTAAAATGCAAGTCCTTGTGCAAAATTGTGGCGAAAGTTGTTCTTTGAAAACCAAGCTCCTGAACACGGCGTCGAATTGAGGTTGATGGATTGTTTTGAACACTTCCTTGAGCAGCAGTAATGTTTTCAACCGATCTTGTAGTACCTTGTGGTCCATGCTTGGGCCTATCACCTACAGACCCTCTTTCTTCGAAATCATTCACTACACGATAAATAGTGCGTTTTGTTAGCACGTTTTTTCTCCCAAAAATTTCACGTAACTTTCTCTTCGTCACAGTAATCGATGATTGATTTTGATAAAATGTTTTAACGATTAAAACATTTTGATTTATCGAATATTTTTCCATAATAAATTTGCCACGTGTGACGTGTCTACTTCACGACTGCCAAATATGAACTGTCTAATGTTTACCAAAATGGCGGCAAAACAAAGTAGTATACCTTCCCGGCTGACACCCTGTATATATAAATCCTGTTGTTGTATGGGTAGGTATACGTATTTCATCACTTGGATTGAAGGACAGAAGAAATGGCGCATAACTATGGTATTCAAACCTTTTTTTTTAATAATAATAAATTTTATTTAATAAATTTCATCTACAAGCAATTTTACAGCTAACAGATTGAATTGATGATTGCACTCCATGATAAATAAATAATCAGAATGAGAATAACTACAAAACTTCTATTTTAATTTTTTCTCGATGTAAAATGTAAAAAAATTAAAAAATTAGATTTTTTGAAAATAATGTTGGCTAATCGTAACAGGGTAGTTTTAACTTGCTATTATAGGGACTATAAGGCAAGTTATGCATTCGTAAAAAAAATTCTAACAATCAGAGATGACATTACGATGATAAGGAACTCAAAAAAATGGCTCGGACAATTATGTCTGTCTGTCTGTCTGTCTGTATCGGCACCGAGAGCCCCAACGACTGAACTGATTTGCTTCAAACTTGGTACACAGTATTATTCTGACGTGCTACAGAGGGATTTTTGGAATTAGCATTCTAACTGTAAAAATAAGGGTACCTACCATATGATTTTTAATAAAAAACTTGTTTTTGTCAAAAACGGCTCATACGATTTTGGTAGGAATGAATGGTGTTTTCTATGCAAAATCTATCTTTCGATTTGTATGGATTTTCTAGGATAAGTCCCATAACGATACATCCAATATGACCGGTTTTCTTAAAAAACAAGCTATCTCCGTACCTATTTGACGGATTTTTTATGAAAATAGGTAGTTGATTCAAATAATATCGCCTATAAAAAAAATTTTGAAATGAAAAAATCATAAAATAGAAAACAGCAAAAGAAATCAGATGACCAACATTTTTTCCAAAAAACGATAGGACCCTTGGGTGTCAAATTTTATAATTATTTTTTTGTTCAAATATTGATGTTGTCGTTGGAGCAACTGGTTGTAAAACAGGTACGTGAAGAGGTGGTGTTTGGCCGGACAAAACCGATGGATTAGGTGTCGGTTTAACCGATGCATGTGTAAGGGCACACTCATTGGAAAGTTTACGAGGAGACTGATCTTAATAATTCCAAGCATTCAAGATTTCTGATAAAACCGATTGATCTTGCAAACGGGGCAAGGGCTTAAATAAGTGGAATAGTTCGTGCATTTTAGAGGAATGCAACTTAAGCTCATCAGCTAGTTGTCCAACGATTACTCGCACTTCACTAAATTCAGTATTAAAGTTTAGAAATGAATTAAATGCATCTTCTATGCTTAAGAGAGGCCTCCGATGGCCAGGGATAATTTTGGATGTACTCAGAAAGTGTCAATCCAAGTCGGAGCGTACGATTTTAAGATTGTCAAGAAGATGATTTATAAAAATGAAGAAAAGAGTTGGAGACAGAACGGAGCCTTGGGGCACACCAGCATTTATTTTGTGGGAATCAGACTTGAATCCGTCCAATACAACTTATATTGAACGGTCCTGAAGATAGCTTCTATATACAACGAACAAAAGTATCATCGATCCCAAATGCACGCATTTTCGATAAAAGAGCTTCATGCCAAACTCTGTCAAATGCCTTGGAGATATCAAGAGCAATAATCTTACTTTCACCAAAGCGATGTAAAGATTTGTTCCACTGTTCGGTGAGATATGCCATCAGATCACCAGTGGAACTGTTGCTGCAGAAGCCGTACTGACGGTCATGGAGAAGCTTTCGATCTTCGAGATATTCCTTTAGCTGACGGTTAATTAGTGTTTCCATGACCTTAGAAAGAAGGGATGTCAGTGCTATGGGTCGGTAGGAGGAGGGGGAGGATGGGTCACCTTTCTTAGGGACAGGCTGGACAAATGCTGTTTTCCATCTTTTAGGAAAGATTCCAGAAGAGTAGGAGCGATGGAAAAGCTTACATAGTGGTTTTGCCAGTGTAGAAGAACAACTCTTCAGAAGAATCGGGGTTATACCATCCGGGCCAGCGAATTTGTGTATATCGAGATCTTTGAGAACTCTTGCTACTGTACGAGTCCCATGGAAAAAATTACATTCTCAAGTACAGAAGGAGCAACGTTACTGTGAGGCAGCGTGGAGCTAGCAGCGAAGAGTAAACAATTGGTTTGTTATTTTCGATGATCGTTGGAACCGAAGATGTTGAGGAGTTTTTTTATATTTTTTACAAATGACCAAAATTTGTTACTGCCTTTGGGACATTGCAGAATTGTTGCCGTAATTTATGGTGATGCAAAAACTTGGTTAGTTCACCCTACCTCTGTAGGGTTCGTAAGATCGGAATCTTACTTCTATGAGCCCAATAGCTTCTTCACACTCAGAGTTAATCCAGGACTTTTATTAAGGCTTGAAGCGTTTTACTTTTTTAGGAATAAAAGCACGCATCTCTAGAAGAATCACATTTTTGATAATTTCAGTACTGGCATTAATGTCACTATCGAAGAAGCATAGTGACCAGTTAAAGTTTCGGAAAAAAATATTCAGTCCGTCCCAGTAGGCTTTCTCGTATTGCAAAATGGTCCTGGTGGGAAGTTTTTCTTTAAATGGACGAGAAATTAGGTGAAATGACACAATGGTCCGAAGTGCGAAATAGAGAAGTTACAATTATGGTATATTTATCAGGGTGAGAAGTAAGAACAAGTCAAGAGTATGGGCAGCTTGCCCAGCAACATCCGGTATACGCGTTGGCACATCGATCAATTGGGTAAGGCGATGTAACCCGGACTTCGACATATCTTCCTTCGGGTATTGTCTGAACAGAATTGTGTATGTAAACCACGAGACCATGATGGGAAAAGAGTAATGACACCAAGCTATACCCATGTAAAGCAAATTCTGATAAATTAGTATTAATTCCAACCTGAGTTTCACTTAATGCCGAAACAGCTGTAAAGTGTTTGAACAAAATTCTTCCTTAAACCGCAAACATTAGAATAGATGACACAAAGATCACTTACCATTTAAAAAATACTTACATTCAAAACACAACTCTGACAATGTCGAACTGTGCAGTGAAAGTCCAAATTAAGTTCTGTAATAAACAAACTGTGTGTTATGGTGTTATGCCCATAAGAAAGCTTGCATACAAAAATCAATTTAAAATTCAGCACAGTATGGATTTGCGATGGGAGTGTATTATTTTTTCTTCCACAGCGTGAGTGGGTATATTTATCTGTCTACCAACGACTCGACTGGGTATTATTTTATTCTTTACAACACACGTGAGGGGTATTTTTTCATTTTCTCAAACGAGTGCTTATTTTTTTTAAACACTAGCGAAAACAATGCGCAAAATATCGTCCGTAAACTGACTTTACAGATAATAAAATCTTTTTTATTTATTTATCAGCTTTTATAATTAACTAACAAATAATTTATAGCTTACAATTTTCGCTATCGTATTGATTTTATCAAACGGTTTTTATCTTTATAAAACATCAAAAAGGTGAAATGATATAAGTAAGTGATTATTAATTTTTTTTATAATTAACGTGTGCACAAGGTACTATTTTTTCCCATTTTAATATATGTAAGTACACTGTGCGAGCATTAGGATAATAGGGAGGGGAAGGACAGAAGTTATTGGTTTTGAATGTTGGCAAATCAAAATGGCAATGGAGATATCGCCGGGTAAACTATTCAAAATTCGTTTTGTTCGGCTAAAAAAAGAATCCCTATATTTCGCGGTACGTCCAAAATTGGGCTCAAGGGTGAGAGCCTTATGAGACGAGTATTACGGGAGAAACTTTTAAAGGGAAGAACGCAGCTGGCTACTACAAGGGAACATTTTTTATAAATAAAAACATGAAACATTGCATCGGTGTTTTAGAGGGGCAATTGTTCTATTTCCTTTCAATCTTAACATCGCTTCACCTGCTCGATTGAATACAAAATCGAGCAGGTGAAGCGATGTTTGCGAAGCACTTGCCCAGAGGTAGGAGATATACAAGAATTTAGGGCGTATACATGCTTTATAAATTATAGCCAGATCAGAAAGGGATAAATACTTCTTACACCGATAAAAAAAACCTAAGCAATTATAAATAAGTGGATGAGATGTAACAGACAGAAGATCATTTATAAAAGTGAGGAAAAGAGCCGGAGACAGAACGGAGCCCTGGGGCACATCAGCATTTATTTTTTAGGAATCAGACTTGAATCTGTGCAATACAACTTGTATTGAACGGTCCAGAAGATAGCTTCTAATCCAACGAACGTGCTAAAATATTTTTCTGACATGTTATGTTTTCTTTAGAAACCGCAATTATTTAGTCACTTTGGCATTGAATAGCAAGAAGTACGTGAGAAAGAGAAATTTCACGACACTCGTCACAATAAAAAGTAAAGCACTCCATGTATTCTTTTAAATGCCCTAGAGTCCCTTAAGGCTGATTTAGCTGTTTTTTATGTGATTTACCGCATATTCCACTATACTTAATGAGGTCATCATATTTAGTAGCGAAGTTGCAGCAGGCGTTGCACTTTTCCATTTTATTATAATTTTTTTCTTTTTACTAAGGTTCACCTTACAAAATCAAAGTTTAACTGGGAGTTTACAGAATGCGTTTATTTTTTTTCCAGTTCGATATTTCTTACATTTATGTACATAGTTTGCTTAAGAGATATAGAAAATTAATTCCTTTACAACTTTAATATTAATAATGCTAAAATGAATTAAATTTAAAATATTTTAACAAAGTTTCAAGGGAAAAGCTACAAGAAAAAACCCTTATATAATACTTAAAAACTAATATTGCACATAAACCCAAAAGAGATATAAAAAATATGTATATCTAATTTAAGAGATTAAGAATTTGCTCATTATCAGAGAAGGAACATCTTGTAAAAAAGTTGTGTTGTAGGTTATATATTACAAGCTTAATTTGCTTAACATTAGCTTTATCATGAAGCCTTACTGTTGAAAAATGCCATGGCAAATTTAGCATTAATTTTAATATTTTGTTTTGTACTCTTTGCAACTTTCTTAAATGGGTCTCAGCGCAGTCAAACGACATTGGAGCACCATAAGTGAGTATAGGCTGAAAAATTGATTTGAATATCAGAATTTTATTATTCATGCTAAGACCTGATTTGCGGTTAATAAAAGGGTATAAAATTCTTATTAAAAGATTTGGTTTGTTTATTGTATAAGCAATATGTTTGTCAAAAGTCAGTTTCTTATCAAGTGTTATACCTAGATATTTGCAACTTTCGGACCAAACGATATCAGTTAAGTTTATCTGTAACAATGTTTGTGGCGAAAAATCTGTTTTTCTACGTCTAGAAAACCAGATTGCTTGTGATTTTTGAGCATTAACCTTTATTTTCCACTTATGAAAAAAGTTTGTAAGGTATTTAATGAATATTGCAAACTTTCAAGAGCATTTTGAGGCAATAAGCTAGACGCATAAAGGGCCGTGTCATCGACAAACATAGCTAATTTAGTGTTTACGTCAAAAAATGGTAAGTCAGACATATACACAAAGTATCGGTCCCAACACAGAACTTTGCGGAACATTACTTACTATATCATACTGTGAAGACTTTACTGAGCCTGCATACACAGCAAACTTTCTGTTAAGTAAAAAGCTCTGCACTTATTTAATTAGATATGTGGGGAAATCAAACATAATAAGTTTGTTAAGAAGCTCCTGGTGCCATACAGTGTCGAAAGCCTTTTCAATGTCTAAAAGTACTAAGCCAGTCGACAACTTAGATCTTAGGTTAATATTCACATGATTTTTAATTCTTAAAGTTTGATGGCTTGTAGAATGACCAGATCGGTCTTTAAGTCTTTAATTAATTCTTAAAAAAGTTGCTTCTATTTACGTAGCTAGGTAGAGAATTAAGCTCAATAAGCTTATCATTTACAATATTTTCAGTGTCAACATCACTGAGATGGGATGAGATTGTATGATTTTTGGAAAAGGAGTCAGCCAGTGCCTCGACCTTTTCCAACTAAGTAATTAAAACTTTATCGTTAACTCGAAGAGGCGGAATGATTGAGTTTTTTTTCCTGATTATTTTCGTAACCTTCCAAAAAGGTTTTGATCCCTTATCTAAACTGGTTATTCCAATTTTTATTTCTTAAAATCTATTTCTTTTTTTATTTTTTTGTTCAAAATCTTAACATTATTCTTAAAAAATCAAGTCTAAACCGAATCCATTTCCTTCTTTCTGAGTTTCGCAAGCGAATCAATCTTAAAATAGATTCAGACAAAATGAGTTGATTTGAATAATAAGATTGGGTCTTAGGAATTGATAACTCAGCCGCTCTGCTTGTAACTTCCATGAATGAATCTATGAGGCCATCAATCTGATCAGACGAAGTTCGACCGATATTCTAATTCGGTTTAAATTTTCAGAAACATATGAACTGTAATGATTCCAATTTGCAGCGGAATAATTACAACTGACAGGTATCATATTAGTTTGGCTTACAGAAATCTGAAGGGAAGTGCAGACAGGCAAATGATTAGAACATAAAACATTAATTGCGAAAAACGATATGCATTATTTGAAACAAAAAAGTCAAGCATTGATGGATTTTGGGACGCGCATTTTGGAATGTATGTTGGTTCAAGACTGTAGAGCAATGTAAGAGATCTGTTAAAAGCAATAATATCATGAAAAATATTACCCCAACAGTTTGCTCACAGACATCCCCACGATTGGTGTCTACAGTTTAAATCACCTCGGATCAAAAAATTATCATTTTTTCTAAACAGTTTTAAAATATCTCTTTTAAATTTAGTTTTCTTCTCATTGTTACCATTTCCCCCTGGGAAATATACAGAAAAGATACTAAATCTAGTTGAGTCCTGTAAAACTATCTCAATACATATAAATTCAATTATTTCAAACTTAACAGCGGGAATGGCAAAATGTAGAAGAACTACTTAATTTTGACAATACATCATTTAGAAGAGAGGAAATTTCATCAAAAGAAAAAAGTAAGTTACTGCTACAGTTTTTCTCAGAGCCATGAGCATTTGCACTAGTAGATGGTGTTGCTATTGGTGGGTCATCTGAGCGAGCTTTGTCATTGACATGGTTTTGGTTTAATGCAAATTGTTGGGAGTAACTGTGAAAAGCAACATTGCCTCTTTTATGTTGCAGTGGTGGAAAATCTTCCATGGTGAATTTGACATGGTTGGTTCTCGGCCGATTCATCAAGACCGGTTTAGCAGAGGAATTCTGATTGCGATGACGTGACGAAATTTTTTGCCTTATCTCAATTTATTGTTTACGGCTTACGCATGATGGATCTGTAGACTTGTGTGCTCCGTTGCAGTTAGCACACTTCAAAGCAGTTTGTGGTGCTGTGCATTCAGTTGTTTTGTGGTTCCCAGAGCAAGATGAACAAAAAGTTTTTACTTGGCAGTGCATGGCTCCATGACCATACATCTGACAATTATGACATTGCGTGGTTTTATTAGGTTGCTGTCTCTTAAAATCCCACCTAACGATTGTTTTGAACACATTTTTGTAGTTAGTGCGCAACTCGTTCATTTTAATTGAACCACGTTCAATATTTACAAGATAGATATAGTGAACATAATTAGAGTTCGTATTTACAGCAATTGGTTTTATATCAATGCATTTAATGCCAAGCATAATTAGTTCATTTATTAATGTGTCGGAATTGTGAAGATCTAGGCCGGATAAAACTACTTTAAATGGTCTATTACCTTTCTTTTCATGGGTATACAATTCACAGGATTGCGTTTTTAGTTCATTTACAATCGAGTTGTACGAATCAAAACTTGAGCACATGATTTTCTGGCCCAACGAAATATTTTTAAGGAGATAGTCTTCAATTTTCAGTTTATTAATCATAGATCTAAGCACATCACTTTTTGTTTTAAGAACAATAATAGGAGGAACAAATTTCTTTAGTTTTACAGGCACACTATCATCAATGTCTGCACTATCCATGCTTTTTTCGCATGTAGATTGTAATGGCAAATAAAAGTTGTCGTCTTTCACAATTTTAGACATATTAGTAATATTATTAAAACTTTTAAATTGACTAAAATCTTTTTTAGGTTTTTTATTAGTGGTCTTTTGGAGGATGAATTCATCACCCTCCATTTTACTTCTATTTCTCTTAGAAATGGTTTTAGCTAACCACTAAAAAGCGCGTGCTACACAGTTGACAAACGTCAAACGAATGGCAAAGTTTATTATATTTTTTTTAGATTATTTATTATTTTAAAGTATACTTAGGAAAGAGAATGTATGAAATATTAAACAGAGCCATTTGAAAATACGTCCGAATTCGACAATTATATACCCAGCCACTTCAGAATGATTTGAATGAGTATCTTAATTTTAGTACCTACCTTCAGGGTTACTTTCGGGACTCCTTTACGTCATTTTGACTCCTTTTTGAAGCCTAGATTTCAGGACGCCACTTCTTTAAAATAGTCGAAAATGGACTACTTTTAAAAAACTAGGACTGATTTTACTACAATAAAATAACATAACCCCATAACAGCGCTTGTGCTGAAAGTATGTTTTCAAAATCAACATTGCAAAAAACAAACTTAACAAACTTGGAATATATTTACAAGAGGGCAACTCGAACATTGGGTTCCTGGCCCAAATATTGCTCAATACTATAGGTAAAGTGTTCCAAGCATCTAATGTTTATAGACTTTTATTTATTTTGTGAATTATTTTTTAATTATAAAAAGAACTGAATTGTACCAGGTTCTAAGCTTTATTTATTTTTGTGTTGAAAAAAAAACAATGTATCTTTTTCGATTCAAACTAGCTTTTTACGGTCCCGGTAACTCACTTGGACTCATCAGTTGACAGTGAGTACCTTTCTCAAGGCGCAACTTTCGATTTGTTCAGTTCAACATATATAAGGTTTTTGCCAAAAACTTAATGTGAACTATATATTTCATTTGATATATTTTATCGATCCATCAAACATAATTAGCTATTTTAATTTAATTGATTTCAAGAAGTAAATTATTGTTAAATGTACCTATGAGGCAACAATCGAACATGGCATTACTATCATAGAGAAGTCTAAAAAAGTTAGTGGTACAAAATTTCTGTCTGTCTGTCTGTCAGTATGTAGGTTACATATCAGACAAAGTCGATATTCCCGCCATAAGCAAAATTCAATTCAAACCACATAATTTCATAATGTTCAGATTTCATTTGATTTCCGTTCCCACGGAAATCAAAAGAATGCATTATCTTTATTTTTATAACGTTCATATTTCAGTTGATTTCCATTCCCACGGAAATCAACAGAATGCATTACTGTGCATTTGTCTTTGTAACCTGAACCCAAGAAACAGAAAAACAGAAATGTAGAAACCTTTTTCAAAGTTAGTTTTAAGTGAGCTTTCCGACAATAAAGATCTTCCACAAAGTTTAAGTTTTTTGTTTTTTTTTTCACAATTCGACCACACGAACTTTTATTTGGCGCAGTCGGTAGGATTTCTATAAACTGTAGAAATCCATACGAGAACGAATCTACTCGAAAAAAAATTTTTTTTTAATAAATAGTGTTAGTGTGTATCAAGCAAACGAATATTGTTTGAACCCAAACGCGACTAAAGTTTTAACTATTGCCGGTAGAAAAAAATTTATAGATACAAACTATTGTTAATGTGTATCAAGCAAACGAATATTGTTTGAACCCAAACGCGACTAAATTTTTAACTACTGCCGGTAGAAAAGAAACTATAGATACAAACATAAAATCAGTGTGTGTAGTGTGTGCAAAGTCAAACTAAAATTGACATAACAAAAAGCAACTATTCGTCGGAACAGAGCATTCGGATTTTGGCAGCGAGAAATTCAAGAAATGATGAACGAAGAGATCATGAACCGGTTAGGGGCCGTATTGGAAGCATTGGCCGCACCTCACGCCCAAAGACCAAGTAGAGTATTCTATTTAATGAAAGAAATCCAACACATACCAACGTTCGAGGGAAAAAGCGAAACACTAAGCCAGTTTTTCGCAAGCGTGGAAACTCACTTAAACTCAATAGATGAAGGAATGAGAGGAGAAGTATGGCAGGCAATCTATAATTCGAAAATAATAGGACGAGCAAAAGAATTATTACTGAACAACAGACCTGAAGGATGGGAAGCGACGAAATCACTCCTAAAACAACACTTTCGACCAATATGCAGCTACAAGGACATATCAACGAAAATTTGTAATATTAAAGTAAGTTCAATTCAAGATTTAACTGATAAAATTGAAAAATTAACACAAGAAATAAATCAATTTGTGACTTATGAATCTAACCCTGCAGAAGCTAAAGAAACTTTTTATACAGTATTAATCAATAGAATAAAGCAGTTAGTGTCAGGAAATTTATCAAGAGAAATCAAAGATCTTTATAACTTACATGTGATAAAAGACATCTTATACTCCTATGTAGGATATGATAACAACAACATAGACAGAGAATTTATAAGTCAGGATAGGCGTAGTACTCAGAATTCAAATTTTAATAGGAATGTGAGAAACAATAGTTATAATCCCTTCAGACAAAATAATTATGAGTCAAATCAAAATAATAATAGGCAGATTAACAACCATTTCAACAACAATTCTAACAGACAAAATAATAATTATTCTAGGGAAAACAATAATAACTTCAATCCAAACTATAACAGACAAAGGTACGATAGCAGAGATTTCCACAGACAGAATAGACATAACACATCAGGTCAGTATAGGCAGAACGTCCAACCCGTTTTTAACCCCTCTGGACAATTGAGAAATGCGACACAACATCCGACACCGATGTCGGTCAACCAAACTGAAAATCGAGAAGAAGAAATTCACAATTTAGAGTTTTTTCTAATCTAAGCCTTGGAAACAAAATATTTGTAGACTTAACAATAGATAAAAATATTTATAGAGCACTCATTGACACTGGGTCAACAATGAGTATAATAAATTCTAGTGCAGTTGATTGTAGTAAATTTCGAGTATACGACAAAGTCAACATACAATTGCAAACAATAAACAATATAACAAACGAGGTAGTAGAAAGAGTAATCACGAACATTCCCGAAGAATTCAAAGAAGACAGTAAAATCGCCACAAGGTGGTATAAGAGAGACCTAGGTCCAAAGCCATACGATATTTTAATAGGCATGGACTTACTAGGTAAAATTGTCCAAACTCTCGATTTCGACAATAAAACTCTCGTACTAAAAAATAAAACCTTAATTCCTTTATACTCCGAAAAAGACATTACAACTTTCGATTGTTTTGAACTTATTGGAGAAGGGAAAGAACTGGATCTAAGTTATTTAAATGAAGAGGAAAAGAAAGAAGTAGAAACATTGTTAAGAAAATTCCAAAAATTAGTTTATCATGACGGTGATCAACTGACTAATACAGATACGATCACGCATGAGATAAAGACTACTATAGATCAATCCATACATTCAAAAATCTATAGGCTACCACATAGACATGAGGAGGAAGTTAGACGACAAGTTGAGGAGATGGAAAATCAAGGTATTATTAGGAAATCTAATAGCCGGTATTCATCTCCCATTGTTGTAGTAGCGAAAAAGTTAGACAATTCAGGAGAGCAAAAGTTTCGCCTTTGTGTAGATTACAGGAAATTGAACGAAATAACTATCGATGATAAGTACCCACTCCCGAACATCGATAGTATTCTCGATAAGCTTGGCAGAGCACAATATTTTTCATCAATTGACCTTGCGAAAGGTTACCACCAAATTAAAGTTCACCCCGCCGATATTCAAAAAACAGCATTTGTGACACCCAATGGCCTCTATGAATACCTTAGAATGCCTTTTGGACTCAAGAATGCCCCGGCCACATTTCAAAGGCTAATGAACAACATTCTTCGAGAATACATTAACAAAATTTGTGTCGTCTATTTAGATGATATTTTAATTTTCTCAACCAGCCTCAAAGAACATATTCACGCTTTAAATTTAATTTTCAAAAAATTATCCGAACATAACTTAAAAATTCAGTTTGACAAGTGCTCTTTCATGAAAAAGAACACTGAATTCTTAGGTCATGTCCTCACGGCAGAAGGCATGAAACCAAATCCGAAGAAAACTAAGTGTATCGAAGAATATCAGATTCCGAAAACAGAGAAACAAATAAAATCGTTTCTAGGAGCTACAGGGTTTTATCGAAAATTTGTCAAGGATTATGCCAAAATAGCATATCCCATGATTAAGTATTTGAAAAAAGATTCCAAAATCAACATACATGATCCGGAATATATTCAAGCATTTGAAACTTTAAAACTTAATATTATCAAACATCCAATTTTAAAATTCCCTAACTTCCAAAAAGACTTTTCTGTCTATACAGACGCAAGTAACTATGCAATTGGAGCAGTGTTGACACAAGAAGGTCAACCAGTCTGTTACGCATCCCGCACTTTAAACGACCATGAAAAAAAGTATTCAGTAACGGACAAAGAATTTTTAGCAATTGTTTGGGCTGTTACGTATTATAGACCTTATTTATGGGGGAAACGATTTACAATAGTTACAGACCATTTGCCAATTAAATACTTAAATAAAAAATACACGGGAAAAGAATTTAGTCAGAGAACTCAAAGATGGTTATTAAAATTACAGGAATATCAATATGACATCGAATATCTTAAGGGTAAATTAAATAATGTCGCAGACTTTCTGAGTAGGATTCCAGAAAAGAATAATAATAAAGACGAGGTAGCCGTAGAACAATCAGTCAATAATTTATCAGACAATGCAACAGTACATTCAGTAGAAGAAGAGCAGCTTAATCATATTCCTATAAAAGAATCAATAGTAAATATTTATAAAACTCAATTAATTCTAACAAACAATGCAGAAAAAGAAATTGAAATTTTACATGGAAGAAGAATTATTTACATTGATATGACAAAAGGAGAAGAATATTGGACAGACGTATTACGAAGATTTATTAAGCCAGGCATCACAGGAATATACACAGAATTAACGTATCACGAATACAATAAAATACAACAATTGTTAATACAGTTGTTTGGTCATGATAATCAGATCAAATTTATTAAGGCCACATTGAGAGCACAAGAAATAAGTAACTTAGAAGAAGCACAGAAACAAATCTCTTTATATCACACCCAAGAAAGTCTCCATAGTGGGATTATAGAAACATATCATAGTTTAAAAAATAAAATATATTACCCCAAATTAGTAAAAGAAATAACCAAAATCATAAATAATTGCAAAACATGTCTACAGACGAAATATGAAAGAAAACCAATTAAGAAGAAGTTCGAACTAAGCGAAACTCCGAATAGACCGAATGAGATCCTGCACCTAGATATCTATTACTTTATGAAAAATCCATTTATGACCCTAGTAGATAAGTTAACAAAGAAAGCATATGCATACTATTTGCCAAATCGAAACTGGGTAAAAAAGATAGAAACTCTTGAGGAACACTTTTCAAAATTCGGAAAACCTTTTAAAATAATTGCGGACAACGAGTTTAAATCTGAAAACTTAAAAGAATTTTTTAACGCACAAGGAGTGAACCTTCACTTAACAAAACCAAATACACATACAGGTAACAGTGATGTTGAAAGATTCCATTCAACATTGCAGGAAAAATTAGTAACAATGAGGAATTTAGACCTCACAATAATTCAAAAAGTCCATAGAGCCGTTAGTAATTATAATAATAGATACCATTCAACCATTAGAATGTCTCCAGAAGAAGCAATGTTCACTGACATAGCTACCTTAAGAAATCGCATTAAAACAGAAAAAGAAAGAAGAATAGAAAAGCTTAATAGAAATAGGGAAGAATATACTGAGAATAGACAGGTAATAGCAGTAAAAAATTACAAAAGAAACTATTACAAAAACGAGCCCAGATATAGAATAAAAAAATTAGAAAGAGAACACCCAATTAATATAAAACGACCACGTTTATTTGCAGATGATAATCTTAGTGTTGCTACTACTAACAACATCAGTAACACCAACCCTAACAGTGGATAAAATAATGACAGAAAACGGATATTCTGTTATTAACATGGGTGAGACAGAAATTATTAAAGACACAAAGATAATACTTCATATAATCAACATTCAAGATTTGAAACACACAATCGGTGATATGGAGAGAAACATTCAAAACTTAAAATTATATAACGATTTTATAATTAGGAGACAGCTAGATACAATAAAAGCTAAGGTTAAAGCCATAGAACCACAATCAAGTATTAGACACAAAAGAGGATTGATTAATATTGTAGGAAAGGTAAACAATTTTCTTTTTGGTACAATGGACGACGACGATAGAAAAGATATAATAGAACACATTAGCGTACTAGAAACAAACACTGAAAACGCAGTTAACACAGTCAATAAACAAATAGAAATAAACCAAAGTTTTAATGAAAGCATAAGACATTTCAAAACCATTATAGAAGCGGATAGGATAGATTTAACTAAAACCTTCTCCGAACTAAAAGAAAATGAAAAACAATTTATACTCAAACAAATCAAATTAGATCAAATTCTAAAACTCTATATGTTAGAAGAGAAAATAAACCAGATCATAGACAATATAGCTTTAATTAAACATGGACTAATACATCCTAGCTTACTAACAACAACAGAAATTATTAACACAAAGCTTGATTTTTTGAAACTAAAAAATATTAAAGTTGGAACTCTTAAGTATAACAGCGAAACTTTAATCATAGCAATAAAAATTCCAAATAATTACGAACAAGTTGATTTAAAACTTATAACCCCTATTCCAAACAAACAAAATTTAGAAATTGTACTCCAAGAATATTATTTCATTGAAATTAACCAAACAATGTACTATTATCCAAATGATGTTCAATATAAAAAGGAATTGCTTACTGTTAATAATTGCATAACAAACAAAAATTGTACTCTTAAAGAAAATCACACTACAGAAATTAAAAGAATGGACGATAGCACAATTATTTGTAAAAACATTAAAAATGAAAACATTGTTAACAAATGCGACGATAGAAATATCAAACTGGAAGGAAATTATCTAATAACTATTAACAATTGTACAATCCAGATATTTAATGAAACAATTACTAGTAAAAATATGTATTTTATTGAAAGATTCTACTATGACGAAACGGAGAATTATAATTTTACTAAGGAATTAAATTTTGAAGAAATCATCCTTAAAAACATTGTAAACCTTGAACCGATAAAATTACTAAAAATACATAAAAATATTCATTATGTTATTGGTTCAACGACCATAATACTTATCATTATACTAGTTTTAATATTTGTGAATATCTTAAAAAGATATAAGAAAATTACTATTTTAATTAAAGAAAAAGGTACCCAAAATTCAAATGAAAATGTTAAAGAAACTCCGAAAATTCAGGAGAATTTTAATGTAAAGGGGGGAGAGGTTACATATCAGACAAAGTCGATATTCGCGCCATAAGCAAAATTCAATTCAAACCACATAATTTCATAATGTTCAGATTTCATTTGATTTCCGTTCTCACGGAAATCAAAAGAATGCATTATCTTTATTTTTATAACGTTCATATTTCAGTTGATTTCCATTCCCACGGAAATCAACAGAATGCATTACTGTGCATTTGTCTTTGTAACCTGAACCCAAGAAACAGAAAAACAGAAATGTAGAAACCTTTTTCAAAGTTAGTTTTAAGTGAGCTTTCCGACAATAAAGATCTTCCACAAAGTTTAAGTTTTTTGTTTTTTTTTTCACAATTCGACCACACGAACTTTTATTTTGTATAACGAGCTACAGCCTAAACGGCTCAGGCGATCATCTTCAAATTTGGTGTATAGGTGATCGTTAAGGAAAACCTTATTTTTTAGAAAACGAAAGAAAGAGAAATTAGTTCTGCGATTTTGAAAAAAATATTTTTTTCTATAATCTCTATCATTTTCAACGCATTTTTCTGGATTCTATCCAGGAAACGCAAGTGAGTATCAGGGGCACCTGCCCAAATGAAAATTGTACTCAATCTTCGGGCGAATGTACGCCTTATAAACAGTAGCCAGATCTTACGGGGAGAAGTATTTCTTGCATCGTCTAAGAAAATCTGTACATTTTCATTCCACAGAAGGTGGTTTGTGATATACAAGTTAACACAATTCCTTAAATCCGCCAAGCCATACATCGTCCTCGTCATCAACAACAAAGTAAACATGATCGCTTAACATCCGCCAAGCCACACATCGTCGTCGTCGTCGTTAACATGATCGCTTAACATCCGCCAAGCCACACATCGTCGTCGTCGTCAACAACGAATCATGCTGACATGGCTGGTTCTATAAACGAAGCAGTCTAATGTCAACAACCGATGACGGAAAGGATGAAATGCGATATCTTGCACAAGCTACAAGATATCTAAAGCATTGTAGATTTCAGGCTTGCAGAGTTTTAAGTTAGATATAAGATAGTTAGTCTTTTTACGAGTCTCAAAACTATTACAATAAAGAAAAAGTGAATTTTAACAAATTCATAACTGGCGCCCAACTTGGAAGAACTAACCAATATCAACCGGAATCAACCAACTGGAAATCATCATCATTCATCACTTCGAGCATTAAGAATTATTTTCTTTTATCTAAGAATGTAAGAATTTGTCTTACATTTGAATATTTTTATTTGTAAAGCTTGCAAGTGTTATTGTATTTATTTCTTTTGAGTGCTTCTATTGATTGACCTATTTTAATAATATTGAAATTAATTAAACTGCATTTGAATATTCTTAACGGTTAATGAGCGAACCTGAAAATATCGAAATACTATTAGAAAAGTTTAATTACTTACGAATAGGGAAAACAATAGAAAAAAAATGAATGCTACAGATTTAAAAGTATTAATAGAATTCGCAGTCAGCGGTGCCCTTCAAGCACAAAGAGTAGATTTTGAACAAAAGTTAAGTGAGGCAGTGAAAAAAATTAACAGTGACACCAAACAAACCCGAAGTTGAATTTTTTAAAGAAATTGAAATTGTGGAAGGTAAAACGTGTGAAGAGTGTCTCGACATAGTTAAATCTCTCCCGGAATTTGAGGGCAAACAGAGCACTTATGTCTCTTGGCGTCAAGCGGTTCACTCCGCTTACAAAGTTTTCGAAAAATACGATGGTAGTTCTAGACATTACCAGGCAGTTGGAATAATAAGAAATAAAATAAGAGGCCCAGCCGATGCTGTTCTGGCTTCATTTAATACAGTTTTAAATTTTAAAGCTATTATAGCTAGGTTAGATTTTACGTACGCTGATGTACGTCCGATTTATTTAATTGAGCAAGAGCTCAGTACATTGCGACAAGGGAACCTTACAGTGGTAGAATATTATGACGAGATTGAAAAAAAGCTTACCCTCCTTACAAATAAAACCAATATGTCCTATGACAGTGCATTATGCATTGCTTTTAACGAAAAGTACAGAAGAGATGCCCTCAGGGTTTACATATCTGGGTTAAAAAAACCATTAAGTGATATTCTGTTTTCGGCCTGTCCGTCTGATATGCCTACTGCTTTGGCTTTGGCTCAAGAAGTTGAAGCAAACAATGAAAGGTATTTGTTTGCGACGAGTTATGCGAAAAATTCAAAAGAAAAATATCTAAGGTCCGAGTTCAAACGATCGCCGAACAGTTACCAAAACAATAATAATAGTTATAACCTTAATTATAGCAGCCAAATTAATAAGCAGGGCAAAAATCCATATTTTAACAAAAGGCAAAGTTATGAAAATGACAAACAATTGGAACTTATCAGTTCTAAAGTCCCCAGCAGTCGTGAAAAAAATGGATGTTGATCCGACATCATCACGTTTACGGCAATTTACTAGCTATCAACAAAAAAATAGTAACGATACCTATGATCAAGGGCAAGAACAAAGGAATAAAAGGCCAAGTAGCTCCCAAAGACAATCGGGACAGCGTCGCCAAAGAGTAAATTATTTACAGGAAAATCCTCCACGGAATAATGAAGGTGACTATGAAGCCACAGCTGCATTACAGGCAGATGAAGTGGAAGCTGAGGATTTTGACTATGTAAATTTTTTAGGGGAAACTCCCAACTACCGTTTATTCAAAAAACAGTAGGAGGGAGGTTAGTAAAGTTTTTAATTGACACAGGTTCCTCGAAAAATTACATCAGGCCATTACGAGAGATAAAGGGTTTAGTGTCAGTAGACACACCTTTCTTAGTAAAATCAATTCATGGTTTTAACAATATTGAACTCAAATGTTTTATAAATATTTTTGGGAGAAATAGCACATTTTTTATTTTACCCAACCTGTCAACTTTTGACGGAATTATTGGTCTTGACCTGTTAATACAGGTTAATGCCACAATTTGCTTAAAAGATAATTTAATTCGCTTCAATTCAGGGTTAGAAACTATTCTGTTGCATAAATGCGTAAATGTGAACTTTACGAAAGTAGAGGACATTAAGGTTCCAGCATTTGTAAACATAGATTTTAAAAATATGATACGTAATAGAATAAAAACATTTGCAGATTCAAATGAATCTTTGCCGTATAATACAAACATCGTTGCTACAATTCGTACAGTAAGTAAAGACCCCATTTACTCAAAATTTTACCCATATCCTAAGGGTGTGACAGATTTCGTAAATAATGAGATTAAGGATCTTCTGAAGAATGGCATTATTAGACCGTCAAGGTCACCTTACAATAATCCCATTTGGGTAGTTGATAAAAAGGGAACAGATGAGTTGGGCAATAAAAAGAAACGTTTGGTAATGGACTTTCGAAAGCTCAACCAAAAAACCATAAACGATAAGTATCCTATCCCAAATATTGCAACGATATTGTCAAATTTAGGCAAGGCACGATTTTTTACAACCCTAGACTTAAAATCAGGGTTTCACCAAATTGAATTAGCGGAACGGGATCGGGAAAAAACTGCTTTTTCCGTTAACGGAGGAAAATACGAATTTTGTCGCCTTCCGTTTGGGTTGAAAAACGTGCCCAGTATTTTCCAGCGGGCTATAGATGACGTCCTTCGTGAACAAATTGGAAAAAATTGCTACGTTTACGTCGATGACGTAATTGTTTTTTCAGAAACTGAGAACGATCATGTCAAAGATATTGATTCGGTTTTAAAAAAAAATTATGAAGCCAACATGAGGGTTTCACGAGAAAATCAAACTTTTTTAAGACTGATGTCGAGTACCTAGGCTTTATAGTGTCTAGGGATGGTATAAAAACTTGCCCTGCTAAAGTGGAGGCAATTAAAAATTACTCACAACCTTCTACACTCTTTGAATAAGATCATTTCTGGGTCTAGCTAGTTATTAAAGATGTTTCATAAAAGATTTCGCCTCAATAGCTAAACCACTTACCAATTTATTAAAAGGTGAGAATGGGAAAATAAGTGCCAATCAATCAAAAAAAATTCAAATAGAATTAAAAGAGAAAGAACACCAAGCGTTTAATAAATTAAAAGAAATTTTGGCGTTAGAAGACGTCACATTGTTGTATCCAGACTACACGAAGCCTTTCGATCTTACGACGGATGCTTCATCACATGGTCTTGGAGCGGTTTTATCACAAAACGGAAAGCCTATAACAATGATTTCAAGAACACTCAAAGATAAAGAGTTGCAATTTGCAACAAATGAAAGAGAACTGTTGGCCATAGTGTGGTCATTAAAAAATCTACGTAACTATCTCTATGGAGTGAAAACTCTAAATATTTTTACGGACCGTCAACCTCTTTCATTTTCAGTTTCAGATAAAAACACAAATGTGAAAATTAAGCGCTGGAAAGCTTTTGTAGACAAGCATAATGCTCAAATATTTTACAAGCCAGGAAAGGAGAATTATGTCGCTGATGCACTTTCGCGACAAAATATTAATGCATTGGAGAATGAGGTGTCTTCTGATGCCGCTACAATTCACAGCGAATTATCCTTGACTTATATAATCGAAACAACAGATAAACCTTTAAACTGCTTCAGAAATCAAATAGTTATAGAGGAAGCCCCAATCGCTTCAACCCGTACATTTATAATATTTGGTAAAAAATCTAGACATTTCATAAATTTTTCAGAAAGGAATACATTGATAAATACTTTAAAAAATGTGATTAAAATAGATGAGGTCAACGTAATTTATTGTGACCTGCCAGTTCTAGCTTTTATTCAAAACAATTTAGTCGAATTATTTCCATCAACTAAGTTTTGGCATACTAATAAATTTGTGTTAGATATATTCGACCCGAATGAACAAAAGGAAATTATAATTACTGAGCACAACCGAGCACATAGAGCAGTTCAAGAAAACGTTAAGCAAATCCTATGTGACTATTTCTTTCCAAAAATGACAAAGCAGGCAAATGAGATTGTGGCAAACTGTAAAATATGTTCAAAGTCGAAGTACGATCGGCATCCAAAAAAACAAATGATTGGCGGGACACCAATCCCCTCGTATGCTGAAGAAATGCTTCACGTTGACATATTTTCCACGGATAAAAAATATTTCTTAACTTGCATTGACAAGTTTTCCAAATTTACGGTTGTGATGCCAATACCATCACGTACAATAATAGATGTAAAAGTTCCAATCCTAGAGATAATGAACATCTTCCCAAATACAAAACAAATCTTTTGTGATAATGAAGCTTCTTTAAAATCCGAGACAATTAGGTCGATTTTGCTCAACTATTTCAATGTTGACATAGTAAATGCACCACCCTTACACAGCACATCCAACGGTCAAGTAGAAAGTTTTCACAACACTCTATTAGAAATTGCTAGATGCCTAAAACTTGAAAGAAAAGTCGAAGATACAGTCGAATTAATACTATTAGCAACAGTAGAATATAATAGGACCGTCCATTCTGTTACGAACCAAAGACCAATTGATGTAATACACTCGTCCCCGACAGATCTTAGAGAAAGAATTAAAAATAAAGTTCAAAAGACCCAAGAATTACTGTTGCAAAGAGAAAATGAAACAAGGCAGAACAGAAATTTTAGCGTAGGGGAAAAGGTATTATTAAAAACAAATAGACGATTGGGTAATAAGTTAACTCCATTATATGTCGAAGAGAAAGTGGAAGCCGATTTAGGGACAACGGTTCTAATTAAAGGGAGGGTGGTCCATAAGGACAATCTAAAATAGAACCTTAATAATTTTATAATCCACCAAAGAAACACAAGGAGTTTAAATTTCTTAGGCACAGGTTTGAAAATTATAGCTGGCACCCCCGACTTCGACGACTTCGGGAAAATTAAATTCAATCAAGTCCAATTGATAGATTCCAACAATAGACAAGCTGTAATAAACACAAAATCTCAGGAGCAAATTAATAGATGAACGGACACCGTAAATAATATTTTGGCTTATTCGAAAAAATCAGAAATTGACACTGTCCATGTTTATGAAATATTGTTAGCAAGAAATAAAATGCTTATTTCAGAAATTCAAAATTTAATGTTCTCTATAACACTTGCAAAGCTCAGGGTCATAAATCCAGTAATTTTAGATGATGATGACTTAAAAGTCATAATAAACGAACATTTTTTTAATGTAAGTGTTACAGAACTTATGGTAGTGTCAAATGTAAAGGTTTTGCAAAATGATTATATTTTACATTTAGACCTAAGTTAGTTTGTAAGAAAGTAATAATCTACCCCGTTGCCCATAACGGCAATATTCTATTCTTCAATGGGGATGATGGGGTAGCGGAATGTGGAATACAAGTGCTGGCTGTTGAGAACTGCAACGTAGCAACGACCTTAACGTTTTGCAAGGAATTACGGAGCAAGACATGCGCTCAACAATTACACTCTGGAGGCATGGCTCATTGCAACACACAACCAGACCATCGGGAATCCATGTTGGTTATTGATGATGGCATTGTTATAATAAACAACAGAAATGCAAGAATAAAGGAGGCTAATGATTTTGAGACGGACATCAACGGGACGTATTTGCTGACTTTTGAAGATGCTGTGTGGATCAATGGGTCCAAATTTATCAATCGAAATAATATCCAGAAAAAGCAACCCGGTAGTGCAACATCTACGCTTCTCAATATCACCGGTCATAAAGAGATATTGAGCCTACCATTTCTTCATAGAATGAACATGGACAATTTACGTTACATTGGTGAAATGGAGACAAAATTGACGACCCATCCACTTATAGCTTGCTGCGCGACACTTGCAATCATTATAATTTGTTATACCGTCATTAAGCTAAAACAACGTCAGAAGAAGCAGCGCCAAAACGTCGACCTTCAAGAAGTCATCAAGGCTCTCAAGAAGCCCGAGGACGGCCTTCATCTTAGTGGGGGAGTAACACAATTCCTTAAATCCGCCAAGCCATACATCGTCGTCGTCATCAACAACAAAGTAAACATGATCGCTTAAAATCCGCCAAGCCACACATCGTCGTCGTCGTCGTTAACATGATCGCTTAACATCCGCCAAGCCACACATCGTCGTCGTCGTCGTTAACATGATCGCTTAACATCCGCCAAGCCACACATCGTCGTCGTCGTCAACAACGAATCATGCTGACATGGCTGGTTCTATAAACGAAGCAGTCTAATGTCAACAACCGATGACGGAAAGGATGAAATGCGATATCTTGCACAAGCTACAAGATATCTAAAGCATTGTAGATTTCAGGCTTGCAGAGTTTTAAGTTAGATATAAGATAGTTAGTCTTTTTACGAGTCTCAAAACTATTACAATAAAGAAAAAGTGAATTTTAACAAATTCATAACTGGCGCCCAACTTGGAAGAACTAACCAATATCAACCGGAATCAACCAACTGGAAATCATCATCATTCATCACTTCGAGCATTAAGAATTATTTTCTTTTATCTAAGAATGTAAGAATTTGTCTTACATTTGAATATTTTTATTTGTAAAGCTTGCAAGTGTTGTTGTATTTATTTCTTTTGAGTGCTTCTATTGATTGACCTATTTTAATAATATTGAAATTAATTAAACTGCATTTGAATATTCTTAACGGTTAATGAGCGAACCTGAAAATATCGAAATACTATTAGAAAAGTTTAATTACTTACGAATAGGGAAAACAATAGAAAAAAAATGAATGCTACAGATTTAAAAGTATTAATAGAATTCGCAGTCAGCGGTGCATTTCAAGCACAAAGAGTAGATTTTGAACAAAAGTTAAGTGAGGCAGTGAAAAAAATTAACAGTGACACCAAACAAACCCGAAGTTGAATTTTTTAAAGAAATTGAAATTGTGGAAGGTAAAACGTGTGAAGAGTGTCTCGACATAGTTAAATCTCTCCCGGAATTTGAGGGCAAACAGAGCACTTATGTCTCTTGGCGTCAAGCGGTTCACTCCGCTTACAAAGTTTTCGAAAAATACGATGGTAGTTCTAGACATTACCAGGCAGTTGGAATAATAAGAAATAAAATAAGAGGCCCAGCCGATGCTGTTCTGGCTTCATTTAATACAGTTTTAAATTTTAAAGCTATTATAGCTAGGTTAGATTTTACGTACGCTGATGTACGTCCGATTTATTTAATTGAGCAAGAGCTCAGTACATTGCGACAAGGGAACCTTACAGTGCTAGAATATTATGACGAGATTGAAAAAAAGCTTACCCTCCTTACAAATAAAACCAATATGTCCTATGACAGTGCATTATGCATTGCTTTTAACGAAAAGTACAGAAGAGATGCCCTCAGGGTTTACATATCTGGGTTAAAAAAACCATTAAGTGATATTCTGTTTTCGGCCTGTCCGTCTGATATGCCTACTGCTTTGGCTTTGGCTCAAGAAGTTGAAGCAAACAATGAAAGGTATTTGTTTGCGACGAGTTATGCGAAAAATTCAAAAGAAAAATATCTAAGGTCCGAGTTCAAACGATCGCCGAACAGTTACCAAAACAATAATAATAGTTATAACCTTAATTATAGCAGCCAAATTAATAAGCAGGGCAAAAATCCATATTTTAACAAAAGGCAAAGTTATAAAAATGACAAACAATTGGAACTTATCAGTTCTAAAGTCCCCAGCAGTCGTGAAAAAAATGGATGTTGATCCGACATCATCACGTTTACGGCAATTTACTAGCTATCAACAAAAAAATAGTAACGATACCTATGATCAAGGGCAAGAACAAAGGAATAAAAGGCCAAGTAGCTCCCAAAGACAATCGGGACAGCGTCGCCAAAGAGTAAATTATTTACAGGAAAATCCTCCACGGAATAATGAAGGTGACTATGAAGCCACAGCTGCATTACAGGCAGATGAAGTGGAAGCTGAGGATTTTGACTATGTAAATTTTTTAGGGGAAACTCCCAACTACCGTTTATTCAAAAAACAGTAGGAGGGAGGTTAGTAAAGTTTTTAATTGACACAGGTTCCTCGAAAAATTACATCAGGCCATTACGAGAGATAAAGGGTTTAGTGTCAGTAGACACACCTTTCTTAGTAAAATCAATTCATGGTTTTAACAATATTGAACTCAAATGTTTTATAAATATTTTTGGGAGAAATAGCACATTTTTTATTTTACCCAACCTGTCAACTTTTGACGGAATTATTGGTCTTGACCTGTCAACTTTTGACGGAATTATTGGACCTGTTAATACAGGTTAATGCCACAATTTGCTTAAAAGATAATTTAATTCGCTTCAATTCAGGGTTAGAAACTATTCTGTTGCATAAATGCGTAAATGTGAACTTTACGAAAGTAGAGGACATTAAGGTTCCAGCATTTGTAAACATAGATTTTAAAAATATGATACGTAATAGAATAAAAACATTTGCAGATTCAAATGAATCTTTGCCGTATAATACAAACATCGTTGCTACAATTCGTACAGTAAGTAAAGACCCCATTTACTCAAAATTTTACCCATATCCTAAGGGTGTGACAGATTTCGTAAATAATGAGATTAAGGATCTTCTGAAGAATGGCATTATTAGACCGTCAAGGTCACCTTACAATAATCCCATTTGGGTAGTTGATAAAAAGGGAACAGATGAGTTGGGCAATAAAAAGAAACGTTTGGTAATGGACTTTCGAAAGCTCAACCAAAAAACCATAAACGATAAGTATCCTATCCCAAATATTGCAACGATATTGTCAAATTTAGGCAAGGCACGATTTTTTACAACCCTAGACTTAAAATCAGGGTTTCACCAAATTGAATTAGCGGAACGGGATCGGGAAAAAACTGCTTTTTCCGTTAACGGAGGAAAATACGAATTTTGTCGCCTTCCGTTTGGGTTGAAAAACGTGCCCAGTATTTTCCAGCGGGCTATAGATGACGTCCTTCGTGAACAAATTGGAAAAAATTGCTACGTTTACGTCGATGACGTAATTGTTTTTTCAGAAACTGAGAACGATCATGTCAAAGATATTGATTCGGTTTTAAAAAAAAATTATGAAGCCAACATGAGGGTTTCACGAGAAAATCAAACTTTTTTAAGACTGATGTCGAGTACCTAGGCTTTATAGTGTCTAGGGATGGTATAAAAACTTGCCCTGCTAAAGTGGAGGCAATTAAAAATTACTCACAACCTTCTACACTCTTTGAATAAGATCATTTCTGGGTCTAGCTAGTTATTAAAGATGTTTCATAAAAGATTTCGCCTCAATAGCTAAACCACTTACCAATTTATTAAAAGGTGAGAATGGGAAAATAAGTGCCAATCAATCAAAAAAAATTCAAATAGAATTAAAAGAGAAAGAACACCAAGCGTTTAATAAATTAAAAGAAATTTTGGCGTTAGAAGACGTCACATTGTTGTATCCAGACTACACGAAGCCTTTCGATCTTACGACGGATGCTTCATCACATGGTCTTGGAGCGGTTTTATCACAAAACGGAAAGCCTATAACAATGATTTCAAGAACACTCAGAGATAAAGAGTTGCAATTTGCAACAAATGAAAGAGAACTGTTGGCCATAGTGTGGTCATTAAAAAATCTACGTAACTATCTCTATGGAGTGAAAACTCTAAATATTTTTACGGACCGTCAACCTCTTTCATTTTCAGTTTCAGATAAAAACACAAATGCGAAAATTAAGCGCTGGAAAGCTTTTGTAGACAAGCATAATGCTCAAATATTTTACAAGCCAGGAAAGGAGAATTATGTCGCTGATGCACTTTCGCGACAAAATATTAATGCATTGGAGAATGAGGTGTCTTCTGATGCCGCTACAATTCACAGCGAATTATCCTTGACTTATATAATCGAAACAACAGATAAACCTTTAAACTGCTTCAGAAATCAAATAGTTATAGAGGAAGCCCCAATCGCTTCAACCCGTACATTTATAATATTTGGTAAAAAATCTAGACATTTCATAAATTTTTCAGAAAGGAATACATTGATAAATACTTTAAAAAATGTGATTAAAATAGATGAGGTCAACGTAATTTATTGTGACCTGCCAGTTCTAGCTTTTATTCAACACAATTTAGTCGAATTATTTCCATCAACTAAGTTTTGGCATACTAATAAATTTGTGTTAGATATATTCGACCCGAATGAACAAAAGGAAATTATAATTACTGAGCACAACCGAGCACATAGAGCAGTTCAAGAAAACGTTAAGCAAATCCTATGTGACTATTTCTTTCCAAAAATGACAAAGCAGGCAAATGAGATTGTGGCAAACTGTAAAATATGTTCAAAGTCGAAGTACGATCGGCATCCAAAAAAACAAATGATTGGCGGGACACCAATCCCCTCGTATGCTGAAGAAATGCTTCACGTTGACATATTTTCCACGGATAAAAAATATTTCTTAACTTGCATTGACAAGTTTTCCAAATTTACGGTTGTGATGCCAATACCATCACGTACAATAATAGATGTAAAAGTTCCAATCCTAGAGATAATGAACATCTTCCCAAATACAAAACAAATCTTTTGTGATAATGAAGCTTCTTTAAAATCCGAGACAATTAGGTCGATTTTGCTCAACTATTTCAATGTTGACATAGTAAATGCACCACCCTTACACAGCACATCCAACGGTCAAGTAGAAAGTTTTCACAACACTCTATTAGAAATTGCTAGATGCCTAAAACTTGAAAGAAAAGTCGAAGATACAGTCGAATTAATACTATTAGCAACAGTAGAATATAATAGGACCGTCCATTCTGTTACGAACCAAAGACCAATTGATGTAATACACTCGTCCCCGACAGATCTTAGAGAAAGAATTAAAAATAAAGTTCAAAAGACCCAAGAATTACTGTTGCAAAGAGAAAATGAAACAAGGCAGAACAGAAATTTTAGCGTAGGGGAAAAGGTATTATTAAAAACAAATAGACGATTGGGTAATAAGTTAACTCCATTATATGTCGAAGAGAAAGTGGAAGCCGATTTAGGGACAACGGTTCTAATTAAAGGGAGGGTGGTCCATAAGGACAATCTAAAATAGAACCTTAATAATTTTATAATCCACCAAAGAAACACAAGGAGTTTAAATTTCTTAGGCACAGGTTTGAAAATTATAGCTGGCACCCCCGACTTCGACGACTTCGGGAAAATTAAATTCAATCAAGTCCAATTGATAGATTCCAACAATAGACAAGCTGTAATAAACACAAAATCTCAGGAGCAAATTAATAGATGAACGGACACCGTAAATAATATTTTGGCTTATTCGAAAAAATCAGAAATTGACACTGTCCATGTTTATGAAATATTGTTAGCAAGAAATAAAATGCTTATTTCAGAAATTCAAAATTTAATGTTCTCTATAACACTTGCAAAGCTCAGGGTCATAAATCCAGTAATTTTAGATGATGATGACTTAAAAGTCATAATAAACGAACATTTTTTTAATGTAAGTGTTACAGAACTTATGGTAGTGTCAAATGTAAAGGTTTTGCAAAATGATTATATTTTACATTTAGACCTAAGTTAGTTTGTAAGAAAGTAATAATCTACCCCGTTGCCCATAACGGCAATATTCTATTCTTCAATGGGGATGATGGGGTAGCGGAATGTGGAATACAAGTGCTGGCTGTTGAGAACTGCAACGTAGCAACGACCTTAACGTTTTGCAAGGAATTACGGAGCAAGACATGCGCTCAACAATTACACTCTGGAGGCATGGCTCATTGCAACACACAACCAGACCATCGGGAATCCATGTTGGTTATTGATGATGGCATTGTTATAATAAACAACAGAAATGCAAGAATAAAGGAGGCTAATGATTTTGAGACGGACATCAACGGGACGTATTTGCTGACTTTTGAAGATGCTGTGTGGATCAATGGGTCCAAATTTATCAATCGAAATAATATCCAGAAAAAGCAACCCGGTAGTGCAACATCTACGCTTCTCAATATCACCGGTCATAAAGAGATATTGAGCCTACCATTTCTTCATAGAATGAACATGGACAATTTACGTTACATTGGTGAAATGGAGACAAAATTGACGACCCATCCACTTATAGCTTGCTGCGCGACACTTGCAATCATTATAATTTGTTATACCGTCATTAAGCTAAAACAACGTCAGAAGAAGCAGCGCCAAAACGTCGACCTTCAAGAAGTCATCAAGGCTCTCAAGAAGCCCGAGGACGGCCTTCATCTTAGTGGGGGAGTAACACAATTCCTTAAATCCGCCAAGCCATACATCGTCGTCGTCATCAACAACAAAGTAAACATGATCGCTTAAAATCCGCCAAGCCACACATCGTCGTCGTCGTCGTTAACATGATCGCTTAACATCCGCCAAGCCACACATCGTCGTCGTCGTCGTTAACATGATCGCTTAACATCCGCCAAGCCACACATCGTCGTCGTCGTCAACAACGAATCATGCTGACATGGCTGGTTCTATAAACGAAGCAGTCTAATGTCAACAACCGATGACGGAAAGGATGAAATGCGATATCTTGCACAAGCTACAAGATATCTAAAGCATTGTAGATTTCAGGCTTGCAGAGTTTTAAGTTAGATATAAGATAGTTAGTCTTTTTACGAGTCTCAAAACTATTACAATAAAGAAAAAGTGAATTTTAACAAATTCATAACTGGCGCCCAACTTGGAAGAACTAACCAATATCAACCGGAATCAACCAACTGGAAATCATCATCATTCATCACTTCGAGCATTAAGAATTATTTTCTTTTATCTAAGAATGTAAGAATTTGTCTGTACTTTGAATATTTTTATTTGTAAAGCTTGCAAGTGTTATTGTATTTATTTCTTTTGAGTGCTTCTATTGATTGATCTATTTTAATAATATTGAAATTAATTAAACTGCATTTGAATATTCTTAACGGTTAATGAGCGAACCTAAAAATATCGAAATACTATTAAAAAAGTTTAATTACTTACGAATAGGGAAAACAATAGAAAAAAAATGAATGCTACAGATTTAAAAGTATTAATAGAATTCGCAGTCAGCGGTGCTCTTCAAGCACAAAGAGTAGATTTTGAACAAAAGTTAAGTGAGGCAGTGAAAAAAATTAACAGTGTTGAAGTTGAATTTTTTAAAGAAATTGAAATTGTGGAAGGTAAAACGTGTGAAGAGTGTCTCGACATAGTTAAATCTCTCCCGGAATTTGAGGGCAAACAGAGCACTTATGTCTCTTGGCGTCAAGCGGTTCACTCCGCTTACAAAGTTTTCGAAAAATACGATGGTAGTTCTAGACATTACCAGGCAGTTGGAATAATAAGAAATAAAATAAGAGGCCCAGCCGATGCTGTTCTGGCTTCATTTAATACAGTTTTAAATTTTAAAGCTATTATAGCTAGGTTAGATTTTACGTACGCTGATGTACGTCCGATTTATTTAATTGAGCAAGAGCTCAGTACATTGCGACAAGGGAACCTTACAGTGCTAGAATATTATGACGAGATTGAAAAAAAGCTTACCCTCCTTACAAATAAAACCAATATGTCCTATGACAGTGCATTATGCATTGCTTTTAACGAAAAGTACAGAAGAGATGCCCTCAGGGTTTACATATCTGGGTTAAAAAAACCATTAAGTGATATTCTGTTTTCGGCCTGTCCGTCTGATATGCCTACTGCTTTGGCTTTGGCTCAAAAAGTTGAAGCAAACAATGAAAGGTATTTGTTTGCGACGAGTTATGCGAAAAATTCAAAAGAAAAATATCTAAGGTCCGAGTTCAAACGATCGCCGAACAGTTACCAAAACAATAATAATAGTTATAACCTTAATTATAGCAGCCAAATTAATAAGCAGGGCAAAAATCCATATTTTAACAAAAGGCAAAGTTATGAAAATGACAAACAATTGGAACTTATCAGTTCTAAAGTCCCCAGCAGTCGTGAAAAAAATGGATGTTGATCCGACATCATCACGTTTACGGCAATTTACTAGCTATCAACAAAAAAATAGTAACGATACCTATGATCAAGGGCAAGAACAAAGGAATAAAAGGCCAAGTAGCTCCCAAAGACAATCGGGACAGCGTCGCCAAAGAGTAAATTATTTACAGGAAAATCCTCCACGGAATAATGAAGGTGACTATGAAGCCACAGCTGCATTACAGGCAGATGAAGTGGAAGCTGAGGATTTTGACTATGTAAATTTTTTAGGGGAAACTCCCAACTACCGTTTATTCAAAAAACAGTAGGAGGGAGGTTAGTAAAGTTTTTAATTGACACAGGTTCCTCGAAAAATTACATCAGGCCATTACGAGAGATAAAGGGTTTAGTGTCAGTAGACACACCTTTCTTAGTAAAATCAATTCATGGTTTTAACAATATTGAACTCAAATGTTTTATAAATATTTTTGGGAGAAATAGCACATTTTTTATTTTACCCAACCTGTCAACTTTTGACGGAATTATTGGTCTTGACCTGTTAATACAGGTTAATGCCACAATTTGCTTAAAAGATAATTTAATTCGCTTCAATTCAGGGTTAGAAACTATTCTGTTGCATAAATGCGTAAATGTGAACTTTACGAAAGTAGAGGACATTAAGGTTCCAGCATTTGTAAACATAGATTTTAAAAATATGATACGTAATAGAATAAAAACATTTGCAGATTCAAATGAATCTTTGCCGTATAATACAAACATCGTTGCTACAATTCGTACAGTAAGTAAAGACCCCATTTACTCAAAATTTTACCCATATCCTAAGGGTGTGACAGATTTCGTAAATAATGAGATTAAGGATCTTCTGAAGAATGGCATTATTAGACCGTCAAGGTCACCTTACAATAATCCCATTTGGGTAGTTGATAAAAAGGGAACAGATGAGTTGGGCAATAAAAAGAAACGTTTGGTAATGGACTTTCGAAAGCTCAACCAAAAAACCATAAACGATAAGTATCCTATCCCAAATATTGCAACGATATTGTCAAATTTAGGCAAGGCACGATTTTTTACAACCCTAGACTTAAAATCAGGGTTTCACCAAATTGAATTAGCGGAACGGGATCGGGAAAAAACTGCTTTTTCCGTTAACGGAGGAAAATACGAATTTTGTCGCCTTCCGTTTGGGTTGAAAAACGTGCCCAGTATTTTCCAGCGGGCTATAGATGACGTCCTTCGTGAACAAATTGGAAAAAATTGCTACGTTTACGTCGATGACGTAATTGTTTTTTCAGAAACTGAGAACGATCATGTCAAAGATATTGATTCGGTTTTAAAAAAAAATTATGAAGCGAACATGAGGGTTTCACGAGAAAATCAAACTTTTTTAAGACTGATGTCGAGTACCTAGGCTTTATAGTGTCTAGGGATGGTATAAAAACTTGCCCTGCTAAAGTGGAGGCAATTAAAAATTACTCACAACCTTCTACACTCTTTGAATAAGATCATTTCTGGGTCTAGCTAGTTATTAAAGATGTTTCATAAAAGATTTCGCCTCAATAGCTAAACCACTTACCAATTTATTAAAAGGTGAGAATGGGAAAATAAGTGCCAATCAATCAAAAAAAATTCAAATAGAATTAAAAGAGAAAGAACACCAAGCGTTTAATAAATTAAAAGAAATTTTGGCGTTAGAAGACGTCACATTGTTGTATCCAGACTACACGAAGCCTTTCGATCTTACGACGGATGCTTCATCACATGGTCTTGGAGCGGTTTTATCACAAAACGGAAAGCCTATAACAATGATTTCAAGAACACTCAAAGATAAAGAGTTGCAATTTGCAACAAATGAAAGAGAACTGTTGGCCATAGTGTGGTCATTAAAAAATCTACGTAACTATCTCTATGGAGTGAAAACTCTAAATATTTTTACGGACCGTCAACCTCTTTCATTTTCAGTTTCAGATAAAAACACAAATGCGAAAATTAAGCGCTGGAAAGCTTTTGTAGACAAGCATAATGCTCAAATATTTTACAAGCCAGGAAAGGAGAATTATGTCGCTGATGCACTTTCGCGACAAAATATTAATGCATTGGAGAATGAGGTGTCTTCTGATGCCGCTACAATTCACAGCGAATTATCCTTGACTTATATAATCGAAACAACAGATAAACCTTTAAACTGCTTCAGAAATCAAATAGTTATAGAGGAAGCCCCAATCGCTTCAACCCGTACATTTATAATATTTGGTAAAAAATCTAGACATTTCATAAATTTTTCAGAAAGGAATACATTGATAAATACTTTAAAAAATGTGATTAAAATAGATGAGGTCAACGTAATTTATTGTGACCTGCCAGTTCTAGCTTTTATTCAACACAATTTAGTCGAATTATTTCCATCAACTAAGTTTTGGCATACTTATAAATTTGTGTTAGATATATTCGACCCGAATGAACAAAAGGAAATTATAATTACTGAGCACAACCGAGCACATAGAGCAGTTCAAGAAAACGTTAAGCAAATCCTATGTGACTATTTCTTTCCAAAAATGACAAAGCAGGCAAATGAGATTGTGGCAAACTGTAAAATATGTTCAAAGTCGAAGTACGATCGGCATCCAAAAAAACAAATGATTGGCGGGACACCAATCCCCTCGTATGCTGAAGAAATGCTTCACGTTGACATATTTTCCACGGATAAAAAATATTTCTTAACTTGCATTGACAAGTTTTCCAAATTTACGGTTGTGATGCCAATACCATCACGTACAATAATAGATGTAAAAGTTCCAATCCTAGAGATAATGAACATCTTCCCAAATACAAAACAAATCTTTTGTGATAATGAAGCTTCTTTAAAATCCGAGACAATTAGGTCGATTTTGCTCAACTATTTCAATGTTGACATAGTAAATGCACCACCCTTACACAGCACATCCAACGGTCAAGTAGAAAGTTTTCACAACACTCTATTAGAAATTGCTAGATGCCTAAAACTTGAAAGAAAAGTCGAAGATACAGTCGAATTAATACTATTAGCAACAGTAGAATATAATAGGACCGTCCATTCTGTTACGAACCAAAGACCAATTGATGTAATACACTCGTCCCCGACAGATCTTAGAGAAAGAATTAAAAATAAAGTTCAAAAGACCCAAGAATTACTGTTGCAAAGAGAAAATGAAACAAGGCAGAACAGAAATTTTAGCGTAGGGGAAAAGGTATTATTAAAAACAAATAGACGATTGGGTAATAAGTTAACTCCATTATATGTCGAAGAGAAAGTGGAAGCCGATTTAGGGACAACGGTTCTAATTAAAGGGAGGGTGGTCCATAAGGACAATCTAAAATAGAACCTTAATAATTTTATAATCCACCAAAGAAACACAAGGAGTTTAAATTTCTTAGGCACAGGTTTGAAAATTATAGCTGGCACCCCCGACTTCGACGACTTCGGGAAAATTAAATTCAATCAAGTCCAATTGATAGATTCCAACAATAGACAAGCTGTAATAAACACAAAATCTCAGGAGCAAATTAATAGATGAACGGACACCGTAAATAATATTTTGGCTTATTCGAAAAAATCAGAAATTGACACTGTCCATGTTTATGAAATATTGTTAGCAAGAAATAAAATGCTTATTTCAGAAATTCAAAATTTAATGTTCTCTATAACACTTGCAAAGCTCAGGGTCATAAATCCAGTAATTTTAGATGATGATGACTTAAAAGTCATAATAAACGAACATTTTTTTAATGTACTTATGGTAGTGTCAAATGTAAAGGTTTTGCAAAATGATTATATTTTACATTTAGACCTAAGTTAGTTTGTAAGAAAGTAATAATCTACCCCGTTGCCCATAACGGCAATATTCTATTCTTCAATGGGGATGATGGGGTAGCGGAATGTGGAATACAAGTGCTGGCTGTTGAGAACTGCAACGTAGCAACGACCTTAACGTTTTGCAAGGAATTACGGAGCAAGACATGCGCTCAACAATTACACTCTGGAGGCATGGCTCATTGCAACACACAACCAGACCATCGGGAATCCATGTTGGTTATTGATGATGGCATTGTTATAATAAACAACAGAAATGCAAGAATAAAGGAGGCTAATGATTTTGAGACGGACATCAACGGGACGTATTTGCTGACTTTTGAAGATGCTGTGTGGATCAATGGGTCCAAATTTATCAATCGAAATAATATCCAGAAAAAGCAACCCGGTAGTGCAACATCTACGCTTCTCAATATCACCGGTCATAAAGAGATATTGAGCCTACCATTTCTTCATAGAATGAACATGGACAATTTACGTTACATTGGTGAAATGGAGACAAAATTGACGACCCATCCACTTATAGCTTGCTGCGCGACACTTGCAATCATTATAATTTGTTATACCGTCATTAAGCTAAAACAACGTCAGAAGAAGCAGCGCCAAAACGTCGACCTTCAAGAAGTCATCAAGGCTCTCAAGAAGCCCGAGGACGGCCTTCATCTTAGTGGGGGAGTAACACAATTCCTTAAATCCGCCAAGCCATACATCGTCGTCGTCATCAACAACAAAGTAAACATGATCGCTTAAAATCCGCCAAGCCACACATCGTCGTCGTCGTCGTTAACATGATCGCTTAACATCCGCCAAGCCACACATCGTCGTCGTCGTCGTTAACATGATCGCTTAACATCCGCCAAGCCACACATCGTCGTCGTCGTCAACAACGAATCATGCTGACATGGCTGGTTCTATAAACGAAGCAGTCTAATGTCAACAACCGATGACGGAAAGGATGAAATGCGATATCTTGCACAAGCTACAAGATATCTAAAGCATTGTAGATTTCAGGCTTGCAGAGTTTTAAGTTAGATATAAGATAGTTAGTCTTTTTACGAGTCTCAAAACTATTACAACAAAGAAAAAGTGAATTTTAACAAATTCATTATTTACATACTAGAACGCAAAGCTGTTCAGTTTCCTCGATGCAAGTACCACTCATAGATAGTGGCATGGCGGGTAGGTTATGCTATAACGACAGCAGGCAGCATTGAGTTTTTGAAGCATTCAATTCCACACGATCGATATTTCCCCATTGAACAATGCTGGCCAGATCAGAATTTAATGAAATAATCATACGTTGCCGTTACAGTTCCACATCCGAATAACAGGGAAGTGAATGTGAAAACGATTATGAGAAGCTGAGGGTACTGTCATCAGCAAAACAATTTAATGGATTAGAAGTCTTAGACAAGAGATCATTGATAAAAATAAGAAAGCGTGTTGGAGACAGAACGGAGCCCTGGGTCACACCAGCATTTATTTTGTGACTATCAGACAGGAAGCCATCCAAAACAACGCGAATTGAACGTTCCGAAAGGTAATTAATAATCCATGGAATAAGAGGTTCACCGATTCCAAATGCACGCATTTTCGATAAAAGAGCTTGATGCTAAACTTTATCAAATGCTTTTGAAATATCAAGTGCAATAATCTTACTTTCTCCAAAACGGTGTAAAGATTGATTCCACTGTTCGGTGAGATATACTATCATATCACCAGTGGACCTATTGCTACGAAAACCGTATTGCCGGTCATTTAGAAGTTTTCGTGTCTCAAGATATTTCTTAATGTGATAGTTTATCAGCGTTTCCATGACCTTGGCAAGAAGGGATGTAAGTGCAATTGGTCGGTAGTTAATTGGAGATGAAGATACGACTTTTTCAGGTATGGGCTGGAAAAATGCAGTTTTCCATCCTCTTGGATAGAAATCTGTTGAATACGACAGATAAAAAAGCTTACACAGTGGTTTTGCCAGCGTGGAAGCACACCACTTCAGAACTATAGGGGAAACATTATCCGGGCCAGCGGATTTGTGAATATCGAGATCTTTTAGAACTCTTGCAACTGAACGAGCGCGAAAAAAGATATGTGCCATAAAACCATTTGCGTTATCAAGTACAGGAGGAGCCATATCACACTGAGGCAACGTTGAATTAGCTGCAAACAATGTCGCAAATAAATCAGCTTTGGAGTTGACCACAAAATTGTCATTATGGAACCGTTAAGTATTGTGGTTTTTTTGATAGTTTTTTTATAAGTTCAAACTGTGTTACTTTCAACGTAAAGGTTATTTGTTTTTGTCAAAGATCTTGCCTTCCAATATAATAAGGCACACAAGAGCAATTACGTGCGACCCAGTCGTGCCCATTTTATCATTAGCAGATGACATTGCTTTTTTAATTGCCTTTTCTAAATTGACAGGTTTTTACGTTTAAGATTATTTCCAATAATTTTTTGAATCACTTTTCCAAAAGAGAATTGCTTAGATTTAAAAGATTGGTAACAAATAGTGCGTTTTCTCGCTCAGCTATATTAGCGTCTGCAGATTTAACTCGTTGCCACGCTTTTCAGTTAAAATCCCGTCGACAATATGGCTGTATTTTAAATTAAGATCCCCTCGAACTAAGCGTTCTAGGAGTTTTGTTCCAGATCCACAATATTGCTAACTTGGAAGATGTAATTCAATAGGAAGTTTGTTTATTACAGAAATTAATAATCCTTTTCCTTTCTTTATGTTCCGACGAATGATACAAATGTATAACTATTCGAATATATACAACATTTTCGAATAACAACTTTGCATTTATAGGAAATTATTTAGTTTTTAAGTAGAACTATATATAGAATATATAAATATATAGATTGAATACAATAATTGTTCTAACTCCTACTGCAAGCTAGAGCCATCCTTGGGGTTTAAGTGAGAAAATAATCACATAATTCTGGATCTAATGCACCGAAAAAATTCTTTCCTATTTCTCTAATTCTTCTTTCTAGTTTCGTGCAGCATCGAGTTGCATTCTAAAAAGCGTTGTGCCTTACAGACACATAGTTAAAATATAATATGGATAATAAGATTGAAAGAAAAAAGCATGGTCACTTATTACCACATAGTATGAGGCGATCAATTACTGGCCCCTCAAACTATGGAAAAAAAAATTTCATGATGAGTTTTTTACATCATCCCAATGATAAAAATTTGAATTTGAAATTTGAATTTATTCTAAATCTACATCACCCTAAGAATTAGTTTTTTTTACAAAAAGCCTTAAAACTAACCAAAAATATGTTTTTTTACTTTCACCAAAAACAGTGATGATATTTCACTCGGAAGGGCTTAACCATACTCTATATTTATTTTTGACGACATTTCCTGTGAAAAACAAGATAAAATACGTGCATACTTTGGTATGGGTCGATACCATTGCATAGATATTTTTTTATTTGTGTCAGACGTATACAAGAATACACAAACACCTTATTCGATATAATGCGAATTTCCTAATTGCCTTTGAACTGGACGATATGAATTTAAAACACACGAATAATAGCCATATCAATGCAGAAATGACATTAAATAAATTTCAAAAGGTACATACATATGAGCAGAATATTGGAATACAAATAACGGTCTTATGGTAATAGACAAGGAAAGTCCTTGATGATCGTTTTAGAAAAGACTTTGTCTGCTTTCTTAAGTTATAAAGTAGATAAAACATTTATTTTCAAATCATATGTACAATGTAATAGGAGCAGAACAGAGCAGTTGAGCGAGCAGATAATTACTTACTTAGGGGGCACTACAGTTCGGGACAAACCTGGGCCTCAACCAACGTGCCTCTCCAGCCAGCTTGGTCTTTGGCTAGCTGCCTCCAGTTTCGCACTCCAAGTTAGTTGAGGTAGTCCTCCACTTGAGCGCGCCACCTTAGGCGAGGTCTTCCTTGACTGCGTCTACCCTCTGGGATGGAATCGAAGATCCTGCGAGCCGGAGCATTGTTTTCCATTCACTCTACATGACCTAGCCATTTTAAACGTGATATGAGTATTTTTTTGGCCAGGTCAATGTCGCTGTACAGCTCGTATAGTTCTTGGTTGAATCTTCTCCTCCAAAGCCCGTTAACGCAGATAGGGCCAAAAATCCTCCGAAGAATCTTACGCTTGAAACGACTATTTTTATTTTTATATAGAGTCCATGCCTCGGTGCCATAGAGCAGGACTGGGATGATTAGGGTCTTATACAGAGTCTCCTTTGTCTTTCGAGAGAGGACTTTGCTACTCAATTGCCTTCCTAGCCCATAGAAACAGTGATTGGCAAGAGTGGTTCTTCGCTTTATTTCTGACGAGATGTTGTTGTCAGATGTTATAGCGGATCCGAGGTACACAAAGTCCCTAACTACCTCAAAGTTGTACCTGTCTATTGTAATGTTTTGTCCAATCCACCGGTGCTGTGTGCTTTTTGTGGACAGCAGGTACTTTGTTTTGGCCTCATTGACTGCTAGTCCCATCTTAGCCGATTCAGCTTCATTGCTAGCAAACTTTCCAGTGACAGTTTGAAGAGTTCTGCCAATGATGTCTATAACGTCAGCGTATGCTAGCAATTAAACAGACTTGAAAAAATTGTCCCACTACAATTGACTTGCGAGTTTCTTATAATTTTTTCAAGTATTAAGGTGACGAAATCGTACGATAGCGCATCACCTTGTCGGAATCCTTTTTTGACGTCAAATGCTTCTGAGAGGTCATTACCAACCTTGACGGAGCAGCGAGAGTTCTCCATCGTCATCCTGCACAGTTGGACGAGTTTTGTGGGGATGCAAAAACCTGGCATGGCTCTGTATAGCTCGTCTCTATAAATGCTATCGTACGCGGCCTTAAAACCAATAAAGAGGTGGTGGGTATCGATTTGGAATTCTTGGGTAGTTTCCAGGATCTGCCGTAGCGTGAATATTTGATCTATTGTTGACTTTCCTAGTCTGAAACCACACTGATAGGGGCCAATCAGGTTGCTGACGAAAGGTTTCAGGCGTTCACATAGCAAGGCAGAGAGGATCTTGTAGGCGATATTCATGAGACTAATTCCTCTATAGTTGGCGCAGTTTAGAGGGTCTCCTTTCTTGTGGATCGGGCAAACGATGCTGAGGTTCCATTCGTCAGGCATACTTTCTTCTGACCAAACTTTAGAGATGAGTTGGTATATGCACTCCACCAGGTCATCTCCGGCGCTTTAAAAAGTTCTGCGGGTAGTCCGTCGGGTCCAACAGCTTTGTTGTTTTTGAGTTTAGATATTGCTATCCTTACTTTATTTTGGTCAGGTGGACGGAAGTTTTGTCTGTCATCATCCATGTTGAATGGTTCATTCTGCCTGACAGCGGGATTTTGGCCTTCATCGCCGTTTAACAGTCTGCAGAAATGGTCCTTCCATGTACTCAGCACCGACTGTGACTCTACTACGAGGTTTCCATTCCTTTTTTTTGTTCTTTTTACCTGTTGGTAAAACTTCCGCACGTTGTTCCTGGAGTAGCATCTCTCAATATCTTCGACCACGCGCTTCTCATGCTCTCTCTTTTTCTTTTGGAGAAGCCGGTGTTCTTCCCGTCTTTTCTGCTCGTAAAGCTCGCGAGCAGCTTTCGTCTTTCTTTGCAGCGTCGCTTTATATGCCTCTTGTTTGGCTGCATGGGCCTGCCTGCATTCGTCATCAAACCAGAGGTTTCGTGGTGGTGGTCTGGTGAAACCTAGCACATCAGTTGCGGCATCTCTGATGGCTTGTTGGCAGTGTTGCCACTGATCTTCGGCACTTGATGCTGGCGGTACTGGATTTCTTGAGAGGTTACGGGATATTCGATCGGCATAGGTTCTGGCAGTTTCTTGCGATTGCAGCTTTCCGACGTCATACTTCCTCACAGTATTACTCCGTTGTTGTGGAGTTCGGGTTATTCGCATTCTTACCTTTGCTGCAACAAGGTAGTGATCCGAGTCGATGTTAGCTGCTCGGAAGGTGCGAATATCCAAGAAACTGGAGGCGTGTCTTGGATCGATCGCAACGTGATCAATATGATTGAGGGTTCTTTGATTAGGGTGTCGCCAAGTCCCTTTGTGTATATCGAGATTAGGAAACCATGTGCTTGCAATGGTGACGTTATGTGCCGCTGTGAAGTCAATTAGCCTAAGTCCGATTTCAGACGTTGTGTCGTGTAGGCTATGTTTTCCGACAGTCCTACTAAAGATTTCCTCTTTACCTATTTTGGCATTAAAATCGCCTAGTACGATCTTAACGTCGTATTTAGGGCATTGCTCATAGGTTTTGTCGAGGAGCTCATAGAAGTCATCTTTGGTGGCGTCATCTTTGTCCTCTGTGGGGGTATGAGCGCATATTAGGCTATTGTTGGCGAATTTAGCCTTGATACGGATTGTCACAAGTCGCTCAAGCCCAAGACTTCTTGCCTAAGTCTACCGCTTATGACGAAACCGTACCCAAATAAACGCTGTGGTCTTCTTGCACAATCACCGTAGTATACGTCACAGTTTTTCATCCTCCTTTTGTCCGGCGCATCCCATCGCACTTCCTGGATGGCAGTAATTCCTGCTCGGTAACAGTCTAGGGCCTCCGCTAGTGTTTTGGCTGCACGTGATCTGTTAAGAGTTCTACAATTCCACGTGCAGATCCGAAGGTCGTTGTCCTTGATTCGTTTTTCCGGGTCGTCAACAGTTAATCCGTCCTTTTCCGAGGCTATTAGTCGCTTCGCAACTTTTTCTTTTTTCCGTGGCAGCGTTGTTAACCCCACGCACAACCCATAAACCTGGAGGACCAGGTCCTTTGTTGGATTCTTTGGACAAAAGGAACCGGAGAATCCGGAGTCAGTAACCCACTTCGGGGATACGAGCGCTGCCGTTGGCCCATTAAGGGTTCATCCGCCACCATCTCTATTTCAATACTCTGACTTGCATTGAATTGTCCCAATGACCTTATCTCCAAATACGTCGAAGTAGCTCATTAGGGTGTCTGCTTCGTTGACTGTTGACGCCACCTTTGGTCCAATTGGTTGGGCTCATCCACCGTACGTTCTCTTTCTGAGCGGCTCGTGCAAGACTTCTGCGAAAAGAAAGAAAAGAAAGAAAAGAAAAATAACAAAACAGTCATTAAAGCAGAGCATTATAGTGTTGCTATTTTCTGTGTTCAACACTCGCCCTTATAAGTTTTGCAGCAAGATGGACAAACCAGTACCCGGTGGTTACCGCGGGGAGGTAAAATAAGCACAATTGATGTGTACGAGATAGTTGCAGCAACTGTGCATCACCAGTTTGATGCCTTTCAGGCATACCCTATTCATACAGCACCCAACCACCTGACCGAGCAGATAGTAGCAGTAAAAACCAATTCAAGGCAGTTTGAGACCAAGTAAACTTCATTTAAGATCAGTAAATTCAATATAAAATTCAGTTTAAAATCTGTTAAAAGAATCTTTAAACTACTTAGAAACTTATTATATTGTATTATATTCACGCCGTGTCTCCATGAGAAAAATTTTATCAGTCATTATGATAAATACTGATGTAAGACTAACAAAAGAACTAATTAAAACCACCGATTATCTTCGAAAGAAAAACAAAGCTCTTAAGACTAGCAGGAAGCCTGACGAAACTCCCCTTCTAATCTAGCTACATTTATAAAGCGTTTATACGCACTAAACTCCAGTATAACTCCCATCTCTGGGCAAGTGCTTCGCTAACATCACTTCACCTGCTTGACAGAATACAAAATCGAGCGTTAAGATAGCATTGTATATACATGTGGGATTTGAGCATTAAAAACTTATCCCGAATCGATCAAACTTTATTGAATAATTTTAATACGAGAATTTAAAGAGAGGGATGTACGACCGTTCTCACTCAACTAAATCTTTAGACTGTGGTCAACAACTCTAACTCAAAGGAGAGATGGAAAGTATGTCAAAAGTTCTAAAATGTTTGTGTGTGTTAGTGAGTAAGTCTTGAATGGCAAAAGTCAGGGCTGGCCTGATCGTGTTGATGGACCAGTGTATCCTACATTCGGCCTTCCTGAATGGTCATTCACCTCGATTGACCTACCCCAAGGCTTCATACTGTCTGCAGCTGATCTAGTTATGTGCGGTCCTTCGTGATCGCCAACTTTTCCTACCTCGTATCGTTGGTGCTTAAAGAGCTTGGTTACTTTGTAAGGTCCTAAGAATTTCGCTTTCAACTTAAGATCTGGTCGAAATTGAGTTCTTCGTACTGCAACCAGGTCTCCAATTTTGTAAATTTTAGGCCGCTTACGCTTCAGATTGTATTATTTGGTGTTCTCCTGCTGCAATTTGCTTATGTTTTCTCTTGCTTCATCCCTAATGTCATCTCGCTCTTGTTCCAGTTTTGCTACGATCTCTTGATGGAGTTTCGCTTGAATTTCAGGTATTGAAGCAATTTTCATTTCAAGCCCAGTAAGGATTCTAATCGGCGAGTGTTTTGTACTTCTTGGTGCAGCATCTGTTTTGTAAGGATTGGGATTAACAAGCGGTTCAATCTCTCTACTTGTCCATTACCTCTTGGAACTCCTATAGTTATTAAAAGGTGAGAGATGTCTTCTTCCTGACAATACTGTTTAAACATGTTTGACGTAAAGGCCGACCCTCTGTCAGTGACAATGCGTCTCGGATTGCCAAAAACAGATGCCTGTTTCTTCAGTCTATCAACAACTTAGTCGCTAGTTGTACTCTTGGTGGGGTACAACCAAACAAATTTTGAAAAAGAATCCACCACAACCAATATGTGGTTGTATTTCTTTTTAGTTGCTTCCATTAGACCGACCAATATACATTCCAAACAACTTCCCACGATATTGCCCACTTTTGACGATATCTCTGGTATAAAATATGTCTTACTAATTATTTCGGCAGTTTTCTTGGCCGAAAAATGTCCTTCTTTATGCACGAAAGTAATTACTTTATCTTCCATGGCCGTTGGTATGACGACTAACTCCTTGGCTTCATCTTTAAAAAGAATCCCATTCTTTAAATAAAAATCTTCGTAGCCCGTATACTCCAGGACTTTTCGAACAGCCTTTAAGCAAGGGTCTTGTAGTTGGGCTTCTCTGATACGATGGGTCATGGTATTGTTGCGCACCTGTACTTTTGGAGAGTTGATATACTTTTAAATAAAAAGAAAAACACTTTAATTTTTGAGTTTAAAGATTTATTTCTAATTCGCCTTTTTTATATTATTCGTGGATCGAACTTCTTCATCTGCTTTTGTTGAGATCTCAATTATATCTGCTTCTGTTGAGATCTGAGTTATGACTGATTCTACAAATTCATTCATGCATCTAGTCTCAAAAATGTTTAGTGACAAAAAAAAGAAAAGGATGAATGGGGTGGGATTGTATATAACATTAACACTTGTGTGTCGATCTAAAGTCCAACGATTTAGTTGACACAGCATAACTTGCTTGTGTCTCGTATCTCGTGTGCGAAGAATGTTATTGTTGACAAAAGCTGACACAGCATAACTGTGCTCTCATTTTGCATGTGAATAACGATCGATTGGAATCGATCGTTGTTTATCTTTTTGAATTTGAAATCACAGCTCTTGTGAGTTTTTGCTTCACTAGCATAGAGATAAATATGATTGTTTATTTTTTAACGCTACAACGGATGTTGGATTTAGATATGTAGATGATACAGTCAAGTGGATATAGATATATGGAACAAAAGGGTGAATAAGTGTTTATAGGATTGGGATTTGGGGCATAACATTCCTCCCCCCTTATGTGAACAAATTAAGTATTAATTTTTTTTTTTTTTTTTTTTTGATTTATAATAAGCATGAATGAACTTTTAGAGCAATAATTTGAATACGTACAAAAAAAGATTTTGTTTATTAAAATACATAGTTCAATTTACGAATTGTCTTCTTCTTTTACATCGTTAAGTGTATTAAGTGTATTATTTTGTATAATTTTACATTTGATAAATTTCTTATAAACAATATAAAGCATAGTTATGTAAGTAAGATACTAGCAAGGGTTAAAATAATTAAAATATAATCATTTGCCGCATGTTCAGTAATATCGTTTTCTTGATGAATGTCTTTTATAATTTCGCTATTTTTTTCGATTTCGTCAAAATGAAAATTTGATTTGGAATTTACATTTTTAAGTGACATAGGAATTTTAAAATTTGAATTAAATACAATTTTCGAAAAATAATATAACTCTTGTGTTTTAAGGTTTGTTTCTATTGCTTCAATTTTAACATTTTTAGTATAAGCAGTACATTTATGATCGATTTTAAGTATTCCGCTATTGCGAATTTTTACAAAATATTTAATATTATCTTTGCAAGTTATCACAAGATTTGTCTCTTCTGGAACAGCATAGTACCAAGTTATGTAGTTTATCATTTTCCAAATTTCATTATTCAATTTAAACATTTTTATTACACACTCGTTTTTGTTGAATATGTCAAGATGCAAATTCATTACACAATCTTTATTAATATTGTTAAAAATTGGAAATTTAGGTTTACAAATTATTTTTGGTGTTGATTTTATACAATCCGAAAGATCTTTTTCATTTAATTTTATGTATTCATTATTGTTATTTGAAGCAATAAGATTGAGTTCAGTTTGTACAAAGAAGTAAGTGTTATTCTGGAAATAAGCCGGAATTTGTATTGTTTTGTATAGTTTATATTCTTTATATATTAAAGGAATTTTAATTTGAAACGTAAGAGTTTTTATAACATAAATAGGATCTATTCTGGCAAATTTTATAAGATTTTGTATGTTTTGAGTTCTAATGGTAATTTTGTATTTGCAATGCCTTGCGTTTTAATTTCTCTCAGCACATTTAAAAATATATCTGAGTATAAAATATGATTGCTTAATTTATTTTCTTGGGCTTTAAGAATTATGTCAAATAATTCTATTTCTGTTTCTTTCATAACAAATATTTCATTCATTACAAGATTTTCTATTTCAGTAAAAGCAAATATTACATCTTGACTTTGAATAAGTTCATTATAGATTCCAATATTAGTGTTGTTTACATATTTAATTAAATGACTAATAACAGTAAATTCTTCATTTATTTGATGTGCTATATTTGTTTGTTTGGACTTTAGTTTATCTTAATTCTGTTTAATGGACGTTGCGTCGGAATCGTCCATATTGTTATAATTTTTATGTGATATATGGGAACATTTTCAGAGCTTTCAATATGCACTACTAAATGCTGGGGAATAGTTATCTCTTGTTCTGATGTGTTAAGAATTGAAATGTTGATAAAACCATTTTCAACTTTTGCAATGGAACTAGCTATGTAAACTTGTGGAAGAATTTCTTTTGGTAAGACAATGACTTCATTGTTTTCTAATAAAGGACCATACTTAATATATTGCTCCATTCTGGGCGGAATTTTTATTAATTGCTTGTCTTCGGAATAAGGAATTTTTTTTAACTTTCCGTCCTTTTCAAGGGTTATTATTTTGGATTTGTAGTTAATCATTGCATTAGTTTTGTTTAGGAAATCTTAACCTATTATACCATCGTAATCAAGTCGTTCACTATGTGAAATTCTTGATTAATTATGTTGTTATCTGAGATTTTTATTTGAAGTATTGTGACTCCTAATGTAGGAATTTCTTCTGGAGAAATTCCTTTAATTATAGGAGGATTTTTGTGATTATACACTAGAGTATCGGTTCTTAAACAACTTCTTTTTATTAAGCTAATGACAGGAGTCAACAAGGAAAGAATTTTTATTTTATTTTCCTTGCGAAATTTTGAACTCTATTTTAGTCCTGCAAATTTAATTTGAATTTATGTTCAGTACATCGCTCGATTTAAATTTTTGGTTCGAAATAAAATTCTGGGATATATCAAGGGATGAGTCTGGATTTCGATCTGTGTCAAATTGTTGAGAAAAAAAATTGTTTGGCTGTGGAAACCTGATCTTGAAATTTGATTTAGTTTGAGATTCTGATAAAGATTAAGATTTTGTCTCTGCCTTCCTTTCTTGATTTTGGTTTTGAATTCGAATGCGATTTGGATCTAGATTTAGCTTTTGGTTAAGATTTTGATTTTGATTTAGAATTCGATTGTGATTTTGATCTAGATTTGGATTTTGATTTTTATTAAGATTTAGATTTTGAATTCGATTTTGATTTCAATTAAGATTTAGATTTTGAATTTGATTTCGATTTCGATTTAGATCTAGATTTTGATTTCAATTAGGATTCAGATTTTGAATTTGATTTCGATTTGGATCTAGATTTTGATTTAGATTATAATTAGTGTTCAGATTTATATTCAGGTTTAGTTTTCGATTATTATTTAGAATTCCTTTCAAACTTCGCTCAACTGAGTTGGGGAATTGTCCAACCCAGTAACTAGGGAGTTTCCCTGACGTGTATGACTTATTTGCGGCCTTTTATAATTGCTATTATTATTAGCATCATTATATGCTCTCTTTCGACAGTCATTGATGAAATGTCCTTGTTTTTTACAGTAAGAAATTTTTTTTAAATCCAGGAGCGTTGGAATAATTATTATTATTAAATGGATTTCTAGGTGGAAAGGAGGCCTTGAACAATTCGGAGCAGAAAAATTTGTATAGAAATTCTTTTGGTTTGTTTGTACGTTAGGCCTAATATTATTTTGTTGCTTGTAGTTGAAATTTTGCATTCGAAAATTATTTTGTGAAGAAGTGTAAGCTTTATTTTCAGCATTTATCAACGATTCTTCTGAGAGAGTAAAATTAATTGCATCTTGGAGAGTATCGTGTTGATGCGTTTTAACAATTTATTTCAGAGGATTGTGTAATCCTCTCTTGAAATTATTAATCGTGGTGGTTTCATTTAAAAATTTTATTTCATTACTTTCTACATTTATATCTTGTGATGTAACAAGATTTCTTCTAATAATTTATTTAATCTATTTGCAAAATTAACCACATTTTTATTTGATACTTGATATGTGGAGAATAGCTCTCCTTGTATCGTCTGTAAAGGGCGAAGCCTTTGGAAATTTTGTTTTAAGCATTTAGAAAGTTCAACCCAATCCACCTTTCGATTTTAAAAGACACATCGTAAGCGTGACCAAGGAATTTTTGATTTAAGTAAATCTAATAATTCACTAGTCTTGTCTTCTGCTGGAGTATTACTTGAAGCTTTTCGTGCTTGCACACTGACGATTTCCAAAAATCTTTTTAAATTATTTGAGTCTCCAGAAAACTCGGGGATTAATTTTAAAGCCCTATCAAAATTGAATTCAGACATTTTTTTGTGTGGAATTATTATTAACTGAAATTGGGTCAGAATTTGTATCGGAATTTATTGGCACTTTTATTACGCGGCTCCTTAGATTTATGGTCAATGCCATAAAATATCACAAACAACAAAAAAAAAAAAAATAATAACACAGCACAGTAAATTTTGTTTCACAAAAATTCGAAAATAATATCTACTAATAAATTGTAATTTCTTAAAAATACCTTTGCTGAAGATTTGGGAAAAGCTAAACGAAAAGCAATCCCACCGCTGCCACCAATTTTATATTGCGCACCTTTACTTTTGGAGAGTTGATATACTTTTAAAAAGACAAACACTTTACTTTTTGAGTTTAAAGATTTATTTCTAATACGCCTTTTTTATGTTATTCGTGGATCGAACTTCTTCATCTGCTTTTGTTGAGATCTCAATTATATCTGCTTCTGTTGAGATCTGAGTTATGACTGATTCTACAAATTCATTCATGCATCTAGTCTCAAAAATGTTTAGTGACAAAAAAAAGAAAAGAATAAATGGGGTGGGATTGTATACAACATTAACTCTTGAGTGTCGATCTAAAGTCCAACGATTTAGTTGACACAGCATAACTTGCTTGTGTCTCGTATCTCGTGTGCGAAGAATGTTATTGTTGACAAAAGCTGACACAGCATAACTGTGCTCTCATTTTGCATGTGAATAACGATCGATTGGAATCGAAGAAGAAGAAACATTGCACAACGTGACACATGTACGGGAATCTCTTTTTTATTTATGGTCATGCTAAATGTTACAATCCATGACAATTGTAATCGGCTTGCTCAAAAGGTAAATTCTCCACTTTTCCAATGCCCTGACGGTTGCTAAGACTTCCAATTCGTAGGAGTGGTACTTTTCTTCTTCTGGCTTTTTCTTCCTGCTCATGTATTGTACTGGATGGATTCTGATCATCGTTGTCCTTCTGTAACAGCTATCTGACTTTCGTCGGTGTGTACCTCGGTGATTGCGTTCGGATCAAAGAATTTAAGGACTGGTGACCTTACTAGCGCATCCTTCAACAACTCAAAAGCGAAATAACTTCTTGATTGTTTTCGGCCATGTCAACTTTGCCATCCATATATATAATGAAAGTTTTTGATTCTGCCTCCATGTTGTTAGATTTATGAAAAAAATAATAACGAAAGTTCTATTGAATAAAACTAGTGTTTACTTTTTTATTAAGATTTTAATTTAAAATATTTATTTAAATTTTAATTACAAAATTTATTTATTAAAATCGCGACGCGCGTTTCGGACTTGCGTCCATCATCGGGCTAATAAATACTTTTTTTCAGTATTCGCGTAAATATTGCTGGCGAATTACACAACCCAAACGGAGAATTCGTATTGGCCGTTGTGCACTATGAATGCCATATATTTTCTCGATTCATGTTCTATAGGCACATAGGCTATATAGGCTTAGTTCCATTCTTTTTGCCTACTAGCACTACCGGTGAGGTGAATTCGGAATGGCTTGTTTGAATTATTCCATCGTTCAACCAAACACCTATTTGTCGTTCAATTTCTTCGCGATCTACAAACGGCATTCTTCTTGGTCGATGGTATATTGGTGTTTCGTCCTTCAAAATAATTTTCATGAAAACTGGCGACTCTGCATTTGGTTTTGGCTGGTAGCTCTGGGTCGTATTCTTAATTTCGCTCTTTGATGTTGCTGGTAAATGAAAAAGATCTGTGTGATCGGTTTCTTTTACTTCATTATTCGTTCCTATAGCACAGCAAATTCCATCAAACTCTTGCCGCACCTCACGAATTCGGTCTTCTTCCTCTACTGAATCCTTCTGATTTTTGTCATCCGTCTCACGAGTCTCCTTGGTGGGTGAAATGCTCGACGTCAGATGTCCTTCCAGATTCTCGTTGGTAGTTTGTTGTATCTCAGGATTCCCTTTCTCTTCTTCTGTCTTCTTCCTTCGAACTCGTACTTCTCCTTCATGGATGATGACACTAGCTTTCCTCAGCAACTCATTTCCGATGACCATAATAAAAGGTAGCTCGGCTTCCCTAACAACATGAATTTTAACGTCAAATTCTATTTTGTCAACAACTAACCTACTCTCGATATATCCTTGAGTGAGAACTTGATGATTGCCCAACCCAGATAAAACAACCAGTGCAGGTTAGACATTAACTCTTTGCAGTTGTAATAAAAAATCTTTTCTTATCAAACAAACAACACAGCCCGTGTCTACTAGAGCTGTAATTTCGACCCCATCTACTTTAATTTCTTTAAGGAGATGTTTATTGTGTAACCCCAGTTTAACATCGGCAACATGCTCCTTTGGTGGCTTTAAGTTCTTCCCTTGCCATTTTGACCTGCAAACATTCAAAACCAATTTTAATCGACACCTCCTATCTCTCCCCTCCCTATCTTCCTAATGCCCGCGCAGTGTGTTCTACATTAAAAGGGAAACAAATAGTCCCTTGTGCGCACGTTAATTATAAAAAAAAAAAAAAAATGTCCTTCGCTTCATACAGAATAATTTTATTGGTTCTGTCATCTTTTATGGCATCTACGAAATATTCAATTATTAATTCCTCATCCAATATCAATCGGCTTCGCCATTTCGATTAATCTGTAAAGAAATTCGCGTAACGTCTCGGACTGTTGTTTTTGTATTTGTACTTACATACAATTTTATATATTTTTTCGATTTCTGCTGCTTCTACACACGAATCTAAATGTGTACCGCTGCTTCGGTGGTGCTGCTGATGCTCTCGTCGTCGTAGGTTTCTTTGTTCTTATTTACTGTGTAATTTTCTCTTAAAAGCTCTTAAATGTTTGTGTGTGTTAGTGAGTAAGTCTGGAATGCAAAAGTCAGGGCTGTCGTGATCGTGTTCTTGGACCAGTGTATCCTACATACATTCTCTATATTCATCTCATGGTGTCATTTTTCATCTGGCCATCTTCCTAGTTGATTCGTAACTAACTCTAGATAGTGGGAACGAGAACATTTCCCCATATTTTACCAGTATTTAATACAGTTGTGTTGTTTTTTCTTGTTCTATATCAAAATCAGTTGGCGATATCAGCGCGCCTCATTGCGATTTGATTCGCAATTAAAAAATGATGCTTCATGATAGTACTATATGCAGTGAAGATAGAAAGGAAATAGAACTGCCGCTGAAACAATTGCCCCTCTCGAACACCGAAGCAATTTTTCATGTCTCCTTATTTTATCGTTTCTTTTGTAAAAAAAATTCACTCGAAGTACCAAGCTGCATTCCTTCCTTCTAAAATTTCTCCCGTAATACTCGTCTCACAAGGAATGATCATCAGTTCACCCTTGAGCCCAATTTTGGACGTACCGTAAAATATAGGAATTCTTTTTTTAGCCGAACAACACGAATTTGGAATAGATTACCCGCGAGATTTTCCCTAGCCATTTTGATCTGCAAGCATTCAAAACCAATGTTAATCGACACCTCCTATCCTGCCCCTCCCCATCATCCTAATGCCCGCGCAGTGTTCTCTACATTAAAAGGGAAATAAATAGCCCATTGTGCGCGCGTTAAATATACAGAAAAAATGTATTGGTAAAAAAATCAATTATCAAACAGTTTCAAAATAGCCTTATTGAGTGCCCTTTAAAGAAAATAAAACTCAATCTTGAACAACATCAATCATAACATGATGAATTCACTACGTCAAAGTCTTCTACTGATGATTCACCCATTTTTGCCGATGATAGTAATACTCCAAAAAGAACAAAGAAAAACTCAACCTATTACGCAAGGCATCGCATCTTTACCGAACAATTGTCACAAGAAGAATTTCACGACACGCCTAAAAAATATCTGGATTTATTTAATAATTACAACACTATTTATAAAACGTATGGAATTCATTCAAAAGATGGAAAGTGTTAAATCGGTAATGCTAAGTTCAATATTTACGGTAAGGATATAGAAATTAAAAATAAAATCTTTCAAGGAACAAATGGGTTATATGAGCTTATATTTAAGAATAACCCAGATAAAACCATTTACATTAATGAAGATTTAAAAAACAACAAGTCCATATTAGATGACACCAATGCATAAAGAAAAGATCATGATTCACGGAGACAAATACTGGGCAAACATGGTTATAAGTATAAAAATATAATAAGTAAATTATTTGTATTGACAACAAATACTTCAATTACACTGTCATCACTACCGCACTCACCTGCAGGAAGTGGGTTGATGCAATTATAGAAATTGAAAAAAAAACTATGGCGCAAAATTATAGACAACCTATTTTTAATACATTAACTTCACACTTCTTAAAATGTTTAGTTCTGCACTAAGTTTTTCTCAATTATAAACAAAAATCAAATTTGAAAGTTTGACAACCTTTGGGAATTTTGTTGTTATTGGATTTAGGCAGGGTTTGTGTGTATTTTTATTTTCAAAATGGAGTTTTGTGAGAGCGAGTCGTCATTCTCTCTGAGAGTTTTTAGTTTCACACTAAAAAGATAATGCAGGGGATTCATGTTATTAAAAATCTAGTTTCAAACTACGAGAAAATCAATTTTTTAGTCTTCTATAATTGAAGAACTACACTTTTAATGTTAGTTCCATATTTAATTTGTTTTAGTTTGGTATTAAAGCGTCTATAATTTTGCGCTTATATATTTAGGGATAATCCCAATGAACTCGTAGATCGAATGAGACTTTTTATTGCTTCACAACAAGCTGGAAATAACAACCACTCTTACGATTTTTTTTCAATTATTGAAAGACTTAAAGAAGCCAACATTATCGAAAAAAAATTGAAGACGATGAAATATTTGAGAAACTCATGTTTGGCACAAATAATTAAAAAAATAAAATTAAAACTCAAGGGAAAACTATTATTTAACTTAATGACAATCATTACTTTATTTCATTCTTTAAGGCTGGGTGTACCTCGAAAAAAATGGATGTTTGTCAACAAATTGGCCGATAACTTTTTTACTTTAAAAGATATTTTAACGAAATAAATTTTAGTATTTAGTTAACATACAAGGCTAAAAATGTTTATTATAACAATTTCTTATTTTCCAAAACTGTAAGTAAGAGATCGTAAAAAGCTATAAATTTGTCGCTTTTTTCTCTAATCTTAAATCTTGGGGTTTTTTTCTAAGTAATTTTAATTTTTTTACATATTTTATTTTTGTTTTAGAATCAAATTGAGTCTATGTCGGGAGTTAAACTATTTAAAAAAATTAAACTTATAGTTTTATGAAAACAAAATTATCGAATCAGACGCATTTTTCTTAATTTTACCGTGTTAAAACAGGTGTCTCTTCTTCAATTTTTAATATAATTCATCGAAACGAAAAGAAATAAAAAGACCAACTCAAATACTTACATTTAAAATTATAAGAAAAAAAATATTAAATTTTTTTTCGGTTTTAACAAAAAAAACTCAAAAAAATTGTTTTTGTTGCTATTTTTTAAATCTTTGTAAATGTTTTCTTTGGTTTTCAAAGTTCAATTTTATTCATATATTTATTTGAAAGCTCATATTTCAAGCTCGGGAGTAAAACTATAGTTTTTTCAAAAATATTGCTTTTTAACACTCTAATCGCTGATTAAAAAAGCTAAAATATCGATTGAGTTTATAAAGAAAGTTACGTTCAAATAATTTTGGTTTTATTTTTTTATTTTTTTTTCAACATTTTATTTTCACATCGACTTAGAAAATGTATGTAGCAATAATAGTTTATTTTATATAAATTTTAAATTTTTTTTTTCCATAGAAATTTCATTGCTAACGCACACAAATAATTTTGTAGTTCGAACGACTTCCGCAGCAGAATTTGGTGCTGTTCTGTTCTTTTACTTTTTTCTCTTCTATTTTTTGTTGTTGTTATTACATGTGTTCTGCTTTCTACTCTCTAGTCTCTACAATGGCTGGTTCTGATATTTTTTGTGTTTCAGTCTCTGATTTTGGTTGCCTCATTTGTCATTTCCAATTCTACGGAGACTGACTGATTGGTGAAAGGATACAAATTATTGGTAGGGTGATTGCGGTGGGAAGTTTTTTTTGGTGTAACAGCTTTTTGTTGGTTTATGGACCATTTTACAGAAAAGGAAGGCGTTTGGTGCCACACTCATGCGAGGAATTTTTTTTTTCGCAAAAAAGGAAAGGTGGAAAAAAAACTAAGGTATGATGCAAATTGAATTGTTTCTTTTGTGAAGTTTTTTAGGTTCATTTCGTTTTTTATGCATTAAAATTATTTTGGTTTGGAGTTTGGAAATAAAATAATTTTTTCTGGTGTTTAGTATGAGCGGTATACATATGTAGGTATACATTTTCATATGTATTGTATATGTATACTAGATCAAAGATCTTTGACAGATACAAGTAGTATACAACATATACGTATGCCTTCCAATATGATTAAGCACATAGGAGCAAGTACGTGCGACCCAGTCGTGCCCATTTTGTTTGCATTGATAGTGTCTTATTCAGCAATTTAGTTTAGGGTTATATTTCCATTTTCACATTGTTTTTGGGTAATTTTTTGTAAGTCTAAAAACATGTATGCATTCATTTCCATCATACAATTTGGCCCCAAATAAATTAAAAAAAAATTATCTAGATCTTTTATGAAAATTTCAAAAACACGTTGGCAAAATAAAAAAAAATATAGGCCGGCCAACGATGCAATTATCATATCAACTTGAACTAATTTTGATCTCCAGGTCCAGTTTTTTTTATGTAGCTAATTGAAAATAAAAAAATACAACAAATTCCTAGGCACACTATTATGGACTAGGAGAGCCACAGAAAGGACGAACATCACAAAAAACAAAAAAAAGGTCATATCATTTCTAATTGTTTCCAGAGCCAGGCCAGAGGCAGGTATGTTTGTTGTTAGTGCCCATGCCCATGCATATCCTTTCTTCGTGGTCATCGCGTCGTCATCGTTCCTGAGGATCGAAAACAAATAAACGCAAGGAAAAAAGTGCACATTCATATTCTGTGCGATACGAAGAGAAGAAATATTTACGTTTTAAAACGTCCATGCTCCTCTGAATGAACCTTTGAGCTTAGAGCATGGAAAAAAGAGAATTTTATTTGTGCACCAATACATGCAAGTACGTTTACTTGAGTTTTGAGTTCTGGTCTGAGGTACACCCAGCCTTAAGTTCACATCTCGGTAAGGCAACTCAATCATTATGTCTAACATAGATATTCCATAAATTTTTGATGAAGTTTTGGAGTTTTTTGAAAATTAATCATCAAAATATATTAGAAGAACATCATGAGGAGCTTTTGATCAGTGTAATATTCTTGAAAAGATTTATTAATCTATCGACTACAACTTCAAGACACGGGTGTCATTTTACTAACTACTGCCAATGGTCTTCAAACCTATGTAAAGCTGGACCAGATACATGCGCATGCTGCAAGTTTCAAAATAGAATGTTAAGAATACAAAAATTGATGTGTCTGTATTAAAATAGTATGAGTTAACCTTCTAATTATTATATTTAATATTATAAATAAATAAAAATATGAACTTAAAAAGAATAAGTTCTTTGATTTTTATCATTCAATAAAAAGATGAGTCAAATAAAAGTTGTAGAAGAACTACATTAGCCAGCTTGAAGAAATTTCCTAAAAGGCGAGTTATTATAAAGGCTTAGATGATTTGTGGCAAGCTGATTTAGTCGAGATGGGCTTATATTCATCAGATAACAAAAATTATCGATGTCTTTTCACAGTTATTGATACATTTTCTAAATTTGCTTGGACTATTTGATTTCAAAGACTTATGAACAAAATTCAAATCAATCACTACTCTACATTTATGGTTCTTAAAGCGTGTTGAACGATTTGATCGTACTTTAGAAACTCTAATTTGGAAAGAATTTTGGTTAAATGGTTCATACCGTTGGAATAAAAATTATAGAACAACTAACAAAGACATACAATAATTTCAAACATCGTACAATAAATATGATGCCCAATGCTGGAAACTACTGTCCAAAATTTATAATCTCATAAAAATTCATATTAGTCCGAAGTTTACAGTTGGATTTTTTGTCAGAATTAGTAAATACAAATATGTTTTCGATAAGGATACACACCGAATCGGACCAAATAAATCTTCAAAATAATCAAAGTACAACGCAAAAATCCAATAACGTACTTATTACCATACTCTCATGGTCACCCATTAAGGGCGTCTTTTATGAGCTGGAAATACAGAAAACTAAGTTCCCGGATAAATATCGAATCGAAGAAGTGCGTCAAAGGAAAAAAGATCGAATATTTGTTAATTAGCTCGGATTGTCATCACATCACAATTCTTGGATACCTAAACCCAAAGGCAATAAATTATTCATCTTTTGTAATTTTTTAAAACAAAACTTTATTGACAAACAAATTTTTTTAAATTTTTTTTAAGAGATATTCATTTGGTATGCATACTTCATTTATTTGAAGTTCAATAAATCGACATCAGATTTATATTTAAGATCCTTCTTCACAAAGACCTCAACTTTTCCATTACTTAAAACTTTCTCGGGTTGTTGTTGATTGTACTGTTCCACGAGATCATCATTTTGAAATTATGTTGCGTCCGTTATTGTAGTATTGGATAAATTCTTACCGATTGTAAAGGTTAACAAACGAAACTATAATCTTATCTACATAATATCATTGTTATTAACAACGAAATATTGTCAAATAAAAGTATTTTTAATTAAAAAAAAATACTTCAATTTGAAGACTTGGTGTTGAAATTAATAAATTTCAAAATCTTCAAAATGAATAAAATGTATTAATTTTTACAACATTGATTTTTAAATTGTTAAAATATTCTTCGATTTGACGATATTTCGTCTTCAAATAAATGAACTTTTTTCATTTCCGCGTACAAATTTCTTCTAATTGAAAAAAAAATCTTTATACATTCTATACCTTTTTCTTCATTTGGAATAAGACATTTCAATTTTAGCATAATGTTTACAAAATTAATTTTTATTCCGTTCAACTTTCTGCACAACATTAAAAATGCTAAAAAAAAATGTTTAAATTTTGTTTTTAAATAACAAATAAAAAACTTAATTTAAGCCTAAGTTTCATTTTCTTTTATTTTTTTAATAATACAAACAGTAGTAATTTTACATCTTTAGTTAAATAAGTTAATTTATTTAAGCGATTATTTTATAAATATCTGTAGGCTCCAAAATTTAGCCAATTACAATGACGAGCGGTTGGTAACAAAAAACTAAGCAGCACAAGATCGGCCATCTGAATTATTATGAAATTGTAATATTAATTCTGAGAATCACTATACAGTATTATCCTACAATATTGTGCCAACTGCTAAATATATCGTTTCTTTGTAACTTAGTTGACTTTAACCTTCTGTTAATAAAATATCTTTTTTTTTTACACAAACCATCATCAAGAACACACTGTGTTTTACTTAATCTGGCTCAACAGGTTATGGGCCCAGACTACTTCTAGAATTAAAAAGAAGTTAAATCCGTCTTAATCTCGGTAATCTTAAAATTAATTTAGTAAAGAAAAGTTATTTTCGGATTTCAATATAAATTTTAGATTGAGATTTGGGTGTTTGGTAAGGTTGTGCAAGATAATTTTTTTGTACCTTAAACTCGACATGGATAGTGATTTATTAAAAATCGACAAATTTGTTTCTTCTGAGCAATGGAGCACCTGGAAATTTTAGGTTAAAATATTGCTAAACGTTAGTGACCTTCTTGAGGTTGTAACTGGCGAAGAGGGTGCACCGGTTCGAGCGGCCATGGTAAACGGGGAGGATTTTAACAAAAAATTCCAGTCTTGGGTTTCAAAGGATAGAAAATCGCAGAAGATCATAGCTACAACTTTAGGACGGCAACCACTTGTCCATATTCTGAACTGCATGACGTCAAAGGACATATGGACAAAATTAAATGCGGTTTATGAACAAAAGTCGGTTCGCATGCTACACCAACAATTATATTCACTTGATTGTGCAACAATTAAAAGAAGCAGGAGAAGATACATCCCCAAATATGACTTAGATACTGATGACTCTACCAGCACATTTAAATCACTTTTTAAGCGCCTGGGAGTCGACAGCTTCTAAAGAGAAAACTTTGGAGAATCTACATCGAGGCTGATAATGAAAGAAACTCGTTTGCAATCATTCAATAAGACATGTACAACGTCACCAAGCGTGACTCATGTATTTACAAGAGCAGAGTGAGAGTGCCTTAGCAGCCTATCGATTTAAGAGGGGTGAAGATCGACGAAAACCCAAAAATGTTCATGAAAAGGGCAAGTGTTTTGTGTGTAAAGAAAACGGACATTGGAAACGGGACTGTCCGATGAGAAAAAAATCGACAGGTTACTTCGCTGAAATGGAAGATTTTGATTCATTTGTTTTAAACACTTTAGCACCCGGCAATACAGTAACAATTGACGATTAGATACTTGGCTCAGGTGACAGTCATCATATGAGTTTTCGCCACGAGTGGTTTTATAACTACAAGTTGCTAGACCGACCAATGCCTGTAGTTATTGGGAACGGGGGAAAACTATTTGCTCTTGGGATTGGTACTGTCCACGTTTTAGTATTTGATCAAAAAAATGGTCGCAAAAAAGTTTAGAAAATGTTTATTTTGTACCAAATCTTAAAATTAATTTATTCTCTTCACTGTGATGGAAAAAGTATTCAAAATGGTGGCGGATGATAAAAATGTGAAATTCAGAAAAATTATCGCACTGTGGCCGTGGGAGCTTGATGTCGTAGACTCTACAAGATGATGTTTCGTGTGCTGGTGAATGCTAATGACAATTGCGGGGCTGGAGGTGATCGAAGTGGTGCTGAAGTTAATAATGGCGGTGTGGATGGTGACATCGGGGTGGCAACTGTGGTAAAGAAAGGTGAGGCGCAGGAATTGTGGCATCAAAGGTTTGGCCATTTGTATGCAAATCAAGTAAGATCGGTGCTTAATATATATAATATATATACGAATAGGCAATGTAATAGTCTGGAATATGATGAGCAGAAATACACCAACAATTATTTGCCCTTTTCCAGTGGTGCTGTGAATTATCGAGTAAAGCTTCGAAGTTTCAATCCACAACACTTCGAGTTTGATCAACCACCAAATAAAGTAGAAGATAACACAGATTTGGGTAAAACAGAACATCATGGACATGGAGAGTATATTGGCAGCGACACACAAAATCAAGCTTGTGCAACAACTAGTGCTCTATCAAACATGTTTGAAGGGTACGCGTTAGTAAAGGAATGTTTGCAGCCAAAATGTTATGAAGAGGCCATGAAATCAGTTGATTCCAATAGGTGGAGAACTGCGAAGGACGATGAAATCAATGCACTTCATCACAATAAAACTTTGGATCTTGTTTTTTTTCCAGAGAACAGGAAAGTAATTCAGAATAGGTGGGTGTTTAAAATAAAATTGTCAAAGGATGCAAAGATAGACCGGTTCAAGGCTCGACTTGTGGTACGAGGATTAACACAGAAGGAAGGCATAGATTACACGGATACATTCAGCCCAGTTGCCAGATTTGCGTCAATCAGAGCCATTCTTGCCATCTCTGTTGCTTAATCTCATTTTGAAGCAATTTGACATCGGCGTTTCTCTAAAGTATCTAAACTGGATGAGGATATATAAATGTCGTAGTCTGAAGGGTATGATGACTACAGAGGACGTGTGTGTAAGCTAAACAAAAGCCTTTAAGAACTTAAACAGGCTTCGAGGTGTTGGAACGTACAATTCACAAAGCTTTTGGAAAAATTAAATTTTTGCCCATGTTCGGCGGACATCGACGATGGACTCATTGCTGCAAGTCACGGAAGAATTGTTGTCCAGCTCATCGAGTATTTAAACACTTTTGTTGAGGTTAAAGTGTCTGATGCGGAATTTTATCTGGGACTTCAAATCGAACGTTGGATGGATGGTTCCATTCATCTTAGCCAATCCAGCTATTCGGAAAGATTGCTGCAGAAGTTTAACATGTCTGATTGTCATCCTGTGTAGAAACATCAAAAATTGAATCTTCACACATTCCTGTCGGCAAGTTTCCCTTTCGACAGGCTGTTGGGAGCCTTATGTACTTGGCAGTAGCAACAAGGCCGGACATTTCCTATGCCCTGGGAGTTGTTTCTAGACATTTGGACAAACCGTCTCCAGAGCATTTCAATGCACTTAAAAGTATTTTTAAATATTTAAAGGGGACTTCAACTTATGGTATACTCTTTAAAAATAACTTTAACTTTAAACTTCATTCTTATAGCGATGCTTACGCCGGAGACGATGCTTACGCCGGAGACATTCATAGACAACCAGAGTGCATTTAAATTGGTAAAGAATCCACAATTTTACAAGAGGACCAAGCATGTGGATATCAGGTTCCACATCATCAGAGAGAAGTTTAAAGAAGGCCTTCCCGATTTGCTTTATGTACCAACGCAAGATCAGATTGCTGATGTTCTTACAAAGCCATATAATGAATAAAATTTGTGTATGCAATTTTGTTTAGTGGATTAATATTAAAAAGGAGTATGAAATTGTAATATTAATTCTGAGAATCACTACAGTATTATCCTACAATTGTGCCAACTGCTAAATATATCATTTCTTTGTAACTTAGTTGACTTTAACCTTCTGCTTAATTCGTGTAGTATATCATCCGAACAGAAACATTGACTTTGAACCTATGTTCACAGCGTTAGAGAGTTAGAGTTCGTCTCAGGACAAATAACTATAGTAATGCAACTCATTTCACAAACGATGGTGCAACACTTTTACGATCAGCTCTCAGCATCTGCTTACTCAAAACGCAACTTTCAATATTGTCCCGCGAAATGAAACCACTACTTATGAGTACCGTGATTTTAAAAGTATTGACTCGGCTCAGCTGAGAATGATTTATATGCCACCAACTGGCAAAAAATATACTTTATGACTTCAGCTGAGGATCAGGTAGTTTTTCTTCAAAACATTATTCGTAGTTTGTTTGATAAACATGTTAAACAGAAAACGAAGGTGGTTAACAATCAGATGGTTCAGGTGGTTTACACTAGAAATTAAAGATTTAATTAAGCAAAGGGACTTAGCTTACAAACAATGGAAACGTTTCCGACTGCCAGAGCTTCTTAACTCTTTTCGAGCTATTCGAAACAATTTGCGCCGTAAAATAAGAAAAGCTAAAACCAAAGTGTACTCAAATCACCTAAGTAAGGATCTTCCTTCTAAAACACTTTGGAAAAATATTCGAGATCTAGGAGTTGGCAAGTCTAAAGAGAAATACCCCGAAAACATTAATCCTAATCTTCTTAACATTGAGTTTGCTAAAGTTCAATCGAAATCTTTAAACGAAATTGTTAATCCCACTGACGCGTTAGAGCTTTCAAATATCACTGATTCAAACACCCAATTTCAATTCCACAATGTTGAAGAAGCTGATGTAGTGATCAACATTTTAAATATAAAATCTAAAGCTACAGGTTTCGATGAAATGAATCCAACATTCATAAAAATATTCCTACCTCATGTGCTTCCCGTTCTCACACATATTTTCAACACCATTATCCCAACAAGTTTTTTTCCGCACAGTTGGAAAATTGCCAAAGTTATTCCTGTAGTAAAAAAACCTGTCACACGTTTATCACCTCCCGAATACAGGCCTATATCCATTCTTCCTTTTATTTCCAAAGTGCTAGAAAAGCTTTTACATACTCAGATCTCTAGCTTTATAAAAAATAACAATCTTTTATGTGTTAACCAATCGGAATTTAGGAAAAATTACAGTTGCGTATCTGCTATACTTAAAGTTACCGATGATCTAAGATGTGCAATTGACGAGGATAAATAAATAAATAAATTTATTGGCGCGACAGTTCCTTAAGGAGCCAAGGCCTAGTGACTTATACTCTCAACCATTCCTGTGTGTGTGTTGTTAATCTACAAGAATGGAAAGGACCTACAGTTTACCGCCGGTTCCGAACGGCTACATGAGATGCACTTTTTCGAGACAAATTTTACTCTTGGAGGTTTTGTCAGTTCCTCTCAAGAGGCAGTACCCGGGAAAAATGGTGACTATGAGCTGGATTGACGAGGATAAAGTATCTTTTTTAAAAGGGATTTAGCTTACAAACAATGGAGACGTTTCCGACTGCCAGCACTTCTTAACTCTTTTCGAGCTATTCGAAACAATTTGCGCCGTAAAATAAGAAAAGCTTAAACCAAAGTGTACTCAAATCACCTAAGTAAGAATCTTCCTTCTAAAACACTTTGGAAAAATATTCGAGATCAAGGAGTTGGCAAGTCTAAAGAGAAATACCCCGAAAACATTAATCCTAATCTTCTTAACATTGAGTTTGCTAAAGTTCAATCGAAATCTTTAAACGAAATTGTTAATCCCACTGACGCGTTGGAGCTTTCAAATATCACGGATTCAAACACCCAATTTCAATTCCACAATGTTGAAGAAGCTGATGTAGTGATCAAAATTTTAAATATAAAATCTAAAGCTACGGGTTTCGATGAAATGAATCCAACATTCATAAAAATAATCCTACCTCATGTGCTTCCCGTTCTCACACATATTTTCAACACCATTATCCCAACAAGTTTTTTTCCGCACAGTTGAAAATTGCCAAAGTTATTCCTGTAGTAAAAAAACCTGCCACACGTTTATTTATTTATTTATTTGACTATAACTACAGATACATAATTGATCACAGTTATTTGGATTATACAAATAATATTACATTTACATAATTAGTGACGATTTAAATTGAATAAAAGTATAATTTGTTTAAATCACCCCCCGAATACAGGCCTATACCCATACTTCCTTTTATTTCCAAAGTGCTAGAAAAACTTTTACATACTCAGATCTCTAGCTTTATAAAATATAACAATCTTTTATGTGTTTACCAATCGGGTTTTAGGAAAATTCACAGTTGCGTATCTGCTATACTTAAAGTTACCGATGATCTAAGATGTGCAATTGACGAGGATAAATAAATAAATAAATTTATTGGCGTGACAGTTCCTTAAGGAGCCAAGGCCTAGTGACTTATACTCTCAACCATTCCTGTGTGTGTGTTGTTAATCTGCAAGAATGGAAAGGACCTACAGTTTACCGCCGGTTCCGAACGGCTACATGAGATGCACTTTTTCGAGACAAATTTTACTCTTGGAGGTTTTGTCAGTTCCTCTCAAGAGGCAGTACCCCGGAAAAATGGTGACTATGAGCTGGATTGACGAGGATAAAGTATCTTTTTTAGGATTGTTAGATTTTTCAAAGGCGCTTGATACTGTTAACCATAATATCTTATTTCAAAAATGCAAAGACAATTTCGTTTTTCTGAGTCAGCTTCCAAGTTAATGCTTTCTTACCTTTCTGGGAGAAGACAAGCTGTAGTTGTAGGGCGACATGTGTCTGGGTTTCCGGAACTTTTTTATGGTGTTCCGCAGGGATCGATTCTTGGGCCATTGCTGTTTTCAATGTGTATAAACGATCTTCCAGAGCAAGTTCAAATTTCATCCATTGATTTATATGCGGATGATGCCCAGATTCGCCTTAGCTGCAAATTGGGCTTGATTGAGCATGTTGCGTTGGTCCGAGGAAAACAACTTGAGATTAAACCCAACAAAAACCAAATACTTGGTTATATACAAACAAAAACTCGATCTCAGTTATTTTCCTCCTATACATATTGGAAACTAGTTGGTAGAATATGTGGAAAGAACCAGGAATCTCGGGATATGTTTTAACTCTACAGTTAGTTGGGATTGCCACGTACAAAATATTATAGGATGCGTTTATGGGTGCCTCCGCAGTCTTTCCTTTTCAAAACAATATACTCCAAAGCATATTAAACTCCGTTTGGCAAAAACTTTGATTATGCCCATAATTACATATGGATGTCAGATATCTTGCAGTTTAAGCTCAGAATCTAAAAGAAATTTAAATGTCGCCTTCAACAACATAACTCGGTATGTGTACAACCTTAAACGTTTTGATCATGTGTCTCTATATAAAAAAAAGCTTACTGGGATGCACCTTAAACGCATACATGAATTACTATACTCTAAAGACTTTGAATAACGTCATAACTAGAAAAGAGCCATTGTATCTTTATAACAAAATCGTTTTTTCAAGTTCTATTCGGTCTTTTATATTTATTCAACCAAGATTTACTTGCACAGTTTCTGAACGCTAATTTTTTGTCTGTGCTGTCAAACTCTGGAACTCCCTACCCATAAGAAGACTTCGAGGATGTAGTAATTTCGATCGCGTTCTTTTTAGGCTGAAATTTTTTGAAAAAAATTTAAAATTAAAAAAACAAAAAATAAAAAATATCTATTTATAATATGCTTAAATCTCTTATTTTTGAATTTTTATTAACAACATTGTATAAATTAAAAAATAATATCTAACACTTTAATTCATACAAAAAATTTCCGTATTAAAATGTTGAGTAGAAATAACTAAAAATTCAGTAAGACGAGTATTATATTCTAGTTTGTTATATATTATTTTAATGTAACTTATCTTATCTTTTTCAAAAAAGGGGCTAGTCTATTGTAAAAGATGAAATAAAAAAAAAATAATAATAATGAAGTTACTATTAGATAATTGATGAAATTTCGTCAACATGAAGAGAATTAAAATAACAGATTGTTTTTCATTAACATAAATGTTTTATTTTCGTCAAAGCGATAACATAATTCTTCTATTTGAATAACGCACTAAATTAGATGGCAATTCAATAAATTGTCAGTTTGAATAATTGATTCTTCAATGATTAACAAAATATTTTTGTCAATATCACATACTGAACCAAATGCCGTTCAGTGAACAATTTTATATAAAATCGTTATGGACACTATAAGTAAAGAGACAAAAGAAGAAATTGACGAATTTATCTTGAATGTTCTAAAGATTTATAGGAAATATCTAATCGTAATATTGATATAAATAAACTTAAAGACGAATTATAACCTTTCATTAATGATGAACAAATTATAAATATTTTAACTGATTGGTTGGATAAAATATGTAATTTTTGTACAATTTCAAATTCAAGTAGGAAATTTCTTTTAAATAAGCACATGGAATCACAGAACAAATAAATTTTTGAAATTTATATTAAAATTCAGTTTTTGTAATTCATATTTTAAAAATTTACTTAAAATAGGTTCATTATTCAAATCTTTTATTGAATGCGAAATAGGATGAGTTAAATGAATTTCACTAACTACAAAAATTTCGTGAGTCTAATTATTTTTGTATTTATTTGCAAACATTTTTTTAAAACCGTTTATTCTAACTCTCTCCTATTTTTAATAATTGGTTTTCTTTAGATTCTATAACAGGAAATATTTTATTTAAAATTTCTTTTTCATTATCTTTATTCACTTCTTATGGCCGCATTCCAATAGTTCTATGAACATTTGAATAATTATATTCATGCACAATTTTATCAATGATGTCAATCCATTTAGTACTTTGGTGAATTTCAAAACGAATTTTTAATTTTTCATTAATTAATTAAATCTTTCTACTATTGAAGATTTCTTTTCACTAAAAGTTTAATACATTTTTTTATCAAATTTATTCAATACTTTAGTAAAACCTGAATAAAAAAAATCTTTTCTGGAATCAGTAAGAAGAAATTTTAGAGGATTTGGAGCTTCTTTAATAATTTCAGAAAAAGCATGCGACAGATTTACCGTCTTTCGTTAATAATGGTTTTATCCATGCAAATTTTGAAAACGTATCAATAATGTTTAACATATATTTATGTCCTTCATTTATTTTTATATCTACAGCTGTCATAATAAATAAATCAGCTGCCTATAATTCGTTTATTCCTTTAGTAATTATTTTTCTTCGGTCAAATCGTTTTAAACTGGTTTATGTAATTCTTTTGTTATTTCTAATTTCTTATCCATTATAAAAATAAATAAATTTATTTATAAACAAATCATGAATAATAAAGTTTCAGATACAGATTTAAAAGCATATCTTAAATCTGCTAAAGAATTGAAAAATAAATTCAAAGAACAAAATCTTAACAAAATAATAAAACATGATCAGATAAAAGAAGAATTTCAATCAATCACAATCACCACTAAACCAATCTCCTGCAAATAGCGACAATTTGAATGAAGGTTTAAAAAACTTGAAATGAATTTAAATTTACCTTCAGCGAATAATTATTTGAGAGCTATTAAGAAAAAACAAGATGAACAAAGTGATCAGATAAAAAAAACTACAAAATGATTTTTCAAAATTACTTCCAATAGAAAAACCTTAAATTGTTACATTGTTTTATCTAGTCCATCAAGTTTCGAAAGTAAGAATATTATTCTCCATCATCTGGTACACCAAGTTTATTACCATTATCTATTACACCCATTTCAAAGAAAGTCATTAATTTTGATTATCTTTCATTAATACCAATACAATTTGTTGAAAAAGAAATAAAATATTTTACTTTGAATTCTTCCAAAATGAAAATTTGTGATAATAATTATGGAATAAAAACTAAAACTGGAGAGGATCTTTGGATTGGAGATTCTAAAATAAAAAATAAATTAATATTACATCATTCTTAGAGGCAAAATATGTATTGGAACTCAAGTTTTACGGAATTATTAATATTAAAAGAACCAAATCAAGACTTAATAACAAAACAAGATTTACAAAATTATGAACACATTATTTTAATTACATATGCATATGCGCATAATAATGATAAATTTTCAAAGTATCCTAAATATAATGTTGGATTTAAATATACTTATTATATAAAACCCGCATAAGAAAAAAATAAAATAAAAAAAAAATGGATCAGGAATAAAAAAAAATATTTTAAAATGTATACAAAATTACCAGTCGTTTACTGGAATAATTATAATGAATTAAAAGAGCGATTATTATAACTTATTGCTGAAAATAAACCTGGCAATGATTGTCCTGAAATTATGAAAATAATTGAAGGATTAGAAGAAGAAAATATTATATATTTTTTTTTATTAAATGGGAATTGATATATTTGGAAAAACAAATAAACCAATAATTCTAATACTTCTTCATTGAATAATAAAATTAAAACATTAGAAAGTAAATTTTCAAATTTAAAAGCAGATATAGATAAATAAAATTCAAAATTAGAAACCTCGAAAGAAAATTTAAAATTTGTTATTTACAAAGATATTAAAAAATAAATAAATAAAATATTCGATAAAAAATATTGAATATTTTAGATCAAATATTCAAACTTATGTAAATGATATTAATGAAGACATTTAATCTTTATTAGATCTCAATAAAACCATTCAAAAAGTAAAAAAATATACAATTGATCTTATGATGCAATTTCATTCTATTTTCATATTTTTTTCTTTAGTTGAAAATAAAATTTAAACATCAATAATTTTGGTACATCAAGAATAGCCATTCCTTCAAATAATGGTTTATTTAATTTAATTTCAGCATTTTTTCCAAAAACGATTACTAAATCAATATCAACAATTTTTCTATTTTGAAAACTAGATATACTTATTAATTTTTGAATTATTTTTGAACTCCTTACAATTCTTATATTTAATCTATTTCTTATGTTCTCCATTTTTTTTCCAAATACTAAATTGTTCATTAACTTACAGAAATCATTTTCAAAATCATTCATAGCATCTTTTCTAAAGGTTTCAACCATGCTTTTTGATCAGATATTACCTATACCTCTATGGATTTTTAATAATTTAACGCCTTGTTTTAAATATTCTTTTAAAAGTGTTATTTTTAAAACATATTTTTCTTTCTTTTCTAATTCTCTGACTTGGTTTTGAACCAATTTTATTTGCAATCATTTTGTGTTGTAAACTTGATAATATTTAAGGAGTTTTCTGATTCGGTGCAGGTGCATAATCATTATAGACATTATGTCAATTTTGTGGGATTTCTAAATCAACTTCAACATCAAAAGAACATTCCATTTTTTTATAACCTTTTTTTTTCAATAAATTTTGTTGTGAAAACTTTAATTTCTTCATTATTTAACCATCGATTTTCCCAATAGATAATTTTTGATTAATTGGCCAACCATACACATTATTTGCATATAAATATGGTGTAAGACTAGTTAATCTTTTTTATCATATATTCCTTTTTTCTTAGCTTCAATCTTAGACAATTTATAAACTCATTCTATATTGTCGTTATAATAATAACAATTATTTGTTAGTTGTCATCCAAATAAGACGTTTTTTTAATCCACCCCTGCTATTGATTAATTAACTGAAATTTTTTTTAAAAGTTAAATCATTTGTCCTACGCATGGTTTAATAGTGTAATTTAACAGTAAAAAAAAGTTCCTAGAAAGAAATTATTCTTTTAATTTTATAATTAGACATATAAATTTCTATAATTGAGAAAAGAGTGTATTCTTTGTTTAAGTTTTTCTCATTACACCCTTTGCTTGCTCCCGTTTACATTTTTATTTCATTCTTGCTCGTTGAGTGAAAGATTTTTGAATATGTTCTGCCTACATTTATTATATTAAATGCTTATTTCGGTCATCATCGCCTATCTGTATTTCAAATGTTGAGGCTGACTGAGTTGCTGACTTCAACTTTCTTCGAAAACTGTAATCCACAGTCTACACTCAGTCTTACATTCTCTTTGAGTCATTTTTGTATTGTTTTGTATTGAATATATTCACCATCATTGACAATCACACCAGGGTCAAGGATTGGAATAATTTAGCAAATATCTAAACTTTTAATAATATTATGTGTACAATAATAACAAACACAATTTTCATAGACTTTTAAGACATAATTCGAAAAATAACACTTCAAATCCAATATTAACGATGTCGTCGATATGCGATGCCCGAGAATTGTTCGCTTTCGTCCATATTTAATCTCGTACTTTGCAATGGTATCTTTAATTTGCAGTTTCATTCTGTCTGTATTGGCCTAAGCCATAGTATTAAACCGATGTTGGGCGAAATTCGGAGAATTTTCACCTACAACCGTTGTGCTTCAATTTCATCTGCTCACTTCATGCGGGCGATCAAATGTAATAATGATTCCATTACTGAATCAATTTTGGATCGAGAAATTGAGATTCCTTATCGCCATAAGGGCTGTATACGATCGTCCGAAGAGAACTCAGATTTCATCAACGCAACACTTGACAAATTAGACAATAAATTAGAGCCACAATCTAAACGTCAATATGCTTCTGATGTCTCCTCCGAAATTTCAAATACAATGTTATCTTTTGGATTTAAAATCAATAGCCTAAGGAACGAATTGATGTCGATAGGCTTGTCGGCAATATCATCTTTGTTCAAACATTATTTGAACATAGGAAATGTTTTGTTATCTGCCGGCTTAAATTCAAAATATAACACAAAATGCCACAATAGATATCGACCCTCGGTTTCATGAGCATAATCTCCTTCTCCTTATCTCCTTATTTTTGTGCATTTGGTCCTTCGAGCGCGAATTATTATTACCAAAAGTTTTCCCCACCAGAGGTAAGAAACTTTAAGTGAAATAATAAAGCGACCTTCATATATTACAACTAAAAAAAAAACCAATTAGACATTAGTTTTACGGTATAAAAAAGTACACCGTAGAACAATAAACAATTTTTTTTTATTGGTGTAAATCACGACCAAAACAGTGATTTAAAACGTAACCGAGGCTAAGACATCGGTTAAGTGTTTATACTGTGAAAAAAATTTATATACATATATTTAAAATGTCAAAATTTATGTATGTACTTTTTCCACACAAAAAGAAATTGGCAATGAATTGATTGCAGTACAAAGAAAACTGCTAGAGAAAGGCTATAGAAAAGATGCGAAGGAGGAAACAAATAAACATGTGGAAACACTGTTTAACAAATTTCAACAAAACCATATCAAACTTCTTGACCTTGGTGCTAATAGTAATGACGACTACATTAATAAAAAATATATTTTGATGCCATAAGCAAATTGGTGTTGGAAATACAGGAATTGTTAAACAAAATAAATGAAAATGGCGGATCAAAAGAATTAACTCATCCACAAGCCCCTTCAAAAATACTTAATAAAAATCCTGTTATTAAAAGGTTCCTACAAAATGTTCAAATATTTAAGCAAATGCTAAATGAATATGAACTGGAATATGAACTTTCCTCAAAATTGGAGCTGAATTGTTCAAAATGTCACTTCGAATCCAAATTTCAAGTGACAACGGCAGCTTTTAACCAGATTTCACTTGAAATTTTACTGGAAGATAAGGAAGCAGATGTCGCTCGACAGGAATTAACACGAGATTACTATGTTGTGCTCAGAAAAATATCTAGACAAATAGAGTCACTAGAATCTCAATCACAGCATAGACCATCTGCCAAATTAGAGGACATCAAAATTCCGACATTTTATGGTGACATAGGAGATTGGTCTTCAATTTATGATCTATTCAAAAAGCTAGTCCATGAAAATGGGCAATCGTCGGATGCTGAAAAAATGTTTCGATTAAAATCTCACGTAAAAGGTGATGCTAGAAGACTTATCCAACATCTTCAAGTTACAGATGCAAACTACCAAGCGGCGTGGGATCTTCTGAAACAAAGGTACTAAAATCGTAGACGATGGTTCTCTACACAAGTAGACAAATTGCTGGATCAACCGACAGCAAATAGTGATTCTGCAGCAAGCATCAAGCAACTATTGTATACATCAAATGAATGTATTCATGCGCTAAGGGCACTGGACATAAAACTAGATGATGCCAAGCCCATAATAGCTCGTCAGAAAACTAGACAAAGACGGGCTAAGATACTACGAACAAAATATTAAAAACCTAAAGAAATACAAAACCTTCAAGATGTTTTTTATTTTCTAAACCATCAATATCAAACGCTGGAAGCAGTAGGAACAAAAAAACAAGGAGGAACGATTTATCTAAAAGAATT